>CM042815.1:15740607-18140607 GCA_009982885.2 Hyles vespertilio
AAACGCTGCCATTATCCAATACGACACCTCATTGTTTATTGAAAATATGATGTCATATATTGTAATCAAATATCCAAAAATAGACTAGGACGAAATTTCCGTGCTTTCCGGCGTTTTTGCCATACCTATTACTGGAATCAAGTATAACAGCTCACACAATAGGTCCCATTTAAATGTAATAATGAATTCCGTGGTGCTTTACAGCTGGCTTCTCCGGCTGTAAAAGTCTTTTTAGGAGGTCATTTACCTCTTTACGTTCAATGTTTTGTCACCCGCTTTGCACGGAGGGAAGTGGACATTATTTATTTCCAACTCCTCCTATTAATTTAACTTTCTGATTCATTTCGTTGCGGGTTAAAGACAAGTTAGACCTTCCCGGAGACTCGCCGAGCTTCAATGCTCGGTGTCATTACATTGCGTGCCACTGTTGACCCTGGCTTACAGGAGTTGCAATGCCGGGTGTGAGGGCGGGACAGTCTCCTAAATATCCAAAAATGTAATAAAATAAATAAATAAATACACCCAACAGTCACATTTATAGTCTCGACCCCACACAAAGAACTAGTCTTGTGTCGTGGGTATCAGGAACTACAACAGACTTTTCGGTCTCACTAATAGCCAGACCCGAAACAAATACCTCTACTTCACACAGATATTTGTTTCGGTGCGGGAATCGAACCCGAACAATATTATGTTAATATATTAATTAGGATATTAATTAGGAAATAGGAATATTAATAATTAGGATTAATGTTTCAAAAATGTTGCAAAAAAAAAACTGAAATACGAACTGAAAATATGACTTCCTGACATCTATTGGCGAATAATGATGTGTTAAGCCATTCTATGCATGCCCAGCATTAATTGTGTAACAGCGCCATCTACCGATAAATATAGAGGTACCCAGCGTTAACTGTGTAACAGCGCCTGTCTGCGCCCCGGGCCGCCATAGTTGTTTACAACAAATGCGTCGATAGATTTACTTGTATTTTCTTTTAGTGAATTTGCAAATGTAATGACCAGAAAGGATTGCTTTGTGCAGTGATTAATGTGCAGTGAATACGTGTATTAAACGTGCAGTGTAAGTGACGTCAAGGAAACAATTGAATATTTGGAAAATAATGCTCGTAACTTATAAGAAATCATTACTCATCAATTCAATAATCAAAAATGTAAATATTCTCTCCAAATATTTGTTTGATTTCTATGAATGTAACAATCACAAACAGTAGACACTTCGTAATTTTATAAATACATGTATTGTTGTTGCATCCTAATTAATTCAATTGAAAATGTTTATTATTATCTAAATTCATGTTTGTTCGATTTCGTTTTTTGTGTTTATTTACTACCCCTTCATATTAGTTTCATATAAATATTTAAATGAATAATGTGTAAAGTCAATGTACCAAATGTCAGAATTTTAATAATATCTAATTTTATTTATGATGAAAGATTTCTATTACTTATAACATAGTACACATGCTTATGTAAATATAATCCAATATAAGAGGCTTTATATTTTTTCGTATCTTTGGTACCTCCCATTCAGGTACGCCCAGTTGGGAACCTTGATAAAATTGTAGCTACGTAAGGCAAAAGTGTACTTTATTTCAACTTAAGAGCGTATACACCTTGCGCGCAAAGTCAACTATAGGTATTTCTTCGTTAATTTCACGCACACATAAGCGACCAAAGCTGTGTGCGTAGAGCTGCCACGTTGGCTCGCTATACAATCGGCTCAAACAACTTTGATCCGTGCGCTTCAAATATTCAATTGAAATGTAACTGTAATATAATATCATAAAAATATTTTATTTGCATTATAAGTAGACAAATATTACTGTGCAAGCAAAGAATAATACAAATTTAGATACTAATCATATTTTCGTTATTATTACATTTTTAAGTTGCATTCAAATCAGTGTTCAATCAGTAGACACTACGGACGTTTTATTAATAATTTCGTGTTCGAACACATAAATAGTGTTAGGCGCCTTACAACCCCTTACAATTACGAAATATATTTAATTTTATATTACAATATATAACATAATTTAGCCTCGGAATTACATCCCATTATATTACCTGAAACATAATTTATACTCACTACAAAATCATTGCATGTAATAAAAATAATTAAATATTTTACTACCAAAGTACTAAGATGTGGTAATCGCAGTCCGCGCGTGGCTATTTTTACTACGTACGGCAAAAATCGACTGCAGCTAGGCTGGAGCGACGAGCGATACGTCCTCCCTCTATAAGGCCTTGCGGCGGTCTGATTTGATCCACGTCGGACAGCGTGTTTTATAGTGGTTTTTAAAATATTTGTAGAAAACATGAAAACTAATTTTGTTGAAATATAAAAATGGTAATTTATTGATAAGATGTTCTTCTATTATAATATGTAATTGCTATAAAAAATTATGTACGATAAGTTGGTGAAAAAAAATATGCTCTTGACGAGAGTTTCTGAATAATTTCGCATTGTTTAAATTTTTATTTTTCAGGAACTAAACACAAAAAGATTATTTTTCTCGGCGAAATCCCTCCATAAGGGTCTTATTAGTCTGATAATATTTTTATTTTCGTCTTATATTTAGTGATTTCGGATATCTTAAGCTTCTAAATTGCCATTTAAAGCCTAAATAACGAAACTTGTGTTCAGTAATCCTTACAGTACTCACAAATTATCAATCAATCTATAATGTTTTCCACCAAAATCCCTAGATGACAACCTTTTGTAAAATTAGTAATAATTATTTTTCCTTTAAATTGTTTATTGGTGGCTATTAACTCATTTGAAAAGTCCTGTTTTTAAGCCAAAAAGCGCGTGCAGGGTATAAACGCTCTTAAAATGTCATACATATTTGTAATAAACACATTTGTATATTTCGACGAATACTTTTGAATGTATAAATGAAATGAAATAAATAGTTGTTTATATCATTTGATGGGTTTTATTTCTAATCTACACAAATACTAATATCTGAATTTGAAAAAAGTTACATCAATTGCATTATTTTGCAATTTTTTTTTTATATCACACTAAAATGAACACTATTTCAATGACAGTAGGTTACTTTTTGCTTGAAGCCGCGCCTGGCGTTTCCGACTGTCTAACCGTCTACAGTCATGACAAACGACAGTCTAGGGTAAAGATGAGACGTATTTACGATACCAGGTTTTAAAACCAGGTATTTACTTCGAATTACGGCGCCCTGGTACGAGCAGAAAATACTTATAAGTATGAAAGTACGTCGATGCGCGGAGAGATCTGGAAACTACACATGAAAATACTTGCATAGGAAACGATTCATAACTTAATATAAATAAGAACCACAATCGTATCTGTCAATAACACATAACAATATTATCAGACTAATAAGACCCTTATGGAGGGATTTTGCCGAGAAAAATAATCTTTTTGTGTTTAGTTCCTGAAAAATAAAATTTAAACAATGCGAAATTATTCAGAAACTCTCGTCAAGAACATATTTTTTTTCACCAACTTATCGTACATAATTTTTTATAGCAATTACATATTATAATAGAAGAACATCTTATCAATAAATTACCATTTTTATATTTCAACAAAATTAGTTTTCATGTTTTCTACAAATATTTTAAAAACCACTATAAAACACGCTGTCCGACGTGGATCAAATCAGACCGCCGCAAGGCCTTATAGAGGGAGGACGTATCGCTCGTCGCTCCAGCCTAGCTGCAGTCGATTTTTGCCGTACGTAGTAAAAATAGCCACGCGCGGACTGCGATTACCACATCTTAGTACTTTGGTAGTAAAATATTTAATTATTTTTATTACATGCAATGATTTTGTAGTGAGTATAAATTATGTTTCAGGTAATATAATGGGATGTAATTCCGAGGCTAAATTATGTTATATATTGTAATATAAAATTAAATATATTTCGTAATTGTAAGGGGTTGTAAGGCGCCTAACACTATTTATGTGTTCGAACACGAAATTATTAATAAAACGTCCGTAGTGTCTACTGATTGAACACTGATTTGAATGCAACTTAAAAATGTAATAATAACGAAAATATGATTAGTATCTAAATTTGTATTATTCTTTGCTTGCACAGTAATATTTGTCTACTTATAATGCAAATAAAATATTTTTATGATATTATATTACAGTTACATTTCAATTGAATATTTGAAGCGCACGGATCAAAGTTGTTTGAGCCGATTGTATAGCGAGCCAACGTGGCAGCTCTACGCACACAGCTTTGGTCGCTTATGTGTGCGTGAAATTAACGAAGAAATACCTATAGTTGACTTTGCGCGCAAGGTGTATACGCTCTTAAGTTGAAATAAAGTACACTTTTGCCTTACGTAGCTACAATTTTATCAAGGTTCCCAACTGGGCGTACCTGAATGGGAGGTACCAAAGATACGAAAAAATATAAAGCCTCTTATATTGGATTATATTTACATAAGCATGTGTACTATGTTATAAGTAATAGAAATCTTTCATCATAAATAAAATTAGATATTATTAAAATTCTGACATTTGGTACATTGACTTTACACATTATTCATTTAAATATTTATATGAAACTAATATGAAGGGGTAGTAAATAAACACAAAAAACGAAATCGAACAAACATGAATTTAGATAATAATAAACATTTTCAATTGAATTAATTAGGATGCAACAACAATACATGTATTTATAAAATTACGAAGTGTCTACTGTTTGTGATTGTTACATTCATAGAAATCAAACAAATATTTGGAGAGAATATTTACATTTTTGATTATTGAATTGATGAGTAATGATTTCTTATAAGTTACGAGCATTATTTTCCAAATATTCAATTGTTTCCTTGACGTCACTTACACTGCACGTTTAATACACGTATTCACTGCACATTAATCACTGCACAAAGCAATCCTTTCTGGTCATTACATTTGCAAATTCACTAAAAGAAAATACAAGTAAATCTATCGACGCATTTGTTGTAAACAACATGGCGGCCCGGGGCGCAGACAGGCGCTGTTACACAGTTAACGCTGGGTACCTCTATATTTATCGGTAGATGGCGCTGTTACACAATTAATGCTGGGCATGCATAGAATGGCTTAACACATCATTATTCGCCAATAGATGTCAGGAAGTCATATTTTCAGTTCGTATTTCAGTTTTTTTTTGCAACATTTTTGAAACATTAATCCTAATTATTAATATTCCTATTTCCTAATTAATATCCTAATTAATATATTAACATAATATTGTTCGGGTTCGATTCCCGCACCGAAACAAATATCTGTGTGAAGTAGAGGTATTTGTTTCGGGTCTGGCTATTAGTGAGACCGAAAAGTCTGTTGTAGTTCCTGATACCCACGACACAAGACTAGTTCTTTGTGTGGGGTCGAGACTATAAATGTGACTGTTGGGTGTATTTATTTATTTATTTTATTACATTTTTGGATATTTAGGAGACTGTCCCGCCCTCACACCCGGCATTGCAACTCCTGTAAGCCAGGGTCAACAGTGGCACGCAATGTAATGACACCGAGCATTGAAGCTCGGCGAGTCTCCGGGAAGGTCTAACTTGTCTTTAACCCGCAACGAAATGAATCAGAAAGTTAAATTAATAGGAGGAGTTGGAAATAAATAATGTCCACTTCCCTCCGTGCAAAGCGGGTGACAAAACATTGAACTAAAGAGGTAAATGACCTCCTAAAAAGACTTTTACAGCCGGAGAAGCCAGCTGTAAAGCACCACGGAATTCATTATTACATTTAAATGGGACCTATTGTGTGAGCTGTTATACTTGATTCCAGTAATAGGTATGGCAAAAACGCCGGAAAGCACGGAAATTCGTCCTAGTCTATTTTTGGATATTTGATTACAATATATGACATCATATTTTCAATAAACAATGATGTGTCGGATTTGATAATGGCAGCTTTTCTAATAATTTTCGCCAGCCCCCAAACCATTTAAAATCCACTAAAAGCAATGTTTCCCAACCAGGACCAAACTACCAGATTTTGTGGAAAATCCACTAAGTTGGCAACACTGGTGAAAAAAAGCTTGAAAGATGTAAGTTCTTGTCCAGACGATATTTGATACAGATGTTAACCGGTTTAAAACAGCGCGGGGGCCAATAAATAAGTTACTATCTACGTGTAATAACATGAATGGAATATAAATGACTTAGTCCTATCAAATGTTAACATTGTTATACCTAGTTTTTTAATGTATTTATTGATTTTGCATTAATGAAATTTTAGCGATCGAGACATGCAAAGCTGTTATCCTTTTTTATAGTGTTTGGTTTAGAAACCAAATTATAGTTTATGGTAGATTTTTAAGAAAATATCCTTAATTACGACGAGATTTGTATAGGTAAAGGTACTGGTAGGTATAGCGTAATCCATTACAATCAAAAATTTTAATAGTATTTATAAATTACGAATAAGGGTAGGTAAGTGGTGGTTAAAAATTAAAACAAAATAAAAATAAACAATTATTATTATTTCAATCAATGAATAAATATTTAGGAATAAATACTGACAATTTCAAATCTATAAACTAATAATTAAAGATTTGTACGATTTATTTAGTATTTTTATTTTTTATTTGGCCCGGCATATTAGCCCGGCACAGTGCCTCTGCCTCGGCTTCTGCCTCTGCCTCTGCCCGGGCCTCGGTCTCCTCCATTTCCGCACTGTCCGCTCAATGTAAAGTTCAAGTTAACTCTTAACACTAGTGATGGTTTTTTATTTGTTTAATTGACACAAACTATGCATGCACTATATCACTGAAATAAAAAATAAAACACTCACGAGCATTCTTGCTTTTCCATTGATGAACTAAAATTGAAAATGTATTTTATTATTTTTCTTTTTATTTCAATAAATTTGTCCAATTGTAATACTAGTTTTGTATCAGAATAACTACGTTAGTAAAGCCGGGTACAATTTATAAGATGCGGCTGATGAACGTAGCTGAAGATATTTAGAAAATTGAAGAATCTGCCGCCCCGCGTCCAAGAGACCCTGAATATTGTACCACTCTTCAGCCGCGTCCGGCAGTCTTGTAATTTGTTTTTGGCTTAATAGTAGACCATTTCAATGTTCGGATTATTCGCAGTCGCGCATCTATACTTTATCGTAATGTACGTAACGGTTTGCGGTCCCTGATGGCGGCTTCCATTCCGTATATATATATTTTTTTAATAGCCTAGATTGTGTCCCACTGCTGGGCAAAGGCTTCCCCTTTATCATTCCATTTGACCCTGTCCTCGGCGAGCTCTTGTGATTTTGGCTCGAATGTATCCAACTCGTCTTTCCACGGTTTGGATGCATATTTGGAGAGGAAATATTGAAATATTTAAACTGAATTAATAAATTAATTCTTTGATATTGAAAATTTAAATCACCATATAATTGGCTTCATCATACTTAATTTATAACAATCACATCCAACATCAAACATACCACACATTCTAGTTTGAACAAAAACTTTGGAACGCAAACTCTGATCTTACAAAAAATGGCGCGCGACTTTCTACGGAATACTGGAAATCAATTAAAATATTGAATTGTTTTGATATATTTTCAATTATCAAATGGCACCTATTTATTCTTTATGATATGTTTTCTCTCTCTAACACTTTATTTATCATTTTTTCATAGAATTAACACAGAAATATTTAATGAAAACCGACAAACAACGACCGTGATTTACTTTCGTGTCTAAAAAACTTCGAATCACGCGTCGAATATGGCTTATTTTTAGATAATTGATAATTATTAATGTAAAGGTATCTTTTAATAAACCATATAACAACAATAAGAGAGTTTAAAATCAATATTTACATTTAAAAAAAATCCTGCGCACCACTCGTCGTTGTTCTTAAACAACACACGAGTTTGCCTGTTTTTTTTTAAATATGCCTATTGCTAATGTCTTTTTGGCCAATGTTACATTAAAGGTACTTTATTCAAGCATTATATATATTTTTTCATAACGCTTTTTATAATATATTTTGAATTTAGGACGCTTTTTCATTACTAGTGTATTTTCCTATAAAAATGACAGCTTACGTCAAAATTGGAGGTCGGGACGTTTCAGTGGTTATGTTTGTGGGACTATACGTCCATGGTGAAAAGCCAGTTTTATTTGTTGACAACACTGTATCTCAATGTCAATTTGTCATGTGCCTTCACTTCATGTCAATTGACATTGTTGGTTCCCTCGGTTGTTTGTGTTGGGCAGGCTGATTCAATTAGGTCCTAGTTTAATCTGTAGTAATCACTGAAATTTCTACGTTAAATAGATATATTATTCAAGCGACAATGGCTCCAAAAGCTGTTGACTTTTCGTCAGTTCTATCGTGTTTTTCAGTCGAGAGACTGATTGTTATGTATAACTTTTTTTCATTGCACATGCACAATGCCAAAACGTAAAAAAATATTTACGAAACCTCTAGCGGTTTCAAAAAAAAAGAAAGCAGCACGACAAAATGAAACAGAAGAACAAAGAGAACAACGGCTTTCGAATATTCGTGAAGGGGTGAACAGAATTAGAGGAAATCAGACTGAAGAAGAAAGAGCATGCACTAACGATGAAACGCGATTACGAGTAAGATCAATCCGAAATCCTCAGTCTGTTGTTCAACGTGAAGTGGAAAAGAGCAAAAGTAAAGACAAAATGGCCACTCTACGTCAACAACGAGCTGCTACATCTAAGATTAAGAGTCTAGAACTTCAGGCTTTCCATTATGATTGCAAAATACAATACAGTGAACATTCAGATGTCGTCATCGGAAAAATGGATACGATATGCGAGTATTGTCATGCCCGGAAATTTAAAGGCGAAACTGCTGGTATGTGCTGCGCGAGTGGTAAAGTCAATTTACCAGCATTATATGTACCACCACCACCATTACTCACATATATGACTAACAACACACCAGATTCCAATCATTTTCTACAAAATATACGTCGATACAACTGTTGTTTTCAAATGACTTCATTTGGAGCATCATTGATATGCCATGAAGTAAATTTTAACCCAATTTTCAAGGTTCAAGGTCAAATTTTCCACCGAATAGGCTCACTTCTGCCGATGTCCAATGAAACTCCAAAATTTCTACAAATATACTTTGTTGGTAACGAAGAACTTGAAGCAGATCAACGTTCCTCTCATTTTCAGGGACTAAACCGAGATATTATTCAAAAGTTACAATGGCTTCTTCATAATCATAATCAACTAATTAATGTGTTCAAGACTTCCCTAGACCAAATGGCTGCAGATAATTATAAGATCGTCATTCGAGCAGATAAAAGACCAGCCGGTCAACACGAACCACAACACGAACGAAGGTTTAATGCACCTCAAACGAACGAAATTGCTGTAGTAGTTGTTGATAATGAATTTATTCGTCGTGATATTATTATTCAACGCCGAAGTGATAAACTGCAACGTATTGCTGAAACACATCGTAGTTATGATGCGCTACAGTATCCGCTATTTTTTTGGCAAGGTGAGGATGGTTAATACTTCAATATTCAACAAGTTGATCCAACTACAGGTGTCGAAACTAACAAAAAAGTATCAGCTATGCAATTTTATGCTTATCGAATTATGACTAGAAATGGTGAATATATTTTAAATTGTCGACAGTTACTTCAGCAGTTTATTGTAGACATGTATGCCAAAACTGAGACGGAAAGATTAGAATATATTCGCTATAATCAACGAAAATTGCGTTCGGATGAATACATTCATTTGAGAGATGCAATGATAAATGATGGAAACGTTGATAACATGGGAAAATTGGTCATCTTGCCATTGACATTTACTGGAAGTCCACGTCACATGCAAGAATATACTCAGGATGCGATAACTTATGTCAGAAAACACGGCAGACCAGATTTATTTATAACATTTACATGTAATCCTTCATGGGTGGAAATCAAAGAAGAATTACAATATGGACAGACGGCCAGCGATCGTCATGATATTATTGCCCGAGTTATTCGTCAAAAACAAATTAACTTTATTAAAGCCTTCGTGAAAAATCAAATATTTGGTGCTGTTATCTGCTGGATGTATTCAATTGAATGGCAGAAACGAGGACTGCCACATTCTCACAACTTAATTTGGCTTCAAAATAAAATTCGACCAAATCAAATAGACGATATCATCAAAGCTGAATTTCCAAACCCGGAAGAAGATCCTGATCTTTATAGTATAATCGTAAAAAACATGGTTCATGGCCCGTGTGGTGAACTAAATAGGAATTCTCCATGCATGAAAGATGAAAAATGTACGAAACGTTATCCAAAGCCATTTTTGAACGAAACAGTTACAGGCGAAGATGGATATCCTAAATATAGACGTCGATCACCAGAACAGGGTGGATTTACGACTAAAATAAAAATACGAGGTAATGAAGAAATTCAAGTTAACAATCAATGGGTAGTACCATATAATCCACTTCTATCTAAGATGTTTAATGCCTATATCAATGTTGAATACTGTAGTTCTGTTAAATCGATAAAATATGTATGCAAATATATTAATAAAGGCAGTGATATGGCTGTCTTTACGATAACCAAAGAAAACCAACAAGATGAAATAGTACAGTATCAAATGGGTCGTTACATTAATACCAATGAAGCGGTTTGGCGAATTTTGAGTTTTCCAATACACGATCGAGATCCACCGGTTCTTCATTTGTCCGTCCACCTAGAAAATGGACAACGTGTATTTTTCACTACAGAAACGGCACAAAAAGTTGCGACGGAACCACCAACACGAACAACTTTAACAGCATTTTTGAACTATGTCAGAATGACCCATTTGCTAAGACTTTATTTTACTCAGAAGTACCCAGCTATTATACATGGAATACAACAAGTAAACAATTTAATCCCCGGAAACGTGGAATGCCAGTAGAAGGACATGATGGAGTGTTTAAGAGTAACACAATAGGACGAGTCTACACAGTGCATCCAAAAAACGCTGAATGTTTCTATCTACGTTTATTACTTCACAACATTCGTGGCCCAACGTGTTTTGAAGACTTAAAAACTGTCAATGGTTACGTTTGTGATACATAACGCGAAGCATGTCAAAGATTGGGTCTACTTGAAAACGATAATCATTGGGACTTAGCTATGAATGAAGCAGCTCAAAGTGCAACAGCAAATCAAATTCGTGAGCTATTCGCAATTATATTAACTACATGTAATCCTTCTAATCCAAATCGACTATGGCTAAAATACCGAGAATATATGAGCGATGACATCTTGGCTGGATTACGACAACAAAACCCGGACTTAGAAATTAGTTTTAATGAAGAAATTTTTAACAAAGCTTTGATATTGATAGAAGATAAACGTTTAGCAATGTCTAACCAAACGTTACTACAACTAGGTGTTCAATCTCCTAAACGAAGTCATCTGGATGTTATGAACAGTGAATTTTTAAGAGAAACCAATTATAATATCGACGAACTGAAGCTTTACATCGAACACAACAAGCCATTATTAGTTGAGAGTCAAAAACAAGCATATGATATAATAATAGATTATTATAAAAAGCAGCAAGGTGGTATAATATTTTTAGACGCACCTGGCGGCACCGGGAAAACGTTTTTGAAAAAATTAATATTGGCTGAAATCCGTGCAAATAAAGAAATCGTTCTCGCCCTAGCATCATCTGGGATAGCGGCAACACTTATGGAGGGTGGACGAACAGCGCGTTCTGGTTTAAAATTACCATTAAATGTTGCTGACTGAATTCCCGGTATGTGACATCACAAAATCATCAGCACGTGGACAAATATTGAAACAGTGCAAAGCCATTATATGGGATGAAAGCACAATGGCCCATAAATAATCACTAGAAGCACTATATATATATATATATGAAGCACTATATACACCTCCCATTATATGCGTGACAACACGAATATAATGGGAGGTGTATATTATCAGGCGATTTTCATCAAACGCTACCTGTCATTCCGAAATCAACGCCGGCGGATGAAATTAACGCTTGCATAAAGAAGTCGGTCATATGGGAACACGCAAAAATAATTAAAATAACAACAAATATGAGAGTGCGAATTTCAGGAGATGAAAACGCGCAAGAATTTTCTGAAAAACTGTTACAAATAGGAGAGGGCACCTATCCAATCGACGAAAGTACTGGCCAAATCACACTATCTAATGAGTTATGTAATATAGTTGAAACACCGGAAAAACTTATAAATGAAGTATATCTAAGTATTGCTGAGAATTATACCAATTCAGAATGGTTACGCGAGCGAATTATTTTAGCCACGAAAAACGACATTGTCAACGGCATCAACAACATCATCCAGGAAAAGATTCCGGGAGAAGTGAAAATTTACACATCAATTGATACAATGATTGATGAAGAAGAAAGCGTCAATTTCCCTACTGAATTTTTAAATTCATTAAATTCTCCAGGAATGCCATTACACTGTCTTAAGTTAAAAGTTGGTTCACCAATTATTTTATTACGAAATCTGAACTCGCCGAAACTGTGTAATGGCACGAGACTCTACATTAAACAGCTACAAACGAACATCATTGAAGCCAGTATAATGACTGGTGAAGGAAAAGGACAGACAGTATTTATACCACGGATACCTTTAATTTCAAATGCATTGCCCTTTACTTTTAAACGTTTACAATTTCCGGTGAAGTTGGCTTACAGCATGACTATCAACAAAGCACAGGGCCAAACTATTCAATACTGTGGCGTTGACTTGAAAGAACCGTGCTCTGCACACGGCCAATTATACGTCGCATGCTCACGAGTAGGATCACCTCGAAATTTGTTCATTTACAGTCCGGACAATAAAACGATAAATACAGTTTATAAACAAGTATTATAAAAAGAAATTAACAAAAAAAATGTAACTAAATAGAAAGTGTAAATACATAATATGATGATATGTAATATGAATATGTGTTTGTCATATGTAATATGTACAATATAATATGTACATAAATTTATCATTTACTAAAGTGTTTCTTATTTTTCTTATAACTATTTCAAATCGTTAATTCGTTAATTAATTTGATGCACTCTATATACACCGTATGTTTAATAGTTGAATAAATCTCTCAACATCTAAGATAAAAATGTTAACATTTACTTTAGAAATTAGATCTTTAAATATTTTTTATACCATTAAACATGCGATATAGTTTAACCCGAGCAACGCCGGGTTTCGTTGCTATTAATTTATATATTATAATAATTTCCCCCAGTAATTTCCAAAGCCCGGAACTTTCACTGAGCCGGCTTTTAGAAATTGCTTTAAGGAAAACAGAATTAGAGATAAAAAAAAGGTTCCTAAGTAAATAAAATAAGAGTTTGCGGTTGTATTGTTTTTTATTATATTTCTTTTGAGGATAATAATTATATGCAGATACTTTTGTTTTTCTCTCTTTATATTTTTCTTAACAACAATAATTACGCGATGTTGAGATAAGCGACATCTACTGCAAATGGAGAAACTATTCCAGTCCAAAGAAAAAACAATGTATAGACTGCTTAGAGTATATATAGGTAATCTATACATATAAATAAAATTGAAGTGTCTGTTTTAAGAGTGGAAACAAAAAAAAAATGTCCTACTAAATATCGTTATATACACGATACCTGTGCCGAAAGTGATATTTAAAATTTTTTTGTCTGTCTGTCTGTCTGTTTGTTCCGGCTAATCTCTGAAATGGCTGGACCGATTTTGACGGGACTTTTTTTGTCAGGTAGCTGATATAACAAGGAGTAACTTAGGCTACATTTATTTTGGAAAAATTATTTTATTTTAGAAAAATAAAGTAATGTTGCAATGCCCGCGCGCAGCTCACGCGCATGCCACCACTGGGCTGTCACGTCGGGCGCCGCCCACCACTTCTCCCACCAACGAATAAATATCACATTTACAAAATATTGTATATAAAGCAATTTTTCAATAAAGCTAATACTAAAAACTGAAAATAAATGATAATTAAAATTTCATCATGTGACTGAATGAGACGGGACATAAACCGGATAGAACGGGACGGGAAATATGGTTATTACGCGAAATAATATGTTGTTGCCAAATCAATACTGGACTCAAAAGCCATCTGCACCCGGGCGAAGCCGGGTCCGACAGCTAGTTTTATATATATATTTAGCGTCAGAAGTAGGTTTTTATAATAAAAAAAAAACAATAATTTAATAAAATCAGTTTTTATTGGAATTAGGCAATTTCTCACTTTAATTGAATTACAAATCACAATGATCACACATTTAAATAATTTACACTCATTTTTCAACAAGCAACCAAAATTTATTTATCATAAAAAAACAAATAAATCACACAGAAAAATAATCACAAATCACAGAGAGATATTAATCTAAAAACACTTACTGCAGATGGCGTCGATCGCTACCAGATCCGTTCGGCTCAAAGTCCGACGAAGAAATGTGTCCTTTGAGTGGGAGCGATCTCTTTTATAGGTTTGATAGGTGATGACAAATACAGAAAAACAAATTATCCGAGGGTACTTAATAAATTTTTGTGACGGTAACCTAATATCTGAGGGTACTTTATTTATTTTTGTGACGGTACCCTAATACGGCCTTTCCTGATAATGCGCCGTCCTCGGCCGCAGATTCATTTGAAGATGAAGTTCTACCTGGAAGAAGGACCAGCCACTGCTCCTGAGTCGACGTCGCTCTCGTCGTCAAAGTCTATGAAAACAAAGTACCAGTTAATCCTGACACTATGTAACATTGTTGCCTATCCTTTCAATCTTCTCACATTCAAGGCCTCCTTTCACAGTCAAATCACACATTTAAAAAAAACTTATAATTGTCACTTTCACTTCTTATTCACTCATGTCTCACACATCTTGCATGAAAATTTTATTTGGTGCGTACGACTTTTAAATTCCCCGCCCACACTCGAGTGTCTGCCAGGCCAATGCCTGATATGCATTAAAAATGCATCTGCCAGGGACAAACCCCTGATACGCATTTAAAAAAAATGCGTCTGCCAGGCCAACGCCTGATATGCATTAAAAAATGCATCTGCCAGGGACAAACCCCTGATACGCATTTAAAAAAAATGCGTCTGCCAGGCCAACGCCTGATATGCATTAAAAAATGCATCTGCCAGGGACAAACCCTGATACGCATAAAAGAAAATGCGTCTGCCAGGCCAATGCCTGATATGCAACACCACCTGGAGCGCCCCTTTACACTTCCTCGAGGGCGCCTCTACAGGTCCAACTTGAAGCGCTGACATGCGCCACAGGACTTATGCGCTAGCGCCAACATTGGACCATGGTGTTACTGTAACATAGAGGTACAATTATTAAGCACTTACCCTCGAAAAACGCTGAGCAAGTCTTTTTTACGTTCAGTGGCTTTAAGAGCATTACAGTCCGTTACAATTTTGAACGCTATACCTATCAAATAGTGTCTGAAATTTTGCATTGCTCTCACGACAGCCAATGTCTCCAACTCGTACGAGTGGTATCTACATTCTGCTCCTTGGGTTACTTTACTGAAGTAAGCTACCACCCGCTTAGAGCCATTTTTATGAAGCTGCATGAGTACAGCCCCGTAACCAGCACTACTTGCATCCGTATGGAGCTCAGTAGGCAGTTCTGGGTCAAAAATTGCAAGTATAGGTTCTTTAGTCAAAACGTGCAACAACTCTTGGCGGATACGATCTTGATCAGGTCCCCACTCAAATTTTACGTCTTTCTTTGTGAGTCGTGAGATGCATGCGGTTTTCGTTGCGTAATCTTTAATGTACCGTCGAAAATAACCAGCAAGCCCAAGAAATTGGCGGACTTGTTTAACGGTGGTAGGAACCGGTGCATTCACTAAAGCTGTGATTTTTCCAGGGCTCGGCCTCACCTGACCATGACTAATTACGCGACCCAAATATTCCACGCTGGTACTCAAAAAGGAACATTTACGCAAATTTATAGAGAAGCCAGCGTCCGTAAGGGTTTTTAAAACATTACGTAATAAATCGATTCCCTCACTTATTGTACGGCTTAGCAAAAGTACATCATCGATGTATACAAGGACACTCCCGGATTCAATAAACCGCTTAAGGGTGGTATTTATGATCCTTTGATACACCGTAGGTGAATTACAAAGCCCAAAAGGCATTTTGACGAACTCATAATGCGATTCGTTAGTTACAAACCCTGTTTTATAGATGGAGTCTTCGTCTATAGGTATTTGATAAAAGCCGGACGCCATGTCTAAGCTTGTAAAGAATTGAGAACTGCCTAGACGGTCTATGTGATCCTCAATTAGAGGAAGCGGGTATCTATCCTTGACAGTAATGCGATTGAGAGCCCGGAAGTCTACACACAGTCGGTCTGACCCGTCTTTCTTTTTAACTAGGATGATCGGGCTTGCATATTCCGAGTTCGATTCTCGGATGATATTTTTGTTCAACAGGTCCTTTATTATCTCACGAACTTTCAGCCTTTCTTGGTATGATAAACGATACGGATGGTAGGCTATTGGGACATTGCTTGTTAAGTTAATGTGCATTTTACCAGTGGTTACAGTTGTGGTAGCGATGCCCGATATAAAAAATCGTGAAAAATCATTTATCACAGTCTTCAATAAAGCTAACTCATCCCCCTGAAGAGGTGTTGTAACTTCTTTAAAATCAATAACCGTTGCCGAGTTAACTTTTATAGACGTAGTGGGAGCACGTGTTAAATATTGTCGGTTTTTCGTACGTATGAATGTGACACCTTCTCTATTGAGAACATCGGTACCGATGATAATAGGTGTATTCATAAAGTCTGAGGGTACTATAATGAAATCTACATCCACCGTGATATCACGAAACTCGACAGTTAAACTAATGTACTCACGGGCTACAATTTCTGTGTCACTGATACCTTTTAGAACACAATAGGTCGGACTACGCTGTCCTACAAAATGTTTTACTACGGCTGATGACATAAGCGATACATTAAGGGCCCCACTATCTATTAAAATATCGACGGGTATCCCTTGTATCACTGCAGTGCTAATATCACTGTTGTGGGTATTATTCGTCTGTTCTTTACATAAGTTCACCTTACGCTGGTTGGGGATGGGACGTCCCTCTGATCGTGCTTTCGTGAAGCAATCGGTCTCTTTATGTCCGGGCTTTTTACAGAACGAACATGTAATTGAATTTGAGCTGCTCTCCGTTTTGCCGCGGTTTTTACAATTAATACGCAAGTGGCCGGTCTTCCCACAAATGAAACACTTATTGCCCGGCTTGTCAGTAAAGCGCTTTTTCATAGCATGGGGCGGACCACGATTATCTAACTTACTTTGGCCAGGTTTAACGTAAATAGCTAAAAAGGACACTACATTTTCAACTGTTAAATTGGCGTTGGCTGCTGCTGCACGGACTTGCGCATCATTTATTCCTCTTATCACGATTCGAACTCTAAGCTCGTCACTTAGGCCCTGAACTATTCGTAAACGAAGCAGAGACCGACGGGCGTACTCGGCAAATGTAAGAAATTTGTCGGAATTTGTGTTCATAACTTCGAAAAGTATTTGGGCATGGTCTATACTTTGCGGACAAAGAGATTTAAATTCTTTAACGAAATTGGACCATGATCGATCATTAGTGTTCCACTCACTGAGCCATGTTTTAGCGTCTCCCTTTAAACAGTTTGCTACCCGTGACAAACATTCGGAATCCTCCCAGGAATTTGCCAACCTCGCGCGCTCCACTTCACTACACCATACCTCAAAATTATTAACCGCTGGATCGAAGTTAGAAATATAATAGGTATGTGTTTTTACCTTATGGATTGTACTTAGGGCATCCATGAGAGTCTCTGATATAGATGGATTGCTACCATTTTGACATACGCCACCACATGCCGGTAACGGAGTTACCGAATCACCCGCTTTACTTTCTATCGTATTCAATCGCGACACGACAGATTCCAATGTGGCTCTTACTGAACTAATATCAAAATTGGACGTATGAGAACCAGGATTAGCATGTCGAGAATACTCTCGATAATTAGTTCTGTGGTTTCGGGATCGCGCACGCTTATGGTGGTTTGCTGGCGAGCGGCGGTAATAAGATAAGCGAGAGCGCGATCTATCGGTATCGGAACATGAACGGTATTTGTCGTTCCGGGATCGCGAGCGAGTTGTACAATAGCGTCGGCGCGATCTGCTACGATAACGCCTCGTGTCGTGGCGAGACGTATCACTAGACTTCTCACGTGAATGTGATGCTCGCGGCATTTTAAGAATTTTCAGACACAAAACTAAGGTTGCTTGTGATGGCAGAGTCTGTCAGTGAATTTTTTAGTATATTGTGGGCAATAGTGAATCCCACTTCTGATTTTAGCGTCAGAAGTAGGTTTTTATAATAAAAAAAAAACAATAATTTAATATCAAATAAATAAATAAATAAGCTCTTAGTTATTATAGTCCATACAAATGAATACGTTATAAAAATGGAATCGAATCTGATAGCAGCCATGTTTATTTCTATACCTTAATGTCTAGTAAAAGAACATACTAGCAATCATTTCTGTACAAGCTAACATTTCAAACATTATATTTAGTCTACCCCTAGAAGTCTAATATACTTTAGTATATTAGACTTCTGCATACTTAAAAATAATATTATCCTAAGGTTTAAGATATTATTTTTCAAATAATGTATTTGACATTAATTCTAACTGGTTATTTCTGAGCACACATAAGGAAAAAGTAGGATTAATTGATGAAAGAAAACTAAAATCAAACAAAACTTAAGGACAATAAAGTACAACCAGATCTTGCTTTATATTTTTTATTTATATTCGCCTAAAAATAATCTCCAGTCAAAACATCTAGGAACAATGCCGGTGCTCCTATATTGTACTATTGGTAGCCCAACCTAAAGGCTAAATACCACAGTATAATCATGGTATGAGTACAGCAACCCACTGTCCAGTATCCAGCCATGTTCCTTTCAACATGAAGCACTTGTGGGTGTTAAGTATGTCCAAAAGAATCGAGATTGATACAATCTTTTTACGGCGGAGTTGGAATAAAATCTTGCTCATTGTCTACAGCTTGATTTATTTGCAGCCAGCAGTTTGTACAGATAATTGCTCGTCCTGATAACTAAAACAGAATAAAAAAGATTTAATATTGAAGATATCAAAGAATTATGATGAATAAATAACTCTTTGCAGTCACATGTGTATGATCCCAGGTCTTCTTCTTTAAACAATAGCGGACTATTGTTTAAAGAAGCATCTTAGCAGGCCGGCCGGATAATTGTATGAAATGTCTTAGGACAGTCATCTGATGCCATTAGATATTCCTCCTGGACGGCATTTGTGCTTACCACCAGACATAGTGTTGTTATTATGGATATAATTATAATATAATATATTATACATAACACAAGATCATCTGAGTGTCCAGAGGGAAATAAAAGAAAATGTAATTCATTTAACAATTTAAACAACAATATATAAAATATCACTTCTTACATATTTATGTACTAGTAGACTTGTCCTGTGGACACAATGCAATTCAGCTCTAACATGAATACTTTTGTAATACTCCATACTTTGTATTGACCTTGATTAATTGGCATAAAACATACATTTCCCAAATTAATGAAGAAAATAGAATACTTACTTCTTGTTCTGCCATTTCAGCAATAAAACGTTTTGAAATACTCTACACGAGAGTGAATTGGCAGCCCATGTAGTTACTAAGATTCTGTTGAATGATAGAATCCATTTCAATTTTTGATTGCAGAAGTGCAATTCAACCATTTCACAACAATTGCAGAAGTGCAATTCAAGCAAAGCGCCACTTTTGATGTGCTGAAAAGCAGAATTGTGGGTTAGAAGAGAAATATGAACATAGAAAAACATAACAGTATTACTTACATGTGGCATTCAAAATAATAAATAATATGTTTACTCACCAAAATACGAACTAGTAATTGCGTTTAAACGTCAAGATATATCATCTGCGAGAATCAGAATCCATAAAACAAAGCCAGGTATACAGAGAAGCAAATACACATTTGCGAAATGTATGCGAATAATAAAAAATAATACGAATTACAGCCACAGACGTAGACAGATAACACGGATAACACAGAGTTTTGCAATTGCTGTCAAGTTAAACATTTTCGTTCTTAAACTAAAATCATGTAACATAAATAAAATAATAAAAGTGACTTCTTTAACAACATATATCGTCTTTTAAAAAGCGAAGAATATGGAAAAAGAAATATAGACAATAATTATAATTTGTAGGGGGGTTTTAAAAATAAGACATATTCAAGTTAAAGATAATGGGTTCGCGTATTTTTGAACGAAATGACAATTAGGCATCATGGAGGACAGATTAAAGAAGAAAATATTGCTTCTGTACTAAAACAATCACATTTTTGTATAAAGCCCCCTGTTGTCCAAGAAATCTAAATGTATTTTATTTGAATTCCACATTTTTTTCTAGAATTTGTATTAGACGTACACAAAACGGCCCAAGATAGCACATCTCCTTTCGAGGTGATCCTACTCGTGAGCATGCGACGTATAATTGGCCGTGTGCAAAGCATGGTTCTTTCAAGTCAACGCCACAGTATTGAATAGTTTGGCCCTGTGCTTTGTTGATAGTCATGCTGTAAGCCAACTTCACCGAAATTGTAAACGTTTAAAAGTAAAGGGCAATCCATTTGAAATTAAAGGTATCCGTGGTATAAATACTGTCTGTCCTTTTCCTTTACCAGTCATTATACTGGCTTCAATGATGTTCGTTTGTAGTTGTTTAATGTAGAGTCTCGTGCCATTACACAGTTTCGGCGAGTTCAGATTTCGTAATAAAATAATTGGTGAACCAACTTTTAACTTAAGACAGTGTAATAATAATAATAAAACATTTATTTCAGATAAAATCCATAGAATAATAATACAGTAGTCAGCACACAATTATCATAATGTCAATCAGTCAATGAATTTGGAGAAAAACTAAAATAAAAAGAAAATCATACACATTTCATAATGAAGAGTAAAATAATAATAAGGATATGTCAGTCTTGTCCGGTAATTATACACATCCATTTATGTTGGATCGGACAATTAGTGCGAGAAGCAATCATCCCGAGGATGCTATTACTACTGTCTCTCACTCGTCTTAATAAAGAGGCAACCTTTTTTCGGATTATAGCTTGATAGCCATCCGTCCGAGCATCAGCAAACATTTGCGAAGCACTGCAGTAGGGAGGCAGCCGCAACAGCACCCTGAAGATGTTGTTATATTGAACGCGCAGGACCTTGGCAGCCCGCTGAGTATGATTCACCCATAGACTGCTCGCGTAAAACGATTGACAAAATGCCTTAAACAAAGTAATTTTTACTGGGGAGGAGCACCGTGCGAATCTACGGGCAATCATGTTTCCTCGGACCGCCAATGCCCTGCGCTCCCGTTCCAAATCTGCGTCATCGGACAATTCATCCGTCACAATGTGGCCCAGGTACTTAAAACTGGTCACTCTCTGCAGTTCCTTATCATATAATTTTATTGAAGGAACACGAACTGGAATGGGTGCACCTGACTTACCCTTGAAAAGCAGAACTTTACTTTTTGCTTTATTGTAGGTCAGTCCATGTTCCCCAGCGTAGGTCTCGCATATAGCCAACATCTTACGAATAGCACCTACCGATGGTCCCAGCAGCACCATATCGTGCGCGTAGCTAATATTATTGACGCATACACTATCAGCGGCGTAGCTAGCATAGGTGGCACCCGGGGCAGATTTTGTAGGTGTCACCCCAAAACTCAAACACAATGTATAAAATAAAAAGTAATAATCGTTTACGTTTTATTAAAATAAGAGTATTACAAATAGTAGTATATTATGTAAAACAGTATGCCAAAATTAAAATTTCTTCCTTCTAGCTTTGACACTTGCGAACTCCGAAATCACGTCTTCAAAATTTATATTTTGTGTTGCTTCATGTTCTATTGTTAAAATACCAAGATTATTTAATCTGGTTTCAGTCATTGTAGACCGCAAGTAATTTTTTATTAATTTCAATTTGCTGAAACTTCTCTCACATGAAGCAACTGATGCACATATTGTTATAAATAACTTTAGTGCGACCGTTAGATTCGGAAGAGATTCTGTAAAATCCCATTCCACAATGAATTTTAAATAGTCCAGTGTCACCCAATTAGAGACAGTAATATTAGCCGCTTTTATATGTCTTCTCAATCTTGGTATTTCTAAAAGTAGTTCTGTTTCTGATACTTCATCGTAAAGGTTAGTAAATTTTGATATTGCAAATTTTAACTGTTCAGTGTTTGCCGAAAGCAAAGTCTTCGACTGTACAACCTCAAATAATGAAACTACGTCTTTAATGGACTTTACTCTTGTTTCGAGTTCAATATTGAATCTGTCAAGACATTCTAACATGTCCTTTTGAAGTTCCGCTCTAAGTGTTAGTCCAGCATCTGTGGACGATGCTAACTCACCGGGCATGCGCTTCTTGCGACGAATTCGTCGTTCCATCGAAATGTTGTATTCTTCCGATTTTCGTACAGCAAAATCTATTGCCTCTTCTGCTAGATGCAACCGTTTCTCTCCAATGAATAGACGAAGTGCTTCTAGTTTTATGATTATTTCATCAACACATAATCCTTTGCTTTGTAATGCAATCTGAGCATAGTTTACTTCCCTTAGCACATCATTCCAGAAGAAAAGAAAACAAAGAAATGAGAAGTTGCACACAGCAGGGATAAGATTTTGTGCACCACCTCTTGTTTCTAAATTTACGTCTTGGTCACATAGTTCCTCAATTGCAGATATTATTCCATCAAAATTTTCAGTCAATACTTTTACTGCACCATAATGAGCACTCCAGCGCGTTGTTGAAAGTCTTTTAACAGATGCTTTGCTGTGATTGAGGAGCACCTCCCAGCGGCTTGTGGAGGTTGAAAAAAAGTTAAATATTGTCTCCACTGCTCCGAAAAATGTAACACAAGTCACATTTTGTGCGAACGAATGCTGGCCGCATAAATTAATTGAATGATCAATGCAACCAATAAAAATTGCTTTATTGTTTTTTTCTTTTATAATAGCTTGCACTCCCCCGTGTATACCACTCATAACTGCAGCATTATCATAACCTTGAGAACGACACATCATAATATCTAAGCCATCGTTTTCAAGCTTCTTTAGTATTTCAGCGCTTAAATCAGCTGCTTTTTTTCCATGCAAGGGAAAAAATCCTAAGAATACTTCTTTGACTTCTACTTTTCTATTATTAATTTTTACATAACGAATTACTTCAGACATTTGATCGACATGTGAAACGTCAGGTGTGCTATCAAACATAATTCCGAAATATTTGGCCAGTTTAATTTCGTTGACAAGCTGACATTTAACGTGATTAGCTAAAACATTTATGAACTCATTTTGTATTTCGGGCGATAAATATGTTACTTTATGTGATTTTTCCTGCTCCAAATATAATATATGTTCTTTAAGTACAACATCATACTTTGAAAGCAGCTTAACTAGTTCTAAGAAATTACCTTTATTGGATGACCCTTGGGTTTCATCATGTCCACGAAATGCTAGGTTTTGTTTCGCCAAAAACAAGGTTATATCAAATAATCTAGATAACAGATTTTTCCACTTCTGTTTTTCCGTATTCATTAATTGCAAGGTTGCGTCATCTATTGTGGTGTGAGATTTTAATCTCATTTCCAAAGTTTTCCAATTTTCGAAATTTTCTAAATGTTCACATGAAGTTTCATGGTCCAATACTTTAGGATTTAGTTTCCACCATTTCTGAAATCCAGTTGTAAATGTTCTTTGTATGTTACTGACAGCAAATAAACGGCAGCAAAAACAGTACAGATTATTTGATATAGGAGAAAATACCATCCATGATCGTAGAATTTTTTCACCACTAGGCATCTCTTTATAAAACCATTCCTGTGAAAGATGACGAGAATCTCCTTTAATCTTTGAACCATGACGAGATACAGTAGGGAACGGTCCTTCTTTGTTCTGGAAATGTTCACTGCCCTTTTTTATTATGTCAATGCGAACATTATTGGGAACCGGTAAACTCCAATGTGAAATATCCCTCAAGTGTTGCACAGATTCTTCGAAGCTAATGCTGTCTCCAAAAGTAGCATTAACGGTGTCATTGTCATTATTTGATTTGGTTCCGTCGAGGAAATGGGTTGTCTTCAATGATTCTGTATTGTCGCTGTTGCTATCTGAATGTGAGTCTTCAAGATGTGAATCATTACTTTCGTCAACAGGAGACTCGGGTACTTTAATTGAACCTTGGCCGCTATCTGCTTTTGTGACATATTTGAAAAGAGATCCAGACATGCTCTGAATTTGATCCATTTTAGCCTTTTTGGCTTTTCTCTGTTGAAACCCGCTTTGTCTTTTCGAAGTATGAATTCCCCGAGGCATATTTCGTTCTGGGTATCCTAAAAAATATTTTTTGTTTGTAAGTGATACGTTGATTTTATAAACAAATTGTAACGGTAAATAAACACCTAGGTACACGTTACGTAACTAGCTTTGTGAAATATATATTTATATAAATTAACAATCCTGCATCTGGGTGTAAATATGTATTTAAGTAGGTATTTTTAGAAAATACTAGTTAAATACTCCACCGTTAATTGTGATATCCTTAGGTGATATCCGTATAAATACTCGTGGTAGTGCTCGAGCTACTCATCTCGGAGCCGAATCAATGTACGTGAAGATGTATGATTATAATTACCTACTTTTTATCATTAATCTAAACTTAATATAATCCGTTTGGATCAGAAAATAATAATAAATAAGTATATTAATAAGTATATTAATAATTAATAAACATTATTACCTTAAGTCTCTAAAGTATGATCGTAAAACTTGTAGATCAAAATAATCTAAGATACTGCTACTAGATACTAAACGAATTAAAAAAGTTAGTATCACCTTTAATAAAAAATACTTCACTTACCTTGTTTATTTTCTTCAAGAATCGACTATTAACTAGGTTTATTTATTATAAATATAAGATACGAAAATTGTCGTTTATAATATCTAATAATTAAAAAACACTTTGCACTAGACGTTCACACGTTCACGCAAAAGAATATTGAAATGAATGCGGTCGAAAACAAAAGAATTTGTCTAATCCACAATACAAGTGACGAGCTCTATATCGAGGGAATCCCCTAAGTAGCGTTGGTTATACGCGAACAAGAAGCTTATACCCAAATGGAGATTGCATTCCGTATAAAACACTGAAGCACAAAAATTTGACCTTGAATGACGTCGCTGTTATCTTCTATCCTTTTCTTTAGAGTGACAATGAATGAAAATGACATTATGTTCATTCATTGTCACTCGATAGAAAAGGATAGAAGATAACAGCGACGTCATTTAAGGTTAAATTTTTGTGCTTCACTTTTATATACGGAATGCAATCTCCATTTGGGTATAAGCTTCTTGTACGCGAACGGAGTATTAAATTTTAGGGGAATCCCTGATCGATTGACAGTGTGCAACGCACAGTGCAACGTGCACCTCAGATGAATGAAACTATTATTCGGATCGACTTGAAAATTTAGGATAGTATTTTTGAGATGTTGTAGAAATTAAAAAGCCAAAAAAAAACGATTTTTTGAACCCACGAAATCCCTTAATGACAAAATGGCTCACGAGTAAGGAGTACTACTATATGAAGTTTTTATTGCTCTGTCTAGTTATTCCTTAGTCTAAGGTGGGTACATTATTTGTTTTTTTTTTGTATTTATATAGGTATCAATTTATTATGCTTGTGGTACAATACTGTACTTAGGTACCTAGATTATTTTATTAGTAGCGGTTATGGTCTCTGCCACAAATTTTTGATTTTTATAGGTAGAAGTAGAAAGAACTATAACTGATGGTCAAAGTTGGGCTCGGGTGTCACCCCTGTTGGGGTGACACCCGGGGCGGACCGCCCTTGCCGCCCCCCCCTAGCTACGCCACTGTACACTATCAATATGACAACCGATATGAGTGCTGCTGAGCTCACCGATAAGGTCATTTATGTACAAGTTAAATAACAAAGGAGAGGTCAGCCCCCCCTGCCTCACGCCACACTCCATGCCATACGACCCGGACAAAGCTCCCGCCCATCTCACCTGGTTCCGCTGGCAGTCGTACCATTCCTGTAAAACTGATATGACCTCAACCGGTATTCCCGCTCTGCCCAGTTTGTCCCAAAGCTTATCATATAGGACTGTGTCAAAGGCCTTAGACAAATCTAGGAAGCACGCGTATACCGGTGTTTTCCTGTCCGTATAATATTGAACAGCCTGCTTAAGACACAATATCGCACTTTCAGTGGAAAGCCCATTTCTGAAACCGAACTGGGCTTCATGCAGTTTGATGTGTTTGTTAAGAATGTTATTAAGCAGACCGTCTAACACCTTGGCCAATATGGTCGCAAGAGAGATGGGTCGATAGTTATTCATATCCGAGACGTCCCCAGTTCTGTTCTTAATAATTGGAACCACTATAGTTTTAGTAAGTTCCTCTGGTAAATATGGCAAAGGCAGAGATTATAAAACAGGGATAGGATGCGTGGCAGGTGGACTCCAGCATGCCTAAGATGCTCGATGCTGAGCCCATCATATCCAGGAGATTTACCTCTATGCATGCTATTAATAACTTTTTTAACCTCCTTCGATGTAAAACTGATATCTCTTTTCTGGATGATGGTTCCAGCAACGGGCGACCGAAACACACCAGTATTACGCTGCGGTGTCACCTTGAAGTGTTTACTAAACGCATTTGCAATCAAGTGATGGTCAAAAATACCATTAATACTCACAGGAAGGCCAGGCTTCTGGTTAAATTTTCCGGTATCTTTCCAGAACTGTGAAAAATTATTAGCGGAATGATGGGATGCAAGTGCATCCATTTTAATTTGTTCCTGCCTATCCTGGCACCATCTTAACTTCTGCTTAAACAACTTCCTACTTTCTACCATGTCAACATATGTCTGACCATTCTTAGGCTTGCCATCTTCCACCCAGGCCAAAAACCTCAACCTGGCCTCTCTATGGCAACTTACAACATATTTGTTCCATCCCGCAATATAACCACCTCTCCTTCGAGCCTTGACCCTTTTACAAGTATCTGTTGCTGCATCCGACGATATAGTGACCAGTCTTAAGTACATATTTTTTATTAATAACTTGTGCTCAGCATTGGAGCACATTCCATCACAACAACTACTCATTTCCATCGGAAAATCAATTTCTCGCAGTTGGGCATAACATAGTTTATTATATTGCCGCGTTTGCTCAGCCGTACGTTCACGCCAAATAACTCCACTGAACACCGGTGCACAGATTGGTAACTGTTTATACGATACTAAATCCAAGTTACAATCAATTATCAGTGGGAAATGATCAGACCACTGCACATCATACTCGACTAACACGTTAACCACTGTCGACAACGCTGCATTTGTGACTACACAATGATCCAACCATCTCACGCAACCATGTGCCTCGCTAATAAAGGTGTAGGTACCATCCGTATTCATACTATTAAGGTCTATGCAAATCCAGTGCTGGTCTTCACAAAAGTCTAATAAGTGATTACAAAAGAGCTCACTTGGATGTGCATTGAAGTCACCCAGAACGTAAACCGCCGAACAATCGCTATTTTCTTCTGCAATAGCACTGATTGAGCTCAAACACTGTGTGAATACAGGCAGATTCTCAGCACAATCAGTTGGCATATACACACTAAAAACCATAACAGACGCACCACTCACTTGCAATTTTACCGCTGATAAACGAGCATCATTACAATCGATAACAGTGACCGATCGAAACACACTCTTTCTCCAAAGTATGGCTACTCCTCCATATGGCCTGCCCTTCAAAAGGCCAGCTGAGACATCTACTGCTGATGTTCCCGTACTCCCAAAATCCGTACTAACTGCCTCCAACTCCGACAACTCATGAGGCAGTAACCACGTTTCCTGAAGCGCAATGATATCAGCTTTGCCACATAGATCTCCTACTCCATCTAACGACCTTTTCAGAGACTTGCAGTTAAATGAAACGAATCTTACATTTCCCCGCCTATCCATTAATAATATTTGTCGTTTGATGCCTCATAGCCACACTTTGTTGATGGCTTTCATTCTTCCCTGTCATATGTACGAAGCGCCTGAATGATATACCGATAGGCCACGTACTGTCATCAAGAAACGTATGCATGTTAATTTTGCTCACATATATTTTAAAGGCGCTGTAGTTACGTTCCCTCGCCATTTTAATTTTAATAGGAACAACTTTTTCTTTAGTTTTGGCGAATATATACTCTGCCACATCCTCCACTGAAACATCCTTGTGGACATTGGTGATAAATAGGGGTATTTTAGAATCAGCTGGCTTAAGCTTACTATTTTCATCAATGCGTGCTATACCTCTAGATGTTGTGAATTTGTTTTTAAACTTTCTTTTGTTCTGCACTACAGTCCACTTATCATTGCCAGATTGTTGATTGATCTTTTCAACCCTCGCTATCGTCGCAAACGATCGCTTCTGCTCTAAATCATTAATGTAATGGCATTCCTGGAGGATTTAATGAATTTAAAAATTCAGTAGGGAAATTGACGCTTTCTTCTTCATCAATCATACAATGATTGATCAATTGATGTGTAAATTTTCTCTTCTCCCGGAATCTTTTCCTGGATGATGTTGTTGATGCCGTTGACAATGTCGTTTTTCGTGGCTAAAATAATTCGCTCGCGTAACCATTCTGAATTGGTATAATTCTCAGCAATACTTAGATATACTTCATTTATAAGTTTTTCCGGTGTTTCAACTATATTACATAACTCATTAGATAGTGTGATTTGGCCAGTACTTTCGTCGATTGGATAGGTGCCCTCTCCTATTTGTAACAGTTTTTCAGAAAATTCTTGCGCGTTTTCATCTCCTGAAATTCGCGCTCTCATATTTGTTGTTATTTTAATTATTTTTGCGTGTTCCCATATGACCGACTTCTTTATGCAAGCGTTAATTTCATCCGCCGGCGTTGATTTCGGAATGACAGGTAGCGTTTGATGAAAATCGCCTGATAATATAGACCTCCCATTATATTCGTGTTGTCACGTAAATCTTGAAGTGTTCTATTGAGTGCTTCTAGTGATTTTTTATGGGTCATTGTGCTTTCATCCCATATAATGGCTTTGCACTGTTTCAATATTTGTCCACGTGCTGATGATTTTGTGATGTCACATACCGGGAATTCATAGTCAGCTACATTTAATGGTAATTTTAAACCAGAATGCGCTGTTCGTCCACCCTCCATAAGTGTTGCCGCTATCCCAGATGATGCTAGGGCGAGAACGATTTCTTTATTTGCACGGATTTCAGCCAATATTAAATTTATCAAAAATGTTTTCCCGGTGCCGCCAGGTGCGTCTAAAAATATTATACCACCTTGCTGCTTTTTATAATAATCCATTATTATATCATATGCTTGTTTTTGACTCTCAACTAATAATGGCTTGTTGTGTTCGATGTAAAGCTTCAATTCGTCGATATTATAATTGGTTTCTCTTAAAAATTCACTGTTCATAACATCCAGATGTAGAGATACATGTCCAGGTACCGCGATATAGATAACTGTGGAAGACCGCACCATCGCTTATTACATTCACCCATGTGGAAAAACTCTCGACCACAAAACAGCGGGAATATCACAGACGTGACCGAAGATGCAACAGTGACAAATATCAATATAGCGCAATTTAAAGTACTTTTGAAAACTGTATCCATCAACATCCACGGCACAAAGGGTGTGGTGAACACAACGGCGCTTTTAGACGACGGTTCAACAGTAACATTGATAAGTCACGAGCTTGCGCAACAAATAGGACTCCGTGTCCCGTGGACAAAAACAAACAATTCGCGTGAATGGTGCTTGGAACAATAACACCTTAGATTGCGTCAGCGAAATAGTGGACTTCGGAGTATCAAACAAAGAAGGGACTGTTTTCGACATCCGAGCGCACAGTATCAAAAATCTAAACCTACCAAAACAGGATCTAGCGTCAATTGACTTATCGAGTTACGAGTGTTCCATGCCGAATATAACAAAGCTTATTAATGTGAACACATGCAAACCTCAACTATTAATTGGGCAAGACAATTATCATCTGCTGATGTCAATGCAAATAGTAAAAGGAAAAGCCGATGGATCGAACACGCTTCGGCCTCCGAATCTGCAAATTACTCCGCTTTGTTTCTTAACGATAATCCAAAGATGGAATGCTGTGACAACAATCAGTTATTAAGAAGAGGAACAGATACGCCTCTCATTCAACATTGATTCCATGGACGTCAGCATTAAACCTAGACATAATGCCGAGGATCATCAAGCTATATTACGTCTGGCAAATACAGCCGTACTCAAGAATGGGAGGTGGCACGTCGGCCTACCATGGGAGGATAATTGCAAAATGCCAAATTTATACCCCGCTGCATGGTTGAGATTGAAAGCTGTTGAGAAAAAGCTGAAGGAAAATAAAGACTACGCAAAAAGATATGCCGAAAGAATAAACCATTTATTGGACAACGACTATGCAAGGAAACTTACTAGCTACGAAGACACAGCTAGAACCTGGTATCTTCCTTACTTTGGGGTCGACAATCCTAAGATGCGCCTCGTTTTCAACTCAGCTTCAAGAGCTTTCGGAAATTGTTTAAACGATTACCTTTTAAAAGGACCGGATCTACTTATAGCTCTCTTCGGTATAATGTTGAGATTCCGAGAGAACCGAATAGCCGTAAGTGGAGATATACGTGACATGTTTTTAAGAATAAAAATCCTACCTGACGATCAAGATGCTTTGAGATTTCTCTGATCACAACAACACACACAACACACACACAACACACACAACAACACACACACTGACACACAAGATCATTTGGGTCACAGAACAGATGAATATAGTTAGAAGGGAAATAAAAGCGTTTGACGCGTCGCAAGGTGGTGCATAAAAAGCATCACTGCCGCGGAACGGATGATTTGTCAAATTAGTCGCTGTCGAAATGCCTTGGAGAGAAGTGCTCCGACGAAATAGAGTAAAAATGCAGATTTGTGCTATTTTATCTTGCAGTTCCAATAATAAAGCATCAAATATCAATAGAGGAGGAATTTCATATCAATATTCAACCCGATTTTATTGATTTTCACCTGTATTTTCAAAAATTGCGTTTATTAATTACGACATTTTGAAGAATTCGATAATATGATAGACGACAAATCAAAAATATACATTGCTGATAACGCGTACATACATGCTCGCGAATGCCAAGTTCCTACGCAATGCATACGACTCATTTTTGTTATGTCAACAGCGAAAATTGGCACATGTCACGTAGTGTTGTAGTCTTGTACATAGTTACTATATCGATGTAGTTATAGATTTCGTATACTCGTAAATCAGTTTTTAGTCATTTTAAATTGTAGTAACGTTTGACGACATATCCTTATGTTCTAATTTCATACCTCTGCCAACATGAGAACAACATATTTTTGTGTCTGAAAATTTATTATAATATAGTAAATTATTCATTTATACGTTTCTAAGAGTGAGTGGATAAAGGCAATAGGTAGAGACTGTTCTAAGTATTCATTTTCGTGAAACGGAAGACAATAAAAAAATCTGGATCATAAGTAATATACAAACCAAAAATAATTACGTGCAACGCTTATGGAAAAACTGTATCATGGCGATAAAATAATTAAATATAGTATGAAAAATCAAAACCACTGAATATATTGACGTAAAGAAATCGTAATTTGATTATAATAATTGCTTATATGTGCCTTTCCAATAATAAAAATGGTAATACCTCACACACAGCTAAAAATCTTAAAAATCCTGTATATATAAATTTGTAAAATAGTATACAAATTAAAATGCATTTTCAATACTAGTCTCTATTTATTTTCCGCCTATTGACATAATACTAATGAAATAACTGTATCAGAAAAAAACTATTAAGCATATCGATAAAATACATTTCGGTCTTATAACAAAGACACATTTCCATAATTTTATCGATAGTTTAAATCGACTATTGCAAGCTTTATGTATTGGATTTGTTGAGGTTTTGTGTTCCGAAAACGACGACCCTGGTTTTCATACAATGTGACGGCTATTGCCTTTCTAGTTTCTAACCATATTCAACTGTTCTGTGATTTGGGTCCTATTGGCACTTATACTATGACGTCACTAATTTTCGGTGCTAATTATTCGCCCTTCATCGCCCCATATATTAAAAATAATAACGTTCAACAGTATGAGTCATCTCTACCCGCCGCTGTGCTCGCCATTCATAAACAACATTATGGTGTTCCATGGCATTTCATTCCTCTAGTTAGCCCCCACTGGGGTGGAGCTTGGGAGCGACTCATTCGATCAATCAAGCGGTGCCTGAAAGGTGTGCTGAAAGAAAGACCGCCGCGAGAAGAGACACTCATCACTTTGTTGGCTGAAGTAGAGCAAATGGTCAATAATCGCCCATTAACACAAGTGGCAATAAAGCCTAATGCAAACGACACATTAACACCGAACCATTTTTTGTTAGGCACTACGTCGAATTCACCGACAATAGGGTCATTTAACATGGCCGATTTGTGTTTGAGAAAACAATGGAAAATATCTCAGATGCTGGCCGACATGTTCTGGAGGCGTTGGATTAAGGAAGTGTTGCCTACTATGCTTCCCAGAAAAAGATGGCAACAAGAATCGAACCCACTGCGCATCGGAGATTTGGTGATAGTTGCTGATCCTGATGCACCTAGGAATACATGGTCTAAAGGCGTCATTCAGCGAATTATGGCTAGAAAAGATGGACGTGTAAGATTAGTTGAAGTAAAAACGGCCTCGAACGTGCTACAACGATCGGCAACCCGTGTCGCTAAAATACCCACTAAGTGCTAAGTAAGGAGTGCTAAAGATAGCACTGGGGTGGAGAGTGTTAGCGATAGAATCATAAGAACCCATATGGACGACTAAGGGGGTGCCGCGTCGGGGATCGGTGCCACTTGACACCAGGACTGCTGCGGAGCCGCACGCCAAACCACTACAAACAGTCCACACCGTTCTCCCAGAGTGTTAACACGTTACATATAATTTTTTTTAATCACTATTACTATTGCTAATAAAGTCAAGAAAAAGTCTTGCATTTATATTCAGCCCTTACAGTGGAATTTGTGTTAATTTAATTGGAATACGTGATCTTTTTGTTTACTTTTTTGTTTCAATGCATCGGTGCCACTTTTTAAAAGAACATTTACAGGAAAATGTATATCTAGCATGTATCTAGTGTGGTCTCTTCTTCTTCTACCTGGCGTTATCCCGGCCGGTACCAGGGTCCGCCTTCCGGCAAATTCTAATGGTATCTAGTGTGGTATCTAGTGTATATTTTTGATCGAAGGTGAGGAGGACCGGCACCACGATTTGTGATGCTGTAGTCTATATTCTGTGCCCCGTCGGCGTATGTTAGATGGTCTCGAGTTGAAGATGCCTGGACCGGCCTGGTACCCCGACCTCGTTCGCACGGAGGATAACTTCGGCAAGCTGCGGGAATTCGCGCATGCATGGTTCAAGCTGAGGAACGATTCACAGAGCAGCCAGGCACCGGATGGTGCAAACATCATGTGATGTGCATGCCCCAGAAAAGGCGGAAATGTAAATTAGGGACAAGGACGAAGAGATAAACAATTTATAGGGAGTAAGGTCGCGCACGCGGCAGAGTGTGCACACTGCAGTGCAGATAGCATATTCCACGTGCGTCTCCCGAGATTGGGTCTATATAATCATAAGATTCCAACCGATCCCCAAAAAGGGTGATCGATCGGACCCTACCAATTACCGCCCTATCGCTATCACCTCAGTGATGTGTAAGGTCATGGAGCGGATCATAAACGCTCAATTGGTCCGCTACCTGGAGAATCACTCGTTGATCAGTGACCGACAATACGGATTCCGTCATAATCGATCGACGGGTGATCTTGTAGCGTTTGTCCTGCATCGCTGGGGTGAGGCGATTGACCGGCGTGGCGAGGCTCTTGCTGTGAGCCTCGACATTGCCAAGGCGTTTGATAGGGTCTGGCACCATGGTCTTCTGTCCAAGCTTCCGGCATACGGTCTACCCGGCAACCTGTGTTCGTGGATTTCCGGCTTTCTGCATGGGCGTAGAATACGTGTAGTCGTTGACGGACACGCTTCGGCGCTCATGTCGGTAAATGCCGGAGTTCCTCAGTGCTCAGTGCTATCGCCCACCTTGTTTATTCTGCATATCAATGACATGTTGTCGCTTGGCAACATTCATTGCTATGCAGATGACAGCACGGTTCATGGGCGATACCACTGCGGGCCTCCAGGTTGCCGTGTCGAAACTGTGAAGGGACGCGAAGATCTTGTCATTGAGCTCAATCGGACCTTGGATCTCATTTCTACATGGGGTTCCAGGAATATGGTTGAGTTCAATGGCAAGAAAACCCAGGTGTGTGCGTTCACGTGCAAAAAATCCCCGTTCTCTCCCCTCCCCATTCTCCCCATTCTCCCCATTCTCTACTCCCCTCTGTGCGGAATGACCGGAGTATCCTTGGTGTGGATATCCGCTGTGATCTCAATCCAAGGAATCACATCGAGGGCGTAATATCTGCCACATCACGCAGGGTTGGAGTCCTGAACAGGGTGCGTCGGATTTTCACGCCCGGTCAGCTTTGTCGCTTATACCGGGTATATCAAGACTGCTACCGAAAACGAAGCCGGGTGGTAGTTTTAGTAAGTACAAACACAATGCAACTAAAAATTACGCAAAGAAACGCGACAATTATTTTTAATGATTTTTTAAATATCTTCATTTTTGGGTGGTAAATCCATAGTTTTTGCTAAAATAATAATTTAATCTCTTTTATACCTTAGAGTTTTTATAAATAAAAGGGTATACAATATTATTTTAGGAAAAAATGTATTTACCACCCAAATATAACCATAGGAAAAAATAACAAAAAAAATTGTCGCTTTTTTTTTGCAACATTTTCTGTTGCATTGTGTCTGAAGTCGCTTAAACTACCACCCGGATTCGTTTTCGGTAGCAGTATTCACATACCCTGTATAAAGCGCAGGTCCAGCCGGGTATGGAGTACTGCTCGCACCTCTGGGATGGATCCGCCCAGTACCTTCTCGATGCCTTGGATGGATTGCAGCGGCGGACCATCCGCATTGTGAATGATGCAGACGTTACGAGCAACTTAGAGTCACTACAACTCCGGAGAGATGTCGCCTCTCTAAGCGTGTTCTGCCGCCTGTATCACGGTGAGTGCTCTGAAGAATTGTTCAACTTGCTCCCCTCCTCTCCATTCCTAACCAGAACCACGGGTGCTGGCTTGCGAAGCCATAGCTTGACGATCCACACCATCCCGGCGCGAACCAAACGGTTCTCAAATTCGTTTTTGTGCCGCACCGTCAGGCTGTGGAATTGTTTGCCGGCACGCGTGTTCCCTCCTTCCTACAATCCTGGGTCCTTCCACCGTGGTGTGAAGAGGCACCTTAGCAGGCCGGCATAATTGTTTCCATTGGCATGGGACTGCAATCCGATGCCAATGGATACTCTGCCTGGGCGGCATTGGCACTTTCCATCAGGTGCAATGCCGCCACTATGCCAGGACATCATAAAAAAAAAAAAGATTGGTTAGGCAGGGTTAGGCCATGGGTTGGTGAAGGGTTTGTCCGATCATCTCTACATTCGGTTTAGCGTCTCGTGGTAGTCCGACTGCCCGATTCACGGGCAGCCGACGTTGGGCCGCGAAGCGCCTCGACGTGGAGGCCGCGAAGGAAGCCGAAATTGTTCAGGCATAGCTCCCCGTGCCGGACGGGCCGGTGCGGGTCAAGACTGAGGTAAAATGGTTCGGGGTGGCGATGTCGCACGTCTGCGACGCGGCCATGCCCCGGGTCACCCGCCTCCCAGCAAAGCGCCAGGTATACCAGTGGTCGGCCGAGCTCACAGAGCTGCGCGTGGCCTGCCAGGTCGCACGCCACCGACTCGCCAGGCACTGTCGTCGACGGACATCCGTACAGTACGGCGTTGAGGAAACTCCGCTCATGGGCGCCCCCCCTGACTCAGAGTCTCTGGACTGAACTTGTAGAGGACATTGTCGCGGCCTTGTTTCCGGCCACCGAGGAGTTCACTCCTCCACCGATGGCGCCACGTCCACCGGCGCCATCGTCGTCAGTTTCGGCAAGGGCTATCCCGGAGGTTTCGCCGCAACAGCTAGAGGCGGCAGTGCTTCGGCTGCGGAGCAAGAACTCGACCCCGGGGCTCGACGGAGTGCCCGGTCGTGTCTGGGTGCTGGCCGTCGAGTCACTGGGTACGAGGCTCTGTGGCCTTTTGTCTGCGTACCTTGAGCAGGGCATCTTCCCGTCGCGGTGGAAAACGGGCAAGCTTGTCCTGCTGCGCATGGAGGGACGACCTGTAGATTCGCCGTCGGCCTACCGGCCCATCGTGTTGCTCGACGAGGTCTGCAAGCTCTTCGAGCGCGTAGTTCACTCGCGCCTCGTCGAGCATTTGGAGGGAGCGGGCCTGGACTTGGCGGACTGCCAATTCGTGCTCCAGCGGAGCCGGTCGACGATTCACGTTATTCTGCGGGTTAAGGCACTAGCGGAGCGTGCGGTGTCCCAGGGTAGGGTCGTGGTGGCGGTGTCTCTCGACATCGCCAACGCATTCAACACCACGCCCTGGGCCTGCATCGAAGAAGCACTGCGGTACCTTGAGGTTTCGCCCAACCTTCGTCGGGTTTTCATTCGGGTCATCGGAAGGGACCTTTTGCTGCCGGCCGTGGTCCCCGCCATGGTCGGCAACCGGAATTCGTGGCGAGCAATGCTCTCCTTCTGCGAACGTGTCATTTCGCAGAAAGAGAGCGCCGAGCGGGATCGGGAGCAAACCGATCCCGCCCGTCGCAACAGGAGACGTAGGAAGCGCCGGGACCACAACTAACCCGGCGCCGCCTTCCCTATCCGGGCGGCCCCCAAGACGAGACGCCACAGGCGTCTGACGCCGTGTCGCTGTGCGGTGATGTACGAGGGGGCTGTCCTGGCGCGTTCTGTTAACGGTATCCCGGGGCCATCTCCGAAGTGCATAGATGGTGGCCAACGCAGGGTTTTTAGTCGGTATTTCGGTGCGCAGACTACGACAGGAACCCGACCCAGCAAAACTCGCTGGGCCGGAGGCGCACCGGTGACTCCGACACACCTCCGGCCCCCGCCCCTATGGGGGTGGGATGGTCCGTAAAGGGATTTTACCCGCGAGAACAAATAATGGGGTTCGCAACGCGCGAGTGACACCTCTGGTGTTGGAAATATCTACGGGTAACTGCTTAGGTATCAGGCGGGCACGTTATCTGCGTCATCTGTTTGCGTTTTTAGTTGTATAAAAAAGGGGCTTTTAGCGCTAAAATACCAGCTCAACCCAATTGACTTGAAAAAAAGACAGTTCGTGTAGCTGAGGGAGTTTCTTGCGCCGTTTCTTTTTTACAGCTACAACACGTTCTAAAGCGGTGGTAGCAAAAATTAACAATTAAAAGATCTTGAGAAATACTATTTAAATAAAGAATATTTTGATTTTGAATTTGACTACCTTTAATTTGCTCTTCTGTCTGCTTAAGGCCAATAAAAAACCAGCACTCTCGCTATATTATAATACTTAAAATTAAGGGTGAATAACACAGGTAATAAAGTAAAATTATAACAAAATTTGTTAAAATTGTGTTTATTTAGTTACAAACTTCAATAAATGAAAAAATACATAAAAAATTATATACTTATGTGTAGTTTCTTAATTATTATATATTTATTTATTTATATACATATCAGGTTTTGAAAATATTTGTTTAACAAAACAAGTTAGCCCTTTTACAAAAATTCGTCACACCAATCTTTGAGACATTGATAACAATCTCCAGATTGCTTGGAACTGGCGTTGCATACATCTTTCATCCATTCTTGGAATAAATCCTTGTCTTTCTTTAAAACCAGATACTGTCCCAGGACTATATAGGCCTATAACAGAAAAAATACATGTAGTGACAAACATTTTAACTGTAGTAAATAGTGCACTGGATGTGACTTATTAAAGTTAAGAATATAGTCTTAACTTAACTTTTCAAAGTCATCTGTGTATTGGTATAACAACTACATCACACTTAATGGACTTGATTTTCTACAGTACCTACATAAAATTTTGCTCAGCCACACCATTTATCATCTAAATTATCAATGCAAACCTCAAACTACTGAAGAGAACAAAGCATCAGATATCTAACTATAAGGCTGCAGACACAAAGTCACCAGGATTGCAGGTAGTCAATGGACAAAGGCTGCTTCCAACAAGTCTGTCCACAATCCTTATGGGACATTTATGTTCCACAATGGACTTCCCAAGGCAGAAGAGCCAGAAAAAATTGTCTATAATTTATAGAAAAATCATTATATAAGTTGGGTGAATTCATTTTAAATATACCTAAAATCCAGCCAGCTCCTATTAAAAAAATAAAAACATGAAAGGCAAATTGATAACATGAATCTCTTAAGTTCTTATTATTCTTATGAATAGTAAAAAAATTATAATTAAACCAAAGAAAATAAGAATATCATAATGTAAATTTGTTGCACTTTTGGTTTAATCTGTCCTTTTATTTATCCTTGTATTTTTAAATATTTTTATGTGTCCTAAAACTAAAAAATAAACAAGAGACTGGGAAATGATAGACCTAACTTTGGTAGTACAAGTATACAAACAAAAATATAGTCTTAAACTTAATAGTTCCAAGTTATGTAAACTCTTTAAAACATCAATTCAAACAAATTATGCCATTCAAATTGATGTGTAGTTTCATTATATACAACATATTCCTCTGTAGAGCCCAATTTCAATTGTGGTGAGCAGGGCACAAACAGTGAAAGTGAAGTTATAAATATGTTTAAGGCCTCAGTATGTATTAATACGAGACATATTTTTATTTTCATCCATATTATGCATCTCTTGGTAAATAATAGTGTACCTACTTACATTGTAAGTATAGGTAAAATATATTCAAACCCATTTTGTGATTACATTATGATAACAGCAATGAGTATTCTAGATATTTTGAGTGCATAACCACTTTAAACCAATGAACAATTGTTTGCTTCAGTTTAATATTCACCCATTTAGCTGTTATCAATGTAATATTAAGTATACTTTGATCCATATTCCTTAGAATTGTCGTTAATATTAAATTGTCGGTTACTGGCTCGTTATTATTATACAATTTTAAAGAAGGTTTACATTCTACGAAGGCGTTTCCCCATAATCAACAGTTATTGTGGGACCTATGTCCCACCATACCTTTTGTCTTATAATCACTTTCAACACTCTCGTAGTTTCATTCGTAGACGACGAATATTTGCAGTCAAAAATGTGTGTAAAAGAGTGTTGAAAGTGATTATAAGACAAAAGGTATGGTGCGCTGCTTTATTATTGGCTGTAAGAGCCGATCTAAGCGATTATATGAAAATATATCTGTCCCTTACGGTGGAACTCGAATGTCGAGTCCATTTGATGCTATGTCCATGTTGTGGGACCATAAATTATTGAAATTAACCGCAAGTAAAATCGGAGTTACCGAAAAGCCAGTTCTGAACAAACTATACGCCAAAGAATCTATGACAAAATCATTACTTAGTATTTGAGAAGTGATTGTTTTACAAATGATTCACTAACCTTATCAAATCCTGCAGTTTCCAATCTTTGTCCTAATACAGGACCAATACCCGCCAATTCTGTAACAGGTTTCTCGCCCATAGGCTCGGCCACAAAGTTTCTATGTTTTTGTGATGTGCTAGACATATTTATTAAATTGTATTCAAATACTGTAATATGACGGTTCGAATACGGTAGGTACTCAAAAAATTGTAATTAAATTAAACCATAGATATTTTTTTTTTTTGTTCTTTTCGTTCCGTAAGGAACCGGCTAAGATCCAAGACCATGCTGCCAAGTCGAAAGTATTAAACCATAGATAATACACTTATATATGACAAATTATGCTGAAAACAAACTGTAGAAACTTCTAGGTTTTTGTCTTACGCATAGAGTAAAGAAGCGGCCATAAATACTAGAGCAACGCGTCTTACAGCGATTTGAACCATAGATGTAGTATAGCCACTCAAACGTCCCGACCTCCAATTTTGACGTAAGCTGTCATTTTTATAGGAAAATACACTATATAGTAATGAAAAAGCATCCTAAATTCAAAATATATTATAAAAAGCGTTATGAAAAAAATATATATAATGCTTGAATAAAGTACCTTTAATGTAACATTGGCCAAATAGACATTAGCAATAGGCATATTTAAAAAAAACAGGCAAACTCGTGTGTTGTTTAAGAACTACGACGAGTGGTGCGCAGGATTTTTAAAAAATGTAAATATTCATTTTTAACTCTCTTATTGTTGTTATATAGTTTATTAAAAGATACCTTTACATTAATAATTATCAATTATCTAAAAATAAGCCATATTCGACGCGTGATTCGAAGTTTTTTAGACACGAAAGTAAATCACGGTCGTTGTTTGTCGGTTTTCATTAAATATTTCTGTGTTAATTCTATGAAAAAATGATAAATAAAGTGTTAGAGAGAGAAAACATATCATAAAGAATAAATAGGTGCCATTTGATAATTGAAAATATATCAAAACAATTCAATATTTTAATTGATTTCCAGTATTCCATAGAAAGTCGCGCGCCATTTTTTGCAAGATCAGAATTTGCGTTCCAAAGTTTTTGTTCAAACTAGAATGTGTGGTATGTTTGATGTTGTATGTGATTGTTATAAATTAAGTATGATGAAGCCAACTATATGGTGATTAAAATTTTCAATATCAAAGAATTAATTTATTAATTCAGTTTAAATATTTCAATATTTCCTCTCCAAATATGCATCCAAACCGTGGAAAGACGAGTTGGATACATTCGAGCCAAAATCACAAGAGCTCGCCGAGGACAGGATCAAATGGAATGATAAAGGGGAAGCCTTTGCCCAGCAGTGGGACACAATCTAGGCTATTAAAAAATATATATATACGGAATGGAAGCCGCCATCAGGGACCGCAAACCGTTACATACATTACGATAAAGTATAGATGTGCGACTGCGAATAATCCGAACATTGAAATGATCTACTATTAAGCCAAAAACAAATTATAAGACTGCCGGACGCGGCTGAAGAGTGGTACAATATTCAGGGTCTCTTGGACGCGGTGCGGCAGAATCTTCAATTTTCTAAATATCTTCAGCTGCGTTCATCAGCCGCATCTTATAAATTGTACCCGGCTTTACTAACGTAGTTATTCTGATACAAAAATAGTATTACAATTGGACAAATTTATTGAAATAAAAAAGAAAAATAATAAAATACATTTTCAATTTTAGGTCATCAATGGAAAAGCAAGAATGCTCGTGAGTGTTTTATTTTTTTATTTCAGTGATAGGGTGCATGCATAGTTTGTGTCAATTAAACAAATAAACAACCATCACTAGTGCTAAGAGTTAACTTGAACTTTACATTGAGCGCGCAGTGCGGAAATGGGGGAGACCGAGGCCCGGGCAGAGGCAGAGGCACTGTGCCGGCCTACTATGCCGGGCCAAATAAAAAAAAATACTAAATAAATCGTACAAATCTTTAATTATTAGTTTATAGATTTGAAATTGTCAGTATTTATTCCTAAGTATTTATTCATTGATTGAAATAATAATAATTGTTTATTTTTATTTTGTTTTAATTTTCAACCACCACTTACCTACCTTTATTCGTAATTTTTAAATACTATTACAATTTTTGATTGTAATGGATTACGCTATACCTACCAGTAGCTTTACCTTGTACAAATCTCGTCATAATTAAGGATATTTTCTTAAAAATCTACCATAAACTATAATTTGGTTTCTAAACCAAACACTATAAAAAAGGATAACAGCTTTGCATGTCTCGATCGCTAAAATTTCAGTAACGCAAAATCAATAAATACATTAAAAAACTAGGTATAACAATGTTAACATTTGATAGGACTAAGTCATTTATATTCCATTCATGTTATTACATGTAGATAGTAACTTATTTATTGGCCCCCGCGCTGTTTTAAACCGGTTAACATCTGTATCAAATATCGTCTGGACAAGAACTTACACGGGCGGCCATCTTTCAAGCTTTTTTTCACCAGTGTTGCCAACTTAGTGGATTTTCCACAAAATCTGGTAGTTTGGTCCTGGTTGGGAAACATTGCTTTTAGTGGATTTTAAATGGTTTGGGGGCTGGCGAAAATTATTGAAAAGCTGCCATTATCAAATCCGACACATCATTGTTTATTGAAAATATGATGTCATATATTGTAATCAAATATCCAAAAATAGACTAGGACGAATTTCCGTGCTTTCCGGCGTTTTTGCCATACCTATTACTGGAATCAAGTATAACAGCTCACACAATAGGTCCCATTTAAATGTAATAATGAATTCCGTGGTGCTTTACAGCTGGCTTCTCCGGCTGTAAAAGTCTTTTTGGGAGGTCATTTACCTCTTTAGTTCAATGTTGTGTCACCCGCTTTGCACGGAGGGAAGTGGACATTATTTATTTCCAACTCCTCCTATTAATTTAACTTTCTGACTCATTTCGTTGCGGGTTAAAGACAAGTTAGACATTCCCGGAGACTCGCCGAGCTTCAATGCTTGGTGTCATTACATTGCGTGCCACTGTTGATCCTGGCTTACAGGAGTTGCAGTGCCGAGTGTTAGGGCGGGACAGTCTCCTAAATATCCAAAAATGTAATAAAATAAATAAATAAATACACCCAACAGTCACAATTATAGTCTCGACCCCACACAAAGAACTAGTCTTGTGTCGTGGGTATCAGGAACTACAACAGACTTTTCGGTCTCACTAATAGCCAGACCCGAAACAAATACCTCTACTTCACACAGATATTTGTTTCGGTGCGGGAATCGAACCCGAACAATATTATGTTAATATATTAATTAGGAAATAGGAATATTAATAATTAGGATTAATGTTTAAAAATGTTGCAAAAAAAAACTGAAATACGAACTGAAAATATGACTTCCTGACATCTATTGGCGAATAATGATGTGTTAAGCCATTCTATGCATGCCCAGCATTAATTGTGTAACAGCGCCATCTACCGATAAATATAGAAGTACCCAGCGTTAATTGTGTAACAGCGCCTGTCTGCGCCCCGGCCCGCCATGTTGTTTACAACAAATGCGTCGATAAATTTACTTGTATTTCTTTTAGTGAATTGAATTTGCAAATGTAATGACCAGAAAGGTCAAAGGATTGCTTTGTGCAGTGATAAATGTGCAGTGAATACGTGTATTAAACGTGCAGTGTAAGTGACGTCAAGGAAACAATTGAATAGTTGGAAAATAATGCTCGTAACTTATAAGAAATCATTATAATAAGATGTCATATTTGTAATAAACACATTTGTATATTTCGACGAATACTTTTGAATGTATAAATGAAATGAAATAAATAGTTGTTTATATCATTTGAAGGGTTTTATTTCTAATCTACACAAATACTAATATCTGAATTTGAAAAAAGTTACATCAATTGCATTATTTTGCTATTTTTTTTTATATCACATTAAAATGAACCCTATTTCAATGATAGTAGGTTACTTTTTGCTTGAAGCCGCGCCTGGCGTTTCCGACTGTCTAACCGTCTACAGTCATGACAAACGACAGTCTACTGTCTAGTCTAGGGGTTAAGCGAGTCGGCCGTCTGTAGTACTACTTGGTCTGTGGATACATTATTTTGCAGCGCCGTTGTCATTAAATTCCTGGCAAACATAATGTTAGTGTGCTTGCAAATACGTGCTATTTATAAAATATTAGGCGTTTTTATATTATGATATTTTGTTTATTCTTTTATTTACTATTAATTAAAGTCATCTAAAACGTACGAATGTTTTATTAAAATATCTGTGTATGGCAAGTAAAGCACTGCATTTCTGCCTACAAGGAGCGCACGCCCCTTACATACATAGTCAAAAAATCATATTTCATCATTTCACCAGTATGTAATTTGTATTTAAATATGATTTCTAAAACACATAATTAAACAAAAAAAATAACGATCAAAGTTCATCGATCATCCAGGTGTTATTTTCTTACATCTCGTTCTTCCATCCATCCATCCATCAGCCAAAGGAAGTCCACTGCTGAACATAGGCCTCCCCCAATGATTTCCACAGAGACCTGTTGGAGGCAGCCTGTGTCCCCGGCTACCACCCCCGACGACGACTGGCCCTGGTAACACACAACATTCGCACATTGAGGACAGACGAGAAGATTGTCGAACTGGAAGAAGAATTGAGCAGGTTACACTGGGATATTCTAGGGTTATCGGAAGTCCGAAGAATCGGGGAGGATACGATAACCCTGAAGTCTGGTAACCTGCTCTTCTACCGGGGGGACGACCAACAGTCCCGAGGAGGTGTCGGATTTCTCGTCCACAGGTCTCTCATCAACAACATCGTATCCATCGAAAGTGTGTCGAACAGGGTAGTATACCTTATACTCAGAATATCCAAAAGATATTCGTTGAAGGTCATACAGGTATACGCGCCGACCTCGACACACCCAGATGAAGAAGTAGAGGAGATGTATGAGGACATAAGTCGGGCCATACATACTTCCAAAACCTACTTCAATGTTGTTATGGGGGACTTCAACGCAAAGTTGGGCAAGAGAAGCGATGCAGAGTTGAAAGTGGGGCAATTTGGACATGGGCAACGGAACCCCAGGGGTCAGAGGCTGGCCGACTTCCTGGAGAAAGAGAGACTCTTTGCGATGAACTCTTTCTTCCAGAAGCCGCCTCACAGGAAATGGACCTGGCTGAGTCCTGACGGTTCTACGAGAAACGAGATAGATTTCATCTTGACGACGAATAGACGGATATTCAGAGATGTCTCTGTGATCAACAGGGTGAAAACCGGCAGTGATCACCGAATGGTTAGGGGCACCCTGAATATCAATGTCCAATCGGAAAGGCGTCGCTTGATGAAATCTACGCTCCGACCTACTCGCGCCCATATCCAAAACCCCGAGAGCTTTCAACTCGAGCTGACAAATCGCTTTGATTGTCTAGGAGAAAACCTTGCAGTGGACGAGCTAAACAGCGGTTTGGTAGAAGCTGTCCATACGGTGGGATCTAAGTATTTTAGACCTCGCCGTAGAGATAGACCACAAAAACTCTCGATCCACACTCTTCTCGTTCTTACTTGGCAACATTAAATCTTAACCCGGAACTCGGGAGTCGCTAAGCAATAATGGCAAAACGCAAACGTAACAAAAATTGGTTATGTGATTATGGGTATATTTTTTTGGTTTTTTATAAGAGAAGAATAACTTTAAGTACTAAAATATGGATATCAAAAGAAAGCTTATAGTCTATACTTTATTTACAAATGGATTTTATTGGTATGTAATATGATTTAATGGGTGAAAACATGATTTGAAAATGAAAAACCATTGAAATTCGATCTGTATAGAATTTTTATTATTTGTTTACAACACATTTGAATTATATTTGTAAAATAATTGTCACATCTAATAATTCTGCATAGTTTTAGATACTTAAAGGTATTTTTTATTTCCCTGTAGCTAGAATAGGTACTAGGATATAATGCTTTATGTTTATGAATATTGAAAACGCGGGAATCGGAAGATTTCTGTCAAAATAAGTGACAGTGACGTGGACGTGTGAGTTGCAATGATTAAAGAATAGAGGGGATAAAGCATAAGGTCAAGTGACGCGTACCACTTTGATTCACAAACATGGCGGCGGCTCCGCCCCTAAAAATAGTGATACGCTAGTACCAAATTTTTTATCGATATCGATCATCAACAGTGGCATACGACTAACATTAATATAACATTTTTAATTTTTGCTTTACATCTCAATTGAGTATAAACAGAGGATTTTAGGACTTGACAGTCAAGTCTTTAAAAATTAAATCCGATAATAATAGGTCAATGTTTTGATATTTTTTTCATGCTATGATTTATTTGATGGGTAAGTTTTACCTGATGATTGGATTGGATTTGTCAAATAATACACACGTGAGATAAAATACAACTTTATTAATAGCTAGAATTTGGTTGCGACTTCGAATATACCACACTTTTTTCCTTAAGCACCAATTTTCACCATGTCAATATTTCTTTTGCCAAATTATAACTAAAATCTAAAAAAAAAACAGACATTTAGCAAACAACAATGAAAATATGTACACTAAACTAACAACTTAAATATATAAATAGAAATAAAATATCTACACAAAATTAACAATTAAAATGTAAAAATAGAAATTAAACAATTAACTAAATAAACACAATTAACTAAATAAACTGACATTATTGTGTTCTGTGACATGAACCATTGTAATTTTAAATGGCGATATAAAAAAAAGAAAAAAGAAGACAGTTCGTGTTGCTGACGAAGTTTCTTGCGCCACTTCTTCTTCACAGCTACAACACGTTCCGAAGCGGTGGTAGCAGAAATGAACAATCCAAAATATCTTTTGAAAGACTATTTGAATAAATAATAATAATAATAATTAATCTTTATTTCATTACAACATAATAACACCCTGACTCCTGAACTAGGAAGCCCTGTATAACAGAAGTCAGTCTCTTTCGACAATTATTTATTTAACAGCTGCTTTATATAAAAAAATAAGAAACTCGAAAAAAAATAATAATTAAAAGACTTAATAAACTATGTAACAACACTAGATCGCCAAATGAAATGAACTTAAATTATAAAGAATATTTTGATTTTGATTTTGAATAAAGGAATTGTAGCGGACATCGCGAACGAAGGCAGGAAATCAGCACTAGAATAAAAATATTTTTCGAATAATTCAATCAAACAAAAAAAACATAAGGTACATACATACATAAACATACAAGCGGTGAATAATGTGGACTATAGATTTTAATTTATGTATAAATATTGACTGCCTCAGTGGCGTAGTTGTATTATGGTACGGTTACAAAGCTGAGGTCTCAAGTTCGAATCCCGGGTCGCGCAAAGTGATATCGGATTTTTCTATTCATTATCAGCACAGTCAGGAATTTGTGCCCGATATTGCGATAGGCTCGCCACCCACAACATCGTAGGACGGAACATACAAGACGAAATAAATAAATAAATAAATAACACCCAACAGTCACATACATAGTCCTGAACCCACATTAAGATCGAGTCTTGTGTCGTGGGTATCAGGAACTAAGAGAGACTTTTCGGTCTCACAAACACACAGAACAGAGAGAAATATTTGTGGGCCGCACAAACATTTCTCTCGGTGCGGGGATCGAACCCGCGGCCTCTCGATTCACAAACGGCGTCTTACCGTCTGCGCCACGGAGGCTGAAATGTGGGTGTCCTGGTTGCACCTCTGCCTACCCATTCTGGGGAAAAGGCGTGAGTTTATGTATGTATAAATATTAATATTATGATAAATTTATTTGTAACAAAACTAATAAAAATGCAACTGCTACATAAACAATAGTAATATGATGTATTAAACATTTTGATCTTAGTGTGGGGTCAGACTATGTATGTGACGGTTGGAGGTAATTATTTCTTGATATTCCTAAAAATATACTTATACTTTACAATTATCGTTACTTTTTTAGTCGACATAATGTAAACATATGACCAACTAATACTAATTTACATGTTACAACCGTTACAAGGTTATACCTGTCGAGACAAACACCCAGTTGCATCTAATACATTTCGTTCATTATTACGTTGCACCATTCTTTGCTAAAATCAAAAATACCTATCAGGATATTTAATACATACCAAATAAAATAAAATAACATAGGTAGATTTTTATTGCTATTATTTGACTGAGGAAAATCATTATGTCTCACTTAGAATTCAATCAATGAATATGAAAGTGTTGGTTAAGATAAACAATTATAATAATTAATAATAAAATATAAAACTATTTCTGTTCATTAAAAGGTTCTCCAGAACATTAGACAATAGACTACCAATTGTCCAAATTATCTTGCATGTCATCTTTGTTATTGATTAACAGTTGTATTATTAATAGGATTATTAGGTAAAATATTATAATTACTACAATTTCACTTACCGGGAATATTGTTGGAAAGCTGTTTTCTTTTTCAAAATGTAATGAACAAATAAATGTATTTATTGCAGGGTTCCAATAGCTTCCAATTTTTTGTATCCATTTTGTCCTGGTTTGTATGTTTATAGGGAATCTAAAAAATATTTTTAATTTCACTTTGTTTGTCGGTCTGAATATATATTTAAATATAAACTATTTTTTTTTTGAAAAATAAAGATCAAAATATTTAAAAATGATAATATCGATATGAATAATTTCGTATCGAATCCACTCATCTCTAAACTTGTGTGTAAACAAACAATGAGGTTGTTATTTACACTACTTGTATAAATAACGCCTAGAAGAGTCTAAAACTTAATCAACAAGATCCAAATACATTTATAAATGATAAAAATAAACTCAAAATGTAAATTTAGCACATATTTGTTAGTATTTCGTAAAAACAGTTACTAACCTATGAAAAGAAATGTTAGGGTCCTTTTTGCTTGAACTCGACTCGAATCCTTTAACACAACACTGAGGCATTTTAAAAACTTAACAACTAAACTAATAAGCAAACTAAACAAACTCAACAAACGAGATTAACCAATGAATAATCCGAAATTCTTTGATTGTGCAGATTTGTTTACTCCGATTGACAGATAACGCCACAGTTTGACATTTCATGCAGTTTTTGGTTTAATAGTCTGTGGTTTCGAAAGCATAACTAAGGCTCAATTGCACAAACTAACTTTGCCAATACCTTTGCCCTTGAAACTGTCAATTCCATACATTCGCAAGGTCAAATACATCTCAAATGTATGGCGATGACATTTTCATAGGCAAAGGTATTGGCAAAGTTACTTGGTGCAACTGAGCCTAAAATGGCGTCATTTTGGTCTATGGGCGGTCCCAGTGTGGTTAGTGAACAAAATATTGCCATATTCGAAAAAAGGAATTATTATTTGTCTCTTTCATTAAGGGACAAGTCAGCTTTGTGTAAATGAGACAGATACATAAATGTACATTCCGCGTCGATATTCTTAACATAACTATAAAGCTGAAAACACATTGTAGGTTTTTGTCTTACGCATAGAGTAAAGAGTACAAAACTATGGTAAAGAGCACATCTTACTTGGTTCGTACGGGTCGTCAGAGGGCCCACGTACGTTTTTATTTTTTTAATTTCATTGACAAAGGACGGTTTTCTCGTCTGCCAATGACTAAGCTTTTAGGGATGGAAAAGTCGATTTTTATGTACTCTTTATCTCATCTCTATATAAACAAATAAATAATATATTTTATTAAATGAAATCAATCCTAGTTTAGTTTTAAAAGAAAACAAAAAAGAGACTACCTGAAGACAAATAACAAGGTTAACTTTTTCCTATTATAATTCCTAAAACAGCGCGTGTATTTTGAAATTTTAACATCAATAACTTAATATTTGATTGTATAAAAAATTACTCCGTTATCTTTAGTATGATACTTTATTATCTTTAGTACAAATAGGTACTGACTATTTGTTCCCATACTTCTTACTTTAAGTGAGCATATTTGTATTCTTTACATTTAACATTATAAATAATTTCTCTATTACGCACATACTCTGATCGTTTTTCTTCCATTTTTTAAATGACCACACAGACGAACTTTTGGCTAATTACTGATAATGTTTATTTCTGTTAAGTCAAGTTAGATTACCAGCAACACCTCATGTAAATAATTAGAAATGTCCAAATTGTATTCAAAATTTTTAAATTGTATGCAGATTGAATGAAGCAAATTATGCCTTGTATGTATTATAAATTCTAATTTAATTGTAAATTTTAAGAAATGTCATATTAGTTTGGCTTAAAAAGCTGGTAGCCATATTTACAAAACCTATTTTTGTGTAAACTCAAGTTTGTCCACAATCGCAAATCGCTCAAAAGCGCTGTGGTGCACGGAGAACCATTGTATTTTTTTCTCTCTTCAAATTTCATTACATTGGACATTATTATCATTACTACTATTGGACTACTAGTATAAATGTACATTGTATAAATTATGAAAGAATATTTTAATGAAAGCGTTGTAGATATTTTTTACTTTCATTTCTAGTTCCTAATTTCACCACTTGTCAATTTATGTTAGTTGCGCTGTATGTCTCAGACGTTTTTTGTTTTTGAAGGTCATGCCCTCGAATTTCGACCGACAGTGTGCACACAACAAAAGAATCTATTGTTCAGATCGCTGTAAGACGCGTTGCTCTAGTATTTATGGCCGCTTCTTTACTCTATGCGTAAGACAAAAACCTACAGTTTGTTTTCAGCATAACTTGACATATATAGCTACTTTTGTGCGTGATCCTTTATAATTCTTTTATCATTGAGCGCGACCAACTGATTTACGATTGTGTGCGTGAAGTTTACATGTGTGCTTGACATATAGTGGTGTACCATGCACTTTCGATTCTATCATATCGATATCGATATAGCTGTCGGCCTGTAGTTGTGAAATAAAATGTTATGGATATATGCGACACTTTATTATATATTAACAGAAACTTATTTATGTGTTTATTTCAATACAGATTGATAAACACACAAATAAATAAAGATAAATTGTCATATTACATATTTGAAAACATTTTGTTTGAGATGTTTTGTATGGGCCTTTATGTTCACCTGAACAAAATTATTTTTTTCATTGTGATGTATACATAGTACATATACTAATTAAATTGAGAACATAAAACACTTTTATAAAATAAAACTACAATTTACAAAGTTTTAGCGTTTTCGGTATATTTTTTTCATTTTTAATTTCCCATCGCGAAGTTTCGATTACTTTACAGCTTTCGTAGTCACAGGGTGGACTCAGTCTGCAACAAAATCCGTGATTATTAGTTTTTTTCAATGAGTAACATTCGCGTAAGTCTAAGAAACACATTTTTACTATATGTATACTAGACTTAAAACAATATGCTTATTCAAGTCAATTAATTGACTTGTAACACATTGGGAAATGTTGGACGCCTGCTAGGCCGCGTTAGAGGTGTACGGAGGAGCTTGTAGGAAGTCGTTGGATGCAGGCAGCTTACAACAAAATGATGTAGACATTCTTGTGGAAGGCCTATGTTCATTAGTCGCATTCCTGTGGCTGAAGAAAGAGACAGTTTAATAATCTATGAAGCTTTTCTCGATCACTTCACCTAAACTAATGTTTTTCCTATGAGAATTATGAATTTTAAACCTATACTAAATGTTATGATAAATGAATAATGTTGCTTCAAGGTTTAGACGATCATACTGTGCATAGAAGTATCGCATATTTTATAATAACTAGTGGTCGCCTAGTGGCCGAAATTCGACCAAATCAAGAAGAGAAAAAGTTTTACCCGTATAATGATGTTGTTATTCTGATAATTCGTGCACATTTAAATGTACGTATCTCTCAAAATCACTTATTTATCCTGAAGTATATGCAATTACTGAAATCGTAAACTACAATAATTGCTTTGAACCAGCAATAGCAAATTATATTTTTTTTTGTACCTGAATGTTGTTATTGCAGATTGCTGCTACAGAACTTTCTTTATGCATATAATGATAGCCCGTATCCATTTCAATGTATCTTACTGCTACACAATTTGTATAAGCGCTCAGTATTTCACGTAGTATTCGTCAAATAAAACTTTTCTGTTGTCATTCAATAAAACCACAGTAAACAAACTTTTCTGTTTGACATTCAACTATGTCTATATTATACAAAAGAAACAATTTGACCACAAAGTATGTATACGTGTAGTACAAATACTTGTGTATGCGTGTGTCAAATGCATGCTGGTTTGTGAAATGTTTTATTTATTGATTTAATGTACTTTTAATGCATTATTATTAAAATCTTTTTTTTATTAAATGAGGCTAATAAAACCTTTTTTTTATATATGTCTATGTCAAAAGAACAAAATGAAAAAGAAAAGAAACAATTTGACACCAGAGTATGTACGCGTGTACAAATACTTGTGTATGTATGTGTGTGTGAGTGTGTGTGAAATGCATGGTAGTGTGTGTAATGTTTTATTTTTTGATTTAATGTACTTTATAAGCATTATTATTGAAAAATATTAGCGTTCTGCACTTACACACACTGCATCTATAATATAAAAATGAATCGCAAAATGTGTTGGTAACCGCATAATTCAACAACGCCTGGACCAATTTGGCTGATTTTGGTCTTGAAATATTCGTGGAAGTCCTGGGAAGGTTTTAGGGGTGAGAAAAATAGGAAAATTTCTGAGGAAGATACTAAAAACCTTTTTTTTGGGTATCGTTCAAGCGTGATGCGTCCAGCCAGTATAGGATGATCTTTGTTTATTTGACGGGAGACGTAAAAGACGGTCCAGCTTCAACTACCACCCAACGTAAAATGATCTATCTTTCCATTGTCTTTCATTGACGGCTGACGAAATAGAACAAAATTCAAAAAATGTGTACATCGTGTTTATAATATTATCTAGATACGGCGTCTTGCGCATAATTTTGTTAAATGTAAATTAAAACGATGTCCACATCTACCAAAATCGCCCATTGTTTTTTGAGATTATTGCAACAGTTTTAAACAAAGTATACTCTATCGAAGCGTTTTGCCGGAGTATACCAAAATATATCTAATTATAATTTTTCGTTTTCATAAACGACATTGTTTTTTGAATTTATACTTTTAGATGCGCTGGGGGACATATTTAAATTTCGCATTAGTATTGTTTTCAGACTCAAGAATAAAAAAAATATTGGTACGTTGATGCCGTATCTAGACATTATAATGAAACGATATGCAGTTTTATATTTTTAAATATTTGTTCTATTACTTACGTCACCCGGTAAGGCAGTATGAAGGTTTTATTAATTTGTATATGGTAACGTAATAGACGCGACTGCCAACAAGTTAACGATGGTCACGGGTTCAAATCCCAGGGCACACCTCTGACTTTTCGGATTAATTTCTACGTGAAATAAAATCCGCCAACTCGCACTAAGCAAGCAAGGTGGACTATAATATCTTTTTCTATAATATAAAAATGAATCACAAAAAGTGTTCGTAAGCGCATAACTCAACAACGCCTGGACCAATTTGGCCAATTCTTTTTTTAAATGGTTATTATTACTTTATTACTAACAAAAAGTAATGGCGTGCAATATTATTAGGAAAAACAGCATTTTGGTGCTGAAATAAGGGACGTAATATTGGATGGACAATAAAAAACGCTAAAGTTTTTAATGTCAAAATTTCATAAGGCAATCTTTATATGTACATGTATATGGAGAGACGGGATATAATAGAGTGGAAGGTACGGGAGAGGGCTGGGATAGCTGACAGATTTGATAGGACGAAATGTAAATGCACGTTATAAGACGGGATGGATAATAAAAGAGAAAGGACGGGACGGATCGGGAAGAGACTGAACAGACGGATGAGACGGGATTGAGCCAGACAGTAGGATAGCTATGTCAAGTTTAGGTATACAACAGTTTATACGAAAAACAACATCTATTTGGTGATGGAGTGGAATCAAATAATATACGCACCCAAGCGAAGCTGGGTCGGGCCGCTAGTATACTATAAGTGTGCCAAATTTTATTCTCCTGCGTCCGCGCAATTTTCGTAAAAAGGAGTCCAAAGTTTTTTCATCACGTATTAATATATAGATATCGAATATGTTCTTGTTTTATTATTATAAATTGACAGCCACTTGGCAGTGATTGAAACAGGTTCTTAATTCATTAATCACATACATGAAGTATTTTAATAACTATTCCACAAATATAAAAACATGAGAAAAAGTAAAGTTATAAGTAATATTGTAGAATGAATACGATAATAATGGCCGGGGAAATATGGCCGGGATAACGCCAGGTAGAAGATGAAGAAGAATGCACACTATCACAACATACTATAGCTCCATAAAAATGTAGGGAAACATGTGTTGTCATCGACTATTTTATCGACAACCTTTTATTGATCGAACCTGTCAGTCAATCCCTAGCAACTTTTGGTTGAAATTATTGTAAATTCACGTATTTGATATTATTTTTTATACGTAATGGATGCTTTCAGCGTATTAATATAATGAAACACTATATTCTTTTCTACCGATATGTATACACGGACTTCCATTTAATTCTATAATATCGTCACAAAATAGTATTGTGCAAAAGTGGCCGGTACCTGTGAAAACTTTAATTATTTCGGATTTTTACGCCTGCATGAACCACACACAGTGTGCACACTGTCGGTCGAAATTCGAGGGCATGACCTTCAAAAACAAAAAAACGTCTGAGACATACAGCGCAACTAACATAAATTGACAAGTGGTGAAATTAGGAACTAGAAATGAAAGTAAAAAATATCTTCAACGCTTTCATTAAAATATTCTTTCATAATTTATACAATGTACATTTATACTAGTAGTCCAATAGTAGTAATGATAATAATGTCCAATGTAATTAAATTTAAAGAGAGAAAAAAATAATGGTTTCTCCGTGCACCACAGCGCTTTTGACTGATTTGCGATTGTGGACAAACTCGAGTTTACACAACAATAGGTTTTGTAAATATGGCTACCAGCTTTTTAAGCCAAACTAATATAACATTTCTTAAAACTTACAATTAAATTAGAATTTATAATACGTACAAGGTATAATTTTCTTTATTCAATCTGCATTCAAATTAAAATTGTTGAATACAATTTGGACATTTCTAATTATTTACATGAGGTGTGGCTGGGAATCTAACTTGACTTAATAGAAATAAACACCGCAGTTCTTTGACCAGTTGTTTGTAAATACTAGACTGGACGTAATTGACAGCCTCCGTGACGCAGTTGGTTAGACGCCGCCTGTGAAACGAGAGGCCACGGATTCGATCCCCGCACCGAGACAAATGTTTGTGAGGCCCACAAGTATTTGTCTCGGGTCTGGATGCTTGTGAGACCGAAAAGTCTCTCGTAGTTCCCGATACCCACGACACAACACTTAATTGATCTTAATGTGGGGTAAGGACTATGTATGTGATTGTTTATTTATTAATTTAAATGCTTTATATACAAAGTATAAAGGCGGACTTAATGCCTGAAGAGTTCTCTCCCAGTCAACCTTTGGGTGGTGCAGAGAAATCAAAGTAGGCGCATCTCTAAATAATAATAAAATAAAAATTCAGGTGTAAACTAATATCAGAAGAATATATGATATATACATAAATGAATATGATTATAGTCTGTATATTATATAAATAAATATAAATACATACATAAATATACAAAATTACATATATTTTATAGTCTTCAGGTAGTCTCTTTTTTGTTTTCTTTTAAAATGACACTGGTAGTAGAAATATATAAAAAAAAACACAACAAGAAGACGTATGCTCGAAACACGATCTTGCCTACTTTGGAATTCATAAACATTTTATACATAAGTATTTCTAATACGTGTACACGGCATTGTTGCTTAACATTTTTCCACAGTAAATTTATTCTCAATGTGTAATCTATGTTTGCGTACAGAATTTAATCAATCATAGTATTATACAGGGTATCTCAAGACTGCTACCGAAAACAAAGCTGGGTGGTAGTTTTAGTGGCTACAAACACAATGCAATTAAAAATTTCGCATAGAAATGCGACAATTATTTTTTATGATTTTTTAAATATCGTCAATTTTGGGTGGTAAATCCATAGTTTTTGCTAAAATAATAATTTAAACTCTTTTATACCTTAGAGTATTTATAAATAAAAGGATATACACTATTATTTTAGGAAAATATGTATTTACCACCCAAATATGGCCATAGAAAAAAAAATAACAAAAAAAATTTGTCGCTTTTTTTTGCAACTTTTTCTGTTGCATTGTGTCTGAAGTCGCTTAAACTATCACCCGGCTTCGTTTTCGGTAGCAGTCTTGATATACCCGGTATAATTGATTGATGTGTGATTTAATATTAATTGAATCATTGATTTTGACAATAAAACAGTTGCAAACTCGAATGTTCTAGTACCACAGGTTATCACAGACTTAGGACTGTTTATAATAAGCGCAACTAGGATTAATTTCATTTTAAAAAATATATTATTTATTTATTTATATAGAGATGAGATAAAGAGTACATTAAAATCGACTCTTTCATCCCTAAAAGCTTAGTCATTGGCAGACGAGAAAACCGTCCTTTGTCAATGAAATTAAAAAAATAAAATCGTACGTGGGCCCTCTGACGACCCGTACGAACCATATCAGTCGCGCTCTTTACCATAGTTTTGTACTCTTTACTCTATGCGTAAGACAAAAACCTACAATGTGTTTTCAGCTTTAAAACGTGCGAAAGAGATGACTCAAATACGATGAACAAAATTCGTAAATACTATTGGTCAGTGACAAAATTATCAATGAAGAAAAAGAAAGATCCAATGAAGATTGAATTAATTATATATGTAGAAAAGCATGTTTGGTTTCAATGTGTGAGTTTTCATAACGTGTCAGTGGTCTCGAACCTACCGATTTTTCGGTATTTGTACCGATATGAGCTCTGTTCTACCGAAATATAACGATTTTTCTACGATTTCACAGTATATATGGAACTTCTCCCGATTTTTCTACCGATTTCACACTTTCAAGCTGGCAACCCTTTTCATGTATGTTTAATGTTACGGGGAAGCCCTCAATAATATGGAACTAGTGCTTAATGTAAATCATATTTTTTGGGGAATACCCTTGTGTCCTACAATTCGATGTTTTAGGGGGCTTCTCGCTCGGAAATTTACCTATCTAGTCTATATAAACAGGAATTCGGTTTTATTTTTTCATTAATTTTCTTAACTTTGAAGAGAGAGTACCTAACTTAAAGAGTGCCTACAAAATCAGAAAGCAGTTGCGCGCGGCGCGTGATATTAAGTGCACGTGCAATTATTAATTCTTATCTATATTGCGAAATATTGTAATTATTCGTGAGAATAGTGTGTGGTTTTCACTAAAATGGACGCGGTCGGCTCTCGACCGGCGTCCACAAGAAATTCTTTCGAGAACTTGCATGTTGAGCAGAGTATGGATGTGAGTGATGATGCGGATTGCGAAAACTTAGATGATGTTTACTCCGAGCCGGGACGACTTAGCTCGCCGATAGTCAAAGCTACCCGACAATCGAAGAGAAAGAGGATTGATTTATTGGAAAGCAGTGGAAAAGAAATTGATGAGGAAGGATTTAGTTTAGTCCAATATAAATCGACACGATTAGCCAAGAATAAACAGACTTTGTTAAAAAACACTGAGTTTGACAGCGGATCCAACCATTTAAGCGGTATTGAAGTTTGTCTGTCTTCCTTCGAACTTTTACCTAAACAAATAGGATTGGCGAAGTTATTGAAAACCGAAAATATTAAGAATATCAAACAGATCAAATATAAAAGTCCGTATAAGGTTCATATTTTGTTTGAAAATAGAGAGGATGCTGACGTGTTATTAAATAACAAAAAGGTTTCGGAATCAGGCTATCGTTGTAATCTAACTACTGAAGTGGGAATAACATATGGCGTAGTGAGACATTTGGAGATGGATATTAAAGAAGAAGAATTGTTGAAGACGTTTGAGTGTATATACGACATTGTTGCTGTAAAGAGGCTAAAAAGATCATCGGATCGTGGCGACTGGGTAATGAGTGAGACAGTGCGTTTTGCATTTAAGGGGGCTAAACTGCCGGAATATATATATGGATACGGATGCAGGTTCAAGATAGAACCATTCACGTTCCCCGTGACTCAATGCTCTGCGTGCTGGCGATTCGGCTACTTGTCCCGGACTTGCCCAGTAAGGAAGATATTATGCCCCAAATGTGGTAAAGGCCATGCAAATTACGACGTAACCAGATACAAATGCCTTAATTGTAATGGAGGACACATGGCGTTTGATAAATCTTGTCCAGTGTATTTAAAAGAGAAAGAAATAAGGAATTTCATGAGTAAAGACAATTGTACTTACAAGACCGCTCTTTTAAAGTATAATTCATACAACGCAAGTCATACAAAGACAGTTTATGATAAATCATTTGAATTTGGTAATTCATCAAAAGGTCCTGATTCTACATGGCCAAGGAAGTCGTACAGTCAAAGCATTGGTGGAAAAGTTACACAATCAGATGTATGTAATCAAGAAAACGAAGAATGCAGTAATATAATAGGTTCAGAAGCTAGTGATAATGAATTAAAAGAGGACAGTAGTGAAGAAAATACAGGGAAGAAGCATGCGCCAGGAACGAAGAAGAAGACAAGCAGAAACAGGAAAAGTAAAGGAAAGACAGATGGTTCATTTACTCATGAATGGACGGCCGAAAGAGAAGAACAGCAGGATAATGCTAGGTGTGGACAGAGTTATCTAAATAGAATTATAAGAAAAGCTAAGGATATAATTTGCTCGAAAGAAAACTTCGAAGAGAAAGTTCGTATAGGGTTGCAATTTGTAGTAGAAGAGATATTTTCATTTATTATTAAGACAATGAGCAGCGGAGAAGTATTTACTAAAGTTATTGACATCTTCCGTAATGGATAGGTACAGTATCATCAATAACCGAAGCTCAATAGCATCAGGCACTGTGGGTTACGTTCCACAGTTTCTTAATATTGTGCAATGGAATGCACAGAGTTTGGTGCCAAAAAAACATGAGTTCGAGGCATTACTCATGCAAGAAAAGATAGGTATTTGTTTAATAAGTGAAACGTGGCATAAAGAAGACAGTATTCTTCGATTCAATAAGTATAATATTTTTAGAAAGGATCGATTCGATTCGTATGGAGGCGTGGCAATAATAACGCATAAATCGATTAAAGCTCATAGTTATAATATTATTGTTACAAACACCGCGATTGAGGTGTATGTGTTAAGATTTTTAATTGTAAATACTTAGAATATATAGCATCTGTATATTGTCCATCTTCGATTAGCACTTCACAATGCGACTGGGAGGATATATTTTCAAAATTTACAGCTAAAACTATAGTGGCAGGAGATTTTAATGCGCATAACTTATCCTGGTCGTGTAAAGATGACACTAGAGGTAAACAGGTACTCGAGGCATCTCTAGAATATAATTTCGTTAGTTTAAATACCAGGGAACCTACTAGAGTTAAGTTTGTTAATGGTAGGATACAAAAGACAACACCTGATATTACTTTTGTCACGCCAGATATAGCTATACATTGTGAATGGAAGGTCACACGAGAGAATTTGGGGAGTGATCACCTTATTATTAAAGTTTCCATGCAATTTAATAATATTCGTAGATTTATTAAACGTCGAAATTTTAAGTTAGCCAATTGGAAAATGTATCAAAATATATTAAAAGAAAATTTGGAAACCCTAATTGTGAATGAAGAAAACATACAAGATAGTTACAATAAATTTATTGACAATCTTAATAATGCCGCTGATAATAGTATACCATATATAAGAAATTGTTTAGACCCCATACTGAAGATGAAGTTATTATGAGATGGACTGGACGAGGTCTATCCCAAGGCGATCCCATTTCACCGCTATTGTTTAACGTAATGACGCATAAAGTAGGTTCAATCTTCCAAAACATCCATGTGTTACAATACGCAGATGACTATATCCTCTATACGCAAAACAGAAGTTTAAATGAAAGTGTCTCACTTATGCAAAACGGTCTAAATTCAATGGTTCATGAATTTGAGCAATTGGGTCTAGAAATTTCATCTACTAAGACTCAGTGCTGTGTATTCAAAAGCGGAAGGAAAGATGACCTAATTAAACTATCAACAATTTTGACATAAGACCTGTAGAATGTGTCAAATATTTAGGTATATGGCTTGATAAATCTCTCCTTTGGCGCAGACATATAAATGAAATATATGAGAAAGTCAGTAAAATGTTAAACATTTTAAAAACACTAGCTGGCACCTCATGGGGGATGCATCCTAAGCACCTTCGTCGACTTTATATAGCGTTGATTCGCAGCAGGGGTGACTTTGGCAGTTTCCTTTATGACACAGCAGCAAAAACACATCTCGCAAAACTCGATAGGATGCAAAATACTGCGTTACGCATTGTGGGTGGGTTTATAAGAAGCACTCCCGTGCACGTCATGGAGTGTGAGTTGTGCGTCCACCCATTATACATTAGACGCCAATATCTTGCGGTTAAATATTGCCTTAAAGCTCAGTCCGTGTACAACAATCCCATCGTAGATGCATTAAAAGAACTTTCTGAGTTGTGTCAATCAAATTATTGGCGAAATAGGAGGACACCTCTACTTGTAAGGATATATAATGATACCAAAATAGAACATATTAGTACTAAAATAGACGGAATTAAGCAAGCTAAATCTCAATATGATGGTAGTATACTTAAATATAATACATTACATATGATAAATACTAGGTATAAAAATTGGCATAAAATCTATACTGATGGGTCAAAAACGGGTACTGGGACTGGTGCGGCTTTTTATGACCCCAGTCGCAATGTGAAGGAAATGTTTTAAAATAGTATCGGATAAAAATTGTATCATGTCAGTGGAGCTGCACGCCATCTCGGAGGCACTATCTTATGTTACCACATTAAATATAAAGGAAGTTGTTATATTCACGGATAGTCGAAGTTCCTTACTGCATATAGCTCGATGTGCTTCTAATTGTAGAGGTACGTCGATAGCTTATGCCATATTAAGTAAAACATTAGCGTTTATAAACAAGGGTGTGTCTCTGAGATTGCAGTGGATCCCATCCCACGTGGAACTTCGAGGTAATGAGGTAGTAGACGAGTTAGCGAAAGCAGCTGCCTCAATAGGACCCGAAATTTATATCTTACCGGAAAGTACAGAAGTTTTGTCAACCTACCGATACAAGATCTACGAGAAATGGAAGATGGATTATTTAACAAGATCTAGGCAGAAAGGAATCTGGTACAGTACTATACAGCAGGAACCTCCACGAGTGCCTTGGTGTTCTAATAGCTCGTTAAAAAGGGATCTGATAGTGATTGCGCATAGACTTCGCTCCGGTCACATGCCTCTCAATAAATTTATGCATCTTATGAGGAAGGCGGACTCACCATGTTGCTCATGCTGCGGTGTAATAGAAGATGTTTATCACCTCCTAGTTGAATGTGCACAGAGTGAGTCTATGAGAAATCTTATAAGGAATAAGTATATGCTTAATCCTATGGATATGGGAGTATTTCAGGGCATCCTGGCGGCACCTATGTGCGATGCTGCCAGGACTCTCTACGATGCTATAAATTGTATTTTAATTATTAAGGTAGATTAAGTCAGTGGATAAGGATGATGTGTGTCTGGATGGGGCCGGCATAGTCACAAAGTGACTAAGGCCCTAAATATAAATGAATAAAGATTTAAAAAAAAAAACAGAAAGTAATTAAGTTATATGAAATGTCTGACGTGGAGCCAAGAACAAGTACGAGTGTAAGAAGAAAAAAATATTTACAATATTATAGAAAAGAATGGGAAGAAGAATTTCCAGGTTGGCTGCAAGATAGCCGTAAAGGCGAAAGCTATGCCTATTGTAAGAGTTGTAATAAAGATATCAACATCACATCAGGAAAAGACGCTATAAAGAAACATAGTTCTTCACAAGCACACTCAGTATCATCAAAGAATATAAAATCACAACCGAAGATATCATCATTTACTGTGACCAAAACTCAAAAATCTGATATACTGGTTAAGCAAGGTAATTTTTTTTTAGTAATTTATTTCACTACTTAGATTTTGACGTGACAACGTCTTAAATTAGGTTGCGGCTGGGAGTCACTTATGAAAAAGTGTAACGCCCGGTAACGTAACGGTGCGCGCGCAGCACTAGAGAATTATTTTTCAGTTTCACCCACTTTTTCCAAAATTGTCCCATAGCCCCCCCCCATGCCTTCCCCCACCCTTATTCCGAAATAGTGCCTATTAGCCTCCCCACGAAACCTACCCCCCCCCCTCCCCTACCCCCACCCCGAAAATTTACCTCACCCCCCCCCAATCCTATCTCGGCCAACATAGGTCGTAGACCCACCGAGTTTGGTATCCTCGGAACCGTCTTGGTGAGGGCTACAAATTGACCCCGCCAGAAATCCCAAATTACGCAAAAAATTACCCCCCCAAAAAAAATATTTTACCTCCAAAAAATTAATTTAAGTTAGCCTCCCCACGAAACCTTCCTCCCCCCCCCCCCCTCCCTTACCCCCACCCCGAAAATTTACCTCACCCCCCCCCCCAATCCTATCTCGGCCAATATAGATCGTAGACCCACCGAGTTTGGTATCTTTGGAACCGGCTCGGTGAGCTCTACAGATTGGCCCCAACCAAATCCCCAAATTCCTCCCTCTCTCCCCTAAAATATTAATTTTCAACTTCATCATTTACAATTACAAATTTTAATTAATTTCAAATTTATTTAGCAAAATTTGTGCAATTCTTATTTTCATTCAATTCCTTGTTCCTATTGTGCAATTTAATTATATTCATATCAATAAATATTCTACCGAGAAAAAGACGTTGTCACGTAAAATCTTCGCCCGTAAAACCGACTTTACAGGCAACAATTTTTTTTATATTATTTTGTTTTCTACTAATCGATTTATATAAGCAGTGCATATAATTATACCCTAATCGCTGCTAAATATACCTACGTAGTTTTAATTATTTATTTTTAATTTCAGGTGAAATAAGATTAGCCTCGTTTGTTGCTGAACACAATCTACCATTCACTATTATGGAGCACCTACCGAAGTTGATGCAAGCCGTTTGTCCTGATTCAAAAATAGCAAAAGAAATAAACTGCTCTTCGACCAAAACTCATGACATAATTGATCATATTATAGGTAAAGAAAGTTTCAATAACTTATGTGAAGATCTAAGGCAAACTAAGTTTTCGCTTATTATTGACGAGTCCACTGATCTTAGTACCAAATAGTATCAAACACTTGTGCTTAGTTGTGAGATATGCGAAAATTAATCGTATTAAAGATTCTTTTTTAGCTCTTATTCCATTAGAAGAAGCTAATGCAGCAAGCTTATTTGAACACATTGTAAACTTTTTTAGAAGCAATAATATTCCATTTAAAATAATCTAATAGGTTTTGCATCTGATGGGGCAAACGTAATGATGGGACGTAATAATTCCCAACATTTTTATACTTAAATGCGCCTGCCATTCTTTTCATCTTTGCGCGTCATATGCTTGTACCAAATTGCCACGCTTTATAGAGGATCTTGTTAGAGACATTTACAATTACTTTTCTTCTAGTCCAAAAAGAGTGGCAGAGTTTAAAAATTTTCAAATGTTTGCGACTTAAAAGTACATAAAATACTCCACCCCACTCAAACACGCTGGTTATCAGTACATGCAGCAGTGAAAAGAATATTACAATTAATAGTACCTATCAAATGGACTCGACATTCGAGTTCCACCGTAAGGGACAGACATAAAGTAAAAAAAAAGCAGGGTTACCAGTTCATACATTTTCCCATAAATATTTTAACTAAATAAATAAATAGACGCAACATTCAAATCCATAGTCCTGACCCTACAAATGATAATCTTGTGTCGTGGGTATCAGAAACTACGAGAGACTTTTTGGTCTCACTAACACCCTAATTTGAAAAAATATCAAGTCACTCAAATATTTGTCTCTTCTTGAGCGGGCACGAAACCGCGGCCTCACGTTTTACATCTGGCGTCTAACCAGCTGCGATGAATGATGCGGATGAAGGGCCTCAGTATTAAACAACGTGACGTTTTGCAATATTTTCACAAAGGTTAGAAAGCAAAAAAGGAAAGATGGCTTTGTATAATTACTAATACTTATATCATTTACGTAACTCGAATAATACATAGTAATGATAATATATACATAGAAACAAAACCTGCCGAGTGTTCTATAAATTATAGAAGATCAGAGAATTCATAGTAACGTAACTACTAAGGATAGAATAACATCCTACTTTATTTTATTTATTTATTTTAAGAAAGCTTACAAACAAGTATTTACAATATACTTAATATTTTCATAAATTAAGTTCCTAATAACAAGCTTCTACAAACGAATCGTAAATAACAAAGGTACAGAAAACCTATTGATATAGACCTAAACATTTCTCAAATGTAACAAAATGGAAAAAATATACCTACATTTTTTTTCTTTTCTATATCTTAATTAAAATAAAATGATATAGCAAAGTATCGAATGTGTAATAATACAGCGCTTGTACATTTTTTTAATCATCTGGCTTTTTTTCCTGGAATATTAATTTTTCAAAAATACAATTGTGCACTTTTTGTTTTCATCCATATCAGGCTCATGTGTCCTTTCAGCACTCTTTGTTATTCCCCACGGTTTCGGATTCGGTCATCTGTAAAAATTAAATCTAATTATTGAAAGAATAAAATATATGTAATTAATATGTGCAGAACAAAATATAAATTGAAATAACGTAAGGTAACGTGACGCCTCGGGTCAAGGCGTGTGTGGATTGGGTATTTATTGCATTGACTTTAAGTTTTGGCACTCAAAGTCTGTATGTTGTAAACATAAAATCTTTGTTTTTATTGATGAAGATGACTGTTTGCGTCCAAAATAAAATAAATAAAAAATAAAAAAGTATTAAGCTTGGTGGATTGGGTGCATTTTTGTAATTTTTTCGAATACAGACTTCAAATTTGTGACAATTTATGAAGACAGGCTGCCGGGAGATTGATTATAGAAGAGGTTTCATTCATTTTCGTCTCAAGGATGAATACTCTGGATTTTTATTATTTAGATTAAATAGATTATACGAGTAGCTTACCTTTATTTCGAGTGGTGGGAGAGAAAACGGTTTTAAGAAAGTTATAATATGCTTAGTCTTCTGAATGCAATTTTTGAACGAGTGTGTTTACCCAGCTGTCTAATTTTCCGTCACATCCTATTAATTTGATCCACAAAACACGCGAAGGTAAACCTTTTGAAAAGCTGAAATAAAATGAATGATGGTTTAATTTACCATAAAACCAAGAAATGCAAATTGTTATAAGCTGGTATCCCGAAACATAATATAATCCAACTAATTTAAAATCATGTACAAAATGGCGTCCTCTTCGAGTAGTATACAGATTGTCATAATAAACAAAGTCAAGATAATTTGGTCGGATAATACTTTTAAAATACGTATTTTTTATGCAAATATAATCCTATTTTTCAATATATTCTATGAAATACTAATTGCAGATGTTAGTAATAATGAACGTCTACATTTATTTTTACCAATATACTAAATAAAATGCACTTACCAGTGAGAGGTTATATTTTCATATTATCGTTTAGATCGGCTATCACAGCCAATAATAAAGCAGCACATACCTTTTGTCTTATAATCAGTTTCAACACTCTTTTACATACATTTTTGACCGCAAATATTCGTAAAATACTCAGTAATTCAAGTTTATAACAAACCGCACGTCTCATTTGTTTGGGTACACTCAAAGTGTTCCCCTACAAAATATGTGAAACTATGACAAGGACCGCAAATTGTGTTTTGTCACTTTCATTTTTTAAGGTTTATGCATAAGTCTAAGTGAGATGGACTATATATGTCAAATGCATGTCAAGTCTATTCATGGACGTAGTATCAAATGGACTCGACATTCGAGTTCCACCGTAAGGGACAGACATAAAGTAAAAAAAAAGCATTTTTATTTTTTATGCAAATATAATCCTATTTTTCAATGTATTCTATGAAATACTAATTGCAGATGTTAGTAATAATGAACGTCTACATTTATTTTTACCAATATACTAAATAAAATGCACTTACCAGTGAGAGGTTATATTTTCATATTATCGTTTAGATCGGCTATCACAGCCAATAATAAAGCAGCACACCATACTTTTTGTCTTATAATCAGTTTCAACACTCTTTTACATACATTTTTGACCGCAAATATTCGTAAAATACTCAGTAATTCAAACCGCACGTCTTATTTGTTTGGGTACACGCAGTGTTCCCCTACAAAATTATGTGAAACTATGACAAGCACCGCAAATTGTGTTTTGTCACTTTCATTTTTTAAGGTTTATGCATAAGTCTAAGTGAGATGGACTATATATGTCAAATGCATGTCAAGTCTATTGATACTACGTCTATGAGTCTATTGATACTACGTTTAAGATTGAGTGCTTTTGTCGTAGACGTAGACGGAGAAATTAACCTTGGATTTTGTAGACAGTTTTCTGTCTAGTGTCTACGTTGAATTTATTGTGATGTGGTTTGAGTGATTGTGAGTTGTGACCACAGGTTGAGACTCTGACACACTACAGTGAACATTATAAGAGGAAAGTAACAATTATGACTGATCCCATTTGATTGGAGACAATTGGAGATTTGGACGAAGGCTTACAGCAAAGACATGAATTGAATTGAGAAATTATTTGTTATGTCTGCCTACTATTTGGAGAGTCTGAATTTGGAGGTGAGATACGTAAACCGTTTTGGTATATACTTAGTTCCCAATAGTCTGTAGATGTGAGAACTAAGTTTCTAACCTTGGTTCATGGTTGAGAACAGCAGCCATGTCCATTGTATTAGTGATTCAATTCGGATGAAATTTAGTTTAGGTGATCATTTTGTTTCGTACCATGACCATGTTTATACTGATTTGCAAGTGAGCCACAAGCTAACCAACTGAGTTATACTTTATTAAATTATAAAACAACAACAATTCAAATATTAATGGTGGAAGGTCTCTAATATGTGAAAGGCATTACTACTGCAATGAGTATTTCTACTGCTAAACAGCAGTATAAATGCACTATTGTGTATCGGATTAAAGAATGTTGTAGACAAATTAACAACTGAACATATTATATATTAACATATACTTAAAATCTTATATCTCAGGATGGCAAGTGCAGTGGAATGCCAAGCAGTGCTTTGTAATACAAGGTGTTGTTTGGTTTTACTACTGTTCATGAGCAGTCAGTATGGGTCAGGTAATGGCATGCTCATCTCACTATTCAATGCATTAAAAAAAAGTTAAGCCACATCCAGAATATTTAATCATAAATTATGCCAATACAATGCACATCACTTATAGCTGTTATTCAAAAATGCTATTAACCTATATACCTATAACCTACAACCTTATAACCTATCTTCCTTCATATTAAGTACCTGCCTTCATAATTCATAAATTTGACTGAAGAACTCATGTATTCAGAAGCAATTCAGTTTTGGTGGTAAATAAAGGATTTTTTATCTAATCGTAAGTTTTGACAGATATGCTATTTTATCTGTATGTGTCCTTTTCTAATGTTGTTATTTCTGCTGCTGACTTTTTTTCAATCCCTTATATGGTTGTGATTTAAGTTAGACATGTCATATTGACATGTTGGACATGAGGACATTGATCTCAATTGTTGCAGTCTGCCCAAATTCACGGAAGTGGCACAACAATGTTTAGAGAAATGTTACCAATGTTTGACTAAAACGGTGAAGGAAAACATCGTGAGGAAACCTGCATACCATAGCAATTTATAAAAATTCTATGGTATGTAAGTCCGCCTACCCGCACTAGGCCAGCGTGGTGGACTATATGGCCTAACCACTCTCAATCGTACTTTCGATTGTAGAGGAGGCCCGTGCCCTGCAGTGGGACGCATATGAGCTGATACAGACAGATGAATGTTTGAATAATAATTATGTTTTTATTGTTTAAATTTTTATTTTTGTTTGAATTGTTTAATTTTATTTTTAATGTTTATTGTTTTATTTATTTTTAATTTCATAATTTATGTATGAAATTTGTTTATTTTTTATTGAGTTTTAGAGTTATTTTCTTTTATTTGATATAGTGTTGTGTTTGCCTCGGCTGTTAAGATGTTATATTTTCTGTAAATAAATATAAATAAATAAATAAATGTTTCTTCAAAATTTCTTAACATTTAAATAGATTACTGCATAAGCAAAAATATTTTTGGCTAAAAACAGCTGAAGGCTGGTTTAGATACTGCAAATCTCTTTCCACTCATTCACCATCTGCTTTAGTTTGGAGAAAAGTTCAAAATTTTCATAGTGACTTGCGCTTGATGAGCACCCAAGATTATTTTATTCTTTTTAGCGCATTAAAAATAAACAAACGAAAATCTTGTTTAAAAATTAAAAATTTAAAAAGTTAAAATTTTTTTTTTTTTTATTGCAATGAATGACGAGACGAGCAAGCCGTCCGCCTGATGGTAAGCGATACGACCGTTCATAAACAGTAGCAACATTCCACTGCGCTCGCCATCTTGAGACATAAGATGTTAAGTCTCAATATGTCCAGTAGTTACTCTGGCTACAATGTCCTTCAATCCGAAACACAACAGTGCATTTACGCAGTGTTGTTTCACGGGAGAAATACGACATTGCGGTGGTACCTACCCAGATGGCCTCTCACATATGAGAGACCTACCACCAGTAAATATTCTTCGTTTTTTTTGTTACCTAGTCATTCTTAGCAAGTCCTTCAATTTGGTAGTTGATACCTATACAAACGTAGATGAGCTTTGGTTAGCTTACTTAAACTAAGTTTTAACTTACGCTTAAAACTTGCTTTGTATTGACTCGCCCCCCTATAACGTCGTAGGACGGAAAATGTAAGGCGAAACGTGGATGCCATGGTTTCACCTCTGCCTAACCCTTCTGGGTAAGATAAAATTGGAAATAGTGTTGATGTCATAGAATGTTTCCAACTCAGTGGATTTACCCTTAGGTCAAATGTTGAATGGATATAAAGTTTTATGCTAATGTACAACTAAAATAAAATAATAGTTGCCACTTTTTACTAATTTCTGGCATATTAAAATATACATTTGTAATTGATATATGGATGCCCATTTCGATCTTTATAAATGATATGACATTAAATCCGGTCACATCACAATTGAAGTCATTAGACTGTAATTCGATTTTATACTGAAACTAGCTGTTCCCGCGATTTCGTCCGCATGGAATTTAACAAAAAAGTTAATTAGTTTATTTAGTTATTTTTTTGTTTTTGCATTTTTATTGTAATTATCAACCTTTGTAACGAAACCATACCGCAATCTTATTCTATGGTGGCGCCATCTCTTAGCGAGCAGCAGTAAACTCCCGTTACACATTTATTTTCAGTTTTTGACGTGACAACGTCTTAAATTAGGTTGCGGCTGGGAGTCACTTATGAAAAAGTGTAACGCCCGGTAACGTAACGGTGCGCGCGCAGCACTAGAGAATTATTTTTCAGTTTCACCCACTTTTGACGTGACAACGTCTTAAATTAGGTTGCGGCTGGGAGTCACTTATGAAAAAGTGTAACGCCCGGTAACGTAACGGTGCGCGCGCAGCACTAGAGAATTATTTTGACGTGACAACGTCTTAAATTAGGTTGCGGCTGGGAGTCACTTATGAAAAAGTGTAACGCCCGGTAACGTAACGGTGCGCGCGCAGCACTAGAGAATTATTTTTCAGTTTCACCCACTTTTGACGTGACAACGTCTTAAATTAGGTTGCGGCTGGGAGTCACTTATGAAAAAGTGTAACGCCCGGTAACGTAACGGTGCGCGCGCAGCACTAGAGAATTATTTTGACGTGACAACGTCTTAAATTAGGTTGCGGCTGGGAGTCACTTATGAAAAAGTGTAACGCCCGGTAACGTAACGGTGCGCGCGCAGCACTAGAGAATTATTTTTCAGTTTCACCCACTTTTGACGTGACAACGTCTTAAATTAGGTTGCGGCTGGGAGTCACTTATGAAAAAGTGTAACGCCCGGTAACGTAACGGTGCGCGCGTAGCACTAGAGAATTATTTTTCAGTTTCACCCACTTTTTCCAAAATTGAGACTACACGCCTGCAGGGGCGTGCACTCCTTGTAGGCAGAAATGCAGTGCTTTACTTGCCATTCACAGATATTTTATTATAACGTTCGTACGTTTTAGATGACTTTAATTTATAGTAAATAAATGAATAAACAAAATATAATAACTTAAAAACGCCTAATATTTTATAACAAGCACCTATTTGCAATCACGCAAACATTATGGTTGCCACGCGAAAAGCAAGAGGCGCTGCAAAGCAAAATAATGTACCTAATCAACCAAGTCATGCCGCCGCGTCCCGCATTACATTTGTTTGCATGTGTGTAGTAATGTTGGTGTCCGTGCACAGTCGCAAACGCACACACCCATGAATATTGAAAGCCGCGACTCCTGCGGCAGGCCTCGGTCGGGAGTTCGGCAGTTGTCGGGAGTAATCGTAAATGTTCGTTGCCTATAATCCGAGTAAAATTAATAGGCTGGAATTTAATAAATCACCTATGCACATTATGCATTTTTGGTTAGTAAGGTTTTATTTGATTAAATAGAAATGTTTTGTGTTTCGCGGGGGCCATTTTGCTTTTTTTATGAGTTTTTGCATTGTTTACTATTTTATACTAGTATGTTTGTAAAAAAAATAGATTTCTTAACGGATTTTTCATTTTAACATTTGAAAGTGTGTACATTTAACAGTTTATTACTAAGTTTCGATATTAATTGTAGTCATTTGCTTTTACTAGTGTGTTTGTTTATTTTTTTAAATGTTATTTGATTGCGAGGTTTGTGTTAAAAATGTATGTTTATCAAATGAATGAATGAGGTGGCCGAAATATTGCGTTTATTTACATCGGGATAGGTATAGTAATCTCAACTAACCGGAACCTTGAATATGTGAAAATTTAAAGCTGACTAGGTGAGTTTTTTTTTTTATTTTACTTATTAGAATTTCTTCCGCCGCGACGATCGATCGCTGTTTTGTCTGCGTTGCCGTAGAAGATGGACATGAATAGTAGTACATCTATGACTTGTTATGTTGGCATGGTTTCCGACTTAGAGATCCGTCGCGTGGCTGTGGCTATGCTAAAAAACTATAAAAGAAAAAGTTTTTGTGACCGAGTACTCCGCCGCATACCCAGTGTCATAATCCTGTGCACGCCGCTGCACGCCTGTATTAAAGGATGGGAATAATTTTCGCATCTTTTGAGGGATCGGCTCTGTAGTATTTACAAATGAAACAGCAACGACAACGATTCAAAGCGTAATGAATTTTCAAAAATGACACTTATAACGAAGCGCCTGCAGGAATTATCATAATATAGGTATGCTTATATATTTAATTGATATTAATAATATACTAGAGCGTAATTATCGTAAAGAATTAACTTAAACTATAAAATTAATGGAAGAGATGCCGCAACAACACCATTTATAAGGCATTTTTAGCTGTAACCTGATCTAAGTTATCCTTGATATTGAATCAAAATGTTTGCTTTGCAAGCAAGTGACGTAATAATATCACGTGACCCGCATATATGGCGTCTATCGCGTTTTGGCGGTCTTATTTATCATTCAAACTTTAATCATGATTTTTATTGAAAATATAGCAGTTCACAAAGAAATAATCAAATTGCAAGTGTATTATGGTAAAATGAACAATTTGAGATACTTTCCAAAAAACAGTCAAATACCCTATTGTACCGCAGTACACCGAACACTGAGCTTACCGCCGGGCCGCCCGCGCCGCCCGCGCCACCATACATTAGGATTTGCTAAAAAATTGAAGATCCCTATGGATTGATTGGATGGATTGGTTGATGCAGTAATTACGTAACTGGATTGGATAATAGTATTTAAAATGAGATACTCTGATTGGCGTAAAAAATCTTTATGTGATTGGTAATTTAAAATAAGAGCCGTGATTAAGATATCTCGAAATCGATATCGATTATTTGTAGTGTAGTCGAATGTGTCAACTTTACTTTTCTAAGCAATTTTACCCGTAAGTAGTTAATTAATAAAACAATCGACAGCTGCGAATACATAGGTGTAGTTTGTATAAAATTACGATTTCACAAAGCTTACTTTCGAAACAATGACAACACAATATTGTCAAGTTATTGTAATTTTTAAGAAGAAGACAAATAACTTTAAGCTCCTCTTTCGATACCTCAGGGGGGGTATCGGGGGGCCGAAAGGGGTATATCAGTATCTCTGGCCTTCCAGCCAGGTATAAAATATTGTGGCCGAGATGGGTCCCTAACAATATCTACTCCAGAATATCCGTATGCTAAAAACCCCTCAAATACCGTCACACGCATTGTGGACGGCACCGGATATCCCAGAGCGAAGGGCACCCCGATACTCAGCATGAATGGACAGGCTCGTCCGTGGAGGTACCGCTGTCTCACAGGCGAATGATTTGAAGCGACAGCTTCGCTGTCGCGTTTCGATCGGTGAGTAAGATTGCCGGATTTTTCCTTCCCGCTCCCTTCGCAATGTCATGGTCCGGTAACACATTCATGATACACGAGTCGAGGCTGTTCATGGGCGGCAGTGACCTTATGATGATCTGCTTGCTCATTTGCTGGAATTACTTAAATTCTTATTTATAATAATTTCGTCAATGGCAATATTACTTGACGTTAGGTGAACTTTCTACCACCCTTTACGTCAGGGATACTCAAAGATGAATTGAATACGGTTTGATATTGTTTTTTTCCTTACGTTGGGTTTTAATTATTGAAGATGTTTCAAATTATTAAAATCAACCGTAAGCAACAAAAACGAATTACCATGATATTTCTGACATAGTATTAAGTTTCAAGTCAACTCACACTATAGTAAAGCTTGATTTAGATCCATATTTATAATATGAAATAATATTGAGATAAATAAATATCGATTAAGTGTCCTCGAATAATTTCACAACACTACTTCAAAAATGTTTCGTATGCTGTCACTTTCTTATAATTATGCTCAATCCAAGGGCGAAAAAGGGACAGATGCATATTATGACATAATAATAACAAGATACATGATCTGGCAACAAGTGATTATAGTAAATGCAAAGTACAGAAGGAACATGGCGCGTTAGGATACGTTTACGTAAAATTGTTTTGGAAATGTTAAATTGAAATATTGCGTGTTGGATTCAAACAATCTATGTAAAAATAAAGCTGAAAGAAATTTTATTCTTGATGCATAGTTTTATTCACGTATTTTTTTTTTTTATTGCATTGAATGGCGAGACGAGCATGCCGTTCGCCTGAATGGTAAGCGATGCGACCGCTCATGAACAGTAGCAAAACCAAACAACACCTTGATTTACAAAGCAATATGTCCAGTAGTTACTCTGGCTACAATGTCCTTCAATCCGAAACACAACAGTGCATTTAAACTGCTGTTTGACGGGAGAAATAGACATTGCGGTGGTACCCACCCAGGCAGCCTCTCACATATGAGAGACCTACCACCAGTATCAAGTACATCAGTATTTGGACTTATTTGGACCGATTGTCACGTGACCTGATTTTTTTTTTGGTGGCCTGTGATTATGATTACTATTAAAGTTTATGTATTGTGCAATTAAAATGCCGTGTATGTATTTCCAATATTCAAGAAACCTTTTAATGTGTGTATTGGAATTTGAGAGTGCCTAGTAATTAGTGTATGTATTTGAGTAAATGCTTACTAAAAATTACACCAGTTAATCATTATTACTTACTTATAAAATAACGATCATGTTCTAGGCTACATCAATAATAATTACTGTAGTGTAGAAAATATTGAGGGATCTCTATTTCGCCAAGTTTTATGTTTGCGGGGTCAAAGTCCTTTGTCAGCTGAGCGGCAAAACTACTCGTGCATGTAAAGAGTGATCGAAAATTACGAAATACAAAATCGTGATTTTTGACAAAACTATCCGGTGGATTTTTATTTAACTTGGTACAATGTTTCCTGGGGTGGTTACGAACATGTGGACAAAGTTATTTAATATATGTCAATATCATGCAGTATATATAACAATTTTTATTAGTTGAATTCGGATTGCGATCGCGTGTGCATGTATTAGTCGTGTGCATATTATTGTAAATTCGTTTTCAGTTATTTTGAGTAAATTTTATTAATTTCACTATGCTTTGAACATTACCCAATTCGATAGCTTTTGATGTAACTTGTGTTATGTGAAATGTAAAAGAATAAGTGATTTGTGCTACCAAACTGTGACAGTGTTTTCGTGCGGGTTTTGGCGGATACTGCGCTTCCATCCTTGCCTATCAAGGTCATTACGGTTTACATTACAAGGTCAGTTAACTATTTTACTGGTCATTAATGACAACTAACCAGCCCATATGAGTCACCGACGGCCTCCGTGGCGCAGTTGGTAAGAACCGCCTGTGAAATGAGAGACCGCGGGCTCGGTTCCTGCCCCGAGACAAATAATTTCCGTGAACCATAATTTTTTTTCTAATACCTGCGACACAAGATTTGTATCTTAGTGTGGGGTTAATACCCATGTATGTGACTGTTGACAGTATTAATTTAATATCTTTTTTATGTACCCTGAGCGTTATGAAAACAATCGCACGACTTATAAGTAAATAATTAGCTCTGCTTATTTATTGTTGAGTGTCTACCGTTCAGTTGTAAGGTTCAATCACTTTAGCGTAATGTGTTAAGGGGTAGCATAATATGTAACGGTAGTTTTTTTTTTCTCGGCATCTTTCTTTATATTCGCTAGCGCCATGCAAATCCGTCGTAATTAAGATTCCTTCACCATATACTATAATGTATATTAGCAGGTGCGCCGTTTTCTTGTCCACCCTGTATAACTGTATAACGATATGTAGTTGGACATTTTTATTTTATTTTCACTTTTAAAACAGACACGTCAATTTTATTTATATGTATAGATGATTATGCCTCATTACTTTTCCGTCCTTTCATTTTACAGGTGTGTAGTTTTAAGCTAATGCGGATGTAAATTATATATGAAAACAAATTTGCTCATCTCGTAACTTATTGGATATTTGTACCTGAGATTGGATATATAAGCAAAATATAAATTAATGAAAAATTTATGCATCTAAGATGGACATAGAAAGTAAAGACTCAATAGAAACATCAAATAATTCTGTATCAACATCGGGGATTATGGAGATAAATAATGAAGTTCACAAGAGTGGCCATGAGCAACAGCCAGTCCATTATGTGTCAACAAATTCACAAATCAGTGGCGAAGTTGCACTGACACCAACACATGCCTCATTTACACCACAACCGGTGAACCCACATAGTTCCATGGTGGCTCTCACTCCTGTCACTGGAGCCACCAATAAAGCCAAAAGCAGCATTAAATTGCAGTGAGTATTTGCATATTAGTAATAAAAAACATTTCCCACTATTGTAAATAAATGACCGGGAAACAAAGTTTTAGATCTGAGTACGCTATATGGAAATTTATCTGGGCCCGTCTATTCATTACGTGATGTTTGTAGCAACTATTTAAACACGCTCCTCTTATTACCAATACCTACAATAGACGTTCAAATTTCCCCTCTGCACGTCGGCGGACGTATTCGAGGATGACGTCTACAGATGCATCTGTTGACGTATTCTCGTCGATCTATTTATTTAAAACGTAAATAATTTATAATATTGATATGATAATAACTTACGTAATAACTTTATACATAGGTCCCTTAAGCAAGGACTAAATAAATTAATCGACTTGGTATTACATGCATGTCACAACTTTTTGCGGTAGAAAACCTGAGCTGCGAGACTTGGAATTTTTTTACAGGATGTTTTTGATGGGATCTTCTTCATGATAATTGATATTTTCGAGCTATTTAGTCTATTTATTTGCAAGTTTTTCTTCGTCATGTTTTTCTAGAGGAATGTTGTACAGTTTCATGGGCTGAATACACCCTTTCCCTCTCTATACCCCTTCCTGTTATGCCTGATATATATAGATACCTATCTACAACTATAATTCCATTACATACGGGTACAATGATTCATTAACTGCAAATATAACTTTGTAATCCTATACATTTATATGGGATTACAATGTTATTCATGTAGTTGGTGTATCTAGAAAACTAGACAGAAATTATGAAATGTTTCAATTTTCCCTTACTTTAGTGTTCTTTGCAACCCATGGATCCCTTACAACAACCTTTCTGTTCTTCCGGTATGATATTGAAATTACCTGAATGGATCGTTATTTTATGAGATATAATAGAGGTTAACAATTTATACAGGGTAGGTAAACACGTGATAGGTCTGTATTTTGAGGGATTAGTCGTATCAGCATCTTTGGGTTTCAAATACGTTACGCCTCGCGTAAAGAAGGATGGAATAGTTATTGGATCTTGCATTAGTTGATTGAAGGTGGTTGCAAGGGGTTCATGTGTAGCTGTTAGGTATTTTAGCCAGTAATTTTATATTTTGTCAGGCCCGGGCGCTTTCCAATTCTGTAGTTTCTTCACGGTTTCAGTAATATCGTTTTATTCTATTGAGAATTCTGGCATATTCTCTATATTCTTTGATTCTTCTTCTTCTAACTCAATCCATGGGGCATGTGGTGAATGATGAGTTGGTTTAGACCAGATATTTTTCCAAAATTGGGTAACATCTGTTAAATTAGGTGGGTCGGTTATTATTTTCTCACTATTAAAATTTCTATAGAATCTTTTTGGGTTTGTATTAAAGATATTGTTTTCTTTTTTTCTTTGGTTAGATTTTCTGTATCGTTTAAGACGTTTTGCCAATGCTTGTAATTTTTGTTTTTTCGAATCTAACTCTTCTTCGATATTGGTTCTATCTCTATTACTTAGATTTAGCTTCCGTTGTTTTCGTACTGAAAGATTTCCTTTTAAATATTGTGTTATTTGTCCTATTTCCGACCTAAGCTTTGTTATTTTTGTCTCTAACCGTCTTTCCCATGGCGGTTTCTTATTTTGTATATTCATTGTCGCTGTACCTTCTATAAGCTTTACTGGTTTTACTTTAAGTATTATTGTCGCTGTTATTGCAGCACTACAGATTATTGCATGTATTTCCTCTATTGTTGTTATATTATTTTCTTTTATGTATCTATCTAGTACAACGTTTATTTCGTCTATTGTCGTTTTAGTTAAGTATGTTTGTTGTATTTTAGGTATGCCAGGTCTGCATGTAGGGTCGATATCTTTATATTTTATTAGTGTTTCAAGGAAAATATTTTCTACGTGTAATATTCTTTCGGTTATGTTATAATTAGTTGGTTCTGATATTATTGCATTTTCATCTTCTCTAAAACGTGTCAATATTATATTTTCTGGTTGTGATCTATTTACTGTGTTAATACTTTGTTCAGGTTGTATGTTGCGAGTTTCGTCTGTGATGTTATCTGTATTGGGGAAATTACAATTGTTATTTAATATTTCTTCGTTATTAATATTTTGCATGCTATTATTTTCATTTAAATTTATAGTTTCATGTGTAGGTATACGAGCTATATTCATTAAACGTGCTGTTTCTTCTTTTATTTGTTGTCTTTTTTGTAACGGTATTCTATTATTTTTGTGAATAACTCTGATCTGATCAGATAGTCTCTGTTCTGAAATAAAATTAAGTTCCGGAGAATATTCAATACATTTTTGGTGTAACTGTGGTCTATATCCAGTAAGATAGTTTCTAAAGCTGTAACTTCATAGTAGCAACGGAGTAACTGATGATTTATATTGTCTGTCCATTTCATCCGTTGTCTACTTCGGCCAGCTGCAGTGGTTGCAGGCAACATCTCCTGCAAAGCATTTGCAGCTGGGTTGTTATTAGTGGCGTCGGCGGTAGCATTTTGTTCGACATCAGCCCGCCGAAGTGACTGACTGCCGCTGGTGGTTCGCATGCTGCGACGTCCAGCACCAGCTCCAGACGTGCCCTGGCGACCCCCAGGTAGCGGCCCTATACGTACATCATTTATACTCATATCTCCATATAATTGGGTTTGCCATTACCTTTTAGCTTGTAAGTTTTTATTGTACAAGGATCCCCCTCCCACGTGGAACTGGTGGTCGTTCCGGACGTTAAGGTTGGACTTTGGGAGGGTTATTATTATTATTATTATATGTATATTTCTTTATTATTTCACCCAAAGATAGGGTACCTTACCAAAATACCGGGCTTTCGGCCAAAAATATTTTAGTGTTTAGTCCATGGATAAAAACTTTCGAACTATTCTGCAGGTATTGAGGCAGGTATTACTGCCTGCCTTTTGTAATAACATGTATGTGAGTGGGTGCAAGTTAAGAGTTTTGAGACTTGTGTGTATTGTTGTGGGGATGACTCCAGTGGTAGATATGATTATGGGGATGATTTTTACCGTCTGTACTTTCCACTGGGTTTTGAGTTCAATTGTTAAGTCTGTATATTTCAGTAACTTATTAGCGTGTGTAGATGTAAGATTGTGTGTGTTGGGGATGGCAATGTCAATGAGATATACAGTTTTATTTCGCTTATCATGAAGAGTTATGTCAGGTCGGTTATGGTATATAGTCTTGTCAGTCAGTATTGTTCTGTCCCAGTATAATTTGTATTCAGGTGACTCGAGTATAATTTGAGGAGTGTATTTATAGTATGCAGTTTTTTCAGTTATTAGTTTGTGTTTGTGCGCTAGTGTTTGGTGTATGATTGCCGCTACCTGGTCGTGTCTGTGTTTGTAGTCTGTCTGTGTGATGAATGAGCATGCGCCTGTGATGTGTTGTATGGTCACAGGTTGCTTATGGCAATGACGACAATGGTCACTACTGGAGCTACTATCGCGAATAATGTACTTTCTATAATTTTTGGTGTCTATGACTTGATCTTGGATCGCCAACATAAATCCCTCTGTTTCCGGGAACAACTCACCTCTTTTCAACCACGCGTTTGACGCTAATTTGTCAACATTGGGGTTGGTTAGGTCGAGACGGTGACGACCATGAAGGGATTTTTGGATCCAAGTGTCAATTTTTTCCTGGTTGGTGGTTACTTTTAATTGTTTATTTAGGTCAGCAAGCTTGAGTGGCGTGTATGTATCAGCTTCAGATACGGCTTGGTGTAGTGTAGAGTGTTGTGCGCGGGAATGGAAGAATGATCTAAGTGTGGAGATCTGTTTATTGTGTAAGTTTGTTATGTCTGTAAGTCCTCTACCTCCTTCATGTTTAGGCAAGGTTAATCTCTGAAGGCACGCGCGTGGATGATATTTTCTGTATTTGGTCAAAGTAGTATTAATAATTCTTTGTAGCCTTTGTAAATCTACTTGTGTCCAACGAATAATGCCAAATGAGTATGTGAGTATGGGTACTGCGTAAGTGTTAATGGCTTTGACTGTGTTGCGTGCGTTCAGGTGAGTATGTAGTATTTTGTGAAGTCTGTGTTTAAAATATTGTTCTAGTGTAATTTTTGTGGTTTTGTGGTGTATCTGTCGTGATTGGTAATATCCTAAATATTTGTAACCTTGTACGGGGTCTACGGCATCTATTGTGTCGAGGTTATCTAACTGGAATGAAGCTATATCTGCTATTCCTCTGTTTACAGATTGTATTTTGCATTTATCTATTCCAAATTCCATTTTTATATCATTTGAGAAAGTTTGTGTTATGTCTGCAAGTGTGTGAATTTCGTTAAGAGTTTTTCCAAAAAGTTTAATGTCGTCCATGTACATGAGGTGTGATATTGTTGTTTGCTGTGAGTTATGCTGAATTTTAAACCCGTTATTGTTTTTATTAAGCATGTTGGACAGTGGATTGAGTGCTAGGCAGAACCACAAGGGGCTCAATGCGTCACTTTGAAAAATACCTCGCTTTATAGAAATATCTGCAGTTTCTGCAGATTTAATGTTATTGCAAATTTTTAATCTAGTGTTCCAGTTTAGCATTGTTTGTTCCAAAAAAAAGAGGTTATTGTCGGATGAATTTTGTAATGTTTTAGTATATATATTAGCCAAGAATGTGGTACAGAATCAAAGGCGTTTTTATAATCGATATACATAGTGTGGATATCCCGTTTCTGATTGAAAGCCTGGTTTGAAGCTACTGCGTCGATCGTTAGTTGCTCTTTACAGCCCTGACTATTTTTGCGGCACCCTTTTTGTTCCTCTGCTAAGATCTGATATTTGTGTATGAAATTATATATGGATTCGCTTATACAAGATGTGATAATTTTGTAAATATTCTGCAGGCAGGTAATCGGTCGGTATTTAGCGGGGTTCGAATATTATTATGCGCAGGTACTTACTGTTTTTATAATTAAGCTCATTGTCCCTGCCCTCCTCTATACTACTATTTACGTCTTGGCCTGTTATGTATACCTAACGTGACAATACGTCCCGCTTTGGGCGGGACAGTCCCGCTTTCAGGAAGTCTGTCCCGGTGTCCCCAGCAAGGCCTAAACAGTCCCGCTTTTGCAAACAGATCAAACGATAATTTAAAATGTATTTCCCGCTCGAATGCTTTATCGAACTAATGCTAAAAACCGTAGGGTCGAATTATTCCAGCACTTTCGTAAATACAATTTTGATTTATAAAACTTATTTTAAAAAAAACACTATTGTTGAGCACGTTATGTGCCTGCCTGGAAGTAACGTACTTATCGAAAGAGTTTTTTCTCACATTAACAAAATATGGACAAGTGATGAAACACAGTTGAGTGCTGTAGTAATTAAAGCTATTTTGATTTCGAAAATTGGGATTTTCAGAAAATTCAGAGTTTCACACTTATCTATATAAAAGTTGTAAAAACTTTATTATTTCATTCCACAGATGTCCTGCTCTGGCACAAAAAATAAATGGTCACGTTTTGTATACCCCGTGCTGACCCGTCTCGTTCTGTGCCTTGATTCAAGGCATATCCTATCCTCTCCTATTCCATTCCACCCCTTTGAATGTGTAAGAGTAACAATAATGTTTAATTTGTAAGGGATAAAAAGTAGCTTATATGTTTATCCAGGGCGTCAGCTACGGGATACCCGCCTATGAAAATATTTTAAGCCGTTTCAGAAATTTGAGTGAACTAAGTACCGCACAAACAATCAACAAGATGACAAAGTTATTAATATTTAAGTTCAAACATTTTCAATCCTATAATTTTAATAATAGATTTATAGTATGTCAATCAACAAAATAATGGCGGGCATTGGAAATATACGAAAAAAATTAACGCGTAGTTTGCGCGCTTCGTTGACCAGATGACTACTTAATTTAATAATAATAATATTTTAATATGGAATTAGTTTTAAAATATGCTACGAGATCTTATTTTATCGGTTTATTTGCATTAGTGGTCAACTACTGGTACATGGTCCATTACTAGTGACCTTACCTTAATATGTATGTATATTTTTTATTTCTTGTACATATTTATTTACATGTAAGACAACAAACCACTTTAGTTTTAATTTAGTTTTTACGTAAACCGAGCATTTATTATATTTATTTTTTAATGGTATTTTTGTTTTCAGAAATTGTGTGGCAACTGTTAATTTAGGGTGTGAATTAAAATTATTAGACATTTACTGTAGAACAAGATTTTCAGAATATAACCCCGCAAGATTTAATGGAGTTGTGATGAAAATATTGGAGCCACGTGCAACAGCTTTGGTCTTCAGGTTTGTACCATATTATGGTTCTTTTCCTTAACTTATAATTTGGCTTAAAAATGAGTGTGTAATTTTTAGAATTTTGCACAAATTTTATAACTACAGACCTATCAGTGTTACGCCTCTATATATGATATTTATTGTTATTATACTTTAGTCTATGTTGTTGCGGTACTTTAATAGGGAATATGCATGTCATTTTTTTATATTTTAATCAATTTTGTATGTTATTACATTATCGGACAAAATATAAGTCTTTGAAAATATAAATAAAAAAAGTACAGAAAAATAGTCAAAACTGCTAACAGTTTTGAAGCATTTAAACGCCATGTTGGCGCGAACTCGCTGTGACGCCAGAGGTCACGATATGAACAACCAGGGGCGTGCACTCCTTGTAGGCAGAAATGCAGAATTGCCTCTTCTTCTTCTACCTGGCGTTATCCCGGCCGGTGCCAGGGTCCGCCTTCCGGCAAATTCTCCTCCATTTCGCCCGATCTTCGGCATCCTCAATAGTAAGGCCATTGACCCTCATATCTTCCTTGACGACATCGAGCCAGCGCTTCTTGGGTCTACCCCGCGGTCGAGGTCCGGGAATATTGAGGCTCAGGCACACATTACCGACGTACTCCTGCGGTTTCCTTAGGACGTGACCATACCATCTCAAGCGGGATTCCTGGAGTTTATCAGCCACATCGCGGACACCAAGACTGCCACGGATGTGCTCGTTACGGATTTTGTCCAAACGCGTAACGTTGCACATCCACCGCAGCATCTTCATCTCCGCGACGTGAACCTCCTGGACGTGCCGCTTGAGGGCAGGCCACGTCTCAGAACCATACAGGAGCACCGGCCGCACGATGCTTTTATAGATGAGACCCTTGAGCCTCATCGGCATCCTGCGGTCGCAGAGTATGCCTGAGACCTCCCTCCACTTAGCCCAAGCAGCGCTTATACGGGCTTTGACGTCAAGGTCGATGTCACCGGACTCATGCAGTACGGACCCAAGGTACTTGAACTTGTCCGTCTTCACGGCAAGTTCGTTCCCTATCACGATGCTTTGGGGGTCCGTACTCCCGCAAGCCATGTACTCGGTCTTCGCCACATTTAACTTCAGACCACCGCTCTCGAGTGTCTCCTTCCACCGGTTGACCTTGCGCTCCAAAAGTCGCCGGTCCTCCTCTACCAGTGCAATGTCATCGGCATACATCAACAACCAGGGCGCAGGATCCTGGATGTGAGACGTAATGGCGTCGAGCACAACACTAAACAGGAATGGACTCAGCGCCGAGCCTTGGTGCACACCGACATCAATCGGGAAAGGATTCGTATCGCCAACGGCGGTCCGAACGAAGGACTCGGATCGGAGGTACATGTCTCTGATAATGTCCACATAGGCTCCCGGTATTCCTTTCACCCTCATCGCCCACCAGATTGCCTGTCGCGGCACACAGTCGAAGGCCTTCTGCAGGTCCAAGAAAGCCATGTGCAGTGGCTTCTTCTTCGTCCTGTATGCCTCGCCGAGCATCCTGAGTGCAAATATCGGGTCAGTAGTACCACTACCAGGACGGAAGCCATATTGACACTCAGAGACAGTACACTCTTGGCGGAGCCTGGCCTCGATGACGCGTTCGAAGAGCTTCATGGTATGACTCATGACCTTAATGCCGCGATAATTACCGCATTCCTGAACACAGCCTTTACCCTTGTATACGGGAGTTATCACACTCAACCGCCATGAGTCAGGCATGTTTTTGGTATTCAGGATGCGGTTGAATAACGCAGCAAGAAGCTCCACACCATGAAGCCCCAACGACTTCCACGCCTCTATCGGAATATGGTCAGGCCCTACCGCTTTCCGGTTCTTCATGCGACGAAGACTACAGAGAACTTCTTCAGGTGCAACAGGTGCAACAAGACCTTGGTTCGGGGGCAATTCAGGGTAGGACACTCCCAGAGGTATGGTGTTAAATAAACCGTGGAAGTAAGAGCGCCACCTCTCCTTCACCGCGCTAGCCTCACATACCAAAGCGCCTCGGGAATCCTTGACACATCGGCATTTGGTAATGTCGAGTGTCGCCTTTTCCCGAGTCTTTGCGAGCCGATAAATGAGCTTTTGACCCTCCACAGTCTCCAACTTCTCATACAGAGGGGTCAGAGACTCGTGTCGGGCCTTGGCCACAGCTCGCTTTGCAGCGCATTTGGCGAGGTTGTACGCAGCGCGGTCTTCAGGAGAGTTAGTCGCTTGCCACTTTTTGAAAAGTATCTTCTTCCTGAGAATTGCCTCCCGGACTGTCCCACTCCACCACCAAGTCTCCCTGTTAAGGGTGCGACCGCCCTTAGTTGTTCCGAGCTTCGACTTCGCAAGGGTGGTGATTGCTGACTGAATGCCGCCCCACAGTTCCCCCACATCTTCGATCCCCATACAATTTTCTAATAAGGGGATCAAAGCTTCGCGGAAACCATGCACAGCAGGTCCATCCAGCAACCACCACTTTATCCTTGGTGCTCGATACTCGGTCACTTTGGGTTTCGGTGTTACCTTCACATCCATAACAAGGAGACGATGCTGTGTCGTGAGACATTCTCCCGGGATAACCTTGCAGTTGGTCACTTTGCTGATGTGGCATCTCCTTATGAGCAGGTAGTCAATTTGTGTTGAGTGGGGCCCACTTTTGTATGTGATGAGATGTTCGGGTTTCTTTTGGAAGAACGTATTCACAACGGCCAGGTCTGCCACATGGCAGGCTCTGAGAACAGAGTCCCCCTCTGCGTTACGTGCGCCAAAACCATAGCCGCCATGAACACGCTCATTCTCCCGACGGTCCTCACCTACGTGCCCATTCAGGTCCCCACCCACCACAATGCTCTCGGATTGGGGCAGATTACGCATAGTATCATCAACAAGGGTCCAGAAGGCTTCTTTCTCCGACTCCGAACAACCAGCTTGCGGGGCGTAAGCACTGATCAAGTTGGTAACAACCCCCTCAATCATTACTTTAACCCGCACAAGCCGGTCACTCCGTCTGTCGACTTCAAGAATACTCTCCCGAACGCTCGAAGACAACACTACGGCAACCCCGTTCCGGCCAGTGGGAGATCCACTGTAAATCAGTTTGTAACCCTGCCCGATATCCCGAGACTTGCCACCCTTCCATCGCGTCTCTTGAAGAAACGCGACTTGCACCCGACGTCTCTCGAGAACATCTGCAAGCTCTCGGCATTTACCGGTGAGAGAGCCAATGTTCCATGTGGCGAAACGGAGCTTGGTTGGTACTCGCGTCTTTGGCCGCGCCCGTACCCTGCGCGGTAGCCCTTGCCCACTTGTCACAGGCTTAGGGCGATGGGCCTGCGCGTCGTTTTGCGGCGACGCTCTAGCCGTATCAACACTTTTTCCTTTTTCCATACCATTTGATATGACGGAGCTTTTGGTATTACATGGGGCGACCCGCCGTCTGACCCCCACAACCCATAAATTGGGAACCAAAGATTCGCCATTGCCTCGTTCGTAAGGTCAGCAGAGTGCACCGCGAGCAGGTGAGGTTGGCTTTGGTCCTTAGGTGTTGGTGGCCCACTTACACCCCCTTTTGTGCTTTACTTGCCATTCACAGATATTTTATTATAACGTTCGTACGTTTTAGATGACTTTAATTTATAGTAAATAAATGAATAAACAAAATATAATAACTTAAAAACGCCTAATATTTTATAAATAGCACCTATTTGCAATCACGCAAACATTATGGTTGCCACGCGAAAAGCAAGAGGCGCTGCAAAGCAAAATAATGTACCTAATCAACCAAGTCATGCCGCCGCGTCCCGCATTACATTTGTTTGCATGTGTGTAGTAATGTTGGTGTCCGTGCACAGTCGCAAACGCACACACCCATGAATATTGAAAGCCGCGACTCCTGCGGCAGGCCTCGGGAGTTCGGCAGTTGTCGGGAGTAATCGTAAATGTTCGTTGCCTATAATCCGAGTAAAATTAATAGGCTGGAATTTAATAAATCACCTATGCACATTATGCGTTTTTGGTTAGTAAGGTTTTATTTGTTTAAATAGAAATGTTTTGTGTTTCGCGGGGGCCATTTTGCTTTTTTTATGAGTTTTTGCATTGTTTACTATTTTATACTAGTATGTTTGTAAAAAAAAATTGATTTCTTAACGGATTTTTCATTTTAATATTTGAAAGTGTGTACATTTAACAGTTTATTACTAAGTTTCGATATTAATTGTAGTCATTTGCTTTTACTAGTGTGTTTGTTTATTTTTTTAAATGTTATTTGATTGCGAGGTTTGTGTTAAAAATGTATGTTTATCAAATGAATGAATGAGGTGGCCGAAATATTGCGTTTATTTACATCGGGATAGGTATAGTAATCTCAACTAACCGGAACCTTGAATATGTGAAAATTTAAAGCTGACTAGGTGAGTTTTTTTTTATTTTACTTATTAGAATTTCTTCCGCCGCGACGATCGATCGCTGTTTTGTCTGCGTTGCCGTAGAAGATGGACATGAATAGTAGTACATCTAAGACTTGTTATGTTGGCATGGTTTCCGACTTAGAGATCCGTCGCGTGGCTGTAGCTATGCTAAAAAACTATAAAAGAAAACGTTTTTGTGACTGAGTACTCCGCCGCATACCCAGTGTCATAATCCTGTGCACGCCGCTGTGAACAACGTAGTATTTGGATTAAGTTTCTTTCATCAATTGCTACAGAACTGTATTTCGTGACAAAATAATCCATTTTATTTAATAGTATAAAGAAAGCACAAAATAACTCATAAACAAACGTAAAACAAAAAGCTAAAACTTCATAAGAACGTGACCATTGTCGTCACTTTCCTTTTCAAGCAATAGATCGCGTTTCGGAAAAACTGCTCGGCAAATTTAAAATGTCATTTTTTAAGTATTTATTTTACCGATTTAGAGTTGATAAATTTAAAAAATATCTTTAAGGTATATTTCTACATTAATAAAGATTACAAAAAAATATTTTGACTTATTTTGATGTCTGGTGCATATTCCCCATTGAGTTTTGAGACACACTGCACGAGGGGAGTTCAAAGTATTCTTGATATATACTTGCACGTCCACCTGTCAACGGTAAAATGTAAATTTTTAAAATATACCCACCCTATTTCTATTATAGCCGCCTTGTGCTCTTCATCGTTTGAAAATCGCTTTACACGAAACTATTTTTTCAAAAAAGGAAACAATAAATAGTCACTAGATTCCAGGTCTAGGCTGTAAGGTGGATGGCTGAAATCTTCGATACCACACTCCTGTATAACAACCTTGGCAACGCGTGCCGATTTTTCCAGCACGTTGTCGTGAAGGAGCAAGTCATCCGCAGTCCTTTTCCTTCGCCTCTTTTCTCGAATTGCTTCCTTTAAATAAAGCAAAGTGGTTGCGTAAGCTTCAGTCGTTATATTTTGGCCTTTTTGTGACTGCTCTGTCAGCAACATACCTTTACAGTCCAAGAATACTGTGGCCGTGATCTTTTCAATCGATTGCGTGACTTTGAACCTCTTTGGAGGTACTGTACCCTTTTTAATCCACTGCATTGACTCCTGTTTGCTTCCAGGTCATAGCGATGAACCCAGGTTTCATCTCCAGTAACAATGTGACTGAAAACACTTTTAGAATTTTCACCACAAAGCTCCAAAAACTCTTTACAACATTCAATTCGTACTTGTTTGTGCGATGGTGTGAACATTCGTGGCACCCATCTTGCACTGCCTTCTGAGAGGTTCATAAAATTATACAGTGTAGAATATATGGTATTAAAGGATAGCTTGGTTATCTACTCTAATGAATTAATTTTTATTTGAGTATCTTCCAATACAACTATCTCAACATTTTGATCATTTCCGTCAGTGGTAGACGAAACAGGTCAATCTGATCGAGGATCATTTTCAATGCTGTCCCTACCCCTTATAAATTCACTCGACCACTTTTGAGTGGTAGACAAGGAAGGAGCGAAATTCAGGTAAACGACCATCAGTTTGTAGATGTTGTTTTTAGTATTTCCTTGTTCTGTAAGGAATTTAACAATAGAGCGGTGCTCGATTTCCGTCGACATTTTCGCGTCAGACGTTTTACGTATATCGACCAAACTTTCTGGTTATCACCTTAGATAATGTCATAAAATAACCATATTCAAAACAACCCTCATTACTAACAAAAAAGCTCCAATACCGAGAATATTTTGAACTCCCCTCGTACCTGTGAAGGTTTTTTTTATGATATTTGATGTAACGATTCAGAATATAGCTTGGCAAAAAATATTCCGTTTTAAATGAGGGCGCTAAGATCGCATTTAATATTCATATGGCAACCCGATATACTGCGACGGAAAAGGTTTAGATATATACCTACATGTTATTTTTATTAATTGTTAATAACAACAAAAATAGGCTATTTGACAACATTGAAAATATACTACGAATTGTGGTCATCCTGCAAGATAATAGCATAAAAAAGCATATTTCACGACAATTTGGACTAAACTAAGTTTACTTTTTGTAAAATACACGAAATGAAATTGATTAAAATAAGACATTTTCTCTATGACCAAAACGCTCTGTGATTGGTTGCAGCTCTCGTGACGTCACCGCGCAGTAAAACGCTTTGTCAATTCTTTGTAGGAAGTAGTTGGGAGTTGTGATTGTACAACTAAGTTAGTTGTGGTTGAATTTCGCGATTTTTCTGAAATAGTTTTCAAACTTTAACTAAGAAATCTTTAGACTTATTCAGCCATTTCGGGGGCGAGTCTCAGAATGGAGTCAAATTTTGTACCAGCTGATAGCAGCAACCTACCTAAGATAGATGCGTTGATGGTTGCACATTTCTTTAAAAATAAGACTGATTAATATGTTGCGGATTTAAAATTTTAAAATAGCACTGTAAGTAACAGTATCACTACATAGTATAAAACAAAGTCGCTTTCTCTGTCCCTATTTCCCCTTGTTTGCTTAAATCTTTAAAACTACGCAACGGATTTTGATGCGGTTTTTTTTTAATAGATAGAGTGATTCAATAGAAAGGTTTACATGTATAATAACATCCATTAAATAGTGGAGAAATATTGTTGTTTTTGAGGTTTCTAAGGTGATGTCGTTAATTATCAATTTTTTTCCGCTTACATTGCAAACGCAGGCTGAACCCTACGAGATTTATCAAAATAATGTACTATATATTTGTACACATTGAAAAGGTCTACAGAAAACTCCGCGATAGTATATGTCTATCTGATGTGTCTATGGTCACCCGTACTCTATGACACTTTCCCGCCAATTTGTAAAATTAAAAAGTTAACGAAAAAGAGTAAAGAATCAGCTTCTAAAGTGAACGGTTGTTTAATTACGTATAACATATACAACATGTAACAGATTTAAATGTAAAAGCGGAAAGTAGTACGTTCAGAATCAGCTACTGAACCGATATTTACATTTTTTTTGGTAGGTATTTTTTTTCAAAATAATTAGTTAAGACCAAGTAAATTACAGACACTCTTTCGTTTAGTACTCCGAACAAACGAAATTGAAACGTAACTTGAGGACATAAGATCATTTTTAAATGAATCACTAAACGAATACTCTAATAACTAAATCATGAACAAAAATGAACTTTATTTCGATAGTCATAAAGTTTATTTAAGCAATCTATCATTAATTAAACGCACACAACGATAGGCCTGAATAAACGTAATAAGCTACCAAAATAAATAACTATCATATTCTCTTTTCCGCACATTTAACTACAACTAGATAGAGCAGGATGCAGCTATTGTTTAATGCAATTTGATCCATCGGACAAACGACGCGACGGCGCGCGCGGCGGTACATCAAAAGGTTATAGGGATGCGCCGCGAAAAAAATTACTCCCGGGATTTGCAAGACCGGGCGATCCAAATCCCGCGCAATACATGCACTTAAATGAAACAAATTAAATTGTAACAAAATCACTATGAAAAGAAACAACAAGTAGGTATTTCTATGAAAAATAATTTCGCGGAACGTTTAAATGGTGAATAAATTCGGTTTATAATTTTGCTACAATGTATGCGGAATCCCGGTGTGTCGGATATCCCGTTATTGCAATCCCTAAATGGGCATTGGGCACCGACAATGTGAAAAAAATCTAGTCGTGCACCGCAGTTATCTGTGTTTACTTGTGTTTAAGTGTTAAGTAGATATTTCGACAACTTTCGCGCGCGATGTCTTTTCGGTATTCGAATATTGAATACACTGAAATGGTGAGAACTTCCGCACTCTGTGGTGATAATGTATCATTGGCATGCAGGACATTTAACAACAGGCACGGCACCAGTGTAGTGTCCGACAGTATCTCGATGCTGAGTTCGGAGAGCGCTGGATAGGTCGCGGCGAACCTGTGCAATGGTCAGGTGACCTAGGAGGTCACCTGACTTGACGCCTCTTGACTTTTTTTGTGGGGACGTAATAAATCTCTATCGGTATACTTCAGTGAAAGTACTAATGTGGAGGAACTAAAAAGTAGAATAGTGGTAGCCTTCCTAAAAGTGAAAAGTGACACTGAAGTTTTACATAAATTACGTAAACAATTACGCAAATGTGCATGAAAGTGTATCAAGGTGGTGGACATTTCGAACATATTTTAAAAAGAAATCGCCGCATGAGTGCCATGTAACACGTAAGTTAATTTTTTTGTATTTTTTGTGTTGTGATTCCCAATCTAGTCTTCGTTGTTAGATATTGCGTTATCTTATTATCTTATTCATTAGTAATGCAAAATAAATGACGCCCGTATCCTGCCGGCCTGTAGGAACAAAGTTTAGCGGAAGTGAAATTAATAATATTTTATAGCCGATTCATGCAAAATATTGTCTTATGTTGAGTTCGTACGCATTATATCTTGTAAGTAAAATATTTAGATTTTATAGTCAAAACACAAATGTTATGCTTACATATTAAATTAATAATAATTTGTTTACCAAGCCACCAAGTAATCAGTTACATACGTAATTTGTATTTCGTTTATTGTCAGCTGTTACTGTCGGCGGCGCAGCGTTCGACGTTAGGTACTCGTATGAATGGGTCTTGTGTACATGTGTGCGTGTCCGCGAGCGTGTGTAGTAGTGCACTCTTATTTGTAACTCGTAAGGTAACCATGTTAAGTGCCTACATTTGGTATAACTAATTTCATAAATAAAAGATTTGTAATTATGGTAGTACGATTTCAAAGCATAAACTATGATTGCAATAATATTTTAAAGTTGGGGTGTCTGAGGTTGTGAATTAATCCTGTTACACGTTGTATATTATTGGCGACGAGGTACGACTATTACCCACGAATAAAAATAAAATGGCCTATATCGGAAATTTATCGAATTTCGATCATAAAACAAGCGAGTGGCAGATATTTAAAGGCAAATTACTTCAGGTTTTAAAGATAAACGAAGTCAAAGAAAATAACAAGAGTGGGATTCTTCTTACTTATCTTACCGATGAAACTTACCGTTTACTGCGTAACTTAGCTTACCCCAAAGAATTGGATTTGCTAGTTTTCAGAACTGATTTTATTGCTCGACTGCCATTTCAAGCCGAAGTACTGCTCTTTTGTAGACAAAGCAAATTTTTATGAAGCAATTAGAACTCAATATGGCCTAACCACTCTCAATCGTATTCTCGATTGTAGAGTAGGCCCGTGCCCTGCAGTGGGACGTATATGGGCTGATACTGAATTAGAAATCCAGGTGAAACTATAGGAGAATGGGTGGCTCGAATTAGAGGACTTGCAAGCTATTGTGATTTCGGACCCGCCCTGGAAACGAACTTACGGGATCGTTTCGTCCTTGGCCTGGGATCGGGGCCTGAACGGGACAAGATGTTCGACCAGAACGCTTCTACGTTGACATTGGCGAGGGCTATTGAATTGGCGGAACAAGCCGCCTGCGTTAAGAAGGCAAAATTCATTATGTGCAGCACCGAAACAGGACGGGTTAAGGAGGAGGCAATATTTAAGGTGGTAAACTGTGGAGAACCACGGTGGCGCGAGAGGCGCGGGCGGTGCTATCAGCGCGGGCGGTGCGGTCGACACGGGCAGCCCGGTCAGCGCAGGCAGCGCGGTCTCCCGGGACTCGTTCCGTTGTTTGGTGTGCGGTTTAAGAAATCATTCAAGTGACAAGTGTCGATATAAAAGTTATAGGTGTTCAAGGTGCAATAAAAAGGACACTTGAAAAAAGTATGTAAAGGTGTAAAAAACTCTAGCGTTTATCACGTTGATAACGATCTACCTCTAGGCGAACCAGGTGATTCTGCCATGTCATGTGAGGAATTTCAAAACATCAATATAAGGTATGTCACTGATAAACCTATTAAAATTGACCTTATATTGGGTAATCAAAGCTTAACTATGAAATTAGACACGGGCTCCGGCAGCTGTGTAATATCTGATAAACTGTATAAGGAAAAGTTTTCTAAGTATGTACTATGTACTACAAAAGAGTTATAAAAAAATGTGTTTATATAATGGACATAAAATCACTCCTTTGGGGTATTTTACTATTACGGCTCAATTAGTAATGGCAGCGGATGCCGGGCCGTGCGGCCTAGGAGCAGTGCTATCGCAGCGCGACCACGCGGGCGTGGAGCGCCCGCTTGCGTATGCGTCTCGCTCGCTTACCTCTAGCGAATGAAATTACAGCCAAATACAGAAAGAGGCGACAGCTATCATTTTCGGAATTAGACGTTTCCACAAATATTCATATGGCCGTGCAGATCCATTTATTTTAAAAACAGATCATAGACCATTCGTTTCAATATTTAATAATAAGACTGGTATACCCGTAACTACCGCGTTGAAACTACAGAAATATGCAATAATTTTATCTGCATATAATTATATAATACAATACGTACCTAGTGAAAACAACCAAGCAGCTGATTATTTTTCACGTGCCCCGTTGAAACATACGGAGTCGGACAGTGTTGATAGTGATGTAGATACATATTATGCGCTTAAGTTTCTTGATTCGTCATCGCCGGCAGTTAAGTTTAGCGACATTGTACAAATGACCGAACGTGATAAAACATTAAAAATAGTCATTAAATATATGAAACATGGTTGGCCACGCAATATTAGATGTTCAACGATATTGCCATATTTTCAATGTAAATCAGATCTTCAATTTGAAAACGGATGTTTATTTAGGGGACATAGAATGGTCATACCATTAACTTTAAGAGAAAAAATGTTACGGGAATTGCATGAAACACACATGGGGATCGTTAAAACGAAAAGTTATGCACGAAGTAGGATGTGGTGGCCATGTATCGACAAAGATATCGAGCGATGGATAGGTTCGTGCGAGACTTGCGTGAGCGTGCGACCGGCGCCGCCGCGGGACCCGCCCGCGCCTTGGCCCGCTGCAGAGCGCGCCTGGCAGCGCGTACACATCGACTACATGACTATAGGGCAAAGGGTATACTTGGTGGTCATAGATGCGTATTCTAAGTGGTTGGAATGTTTGTATATGCGTAACTGAACATCCACGAGTGCTTTGATTGAAACATTAAAGTCAATTTTTTGTACGTTTGGACTGCCGGAGCTGTTGGTATCCGACAATGATGTTAAAATTAATTCCCTAGAATTTAAGAAATTTTGCAGCAATAATGGCATAGAATACTTGACGTCACCAAGTATATATCATCCACCAAGTAATGGTCTAGCGGAAAATTTGGTAAGAATTTGCAAAAAAATGTTAAAATGCATTATAAGAGAGAACGTAACCACACAGCAAACGCAGCAACAATTGTTCGACTATTTATTTAGTTACAGGAACATTGTGCATTGTGCTACCGGCCAAACGCCTTCTCAATTAATGTTCGGGAGAAAATTGAGAAGTCGCCTCGATTTAATATTACCTTCTAATGTAAATAATAAAAATCGATCAATCGCGGCAGTGCCCGGAAAAAGACATTTCGAAGTAGATGACAAGGTGTGGACCCGTTGGTACAGTGCTCGGAATGAAACTTGGAAACTAGGTATTATTAAGGAGAAAATAGGTAACAAGATGTACAAAATTTTAGTCTACGAATTAATGTTTACTGCATTAGGCACGTGGATCAAATCATACGATATAACGGCGAAGATAGGCTACGTCTCAGTGGGTCTCCTTCATCACCATCTACTGCAACTTTTGATAATACGGTTAAAATAGCCCAGCCACTGTCAATGGACAGCCGGCCGCCAATAGGTGAAACCGACGTGCAGGCGCATGAAGTAGAATCTGATGAGATGCAGGCGCCGTCAACCACGGATACTAATGTAGAACAAGTTGCTGCTGGTACGTGGGAGGGATTGACGAGGGTACAAGTCGCCGATCACCTGTGCGTAACGTTACCGACAATGTGCGCAGTGATGCCACTGACGCAGACATACCAGGTCCATCGCTTGCACTCACACGTCCGAAACGTACGACAAAAATAGTAGACTATAAGAAATATTTTTAAGTAGGTATAGGAAACAAATATAGTGTTAAGTTTATTATTGTACATTGTGTTATTTGTTTAAATAGTAATTTTAGTTTTTATGTTTTTTGTATATTGTTTGTTTATGTAAAAAATTAAGTGTGGAGGAATGATGTGTCTATGGTCACCCGTACTCTATGACACTTTCCCGCCAATTTGTAAAATTAAAAAGTTAACGAAAAAGAGTAAAGAATCAGCTTCTAAAGTGAACGGTTGTTTAATTACGTATAACATATATACTAACAGTCTTACTAATAAAAACATATTATACAATTGTTTAACGTTTATATACTTATTCAATAGATAGGGTGTGAATAGCTACTTATACAATACTTTACTAATAAACAGTGTATAAGCCTTGTATAACTATTTAATTGTTATGACTCTAACAACTGGTAACATTTTGGGAAGCGTTCCGAAACCTTAAAATGTTGAATACACCATTTATTTATTTTTGATTTTATTTTTATATTTACATGATTTTATTTACCCATGGCTTGAGAAATAGCGCAACGACAATTCCTTTTTATCAAAAAATATTTTCAGTTTAAAAAATACAGGTTTCAAAATTGTTTATTTATTATTTCCCATTCTGTAAATTGTCCTCGCAAAATAGAGAACACGTATTGAACGCGCATTGAAACGTCAACGTAAAAAGTTAAAAACAAACCGTTGTTTTTCGTATATTCAATTCGTATGCATTTTATTATTGATTTTGTCAGGTGCAAACAAATAGCTACTTAGCCCATAACCAGCATTTCCGAGTAAGCGTCTATGGAAGTGTCCATTGCCGAACATCTATCGCATACGTGATTCTCTAAATCATCATCATCATCATATCAGCCACAGGAAGTCCACTGCTGAACATAGGCCACCCCCAAGGATCTCCACAATGACTTGTTGGAAGCGGCCTGCATCCAGCGACTTCCTGCAGCTTTAGTCAGATCGTCTAATACTGGGCATTGTCTCCGCCAACTTTTTACATTTTAAAACGTGTGCAATTGCACCTATCACATGTCCAAACCCACAAATACTAAGGAATCTAGCCTTCACTTCTTCTTCCTCGAGTGTTCGTGGTATATAGATAATTGGCGCTGCTTGACTTGCTAAGGCGATGGCAACGCGGTGACAAACAATAGTGATTGATTGTTGGCTCATGCCATGTATGTCAGCTGCATCGTCTTGTACGTCTTCTGTATCAGCCCATATACGTCCAACTGCAGGGCACGGGCCTCCTCAACAATCGTCAGTATGATTGAGAGTGGTTAGGCCATTTATTTCACCACGCTGGTCTAGTGCGGGTTGGTGGACTTACATACCATAGATTTTTTTATAAATCGCTATGGTATGCATGTATGCAGTATATGTATATGTATATGGTATGCAGTATATATCTGGGTTCCAACATTTCTAACACCGGCTCCTGTGAAACTGAGGTGAGAAGAAGGATAGGTATGGCCAAAAGCGCCATGAGTCAGCTGTCGGGGTGTGGAGAGACAGGAACATTAAAAAATCAACTAAGATAAGATTGGTCCATAGTCTTATCTTCTCCATTTTCCTGTACGGCGCCGAGACCTGGACCCTCAGAGTAGGTGACCGTAAGCGCATCGACGCATTTGAGATGTGGTGCTGGAGAAGAATGTTGCGTATTCCCTGGACAGCTAGAAGAACAAACGTGTCAATACTCAATGAACTCAATTTAACAACAAGGCTCTCGACCATCTGCCTTCAGCGAGTTCTTGAGTACTTCGGACACATAGCCCGGAAGAAGGATGATAATCTTGAGAAGGTCGTCATCACATGTAAGATCGAAGGGAAGAGACCACGTGGCTGGAACCCGTTACGATGGTCCGATCAAATCCGTGCCGCCCTGGACACAGGCATACACGAAGCCTTACACACCGCAAAAAACAGATCCAGATGGCGCAATATTATCAACAAAGTAAAAAATGCCCATGGTGGGGGTCACGACCCTCAGCAATGAGGAAATCGACTCGAGGAGGAGGATGGTATGCAGGTTTCCTCACGATGTTTTCCTTTACCGTTTTAGTGCGTGGTGATTGACTATCAATACACACATGACTCGGAAAAGTCAGAGGTGTGCCCTGGGATTCGAAACCGCGACCATCGTGAACATGTTGGCAGTCGCGTCTAGTCCGTTTACCAACAGGCCACCACGCACAATCATATATTATACCCTGAGAGTTGTACAAACTTGAAGCTCCTCAAAGAAGCCACTACCCTTCTTTGTCGGTTCTTTATATTCTCGGATCAAGTCCACCACTTCTTTGACATACCTTTTAGTAAATCTGTATATACCTCTAAATTCATCTTCTTCCAGAGCAACGAGATCTTTAAGATTGCCGCTCCTCATCGTCCACCTCAAGTATATCAAAATAATTGAAATAATGCATAAATCCATATTTAACACTAAATTAAAATACGTCGCGAGATGAAACCTGACAATAATTTATAATTTGTAGGCTGTATACACTCTAAACAAGGTCAACCGACTGCATAAGGATTGTATAAAATGGCATACACTTATACAACTGTTATAACGGGCGTATAAGTTAAAAATCCCTATACATCGTTTATTAGTAATGATTTCGCTATAACGCTGTTATACACGATGCATAAATGTTTATTAGTAAGACCGTTAGTAGGTATATATGTTATGGGCCAAGTGATTAATCGAGCATTATTCATAATGCCCGGGCAATATGAATAATGCCCAATAAGAGCGGGCAATGTGATTATAACCAATCAATTTATCACATTGCCCGGGCATTATGAATAATGCCAAGTGCCTATTGTGCAGAGTGATGTAAAGCAAATCAAAATGAGCCGAAGTGGTAGAATTTAGAATAGCAGCACGAGGAGTAGTGGGGGGGAGGGGGAGGGTCGCACCACTCCCATGAAAAGGTAACGCACCATTCCTGAGAAATATCTACTATAACAACCTAACCCTTAAAACACTTGTTGTCAATACAAATTAGCTTCTGCATCGTCTCCGGCGCTACGGGAAGTTCAGCCCCTTCGCCCTTGCGTAACAAAAGATAGGCACCCATGCTCACCTCCGCAGCTTCGGCTTGCTGGTCACCTCCGGCGACCAGCCTCAGCCGCTGCGGCTCGCACGGTTGCCTATCCTTCATTACAGCGGGCGGGGGCTGCTCTCCCTCCGCGCCTCCGGCTTTTTATATACACTCTAGGGTCGGTAGCCAAAAGACTACGTGAAGTCGGGGTGTTCCGAGTCGGTTTTGGGGCACAGTCGACCTAACTGATCCATAAAGTGGGTACACAAATTTTCTTCTGAAGATAATGTTTCGAACGTTAAAAAACAACTAAACATAAGCAGATCAATTCAACCTTTCTAATTTATGGGTCTATCGCAGATGCGACAATGCGGCAGCGCACCACGTGAAAAATCACCTATTAATCACATTGCCCGATCATCATGTAGCCATATTCACAATGCCCGGGCAGTATAAATACTGCTCGCATTAATCACTTGGCCCATAACATATACATATAGAGGGAGCGCTGTCATACATTTGTGTTTTAAAAAACGTAGATATTTTCTTGGTCGTAATGTTGGTAGCAATGTTGCATTAGGGTTGCCGGTTAACATATCGCACCCCCGGTGCAACAATGTCACTTTTGCAAAAATGCATCTTTTCAGGAAAAACATTTGAACCTTTGACATCGTATAAAAATATGATATTTCAAGACATAGACAAGTTGAACAGCTTCTATCAGAATACCAACTTTTAATTTACCGTTAAAAAAATTATTACCACGTAATATTCTAAAAATCTTACTAATAAACATTTACGCATCCTGTATAGCAGCGTTATAGTAAAATTGTCACTAATAAACGATGTATAGGGATTTTTACCTTATACGCTTGTTATAACAGTTGTATAAGTGTATGTCATTTTATACAATCCTTATTCAGTTGGGTGACCTTGTTTAGAGTGTATATAGCCTACAAATTTTAAATGATTATCAGGTATCATCTCGCGACGTATTTGAATTTAGTGTTAAATATAGATTTTTGTATTATTTCGACTATTTTGATATACTTGTGGACGATGAGGAACGGCAAAGAAAGAGAAAAGATTATAAAACACGCTTCGATCCCTTTTCTCTGGAAGAAGATGAATTTAGAGGTATATACAGATTTACTAAAAGATATGTCAAAGAAGTGGTGGACTTGATCCGAGAAGATATAGAACAGTCAATGAAGGGTAGTGACTTCTCTGTGGAGTTTCAAGTTTCTACAACTCTCAGGGTATGGGCGCGGCAAGAAATAAGTGCATGGTTGCCTGTTAGTAAACAGACTAGACGCGACTGCCAAAATGTTCACGGTGGTCGCGGGTTCGAATCCCAGGGCACACCTCTGACTTTTCGGATTCATGTGTGTATTGATAGCCAATCACCATGCACTAAATCGGTAAAGGAAAACATCGTGAGGAAACCTGCATACCATAGCGATTTATAAAATAATCTATAGTGTGTATGTCCGCCAACCCGCACTAGGCCAGCATGGTGGAATAAATGGCCTAACTACTCTCAATCGTACTGTTGATTGTAGAGGAGGCCCGTGCCCTGCAGTGAGATGTATTTGGGCTGATACCATGGCTGATACAGAAGACGTACAAGACAATGCAGCTGACATACATGGCATGAGTCAATAATCAATCACTATTGTTTGTCGCCGCGCTGCCGTCGCCTTAGAAAGTAAAGCAGCGCAATTTATCTATATATACAGGGTATATCAAGACTGCTACCGAAAACGAAGCTGGGTGGTAGTTTAAGCGACTTCAGACACAATGCAACAGAAAAAGTTGCAAAAAAAAGCGACAATTTTTTTTTAGTTATTTTTTTCCTATGGCCATATTTGGGTGGTAAATACATTTTTTCCTAAAATAATAGTATATACCCTTTTATTTATAAATACTCTAAGGTATAAAAGAGTTTAAATTATAATTTTAGCAAAAACTATGGATTTACCACCCAAAAATGACGATATTTAAAAAATCATAAAAAAAAATTGTCGCGTTTCTAGGCGAAATTTTTAATTGCATTGTGTTTGTAGCCACTAAAACTACCACCCGGCTTCGTTTTCGGTAGCAGTCTTGAGATACCCGGTATATATACAGGGTATATCAAGACTGCTACCGAAAACGAAGCCGGGTGGTAGTTTAAGCGACTTCAGACACAATGCAACAGAAAAAGTAGCAAAAAAAAGCGACAATTTTTTTTTGTAATTTTTTTCTTATGACCATATTTGGGTGGTAAATACATTTTTTCCTAAAATAATTGTGTATACCCTTTTATTTATAAATAATCTAAGGCATAAAAGTGTTTAAATTATTATTTTAGCAAAAACTATGGATTTACCACCCAAAAATGAAGATATTTAAAAAATCATAAAAAATAATTGTCGCGTTTCTTTTCGAAATTTTTGGTTGCATTGTGTTTGTAGTCACTAAAACTACCACCCGGCTTCGTTTTCGGTAGCAGTCTTGAGATACCCGGTATATATATATTTTTACCTTGAAATACAAAGCAATGCTTGGCATTCCACTGCGCTCGCCATCCTGAGACAAGATGTTAAGTCTCAATATGTCCAGTAGTTACTCTGGCTACAATGTCCTTCAATCCGAAACACAACAGTGCATTTAAACTGCTGTTTGACGAGAGAAATAGACATTGCGGTGGTACCCACCCAGGCAGCCTCTCACATATGAGAGACCTACCACCAGTAAATATACCAGGAACACGCGAGGAAGAGGAAGAAGTGATGGCTAGATTCCGTAGTATTTGTGGCTGTGGACATGTGATAGTTGCAATTTAAAAAGTAGGCGGACACAATGCCCAATATTGTATCATCATCCTCAATTAACGTGCAAGTCTGTGACTCGAAATTGCAAATTAGAGATATTGTAGCTCACTGGAGAGGCAGCACACATTACTCTCTAATATTTAGAGAATCACGTATGCGACAGTTCGGCAATGGAGAATTCCATGGACGCTTACTCGGAGATGCAGGTTATGGGCTAAGTAGCTATTTGTTTACACCTGTACAACATCAATAATAAAATGCATACGAATTATAGATACGAAAAACAACGGATTGTTTTTAACTTTTTACATTTCTTGCGGAAAATGACAGTTAACGTTTCAATGCGCGTTCAAAACATGTCCTCTATTTTTCGATGATAATTTACAGAATGGGAAATATTAAATGAACAATTTAGAAAGCAATATATTTTACACCGAAAATATTTTTTGATAAAAAGAAATTGTTGTTGACCTATTTCTCAAGCCATTGGTAAATAAAATCATGTAAATATTAAAGAAAAATAAAAAAGAAATAAGTGGTGTATTCAACGTTTAAAGGTTTCGGAACGCTTCCCAAAATGTTACCAGTTGTTAGAGTCATAACAATTAAATAGTTATACAAGGCTTATACACTGTTTATTAGTAAAGTATTGTATAAGTAGCTATTCACGCCCTATCTATTGAATAAGTATATAAACGTTAAACAATTGTATAATATATTTTTATTAGTAATTAAAAATATAAGATTACTTCTTTATACCTTCCAACCTTGCAATTTTTGCATAAGTGACATTGTTGCACCGGGGGTGCGATATTTTCCCCAACTGTATCAAAATTTAATTACGTTTTTTGGTCCCAATAACAATATCGATACATAATATTTTTAAAGATTGAAAATTTGTGGCGACTATTTTAACACGTTTATCTATAATTCCGAATACGTTTTCACTGTGAATACGAAGTAATTTTACCTGTGCGTTATTATACAATAGCATTGCAATATTGGAAATGCTTAGTGGTGAAATGGTAAATGTTTTAGTCCCTATGCTTCGATAGCCGAGCTTCGTTCGTATTCGGTATTGAAAATCGTGGCCGCCATTTTGAAGTTTTTACTTATTGTATCGATTTATCTCAGAATCAGTATCTGAGGGTATCTCGGCACCAATATACCAAATTCATAGTAAGGTTTAAAAAAACTGTGGCCGCCATTTTGAACTTTTTATTTATTGAACCAATTGCTCTCAAAATCAACATCTGACGTTATGTCAACACCAATAAGCCAAGTACATAGTCAAGATTTAAAAAAAACTGGCCGCCATTTTCAACTTTTTAGTCATTGAATCGATTGCTCTCAAAGTCAACATCTGAGGGTATCTCGGCAGTCGGCACCAATAAACCAAATTTATAAGTAGATTAAAAAACTGTGGTCGCCATTTTGAACTTTTTATTTATTAAACAGATTGCTCTTAAAATTAATATCTGAGGGTTTCTCAGTACCAATAAGCCACATTTATAGGTAAAGTATTGTGGCTGCCATTGCTCTCAGAATCAAAATCTTAGGTTCTCTCTCTGTCTCCCTCTCCCTCTCTCTCTCTCTTATGAAGCTAAGGTACTACGGAATCAGTGATACGTCACTTGATCTCGTAATGTCTTACTTGTCGGGTCGTGAACAAAAGGTTTCTTTGGACGGGCTCACTTCGGTAGGATCAAAAGTTAAAATTGGGGTTCCGCAGGGCTCCATTCTGGGCCCCTTTTTATTCTTAGTCTACATAAATGATCTTCCTTGCATGGTTCAGAAGTGGTCAGACATAGTTTTATTCGCTGACGACACCTCTATAATATTTAAAGTTAATCGGAAAGACGATAATCTAGATACACCTAACAATATTCTTAATTTAATTTCGGATTGGTTTTCTGCTAATAATCTACTATTAAATGCTAGTAAGACTAAATGCGTCCGTTTTGCTTTACCGAACGTGGCAAGCGTAAACACGCGTATCGAATTAAATTCAGAAATTCTAAATTTAGCTAATTCCACAATTTTTTTAGGGATCACTCTAGATAAAAAATTACAATGGGGTCCACAAATGAGAGATTATCAGCTAAACTTAGCAGCGCAGCGTTCGCGGTCCGAAAAATAAGACAACTAACTGACGTTGCAACGGCTAGATTGGTATATTTTGCTTATTTTCATAGTATAATGTCATACGGCATTATTTTATGGGGTTTAGCGGCTGATATCGAATCCATATTCATCTTACAAAAAAGAGCAGTCCGTGCTATTTATAATCTAGCAAGCCGCGATTCTTTGCGATCTGTTTTTAAAGAAAGCAATATACTAACCGTGTCATCTGAATACATCTTTCAGAATATAATGCACGTTCGTAAAAATATTAATAAGTTTTATAAGGTCAGTGACACCCACACCATTAATACGCGGAATAAAAATAAACTAGCAATACCCTCGTTTAGACTAGAAAAGTCAAAAAAATCTTTCTTGGGTAGTTGTATTAAATTTTATAATAAACTTCCCAATAGGATAACGTAGCTACCGGACAAACTATTTAGGGCCCATATTAAAAACAAACTTATGACTAGGGGTTATTATAATATTAAGGAATATATTGAGGATAAAAAAGCCTGGGATTAGGTGTTCTCTTGCACATTGCGACCTCCTGGGGCCCTGAACTATTCGCTTATTACACCACCTAATTTAAATAATTAAAAATATCTAAAATTGTGAACTCAAAAATTAAGCTATATACAATCAAATAAATCAATTAAATTATATGACGACCGATCGAAAAAATCATATAAAAATAATAATTAATATGGCAAATCCTTGTAAGACAAGTCACAAATACTTATTTTAGTAAATTGACCAAAACCAAGCCCACTGAGTTTGACTCGCTGGATCTACTCAGAAATGGGTCGCGCCGCGTAGTATCCAGTGGTAAAGTAAAGCCCGCTGAGTTTGTTTCGCCGGGTCTTCTCAGGAAGGGCCGCGTTGGATCCGGTGGTAACTATAAACCGCTACGCACCGTTGTAATATTTATGGTCCACAAATAATATAATTTAATTTGACTAACGTAAATAATGTATTTCTTTGACAAATAAATTACTATAAAGTAAAAACTAATACTTTAAATAAACTATTAATAAAAACTAAATAAATAAATAAAACTAATTATAAATAAAATAAAATTAATTTAAAAATAAATAAAATTAATAAAAAAAAATTGATAAAAGCAAGAAATTAAAATAAGAAATAATAAGTATAGGAAATATATTGTAAATAGAGATTAAGTTCTATGTGTATTGACTTGTCATAAGAGCTCCTTAATTGCCTACGTGATCAATAAATACATTTCATTTCATTTCATTTCTTCAGCCATAAAAAGCCATAGGAAGTCCACTGCTGAACATAGGCCTCCCCAAGGATCTCCACATTGACCTGTTGGAAGTGGCCTGCATCCAGCGACTTCCTGAACCTGGTCCCTACCTTAACCAGGTCGACCGTCTACATTGTTGGTTCACTACGATTTAAAAATTAAAAATGTATTCTCATCATATTAATTATAATAAAAATATTTTGTAGGTATCCAACAGTCTTCTAAACGACTGCTTCTTATAATATTAACGCTTTGGCGTCTTATTTTTCGATCCAGGGGTATCCTAAAAAAACATTAATATATACCTCATACCAAAAGTCGCGCTAAGGCTCTAAAATTTAAATGGCGGCCAATATTCACAATCCTGATTAAAGTCAGACAGATTTTAAAATTATATCCAGTTATACAAAGTGTCGGTGTTATAATTGATGAAAATATGATGAAAATAGCACGTCGCGTAAATATTACTGCCACTAAATAGACCTTCAAACAAATCATATCAGTGTATTCCACAGCTGTAAATCGCGACATCATGAACATAAAATGCTATCGTAATTCGTAATGTGTTGTGAGCAACGCACGCGCATTCGCAAAGAACAAGTACGGCTCACTGACGAGGTGGCGCGAGTGCCGACTCCCGAGTTTACACCCCCGCCCCCGCCTCCGCCCCCGCCCGTGACACCTGACCTTCGATCGTCGACCTTCGACCGTCGATCGCCGATTGCAGTGTTGCTAGGTTAGATTCCAAAAAGTACAGAAAAAGTTTCGTAAAAATATCGTAGATGGATATAAAATAGAGGAGATTATTATACTGTTTATTACAGGGCTTTTTTCATAGAAAGCGAAAATAAACATACATTCTTAAAAGTTACAAGTATTCCGTAAAAAGACTAAAGAAGTTAATCGCTGTATGTGTTACTTTTCTAAAATTCATCATAAAGTACTGGAGATACATAGTCGTGACCCCACACTAAGATCGAATCTATGGTTTGGTTGAAAATTTAAGGATGGCTCGGTGAAATAAAAGACCCTATATCATTATTTTGTAGTGATAAACAGTTAGTAAGTGTCAGAAATAGCTCTACTATTTGTCTTGTTAGTCATATTCCAGTATGTTTTATTCTTACTGTATACTTTGTTTTGGTATTTTACATTTAATGAAGCACAAATAGTTTTAGTGTAATTACGTTGCAACACTGCCCAGGAGTCGCGGGTAATCCCAGGAGCAGGCGCGGTGGGGAAGGATGCACGATTAGAGATGCATAAAAAAATTCATCGATATTTTTATCGAGAGTAAATAAATGTCGTCAATTGAAATATGAAAATCCGCATAATTCATATTTAAATACTTTTAGGGCAGTAAATGTTAAAGAATATCATATTAATTAACACAGTTATCAGAACATATTCTAAGCGTGCCAAAAAGACCTCAGTACAAATAAATACACAAAAACAAAGACTTAGTAAAAGTTATTTTCCACGTTTCATTCTAATCAGCGGGTTTCTACATTGTCACCATAGCGCCTGCTTTTGAAAAAATGCGTCTCAACAGTACCCATACAGAATGATACCGAATGATGTGTCGGATGTTGCCACATGACCCATAGCAATATTAAGTAGGTATAAAATGTAGATGTGAGTTGTGTATCTCCTTTTATGTATCACATTTGTTTTTAATATTGTCGATAAATAAAGGTTTTTATTAATAAAGTTTGAATTCTTTAATTTTAAATAATAAAGTTTGAATTATATCGATAATATTGATATTGTATGATCGATGAAGTCGTTGCCACCCTAGCCTCATTTTGATCAACGACGCGACGTTGCCTATTCGACATCACGACGTCGCGAAGTTATGAGTCTTACTATCATGGATATTAGGTCTAAATTCAATTATTGATATTATTTCTATGCAACTAATAATAAAACCTTGTATTTTCTTGCACTTGACCTTTATTATTCGTTTGTGTCAATGACCTAGCCAAATCGCTACAGCAGGTGGTTAAATATTGAAAACTAAAAAACTATCCTGTGGCTAAACGGGTGGTGATAAATTAATAAAATTTGGTGTATGGGCTGCTGATGCGGTACCCTATATGTGGTCCAAAAAAAAATACTTATGTCACCGCCAATTTGTATAAGATCAGAGAATAACAAAATATTTATATTACAAGTCATATTTAGCCACAAACTTAGTAAATTTTAAGAGCGTATACACCTTGCGCGCAAAGTCAACTATAGGTATTTCTTCGTTAATTTCACGCACACATAAGCGACCAAAGCTGTGTGCGTAGAGCTGCCGCGTCGACTCGCTATACAATCGGCTCAAACAACTTTGATCCGTGCGCTTCAAATATTCAATTGAAATGTAACTGTAATATAATATAAAAATATTTTATTTGCATTATAAGTAGACAAATATTACTGTGCAAGCAAAGAATAATACAAATTTTGGATACTAATCATATTTTCGTTATTATTACATTGTTAAGTTGCATTCAAATCAGTGTTCAATCAGTATACACTACGGACGTTTTATTAATCATTTCGTGTTTGAACACATAAATAGTGTTAGGGGCCTTACAACCCCTTACAATTACGAAATATATTTAATTTTATATTACAATACATAACATAATTTAGCCTCGGAATTACATCCCATTATATTACCTGAAACATAATTTATACTCACTACAAAATCATTGTAGGTAATAAAAATAATTAAATATTTTACTACCAAAGTACTAAGATGTGGTAATCGCATTCCGCGCGTGGCTATTTTTACTACGCGCGGCATAATCGACTTGCAGCCAGGCCGGAGCGACGAGCGATACGCGCGTCCTCCCTCTAGAAGGCCTTGCGGCGGTCTGATTTGATCCACGTCGGACAGCGTGTTTTATAGTGGTTTTTAAAATATTTGTAAGAAAACATGAAAAATAATTTTGTTGAAATATAAAAATGATAATTTATTGATAAGATATTCTTCTATTGTAATATGCAATTGCTATAAAAAATTATGTACGATAAGTTGGTGAAAAAAAATATGTTCTTGACGAGAGTTTCTGAATAATTTCGCATTGTTTAAATTTTTATTTTTCAGGAACTAAACACAAAAAGATTATTTTTCTCAGCAAAATCCCTCCATAAGGGTCTTATTAGTCTGATAATATTTTTATTTTCATCTTATATTTAGTGGTTTCGGATATCTTAAGCTTCTAAATTGCCATTTAAAGCCTAAATAACGAAACTTGTGTTCAGTAATCCGTATAGTACTCACAAATTATCCATCAATCCATAATGTTTTCCACCAAAATCCCTAGATGACAACCTTTTCTAAAATTAGTACTAATTATTTTTCCTTTAAATTGTTTATTGGTGGCTATTAACTCATTTGAAAAGTCCTGTTTTTAAGCCAAAAAGCGCGTGCAGGGTATAAACGCTCTTAACTCATTGTCATATTAAATTGGCAATAATTTTATTTTGTCGGTTTAATATAACGTCAAATTGTTTTTTTTCATATTTATTTATATTAAAAAACAGTTAAAACAATTTACCAGGATATCGAGTTATTAATTTTTTTATAAGTTTGGAACACTGAAAAATATGTCTATAGAAAGCGCGCTAATTCTAATTTATTTTTGGTAAAATTCCGTCGATTATATCTCCCGATATATTAATAAATATGCAATGTTACCTTTGGTAGCTAATTATATACTTATTAATTATGCGTTTGGTAGAATTTGGGCACAATTTAATGACGCAAAATGGCATTTTAAGATTTTTCTTTCTAGAAGATTTCATGTGTACCCCACGCTGTCTGAATCCATAATGATTGGCGGGAAAAAAAAGGTGGCCCCGGCACCACCATTTTTATCTACGTTTTTCAAGTACCAACGCTCCCTCTATACCGGGTATCTCAAGACTGCTACCGAAAACGAAGCCGGGTGGTAGTTTTAGTGGCTACAAACACAATGCAATTAAAATTTTCGCCTAGAAACGCGACAATTTTTTTTTATGATTTTTTAAATATCGTCATTTTTGGGTGGTAAATCCATAGTTTTTGCTAAAATAATAATTTAAACTCTTTTATACCTTAGAGTATTTATAAATAAAAGGGTATATACTATTATTTTAGGAAAAAATGTATTTACCACCCAAATATGGCCATAGGAAAAAAATAACAAAAAAAAATTTGTCGCTTTTTTTTGCAACTTTTTCTGTTGCATTGTGTCTGAAGTCGCTTAAACTACCACCCGGCTTCGTTTTCGGTAGCAGTCTTGATATACCCTGTATGTATATACTCTAAGATATTACTATCTCTTATGGATATCCCACAATAACATTTTTTTGTCATTTACTTTTTACGACAAATAATGGCTAATTTTCGAAGCGATTTTAACCAATACAGCATTAATCCTTATCCAATTAAATAGCTTAAATACATTGTTGATTTAATATAGATCTATATGGTCCTTTACAGCACAAGATTTAAATGAATATTTTCGAAGATATTACAGATTTAAAATTGCGGGACGTAGCGCTTGCGGCGGTACTGGCCGGCCGGGGCGGCGCGGCGGCAGCGTGCCTATAGGAAGGTTTATATGTATAATAATAATATGTACATATTATTGTACAGAAATCTATTTGTACCCGGGCGAAGCTGGGCCGGCCGCTAGTTTATTTATAAAATAATCTTATTTTAGATTATGTTGAAAAACACTTACAATTACAATATTTTTGTTTCACATATCTGCAAGGGAATCCTATGGAGACGATGTGATTGCGACGGTTATAAACTTATCATGGTATTTATTTTAATGAAAACAAATAATTTTAGTTATAATTGAGAATATATACTACGTTAATTAATATTTACATCGAAATAATATTCACAAAAACGTGCCCATGGGATGAAATGCTTTTTGGGTCTCCCCTAGCTAGTTCTAACCACAGTTACATTATTTTATCACGTTAATTTAACCGTGTTATTTATGAAACCTATGAAAGCTAATGTCAGTGGCGTAACAATAGGGTGGCATAGTGCGCAAAATGCCACGGGCCCCCGGCCTAAGGGGCCCCCGGACCGGCAGGGCCCTGGTCCGACAGGGTCTCAGGCCCGAAAGGGCCCTAGCCAGATAAGGCCACGGGCTCAAGTCCAACAGGGTGTAGGTGTAAGCTTAAAATAATGTAACATTAATAAAGAAATTAATGGTAATAAACAATTGGCTACATTTTAAACATGAGAAACATTGTAGCATAATATTTGTTTTTTTTGTTTGTTTTTGTATAATGTTAATAACATGCCAAAAAATATAATTAAATGAATATTAAGGCAATATTTTCCAAATATTATTAAAGGAAAAGCGAAATCGAAAAGAAAGAAGGAGTTTGAACCAACAAATAAAAAGTTGTCTGAAATAAGTAATGCCTTTCGGAACGGGAAATTTATTGATGAAAATGCGAATAAACAAAATCTCGGTTATGAACAAATGGATGAAACTAAAAATTATATTCTATCAAATCCGACGATTGTGAATATTTAGACCCAAAACAATCATAATAAAGTACGAGTAAACATGAAATTGAATCATATTTAGGAGTGGAAAATAATAAAACTCCATAATTATCTGAAATAATTGTAATTTAAAAAGAATCGAAGTGAAAAGATTTGTGATTGAAAAAGTTAACAGTAAGCCCAATGGTCTTAAGAGACAGTGGCAATTAATAATAAAATAGTTAAACAAAAGCACCTACGATTCGCTGACAATATAGACTTGATGGCGAAATCGTTGGAGGAGCTGCAACAGATGCTGGACAGTCCGGTTTCAGCCTCACAGTGAATAGGTATTAAAATTAACTTCGACAAAACCAAAGTAATGATCAACCACCACCTTAATCCAAGACTTGTCGCTGTATGAATGCTGTATAACTTTGAGAAGGAGGCTACGAGGAGGATCCAGCTGGGCTGGGCAGCATTTGGTAAACTACGTCGAATATTCTCGTCATCTTTACCACAAAGCTTGAAAATGATAGTTTTCAACCAGTGCGTTCTACCTGTCATGACCTACGGTGGACACTTATTGTACGACAGGTCCACCACCTCAAGGTCGCTCAGCGAGATATGGAGCGTGCTATGCTCGGTATCTCTTTGAAGGATCAGTTTTAGCATATCCGACAGAGAACCAACGTTATTGACATAGCAAACAGGATAAGCAAGCTGAAGTGGCAGTGGGTTGGCCACATTTGTCGAATAACTGATAACCGTTGGAGTAAAGGAGTTCTTGATTGGAGACCGCGTCTTGGCTAACCTAGTTTAAGACGCCTTCCAGCTAGGTAGAGTGATGATTTGCAAAAAGTTGACGACGCGACAGGCCGAAGACAGGGTAAAATACCGCAATTTGGGGGAGGTCTATGTCCAGCAGCGGATAATAAAAGGTTGATGATGAATAAACAAAATATGTGAGTTGAGGCTAATGAAGACTGGAAAATTATAAATGCGATATAGAGACAAGAAACATCGAAAATTCACTTGGAATCGTGTATTTTGTATGAACAATGGCGGTCTCACTGGAATTTAGATGAGGGGCAACAATCCATATAAAAAAATAATAATCATTTTTTTTGGCGTAGATAGCAGCAATAATGGAACTTTTTTGAATATTGCCGGGTTCCTAAGAAAATGTGATCCTGATTTAGAAAAATTGTTAAATAAACGGGCCAAATAAAATACTTCAAGTTCGATTTTTTTATAGACACATTGTTAAATGATGGAATATATTAGAGTTTTATATAATATTTATGATTAAGAAAACAACCTTTTCAATTTCTGTAAAATTATAAATACTAATTTCAACGAGATGAGTAGGACTCTTTAATTCCAATAATCACTAAAGTAAAAAAATATATTTCATAAACCGATGAGAAATATGAAGCCATGTCATAAAAACATATTATGTACTCGGCCTCCCCTACAGTCGATAGTAAGATTGAAATGGTTAGGCCATATAGTCAACCATGCTGACCTAGTGCGGGCTGGCGGGCTTAACGTTCCATAGAAATTCTTACAACTCAATATGATATGCAGGTTTCCTCATGATGATGACGTGGTGATTGACTGTCAATACATACATGACTCCGAAAAAATCCCTGGGTTGCGAACCCGCGACCACTTGGCCGCCCCGTCTGGTCCGATTACCATTAGGCCACCGCAAAACTTAGAAAAGATCCATAAAAACGAAATTACAATAATTTTTTTTTACATTTGCGAAGTGGGCCCCCTTTGTGGAATTTTGCCACGGGCCCCCGATGGGGTAGTTGCGCCACTGGCTAATGTTATAAGGAGCGCCTAATAACTGCGACACAGTTACAACTACTGCAGTTATTATGGCAATATTTTTATTGTTCCACTGCTTGTTGGTTCAGAAATAAACTTTATTTTATTTACAGTTTACGTCTTTTCGGATTCATTGGAATTGAAACAAAGAGTTTTTTCGGACCTCCTTTTACTTGTATTTGTGCATTGTGACACTACACACCATATAGACACCACTATATTTAATAATAATGAAGAAAACTGATAAAAAAGCTTCGTCGCTATAGTATTAGTAAACAGTTCACTGCGCTGTGACGTCATACGTCAAACAACCAGCGCCATCATTAAAAACAGCGTTTTTGGCACACTTTTGGAAATTTAAACTTTATCATTGTTTTTCTTCATAATGCAGTAAAATATACCGGAAATATCAATGTAGTGAGCTTAATATGCGGTACAGGATAGTTTTAAACCATTATTGAAAATTAGTCAAATACCCTATTGTACAAAAATATATACAAATACATGCGTTTAAAATTATTCAACAAACACAATGACATTTTTAATAATGTTACCATAATTTTTCTTTATTGCCAATTGTAACGGGATCGTGTTCTTTTTTGCCAACTTATACGAAGGATTTATATTTTTTTGTAGGGTTATTTTATTTTAAACTAATTTATTTTTATGACATGCCATTACTTCAGTACATCATCTAGAGAAATTATTGGAAATTCCGCATCAAATTTACTTTACATTGTACCGCTTTTGTTCACAGATCTGGAAAAGTTGTTTGCACAGGCACAAGAAATGAACATGATTCTTATTTAGCTGCTAGAAAATTTGCTAGAATCATTCAGAAACTTGGATTTCCTGTATGTTTGCAATACATTTCTATGTTGATTTTCTCTGTTATATTTAGTACTATTCATTTAAATTTCTTATTGCAGGTACAATTTCTGGACTTCAAAATTCAAAACTTTATTGCATCTGCCGATTTGAGATTTCCCATTAGATTAGAGGCCCTTCAGCAAGCACATGGTCAGTTCACAAACTACGAACCGGAACTATTCCCAGGCCTAGTATATAGGATGGTTCGGCCTAGAGTAGTCTTATTAATATTTGTTAATGGAAAATTGGTTATAACAGGTGTGTACACAATTCATTACTTTATTACTCTATTCTCTCAGTCCGCAATCGCAAAATATTGAGTACGTGACATACGACCGGGAGTTCTATTATGGGGCGTTAGGCTAAAGACTACCGGGGCCTAGTGCGGGTTGGCGGACTTCACACACTGTAGAAAATATTAATTTAATAATATCTTATTAATTATTATTAATTTATGATATTAATTTAATTATATCTTATTAATTTGACAGCCTCCGTGGCGCACTTGGTTAGACGCCGCCTGTGAAACGAGAGGCCGCGGGTTCGATCCCCGCACCGAGAGAAATGTTTGTGCAGCCCACAAATATTTCTTCCGGGTCTGGGTGTTCGTGAGACCGAAAAGTCTCTCGTAGTTCCTGATACCCACGACACAAGACTCGATCTTACCGTGGGGTCAGGACTATATATATGACTGTTGGGTGTTGGGTGTTATTTATTATTAAGATTTTGATGGTATGCAGATATCCTCCCTATGTTTTCATTTACTATTAAAATTTTACTGGTGGTAGGTCTCATATGTGAGAGATCATCTGGGTAGGTACCACCGCAATGTCTGTTTCTCCCGTGAAACAGCAGTGTAAATGCACTGTTGTGTTTTGGATTGAAGAACATTGTAGCCAGAGTAACTACTGGACATATTGAGACTTAACATCTTATGTCTCGGGATGGCGAGCGCAGTGGAATTTTGCTACTGTTTATGAGCGGTCGTATCGCTCACCATCAGGCGAACGGCTTGCTCGTCTCGCCATTCATTGAAATAAATAAAAAAACAAAACTGTGGTAATTGTCCATTAATACACATTTTATTATGAGTCCGATTAGTTCGGAAATCAGTAAAGCTGTATTTTTAATTGCTCAATTAATTGATTCATAATTAACATTTTCAGGTGGCAAATCCATGAATGAAATCAAAGAAGCTGTCGATGTGATATATCCTGTATTACGGAGTTATAGAATCAGTTAAATAATATAATCTGTTAATTATACATATTTCCATAATGCAAACAAACATGTTGTTTTACTGAGTCGTCTATCGTGCTTCCCTATGCGTATGAGAAATAGGCTTTTTCTGATAATCAAATTCTGTTTATAAAGGTATAATGCAAGGAGCATCTCTGTCTCCTATCTGTATACTTCTCAGATCTCACAATAGCTTACCAAAAACGTTAAAATTTCCTATACCTATAACCAATGGCGGATTTACATATTAATTCATCATCATCATCATCATATCAGCCACAGGAAGTCCACTGCTGAACATAGGCCTCCCCCAAGGATCTCCACAATGACCTGTTGGAAGCGGCCTGCATCCAGCGACTTCCTGCGACCTTAGTCAGATCGTCCGTCCACCTTGTAGGCGGGCGTCCGACATTTCGCTTGCCTGTACGTGGCCTCCACTCGAGAACCTTTCGGCCCCAACGGCCATCGGTTCTATGTGCCCGGCCCATTGCCACTTCAACTTGCCAATCCTATGGGCTATGTCGGTAACCTTGGTTCTCCTACGGATCTCCTCATTTCTGATTCGATCTCGTAGGGAAACTCCGAGCATAGCCCGCTCCATGGTTCGTTGAGTGACTTTGAGCTTCCTAATAAGGCCCATAGTGAGAGGCCACGTCTCGGTGCCGTATGTCATCACTGGTAACACACAACTATCGAAGACTTTCGATTTTAGGCACTGAGGTATTTTGGACGAGAAGACGTCGCGAAGTTTCCCGAACGCTGCCCAACCGTACATATTAATTGCCAGTAGGCTATTCAAATTTTGCCGCCACTACTGAATTCTGAAATTCGGTAGCATAATGCAAAATCAAATTAAATAATTCATTTATCTACTAAGAAAATGGCAACATTATAATTCGCGCTCTATCTTCCTTGTCACATCAACGGTCAAGCTTTCTCGTTCTTCGCCGGCAGATTGCTTAGATCAGGGGTCGCACCACGAAGGATCCCAGTACCAGTTCCCTCAAGGAAGCCTACAACCGAGCCATTAAGGCCTGAAAGAAGGCCTATTAGAGAGGATGCCCAGCGCGTTAGCAGTATTGGGCACTCAGACTAAATACTCTCTAGACGTAGCCATAACTGGAACGTGAGAAATAAGAGTGAGACCGCAAGTTAAAAATTAGTGTGCGTAAAAGAGACAGAGAGTTTTTTTCTTTGTCCTTGTCACCGTGGCCGGTTTTTTTATTTGTCAATAAGCGCAGTTTGTCAAACAAATATACGTCAATCAGTTTTGCCGATATTTTAATAGTTTTGGATAGTGTAAAGCAGCAATTTATACAAATATTAGTGACTATAGTGTATATGCAATGGTGGGTTGTAGTATTTTAGGCTGCAAAAGCCGCAGTGAACGAAAAATTTGTGGAATAACATTTCACTCGTAAGTTACTCATTTATGTTACATTATAATTATTTTGTCGTTTATTGGTAAATAATGTTGTATTTTAATATCAATACAAATTGTTTTACTTAGAGAAATATCGATTACATTTAGAAATTCTACAAATAATATTAAATAACCTTAATTTCTTAAAAGTTTAGTGTTACCTTGTTATGAAAATTGGTTTACCCTAGATAATACTTGCATATTATTCCTTGCATATATAGCGTTATTCATACTTAAAAAAATAAAATTACTTCTTATTTTAGGTTTCCTACTAACAGTAATTAGAATTAAATGGGTGGAAGCTAATGGACACCAAAATTGGCAACCAACAAATAATTTTAAAATTTGCTCAATACATTTCGAGATTGATTCCTTTCATTATAAAAAGAAGAATGTTATAGTAAAACCAAAAGCAGTCCCAATAAAATATGTTCATGTAAGTAGTTGATCATTAATTATTTTTAACACCGTTTTATTAACTTCCCCTATATGTATGTAACAGAATCTGTGAAGTCGATTTTCGAGCACTTCAAAACGTCGGATTGACTTGAAATTTTGCATACGTATCCAGGACTGATGACGACGCAATAATTTAAAAAGTATATGATATTATTTTATATTTTATCCAGAATAATAAACAAAATATTATTGTTGAAAAAATATTACCTATATAATTGGTAATTTGCGCGCAGTTGTCTTTCTTTGATAAGACAGCCGAAGATAGATGTTTTAGTGCAAGCAATTAAATTATAGTTTAAAAACTAAAAAAACAAGCTTTCATATAAGATCGAACTAAAAAGTAAAAAATAATCATAAACTCATTATCATTTAACAATAAATATGATATACGAATAAATACGATTTAAATCGTACGGTTGGCAACGCTTATGTTGGCCTGTGTTAGTACCCACCAAAAGTAGGAATTTTTCCCAACATGGCCACACTGAAGAATTATATATCTGTCTCTTGTGCGGCCACGGCATGGCTACGTCTAGAGAGTATTTAGTCTGAGATTGGGCATGAGTTTTTTTTTTTATTTTTTTTTTATTGCATTGATTGGCGAGACGAGCAAGCCGTTCGCCTGATGGTAAGCGATACGACCGCTCATGAACAGTAGCAATATTCCACTGCGCTCGCCATCCTGAGACATAAGATGTTAAGTCTCAATATGTCCAGTAGTTGCTCTGGCTACAATGTCCTTCAATCCGAAACACAACAGTGCATTTAAGCAGTGTTGTTTCACGGGAGAAATAGACATTGCGGTGGTACCTACCCAGATGGCTTCTCACATATGAGAGACCTACCACCAGTAAATGAAACCATGAGTTGGCCAATCACCCAACTAGCGGTCGTCCTTATTAGAGTTTGGCCAGGGCCTATCAGTCTAACTTCTGCCGTCCAACGATGCCACACCAGGGGTATCCGAAAGGGTCACTGCTTAGGGATCACTGGCTCACAAGCCAAAATGGAGGGCTGCCTTACCGTGGTTCCTAGACGCTGCCAACACTGCCTGATTTTGGTTTCTCAATGGCGGATATCCGCATCAGGAGTTGTGATGTGCGGCGTGAGCTACGGTCTCTCGATGTGCGGTATTGACATTTCAACGTACACTCTAATTTTGACAACAAGAATTAATTGTGCTGTGACCTCTTCTGATAGTTTATCGATATCAATACATGAATTTTATTTATAGCAAATTCACACAGACACAGTGGTAGATATTCATACATGAATCATTATTATTTATTACAAATCCATAGCCATTTTTTGATTTATTAAAAACTTGTGTCTTATCTTTGTAGCTACAGAACAAAAAAATAATACGAAGATCTACTTTTTTTTATTAGGTGTTCTCTGGTGTCCTCAGTTGTTACTAATATAAAAAAAAAACTAGCAAAAATATAAGATAACTCCCATGAAAACCTATTTTGAATTAGCAGTTGAAACTTCCGCATGTAAATGTAAAAAAACATTACATGTATGATTACGTTACTCTGCTAGTACGCAAAGGCCCTAAAGAGAATTTTTTTGCCATGAACATGATGACATCGAAAATTATGAATAGTATCCTAGACCACAGCCCGGCCGAGCGCTTTTTACCACTACACTACCGGATAGCTATTTTAAACTACAAGCCAATTTATGTAACATGGCTAGTAAACTAAAATATACATTATTTATATTATCGATAAAATGTACAGCACATCACTATTGAATATGTCGTAACCATAGATGTAGTATAGAACATAGATCGGCAATGTGTCATTTTGAGCGCGACCAAAACTGATTTACGATTGTGTGCGTGAAGTTTACATGTGTGCTTGACATATAGTGGTGTACCATGCACTTTCGATACTATCATATCGATATCGATATAGCTGTCGGCCTGTAGTTATGAAATAAAATGTTATGGATATATGCGACATTTTATTATATATATGATAAGCACACAAATAAATAAAGATAAATTGTCATATTATTTTGTTTGAGATGTTTTGTATGGGTCTTTATGTTCACCTGAACAATTTTTTTTTTATTGTGATGTATACATAGTACATATATTATACTAATTAAATTGAGAACAAAAAGCACTTTTATAAAATAAAACTATAATTAACAAAGTTTTAGCGTTTTCGGTTTATTTTTTTCATTTTTAATTTCCCGTCGCGAAGTTTCGATTACTTTACAGCTTTCGTAGTCACAGGGTGGACTCAGTCTGCAACAAAATCCGTGATTATTAGTTTTTTTTTTCAATGATTAACATTCGCGTAAGTCTAAGAAACACATTTTTACTATATGTATACTAGAGTTTAAAAAAATATGCTTATTTACGTCAATTAATTGACTTGTAACACATTGGGAAGTGTTGGACGCCTGCTGGGCCGCGTTAGAGGTGTACGGAGGAGCTTGTAGGAAGTCGTTGGATGCAGTGTGGGATGCAGGCAGCTTACAACAAACTGATGTAGACATTCTTGTGGAAGGCCTGTTCATTAGTCGCATTCCTGTGGCTGAAGAAAGAGACAGTTTAATAAACAATGAAGCTTTTCTCGATCACTTTACCTAAACTAATGTTTTTCCTATGAGAATTATAAATTTTAAACCTATACCAAATGTTATGATAAATGAATAATGTTGCTTCAAGGTTTGGACGATCATACTGTGCATAGAAGTATCGCATATTTTATAATAATATCGAATATGTTCTTGTTTTACTATTATAAATTGACAGCCTCTTGGCAGAGATTGAAACAGGTTCTTAATTCATAAATCACATACATGAAGTGTTATAATAACTATTCCACAAATATAAAAAAAGAGAAAAAGTAAAGTAATAAGTAATATTGTAGAATGAATGGCCGGGGAAATATGGCCGGGATAACGCCAGGTAGAAGAAGAAGAAGAATGCACACTATCACAACATACTATAGCTCCATAAAAATGTAGGGAAACATGTGTTGTCATCGACTATTTTATCGACAACCTTTTATTGATCGAACCTGTCAGTCAATCCCTAGCAACTTTTGGTTGAAATTATTGTAAATTCACGTATTTGATATTATTTTTTATACGTAATGGATGCTTTCAGCGTATTTATATAATGAAATACTATATTCTTTTCTACCGATATGTATACACGGATTTCCATTTAATTCTATAATATCGTCACAAAATAGTATTGCGCAAAAGTGGCCGGTACCTGTGAAAACTTTAATTATTTCGGATTTTTACGCCTGCATGAACCACACCTTAGCAATGCACAATGCACTATAATAAACTACGTTTAATAAATATAACCTAGTACTGTAAAATTAAATAAATTATGAAAATAAGCGAATTTTGTTGCTCGCTTAGTTTGACATATTTCGACTCTGGGTCACTGCAGGCTACTTCTGTGTAAACGTATGGTCGCATCATGCATCTCGCTTTAACATATGAGTTAAATTATTCTATCTCTTTCACTTAGCCGATCTATGTTTTATACTAAATCTATGGTCGTAACTAAATTGTGTCGGCGCTTTGGCCGTTTGTAACATTTGACATAACTGCACTTTTTAATTCGTTCGCGTAACCCCTAGACCAAGAAGCTTATACCCAAATGGAGATTGCATTCCGTATATAAAAGTGAAGCACAAAAATTTGACCTTGAATGACGTTGCTACTGCCTGCTATCCTTTTCTTTCGAGTGACAATGAATGAACATAAAGTCATTTTCATTCTCTTTTATCATTTCATTTCATTTATAATTCTTTTATCATTGGTCTAAAGTCACTAAAACTACCACCCAGCCTCGTTTTCGGTAGCAGTCTTGATATATTCTGCACAATATCCTGTATAAAAGATTGGCTAAAAGGACTTCTTTCCATAATCATAGAATTGTAATTAAAAAAAACACTGGAGGAATATTAGTGATGTGCCAACTCGGGGTAAGTCCGACTCGAGTTAACTCGAGTTGAAATTCAGGTTACTCGAATTGAACTCGAGTTACACAGCTCGAGTTTGAAAGAAGAAACCGAATGTTGAACTTGTTATGTATGATTGAATTAAAGAGGTTTTTATGATTTTTATTGGTATAAGACTGCACTGTTATGTGTATTATACGTAAGGGGCCGCCATGTATCCTGTTACGTTAGCAAGTTTGATTAAACTTTGTATATAGGCAGCTGAAACCCTGATATATCGCATGGGATACTACATATACCGAAAAATATAATGTTCCCATGGTAAAAGCAAGGAATTTAAATATATATATTTGCTATTCTTTCATACTAAACTGCGATCATCTACCGCGATTTTCAGAGTTAGGAAGTATTCCAGTTAAATCGAATTTGACACAAATCGAGTTAGTAAATCGAGTTGACATCTCTAAGGAATATTATTTCCCGCCAATTCCCGCTATTTTCAACGTCAAATTACCGGACTTCACTGTGAAATGTGAATTGTGAAATCTGAATAGTATTGTATAGCACACAATAGGTGTTTTGTGTATCGACATTGCAAGGCTTCACAAGAAACGCTCCCAGTGGCAATTATTAAAAGTATTTTCTATTTTTCGAACCAAAAAAGTATTCAAAAATGGTTGGAAAAGCGAATAAATTATATGTATATAAAAGAGGTAAACGCTTGTTCCGTATTTATAAACTTGTTTACTTGCATGCGTACTTTGTGAATCCACGTTTATGAGGAAGATATAGGAATAAGTTATTTATTTGCTTTACCAGGTGGAAGAATGGAGGAAGTGCACATCGACAAAATCACCTCACGAATCAAGAAACTTTGCTACGGTTTGAATATGGATTTCGTCGACCCGGTAAGTATTATTTACTTTTATATTTCTCCTGTCAATCATTATTCGTAGATATGTTTTATTTAAGTAATCTATTAACATTAGCACCTGCTGTTAGTGACCACAAAAATCAGCATCCTCTGCCACTGCAAACACCTGGTACTGGCGGTAGGTGTCTCATATACAAAAAGTCATCTGAGTAGGTACTACTGCAATGACTATTTCTCCTGCCGAACAGCAGTGTAAATACAATGTTGGTTTTGGTTTTAAGGACATTGTAGCCAGAGTAACTACTGGATAAATTGAGACTTAACAAGATATGTATAAGGATGGCAGAGCAGTAGAATACCAAGCATTGCTTTGTTATTAATTTTGTTGTTTGGTTTTACTACTGTTCATGAGCAATTGTATCCCTTGACATCTGGAAAATAGCATACTTGTCACACCATCCATAGCAATAAAAAAAAACAGCAACAATCCTGGTAAAATATAATATTTGAATCCTGATTATCGAGGATCTTAAGTTGCATCTATAAGTTGGGAATGGTTGAACACAAAATGAATTAAATAAGTATTGTAATGTAGTGACAAGTTTTTGATTTCTTCCTTATCTTTGCCATGCTTTCTTGCATTCAGTATCTTATATTTAAAATCTTAAAATAAAAATGTTGTTATCCGTTTTAAAAACTGGTTGTGCCTTCTCTTAATCTTATGTTGTATTGTGTAAATTATTTTTTGTAAATCACAATAATGATCTAATACAATGTGAATTTTATTTTTGTTATTATAATTAAATTATTTACAAAAGGTTTATGATGATATCACCAAATAAACAAAGGTGTTAAAGACAAGTAAAAGTTTGTATTTTTCTCACATTGGTTTCCCACAATTGCTTATTAACCACACAGGCAATCCAGAATCATATCGGAAAAAAGAAAGTATTAACTCGATTGCTCATTTTCGAATTCAAAAAACACTGAAAATAATTGGTAAATAAAATATTCCTAAAGTTTTGTGACTTAATAATTCATATAAAATAATGGTTAAATTAATAGTTTCACAGTTTCCATATTTTGTTATTATAACAAAATGCAATATTCATTATCCAATGTAATTGCACTGACTGCTTCGGTATGAATGTAATGTGTGTGCCTCGGTGGTGTAGTTGTACTAGGGTATGGTTACAAAGCTCACATCTCGGGTTCGAATTCAGGGTTGGGCAAAGTGATATTGGATTTTTCTATTCATTATCATCCCAGTCAGAAATTCGTGCCCGATATGGTGATTGGCTCGCCACCTATCACATCGTGGGACGGAACATCCAAGGTGAAATGTGTGTCCTGGCACCTCTGCCTACCCCTTTTGGGAAAAAAAGCGTGATTTTGAGTATGTGTATATAATTGCAGTTTACTCATTAATACTAATATTGCATGACATGGCAAATTAGCATTGGCAATTATGCAATGGTTATAAAAATACAATAGACTCAGTGAGTAAAGCGAGAGGAAAAGGTGGTGGGGATAGCAGCTCCCTGTTTTTATGCGTTTACTTGAGTAAAAGTAAGCTGTAAAAGATACCCTTCATCAATCATTAGTAGTAGTTCAAGGTTGCTAAATCTTCTCCTATTATATAGTTATTCAAATCTGTATATGTTTTATGTAATCAGATATTTAAAATAAATTTAAAAGGGCACTTTTGTAGAATACATTACACCTGTAAAAGAAAAGTTTTGTTGCTAATGTAATGATATTTAAAAAAAAAATTTAGATAGGGTTTTCTCCATAGGAGTATCATATTCATACCCAAAATAAAAAAATTTTAGAAAGGGTTTTCTCCATAGGAGTATCATATTCATACCCAAAATAAGTAGTTATGAAATAAGGACCTGACATTCAAATTACTTTTCTATTAAATTTTAATATTTGGTATATTTAGAGGGGTATTGATAACATTGGTTAATTTTGTTGGATGTTCACATACGAGTATATTTTCAACATTATTTCATATAAATTAAAATAATACTTCAATGTCTCATATGCATATTATTTTAACAGGTGTGCATTACCCTAAAGGTAATAAGTGGGATATATTCTGGAGTTACAACTGTAGAACTTGACAATTTAGCAGCAGAGACCGCAGCCACAATGACTACCGACCATCCTGATTATGCAGTGCTAGCTGCCAGGCTTGCTATATCGAACTTGCATAAAGAAACAAAAAAACACTTTTCAGGTAATGGATCGTTTTTATTATACACAAAGAACATCGGTCACGTCCATACATTTTGCGACCTGACAAAGAAATATATTGTACACAGCTGGGATATAGTTTATTGTGTTGTATAGTGCATGAGGAGTGATGTCCAGTTGCAAAAAGATTTCTAAAAAGCCGGAGATTTTAGAATTATTCATATATTTGTAACTTTTTAGGTTACGATTATACTAATAAAAAATAGCACATTATAATGTCATTGTCAAATATACCTAATGTAGGGTGGTCTTATGGTTATCAGGTACCTAGGAAAAAAGTGTACTAAATCATTATGATGGCTTAGTAATTACTATGCTCTATAATTTCCCTTGTCATAAAACTAATTAACCGTTGAATATGGTGTACACCATACCTGTGTTACCTTAAGGTAATGAGAGAAAATGTAGTATTTTGCTGTCATTATTTCGCAGAATTTTATCAGAATTTACTAGACTTGAGTATTTACCGCTATTCTTCATAGTTTCGTATTTGGCCATCTACACACACTTGAAAAATCCCCCTATATGTTAGTATAAGAATATAATACGCAGTGGTCACAAAAATAAAACACATAATAAAATAAAACACAGAAAACATTTTTTAAATGTATTATTTCTCATCTTCTCTTATTACAATAGAATCTAAGAACTCTGCAGGGGCAGCAACATCAAAGTCATGACATGGACACAGCAACAGTACTGTGCGACGTCCTACTACACAGTTACAACAATACTTAGTAATTCCGTCGCTCCTTGATTTGGAAGTTTGGCATCATTGTTTTTCATCAAAACACACACACTTTTCTTGTGGGAACTCCAGGATACTAAACCATATTGACTAAAGGGTAAATAGGATACCTTGTAGATTCATGGCTAAAAAACTTCGATTAGTGGACTCACTCGCTGATTACAGAAATGAGTATAATAAGACGGGTATTGCATTGAACACAATGCACAAATTGTTGAGGAGCGCACTGTTGCTCCGAGTTCATGTTGGAAATATGGTAATACTTCACACTTTAAAACAAATCACAAAGCGTTATCGTTATACAATGATTAATCTTACAAAGTCGTCAGAAATACAAGCGTATATCGGAGTCCGTGATTAAAGCCAAGTCACAAATATAAACAGAAAATTAACAGAAGTCGTAAATCGGAAATCAAAAGAAAGCAAAATGACAGCGCAAAGAAAAGTCATGTGTCATAGAAAATACCTACACTTTTTTTTTATTTAGTACTACCTTCAACGTTGTAGTTAAAACCTTATTTTAAAACAAAGTATGACTGATGGAACGCACTCATATGCGTTCAATATTATTAAAAACACTAAGTTTTTCTTTTTTATCCGGGTTTTATAAAATAAATTGAAATATGCATTTTGACTCTAATAAATTATGAAAATTTTTGATGTACCATTCATAACTGGTCCCGTTCATGGTCCATTTTCGCCGATGTTCTTTAAGAGCGTTTATACCCTGCACGCGCTTTTTGGCTTAAAAACAGGACTTTTCAAATGAGTTAATAGCCACCAATAAACAATTTAAAGGAAAAATAATTATTACTTATTTTAGAAAAGGTTGTCATCTAGGGATTTTGGTGGAAAACATTATAGATTGATGGATAATTTGTGAGTACTATACGGATTACTGAACACAAGTTACGTTATTTAGGCTTTAAATGGCAATTTAGAAGCTTAAGATATCCGAAACCACTAAATATAAGATGAAAATAAAAATATTATCAGACTAATAAGACCCTTATGGAGGGATTTTGCTGAGAAAAATAATCTTTTTGTGTTTAGTTCCTGAAAAATAAAAATTTAAACAATGCGAAATTATTCAGAAACTCTCGTCAAGAACATATTTTTTTTCACCGACTTATCGTACATAATTTTTTATAGCAATTGCATATTGCGGACACCCGCCCCGTGACCACGAAAGCTGTAAAGTAATCGAAACGTCGGGAAGTTAAAAATGTAAAAATTAAACTAAATTCGCGATAAAATCCGTAAATAATAGTTTTATTTCAATGTGTAACATTCGCGTAAATCTAAGAAACCATTAAGCAATTGCATATTACAATAGAAGAACATCTTATCAATAAATTACCATTTTTATATTTCAACAAAATTAGTTTTCATGTTTTCTACAAATATTTTAAAAACCACTATAAAACACGCTGTCCGACGTGGATCAAATCAGACCGCCGCAAGGCCTTCTAGAGGGAGGACGTATCGCTCGTCGCTCCGGCCTGGCTGCAGTCGATTATGCCGCGCGTAGTAAAAATAGCCACGCGCGGAATGCGATTACCACATCTTAGTACTTTGGTAGTAAAATATTTAATTATTTTTATTACCTACAATGATTTTGTAGTGGGTGTAAATTATGTTTCAGGTAATATAATGGGATGTAATTCCGAGGCTAAATTATGTTATGTATTGTAATATAAAATTAAATATATTTCGTAATTGTAAGGGGTTGTAAGGCCCCTAACACTATTTATGTGTTCGAACACGAAATGATTAATAAAACGTCTGTAGTGTATACTGATTGAACACTGATTTGAATGCAACTTAACAATGTAATAATAACGAAAATATGATTAGTATCCAAAATTTGTATTATTCTTTGGTTGCACAGTAATATTTGTCTACTTATAATGCAAATAAAATATTTTTATGATATTATATTACAGTTACATTTCAATTGAATATTTGAAGCGCACGGATCAAAGTTGTTTGAGCCGATTGTATAGCGAGCCGACGCGGCAGCTCTACGCACACAGCTTTGGTCGCTTATGTGTGCGTGAAATTAACGAAGAAATACCTATAGTTGACTTTGCGCGCAAGGTGTATACGCTCTTAATGACTAAATTACATAAAGCGGGAAATCGTTATTGATAAAGTAAATAATAGTAATGTGCCACATAATATGCGCAACACATTGAGGTATTACAACTGGAGCGGACACGTAGAAGAAAAATTGTGCTCATTTCAATATGACAGCGAAGTATAGATTAAGTCGACATTGTTCCAGATGCGACACTTCAGAAATTTCTACCTACATCTATATACGCGTGATGTCAAATAAAAAAGCATAATTCAATCAAATCATTTATATTTATTTCTTATATATTAATATTATCCCAATTTTGGGTAAATTAAATGTATTTACAAAAATAACTAAGTGACTTTATTTGAGCACTATAACCGCAAACTTCTAATATTACTATTGTAGTGTCTAATTATGACCTCATAGCAAAACTTTGATAGAAATAAATAAACTAATCAAGAATTCGTTCATTATTCGACAGTTATATAAATAATTCTCGTGTAACACAGTTACTTTATGTAACTATCTCAAATTGCGAGCAATACAGCAGCACTGGGACCCTACTCACACCCTACTATATTCATCTATCATCACATACAATATCCACTATCCCTATACGAAAAATTCAATTTTTACCTATCTGTCACTACATTATTATTAATCTATAATTTCATTCAAAAATGGCGGTTGTCAAAACGACTCCGGTAATTAATTTCTTAAATTTAATTTCGTGCTACTTTATTTCAATTATGGTTGATTTACCTATGGAATGAGACTCCATCTTTTCTTCCTATTATTCTGGAATGGTTTTTGCACGTTTTTAGCATGCAATACGGCATTTATGGACCAATTATAGTTACACCTAATTAGGTCCGTCTTTGCTGAAACGTCAGGGACGACTGACAGCCTAACGGTACATGTACTCTTGCGAATGTTCCAAACTATTTGGTCTTGATGTCCCCTCCAGTTGTGTAACTCAATGGCGCAACAGAATACTCACAAATAATGACGTAAGTAGTTTTAGAATTTTGACATTTTAGGGGACATCATATCGTATCTAGGGGAGTATGTATCGATTTTTAACATACATACATACATAAACTTACGCTTTGTTCCCAGAAGGGGTAGGCAGAGGTGCGAGGCACCCACATTTCGCCTTGTATGTTCCGTCCCACAATGTGATAGGTGGCGAGCCTATCGCCATATCGGGCACAAATTCCTGACTGGGCTGATACTGAATAGAAAAATCCAATATCACTTTGCCCAACCCGGGCTTCGAACCCGAGACCTCAGCTTTATAATCATATCGTAGTACAACTACGCCACCGAGGCAGTCCGATTTATCGACAGATCGATTTTTAAGACATAAAATATATTGTAAACTAGCGGTCCGGGCCAGCTTCGCCTGGGTGGAGATATTCTTTCTCTCTCTCCACACCAGAAGGCAGGATTTGTGATATTGATTCGTTGGTGGGAGAAGTGGTGGGAGGCGCCCGACGTGACGGCCCAGCGGTGGCATGCGCGTGAGTTGCGCGCGGTACTGGACACTACTTGGGCATTGCAACTTTATTTTTCTAAAATAAATAATAACTAGCTTTTGCCCTGGAATTGCCCTGGCAAAAGCTAGTTTATAATATTCCATGGCATAATGTTCCACCTTACCTTAACAAAATAATCGTTATGAATATAATCATTTATTTCTTTTTGTTTCAGATGTAATGACAGATTTGTACAATATTATAAATCCACACACTAAGAAGCGCAGTCCAATGATATCTGAATTTCATTACAATATCATTTCCAAACATAAAGAGCGATTGGATTCTGCTATCGTTTATGACAGAGATTTTAAATACAACTATTTTGGCTTTAAAACTTTGGAACGATCATACTTGTTGAAGATAAATAATAAGGTAATGTACTTTACATAATAAATAACATTTCGAAAAAACTCAACGAAAACGAAATCTTCTTTACGAAATCTATATAAGTAAATAATGGAATGAGGTGATTTTTTTATGTAGATGAGGATGACCAAATCCGTAATCGTAAGAAAAGCAGTTACAAGCCTAAATTTAATGAGAGCTAAAACTACGAAATTGGAATTTTTGAAATATCATTATTCCTAGCCAGGAATCAAAACCTGGTTGTTTTAAGAACTTCAATGAGTGCCAAATAAAATTATTCAAAAATATCAGTATGCAAACATCATATACTTATGAAATACGTATTACATTTTAAATACATAAACCAACTACACATCGTAAATGTAGTGTACATTCCCAAGTCGTAGACATATTTCGGTTACCAAGGCGTAGTTAATATTACTGTGGATAATATTACAATACTAATTAATTAATATGATTAACAATACAATTTATTGTATGATTATCCATGGTATGATTTTATTATGTTTAATGTCATGCATTGTAACATTACCTACGGCATATTATACGATACGATGTATTACTAATAATTATAGGTTGCATAAAATTATGGCTTGTTCTTAGAGATAATCACCCCTCATACATCCCACTGCAAGGCACGGGCCTCCTCTACAATCGAGGTTGGAACCTCTATTGAGATTCTAGGGTATAAAGGACCGCGCTGGCCTAACGCGGATTTGTCGACTTTACATATGGAAATTCTTATAAACTGCTATGGTATACAGGTTTCCTCATGTTGTTTTCCTTCACCGTTTTAATGCATGTATGTATTAATAGCAAAACATAGTCATAATATTATTAGTTCCAAATTATATATCCTGAGAGGGTATAGAAGAAACAACATTACTTGAATTCCATTCTGCAGTATCTAAAATACAAAATGTGGATATCAAGAGGTTCACTGAAAAAAACATTGTTTTAATGCTTGTAAATCATCAACTGTAAACTTTATATAATTGCAGGTTGCAGAGCGGCCACAACACATGTTAATGCGTGTTTCAATAGGAATTCATGGCGAAGATATCGATGCTGCAATTGATACATATAATTTACTATCGGAAAAATATTTTACACATGCCAGTCCAACTTTATTCTCGGCAGCAACTCCACGCCCACAATTATCTTCTTGCTTCTTGGTTGCTATGAAAGACGATAGCATTGAAGGTATTTATGATACTCTAAAGCAATGTGCTTTAATATCCAAATCTGCTGGAGGTATTGGTGTTCATGTGCACTGCATAAGAGCCAAAGGTACATACATTGCTGGGACAAATGGAGTCTCTAATGGTTTAGTTCCGATGTTGCGAGTGTATAATAATACTGCAAGGTATGTTGATCAAGGGGGCAACAAACGACCCGGAGCTTTTGCGGTTTATTTAGAGCCATGGCATGCAGATATATTTGAATTCTTAGATCTGAAAAAAATACCGGGAAAGAAGAAGTACGTGCCAGGGAATTATTCTATGCGCTATGGATACCTGATTTGTTTATGAAAAGAGTTGAGAGCAATGATAATTGGAGCCTCATGTGTCCCCATGATTGCCCGGGGCTAGCAGACTGTTGGGGAATAGAATTTGAAACATTATATGAGAAATATGAAGATGAAAAACGATATGTAAAACAAGTGAGAGCACAGGCCTTGTGGAAGGCTATTATAGAAGCTCAAGTTGAAACAGGAACACCTTATATGTTGTATAAGGATTCATGCAATCGCAAGAGTAACCAGAAGAATTTGGGAACCATTAAATGTAGTAATCTTTGCACTGAAATAGTAGAGTACACATCAGCTGATGAAATTGCTGTTTGCAACTTAGCATCTATAGCACTTAATCGCTTTGTAAATGAAGATAAATCATTTAATTTCATTAAACTGAAAGAGGTCACAAAAATCATAACACAAAACTTAAATAAGATAATTGATGTCAATTACTATCCTGTTCCTGAAGCTAAAAAATCCAATATGAGACATAGACCAATCGGTATTGGAGTGCAGGGATTGGCAGATACCTTTATTCTAATGCGTATTCCATACGATAGTGAAAAAGCCATGAAACTAAATCAACAAATATTCGAAACCATCTATTATGGTGCACTCGAGTCCAGTTGTGAATTAGCTGAAAAACATGGAGTCTATGAAACTTACGAGGGTAGCCCAGTGAGTCAAGGAATATTGCAATATGAAATGTGGAATAAAACTCCAACTGATTTATGGGACTGGAACATATTGAAAGAAAAAATTGCAAAGCATGGGCTTAGAAATTCTCTTTTAGTGGCTCCCATGCCCACTGCATCAACAGCTCAGATTTTAGGCAACAACGAGTCTTTTGAACCAATAACTTCCAATATATATCAAAGACGTGTCTTATCTGGCGAATTTCAAGTTGTTAATCATCATTTATTACATGATTTGACAGAAGCCGAGTTGTGGGATGAAGACATGAAGAACCTCATTATTCATAACAATGGCTCCATACAAAATATCGAGATAATACCAAAGGATATTAGAGACTTATACAAAACAGTGTGGGAAATTTCAGTTAAGACCACTATACAAATGGCGGCAGACAGAGGTGCATTCATAGATCAAAGCCAATCATTCAATATTCATGTTGCTGAACCCAATTATGGCAAATTAACCTCCATCCACTTCTATGCTTGGAAAATGGGCTTGAAAACCGGAATGTACTATCTGCGTACGAAACCTGCAGCAAATGCTATACAATTTACTGTTGACAAATCTAAAGTCAAAAGTAAAGTTAATGGTAAGGCAGAAGCGGATGAAGCTAATATGGCTGCTATAACTTGTTCTTTACAAAACAAAGACGAATGTTTAAGCTGTGGATCATAAATCATGTAATAGTAAGTGTTAATACAATTTATTTTCTTTAATGACGAGTTATTTTGATGTAATCATTGGCATTTGAAGTGTTCACTTAATTGTAATCCAATTTTATGTTGTCTTTAATTACTAGACGTGGGTTTCCTATCCTCTTGATAACCAATAAGGACCTTATTTAAAACAAAGACTGAATGCGCGAAATGTGACGTGGATTGTTATGATCGTTTTCTATACATATTTACCCGGCGTTTGTTTATTCAGATATTCATCTTATATTGGCGTGTGGCAAAATATCTAGGGGAGTGTTACTGAAATTAGTCCCCGCTCGTAATGGTTTTGACAATCATTAAGTTTTATAAAAATAAAGATCATAATTTTTTATCACTGCTAGACGAAAAATATTAAATTAAGTTTAATATTTCTTTGAGCGAAATTTTCACGGTCATATTTTTGAAACTGCAAATGTACTGAAGAGCCTATCCTTAGTTTTTCAAGCAATATACATAAAACGCCACGCCAGAAGATCATAGAACATCTACAGTTACCCGTTATAATATATCGCGCCAGCAGGTTTTATACATTGATAAGACCTTCGATCAAATATATACTAGATACACAGTTCCCTGTAAATGTTCTGTTAAAAAGTGGAACCGATGCATTGAAACAAAAAAAGTAAATAAAAAGATCACTTATTCCAAATATATATATAACACAAATTGCACCTTATTCCTGGAGCTTAAAGTAGCTTTTCACATAATATTGTCTAAAGTTCTGCGACGTTTTAGAAGCAACGGTCGGTGCGTGACTGAAGGCGAAAGAGTGCTTAAAAGCACTCTTTTTTTGGTGCCATTTTCTAAGAGATCATGTTGTATCTAGTGTATATTTGATCGAAGGATAAGACAAATGGATCGCGCCGCTGCTTGCAACTTTAACATTTTTTAAAAAAAAAAGACTGAATTTGAATTAATGGGAAATAGTTGAAATATAATGAAATGACATTACATGCCAATAATAGTAATTGTCTAATGGTCGCTGCATAAAATTGTTTGTACCTATTAAATACAATTTCAAATATTGTTTTTGTTTCAATGTTGATTATTAAATTGTTACATACATAAACTCACGCCAGGAAACCAACATTTCGACATGTATGTTCCGTCCCACGATATATAATAGGGGCTGGCATATATTCCTGACTTCGTGATGATAATGAATAGAAAAATCCGATATCACTTTGCCCTACCCAGGATTTGAATCTGGTACCTCAGCTTTGAAACGTACCGTAGTAAAACTATGCCACCGAAGCGAAATTAAATTGTTATCTGGTATGAATAATTTTAGACATCGATTCTCAATTCAAATGTAATTTTTTTCGTCAGTCACAATGAATTCACTGCTAAACGTAGACCTTTGCTAAGGATTACTGCAGCCCCCTGTTAGAAGGGGCCTGTATTCAGCGATTCCTGCATTTACGTTATCCGAGAAAGACTAAATACAGTCAACAGTCACATACATATAGCCCTAGTCCTACACAAGATCGAGACTTGTAATAAATTATGAATAGGGGGAAATTTATTCTATACAGGGTATATCAAGACTGCTACCGAAAATATTTTTATTAGACATAAAGTTATTTTCTCCAGAAACTCCGGGCTTGGGTCGTAATTATATTCATTTTTATTGAAAACATACCTACTTAGGTATATATATTTTTCTCTTCACAAAAATTTAGATTTTATCGAGGTACAATAATCTTCGCACCTATACTAAGTTTCATAGCAAAATAGACATTATTCTTTTTTTGTCATGTTTTCAATATCATCTTATTACTGTTTACTACCCGTAAAACCATAGTCTGATAAAATAATAATTAAAACCCATGTACGCAAGCACCATTCTTCTTTAAAGATACAAGAGTATACAAGTGTAAATTATTATTTCAGGAAAAATTATGTATTTACCACGGAAATACGACGATAGGAAAATCCTCATCGCTTTCTTTTGCAAAAAAATTTGTTGTGTCTAAAATCACTGACGAAAATCTGACTTCGTTTTAAATCGCAGTCTAGACTCTAGATTTCTAGATAAACACGGTTATAAACAAGTACATACTTATAGCTATACATGAGAAAGCAATATTTTGTGTTCATTTACCTTTTGTGTTAGCCCGTATACATCCCACTGCAAAGCAAGAAGCTCCTCTTTTATGGAGAGTGAGATTGAGACAGGTTAGGTCGTATAGTCACCACACTAGCCTGCTGCATGTTGACAGACTACATACCATTTAAATTCTTACAAATCGCTATGATATGCAGTTTCCGTCACTGTTATAGTGTAGGGTGACACGGAAATGACTATACGACCCTGGGATTAGACTTAAGAACTGACGACTACTGTGCACATGTTGACGGCCACAACTGTCATAACAGGCCACCTCATCACTCTTACATTTCCCTATTATGTTGCATAAATATTAAACATTAATTTTATGAGGAAACTTGTTAAGGATGGTTGATTTTAGGTCAGATCTCATCCTGTAACAGAAATAATAAGACTTCAAGTCTTTATACTTGAATTATACTAGTATATAACACCCATAACACTGTTATTGTTTTTATTATAGCATATCAGTAGCTTCTCCTTTTACCCCAAATTAATTATCCCTAGCGAAGCCGATTTTGAGAGGTTTAAATAAATAAATTCTGACTACATAATTTTATGATATAATTGCATTTATGTCTTCAAGCCATAACTACAACAAAGAAAATGAAAAAGAATATCAAGACACCAAATACTTTAAACATAAGGGCTCTGTTGCCAGTCACATTCTGGAAATATTTCAATATTTCTCTATGACCTGCTTCCACATTCATTTCGGCTTCTTGAATATTTGTATCAATTCTACCTATTGCTTCATCTTGTTCTTTTACCATGTGTGCAAGTTGTTGAAATATGCCTCCCAACTCTACTATAGTGCTTTCAATGTTATGCATTGTTTCTGCTCTTTGCTGTACATATAAATCTGTGTCATCTCGCAATGCAACTTGCTGGGCTTGTAAACTTGATGTTTCACCAAAATCTATGCTCACTTCATCTTGAAGCAAGGAGGGCACTTCTTTTATAACAGGTGTAACCCTCGAAAACTGCTCCCGTCTATTATTTTGATGTTTCAAATTTTCTGATCTTACTTCAAGAACCTGTATTAAAAAAATTACTTAGTAAGTTTGATCGTGATGAGAATAGTTTATAAAGACAGGAACCAAATTAAAAGAAGTTACCTGTTTGAATTGATTACTCATAGATGCAAGTCTTGACTGTAATGCAAGAACAACACTTGAAGAATGGCTGTGCATGCTTCTTCGACCCCTGGGCATCTCACCCAGACGGGCAATCTGCTGGTTTAAGGAGCTGAGATCTCCTTTGATTATATATGTTAACTCTTGTATTTCTGTTGGTCGATCATCAAATAATGATTTCTTTTTTGCCACTAGAACATACATAATATTAATAAGAATAAACCCATTATGTACCGATAACTTTGAATAGTCTAAATGCATGTACACTTACACAATGCTAACTTTTCTAGCTTTGCATATGTGCTGGTGATGTTTTTACTTATAACTTTTGCCATGCTCATAAATTGAGAATATGTTTCTAGTACTGCCGCTTTGCGTTCATCTCGTACAGTTGGCCTGGCTAGCGTTCGGCCTTGGAGACTTCGCACCGTTGATATAAATTCATTTGTCCTGTCTCTCGCTGCCATTACTGGTTCAAATACAAACTCTTCAAGTATTTTGAATACGATATCTTCTTCTGGAGATTGCACTTCAAAGTACTGATTGACGGACGGCGTATGCACAGTTTGATTCAATTTCAATTCAGTATGCTGCAGACCTTTTTTATCGAGCTTGCTGTAAGAGTCTAAATCGCTTTCTATTTGTCGTTCACTCACACCTCCAATAATACGCCGCCGAGGTAGCATCGCATTATAATCTTAATTTTCTTCGAAAATGTAATGATTGTATCACAAATTAAATGCCCAACTCACAACAGGTATATTACACTTTTTAATGATAGCAAATATGTGCTGCTAAGTAGGTAGGTACTTTCTCAAGTAATATGACATTCAATTTGACAAGTGATGACGTCAACTACACGTATACCTAAAGTAATTACCTCTAGAGAGATTCACGCTGTAACCGCACATGAGACATCAATAGCTATATCTAGCAACACAAGAAAATAAGCGCCATATTGTGGCCTTGATTTAAAATAGACCCTATTTCAATGATATTAGGTTGCTTTATTGCTTGAACGACGGCGCTTTGTCTGGCGAAATTCTTTTTTCGCCCAACAACTAAACGCGACACGTCACATGAAATAGAACATTATTTTGCATCTCATTCTGACATAAAGAAATTCATATCGGTGTGTTTCATTTTTGCGATGTACAGTACATTTCGGCTCTCTCTAGAGGTAATTACTCTAAGCTAGAGATGTGAGGTCACTGGAAAAAAATCTATTAAATAAAAATCGATTTTTCATTATTCAATAATAATCGATTTGTTAAAAATCGATTATAATAAAAATTATCGATTATTGCGAAAAATCGATTTTTTTTCTATTTTTAAACGACTTCAAAAAAAGGAGGAGGTTCTCAATTCGACTGTATGTTGCTTTTTTTTTTATGTTTGTTACCTCGTTTCTCTGTACTGTGTGAACCGATTTCGATCATTCTTTCTTTGATTGAAAGCTGGTGCTTGTTGTTTGGTCCCATAAAAATATGGTGAAGATCTGATGAATATCTTCAGACCTGGAGAGGGGAACTCCTTAAAATTAAGGAGAATTGCAATGGTTCTTTTTGCATTACGTTTATTAGAAAAGTTAAGTTACAGTGAGGGAGGGAAAAAGGGGTGGGGGTGAGGGGGGGGGGGGGGTGGGTGATAAAATTAAAATACACGTAAATTCTAATATCTTCGGCAGCTTTTAACCGATTTTAGTGATTTCTTTTTCATTGGAAAAAACGTATTGACAGGTCGATCCCAGGAATACAATATGAAGATCCGATGATTATGTTTGGACCTGGAGAATAGAACTCTTCAAAATTTAGTAGTATTCCAATGGTTCTTTTTGCATTAGGTTTATTATAAAAGTTAAGCTACAGTGAGGGAGGGAAAAAGGGGTAGGGGTTTGGGGGAAGGGGGAGTGATAAAATTAAAATACACGTAAATACTAATATCTTCAGCAGCTTAAAACCGATTTTAGTGATTTCTTTTTCATTTCATTCAAAGAACGTATTAACAGGTTGATCCCAGGAACACAACATTAAGATCTGATTATCATGTTGGGACCTGGAGAGTAGAACCCCTCAAAATGCAATAGGATTTCAATGGTTCTTTCTGCATTGGGTTCAGTATAAAAGCTAGGCTACAGTGGTTGAGGGAAAAAGGGGTAGGCGCGAAAGGTGGGGGGGGGGGGGGGGAGAGAGAAAAATAATAAACATGTGAATATTCCAATATCTTTGGCAGCTTTTAGCCGATTTTAGCGATTTCATATTCATCGGAAAGAACATATTCCTTGTCTCCACAAGCCACCAAATCTTCTTCACTTAAATGCCTGTCAACACTACAAAGATAAAAATGACTAAAATTTTTAATAAAAAAAATAAAAACCGACTTCAAAACAAAAATCCACTAAAAACCAAAAAAATATATAACTACCACTCCAAAGCAAAAAAATAATATTTATTTCATGGAACTCGTGCATGTTAATTAATTTGCTTAATGACTTGACTAGCCAACAAATCATAACAAAATAATAAGTACCACTGCAAAGCAAAAAAATAATATTTATTTCATGGAACTGGTGCTTGTTGATTAATTTGCTTAATGACTTGACTAGCCAACAAATCAAAATATATGCATAACATATTGAAGGCGGGTCGCCTAGTACCAAACATATAGATATTTAAATTAATATAAGGCATAGGTCCCACATGTTTGGTACTTGGCGGCCCGCCTTCAATATGTAATGCATATATTTTGATTTGTTGGCTAGTCAAGTCATTAAGCAAATTAATCAACAAGCACAAGTTCCATCAAATAAATATTATTTTTTTGCTACGTTAATCCCGATTAAATGTACTGGTTAAGTGGGCCGTGCGCTGTTAAGATCAACTTATTATTTGAATGGCGTTCCAGTATTCGGGCGTAGGATACTTAAAATGAGAATTAAAAAACTAAACAACTATGTTATGGTCTCAGAAACTAAAATATAATCAAATATTTCTTTAGTCAAGTTTAACAATAAAAAAATAATTATTATCACAAATTTCCAGTCCTATTTATATTAGACTAGTATCAAAATAAGATACTTAAAATGAGAATTAAAAAAACTAAACGACTATGTTATGGTCTCATAAACTCAAATATAATCAAACATTTCTATAGTCTAAGTTTACCAATAAAAAAAAATATTATCATAAATTTCCAGTTCTATTTATATTAGACTGATATCAAAATAAGATACTTAAAATGAGAATTGAAAAACTAAACAACTATGTTATGGTCTCAAAACTCAAAGATAATCAAATATTTCTTTAGTCTAAGTTTACCAATAAAAAAAATATTATTATCACAAATTTCCAGTTCTATTTATATTAGACAAGTATAAAAATAAGATACTTAAAATGAGAATTAAAAAACTAAACGACTATGTTATGGTCTCAGAAACTCAAATATAATCAAATATTTCTATAATCTAAGTTTACCAATAAAAAAATAATTATTATCACAAATTTCCAGTTCTATTTATATTAGACTAGTATCAAAATAAAATACTTTAAAATCAGAATTAAAAAACTAAACGACTATGTTATGGTCTCAGAAACCCAAATATAATTAAATATTCCTTAGTCTAAGTTTACCAATAAAAAAAATATTGTTATCACAAATTTCCAGTTCTATTTATATTAGACAAGTATAAAAATAAGATACTTAAAATGAGAATTAAAAAACTAAACGACTATGTTATGGTCTCAGAAACTAAAACGTAATCAAATATTTCTTTTATCTTTAAGTTTTAACAATAAAAATAATAATTATCACAAATTTTTAGTCCCAATTATATTAGACTAGTATTAAATTAAGATACTTAAAATGAGAATAAAAAAAAATTAACGACTATGTTATGGTCTCAGAAACTAAAATATAAATAAATATTTCTTTTATCTTTATGTTTTAATAATGAAAATAATTATTATCACAAATGACCAGTCCTAGTTACATTAGACTAGTATTAAAATAAGATGCTTCAAATGAGAATTAAAAAACTAAATGACTATGTTATTGTCCCAAAAACTAAAATATAATCAAATATTTCTTTAATATTTAAGTTTTAACAATATTATTATCATAAATTTCCAGTCATATTTGTATTAGACTAGTATCAAAATAAGATACTTAAACCGATAATAAAAAATCAAAGCGACTACATTATGGTCTCAAAAACAAAAATATAAAACAAAGCTTGTTTTTTTCATTCAAAACAATCATAAGCAGAACAATGATTATTGGGACTAATTTTTAGTCTCGTTTTACATAAGAGTTATATGAAAATAAAATGAAATTATAAGGGAAAACGCTAAACATAGTCACAAAGTGCACAAAAATTTTACATTTCATAAGAAGAATTATTACCATAAATTTTCAGGTAAGCAGTTTAGAAACAATAATTTTGACAGTCGTTTTCCTAAAATACGGTTTCTTTTTTTTCTTACCATATTTCCCGCCTTGGAAAATAATCTTTCACATGGCGCAGAAGTGGCCATCACAGTGAGATGTTTTATAGCTAATTCAGTAAGATTAGGACAAGCACCTTCAAAATTCTTCCACAAATTAAGAGGATCTGCCGTAAGATCCGATAGTGGTGTCGCAACATAAATGTCTAATTCGGTATCTTCAACAGCAGACGTGGTAGATGCCAAGGCCATTATTTTTTCATGATATACCTGCCATATATTATCTAGTCTGTCCATCGCTCTTGCTGAAACAGATAGTTCAGAACTATCTGCTTCCAAATTATTATCATTGTTAGTATTCCCGTTTAAACATTTCTTGATATAATGTATTGTTTTTGATAAGGATAAAGCGTCATCATCTAAATGATTTTTTTAAAATCTTGGATCTAAAAACTTTGCAACCGAAAAAAGGTGCACTTTTTGTATGTTCGAATCTTTTATTACATTCCGCTTGTAAAGAATATTTCAATTGTTTTGCCAAATCACTTGTAAGCGTAACTGTGTCTAAAACAGTTCTCAAACATTTTATAATAGGTATTGCTTTGCTCGACGTCACGTATTTTTCCGCACTCATTTGTTCCGTGACGCTATGGAAAGGTTTTAAATTTTTTTCAATTTCTTTTAACACCACAATGTCATGTGCTTGAAGCATTGGTGGCGCTTTTGGGTGGTTTATTAAAACAGACCCTATGTTACTGCTCATTACCACAAAACTTTCAATCATTTGTAGTTGCGAGTTCCACCTTGTTGATACATCCCCTATCAGATGTTTTAATTTTCCCTCTGCAACATTTTGAAGGATTTGAGTTTTTCTTAATTCTTCAGCGCCAACGCCACTTTGGTGGAACCAAGTTACAATTTTTCGGACCTTATCCAGGAAAAATTTGATTTCTGGTATATTTAGTGCATGGTCTACCACTAAATTAAGAGTATGAGCTAAGCATCTAACATGTTTGGCTCGACCAAAAGTGAGCTCAATGGCTTTAACAATGTTATTGCCATTGTCAGTAGTAATACTTACAATTTTGTCGTGGGACAAACCCCATTCATAACAAATTTTATTAATTGTTTCTGACAAATACTCTCCTGTATGATTATCGTGAAGTGGTTCACATGCAATGTCTATGGACTTCATTACAAAATTTTCAATGAAGTGTACTGTTACGCCTAAAAAACTCCTTAACTGCAAATCTTTCCATTCATCGATTGTAAGAGATAAGTTTTTAATTAATCGTAACTTTTGTATGACAAGATTTTTTTTTTCTTCATATTTACTATCTATGAGGTCTGTGATAGTTTTACGGCACGGAACTTTGTACAAAGGAGCTACAGTCTTCATTAATTTCTTAAAACCTAATCCGTCTACTATACTAAAGGGTAGACTTTCCCGGCATATCATTTCTGCTATCGGCCGTTCTCAATATCCTATCTATCTTTAACAAAGGATTAAAATAGCTACCATGACTATGTCAGTTCAATACTACGCTTCATAAAATAAAAATAGACATACATATTTATATAATTTAGCTATCTATAAATATGTGCAAAATGTTCCTACCTCTTTATCTATGTTAACTGAAACATAAAATGCATCTAAATATCTAACGAAATCTCTTGTTAAAGATAGATAGATTATTGAGAACGGCTATATGTTTTGAATAATTTCCTTATTTTTATTTCCATCCGAAGCGTATGACAAAATTTTCGCAAAAGAAGTTCCAATGGTTGATCTGGCACGCTTTGGCGTTGAAGGTCCAGCGACAATTTCTGTCGCTGGAGATTGCATCGGTGCATCTTTATTCCCAGACATGCTGATATCTTGAATATCATCTTCACATAAGTTCTACGGCAATAAAATTATATGATAATTTCACAAAAATAGAGCCATTATGATTGTCAAGCGGGACGCACGGTTCGTTAACTTAAATTCATAATGTCATGTCAATTTATCAAAAAATAATTAAATAATAAATGAAAACTTTTTACGAACTCTAATAAAAAATCAAATAAGCTAAGAAGAGAACAGGTAGATCGTGTCATGGTGTGGGTAATTCGTAAAATAATATCCAAACAAAGTGTTCATAAAATGTAGGACCGAATTTCAGATCAGCAAATTCCTCACTTATTAAAATAAGATTACAAACAAACAATCAAACATAATTATAAAACCAGTTAGCGTCTAATGAATAGAATAGGTAGGCCTCTTTCCTCAAACTAAATGATTACAGTTAGTAAAACTTATTAATGTCGATTTATAAGTTCTGACTGACATTACATGACATACACACTACACAATAATCTTAATATAGTAATTCATGTTACCTGTAAGACAGTAGCATGTTTTCTCTCCACATGCTGTTTTAAATTTGTAGTATTACTACAAGTTTTTATAGTTTTTGAGCAGTGTATGCATATTGCTGTAGTATTCTGTTTATTAAAAGTAAAATGCTTTCGCCAGCCACTTTTAGGTGTTTTGGAAGACATTATGAAAATACTGTTTACCAACAAATAACTCTACCAACTACTAAGATGACATAACTCCACAGATGCACAGCACAGATATGTGCTTCACAGATGACAGATTTAATAGAGATGCTACCGGCTACGTCTTAACTCACTCTTAACATGAAAATAGTATTGAACAGTAGTATAAACTTATGTCGAGTTTTTTCATACGTCGCATAGATGGCGCTATTGATAAAAATCGATTTTTTACGGATCATTTATATAATCGATTTATAAAAAATCGATTAATGGTATTTTAAAAATCGATTATAAAAAAAATCGATTAAATTAAAAATCGATTATTTTTTAACATCTCTACTCTAAGCACGTATAGGTACTCCAATGATTATAGAATAGAGAGGATAAAGCATAAAGGTCACGTGATGCGTACCACTTTGATACACAAACATGGCGGCGGCTCCGCCCCTAAAAACAGTGATACGCTAGTACCAAATTTTCTATCGATATCGATCATCAACAGTGGCATACGACTAACATTAATATAACATTTTTAATTTTTGCTTTACATGTCAATTGAGTATAAACAGGGGATTTTAGGACTTGACAGTCAAGTCATTAAAAATTAAATCCGATAATAATAGGTCAATGTTTTGATATTTTTTTCATGAAATACAACTTTATTAATAGCTAGAATTTGCTTGCGACTTCGAATATACCACACTTTTTTCCTTAAGCACCAATTTTCACCATGTCAATATTTCTTTTGCCAAATTATAACTAAAATCTAAAAAAACAGACATTTAGCAAACAAAAATGAAAATATGTACACTAAACTAACAACTTAAATATATAAATAGAAATAAAATATCTACACAAAATTAACAATTAAAATGTAAAAAGAGAAATTAAACAATTAACTAAATAAACACAATTAACTAAATAAACTGACATTATTGTGTTCTGTGACATGAACCATTGTAATTTTAAATGGCGATATAAAAAAAGAAAAAAGAAGACAGTTCGTGTTGCCGACGAAGTTTCTTGCGCCACATCTTCTTCACAGCTACAACACGTTTCGAAGCGGTGGTAGCAGAAATGAACAATCCAAAAGATCTTTTGAAACACTATTTGAATAAAGAATATTTTGATTTTGAATAAAGGAATTGTAGCGGACATCGCGAACGAAGGCAGGAAATCAGTACTAGAATAAAAATATTTTTCGAATAATTCAATTAAACAAAAAAAAACATAAGGTACATACATACATAAACATACAAGCGGTGAATAATGTGTACTATAGATTTTAATTTATGTATAAATATTGACTGCCTCGGTGGCGTAGTTGTATTATGGTACGGTTACAAAGCTGAGGTCTCGAGTTCGAATCCCGGGTCGCGCAAAGTGATATCGGATTTTTCTATTCATTATCAGCACAGTCAGGAATTTGTGCCCGATATTGCGATAGGCTCGCCACCCACAACATCGTAGGACGGAACATACAAGGCGAAATAAATAAATAAATAACACCCAACAGTCACATACATAGTCCTGAACCCACATTAAGATCGAGTCTTAGTGTCGTGGGTATCAGGAACTAAGAGAGACTTTTCGGTCTCACAAACACACAGAACAGAGAGAAATATTTGTGGGCCGCACAAACATTTCTCTCGGTGCGGGGATCGAACCCGCGGCCTCTCGATTCACAGGCGGCGTCTTACCGCCTGCGCCACGGAGGCTGAAATGTGGGTGTCCTGGCACCTCTGCCTACCCATTCTGGGGAATAGGCGTGAGTTTATGTATGTATAAATATTAATATTATGATAAATTTATTTGTAACAAAACTAATAAAAATGCAACTGCTACATAAACAATAGTAATATGATGTATTAAACATTTTGATCTTAGTGTGGGGTCAGACTATGTATGTGACGGTTGGAGGTAATTATTTCTTGATATTCCTAAAAATATACTTATACTTTACAATTATCGTTACTTTTTTAGTCGCCATAATGTAAACATATGACCAACTAATACTAATTTACATGTTACAACCGTTACAAGGTTATACCTGTCGAGACAAACACCCAGTTGCATCTAATACATTTCGTTCATTATTACGTTGCACCATTCTTTGCTAAAATCAAAAATACCTATCAGGATATTTAATACTTACCAAATAAAATAAAATAACATAGGTAGATTTTTATTGCTATTATTTGACTGAGGAAAATCATTATGTCTCACTTGGAATTCAATCAATGAATATGAAAGTGTTGGTTAAGATAAACAATTATAATAATTAATAATAATAATAATATAATGCCTACTTTGGGGCAACAAAGGGAGGAATTAACCTCACTGCGTATCGCGCTAAAATGCTGTCTCTGTTTCAGGCTTTGGAACCAACGGTTGATGTATCGTCCCAACGACTGTCGGATCAAGTGCGATTTATTCAGCGGCGTAAGTTGTTGGATGATGACACACTTGAGCGGTTGCGCACAGACTTGTGTTTTGTCCAGGATGACCATGTGTCACCCGTCAGTGGAGATCAATCGGCAGGCCCAACACCAACACCTGTTGCTGATTTCGAGCTGACGGACAATTTGGATGACAACGTAAGTCCCCAAGCTAAACAGCAACTGAGAGGAGCTTTGGAATGTGCGATTTTGGAGTTTTCGTCTTTATCGGCGTCTTGTAGACCGCGTCTGCCACGTTTGCCAACGCATAGAAGAAATTTGGCGCTGATGGGAGCTTTGGACTCCATGTTAACTACATACTTGGAGTCCAGTCGGGATCTTGTTGATACGCATTCGATCCTTTACTGCGCGGCCGTCGCAGCATGTCGAGTGGCTAATATAAAATTTCCAAATGAGTATAAAGCCACTCGAGGTGTTGTGATTGTGCCTGCCTGGCAGCGTAGGATCGAGGATCGTATCAACAGGGCCCGAACTCTCATCGGCAAACTAATTTCTTTTAAAGAAGGAAACAGCAGGCCGAAGATTATGCGTTTTGTGACGCAGGCTTTTTCGGGGACCAACACAAGTCCTCGAAATTATAGGCTTTGCGTCACAGAACGCATAGACTTCTTTAAACAAAAAGTCTATGCGTGGGCGAACCGCATTCGTCGCTACAGGAGGCGATGGGATCGTTTCCAACAAAATCGCAAGTTCCAAACTGACCAAAAGAGTGTTTATAGATGTTGGGAGAATCCTCCACAAGGTGTGGTGGATGGGCGGCTTCCTAGTGCTCACGAAATGCGTGAGTACTGGACGAATATCTGGTCGTCGCCTGTCTCTCACACTGAAGCCTCCTGGTTTAGTGTTGTAGATCGAGCTTGCGAGGCAATACCTGCTATGGAAACCATTTTAATCAGTCCAGAAGATGTGCTAACTGCAATTAGACAGACGCAAAACTGGAAGTCGCCGGGCCCGGACGGTCTGCACAACTTCTGGTTAAAATGGTTTCCAAGTTCGCATGCTCGATTAGCAGCGCAATTCCAGAATGCGCTTGAGCGGGGATCCCTTCCAACATTTATGACAACAGGTGTCACTCACCTTCTCTTTAAGTCCGGTTGTACCACGGAACCAAAAAATTATAGACCCATCACATGCCTACCCACTATTTATAAAGTTTTGACCTCCATAATTAGATCTAAAATTACAGACCATATAAATTCTAACCAAATTCTTTTTTCCGGCCAAACAGGTTGCATGAATGGGTCCCGTGGTACTAAGGAGCTCCTTCTCATTAACATGACCATTTGCCAACAGGCTCGTCACAACCGAAGGAATTTATCGGCTGCCTGGATAGATTATAAAAAGGCCTATGATTCGGTGCCCCATACATGGCTCATGAGGGTGTTAAATTTGTATAAAATTAATACAAATTTATGCAACTTCCTTGGGTCTTGTATGGGGCAGTGGACCACTGTCCTGAGATATCCAGGTGGTACGGTTCCTCCTGATTGTGACGAGCCGATTAGAATCAAGCGGGGTATATTCCAGGGCGACAGTCTGAGTCCACTGTGGTTTTGCATGGCCCTGAATCCCCTCAGCACTCTGTTGTTGGATTCAGGGTTAGGCTACCGTCTACGGAGAGGCTCTGAGCCTATATCTCACTTGCTCTATATGGATGACCTCAAGTTATTTGCATCGAAACAAACCGAATTGATTGAGTTGTTAAAAATAACGGAAAGATTTAGCAATTCAATCAATATGGATTTTGGTGTAGATAAATGTGCGGTTATCCATGTGAAGCGAGGGGAGGTTGCGGTCTCTGATGACATACTAGTCTCAGAGACTGTAAGGCTCAGATCCCTCTCTGTGACGGAAACCTACAAATATTTGGGTATGCCTGAGGCTCTAGGTATCATGGGTGCAGATGTAAAACGATCGTTGAAAGAGCGTTTTTTTAGCCGCCTGACAAAAGTACTTAACAGTTTTTTGTCCGGTGGAAACAAGATTCGCGCTTTTAACGGTTGGGTTATGCCTGTACTCATATACTCTTTTGGCATACTCAAATGGACTCAGACCGAATTGGACGCCCTGGATCGTAAAGTCCGAACTCTCCTGACTGCACATCGTATGCATCATCCACGATCATCAGTGATGAGATTGTACATCCCGCGGAGATGTGGGGGCCGAGGTATTCTTAATGCTAAGGACTTGCATAATCGCGAGGTGTGCAATCTCAGGGATTATTTCCTTCACAGTGATGTGGATATGCATAGGGTTGTAGTTATGGTAGATAAAGGATTTACCCCGCTCTCTTTGGCGATTGAGAACTGGCGGAAACCTCTGGTGGTAGGCATTAAGGATCGCGAGGACATATGGAAGAGCAAAGAGCTGCACGGTCGGTTCTATCGAGCCCTTCATGGGCCTGATGTGGACCGACTAGCGTCTGTGTCTTGGCTGCGCTTCGGTAACCTCTTTGGGGAAACCGAGGGTTTTGTCTTTGCAATTATGGACGAAGTTATTAAGACGAACAACTATAGGAAATACATCCTGAAGGACGGTACGGTCGACATCTGTCGGGCATGCCACCGTCCTGGTGAGTCTATCAGGCATGTTATTTCCGGTTGTTCGTATCTTGCTAACGGCGAGTATTTGCATAGACATAACCTAGTAGCCAAGATCATACACCAGCAAATTGCCCTCCGATATGGACTTGTGACTCCTGAAGTGCCATATTACCAGTATGTGCCCCAACCAGTTCTCGAAAATGGTCATGCAACGCTGTATTGGGATCGATCTATTATCACAGACAGGACTATTCTAGCCAATAAGCCTGACATTGTGATAATAGATCGATTGGCGCGCCGGGCTATACTTGTTGACGTCACCATCCCGCATGACGATAACCTTGTCAAAGCTGAAAAAGACAAAATGTCTAAATATTTAGATTTGGCACACGAGGTTACCGACATGTGGGATGTCGACTCAACAATTATTGTCCCGATTGTCGTTTCTGCCCATGGGTTGATACCAAAGAGCCTCGACCAACATCTACAGAGGCTCTCAATCGGCTGTTGGGTCAGAAGTCAGATTCAGAAGGCAGTATTGCTTGACACGGCACGTATTGTGAGGCGGTTCCTCACTTTGGGCTCCTAACCACCGGTGGCTTGGGTTTCGAGCCTCGCCATCGTTGGATAACTTTTTATATTTTTATATGTATTTTGTTTTTTACTATATATATAAAAATGTAAAAAAATATTTAAAATAAAGAGAAATAATAATAATATATAAAACTATTTCTGTTGATTAAAAGGTTCTCCAGAACATTAGACAATAGACTACCAATTGTCCAAATTATCTTGCATGTCATCTTTGTTATTGATTAACAGTTGTATTATTAATAGGATTATTAGGTAAAATATCATAATTACTACAATTTCACTTACCGGGAATATTGTTGGAAAGCTGTTTTCTTTTTCAAAATGTAATGAATAAATAAATGTATTTATTGCAGGGTTCCAATAGCTTCCAATTTTTTTGTATCCATTTTGTCCTGGTTTGTATGTTTATAGGGAATCTAAAAAATATTTTTAATTTCGCTTTGTTTGTCGGTCTGAATATATATTTAAATATATACTATTTTTTTCTTTTTTTGAAAAATAAGGATCAAAATATTTTAAAATGATAATATCGATATGAATAATTTCGTATCGAATCCACTCATCCCTAAACTTGTGTGTAAACAAACAATAAGGTTGTTATTTACACTACTTGTATAAATAACGCCTAAAAGACTCTAAAACTTAATCAACTAGATCCAAATACATTTATAAATGATAAAAACAAACCCAAAATGTAAATTTAGCACATATTTGTTAGTATTTCGTAAAAACAGTTACTAACCTATGAAAAGAAATGTTGGGGTCCTTTTTGCTTGAACTCGACTCGAATCCTTTAACACAACACTGAGGCATTTTAAAAACTTAACAACTAAACCAATAAGCAAACTTAACAAACGAGATTATGCAATGAATAATTCGAAATTCTTTGATTGTGCAGATTTGTTTACTCCGATTGACAGATAACGCCACAGTTTGACATTTCATGCAGTTTTTGGTTTATTAGTCTGTGGTTTCGAAATAATAACTAAAATGGCGTCATTTTGGTCTATGGGCGGTCCCAGTATGGTTAGACATAGACCAATTTGGACCAATTAGAATGCGGCCACAGATTGGGGCGCGTTCCATGTGACGATTGTGGTCAGATGTGACAGTTGCGTCAACTGTTTTTTTTTTCGAAAATGTCAATGTGAATTCGTTTTGTTGGTTTGTGGTGTGAATCGCTAAAATATACTATTAGTTGGATATTATGCAATGAAACGCTAATAATGATTTCATATGTAGCCCAAGTGCTTAATTTATTTGCAAGAACAGTTTTATCCACAGTTCATGTATCGTCGCTTATTGGAAAATTTATAATAATTACAGCAACTTGGATCTCATCATCTATTCTCAAAGTGTTGGATGGGATTGCCTCATTTATGCAAATTGTATACGAAGACAATGTTTCAATATTCACAGAAGAAGTTCCAAATTCAGTTGACATCGTGATTGAGATATTTCATGAGCAAGTATATGGAATATGGAGGCTGATATCATCACTTTGCCATGATTTTTATAAACATCTTTGTGCATTCTTATTAACTATATCACAAGTAGCTGATACTTCATTCTCGATAGCCAGTGAAGTATTGGTTATGTCTATCAAATTGTTATTATTTGTGGGTGACGCAATATGGTTAATAGTAACATTTATACCTGTGCATGTGCCACAATTGATAAAGCTAGTGGCAAAGAATATAATTGATAGCACAGTAGAAATTATCATAGACTCATACATGGCTCTCCTAAAACTCACAAATTTTTTAACTGAAGTGCCATTGGAATCTTTTATAGGCCTAACATTTGCTATGGTAGTTATACGCCTTTGTATACATTTTAGACAAGACATACATTTGCAAATTATATTATTTTATTGGTCTTTAATAAGAAACTTCCTGTACATTTATCATGCATTTTATAATTACATTACAAATTCAGAAATAAGAGTCATTTCACGAGTGGCCAGTGGTGAAGAATTAAGAACAAGAGATGTTGATTTAGGGATACAGGATGTTGGTAATGCTGATGGAAATCAAGCAGATTCATTATGTATTATATGTCAAGAACGAGTAAAATGTGTGCTGACATTGCCATGTCGCCATATATGTTTGTGCACAGAGTGTTGTAGGAGACTTTATGGATATCAACGAACATGCCCTATTTGCCGGACATTCATTTATCATTCTGTGACTGTCTACTTGTGACTATGTGAGGATGGACTGCAAGAAATGCACAACATTCCTATGGAAACCACTGGTTATTCAACATTGGCAGTGATAGTGACTTAAAAACAATGATAAGACTGTTAGGAAAAAAGTTAACTGAATTTAGTAGTATTCTCAGTAATTTTACGAAAGAATTCCTTATCAAGCAATGAACTAAATGACTAGAATTATTTTATTAAACTAACTATGGTTAAAGACATTGCATTTTGATATAACCTACCATCTAATTTGGTCACAACTAAAGGAATATGTATTTCCTTTATAACATTTGTGATATGTACATTTTGGATAGACACCCAGAATGTTTTATAAATGATACAAGTATCTTAAAAATTCTGGCATCGTAAGTTAATGTACATGATAATAAAAAATAAAATACTTTTTTAAAACCTTTTTCTTTGTACAGTTAAATACCTATTACATTTTATTTGGTTAAGAATAAAATGTTATATTCATTCTTAGAAAAAGTATTTCATCCTTCACATTATACCCAAATAAAATTCCAATTTGTGTACTGGCCACAGTTTGTACAGGAACATTTCAAACTTAAACTAGTAATAGTGGAATAGCCACAACCCACTACACAAATATTTGATGACCTCTATGGTTCTATTGGTGAAAATTATACAAATTATGCAATTTAAGTTTGAGCATTGTGGGTTTAAAAAATTCACATACACATTCACTATTATTACTTATGGGGCCTTATTAATAAACTCGGATGAGTGAGGGCTTAAACTTTAGCCTAAAGCCTTAAAATTGACTAATTTATTTTGACCATTCCTTTTATTTTAAAAATCAGTGGACTGAAAAAAAAAAACAGATTTTTATTAATATAGTCATTACTATCTAGCTATTCATAATAATAGAGTGAATTCTCGAGCCCCAAGCCTAAAGTTAATCCTTTGCTCATCCAAGTTTATTAATAAGGCCCATGGTGTAGTATGACATTGACTGTTACAAGTAATATTAAGAACAGTGATTAATCCATTAGTGCAGCTCAAATGTATAATTTGAAAATGACATCAGGCATGTGACATGACGTTAATATTTTCTTAAACTTCTAGTGGATTCTTTAGAGCATATCATGTCCCAGTACTATTAAATTAAATATAACAAACATATCCTATCAAACTATCTATCTATATCTCTTGGTATTACACTTTAGTACCAAAATATTTGAAAACAAATCTAAGAAACAACTCTCCCTAAAATAATATAATTTAATACATTGTATTATGCACTTATAGCTATTTTATTATATTGACTTTAAGTGTTAATTTTATGTTTTGTTTCAAATACCGATTTTTTAATATAATATTGTTCCTGTTTGAACTCATATACTGAAAACCATAGATTCTGAAAACAATGTACTATGACTTGCTTATATGAAGAGTTCAATACACCTATTTATTAATTTCGTTGTCATGAAAGTCTATTTCGGGACATTCCTAAAGCATAACTATTTGACTCCAATCGGTCTTCTACACTCCTTCTATGCCTTGCATTCAAGTTAAGATCTTTGAATGATATTTGTACATCTTTAAAAGCATTCAACATAAATACTGCTGTAGTTACAACAAAAAATCCACATAAACATCCTAGTATATTTTCAAATTTCATATGTTCCCATTCTTTAAATAAGATACCAGAAGCTATAATGACTAACACTGTAAACATAACATAGTACACAGGTGTTACTACACTAGTGTTGAATATGTCTAGAGATTTGTTCAAATAATTCATTTGTATCATGATACACACAACTGCACTAATCAGAAGGAGCCAAAATATACCATTTGTTAAATTATTTTCTTCTCCCTTTATTGTCTCTTTTACACCCAAAGCCACACCTTTGCAAGAGACAACAGTTAAACTACCAATTGCTGAACACAGTATTAAATATACTGTTATATTTGTATTACCAAACCTTGGTACAAATATAATCTTGATGATAAAGCTCATAAAATAATTGAGCCTACATATGACACAAACAAATAATCACTCAATTTGTCTACTAACTCCTTGAAGTTTTGTATTTCCTCTGATTTTGGGGAATGTATCACAAATATTATTGATCCAATGATGCAGAGAAAACATCCAATCTGAAAGTTAATTATTGATGTAAATAAACAATTCAATTTCACTTGACTTAAATTTACTTAATGATTAATTAGGTTCACCTTTCCTATGAAGTTGAGTTTTTCATTGATAAATCTTGATGAAAGTAATGCAGCTACAAGAACACTAAGTGCACCAAGTGGAGTAACCAATGCAGCTGGAGCAAAAGCATATGCCAAAAGATTAGCAGCTTCACCAACACCCACTGTCAATAAAAGTTATAAATATTAAAGATTTATTTATTTTATTCTCTTAAAATGGTAGCTTGTATATTCTTACTTGTGATCAATCCAAGCCACCACATCCATTGTTTGAGATATGCAAATCCTCCAGCTGATGCTCTTACACTTCCACTTGAAGAAATTTTCAATAAAGCTAATTTCTTAATAATAAAACTTGAACCAATGAAAATGCTGGAGCTAATAGCAAGTCCCAAGCCAATGGCAAAGGATGTATTATCATAATTTCTTCCATCTATGGTTACTTCCAGAGTCTTCATTGCATAAAAAATTATACACGTTGTTTATATTTTTGTGAAAACGTTTAAAACCAAAGATCATTGTATCAATGAATCATATGTGGTGCCCAGTGTTGCCAACTGCTACCGAAGGCCTGTTGCTTAGCCTGTTGCTAGGAATTTTAGAGCAAGTTGCTAGATTGAGTAATTTGTTCGTCCTGAAAAGTAGCTAGAAATAGCTAAATTTCTCAGTAAAATTAAATGCCGTTTTACATGATTATTAGAAATCACACAACTATCTTTTATTAAAGGCTTTAATATTTATTGCATTTAAAATTTTATTAACAAAACAAACTATAATAGTAATATTAGACTTTACATTATATAAGACAATTTAAAAAAGAAACACATAACTCAATTAACTACTAGAGGAAGATGTAAAAGGTTGTGAACACTGGGAAAATAATGATAAATCTTGTGTAACTGAATCAGCTCGTCCACTTGATTTTGAATATTTTTCTACAGTACCCATTTTGTCAAGTACGGACTTAGGAAAGACGTAGTTGTGATAGCATTGGCCGCTTTTCCTAAGTGAATCTCTTATACAGAGGATAGAATTAAGAGTTACTAAACTCATTCTATTCTTTTATTTATTTTTTATTTTAATTCATTTGGGAGAATAATCTTTCTACCTCAGCATTTGAATGTGGAAGTGAAAGACATGCTATAGCAAGTTCGCTTATATCTTCAAGTATGTTATCTCCAGAAGCATTTTTATACTTTTTAACTTCCACCCATTTGAACGAATGAAGAATATGCCATTGTTGCATTATCTTATCTATTTTTTCTGGTGTGAATCCCAAAATTTCAGTAAGGTTCATAATATCGTTTATTTTCACGGGTTTTACTGTTTCTTCAGGACTTAACTTGACTTAGTAACTGCATAGATTCTAATTATTGTTTATAGTTATCTGGAAGTCTTTGTTGTAATTCGGTAACCAGGCGCATTAAAAGTGTGACGCAGCGTAGTCTTATGGCATTTGAAGTCTCGGAATCAAATGAATTATAATTATATTTTTCGGGGGTTCCCAGCCGGCGCGTTTTATTTTCAGCGCTCTGACCAACAACCAAAAGTTGCCAAAGTAGCTAAAAAGTTTAGCTACAAGTTTCAAAAAATTGTAGCTGCCTGACATCAAAAAGTTGCTAAATCTAGCTATAAAGTAGCTAAGTTGGCAACACTGGTGGTGCCAAATAGCTTCCTACTTCCTAGAGATGTTAAAACATAATCGATTTTTATTTTAATCGATTATTATTTTACTTATAATCGATTTTTACAACCGATTTTTAAAATAATATTAATCGATTTTTTATAAATCGATTATATAAATTATCCGTAAAAAATCGATTTTTATGAACAGTGCTATCTATGCGACGTATGAAAAAATTCGGAGTCAGTTTATACTGTTCAATATTATTGCGATGCTCATCGTTTCAATTTTATTAAAATAAACGTTTAATGGTACTGAACATTTGTATCAATAAATAAATTGGGTTTCCTTATTGAAAGTTTAAAGGAACATTCACTTTGATTTTTAGTTTTGAATATGATATTTTTTTATTCATATCAATTTATTTGATTTTTATTTAATAAATTGTTAATATGAATTTCGGAGGAATATTTTTGGAATATGAAAAGCATTTAGATTTTTAAATGAGAGAAAAAAATCGATTTTTCGGAAAAATCGATTGTTTTTAATAATAATCGATTTTTAACAAATCGATTAATATTAAATAAAGAAAAATCGATTTTTATTTAATCGATTTTTTTTCATTAACCTCACATCTCTACTACTTCCTATCATGAAGTCAGTGTTGCCACCTTGGATTTTTGTAAAGCGCTAGATCATGGGCAAAATATCACCAGATATATGAAATTTAGATTTAAAAAAAAACCACCTAATTCCGCTATATTATTGTTAGAGAAACAAAAATTTAAATTTAGTAAGAACTAATGTGTATGATGGTATGTAGTTGTCCATATTAATTAAACAATATTTGTACGTATTCTTAACTCTTTTAAACAGTATATAATAAAGGGTTTTTAACTGAGTTACCTACAATATGTCAAACATCAATATTATATTCGGAGGGTATACCTTACAAAATGTTAAAAATCCAAATATATAAAGTTTTTGAAATAAAACTGCATAAATGTGTTAATTCGCACGTACATTTATACATATTTAATAGAGTAAGAATCAAGAAAAACAAGTTAAAAAAAGTTAAAATTCAAGATTATCAAATGTTATATCTTCTATAACTTCATCATAATTCACAGACTCCGACACTACTGTCGACGACGTCGAAGCCGATGCGGAAGATGTTGTTGGTTGAAATTGGTTTTTAACCGACTTCAAAAAAAGGAGGAGGTTCTCAATTCGACTGTATGTTGCTTTTTTTTTTATGTTTGTTACCTCGTTTCTCTGTACTGTGTGAACCGATTTCGACCATTCTTTCTTTGATTGAAAGCTGGTGCTTGTCGTTTGGTCCCATAAAAATATGGTGAAGATCTGATGAATATCTTCGGACCTGGAGAGGGGAACTCCTTAAAATGAAGGAGAATTGCAATAGTTCTTTTTGCATTACGTTCATAAGAAAAGTTAAGATACAGTGAGAGAGGGAAAAAGGGGTGGGGGTGAGGGGGGGTGGGTGATAAAATTAAAATACACGTAAATTCTAATATCTTCGGCAGCTTTTAACCGATTTTAGTGATTTCTTTTTCATTGGAAAGAACGTATTAACAGGTTGATCTGAGGAACACAACATTAAGATCTGATTATCATGTTCGGACCTGGAGCGTAGAACTCCTCAAAATTTAATAGGACTTCAACGGTTCTTTAATTTTGCATTGAGTTCAGTATAAAAGCTAGGCTACAGTGGTTGAGGGAAAAAGGGGCAGGCGCGAAGGGAGGGGGGGGGGGGGGGGGGGAGAAAAAAAATAAACATGTCAATATTCCAATATCTTTGGCAGCTTTTAGCCGATTTTAGCAATTTCATTGTCATCGGAAAGAACATATTCCTTGTGGCGTGGGGACCAAATCTTCTTCATTTAAATACCTATCAACACTAAAAAGATAAAAATAACAAAAAATTTTAATAAAAAAAATAAAAACCGACTTCAAAACAAAAATCCACTAAAAACCAAAAAATAATAAAATAATAACTAACCACTTAAAGTAAAAAAATAATAATCTTTATTTCATGGAACTCGTGCATGTTTGATGATTCATTTGCTTAATGACTTGACTAGCCAACAAATCAAAATATATGCGTAACATATTGAAGGCGGGTCGCCCAGTACCAAACATATAGATATTTAAATTAATATAAGGCATAGGTCCTACATGTTTGGTACTTGGCGGCCCGCCTTCAATATGTTACGCATATATTTTGATTTGTTGGCTAGTCAAGTCATTAAGCAAATGAATCAACATGCACGAGTTCCATGAAATAAATATTATTATTTTTTTACTTTAAGTGGTTATTGTAAGAGTACTTTGTATTTTTTCCAATAGCTGCAATGACATCGTTTGGTAATTCGTAATTGTAACATTTCACATCGGTAACTTTTAGTCTATTTTTGATAAAAATTATGGCATTAAGAAGTGGACCAGCCATCCTGTTCCGTAGTTTATTTTTTACAATGTTCATGACACTGAAAATTCTTTCGATACCAGCATTAGAATGAGGTAATGTTAACGAAGATATGGCAAGATCAACTAATTCTTCAAAGTCATTTATTCCAGCTGCGTTTCTGTACTCATCTACTTCAACCCAAAATTGTATAACATCATTTGTATTTTTCCACTGGACAAAACAGATGTTGTGCCACTGGTTTAATATCTTGTCTATGTCACTAGCATTATAGCCCAGTTCTTCAGCGAGTTCTGAAATGGAATTATCCTTACCCTGGCATAGAATAGTCACTGGGGCTAATCTTGACATCAACTCTAGCACAGTATAATTGGTTGGCAGTCTTTGTTGAATTTCTTTAGCTAGCTTTACATTAAAATCAATACATCGACGTTTAATGGCTGATACAGCATCAGATGATAATAATGTTTTTTGACTCTCCGATTCAAAAAGGTATCCCATATATGGGACCGGGTTAAGGTTTCGGTCGATGTCAATGTTTAAAAAGTCTTTATCTGTGGTAGCAGCATTCGGTAACAGTATCCTATTACAAACCGAGCGGAATAGTGTAATCAGCACATTTAGTAATTTAAGTGGATTTGCACTTTCACTTTCAAAGGTTTTGACAGCAATCTGCACATCGTTTAATATACTTTTTAAAAATATCATGTACAAATAATTACTTTCGTCTTTGTACATAGAATATAACAGATCTGCAGTGTAGCATCGATCTCTCACAAGGTCAAAATGTAAAGCCAGCTCTTTCCATTGCGCCAGAATTCTTTGGACTGCTGGTTCAATGGACAACCAGCGTGTGTCACATACTTGTAAAATCTTCAACGGTGCTTCACCACAATTAATAGTTTCGTAAATGTCTTTATATTCATTTTTACGTTTTGCAGAATGAGCAAACCAATTATAAGTTTCCCTAATCAAAAATTCTATATTTCTTGGTAGCGTTTGTTCTGACGCATGTGACACTGCAAGTTGTAAAGAATGGCAAGTGCATCTGATCAGAATTAAATTTGGTATATATTTTTTGAGGATTCTGTACACTCCATTATTGATTCCAGTCATGACTGACGCATTGTCGGTTCCCAATCCAACTATTTTATTTTTCTCTAAGCCATATTTTTTTAAGCAAGACAGAACAGCTTCTATAATGCCAACTGCATCGCAGGCTTTAAGTGGTTCTAAAGCTAGGAAGGAAGACACTACTTTTTTTAGTTTTCGACTAAAATACCTGATCACAATACCAAGTTGTTTGCTCGTACTGGTATCTGTTGATTCGTCAATGATGAGACTGTACTTTTGCTGTCCAATGTCCTTTAATAGCTCTTCAACGAAGTGTGGTGCCAAGACATTTTTAATAATTTCAGTACACTTAGTACGATGTATTCTTAAGTCATCCGTTGCTTTCGAATCGGGAAACACTGATTTCACTAAATCTGATAGATGATCAATACAGGAAACTGAACTGTGTTCTGCAATGTAAAGAGCGAGCATTGCTTCAGCTTTCCGAGAGTTTGAATTTGAAACTGTTTCAGCGGGTGTGAATTTTATTGTTTGATTGCCTGATATAATTTGATTTTTTTGTTTATGTTTTTTTGTTTCTGTGTGTCTTTTCAGGTCTACTACTTTAGCTAGTAGTTCTGTTTTACAAAACGAGCAAAATGCCTTCGTATCATCACCAGGTAAAGGTTTAAGCCAAGTTTGGAATTCACTTAGTGATTCCCACTCTTTTCTATATTTTTGGGCATAATTTTTCTTTTTGAGTGGAACTTCCATTATTAGATGATGTTTAGAGCTTCACACACTGTTTCAAACACGATTTTATCAATTAACAGTTTTCAGTAGCACGACACAAACCAAATTTTGGACATACAATAGCTAAATGAAAATATTAACTTAAAGAGAGTGTCTAGAGATTCCCCGATCATAAAGTATGCATAGACAATTGTGGTAGTCCGAAACGTTAGGGGATTCCCCTTTCAACAAAGTGTTGCCAGATTCCATATTGAAAAACCGCTAAATACCACTGAAAAAAAAAACGCTATATAATAAAAATGAAAAAGCACCAGTTCTGGTGGAAAATCCTCCAAGGTGGCAACACTGCATGAAGTTTTTTTTTCTTCTGTTTTTGGCTTCGCACTTCTTGTACATTTAGCCAATGTCGAGGATGTCGAGTATAGCGATATTGACAAGCTTATTGGACTCAAAGGTTTACGGAAAAGGTAAAGGTAGGGAAACTATTTGATTTAAGATAAACGGAAAGGAATGTGGATTAAGTATCTATCAGGAGAGTTTTTATGAAAAAGGATGGAGAAAACGAAAAATTGATAAATGTGTCTACGCAATAAATAGACAATATATGTCAATTTAACAAGACAAAAAGAAAATAAAAAGTATTAATACCATATTAAAGATAAAATAAAAGAATATAAAATTAATTTTTTATATTATTGCTGTTAGAGCATAGAGTTGCTATTGGACTGTATGTAACCTCATGTCAGTGTGTAAGACAGGCTGGAAGGTATTTTTAAATGTAGATTCAAAAATAAAATAAGCCTTCGAATGTGTGAAAAATATTTGGGACGTCAGTCGTTGTTCAAAGTTGTTATTGTAAACACACAAGTTTACAATTATGTCATAAACATCAAATATTTTTCACATATATATATATATATTTTTGCTAAGTTCTTATTGTGTTGTGATTAAAGTTTATACCTAATGTATGTATAACATTAAACGCTTGCTATGGCTGAACTCTGCTGAGTATTCATTTCACTAAACATGTGAGAAAGAGTTCTCACAAGAAGGTCAAAGAAGAGACCAGATATTAGTGATATAATAATAACAGCTACAAACCTACAATAGGTTATGGCCCTACACAAAGCTCATAGCAGCGCGATTAATCACTCGGAAAACATGAATAGCAAAAGTGAAAATAACATGAGTTTGACATCATTTGAAAAACTAGATGGTGCAACCAACTATAACTCATGGAAGTTTATGATGGAACTGTATTTAACCCATGATGACTTATGGGAATATACATCGACTACCCCTGAAGATGCGATTAGTAAGAAAAGAGACCAAAAAGCAAGAGCGAAGATTTGCTTGATGGTAAAACCCGAATGCCTAGTTCATGTACGTCAAGCGAAGACAGCTAAAGAGGCTTGGCATGCGTTACAGAAGGCATACGAAGACAAGGGTCTGAATAATCGCTGTAGATTGTTATCTAAGCTGGTGAGTCTGAAACTAGAGCAGTTTCTGACTATAAGAGAATACATTGCAGCATTATTTCTGATTTAGGAAAAGAAATCTATGATGAACTATTGGCCGCCTTGATGTTGCAAGGTTTGACAGATAACTTTCAAGCCATGAGATTGGCAATTGAAAATTCGAATATCGAATTGACAACCGATTTTGTTAAAACAAAACTGTACCAAATGGAGGAAATATATACTGCTAGGAATGTTGACAGTCAAGCACTTTTATCCAAGAAAAGAAATCCTAATCCTCAACGAAAACGACCAAAGCTGAAATGTTTTATCTGCAATGGACCACATAAGGCTAACGTTTGTCCAGAGAAAAGAAATAAGAAAACAAATGATGCATCTGTGGCTTTAGCGATGGCGACTTCGACTTCAGAAGATTTTTGGATAGTGGATTCTGGAGCTTCTAATCATATGACTTCAAGGCGTGAATGGTTGCATGATCTGAAGAAGTATGAAAGAGAAGTGACTGTGGCATGTGCAAATGGGGAACGTTTGCAAGGTCTTGGAAGTGGTACAGTGGTGAGTAAAAAACCGAATATTACAATTGATGCAATGTATGTGCCTAAATTAGCATCAAACCTTTTGAGCGTGAGTGCTATAACAAAGAAGGGTATGAATGTTCTGTTTTATAAAGGAGGTTTTAACATATTACGAAGTGACGAGTGCAATTTATCCGGCGAACCCTTACTTTCAGGTGTAGAGGAGAATGGTGTGTACAAATTAAAACAAAGCTTAGAGCACACAGCACTGGCGACTGCATCTATTAGTGAGATGGAGTTGTGGCATCAAAGGATGGGTCATCTTGGTGTACGTAATCTCAAATTATTACGTGATCGTATGGCAAAAGGGGTGAGTTTTTCGAACAACTTTCCAACACTAGAGTGTGTAGGTTGCTTGAAGGGAAAACAAACCAGGCAGCAATTTAAGAAAAGCAGCATAGCTACGAGAGCTAACGATATACTTGAACTGGTTCATACGGACGTGTGCGGGCCGATGAATGTAAAGTCAATCAGTGGATTCAATTACTTCTTGACATTTATAGATGATTTTACGCGAAAAACCTTCGTTTATTTTCTTAAATGTAAGAGTGAAGTATTTGACAAATTGGTAGAATTTAAGACTTTTGCTGAGTTGCAGACTGGAAAACAATTGAAAGTGATTCGTTCTGATAATCCCAAAGAATATGTAAGCACAAAAATGAAAAATTTCTTAAAGAAATACGGCATTCATCATCAATTAACAGTTGAATACACGCCTGAGCAGAATGGTGTAGCGGAAAGGGCAAACAGATCAATTGTTGAAAGAGCCAGGAGTATGATCCAAGATGCTGGATTAAGCAATGAACTTTGGGCGGAAGCGGTAAATACCGCTGTTTTTCTGAAAAACAGATCCCCAACCAAAGCAGTGAGAAACAAAACTCCAGAAGAAGCATGGACTGGAATCAAACAAAACTTGAAGGTCATAAGAGTTTTTTTTTAGTTCGCAGTGAGAGCTGCCGAGTGACGGTTGTTATCGCAGCGCCCGGTTAATTTATCGCGTCGTGCTTATTAATTTTCATAGAACTATGTTTTGTGCCAAGTGTAACGAATCTGTTGTGGACTCTGTGCCGTGTGGAATTTGTCATGGACACTTTCACTATGGATGTGCAGGGATTACGGAAGCTGGTTACCGTAGAATGGGTCAGGAAAAACGAGCGGCATGGCGGTGTACAGCGTGTCGCGCGCGATCCCCAGATACTTGCACTATAACTGAAGTACTCAGAGAAATAAAAACTTTCCGTGCAGATTTCAACAGCATGAAAACAGATTTCCAGACAGTAAAAGCTGATATCCAGAACACGTCACAAGCTATCCAAGACCTAAACTCCAAGTGGAATGAGCTCGAATGTCGTTTCTCTGGTATTGATGATAGGCTTATTTTGGTCGAAAATAAGTTAATAAGTCTCCAAATGGATTCCGATATCAACAATGAAAAAGTCGCCGAGCTCAAATACCAGTGTAACATACAAGATCAATTCTCACGTTTAAACAATATAGAAATCTCAGGTATTCCTTCTAGAAACGGAGAAAATTTGTACACATTATTACAAGACATGTGTGTTGTGTTGGGATTTAATCTACTAGATACAGATGTTGACACAATTCATCGCGTTCGGCCGTTCAATGCGACAAGTAACAATATCAACGATAAGAACTTTTTGCGACCACCGTCTATAATCGTCCGCTTCACTCAACGCCGACGTAAGGATCAACTCATTGCCGCAGCTCGTGCTCGTCGCGGCCTTACCACTGCCGACATCAAGATGAATGGGGCTGCTTCTAATATTTATATAAATGATCATTTAACGCCAATGAACAAGTTATTGTTAAAGCGTGCACGCGAAATTAAAGCCGATTTAAATTACACCTATTTATGGGTTAGAGATTGTAAGATCTTTATGCGCAAATCAGAAAATTCAAATATTTTAAATATCCGGAATGATAGTGATTTAAATAAACTCAAGTGACTATACACCGTATCTTTGTTGATCATACAAATTATTTTTTTACTAAAATATTATTGGTCTGTTTTTTCTTCTAGCATGGGTAATTTTGGTTATTTTTCTTATCATATTATTATACATGTTTATTCATTTGTTAGGAATGCACTGATGTTGCTCTCTTATCTTATCTTGATCTCTCGGCAGTTTTATACGTACAATGATTGTAAGTTTATAATTATGTCAACACTTCTTTTATTTATATTTTCTATGTTATTTTATCTCATTTATATTTTACGCACTTTCAATTTAATTTCACTTTGGTGGTGTATTTTTGTCCATCTATGTTATTTGCACCGATGCCTATGTTCTTTTGGATATGTATTTATTAGTCCGCAATGTCCACTTTAAATAATATTAATATTTATTACCAAAATGTACGAGGGTTACGTACTAAATCACATTCTTTTTAACAAATGTTTTACATTGTAATTACGATTTAATATGTTTGACAGAGACTTGGCTAACACCTGACTTTTATGATGCTGAATATTTTTTCCATAACTATGAGGTTTACAGGCGTGATCGCCCCTTGGGTTGTCCGGGGTTGTGGGAGAGGGGGAGGTGTTTTGTTGGCAGTAAGAACGGGGATGTGGGCGCGTCTTAGGGATGACTGGCGTTGTGCATCCGCTTCGGAAGAACTATGGTTAAGCATTGCTGCTGCGTCTACACTGGACTCCCGGCTAACACTACACATATGTATTTGTTACTTCCCACATAATAATAATCACTTACATTATTTACAAACATTTTTTGACAGTGCCTCTGAAATTGTTCATAATTATCCAAACGATATGTTTTTAATTTTAGGCGATTTTAATATATCCTCGGCGAAATGGTCCTCACAAGGTGAATCACATTTACAATTGGATAATAATGACGATAATAAATCAAAATTACTTAGTGACTTTTTAAATTTTACTGGTTTAAACCAATATAACTCATGTTTCAATATTAATGGTCGTATTCTGGATTTGGTCTTGAGTAATATTGATTGTAAAGTTTTGACCTGTTCTTGTCCTCTAACACCGGAAGATTCACACCATAAAGCTATAGATATTACTTTTAATCAGCACTGTGTCCTGAAATTACAGTATCCTACTCAAGTTAAATATTTTTATCATTCAGCTAATTATTCCGAATTAAGTGATGAATTGTGTAAAATTGATTGGATCACAGAATTATCTCAACTCGATACCGAAGATGCGGTTAGCTATTTTTATAAAGTTTTAAATAAATTAATTACTGCACATGTTCCGAAAAAATCTCTTCTCAACCACCGTAAGTATCCACCCTGGTACACCCGGGCCATGGTCAAGCTTATCCACCAAAAAACCAAAGCCCATGCAAGATGGAAAAGATATGGTAATTGTCGCGACTATGTAACCTTCTCCTTATTACGTGCTCGTGTAAAACGGCTCGAAACCAAATGCTATTCAGATTATGTTGCGCTGGCTGAGAATAAAATTAGTTTAGCTCCAAAATTTTTCTGGTCTTTTATAAAGTCAAAATACTCTCTTAACAATATACCAGCTAATATGAAATATATGGATGCTGCCTCTACTGATGCCACTACTATTTGTCACATGTTTAACTCATATTTTAATTCTGTTTTTATATCTAGTACCTCCCACCAAACGAATGACTTAATAGAAGATAATATATTTGGTCCTGTAAATTTACCTTCGGTTGAAATTTCTCAAAGCATGGTTCTAAAATTATTGCAGCATATTGATATTAATAAAGGAGCCGGAGTAGATGATATTCACCCATTGTTTGTTTCCAGGTTGTGTAATGAATTATCTCTTCCTTTAACCATAATTTTTAAAAGATCTTTAACCACAGGTTGCTTTCCAAATATTTGGAAAAAAGCTCTCATAACACCAATTCACAAGGGTGGTGACAAACATGATGTAACTCATTATAGACCTATTTCGAAACTCTGTGTGTTTGCAAAGGTGTTTGAAAAAATTGTGACTAACCATTTAACAAATTACACCCGTCGCAATATGCCACCTGAACAACATGGTTTTTTCCGTGGACGTAGTGTAAACACTAATCTAATCGGTTATACTGACTTTATACTTAATGCAATGGATGCCGGATGCCAGGTGGACGCCATTTATACTGATTTCTCGAAAGCCTTTGACAAAATTAATCACTCAATTCTCATTAAAAAATTGAAAGGGTTTGGTATACATGGCGACTTACTGAGGTGGATTAAATCTTATATTAGCAACCGCAGTCAGGCTGTGGCACTAAAAGGGTGCTGTTCTAGTTTTCTTATGATACCTTCTGGAGTACCGCAGGGTTCCCACCTAGGACCGTTTCTTTTTTCATTATATTTATACGATATCGGACAGTGTATAGAACATTCTTGTCATTTGTTGTATGCGGATGACACAAAGATCTTTAAGGTAGTTTCGACACAACACGATTTCAATGATCTACAAAGTGATATACGAAATTTTGAACAATATTGCAATCGCAATCAATTGTTTATTAATACTGATAAGTGCTACGTTATTTCGTTCACTAGAAAAAAGAGTTCTTTTTTATTTAATTACGAGCTTTCAGGACAAAATATTAAACGAGTCGCTTTTGTGCGTGATTTAGGTGTTACTTTGGATTCCAAACTCCATTTAACGTTACACACAGAAAATATCATAGGCAAAGCATACAAACAACTTGGTCTGATTCTTCGTTTAGGGAAACCGTTCAAAACGACGCACACATTGATCACCCTATTTAACGCATATGTACGTAGTGTATTGGAATTTGGAAGTGTAGTTTGGAACCCTCAATATTCTACTCACATCGACAGAATTGAAAGAATTCAGATGAAGTTTTTAAAATCGCTAGACTATAGGTCAGGCAACTCATTTACTGACTATAACAGCAGTGCGGCTAGACATCATATCACCGGATCTTTGCAAGCTAGGCGAAACTATCTTGATTCTATTTTTCTTTTTAAACTCATACACAATCATATAGACTCGGAATCCTTACTTGAAAACATTAGCTTTAAAGTTCCACGTATAACCTCTCGTAACCATCATACATTTTATATACCTTTCTGTCACACCAACTATGCTAAAAATTCTTTCTTCAGGCGTTCGTGCAAATTTTATGATCAATTTCTTAATAGTGTTGACATATTTAATTGTACCCTGTTAATGTATAAAACTAAAGTGAAAAGAATTTTGTTTGCCAACTGTTAAATTATCTATTTGCGAACCAACTTATTACATTTAGCACGACCTACACTATCATTCCGTATGTATACTTCTTACCTAATGTAACGATTTGTAATATTTATTGGATAGTAATATATGTATATTTATAATAATGTATCTTTATTATAAATTTTATTCCTCTGTTTAATACTGCAATGTTTCAACTGTTTAGCGTGTAGGAATAACATAGTATCTCAATATCCAAGACTTATATTCTTAACATTAACATTATTTTTTCAGTATTTTAAGTACCCTGGATAATCAGGTGTAGTTTATGACTGTTGTGAATAAAATTATGAGTCGCCTTTAGCTCTCTTATATTCATATTTGTATATTTAAGATATGGACCTGTAGGTCTTTTTGTATCTATTTTTTCTACTATTATGCCTTTTATACGACTGTTTGTGTCCTTAATAAATGAAAAAAAAAAAAAAAAAAGAAAAAAAAAAGAGTTTTCGGATGCAAAGCGTTTATGCATATACCTAAAGAGAAACGTACAAAATGGGATTCGAAATGCAAAGAAATGCTTCACATTGGATATTGCGAAAATTCAAAAGGCTACCGGTTGTTTGATCCAAAAACAAAGATGGTCCACAAAGCAAGAGATGTTGTTTTCTTTGAAAACAAATTCGAATCCATCGAAAAAAGTGCTAACTCAAGAGAGAACGAGACACTCCTTTCTTTTGAAAATGAAGAATCATCAGAATCAATAAGAATTGATGAGAACGCACAAAAGGATATTGAAATCCAAGAAATAGCTCAGGATTCATGTCCAAATTATAATGATTCAGAAAGCTGTGAAGAGTGGGAATCTGTGGATGGGAGAGATGAAGACGATGTTGAATTTCTACAGTCAGAACCAACCGAAGAAGTGGAAGACGCTATAGAATCTGAACACGATACTAATAGGAGATATCCACTGAGAGAAAGAAAACCAAAAGAATTTCCAGATCACGTCACTTATCAAGCTCTCGAAAGTGATTGTCCCTTAACAGTGAGTGAAGCTTTATCTAGAAATGATAAAGAAAAGTGGAGAAATGCGATTCAGGAGGAGATCAATGCTCTGAATAAAAATAATATTTGGAAATTAGTGAAGCCACCGAGGTCGAGTAACATCGTTGATTCTAAATGGTTATTCAGAATCAAAGAAGAAGCGGGGGGAAAGACTCGTTATAAGGCTCGACTCGTTGCAAGAGGCTTCAGTCAACGGCGAGGCATTGATTATTTTGATACGTTTTCACCTGTTATCAGACATAGCTCTTTAAGGACGCTGATAGCATTAGCTGCGAGAGAAGGACTGAAAATTGATCAAATGGATGTGAAGACAGCTTTCTTAAATGGAAATTTAAATGAAGTAGTTTACATGAAGCAGCCCGAGGGGTTTGAAGTAAAAGGAAAAGAAGATTATGTATGTCTTCTACAAAAATCTTTATATGGGCTGAAGCAGGCTCCGCGAGCATGGAATGAAAAACTTCATTCAGTACTCATAAGATTGAAATTTAAAAGATCAGAACATGAACCATGTGTTTACATGCGGACACAGAATGGAAACACAATTATTATTGCTGTGTATGTTGATGATATGTTACTGTTCTGGAACAACAAACAAGAACTGCTTAAGGTCAAAAGTGAATTGATGTCCAATTTTGAAACAAAAGATCTTGGCAAGGCTGAATTGATGCTAGGAATCCATATTGTGCAAGATGACAATGGAATTAAGTTACATCAAGAGAAGTATGTAGATAAAATTCAGAAGGCATACAACATGGAGGATTGTAAACCTGTGGTCACACCATTTGCACCAGGCCAAAGGCTAGAGAAGCCGTCACATAGCAAGAAATCAAACGAAAGAATTCCGTATCGAGCATTGATAGGGTCACTTATGTATCTTGCAGTATGTACACGACCAGATATAGCTCATCTAGTGAACTACCTTAGCCAGTTCAATGAATGTTATGAAGAGAAACACTGGATTGCTGCTAAACGCGTATTGCGGTATCTCAAAGGGACTAAGAGTCACGGTTTGAGATATGTGAAAGCGAAACAACAACTAACTATAGAAGCTTTTACTGATGCGGATCATGCAGGAGATAGTGATCGACGATCTTATACAGGATCAGTGTTCCTTATTCAAGGAGGAGCTGTTTCGTGGCAAAGTACGAAACAACGGACGATTGCTCTTAGTACAGCGGAGGCAGAGTACGTAGCAATATCAGAAACTGCTACAGAAGCAATATTTTTGCAAAGATTTTTTGCTGAAATATCGAATGGACAATATAAGTCAAGTGAACCCATGACTGTCTACTTTGATAGTCAGTCTGCCATTGCTATCGCTAAGAACCCAGTACACCACCAACGGACCAAACATATAGATGTTATGTACCACTTGGTACGTGAGGCAATTGTGAACAATAATGTGATACTGAAATATAAGGAGACAGCATGCATGATTGCAGATGCTTTAACGAAACCACTTCCAAGAGGGAAGTTTGAGTTTTGTGTGAGAGGTATGGGTATATGTGTTTAAGCAGTGTAAGGTACTTGCATGGACATTAGGTTAAGGAGGAGTGTTAGAGCATAGAGTTGCTATTGGACTGTATGTAACCTCATGTCAGTGTGTAAGACAGGCTGGAAGGTATTTTTCAATGTAGATTCAAAAATAAAATAAGCCTTCGAATGTGTGAAAAATATTTGGGACGTCAGTCGTTGTTCAAAGTTGTTATTGTAAACACACAAGTTTACATATGTCATAAACATCAAATATTTTTCACATATATATATTTTTGCTAAGTTCTTATTGTGTTGTGATTAAAGTTTATACCTAATGTATGTATAACATTAAACGCTTGCTATGGCTGAACTCTGCTGAGTATTCATTTCACTAAACATGTGAGAAAGAGTTCTCACAAGAAGGTCAAAGAAGAGACCAGATATTAGTGATATAATAATAACAGCTACAAACCTACAATAATTGCTAATGAAAAATAATGCTATACATTTATATACAGGAATGTCATTACTACTAAGAAGAGTGGTGATGGAACATGGAAAAGGAATACGAAGACGAACAAGAGAGTTAATAAAGGATGAACGATCATATTTTGTACATGCAAACAGTATGTGATTTAAGTCGCCGACATCAGATTCACAAGAACACATGAAACTATTTATTATATTAAGTTTTGCAAGATGAGCGGGAGAACAAGTGTGACCAAGTCTAGATCTTATCAATATGGAGGTTTCCAGTTTCCCAAACTTGGCCTTATAAAACCAGGGTTTTGTTGGAATATCTGGCTGAATGCAAAAGTAATAGCGGCCCTTAGTCTGTGCACTGGAACACCAAGCTGCAGTCCATGAATCCCGAAGAAATGTTTTCGGCAAGGATAAAAGATCAATACTGAAGTTTTTAAAAGGAAACAAATCCCCACAGTGTACCGCTTCCTTGGCAAGTTTATCGGCAGCATCATTACCATGAATTCCCGTATGACTAGGAATCCATCCAAAAACTAGTGAATAGTCCATGGATATACACTTGAATGCTAATTCCCTAATTTGGAAAATAATCGGAAGCATAGTATTATTTTTAAAAGGAAATCTTGCAATGGCCTGAAGTGCACTTAAAGAATCCGAGAAAATAATTGCTTTTTTTAGTTTAAAAGTTAGAATGTATTCAATGGCCTTTAGAATACCAAGGCATTCGCCAGTAAATACTGATGCTTCCGGAGGAAGTCTTATTTTTTGTACTATGTTATACTGGGAATGGAAAACACCGATCCCAACACATTGAGAAGGAGATAATTTAGAAGCATCTGAGTACAAATAATGGAAGCCCTCAAAGCCAGCAAGAAAGGAATTAAAAGAAACTCTAATATTTGGAGAGTGTTTATCAACACAATCGAATATAATTTTAGGAGAATAAGTTAAGGATTCATAAGTATTACTAAATAAAGGGAGAGTACCAGAGCGATGAGTGGGAGCAGACAGGGATTGAAATTTTTGGTAACTTTTTATGAGACATAGAAGGGATTTAAAGTTACAATAGCCGGAGTTAACTTGTGTTTGGAAGGACTCAAGTAATGGAATGAGTGGATGATTTGAGAATTGGATAATTCTAAACAAATATCTGTCGGAAAGAAACTGTCTCCTAAGGAAAAGTGGAGCTTCACCACATTCTACTTGTAGGGCATTTATAGGGCTGGACTTCATAGCCCCTGAAATAATACGCAATGCTTTAGATTGCAGCCGGTCTAATTTTCGAAAGGCATTAACATTACCAGGCTCTAAGAGAAAGGTACCATAATCAAAAATACTTTTGATTATAGCATTATAAACAAGCTTTAGTGACCAAGGATGACTTCCCCACCAAACACCAGATAAACATCGTAACATATTTATTTGTCGCTCGACTTTATTTATTACATGTTCACAATGAGGTACTCCAGAAAGATTGGAGTCCAAAATAACACCCAAATAATTGAAGTTATTTTTATTTGGAATCTGAACGTCATCGTACAAAATATTTATAACAGGGGGATTTCTAGCACGCGAAAATATCATTGCTACACTTTTAGATGGGGAAAGGTCTAAACCATTAGTATAAAGCCATGATTTGAGGGAATGTAAAGAAGTATTAAGTGCACAACAAGAATTTGTAACAGAAGGAGAAGAACAGTATAAAAGAATGTCATCTGCATATTGTAAAATCTGAGTTTCTTTATTAATACAAGAGGCCAAATCAAAAGTGTAAATATTATAAAGTAAGGGACTAAGCACCGAACCTTGCGGCAGACCTCTCCATACCACCCGAGATAAATAGTTATTCTCCGGAGATAACAATAGAATCGTCCTTTCATGTAAAATATTGAGAATAAAATTACTTAGTTTTATAGGAACTTTAAGACTATATAACTTGCTTTGTAGAATTTATATTTGTACATTATCATACGCAGATTTGATGTCTAAGAAAACAGCAACAGTACTTAAATTTTTCGAGAAAGATAATCTTATGTCCGATGTAAGGATACTTAGGCAATCTAAAGTACTTTTGCCTTTACGAAAGCCATATTGTGAATTTGATAATAAATTTTGATTTTCCACATACCACTCTACGCGATTTTTTATTAAGTGTTCTGATAATTTTATTAGAACGGAAGATAAAACTATCGGGCGATATGAAGAAGGATCAGATGGGATTTTATTAGGTTTGAGAATTGGCAACACTATTTGGCGTTTCCATTCTGGTGGAATATTTCCTGTGCACATTATGGAGTTAATAATATTTAAAAAGTACATAAGAGAATTGTCACTCATATGAGAAAAGAAAGAGTAAGGAAAGCCGTCTATACCAGGGGCTGAATCCGTTCTATTCATTATGATACCTTTAAATTCAAATATTGTGAAAGGGAGATTTAATAATGAGTGGGATTCATTTATTGCTTTTAAATTTTCAGAAATTAAGGGAGGATGGAGGTGAAGAGGATTATGTGGTACCCAAGGTGGACCAAGTTTATCCATAAAGATGCAAGCTACAGATTGAGAAATTTGAGGAGATGGCACGTGAGAAAGAGAGGACCTGAAACGTCTGATGTTGCGCCAAACCGTTGAAGGATGGGTGTTTGGTGAAATGGTAGAGCAGAAGTTATGCCAACCTTCAGTTTTCTTTCTTTTAAATAATTTTCGGGTTTGAGCAATTATTAATGAAAGAGAAGCAAAATTATCTGGAGACATGTTATAATTGTATATCTGCTCAGCTTTCTTTCGCTTTTTAACAGCCTCCAAACACTCAGAGTCCCACCAGGGAGGTAAGGGTATTTTTCTATGTGCTGATGTTTTTTTGGGAGGTAAGATGTTGTCAGCTGCTGATGTTAATACATGAGAATAAGCCTCAGCACAAACATGTTCATTACCCTCAGTTACAATAGGAAGAGACTGAATCAGACTGTCTACCTTTTCTCTAAAATTATCCCAAAGAGTACTAGATCTTGATGGTATTTTGTATTTCAAATAAGGTTTTTTGTGAGATTGGAAAGGGATATTATGCAAGAATGGATAAGATATTTTAATAGGGAAATGATCACTGCCAAAAGAAGAGGAAAGAGGAGACCAGTAAAGAGAGGATGCCAAATTAGCAGAACATATAGATAGATCCACAGCACTTTGATTAGTATGGTCATTTCGACGAGTAGGGGCACCTGTATTTAATGTACATAAGTTTTGTCAGTGGCGCGCTGAGCGTTTTTTCTAGCGCACGTGTGTAATTACGCAAGCGTGTCATTAGAATTGCATCGTCGCGTTATCGGGCCGAGCCCGTTATTTACAATAAACAATGGATGAGTCGAGTAATAATGTGGATTTATCTGACGATTCTGACATTATTGAAGAGTGTGAACGGGAGTTGCAACAAATTATAAACAGAAGCTGTATACCGTCTGCCTTGGAAAAAGTTGTTGAAAACGTGCCGGAGAAGAGACCGCGAGAAAAAAGTGAAGATAGCAGTGAAGAAGGTTTTACGACAGTCATACGAAGGAAATCAAAAAAGAAAGTACTTATTAGAAGCGAGTCGACTAGTGACCTCCAAAACAAAAGCAAGGACAACATATGTGAGGTATCTTTAACATCGTTAAAAATATTACCTAAGCGAATGGCTTTCGCAAAATTATTAAGGGATGAAAATATCGATCACGTCACAAACATTAAATATAAAAACCCGTACAAAATATTTATTCAATTTGACGACAAAAGGCAAGCCGAAAAACTTATAAACTGCTCAAAATTATCGGACTTAGATATAAGAGCTCAGTTTACAGCTCAAGGTAATTTATCCTATGGCCTTATAAAAGGTGTTGACTTAGACATGGACGAAAGCGAAATAATGCAGTCATTGAGCAGTGAAGAACACATAATTTCTATTAAAAGGCTGAAATGTGTGGACTTCGAAGGTAAATGGATTGACAGCGAAACAGTGCGTATTTGTTTTAAAAGTGCTACTTGCCCTGATTATGTAAATGCGTACGGGTATAGATTTACCGTGGAACGTTACGTTTTCCCGGTAACACAGTGCTCAGGCTGTTGGCAATTCGGCCATATTAAAAGATTTTGCCCAACCAATAAATGCCTTTGCCCAAAATGTGGAAAGTCCCATGAAAACTGTGACGCAAAGCGCTTCACCTGTATTAACTGCAAAGGTCCACATATGGCATTAGATAAAACGTGTCCACGTTTTCAAAAGGAGAAGAAATTACGTATTTTAATGAGCGAGGAAAATATCTCATATAAAAATGCATTAGAATTGTATATGCAAAAATATAAGAAGATAAGTATTTGTCAACATGATTTTCCACCACTTCCGCCAACATTAAATAACAATATAGCAGTTGATTCGCAAACTGAACCAATACCTGTCCCTTATCAAGACAACCTGTTTGAAAATATCTCTAAACAACCAAATGATGAAGGACTGGAAAAGCAATCGCAAGGTCGGGATGCTTCTAAAAAGAAAATAAGAAGAAGAAGGGTATCAGTGGAAAGCATGGAATATGAAGATTATCCTGATGATTATAGAGAAAAAAATAAAAAATGTGAAAACAGAGAAGAAGAGAGTAAGAAAAAGGAGGATAGAGAAAAAGACTGTAAAGGAGACAAGAGAAGAAAATTGGAGTGGACAGTGATATGGAAAAGACTTAAAGACATTGCATTTTCTAATGAGTTGTTGGAGAAAAAAATGTTGAATTTGGTGAAATATTTATTTGACGAATTAAGTTCATTTGTAGTAAATTTATTTGCTGACGGGGAGTTACTCAAAAGAATGTTTAGGCATTCTTTTGAGTGTTCATAGCAGAGGGCACTTATAAGTATTCTGGCATCAACATTTTCCAATGGAATTGTCAAAGCTTAAGGCCGAAATTGTGTAGTTTTGAAGCACTGTTATATCAAGAGAAAATTCACATAGCTATTTTAAGTGAAACCTGGCTGCATAAAGATGAAATTTTAAATATTAACGATTACAAAATTTATAGACAAGATAGAAGTGACTCGTACGGAGGTGTCGCGATTATTATTCATAACTCCCTACAATCATATTCATGTCATATTCAGTTATCTAATCCAGGAATAGAAGTTGCTCATGTTAAAATTTTAAACTGTAGAAGATTGGAAAACGTTATAGCAGTATATTGTCCATCGGCTGTATCTACACGTGCAAGCGATTGGGATACTCTTTTCTCATTGGTTTCTAGAAAAACCCTATTTGCGGGCGACTTTAACGGCCATCACACTAATTGGTCGTACAAAATTGATCAAAGAGGTACTCAACTGTTAGACTCATCTTTAGAAAACGATTTCGTATCTATCAATAATGGAGATGCGACTAGAGTTAAATTAGTTAGTGGAATTATTCAAAAAACATCTCCTGACATAACATTTGCTTCAACTGACTTAGCAGTTGAACTTTCTTGGCAAGTTTTTAACGAAAATTTAGGTAGTGACCACTTTATAATTAAAATAACATTAGATATTAAAGATCAATTTGAAATTATTAAAAAACGTAATTATAAAAAAGCTGACTGGAAAAAATATCACGACGATCTCACAAAAATATTTTCTTCACCTACTGGTTATCCAAATTTGTTAAATAGTAATTTAAGTGAGCAAAATATTCAGGAGAGATATAATTGTTTTTTAGAAATAATTTCAATAAGTGCAAATAATAGTATTCCTTTTATAAAGCTGTGTGATAAACCATTATCGAAATTTAAGCCCAAACAATACTGGTCCCCCTTATTGTCAAAGGCAGTAGGAGAACGTCGATTGGCACTTAAGACCTTTAGGAAAAATCCAACGCCAGATAATCTGAAAAAACTTGAAGAGAAAACCGCAGCAGCTAGTGTTTTGATTAAAAAAGCTAAATCACGTAGTTGGCACGAATTTTGTAATAGCTTTAATGAAACAACATCACTTTCAGATATGTGGCGTAAAATGCGGTGGTTTAAAGGTTTCCGACAACCTAAGATATTCACTTCAGATACCAATCTATTAAAATTATTAGATTCCTTAACCCCTGATTACGTTCAAAATCGACAACCCAACTTTAATTCGCGACATGATTTATTAGAATCACCTTTTACTATGCAGGAATTGTCACATTGTCTTAAGAAATAAGATACGGCTCCAGGAAGTGATGATATAACCTACTCAATGATTTTTCATCTCCCTTTTTTGGGTAAAATAATTCTCCTTCAACTTTATAATGATATCTTTGTGTCTGGATACGTACCTTCTCAGTGGCGAACAATACTTGTTGTTCCTATACCTAAAGCTACAACCCTTGCCAACTCTGAACAAAAGTTAAGACCTATTTCACTTATATCATGCGTTTGCAAAATACTGCATAATATGATGGTGAAAAGGCTTGAATGGTTTGCTGAGAAAAATAATATACTTTCACCCAACACATCCGGTTTTAGGAGGGGCCAATCTTGCCTTGATAGTTTATCAAGAGTTATCACCTATATACAAATAGGATTATCCACTAACGTTCCTACGGCGGCCTGTTTTCTTGATATAGAAAATGCTTATAATAATGTTTTGCCTGAAAATGTGGTTAGGACTCTGGATGAACTGCAATTAGGATCCCAAATTTGTAGATATGTTTGGTCTTTTTTGAGTTATAGGTGCTTATTAATAAGAAAAAACGATAATAGTATTTATTCGAGATGGACAACTAAAGGTTTAGCTCAAGGTGACCCAATGTCTCCAATACTGTTTAACTTAACGACTCATAAAATATGCAGTCAGCTGGAGCAAACTATAAGAGTATCCCAATATGCCGACGACTTTGTTTTGTTTATTAGTGATCGTAATTTATCTTTCTGTGAAACTACTATACAGCATTCGCTAAATCTGATGATATTGTTCCTCGGAGAAATGGGGCTTCAAGTTTCTAGTAGTAAATCGATGACATGTTTGTTTAGTAGAGGCAAAAGGCGGAAAACAATTAAAGTAATAGTTAATGATTGCATATTAAACCAAGTAGATAACATTCGGTATCTGGGTATGTGGCTTGATAGATCTCTGTTATGGAATAGGCATATTAAGGAGTTATCAAATAAAATATCCAAATATGTAAACATGTTAAAGATGCTTGCTGGCTCTGGTTGGGGAATGCATCCCAAATATTTGCGTACGCTATATATATCCCTAGTAAGAAGCCGAATTGATTATGGTAGTTTTTTGTATGACACCAGTGCTAGAGTACATCTATATAAATTAGAAAAACTACAAAATCAGGCTTTACGAATTATTGGTGGATTCATAAAGAGTACACCCATACATATTATGGAGAGTGAAACATGCTTATTACCTTTACACATAAGAAGATTGTATTTAGCGTATAAATTTTGTATCAAAAGTTTGTCTAGGGATAATAATGTGACCATACAGCTTCTTGAACATCTCCATTCTCTGAGACATATCACATATTGGCAATTTAAAAAAGAACCATTACTTGTTACAGTTTTCGATAAATGTAAAGATTTTGATATAGATTGTTCTAATCCTCTTAAAATGTTTTCTTTGGATATCTGGGTAACATTCATTAAAATTGACGGTATTATTAATTGTTATTTGGATAGCTTAAGAGGAGCAAAGAGAAATCATGATATCACAAGTTTGAGATTTGATATTATTCAAGAGCTGCATGAAAAATACCATAATAGACATATGTTATTTACTGATGGGTCTAAGAGCGATGTGGGCCAAGGAGCTTCATATTTTGACACAAGTAATAATGTTAGTAGTGTAATGATTTTGTTACTTTATTGTAAATATTTTAGAATTATAGTGTGAGTAGTGGACATTTTGTTTGCTAAATCGTTATATTTTTATACCAATAACATTAAATACTCTTTCAAACTTCAATGTGGCATGTTTAAAAAGAAATAGATTTAAAATGTGAAAATGGAATGAGGTATTTTTAAAAATGTAAAAACAGTATCTTTGGATTGATGTCTTGTTGGTGCGTGGTCTGATCGTGTAATGTATTAAAATGGATGTAAAACAATCAGAGAATAATATTGTAATCGAAGAGATGGAGTTTCATTCTTAGCCAGAGACACCCTTCCTACAACTACAGTTATAAAGTATGACAATCTGACGTCTATTCATAACATTTCAGAAGTGGACGAACCAGCAAAGGTTTGTGAATAATTTAAAGGCTAACTTAATTAAATTCTTTGAGGAAAAATTGCATACATAGCGTTGTTTATATTGATTGAGTTTTTGGTTTCTGACAGAATGTGTTTTATTTAAAACATACGTTTCTATTTTCATTGCTACTTTAAATATGCTGAAAAGAGCTTTAATTTTTGTAAATTCTATACTTTAAAAATTGCATGAAGTTATTCTCAAAGTACCTATAACTATGTATCTAGTAATTGTGAATGGATTATGCTGCTGGTGTATGGTTTATTTTCAGCAAATGCGACGAACTTGTGGCATTAGAGAGACGTCCTCTATTCCACTATATGATACATTTACGAGATGACATTAAGGTGGTGCCGGAAAAGGTTGGGAGATTCCACTTTTGTAATTAAGATTATAGTTATGAAGATGCATCAAGGTATGAACGTTTACATTTGAGATCATGAACGACACGATATGTCTGTAATGGTATTCTAACTGTAAAAGTTTATTATCGTTGTTTTAATGAAATAGTAATTCTTATTCGGCATTCTACAATTAAAGCATACACACATGTAAATATGTATGTATTACTTATGCAATATACGTGGCATTTACTATATTCGCAAGTTTTAATTATTTTATGATAACTAGTGCTGCATTATTCCGACTCTAGTGAACAGGATGTTTTAAAAGCCATAGGTAAATTGTAAGATTTTCAGTACAGAATCTACTGAATGCTATTTTCTTAGAATGTGATGTAAGGTCAAAGTTGTAGAATAAATAAGTTCAACGGTTAAGTATGCCGATATAATAGATACACACAACAGTCATACATAGATCACTGAAGACCATTGTTAGTTTGTGATGAATATATTCAAGTCGGTGTTGGAAATAATATTCTTTGATTGCAGAAAGTTGACTGAATTTGCTGTGAAGTGTGTTGATAGCAGCTATGCATACTGTAGAAGCCACGTGTGCTTCTAAGCGGCTACGTAAGCCAAGATAATGTATCGATGGCAGCTATGTATGCTGTAGAAGCTATGTGTATTTTTGAGCGGCTATGAATGCCTAGATAATGTATGAATAACAGCTATGTATGCTGTAGAAGCTATGTGTGCTTTTGAACGGCTATGTGTGCCGAGATGATGTATCGATGGCAGCTATGTATGCTGTAGAAGCCAAGTGTGCTAAGTGGCTATGTATGCCTAGATAATGAATTGAAAGCAGCTATGTATGCTGTAGAAGCTATGTGTGCTTCTAAGTGATTATGTATGACGAGATATTATTTCGATAACAACTACGTATACTGAGGGACATCAATTATGGTGGAGTCAAGACATCAGGACTAATTGACAAATACAGAAAGCACGAACGCTCGAACTCTAAGGGAGTTGTAAAGACCGTGTGTTCCAAGAAGCAATCAAAGGGAAAACAGAAACAATCTTAGTTGTTCTTCGTCTACAAGTTTGGTCTTCTGAATTAATGGCCAATGAATCAAAAGACTAGTCTACTGAAAAGGTGCTCAACTTTATTCATGCTTTGTGAGGACATGATTCGAAAATCGCATAATTTTAGAAATGCTGATTTTAATAATTTAATACCGGAGTTTGATTTATTTAGTAAGTCTAAAATTAGAATGTTGGATTATAAAGGTAAAGGAATGTGCTTTATATGAATGGAATGAGAAGCTGACCATACATTTTGTTCTATAAAAAAACTATTTGGCCTAGCAAAGAAACGGTTAGAAGCCCCTCCCAGTTAAGTGTTAACTGTGAAGAATGGCAAATTAAATTCAGAAAGTCATTTCCCAACGAATAAAATTATGGTCGGCTACTTGAATAAATGTTGGCCCATACTGTTGTACTTGTAAGTTTTAATGAAAATGTGCGTGATAATTCCTATTATAAGTCAATGCAAAGTCAAATGAACTGTATTGTCAATGGTAAACAAGATAAATCTGTTAGTAGTGCTCCAGCAATAGTTTAATAAATTGGGAGATTTATTGAATTTTCTCACTCTCAGCATTCCGTAATAGTCTGTTACCTATACTATAGAAGACGAGGTGAAGATAAAGTTTCAAATCGGTTTGATAATAATATATCTACATAGTAATATATCTAGTTGCATATTTTGTTTTAACTTATACACTAAAGAATATCCCTACTAAGCTGTTTGTAAAATGGCATTAAATTGCGATGAATTGGTGAAACGGCATTATATTGCGATAAATTAGTAAAACGGCATTAAATTGCGACAAATGTGTAAAATGACATTAAATTGGGATAAATGTGTAAAATAGTAGTAAATTGTGATAAATGTATAAAATTGTATTGAATTGCGATACATATCAAGTTGGTATCAAATTCCGACGATGGTATTTATTTTCGATTTCGATACTAGATTTCGTATTATGTAAAAACATATACGATTTAAGTTCGACAGTTGACAGGTGGCATTGAAGTATGGTGCTATGGTTTAAATCCATTTTTAAATCGCAATAAACTTTCGACAAATTTGAATGTTATGAGGACCTAGGCTCAGTTGCTATTCAGTGTGTTCATTAAGAAAGGAGGTTGGATATATGTATATATTGTATATTCAGAGTTGACTGGTATGGACACTAATGTTCAGAACAGAGGGTATTTGTTGTATATTGGTGCACGTGAATTACACGAAATATTGTACAGTTATATAACAAATGCCTGCACACTCATAGATGATAATAATAGATTTTTTTTTAATTGAAATAACGATAAATAGATTAGATGAATATTTCGCACTGAAACAAAGTAAAACATACGAAATACATGTATGATTATATGTTAATAGAAGATTAATAGATTCCGATTACACAATATCCTAATAAAGGATAAAACATCAAAGAAGGTAAAAAAAATAATGGTATTGTAGTAATGGTACAGAATAATAATACACATGAGAACTTTGTCGCGTGTTGCAGCACTTATTAAGTGTCAAAAATGTCAGAGTAGGACAATAAAACTGCAAGTTAGACCCCATAATTTCCCGGACTGAATTGAGTGAGTTTTACTAATAACTTACACCACAAATCACTGAGTAATAATAGTAACAAGTTCTATAAAATAATTAATGTTTACTAATGTGACTGCCTTAAGGGGATACCTCGAAAAATTTGGATTTTTTAAAAGCCTACATATCATAAATTACTAAGATTAGGTAGTCCATTTTCAGATATATTTTAATTGATGATATAATTAACAATTTTATGAATCAAAATACATGATTACGCCACTTTGCCTTAACAAAAATACAGTCCAAAGTAGCAGCTGTTAAGTTTTTTAAGAACTCAGAACTCCTAACTTACCCCGTGTAAACACTCAAGATTAATTTGACATAAACATATTTTTAAATATTATTTTTTCGCGAGAAAAAAACAAGAAAAAAGTAAATAGTACGATGACAATAAAATAAAATATGGTTTGGCGCTTATGTTGTTTTATTTTGAGAAGCGCATGGGCCATCCTATCCCATTCTTGTACGTTACGGCCATATAAGCTATCTCATTGGGGGCGTTCCCGGCAGACGGCCGCGGGCCTTGGTGGACGACGGATCTGCGCTCGACGTTTCGAAATTCTAGCCCGCCGATTATTTTTTTACGTAATTTCAAATTTACGTAATTCTTATTAATTTAGGTGGTACTCTTTTTTGTTTGTACATTTTAATTTTTTTACATATATTTAAAAAATAAATAGCAGTATATATTAATTTTTAAGTTCATTTTTAACTAGCTAAGTTACCAAAATAAAAGAGAAAGGTCATTGACTTACGTATAAGCGCTCAACGAAATTAGTCGAAGGGAGCGTAACATTTTATACATTTTTGCCTCGTAATATAATTACGACGCTGAAGTCTCGGGTTCGAAACCGGGTCATTTTACTTTTTGTTTTTTTTTTTTATTTATCCGAATGGTTCTAAATCGATATTTGAAAGAACCATCGTTCCGAAAAAATTAAAATATTCTCAGAAAAAAAACATGTGGTCCGCATTTTGATTGATTTTTTTGTTATTGTTCGCGTGAAATTTTATTCATTTTGCCTCATAATATGATTACGACGCTGAAGTCTCGGGATCGAGTCCCGGTCATTTTAATTTTTGTTTTTTGTTATTTATCCGAAATGTTCCTAATCGATATATGAAAGAACCATCGTTCCGAAAAAATGTAAATATTCTCAGAAAAAGGAATATGTGATCCGCATTTCCATTGATTTTTTTGTTATTATTCCCGTGAAATTTTATACATTTTTGCCTCATAATATGATTACGACGCTGAAGTCTCGGGTTCGAGTCCGGGTCATTTTAATTTTTGTTTTTTTGTTATTTATCCGAATGATTCCAAATCGATATTTGAAAGAACCTTCGTTCATGAAAACATGAAAATATTCTCAGAAAAATATGTGGTCAGCATTTTTATTGATTTTTTTGTTATTGTTCTGATTGGTTTCTAATTCGATATCTGAGAGACTCTTCATTTTCATAAACTAAATTCAAGGTCAGAATTGGTAATTCTGTGTCAGCCCATATATGTCCCACTGCAGGGCACGGGCCTCCTCTACAATCGAGAGTACAATTGAGAGTAGTTAGGCCACCACGCACTTGAATTGACAATTGGCCGATTAATTTCAACTTTCAACTATTACCTGAGCTTGTAGATCCACGACTTGTAGACTGCCTCAGTGGCGTAGTTGTACTAAGGTACGGTTACAAAGGTGAGGCCTCGGGTTCGAATCCCGGGTAGGGCAAAGTGATATTGGATTTTTCTATTCATTATCAGCCCAGAGTCAGGAATTTGTGCCCGATATGGCGATAGGCTCGCCACCTATCACATCGTGGGACGGAACATACATGGCGAAATGTGGGTCTTGGCACCTCTGCCTACCCCTTCTGGGAAAAAGGCGTGAGTTTATGTATGTATGTATGTAGATCCACGACATACGAGAAATATGAAAATAAGGGATCCAACGTAATCCCTATGATATGGACATTGCGATCATTGTCATCGAATTAATTCGGTTAAAATAAATTTATTTCTCGTTGTATTGTTCTTTCAGTATATATTATCATTATTTTTCATCTGATATCACAATATTTCTTGTTGCTAGCTCCTATAATATGAAGGCTACGCGATATTCCCACCAAGGACGCACCAACTTTTATTATCAATTGAATTTACTTATAACTTTTAATCGGGTTTTGCCCAATAAATATATTAATAGTGAATTAAATAGAAAAACCTTTTTACCATATTATTCCGTTTCACTAAATTCAAAGTCAGAATTGAAAATTATGGTCGCCATTTTGAACTTTTTTGCTTTTGATTCGATTGATATCTAAGTCGATATCTAATGGTTCCTTCATTTGAATGAGTAAGCAGAATTGATAGTTGAGGCCGCCATTTTGAACTGTTTTGTGTCTGGTCATGAACTGGCCATCATAATATTGTGATATTTTTCAAAACCATCCAGTATAATACCATTAGAAAAATAGTACCTTTCGGGAGCACCTCTATCAATAGACAGATGAAGACACAATCCCACCAAAAACATACTGTAAAAAAATTCCAAGTCTCACAGCTCAGGGTTTCTACCTAAAAAAATTGTGAGATGCTACATGCATATACCGATACCAAGTCGATTAATTTATTTAGTCCTTGCGTAAGGGACCTTCTGTATAAAGTTATTACGTAAGCTATTATCATATACATATTAAAAATTCTTTACGTTATAAATAAATGGATCGCCTTGGCCATCGCATGAAACCATAATGTATCGTACAATTCATACATAATGCTGCTGGATGGCTGAATTTTTTTACAGGATGTTTTTGATGGGATCTCACGTCTTTTTTTAGAGTCCTACTTTTTTTTCTTTTCGGTACTTTTTACTTCTAGAATATCACCAACAATTTTTCATAAAGTCTTATGGTTTTTTCTTATTTTTGTAGGTGTCAATTTATCACAAATATCACGGATTTGATTATTAGTATTCTTTCTTTCATGGTAATTGATATTTTGGAGCTATTTAGTCTATTTATTTGCAAGTTTTTCTTCGTTATGTCTTTCTAGAGGAATTTTGTACAGTTTCATGGGCTGAATACACCCTTTCCCTCTCAATACCCTCTCCTGTTATGCCTTTTATATACTAGGTATCTCAAGACTGCTACCGAAAACAAAGTCGGGTGGTAGTTTTAGTGAGTACAAACACAATGCAACTAAAAATTTCGCAAAGAAATGCGACAATTATGTTTTATGATTTTTTAAATATCGTCATTTTTGGGTGGTAAATCCATAGCTTTTGCTAAAATAATAATTTAAACTCTTTTATACCTTAGATTATTTAAAAATAAAAGGGTACACACTATTATTTTAGGGAAAAATGTATTTACCACCCAAATATGGTCATAGGAAAAAAATATTTAAAATAAAATTGTCGCTTTTTTTTGCAACTTTTTCTATTGCATTGTGTCTGAAGTCGCTTAAACTACCACCCGGCTTCGTTTTCGGTAGCAGTCTTGATATACCCTGTATAAATAAAATTGAAGTGTCTGTTTTAAGAGTGAAAATAAAAAAAAATGTCCTACTACATATCGTTATATACACGATACCTGTGCCGAAAATGATATTTAAAATTTTTTTGTCTGTCTGTCTGTTTGTTCCGGCTAATCTCTGAAATGGCTGGACCGATTTTGACGGGACTTTTTTTTTCAGGTAGCTGATATAAGAAGGAGTAACTTAGGCTACATTTATTATAAAAAAGTTCTTTTATTTTAGAAAAATAAAGTTTTTGTTAAATTCCACGCGGACGAAGTCGCGGGCACAGCTAGTTATATTCTAAATTTAAAGGTTCTATGTCTGCTAGAAGTGCCTTAGACTTTTGATGATCGGTCAGTCAGTTAGTGAGTGACAAAATTAAGAAAGTTTGACTAGTTACAATTCTTAAACTAGTGGTTCAAATTGAATGAAATTTTAAACATACCGTGTTTACACAATGCCTGCTTAGTAACTGAAAATTCAGGTTTCTTGCTTCGTTTAACCACAACGAAGTTATGGGGGGTTTAAAATGATCTGAATTGCTTCTAGAAAAGGATGGTACGACTGTGCCACTTTTTAGCTCGACTTGGTGGGGGCATTGCCGTGCCCCCAGATTTAGAATATTTTTTATACGAATCTATTTTATATGTCACTGAAAGTCTATATCTATACTAATATTATAAAGCTGCAGAGTTTGTTTGTTTGTTTGTTTGTTTGTTTGTTTGAACGCGCTACTCTCGGGAACTACTGGTCCGATTTGAATGATTCTTTCAGTTTTGGGTAGTTCATTTATCGAGGAAGGCTATAGGCTATATATCATCACGCTATGACCTATAGGAGGAAAGCAGTAGTGATATTTCTAGCAAATACGAGGATATTTTGTTCGTTTTTCTTGGTCCGATTGGTCAATATTCTAAACTGATAGTCAGAATTAAACATTTTGACCGCCATTTTTAAACGTGTATGCACCCGGGCGGTCCCTGGCCCGATCGCTAGTATTACTATAAAATTAATATTTACAATGCTTTTCATAAAACAAAAGCAAAATAATTGTAATTGATATCAAATAATTTCGCCGAAAAATTTGTCTAGCGTAAATAAAAGAAACATTGTTAAACAAAAATTATCCCTATTTGGTTGTAAAGAAGGTTCAAACTGGAACGGGCGGGTGTGATCGCCGTCATTCTCGCGCCAAGCGCATAGCAATAATAATAAGAGCGTGAGCGCCGGTGTGACCGCACAGTTCCAAAATCAATAATAATTATTTATGTGGAATTTAAACAATAATCTAATGTAATTACTTATCGTTTCCGCTCTGTGTATATACTTCAGGAATACCTAGTCAGTTTAGTTTGGTTGTTATTACAAAATTCAAATTTATTTCACACATTTTTGTTAAATTTACAGTTGTATCGTAAGTCAAAAATCACAAAACAGCAGAACTAAGAATGACATTCTTTTATAGGCGAAAGTCAGTGGTCAAATCACAGGTCAAATGAAGTAGAAACAAATAAATCATCGCTAGGCGCAATGCCTTTGGCGGCATTTATCAAAGGGCGCCTAGGCGATTAGCGCTTCACACTAGTAGAGTGAGTGACCGGCAAAACAATTGATACCTATCTTGTGTTTATACAGATACTAGCTGTCGGGCCCGGCTTCGCCCGGGTGCAGATAGTTTTTGAGTCCAATCCACATCAAGAACATATTATTTCGCGTGTCTACTAACTATATTTCCCGCGTGCCGTCGACTATATTTCCCTTCCGTAGGAGAGGACATCCCGTGCCAACAATTTGAATTTGAAAGAGTAGAAAATATGTATATTTGGTTTCCTGACTCATCCCACGGGAACACTACATTTTTCGGGATAAAAAGTAGCCTATGTGTTAATCCAGGGTGTCAGCTATCACTATACCAAATTTCATCAAAATCTGTTGAGCCGTTTTTTCATGAAAGAGTAACAAACATCCATACATACATACAAACTTTCACCTTTATAATATAGTAAGGATTATTGTAAATGTTTTTGAGGTTTTCGTAAAGTAATAGTTTAAAGTTCGTGTTTTACCACTTAGATTATAATAGATTTTTTTATCAATACAAAAGTATGATAAACAATATATAGGCATATTGTCAGAATCATACGGATTATAAATATACATAGGTCTACATTAATTTGTTATTACTAATGTTAATAATACCAGTAGATAATATTTAATCGGGGAATGTGCGCCAGTAGCGCAGTGCCACGGCGTGATGCGGCAACTTTCGTTAACCACGCCCCAAAATGCTGCGAATATTTTTCGAGGTAGGCTCTTAATTGATTTTGGAAGCAAATGCACTTAGATACAATTTTCTGTTGCAGAAAGTCTGAATTTGTGTAAAATTGTAACGTAACTATCAATTATTAGGGGATTTGCAAAATTTAAAGAATTTTCTATTGAAAGATAAATGAGGATTATTAATTTAAAGTTAGAGGAATTAATAGCTATTCTTGAAGTTCTTGTTGTTTAACCGAATTTATGAAGTCAGCCTTGATCATTAGTCAGACTGTCACTGAATTACCAAAAGTATCTGTTTTCAACTTAAAATCGTGACTGATTGCAATTCATTGGAAATAATTTAATAGCCCGGTTAGCTACGTGGAGGTACCATGTTAGCGATTTCTCTTTTGCTATAAAATAAGGTCTTGGAGTTTGCAGACTCATGTTGATGCGTAAATTTGTCAATAAGTATGACGTGATCTAGTATTCATTGTGCTTACAACAAAGATGATGTTTCTAGTATAATTGGGACAATAGGCATGATGACTGATTTTGAAAAACTACTTCAGAATGTTCGTATACATTAACAATACTTAAAATGAATTTAATTTTTGAAAAAAATTAAAGATTTGTGCGAAAAATTACGTTTTAAATTTTACATTTTAACCTTTGCTCAAAAACGCCGTAACAGTAATGACGTCCGTGTGTGACGTCATGCTTTTCTAAATGCTTGCTCGAGCAATGTTTACGTGTATATTGTGATATATACATTTTATTATTTTTAATAGTAATGCCGAGTTTTAATGTGGATCGATGATGTGTAGTTCCGCAATGTTATTAATGTTTCAATGGATAAAAAAGTTAGAAATATATGGCTAAAAATGGAAAGGCAAGATCCAGGATCTTTATCTTTAAATTCGATAATTAATTTCCGTGAACACTATTTTGACGGAAATAATAACTTTATTTACAATGTCCATGATGTTTGACGTGTCCAGAAAACAACATATCAAAATTTTAAATTATTATAAATAACAATAGCGATAAATATCGGAGCTACGATTCATTTATTTCCTTTAGGTATTATTATATATGGTATGCCAATTGCTGTGTATATGAGTACTGAAAAACGTTATTAATGTTCCAATTAAACAGTGATATGGATTATCGCATAGTTCCAAATTTTGAGCTATTTGCGATGAATCCTTATTCCATGAGTAATGTTCCTTTTTCGTAGGTAGCACAAAACTGATTGCATTACTAAATATTAGATAAATATACTGAATAACATACCGGGTATATCAAGACTGCTACCGAAAACGAAGCCAAGTGGTAGATTTAGTGACAACAAACACAATGCAACTAAAAATTTCGCAAAGAAACGCGACATTAATTTTTAATGATTTTTTAAATATCGTAAATTTTGGGCGGTAAATCCATAGTTTTTGCCAAAATAATAATTTTAACTGTTTTATACCTTAGAGAATTTATAAATAAAAGGGTATACACTGTTATTTTAGGAAAAAATGTATTTACCACCCAAATATGGCAATAGGAAAAAAATACAAAAAAAATATGTCGCTTTTTTTTTCCAAAATTTTCTTTTGCATGGTGTCTGAAGTCGCTTAAACTACCACCCGGCTTCGTTTTCGGTAGCAGTCTTGATATACCCTGTATAAATGACTAAAACTAGACAAGTTCGCGTTATGACTAATATTTACGAAAGTGACATGTCACTCGCTTCTGATTGGCGTTTCATCTAATATGGCGGATCCTTAGGTTTTGTACTTTTATTTTTGCAAAAATATATTTAATCTCAATTAAAAACTAAAGCAAATGTTTATTTTGAGAATCCTTCTATTATACATAATTATATTAAACCATAATTTCATTAATTCGTTGTTACTGTCATCATCCCCATTGTACCGTATAGTTTGTAAATAACAAAAACGGGAGTATACTTGTGCAGTACGTCGCCTTCGATGAGTTCGGGGAAGAATAATGACACTAGTACTGCTTTCCAAAAGGACTGTATTTGCTGGTTCTTGATTACAGGAGTATACATCGGCGAGTGCGTGCCGTTAGACAATTTGGCACGATCTATATTCCTTCACGGCGCTCACAGCTCAGAGTCGGGCGCGCGCCCGGGCGGCACAAATTCCAGCAATCCCCGCCCGCCTTCACTAATTCCGCAGTTCGTGCGGGGCGAGGCGGGGGGCCGCAGAGGCGCCGACATGTCTGAGCTGCGGGCGTCGTGACGTCACATTGTCGGGTCCACCCTTAATAAATTCTTACGTCTATGTACAATTATTTCCTTATGTAACACTGTAACTGCTCTCTATATACAATATAAAACTTATTATTTACTACGCGAGAGCGTTGGGCTTGTCGTCCGCAACAGCCTCCCCCCGGCGCTGATCCTCGGCGCCACCACACATAATCGGGAGGACGATGAGCCGACGTACGGGTCTACGAAAAACTCCCCCTCGCGTCTCCACGTCCGCACTTCGCGTCACTCCGTCGGGACCGACGTACACGCGAGCGACACGACCCTTCGGCCACACGTTCCTTGGCAGAAGGCCGTCCGCGATGACTACGACGTCGCCCGCTTTCACTTCCTCGCGCGCCGCCCTATGATCGCCCCGGGGCGTCAACGTTGGCAAGTATTCTCGCATCCAACGTCCCCAGAACGCATCCGCTAACGCCTGCGCGGCTCGCCATGCGCGCCTGTCGGTTATTTCGCTCGTTCCCTGATAAGGCAAACCGACCGCGGATCCTAACAGGAAGTGGTTAGGTGTTAAAGCCTCGATGTCGTCGGGGTCCACCGACACGAGTTAATGGACGCGAATTTATCGTATGTTCGATCTCGGTAAGTACAGTGTATAGAACCTCTCCGCGCGGCGCTCTCTCATTCAGGGGATACCTCGAAAAATTTGGCTTTTTTAAAAGCCTACATATCATTAATTACTAAGATTAGGTAGTCCATTTTCAGATATGTTTTAATTGATGATATAATTAACGATTTTATGAATCAAAATACATGATTACGCCACTTTGCCTTAACAAAAATACAGTCCAAAGTAGCAGCTGTTAAGTTTTTTAAGAACTCAGAACTCCTAACTTACCCCGTGTAGAAACTCAAGATTAATTTGACATAAACATATTTTTAAATATTATTTTTTCGCGAGAAAAAAACAAGAAAAAAGTAAATAGTACGATGACAATAAAATAAAATATGGTTTGGCGCTTATGTTGTTTTATTTTGAGAAGCGCATGGGCCATCCTATCCCATTCTTGTACGTTACGGCCATATAAGCTATCTCATTGGGGGCGTTCCCGTCAGACGGCCGCGGGCCTTGGTGGACGACGGATCTGTGCTCGACGTTTCGAAATTCTAGCCCGCCGATTATTTTTTTACGTAATTTCAAATTTACGTAATTCTTATTATTTTAGGTGGTACTCTTTTTTGTTTGTACATTTTAATTTTTTTACATATATTTAAAAAATAAAGAGCAATATATATTAATTTTAATGTTCATTTTTAACTAGCTAAGTTACCAAAATAAAAGAGAAAGGTCATTGACTTACGTATAAGCGCTCAACGAAATTAGTCGAAGGGAGCGTAACATTTTATACATTTTTTCCTCGTAATATAATTACGACGCTGAAGTCTCGGGTTCGAAACCGGGTCATTTTACTTTTTGTTTTTTTTTATTTATCCGAATGGTTCTAAATCGATATTTGAAAGAACCATCGTTCCGAAAAAATTAAAATATTCTCAGAAAAAAAAACATGTGGTCCGCATTTTGATTGATTTTTTTGTTATTGTTCGCGTGAAATTTTATTCATTTTGCCTCATAATATGATTACGACGCTGAAGTCTCGGGTTCAAGTCCCGGTCATTTTAATTTCTGTTTTTTGTTATTTATCCGAAATGTTCCTAATCGATATTTGAAAGAACCATCGTTCCGAAAAAATGTAAATATTCTCAGAAAAAAAGAATATGTGATCCGCATTTTCATTGATTTTTTTGTTATTATTCCCGTGAAATTTTATACATTTTTGCCTCATAATATGATTACGACGCTGAAGTCTCGGGTTCGAGTCCGGGTCATTTTAATTTTTGTTTTTTTGTTATTTATCCGAATGATTCCAAATCGATATTTGAAAGAACCTTCGTTCATGAAAACATGAAAATATTCTCAGAAAAAAAATGTGGTCAGCATTTTTATTGATTTTTTTGTTATTGTTCTGATTGGTTTCTAATTCGATATCTGAGAGACTCTTCATTTCCATAAACTAAATTCAAGGTCAGAATTGGTAATTCTGTGTCAGCCCATATATGTCCCACTGCAGGGCACGGGCCTCCTCTACACTCGAGAGTACAATTGAGAGTAGTTAGGCCACCACGCACTTGAATTGACAATTGGCCGATTAATTTCAACTTTCAACTATTACCTGAGCTTGTAGATCCACGACTTGTAGACTGCCTCAGTGGCGTAGTTGTACTAAGGTACGGTTACAAAGGTGAGGCCTCGGGTTCGAATCTCGGGTAGGGCAAAGTGATATTGGATTTTTCTATTCATTATCAGCCCAGAGTCAGGAATTTGTGCCCGATATGGCGATAGGCTCGCCACCTATCACATCGTGGGACGGAACATACATGGCGAAATGTGGGTCTTGGCACCTCTGCCTACCCCTTCTGGGAAAAAGGCGTGAGTTTATGTATGTATGTATGTTAAAAATCGATACATACTCCCCTAGATACGATATGATGTCCCCTAAAATGTCAAAATTCTAAAACTACTTACGTCATTATTTGTGAGTATTACGACATACGAGAAATATGAAAATAAGGGATCCAACGTAATCTCTATGATATGGACATTGCGATCATTGTCATCGAATTAATTCGGTTAAAATAAATTCATTTCTCGTTGTATTGTTCTTTCAGTATATATTATCATTATTTTTCATCAAAAATATTTTCATCTGATATTACAATATTTCTTGTTGCTAGCTCCTATAATATGAAGGCTACGCGATATTCCCACCAAGGTCGCACCAACTTTTATTATCAATTGAATTTACTTATAACTTTTAATCGGGTTTTGCCCAATAAATATATTAATAGTGAATTAAATAGAAAAACCTTTTTACCATATTATTCCGTTTCACTAAATTCAAAGTCAGAATTGAAAATTATGGTCGCCATTTTGAACTTTTTTGCTTTTGATTCGATTGATATCTAAATCGATATCTAATGGTTCCTTCATTTGAATGAGTAAGTCAGAATTGATAGTTGAGGCCGCCATTTTGAACTGTTTTGTGTCTGGTCATGAACTGGCCATCATAATATTGTGATATTTTTCAAAACAATCCAGTATAATACCATTAGAAAAATAGTACCTTTCGGGAGCACCTCTATCAATAGACAGATGAAGACACAATCCCATCAAAAACATCCTGTAAAAAAATTCCAAGTCTCGCAGCTCAGGGTTTCTACCTAAAAAAATTGTGAGATGCTACATGCATATACCGATACCAAGTCGATTAATTTATTTAGTCCTTGCGTAAGGGACCTTCTGTATAAAGTTATTACGTAAGCTATTATCATATACATATTAAAAATTCTTTACGTTATAAATAAATGGATCGCCTTGGCCATCGCACGAAACCATAATGTATCGTACAATTCATACATAATGCTGCTGGATGGCTGAATTTTTTTACAGGATGTTTTTGATGGGATCTCACGTCTTTTTTTAGAGTCCTACTTTTTTTTCTTTTCGGTACTTTTTACTTCTAGAATATCACCAACAATTTTTCATAAAGTCTTATGGTTTTTTCTTATTTTTGTAGGTGTCAATTTATCACAAATATCACGGATTTGATTATTAGTATTCTTTCTTTCATGGTAATTGATATTTTGGAGCTATTTAGTCTATTTATTTGCAAGTTTTTCTTCGTTATGTCTTTCTAGAGGAATTTTGTACAGTTTCATGGGCTGAATACACTCTTTCCCTCTCAATACCCTCTCCTGTTATGCCTTTTATATACTAGGTATCTCAAGACTGCTACCGAAAACAAAGTCAACAAACACAATGCAACTAAAAATTTCGCAAAGAAATGCGACAATTATGTTTTATGATTTTTTAAATATCGTCATTTTTGGGTGGTAAATCCATAGCTTTTGCTAAAATATTAATTTAAACGCTTTTATACCTTAGATTACTTATAAATAAAAGGGTATACACTTTTATTTTAGGAAAAATGCATTTACCACCCAAATATTTATTTATTTATTTATTTAATTCTTTATTGTACACAATAAAAAGGAATAACAGTTTAGAGATAATACAAAACAACAAAGTACAAATGGTGGTCTTATCGCTCTAAGGCAATTTCTACCAGACAACCATGGGATCGATATATGAGCAGGAAAAAAGATAGGGCAGTGTAAAATAAAGATAACGAAAGCATGGAGACAAATAAAATCATAAAAAACATATAAATACATTATATATATACATACCACATATACATACATATTATATACACATACATAAGTATTTTACATATACATACTTATATACATTTATATAAGTATATATACCACAAATATGGTCATAGGAAAAAAAAAATTGACGCTTTTTTTTGCAACTTTTTTTGTTGCATTGTGTCTGAAATCGCTTAAACTACCACCCGGCTTAGTTTTCGGTAGCAGTCTTGATATACCCTTTATAGACTAGCGACCCGGCCCAGCTTCGCCCGGGTACAAATAGATTTCTGTACAAAAATATGTACGTATTATTATTATACATATAAACCTCAGGCACGCTACTGCCGCCCTGGCCGGCCGGTACCGCCGCAAGCGCTACGTCCCGCAATTTTAAATCTGTAATATCTTCGAAAATATTCATTTAAATCTCGTGCTGTAAAGGACCATATAGATCTATATTAAACCAACAATGTATTTAAGCTTTTTAATTGGAGAAGGATTAATGCTGTATTTTTCGTAAAAAGTAAATGACAAAAAACTGTTATTGTGGGATATCCATAAGAGATGGACATATACCATCGCGGAGTTTTCTGTAGACCTTTTCAATGTGTACAAATAATTACTACATTATTTTGATAAATCTCGTAGGGTTCAGCCTGCGTTTGCAATGTAAGCGGAAAAAAATTGATAATTAACGACATCACATTAGAAACCTCAAATATAACAGTATTTCTCCATTATTTAATGGATGTTATTATACACGTAAACCTTTCTATTGAATCACTCTATCTACTAAAAAAACGGCATCAAAATCCGTTGCGTTGTTTTAAAGATTTAAGCACACAAGGAGACAGAGAAAGCGACTTTGTTTATACTATGTAGTGATACCTATCTAGAACTATTATTCCATTATATACGGGAACAATTATTCATTAACTGCAAATGTAACTTTGTAATCCTATACATTTATATGGGATTACAAAGTTATTCACGCAGTTGGTGTATCTAGAACACTAGGCAGAAATTACGAAATGTTTAAATTTTTCCCTACTTAAGACACTAAACACTAATCTATACATATAAATAAAATTGAAGTGTCTGTTTTAAGAGTGAAAATATAAAAAATGTCCTACTACATATCGTTATATACACGATACCTGTGCCGAAAATGATATTTAAAATTTTTTTGTCTGTCTGTCTGTTTGTTCCGGCTAATCTCTGAAATGGCTGGACCGATTTTGACGGGACTTTTTTTTTCAGGTAGCTGATATAAGAAGGAGTAACTTAGGCTACATTTATTTTAGAAAAGTTATTTTCTGTCTGTTTGTTCCGGCTAATCTCTGAAATGGCTGGACCGATTTGGCGGGACTTTTTTTGTCAGGTAGCTGATATAATAAGGAGTAACTTAGGCTACATTTATTTTAAAAAAGTTCTTTTATTTTAGAAAAATAAAGTTTTTGTTAAATTCCACGCGGACGAAGTCGCGGGCACAGCTAGTTACATTCTAAATTTAAAGGTTCTATGTCTGCTAGAAGTGCCTTAGACTTTTGATGATCGGTCAGTCAGTTAGTGAGTGACAAAATTAAGAAAGTTTGACTAGTTACAATTCTTAAACTAGTGGTTCAAATTGAATGAAATTTTAAACATACCGTGTTTACACAATGCCTGCTTAGTAACTGAAAATTCAGGTTTCTTGCTTCGTTTAACCACAACGAAGTTATGGGGGGTTTAAAATGATCTGAATTGCTTCTAGAAAAGGATGGTACGACAGTGCCACTTTTTAGCTCGACTTGGTGGGGGCATTGCCGTGCCCCCAGATTTAGAATATTTTTTATACGAATCTATTTTATATGTCACTGAAAGTCTATATCTATACTAATATTATAAAGCTGCAGAGTTTGTTTGTTTGTTTGTATGTTTGAACGCGCTACTCTCGGGAACTACTGGTCCGATTTGAATGATTCTTTCAGTTTTGGGTAGTTCATTTATCGAGGAAGGCTATAGGCTATATATCATCACGCTATGACCTATAGGAGGAAAGCAGTAGTGATATTTCTAGCAAATACGAGGATATTTTGTTCGTTTTTCTTGGTCCGATTGGTCAATATTCTAAACTGATAGTCAGAATTAAACATTTTGACCGCCATTTTTAAACGTGTATGCACCCGGGCGGACCCGGGCCCGATCGCTAGTATTACTATAAAATTAATATTTACAATGCTTTTCATATAACAAAAGCAAAATAATTGTAATTGATATCAAATAATTGCGCCGAAAAATTTGTCTAGCGTAAATAAAGAAACATTGTTAAACAAAAATTATCCCTATTTGGTTGTAAAGAAGGTTCAAACTGGAACGGGCGGGTGTGATCGCCGTCATTCTCGCGCCAAGCGCATAGCAGTAATAATAAGAGCGTGAGCGCCGGTGTGACCGCACAGTTCGAAAATCAATAACAATTATTTTATGTGGAATTTAAACAATAATCTAATGTAATTACTTATCGTTTCCGCTCTGTGTACATACTTCAGGAATACCTAGTCAGTTTAGTTTGGATGTTATTACAAAATTCAAAATTATTTCACACATTTTTGTTAAATTTACAGTTGTATCGTAAGTCAAAAATCACAAAACAGCAGAACTAAGAATGACATTCTTTATAGGCGAAAGTCAGTGGTCAAATCACAGGTCAAATGAAGTAGAAACAAATAAATCATCGCTAGGCGCAATGCCTTTGGCGGCATTTATCAAAGGGCGCCTAGGCGATTAGCGCTTCACACTAGTAGAGTGAGTGACCGGCAAAACAATTGGTACCTATCTTGTATTTATACAGATATTATTGTAAATGTTTTTGAGGTTTTCGTAAAGTAATAGTTTAAAGTTCGTGTTTTAACACTTAGATTATAATAGATTTTTTTATCAATACAAAAGTATGATAAACAATATATGTATAGGCACATTGTCAGAATCATACGGATTATAAATATACATAGGTCTACATTAATTTGTTATTACCATAGATTTAGTATAAAACATAGATCGGCAATGTGAAAGAGATAGAATAATTTAACTCATACGTTAAAGCGAGATGCATGATGCGACCATTCGTTTACACAGAAGTAGCCAGCAGTGACCAAGAGTCAAAATATGTCAAACTAAGCGAGCAACAAAATTCGCTTATTTTCATAATTTATTTAATTTTACAGTACTTGGTTATATTTATTAAACGTAGTTTATTATAGTGCATTGTGTAGTGCCAAGGTGTGGTTCATGCAGGCGTAAAAATCCGAAATAATTACAGTTTTCACAGGTACCGGCCACTTTTGCACAATACTTTTTTGTGACGATATTATAGAATTAAATGGAAATCCGTGTATACATATCGGTAGAAAAGAATATAGTATTTCATTGTATTAATACGCTGAAAGCATCCATTACGTATAAAAAATAATATCAAATACGTGAATTTACAATAATTTCAACCAAAAGTTGCTAGGGATTGACTGACAGGTTCGATCAATAAAAGGTTGTCGATAAAATCGTCGATGACAACATATGTTTCCCTACATTTTTATGGGGCTATAGTATGTTGTGATAGTGTGCATTTTTCTCCTTCTTCTACCTGGCGTTAACTCGGCCATATTTCCCCGGCCATTATTATAGTATTCATTCTACAATATTACTTATTACTTTACTTTTTCTCATTTTTTTATATTTGTGGAATATTTATTATAACACTTCATGTGTGTGATTTATGAATTAAGAACCTGTTTCAATCTCTGCCAAGAGGCTGTCAATTTATAATAGTAAAACAAGAACATATTCGATATTATTATAAAATATGCGATACTTCTATGCACAATATCATCATCCAAACCTTGAAGCAACATTATTCATTTATCATAACATTAGGTAAAGGTAACGTGACCATTTATTTTTTGTACCAGAGCGGGACATCTGAGGAATTAAATAATAATAATAATAAAGTTTTTACAAGTTTTTTATAATAAAATTTTATATTATACAATCTATAATATAAAATTATAATCGTAGTCGTATTTTTGTATTTGTCGCCTAAACCAATTTATTTCAAAACAACGTGTATAGTTTTTAAATAAGTGTGAAATCAAAATAGTTTTCATTACTGCGACACTCAAATGTGTTTTATCACTTGGCTATATTTTGTTAATGTGAGTTAAATATCTTCGATAGGTGCGTTACTTCCAGACAGACATGTTATTTACTCAATAATTGAGTAAAAGTTTTTAAAGCAAGATTGTATTTACGAAAGAGCTGGAATAATACGACCACGGTTTTTAGCAGTAGTTCGGTAAAGAATTTCGAGCGGAAAATACATTTTAAATTATCGTTTGGTCTGTTTGCAAGAGCGGGACTATATCGGCCTTGCTGGTGACACCGGGACAGACTTCCTGAAAGCGGGACGTATGGTCACGTTAGGTATAGGTTTAAAATTTATAATTCTCATAGGCAAAAACATTAGTTTAGGTGACGAGATCGAGAAAACCTTGGTAGTTTATTAAACTGTCTCTTTCTTCAGTCACAGGAATGCGACTAATGAACATAGGCCTTCCACAAGAATGTCTACATCAGTTTGTTGTAAGCTGCCTGCATCCAACGACTTCCTACAAGCTCCTCCGTACACCTCCAACGCGGCCTAGCAGGCGTCCAACACTTCCCAATGTGTTACAAGTCAATTAATTGACTTAAATAAGCATATTTTTTTAACTCTAGTATAAATATACTTACGCGAATTTTACTCATTGAAAAAAACTAATAATCATGGATTTTGTTGCAGACCGAGTCCACTCTACGACTACGAAAGCTGTAAAGTAATCGAAACTTCGCGACGGGAAATTAAAAAAATAAACCGAAAACGCTAAAACTTTGTAAATTATAGTTTTATTTTATATTGTTCTCAGTTTAATTAGATGTCTGTACTAAAGACTCATACAAAATATCTCAAACAAAATGTTTTCCAAATAATATGACAATTTATCTTTATTTATTTGTGTGTTTATCAATCTGTATTGAAATAAACACATCAATAAGTTTCTGTTAATATATAATAAAATGTCGCATATATCCATAACATTTTATTTCACAACTACAGGCCGACAGCTATATCGATATCGATATGATACTATCGAAAGTGCATGGTACACCACTATATGTCAAGCACACATGTAAACTTCACGCACACAATCGTAAATCAGTTTTGGTCGCGCTCAAAATGACACATTGCCGATCTATGTTCTATACTACATCTATGGTTATTACTAATGTTAATAATACCAGTAGATAATATTTAATCGGTGAATGTGCGCCAGTAGCGCAGTGCCGCGGCGTGATGCGGCAACTTTCGTTAACCACGCCCCAAAATGCTGCGAATATTTTTCGAGGTAGGCTCTTCAACACGACGGCTAACGACCGCTTGACGCTGCGTATAAGGCGCTCCCAGGCTCCCCCCTGATTTGGCGCCCCCTGATCGGTGAAACGCCACTCGGTCCGGTGTGCCAACGCGACGTCCTGTAGAGCCGGGAGCCACTCTTTATACGCGAGCGCCAACTCCGCCTCCGCGCCTCGAAAATTGGTCCCATTGTCCGAGTATATAACCTGCGGCCAACCTCTACGTGCCGCCATACGCCGAAACGCCATAAGGGCCGAGTCAGTGCTCAAACTATCGACTAACTCTATATGCACTGCCCTTATCACTAAACACGTAAACAACATACCCCATCGCTTTTCTCGCCGCCGCCCGACCGTCACCCACATCGGCCCAAAGCAGTCCACTCCGCATGTAGTGAATGGCCTCACGTAGGCCCTCAGGCGCGCCTCCGGCAAGTCCCCTTTGACGGGCACCGCGGGCGCCGCTCGCCGAATACGGCAAGTGACGCACGCGCGTACCACGCCCTTTGCCGCGGGGCGCAGTCGCAAAATCCAATACCTTTGCCTGAGATTATTCACTATATGTTCCGTGCCGATATGAGCCGCGGCGTGTTCGCGTTGTATTAACAACCTAGCTATGGGATGCGACCCATCGATTACAGGCGGTCGTTTAAGCGATTCGTGAACCGCGGCGGCGTTGATACGTCCCCGAAGCCGTATCAACCCGTCGGGTCCGTACTCGGGGTCTAGTCGGTATAGCCGGCTAGACCGTCCTACTGATTTTCCGTTTTTTAGACACGCCAATTCCGCGCTAAAACTATCCTTTTGCGCCTGTTTTAATAATATCAACTCCGCGCGTTCTAGGTACTCTGCCCGCGACCTACTTTCGCGGTGCCGCCACATGTCTACCGCGGCTAACACGCGCGCGAGTGTCCTACATATTTTTTCCCATGACGAGAACCTACTTATATTAATCACGGGGTGTTCCTCCCGCACCCGCGTGACTAATACCTCTTCGGAGGTTTCGACTTCCGTGATCGCCTGAGTGGCCAGTTTTTCCGAGTCAAAACTGTCCACCCAGTCGTCCATATAATGACTCCGCGTGATGGCCTCATACGCGCGCGGATGCGACTCCCGATGATCCCTAGCGTTCCTGTCGCGCACGCTATGCGCAATAAACGGTGAACTACGCGCTCCGAAGATCATCGACGCCATCACGTACTTCTGTGGCGGGCCACTGCGGTCGTCGCCCCGCCACAGGAAATGTTGCGCGACCCTATCCTCCGGCCTAATCTTAATTCGTAAGAACACATCTCTAATATCCGCCGTTATCGCGACGGGTCCTTCCCGAAAACGAAATAAGATGCCCTGAAGTGACCGGAGTAGGTCCGGTCCGTCTAATAACACGTCGTTCAAACAGACGTTATTCGCACGCGCGGCTGCATCAAAAACTAGTCGAACTTTCCCGGGTTTGTTTGGGTTCGTAACGGCGAAATGCGGCAGGTACCAATGCCGCGGACTCTCAGTTTCCTACGCATCGTTCCGCGTAACCACTACTAATTAACTTATCAACTTCCGCCGTGTACGAATCCCTAAAACCACGCGACTTGTCCATTTTCCTTTCAATACCGCGCAGCCTCCGAAACGCCATGTCGTAACTCGGAGGTAGCGCGACGTTGTCCGAGGCCCACGGCAAACCCACCTCGAACCGACCGTTAACAAGTTTCGCCGACCGTTCAACTATAGCGATCGCGCGCTCCTCCGCCGCTATCGGCTTTCGCGTTTTACTAATTCCCAACGCGTCGATACTAAAGTGTTCCTTAACCATTTCGTGCAAGTCGTCCGAGCTATCGCGCCGCGCCTCTTGCCATGTGCGCGCGTAAAGGACCGACTCAGCGCTTGCTCGGAGGATTCTGCCAGGCGCTACGTTAGTTCCGTGCAGAACCCATCCGAGCCGCGTAAGAGATGCCGCAGGCCGGCCTTTGGCTCCGGATAACAACTTCCGCGAGACAATGAGCTCCCAGTTATCCGACCCTATGAGTACGCGCGGCCTAGCATCCCTAAAACAAACGTCTTTCACGTTTAATCTACGCAAATGGGACGCGTTTAATACCTCGGCACTCACTGTTTGCCGTCCGAGCGAAAGATCGCGCATCGTACGCGCCTTGATGGTGTATCGTTGTCGGCCGTTTCTACCGGACACCGACAGGTCGACAGTCTCGCTTTCCAAACCTGCCTGACTTGAAGCGACACCGCGAATGGTGAGCTTTCCCGGCGTACCGTTCGCGCCCACCGCCCGCGCTATCTCTTCGTCGACTAACGTGACTGTCGACCCCTCGTCAAACAACGCGTACGTCCTGACGGCTCCGTTCGGGCCCCGTACCGTAATCGGGCAAACCTTGAGTAACACGTGGTCCCGGGTGTGTGTCTTTGCGGCGGTGGCGGCGACACGTTCCTCCGCAACGTTCTCGACGGGTCGTTCACGCGGCGAATGTAGCAACGCGTGATGCGTCCGCCTACATTCGTCGACGCCGCACCGTTTACCCGGGCAGTGGAAACGCCTGTGCTTACAGCTGAGACACTGAAAGCACACGCGCGCCTCCTTGGCCCACTCCCACCGCTGGGCAACCGTCATAGCGATAAGCTTCTTGCACAGAACGGTCTTGTGCTCGGCCCCGCAACACAGACACACACTTTTCTCTACACTGTCCGTAGTCGTGTAAACGTTCGCGCCGCGATTTCTCTCGTGCGCCCGACGCGGTCGAGTCTCGGATTTCGGTCCCGCCGCGACTCGACCCGCGCTCGCGGGCGCAACCTGCGGCGCGGTAGGCGCATACGCGTGCCTAACCGCGCGGTCCGCTTCGCGCATTAAAAACTGCGAGAGGGCGACTATCTCCGGTTCCCTCCCGCACCCGTACTCTTCCGCGTAATCACACCACTTAGACTTCACGTGTGGACTAAGTTTCTCCGTTACTATACGCGCGAGCATGGGGTTGGCTAGATAACCGCGTTCGTCTAGCCCCGCTATTATAGTGACAATGTTTTGCAACTTTATCGCGAAACCGTTCAACTCCGCCGCGGACGCTCCTAGCCGCGGTAATCGCGATAAATCATTAATTGCCCTATCTATAATAATTTTCGGCCGCCCGAAACACTGTTCGAGTGTTTTCATAATCGCGGACGGCTCGGTCGCGGTGTACAGTAGCGCGGACACCGCCTGTCGTGCTTCGCCCCTCAACGAAGCCCTAAGTCGAGCAAGGTTCTCCGCGGGCGAGAAACCGTGCATACTCGTTGATTCCCGCATCGCGGCCTTAAATGGCAACCACTCCTCTGTCGCCCCACTGAAACTAGGCAGGTCTTGAGTCTGCCTAGGCGGCGCGCGTCGCCGCATCATTTGATCGAGTGTGTCGGCTAACTTTTCAATTCCGCGCTCCCGTGAGCGCTCCGGCGTTATTTCCCTACGCCTATCTTTCGATTCCGGGTTCGGGACGCGTCCTTTCATTTACTTCGGTTCTCGGCGCGCACTCCCGCGTAGCGGCTGGGTCCCCCTCCCCCCGTATAAGGGATTGGTTGAGCCAGTCGCTCACCCGCCTATCTGCGTTGGCGGCTTCGTCTCCGCCGACACTTTCGCGATCCGTTTCCTCACGTATCGTGGCGACATCCGCGGCTAACCTCTTCCGAATGAGACTAGCCTGCAACTGTAATTCCTGTCTCCGTATTTCCGCAAGTTGCTCTTCCGCGTCGAGCTCGGCCTGCCTTATCCGGGCTATCGCGCTGGCAGTCGACCGATGCCAACGTACCGACGGCGGTCGCGACCTACGTTCCGGGTTCGCGGCTGCGGGTTCACGCGGAGTCGTGAACTCGAGCGTCGTCGGCTCCACCGCGGTGTCTCTCGCGGCGGTACGCACGGTGCTAGACGCGGACGCTTGTACTGACGGTGACGCGGGGTAATCTTCATACACCCGTAACGTTTCTGCGGTTTGGCTGCGCGTCGTCGGCATATTGACCCAACGCCCTAACGACCCAAACCTAAACCTATACCTAAACCTAAACCTACGGTGCCTGGATTCAACCCGCGCTCTCAAGCGCTCTTCTTTGGGTTGGTGGTGACGCACAACTTCACCACTCGCTGACCTGTCGCGCCGTCGTGAAAACGACGTTTAACACAGCCGCCTCTGCCCTTTGGCACCGTTAGGTGGCAGGACGAACTGCGCCGCCGTGAAAACGGCGTTTAAACGCTATCAGCACCGCACACGTTTCGCGCGGACACGCCCGTTGCGTATATTTCGACGCGCACTTTCACTTGATACGCCCGTCGCGTATCTTTCCGCACTCACTTTAGTAGCGCAGCGCCGCTGCAGCCCGACGCTCGTCGCACACGACGCTCGTGGCGCAGCCCGACGCTCGTCGCACACGACGCTCCGGCTTCACCCCGACGCTCACGGGGTAGCTCGTCGCGGCCCGACGCGCCGCAGACAATGGATACTGCGGCCGCACACTTCTGTGCAGAGAGGGAACGGCGTTCCCGTTTCACTCGGCGTCCTGTCTTCACCGAGATCTTCTTGATGACACACTCGCCGGCGTGCAGTTCTTCTTGTTGCAATTTTTAGGTTTTTCTCAGCAATCCGGCGAACGAAGGACCAAAGGACTGTGCAATCCGGCGAACGAAGGACCAAAGGACTGTGCAGTACGTCGCCTTCGATGAGTTCGGGGAAGAATAATGACACTAGTACTGCTTTCCAAAAGGACTGTATTTGCTGGTTCTTGATTACAGGAGTATACATCGGCGAGTGCGTGCCGTTAGACAATTTGGCACGATCTATATTCCTTCACGGCGCTCACAGCTCAGAGTCGGGCGCGCGCCCGGGCGGCACAAATTCCAGCAATCCCCGCCCGCCTTCACTAATTCCGCAGTTCGTGCGGGGCGAGGCGGGGGGGCCGCAGAGGCGCCGACATGTCTGAGCTGCGGGCGTCGTGACGTCACATTGTCGGGTCCACCCTTAATAAATTCTTACGTCTATGTACAATTATTTTCCTTATGTAACACTGTAACTGCTCTCTATATACAATATAAAACTTATTATTTACTACGCGAGAGCGTTGGGCTTGTCGTCCACAACAATACTTATATTCTTATCGTGGATGGATATAAAAAGATCATGTTTTTAAAAGCTCTCGAAGATACAAGAATTAAGACAACGATTAAATCACGTTCAAAAATATTTTATTTCTTATATCACCACTACGGTGCGTGTTCGCATCTCTCAGGTTCTACCGCGGGAATTGCCGGGAACGAACGAACGAATGAATGAATGTCAGAGTGAAGAGCGAGTATGATTAATCACTCGAGTGTATGACGGATGGATCAATACCACATCAGATATGCGAACACGCACATTATGAGATATAAAAGGATATTCTAAGTACATTTTCGTATACGAGTAAAACTAGGACAAAATAAATATAAATAATTATAAAAGCTAACAATAGTATGCAAGTCAACAAAACATGTTATTTTACTTACCGGTGGAAAGTTATTCCTGGCAAATTTTTGTATGTCGCACTTTCACACCCGTACACACTGCATTTAACCATTTTTGTTGTGAATATTAATCAAAGATTAATAATAAAATAGCGAAAATCGTAAATTACGCCGCCATTACATGTAGCTTACTCGATGCAACATTCAATGGCGACCTGCCACGCTGGCTAATTTGTCATTGTAGTGGTCAGTGTTACCATAATAAGGACAAAAAGAGACAAACTTATGCTGTAATTTGAATCATGAGCAGGATAGACTATGTTGTTATTATTGTCAATGTGTGCTAATAAAATGTGTTTAGTCTGCTTTTTTATTATATGTCTGTGGGTAAAACGTGTAGTGCTTAATGTGGTAGCATGTTACAAGAGTGGTTATGGTCGATCGTGTTCGACCTTGGATTAATATCAATATATCAGATCAGAATGACCATAATGATTCTTCAGATAGTAATGACATAGTTCTGACAAAGACAAATCAATCTGAGACTATCGGTAGCCGAATGTAATGATTCTTAGTCATCACAAATTGGCTTTGTCGTTGCTATAGTTATACATACAGAGTAGTGTTGCATATCAATAGTCGACTATTGCTAAACTATCGATAGTCTATCGATAGGTGACGTCATATCAATAGTATCGATAGCCTATCGATAGTATCGATAGTATCGATTCTATCAGTAGTGTGATATGGGCAATAGTATTGATATACAAAAATAGTATCGATAGTATCGATACTATTGAAGGCCAGTATTGCTCCTAAAGCAATACTATCGATAGTATCGATAGCTCACACTATCGATAATTTAAAAAACTGCGATAGTATTGCCTTCCAATATTCAATTACATAGCCAGTATATTTCTTATTAAAAAAGAAAACTTACTAATCCTAAAGAGCATAATAATCTCAGAATATAATCAAAAATTGACACAGGGCAACACTTAGCCCTGTCAAGTTTAAATTTTTCGTTATACCTACTTGCTACAAAAGCTATAATTCCGAAACGATACTATCGGCGGTTATAAAACTATCGATGGTGTAATACTATCGATAGTTTTACAAACTATCAATAGTATTGATAGTTTTTATTATTTAATACAACGATACTATCGATAATATCGATAGTATCGATAGTATTACTTAAAATATATCGATATTGTCGATACTATCGACAGTATTATTATGTAATAGTATCGATCCTATCGATACTGTTACTTCTAATCAATACTATTTGTTTATTTATGATATCGATAGAATCGATAGTATCGATTTTATCGATAATATCGATAGCACTATCGATATTGTAACTAGTTTCGAGGTCATCTATCGATAGGGAAACTATCGATAGTTGGGCAACTCTAATACAGAGCATGTCATGTATATGGGTAATATATTTAGCTTTAAGTATTTAATGTGTAACGTGCATATGGAGATTGCACGTAGTAGGACGGCCGAATGTAATGATTTTGTTACTTTATTGTGAATATTTTAGAATTATAGTGTGAGTAGTGGACATTTTGTTTGCTAAATCGTTATATTTTTATACCAATAACATTAAATACTCTTTCAAACTTCAATGTGGCTTGTTTAAAAAGAAATAGATTTAAAATGTGAAAATGGAATGAGGTATTTTTAAAAATGTAAAAACAGTATCTTTGGATTGATGTCTTGTTGGTGCGTGGTCTGATCGTGTAATGTATTAAAATGGATGTAAAACAATCAGAGAATAATATTGTAATCGAAGAGATGGAGTTTCATTCTTAGCCAGAGACACCCTTCCTACAACTACAGTTATAAAGTATGACAATCTGACGTCTATTCATAACAGTAGTATGTATAAAATTGATTCCGAAGTCTCAATTATGACACTCGAGCTCATTGCAATTTCTGAGGCTTTAAATTCTATAAACACATTAAATAGTCAAGCTGTAGTCATCTTTACAGATAGCAAAAGTGCATTGTTCCATATAGCTCGATGCGCCTCTGGGTTGAGAGGTGTTTCGGTAGCTTATGATATTTTGAATAAAATTCATAATCTGGCACTTATTGGTATCGACCTGAAGTTGCAGTGGGTTCCATCCCACATAGGCTTAAGAGGTAACGAGGTGGCTGACACACTGGCTAAATTGGCCTGTTCACAAGGATTAAATTATAGTTTAAAATCAAACTTCACTTAAAAATTATATAAGTGTAAAGAAATATGCTATGACGTATACAAAGAATATTTTGACGTAAAGAGTAAGGAAAAAGGAATTTGGTATAAAACTGTACAGTGTCAGCCTCCTCGTATACCTTGGTTCATTACTGGTAATTTATTGAGTAGGTCTTACATCGTTCTAGCCCATAGATTGCGTTCTGGTCACTATCCATCAAGAAAATTTGGATTCCTTATGAAGAAAGTTGATTCGCCGAATTGTGATGTGTGTGGGATTCTGGACGATGTCTATCACCTCTTAGTGGATTGTACCAAATACAAGGATAAAAGATGTAATTTAATTCGGAAATTGCAATTAAATATGCTTGACATGGGAGTTTTTGCCAACATTTTATCGAGGCCAACTTCTGCAGAGGCTGGCGCGTTGTTTTAGTCCCAGAGTTGACGACCAAAACCATGTATCATAGCAATACGGTCGAAACTGTATAAAATCGTTAGATTATGTGATTCTGAACCCGACTAGGTTAGTAGTAACGGTCAAAAGTGTAGCAATTGCATGTGAGGCTATTTCTGCTGTGTCCAAAAAAAGAGGCAGTCGGTATCATAGCAATACGTCTGATATTGAAAATTTACATAGATTTTATAATTTTATGACGAATAAGTTGGTTTTCAGACATTTTGCGCGTAGTATATAACTGAAGCGAATTTTTGAAAATGTCAACAAATTTAGCCGACCTGTATTATAGCAATCCGAATGATTTTTTTTCTACCGTTCGTTAATAAGACAGGATTGCAAAAAAAATGTTTTCAGACATTTTAGATGTCGCATGTACTCCCAAAAGAGAAAAGAACGTTTTGGAGTCACTTGGCCGATGCCTGAGTGCTTCTTACGTTCCTGCTGCGGTGGGAATGGTTTTTTGCATGTTACGCTCTTGCCACTCTCTTACTATACATAGTCACTCACCAGTTGTCCTAACCGTTGAAATGACGCTCACTTAAAGTGACAACAAACTATAAGTTGCTCAGGCGGACGTGGGTGTGTCGCTGGTTGTCAGAGGGCTCGCGGACGTTTTTTTTTCTTCTATTCCCAATGATAAGGCATGGTTTGCTCATCTGCCATTGACGAAGTTTTCGGGGATGGAAGAATAGGTTTTTAAGAATTCAAAATTATCAATTATAATAGACGTTTTTATAGCATACATACATTGTCCGCGCTCTAGTTTGGCAAGACAAAAGCAAGGTGATTGCCCGACTTGCAATCAGTCACGCTTCAACACGGTCGATATCGAAAAGTTGTCTGATAAAGGAGGTGCTACACTGAATTCTTCTGATATAATTTTTTTTTACGTCTGGTTAATTAATTTCATCAAGTTCAACAATTTTCAGACATATTGCTATGATACCGATCGGTAAAATTCCTTAACATATTTAGAATGGTCTCAAAATTTGATGCATCCTAATTTCCTTCTGAAAATTTTTTTTTTTCTTTTAACGAATCCTAATTTACCCGTAAAGAACATTTTCAGACGGATTGCTATCATCATATTTTTTTGTCTCATTTTTAATTTTTCTAAATTATTTTTTGGGTTCGCGCTACACTATAAACTTCTGAAAAATATGTTTTCGGTATCTTATAGCTATTATATAACTACAGTCAGAAAATCAGACAGATTGCTATGATACACTCCGGTAAAATTTGTTGACATTTTTGAAAATTCAGTTCGGTCAAACGCTACGCGAAAAATGTCTGAAATTGGTATTTTCGAGTTCGAAATAATCAAATCTATCAATTTGATGCGGTTGTGGCCGTATTGCTATGAGACAAAAATTTTGGTTGTCATCTCTCGTACTATTTGAAATGTTTATACATTAATAGAATCTTGCTGAGTGTTATTGTTTAGGGTACGATGGGACTGACGTACCTTGGTTGGGCAAAAGTCCCTAAATAAAGAAAGATATAAAAAAAAAAAGTTTTGTGAATCTAATATCTCTAATAGAGCTTCACCATATGAATTAGATAATGAATTACCCCAAGATTGATGGTGACAGTTGAGATCACCAAGAATAAGTATAGGTCTAGGAAGAAATTTCAGGAGGTTATTGAATTCATTGAGAATAGAAGAGGAAGGATGAGAAATATAAATAGAAACTATACAAATATTATTTACACTTACAGCTACAATGGAGATTTGATCGCTATGGGAAGGTAAAGAAATAAAGGAGAAAGGGACAGAGTCTCTAATGAGTAAGGCAACACCACCATACCCATCAGGTCTGTCTTCTCTTACAGTAATGTACTTTTGTATTTTCAAAACATGACCTTGTATTAGCCATGTTTCTGACAAAGCAAATACAAAAGGCTGATATTTGTTAATTAAATCAGATTTTTTATTAATTATGCTGCGACAATTCCATTGAATTATTTTGGACTGATTGTCCATTGTGTGTGGGAATAGAATAGTCAAGAATAGAGGCAACGTGGGACGGTGATATATTGTATTTTGTTAACAGATTAAATAGTGATAGAATAAAGTCTTTAATATCAAATGTTTCTTTTTATTTCCATCCTTCTTGGGAGAAAGGGCACATCCATTTGATGGTTCAGGCAGTGAATACTCATTGATAAGCTTATTGTGAGCTTGTTGATTGTATCCTTTGGATACGGTAGGAGCAGAACGGGGCTTCAAAAATACAGTTTTTTTATAATTTGACTTAGTTGGTGAAGTTGAGGAATATGATATGATATATAATATGGGGATTTGGGGGAAGTTAATATATCAGCATAAGATTTAGTGACAGGTGGTAGCAGCTTGGACGCCTCCATGTATGATGTAGCACTTTGGGCCATATGAGTTTTTATTTGTTTTTGTCTCGAAAATTCGGGACAAAATTTACTGATAGCATAATGATGCCCTGAACATAAGCAACACGATCCATTAGACTCCTCTATGTCACATAGTTCCCCAGCATGGTTTTGCCCACACTTGTAACACCTAGGTTTAGATCTGCACTGTACTTTTGTATGTCCAAACCACAGATCACTCCCAACCGACAACAATTAAAGCATTGAATTGTGGGATATATATACAGAGATGTACAAAATACCCTTTACAAAGTATCTGGAATACAAAATGCAAGATACTTTTAAATTAAGTATTTCAGATACCAGATACAAAATACTTTCGAAAATTGTATCTGAAATACTAGATACAAAATAAGTATCTTCTAAATACCTCTTAAGATGAAAATACTTTTGTAATAAATTTAATTTTAATATTATAGTTTATACAAAAATGGTGGATAAAAAGCACTTGACGGATAAACCAATTTTCAGGCTTGATCAATCATACCTTAAATACTTAAAATATTTTTAAGTAAAAGACTTAAGTGAAACTAGTTCTACAAACATTTCATCACTTATTTTTCTTGCATGAGGCCTCAGAATCATACCCCTAAAAGAAAAGAGTCGCTCCTCAGGGGCAGAACTTGGCAAACAGGTGTTATATTTCAATAATAGTTTTTGTACTGTAGGGTAACTGTTTAAGCTCTTTCTCTAATATCTATTATTAAAGTATTGCAGTGTTTCTAAGTCAGCACTGCTGGCAGTAGATCCCGTATTTTCACCATGTGTAATAGATGAATCAGAATCTTCTAAAAACATGTAGGTAATAAGATTAATCAAGATTAGTTTTACGCATTTATTTTATAAATGCCACCATAGAATAGAACCTACTCTTCTGACTCCTGAGAATAAATACATTCATAATTTGATTACATATTACTAAAAGTATTTTATCAAGAATAGTATTTATGAAATACTAAGATACAGAAAAAAAATATTTAAATACAAGATACAAAATACATTTTAAAAAGTATCTGAGATACAAGATGGAAATACGTATCTTGTATCTTATATCTGTATTTCAGATACTTGTATCTTAGATAAGTCACATCTCTGTATATATATAAGTCTACTGGTAGTGCATTGTAACATATAAAATTCTTTTTGGGAGTACTTGTCCATCAAAAGTCACCACAACTGTCTGGGAGGGCTTCCATGTAACTGAACCTTCTTCATAAGCTTTAAAATTGAATCTACGAACTTTTAAAATGGGACCACAACCTACAGGGACTGACATGTTCTCAATGACTTCCTCAGGAGACCACTCAGCACTCAGCAGGAATTCCTCTTACTAAACCCATCCTTGTGACCTTAGACTTTAGAGTATTTATATATAGAGGGAGCACTGGTACTTCAAAAACGTAGATAAAAATGGTGGTGCCGGGCCACCTTTTTCTGCCCTCCTATTGGCTAATATTTAAACAAATTGTGCAACATACATAAATTACTTGAAAAAAAATTTAAAAATAAATAGTTTATGTCTATTTAATTTTACTCAAACTCATTTTAAAAGGATAATAGCTTAATATAATTTCGGCTATCAATTGAGTTTATAGCAATTTATTGCTAAATAAATCACTAAATAATTAATTCAAATTTTACTAATATTGAAGCGCTACCAACATTACGAACAAGAAAATATCTACGTTTTTCAAAACGCGAATGTATGACAGCGCTCCCTCTATATATAAATACTCTAAGCTTGTGACATTAAAAGTAGGAATGAAAGCTTTAAAATTATTTTTAATAAGGTTTTCATTACAAATGAAAGAATTAGCATCCATTGGAGAGGTAAATGCTAAAGATATTTTGTTTCGCCCAATTCTTTTTACGCTCCCATTAAGTACTAAAACGTCCCGACCTCCGATTTTGACAGTTGACGTTTGTCAAATTCAATTTGTCAGCCTAATGTAAATAAAAATAGGGTTTATTTTAAAAATTTGGAATTTGACATTGACAGTGGACGTGCAAGTAGTTAACAATATTTTTAATATTATTCTGTTTTAAGAACTTTCCGAATGCTAGCGGATGCAAAATAGCAGGATCATTTTCAGACGAAATGTTCTTTTGCACGTGAACTATAAAGGGCGCGATATCACTCTTGTCCAATGATTAACCACTCACACGTCCACGTCACTGTCACTTATTTTGATAGAAATCTTCCGATTCCCGCGTTTTCAATATTCATAAACATAAAGCATTATATCCTAGTACCTATTCTAGCTACAGGGAAATAAAAATACCTTTAAGTATCTAAAACTATGCAGAATTATTAGATGTGACAATTATTTTACAAATATAATTCAAATGTGTTGTAAACAAATAATAAAAATTCTATACAGATCGAATTTCAATGGTTTTTCATTTTCAAATCATGTTTTCACCCATTAAATAATATTACATACCAATAAAATCCATTTGTAAATAAAGTATATACTATAAGCTTTCTTTTGATATCCATATTTTAGTACTTAAAGTTATTCTTATCTTATAAAAAACCAAAAAAATATACCCATAATCACATAACCAATTTTTGTTACGTTTGCGTTTTGCCATTATTGCTTAGCTCAGACTAAATACTCTCTAGACGTAGCCATGCCGTGGCCGCACAAGAGACAGATATATAATTCTTCAGTGTGGCCATGTTGGGAAAAATTCCTACTTTTGGTGGGTACTAACACAGGCCAACATAAGCGTTGCCAACCGTACGATTTAAATCGTATTTATTCGTATATCATATTTATTATTAAATGATAATGAGTTTATGATTATTTTTTACTTTTTAGTTCGATCTTATATGAAAGCTTGTTTTTTTAGTTTTTAAACTATAATTTAATTGCTTGCACTAAAACATCTATCTTCGGCTGTCTTATCAAAGAAAGACAACTGCGCGCAAATGACCAATTATATAGGTTTTTTTCTACAATAATATTTTGTTTATTATTCTGGATAAAATATAAATAATATCATATACTTTTTAAATTATTGCGTCGTCATCAGTCCTGGATACGTATGCAAAATTTCAAGTCAATCCGACGTTTTGAAGTGCTCGAAAATCGACTTCACAGATTCTGTTACATACATATAGGGGAAGTTATAGGTCTACCAGAATCTCATGGCATAAAATTAAAAATAAACATAAAGATTTTTATGTGGCAATACCATCGGTCAACAGCTGTTTCAAAACTTGACTTATGTCATTCGATGTGAATAATTTATGATTTCTATACTTCCTTAGCGAAAATATATAAATTAGTTCTACGATTACAAGTGCGACACATTGTATACAAGGTTTATCGCCAGATCCGTGTATAATTTGGTCAAATTTAAACAAAATCGACGTTGTTTTAACAAATTAGTCGGAGTGAATAATTTTGATGCTTAATTTTTTTTGGTTAGTGTTGGACATGTAAATGTGTTTTATCGTATATACTTTGATATCATTTATGAAACTAAATAGTACTTTATTAAATACCTATGTGCAGGACTTTCCAGAGATTTTAGATAAGGATCCATCAAACAATAATATATTTTGCACTTCTAGTGAAAAGTTGTAATCCCAGAAGGAATCTTTATTATAAATAATTATCATCAACACCTTCGTCTCATGATGTGCTTTACCAGGATCTTTAGAAATAAGCCCTGACTAAAGTGTAAATTAAATAAAGAAGACTGAAAATAAAGTTACTTACATACGTTACATAAATACGTTATCTTATTTTACAATCTTGCATCTTTGGTATAACATTTTTGGTATCTAATAATTATTTCAATAAAACCGACTCATAATCAAACTATACAATTTACAAATTGAAAGTTGTTTGACTAAGTGAGAACTAATAAGAAGAGAGAATTAAAACGATACTGGTGGCTCTTTACCGCCATTTTCATCTACGTTTTGGAAGTACCAGCGCTCCCTCTATAAATACTCGTAAGGCACGTATGTATATTATAGTGTATAACTGAAAAAAAAGTAATCTAAAAGTACAATTTTGAAGTCATTTTAATGTTTAAATTACCTTTATATTTATATTTAAAACATTATGTACTTTATTTACAAAGTTGTACTAAAAAAACATGTCAATTTGAAATAATAATTAATTACAATTATTGAAAGTATCAAAATATGTTCATCCAATTACCCCAGTGTTGCAATGCGTAAATTCAAATTTCCCAAAATGCCATGAGATTCTGGTAGACCTATAATAAAACGGTGTTAAAAATAATTAATGATCAACTACTTACATGAACATATTTTATTGGGACTGCTTTTGGTTTTACTATAACATTCTTCTTTTTATAATGAAAGGAATCAATCTCGAAATGTATTGAGCAAATTTTAAAATTATTTGTTGGTTGCCAATTTTGGTGTCCATTAGCTTCCACCCATTTAATACTAATTACTGTTAGTAGGAAACCTAAAATAAGAAGTAATTTTATTTTTTTACGTATGAATAACGCTATGTATGCAAGGAATAATATGCAAGTATTATCTAGGATAAACCAATTTTCATAACAAGGTAACACTAAACTTTTAAGAAATTAAGGTTATTTAATATTATTTGTAGAATTTCTAAATGTAATCGATATTTCTCTAAGTAAAACAATTTGTATTGATATTAAAATACAACATTATTTACCAATAAACGACAAAATAATTATAATGTAACATAAATGAGTAACTTACGAGTGAAATGTTATTCCACAAATTTTTCGTTCACTGCGGCTTTTGCAGCCTAAAATACTACAACCCACCATTGCATATACACTATAGTCACTAATATTTGTATAAATTGCTGCTTTACACTATCCAAAACTATTAAAATATCGGAAAAACTGATTGACGTATATTTGTTTGACAAACTGCGCTTATTGACAAATAAAAAAACCGGCCACGGTGACAAGGACAAAGAAAAAAACTCTGTCTCTTTTACGCACACTAATTTTTAACTTGCGGTCTCACTCTTATTTCTCACGTTCCAGTTATGGCTACGTCTAGAGAGTATTTAGTCTGAGATATATATCAAATTATAGTTATGTTAGGAATATCGACGCGGAATGTACGTTTATCTATCTGTCTCCTTTACACAAAGCTGACTTTTCCCTTAATGAAAGAGACAAATAATAATTCCTTTGTTTCGAATATGGCAATATTTTGTTCACTAACCACACTGAGACCGCCCCTAGACCAAAATGACGCCATTTTATTTAGCTCATCCGAAACCACAGACTAGTAAAACAAAAACTCCATGAAATGTCAAACTGTGGCGTTATCTGTCAATCGAAGTAAACAAATCTGCAAAATCAAAGAATTTCGAATTATTCATTGTTTAATCTCGTTTGTTAAGTTTGCTAATTAGTTTAATTGTTAAGTTTTTAAAGTGCCTCAGTGTTGTGTTAGAGGATTCAAGTCGAGTTCAAGCAAAAAGGATTCAACACAACTTTTCATAGGTTAGTAACTGTTTTTACGAAATTATAACAAATATGTGTCTAAATTTACATTTTGGGTTTGTTTTTATCATTTATAATTGTATTTGGTTCTTGTTGATTAAGTTTTAGACTCTTCTAGGCGTTATATAAACAAGTAGTGTGAATAACAATCTTATTGTTTGTTTACACTCAGGTTTAGGGATGAGTGGATTCGATACGAAATTATTCATATCGATATTATGATTTTTAAATAATAGTATTTATTTAAATATATGTTCAGACTGACAAACAAAGTGAAATTTAATATTTTTTAGATTACCTATAAACATACAAACCAGGACGAAATGGATGCAAAAAATCGGTAGATTTGTTAATTACATTTTGAAAAATAAAACAGCTTCCCAACAATATTTCCGGTAAGTGAAATTGTAATAATTAGGATATTTTATCTAATAATCCTATTAACAATAGAGCTGTTAATCAATAACAAAGATGACATGCAACATAACTTGGACAATTAGTAGTCTATTGTCTAATGTTTTGGAGAACCCGTTTTACTGGTGGTAGGTCTCTCATATGTGAGAGGCCATCTGGGTGGGTACCACCGCAGCGTCTATTTCTCCCGTCAAACAGCAGTGTAAATGCACTGTTGTGTTTCGGATTGAAGGGCATTGTAGCCAGAGTAACTACTGGACATATTGAGACTTAACATCTTATGTCTCAGGATGGTGAGCGCAGTGGAATGCCAAGCATTGCTTTGTAATTCAAGGTATTGTTTGGTTTTGCTACTGTTTATGAGCGGCCGTATCACTTACCATCAGGTGAACGGCATGCTCGTCTCGCTATTCGTCGCAATAAAAAAAAAGAACCTTTTAATGAACAGAAATAGTTTTTTATTTTATTATTAATTATTATAACTGTTTATCTTAACCAACACTTTCATATTCATTGATTGAATTCTAAGTGAGACTTAATGATTTTCCTCAGTCAAATAATAGCAATAAAAATCTACCTATGTTATTTCATTTTATTTAGTATGTATTAAATGTTCTGATAGGTACTTTTGATTTTAGCAAAGAATGGTGCAACATAATAATGAACGAAATGTATTAGATGCAACTGGATGTCTCAACAGGTATAACCTTCTTGTAACGGTTGTAACATGTAAATTAGTATTAGTTGGTCATCTATTTATATTATGGTAGAGGCTAAAATAGTAACGATAATTGTAAAGTATAAGTATATTTTAGGAATATAAAATACATAAATACAACCAACCGTTACATACATAGCCTGACCCCACACTAAGATCAAAATGTTTAATACATCACATCACTATTGTTTATAGTAGCAGTTGCATATTTATTAGTTCTGTTACAAATACATTTATCATATTAATATTTATGCATACATAAACTCACGCCTTTTTCCAAGAAGGGGTAGGTAGAGGTGCAACCAGGACACCCACATTTCGCCTTGTATGTTCCGTCCTACGATGTTGTAGGTGGCGAGCCTATCGCCATATCGGGCACAAATTCCTGACTGTGCTGATAATGAATAGAAAAAGCCGATATCACTTTGCGCGACCCGGGATTCGAACTCAAGACCTCAGCTTTGTAACCGTACCATAGTACAACTACGCCACCGAGGCAGTCAATATTTATACATAAATTAAAATCTATAGTACACATTATTCACCGCTTGTATGTTTATGTATGTATGTACCTTATGTATTTTTTGTTTGATTGATTGATTTGAAAATATTTTTTTTCTAGTGCTGATTTCCTGCCTTCGTTCGAGATCTCCGCTACAATTCCTTTATTCAAAATCAAAATTAAAATACTCTTTATTCAAATAGTCTTTCAAAAGATCTATTGGACTGTTCATTTCTGCTACCACCGCTTTGGAACGTGTTGTAGCTGTGAAGAAGAAACGGCGCAAGAAACTTCGTCAGCAACACGAACTGTCTTTTTTCTTCTTTTATATCGCCATTTAAAATTACAATGGTTCATATCACAGAAAACAATATCAGTTTATTTAGTTAATTGTTTAAGTTCTATTTTTACATTTTAATTGTTAGTTTTGTGTAGATATTTCTATTTATATATTTAAGTTGTTAATTTAGTGTTCATATTTTCATTGTTGCTAAATGTCTGTTTTTTTTAGATTTTAGTTACATTTTGGCAAAAAAATATTGATATGGTGAAAATTGGTGCTTAAGGAGAAAAGTGTGGCAATACTACTCGAAGTCGCAAGCAAATTCTAGATATTAATAAAGTTGTATTTTATCTTACGTGTGTATTATTTGAAAAATCCAATCCAATCATCAGGTAAAACTTACCCATGTAATAAATCATAGCATGAAAAAAATATCAAAAGATTGACATTTTTATCGGATTTAATTTTTTATGACTACTGTCAAATCCTAAAATCCCGTGTTTATACTTAATTGACATATAAAGCGAAAATTAAAAATGTTATATTAATTTTATTCGTATGCCTCTGTTGATGATCGATTTCGATAGAAAATTCGGTACTAGCGTATCACTATTTTTAGGGGCGGAGCCGCCGCCATTTTAGTACATCAAAGTGGTACACGTCACGTGACCTTATGCTTAATCCTCTTTAATCTATTATCATTGCTCTTGTCATACGATTTCCTTCCCACCGTTTGCGCGGGAATTTTTGATGTCGATGAATCAGATGTCTTATTTACATTTTCAATGACTGGTTGCGCCTGCACCGACAATGAACTCGAAGGAACAGTGTCAGTACATCCACATACAGAAAAAGTATCACTAGAGCCTTGTTTTCTCCGCCTTTTATTGCAGAGCTTACAAACGTGTCGACGACTTCTTTTTAGCGGCCGAGTTGATGAAGAGCCATCTGTGTCCATGCCCGACTCAGAGGCATATGAACTTTCTTTAGGCAAGCATGGTTCTAAAGTAATTGTTACGAAGCTGCCCGCCGGGGGGACAAATCCCCCCGGATCAGGCGGATCATTCATTATGGACTAATCGGCTTTAATTATTTACAAACACTTACCTAAAACGATGAAAATGTATCTACTACTACTATGAAATGAACTATACTACAAATATATACAATACTCCACTGATAGAAATATTTAAATAATCAACTGAGAAAAACACGTCCACCAAGTACAAAGTTTCCCGCGCTTTTTTTCTATCATGAAGTTATTATCTTTCAATGATTATAGAAGAAACCAATAGATAGACGGAGTCACACATTCTATCCTTTTTACACAAAAGTCAAAACGAAAGATTTTACCAGATTTTACGGATTTATACGTATATAACATTAATGTAAGAAAGAGATGCAGTCTTTTGTATCCTGTCTTTATCGGCGTTACCCAAGAAGCCAAGAAGCTTATACCCAAATGGAGATTGCATTCCGTATAAAACACTGAAGCACAAAAAGAACATCGGTCACGTCCATACATTTTGCGACCTGACAAAGAAATATATTGTACACAGCTGGGATATAGTTTATTGTGTTGTATAGTGCATGAGGAGTGATGTCCAGTTACAAAAAGATTTCTAAAAAGCCGGAGATTTTAGAATTATTCATATATTTGTAACTTTTTAGGTTACGATTATACTAATAAAAAATAGCACATTATAATGTCATTGTCATTATCAAATATACCTAATGTAGGGTGGTCTTATGGTTATCAGGTACCTAGGAAGAAAAGTGTATTAAATCATTATGATGGCTTAGTAATTACTATGCTCTATAATTTCCCTTGTCATAAAACTAATTAGCCGTTGAATATTGTGTACACCATACCTGTGTTACCTTAAGGTAATGAGAGAAAATGTAGTATTTTGCTGTCATTATTTCGCAGAATTTTATCAGAATTTACTAGACTGTTTTGAGTATTTTTCGCTATTCTTCATAGTTTCGTATTTGGCCATCCACACACACTTGAAAAATCCCCCTATATGTTGGTATAGGAATATAATACGCAGTGGTCACAAAAATAAAACACAAATAAAATAAAACACAGAAAAGATTTTTTAAATGTATTATTTCTCATCTTCTCTTATTACAATATAATCTAAGAACTCTGCAGGGGCAGCAAGATCAAAGTCATGACATGGACATAGCAACAGTACTGTGCGACGTCCTACTACACAGTTACAACAATACTTAGTTATTCCGTCGCTCCTTGATTTGGAAGTTTGGCATCATTGTTTTTCATCAAAACACACACACTTTTCCTGTGGGAACTCCAGGATACTAAACCATATGGACTAAATGGTAAATAGGATACCTTGTAGATTCATGGCTAAAAAAAACTTCGATTAGTGGATAGACCCACTCACTGATTACAGAAATGAGTATAATAAGACGGGTATTGCATTGAACACAATGCACAAATTGTTGAGGAGCGCACTGTTGCTCCGAGTTCATGTTGGTAATATGGTAATACTTCACACTTTAAACCAAATCACAAAGCGTTATCGTTATACAATGGTTATCTTACAAAGTGGTCAGAAATACAAGGGTATATCGGAGTCCGTGATTAAAGCCAAGTCACAAATATAAACAGAAAATTAACAGTAGTCGTAAATCGTAAATCAAAAGAAAGCAAAATGACAGCGCAAAGAAAAGTCATGTGTCATAGAAAATACCTACACTTTTTTTTTATTTAGTACTACCTCCAAAGTTGTAGTTAAAACCTTATTTTAAAACAAAGTATGACTGACGGAACGCACTCATAAGCGTTCAATATTATTAAAAACACTTTACGTTTTTCTTTTTTATCCGGGTTTTATAAAATAAATTGAAATATGCATCTTGACTCTAATAAATTATGAAAATTTTTGATGTACCATTCATAACTGGTCCCGTTCATGGTCCATTTTCGCCGATGTTCTTTTTGTGCTTCACTTTTATATACGGAATGCAATCTCCATTTGGGTATAAGCTTCTTGGTATTAATACTTTTTATTTTCTTTTTGTCTTGTTTAATTGACATATATTGTCTATTTATTGCGTAGACACATTAATTATTGATTTTTCGTTTTCTCCATCCTTTTTCATAAAAACTCTCCTGATGGCTGATAGATACTTAATCCTCATTCCTTTCCGTTTATCTTAAATCAAATGGTTTCCCTACCTTTACCCATTGCCTTTACCTTTTTCGTAAACCTTTGAGTCCTATAAGTTTGTCAATATCGCTATACTCGACATTGGCTAAATGTACAAGAAGTGCGTAGCCAAAAACAGAAGAAAAAAAAATCATAGGAATTTGACGTTTCATCCTTAGAACAATGAATATCATAGAATGAGTGTGAAACGTACTCATATACTTATCCTGTTTTTTCCAATGGGCCAATATCATGAGAGAGAATGAGACAAATAATATGTGCTAAGGACGGCTCATGTTCACTGATGGCACGTCAATTTGCTATGTTGGGTATGAACAATGATTAAAAAATAGAGGGGATAAAGCATTAAGGTCACGTGACGCGTACCACTTTGATTCACAAACATGGCGGCGGCTCCGCCCCTAAAAATAGTGATACGCTAGTACCAAATTTTTTATCGATATCGATCATCAACAGTGGCATACGACTAACATTAATATAACATTTTTAATTTTTGCTTTACATGTCAATTGAGTATAAACACGGGATTTTAGGATTTGACAGTAGTCATAAAAAATTAAATCCGATAAAAATGTCAATGTTTTGATATTTTTTTCATGCTATGATTTATTCGATGGGTAAGTTTTACCTGATGATTGGATTGGATTTGTCAAATAATACACACGTGAGATAAAATACAACTTTATTAATAGCTAGAATTTGGTTGCGACTTCGAATATACCACACTTTTTTCCTTAAGCACCAATTTTCACCATGTCAATATTTCTTTTGCCAAATTATAACTAAAATCTAAAAAAAACAGACATTTAGCAAACAACAATGAAAATATGTACACTAAACTAACAACTTAAATATATAAATAGAAATAAAATATCTACACAAAATTAACAATTAAAATGTAAAATAGAAATTAAACAATTAACTAAATAAACACAATTAACTAAATAAACTGACATTATTGTGTTCTGTGACATGAACCATTGTAATTTTAAATGGCGATATAAAAAAAAGATCATTTCATCGAATGCAATGGGTAGCGACTGCGTCACCCGTAATATGATTCTGCCTATCCCTGACGAAATCCTTCCCATAATTTCCCATATCCTCAACCACTCCATCTCTACTGGGATTTTCCCAAGTGCCTGGAAAGAAGCCCACGTTATCCCCATTCCTAAAAAGTCCAACGCCTCTACATGCTCTGATTTCCGACCCATTTCCATTCTCCCTTTCCTTTCCAAAGTTCTTGAACGCCTTATCCACACTCAATTGAACGATTTCCTATCCAAAAATGATCTCCTAAACCCGCTCCAATCGGATTTTCGTCCTGGGCACAGCACTACCACCACCTTGACTCATATTACGGATGACATTAGATCGGGTATGGAGGAAGGCAAGCTGACAGTCTTAGCATTGCTGGACTTCAGTAACGCCTTCAATACCGTTGACTTTGATGTGTTGCTTAGTATGCTATGTTCTCTCAACATATCTCCAACAGCAGTTGATTGGTTTCGTAGTTACCTGTATGGGCGCCGGCAGCGTATCTGTATTGAGGATAGTTATTCCTCGTGGTGCTACTTATCTGCTGGCGTTCCACAGGGCGGCGTGCTTTCTCCTCTACTCTTTGCTGTCTTTATCAATTCTATATCTAATCATCTTCGCTCATCCTACCACCTCTACGCAGATGATTTACAACTTTATTCTCAGGCACCTCTTGACAAGGTTATTGAGGCAATTCATAATTTAAACAGCGACATCCAACGCATCTGTGAATGGAGTAAGACTCATGGCTTAAAAATTAACCCCTCCAAAACACAGGCTATTATTATCGGCAGCCCCAGAACGACTTCAAAACTTGATAGGGACCAACTACCACTTCTAATCTGTGACGGTACTACTGTCCCTTATAGTGACATAGTAAAAAACCTTGGTTTATTTCTGGATAAGTCCTTTACCTGGGGTCCGCAGCTTAAGGAGCTCAGCCGCAAATTGTTCGCCTCGGCAAAGTCCTTGCGTAGACTACACAAACTTCTACATGTTGCCACGAAGATTTCATTAGCGCAAACCCTCCTTCTCCCTATCCTTGATTATGCCGATGTCAGCTATCCAGATCTCACCGAGGACCAACTTAATAAACTTGAGCGCCTTCAAAACTTTTGTATTAGATTCATATTTGGTTTACGCAAATATGATCATGTTTCGGAATTCCGTGCTAAGCTCAAGTGGTTGCCCATACGACTTCGTCGGAATGCTCATATTCTCTTTCTTCTGTACAATATATTGTTTAATCCTCTTACCCCCTCTTACCTCAAAGATCGATTTGTATTTCTCAACGACTCACATACTAGATCCCTACGGTCGTCAGAGAGTTTGGAGTTGAGAATGCCCGTGCACCACCACTTTCATGGACAAATCGTTTACTGTTAAGGCTGTTCGATTATGGAACGCATTACCAGTTGTGGTAGGACGGGCACGATCACTATCATCATTCAAAAAACTTGTCAAAGATTATTACCTTTCTCACTGAACTGACACATTGATGTGGATAGCATTCCTATTTGCATGTCTGGAACTTTATTATATATATATATATTATGTATATGTATGTATTTTCTGATGTATGTATTCTTATGATCTTATATATGTATATATATATTTATGTATATGTTTACATTACATAATATGAGTATTTATGATTATTTTAATTAGTATTTTGCAATTTTTTTTCCCTTTCTAGGTAGGTTCTATCCTTTACACTTTTGACTGCCCTCTGTTTATCCTATTCTTAAATCCATCCCATGGTTGTCTGTAAGACATTGCCTTTCGGCGATAAGACCGCCAATTGTACTTTTTATATATGTAATTTCTCTCTGTATTTATTGTCTTTTTGTGCAATAAAGTGTAAATAAATAATAAATAAATAAAAAGAAAAAAAGAAGACAGTTCTTGTTGCTGACGAAGTTTCTTGCGCCACTTCTTCTTCACAGCTACAACACGTTCCGAAGCGGTGGTAGCAGAAATGAACAATCCAAAAGATCTTTTGAAAGACTATTTGAATAAATAATAATAATAATAATAAATCTTTATTTCATTACAACATGTTTACAACATAATAACACCCTGACTCCTGAACTAGGAAGCCCTGTATAACAGAAGTCAGTCTCTTTCGACAATTATTTATTTAACAGCTGCTTTATATAAAAAAATAAGAAACTCGAAAAAAAATAATAATTAAAAGACTTAATAAACTATGTAACAAGACTAGATCGCCAAATGAAATGAACTTAAGAGCGTATACACCTTGCGCGTAAAGTCAACTATAGGTATTTCTTCGTTAATTTCACGCACACATAAGCGACCAAAGCTGTGTGCGTAGAGCTGCCGCGTCGGCTCGCTATACAATCGGCTCAAACAACTTTGATCCGTGCGCTTCAAATATTCAATTGAAATGTAACTGTAATATAATATCATAAAAATATTTTATTTGCATTATAAGTAGATAAATATTACTGTGCAAGCAAAGAATAATACAAATTTTGGATACTAATCATATTTAGTAATTGCATTCAAATCAGTGTTCAATCAGTATACACTACGGACGTTTTTTTATCATTTCGTGTTCGAACACATAAATAGTGTTGGGGCCTTACAACCCCTTACAATTACGAAATATATTTAATTTTATATTACAATACATAACATAATTTAGCCTCGGAATTACATCCCATTATATTACCTGAAACATAATTTATACTCACTACAAAATCATTGTAGGTAATAAAAATAATTAAATATTTTACTACCAAAGTACTAAGATGTGGTAATCGCATTCCGCGCGTGGCTATTTTTACTACGCGCGGCATAATCGACTGCAGCCAGGCCGGAGCGACAAGCGATACGTCCTCCCTCTAGAAGGCCTTGCGGCGGTCTGATTTGATCCACGTCGGACAGCGTGTTTTATAGTGGTTTTTAAAATATTTGTAGATAATATGAAAACTAATTTTGTTGAAATATAAAAATGGTAATTTATTGATAAGATGTTCTTCTATTGTAATATGCAATTGCTATAAAAAATTATGTACGATAAGTTGGTGAAAAAAAAAATGTTCTTGACGAGAGATTCTGAATAATTTCGCATTGTTTGAATTTTTATTTTTCAGGAACTAAACACAAAAAGATTATTTTTCTCAGCAAAATCCCTCCATAAGGGTCTTATTAGTCTGATAATATTTTTATTTTCATCTTATATTTAGTGGTTTCGGATATCTTAAGCTTCTAAATTGCCATTTAAAGCCTAAATAACGAAACTTGTGTTCAGTAATCCGTATAGTACTCACAAATTATCCATCAATCTATAATGTTTTCCACCAAAATCCCTAGATGACAACCTTTTCTAAAATTAGTAATAATTATTTTTCCTTTAAATTGTTTATTGGTGGCTATTAACTCATTTGAAAAATCCTGTTTTTAAGCCAAAAAGCGCGTGCAGGGTATAAACGCTCTTAAATTATAAAGAATATTTTGATTTTGAATAAAGGAATTGTCGCGGACATCGCGAACGAAGGCAGGAAATCAGCACTAGAATAAAAATATTTTTCGAATAATTCAATCAAACAAAAAAAACATAAGGTACATACATACATAAACATACAAGCGGTGAATAATGTGGACTATAGATTTTAATTTATGTATAAATATTGACTGCCTCAGTGGCGTAGTTGTATTATGGTACGGTTACAAAGCTGAGGTCTCAAGTTCGAATCCCGGGTCGCGCAAAGTGATATCGGATTTTTCTATTCATTATCAGCACAGTCAGGAATTTGTGCCCGATATTGCGATAGGCTCGCCACCCACAACATCGTAGGACGGAACATACAAGGCGAAATAAATAAATAAATAAATAACACCCAACAGTCACATACATAGTCCTGACCCCACATTAAGATCGAGTCTTGTGTCGTGGGTATCAGGAACTACGAGAGACTTTTCGGTCTCACAAACACACAGACCCGAGAGAAATATATGTGGGCCGCACAAACATTTCTCTCGGTGCGGGGATCGAACCCGCGGCCTCTCGATTCACAAACGGCGTCTTACCGCCTGCGCCACGGAGGCTGAAATGTGGGTGTCCTGGTTGCACCTCTGCCTACCCACTCTGGGAAAAAGGCGTGAGTTTATGTATGTATAAATATATTAATATTATGATAAATTTATTTGTAACAAAACTAATAAAAATGCAACTGCTACATAAACAATAGTAATATGATGTATTAAACATTTTGATCTTAGTGTGGGGTCAGACTATGTATGTGACGGTTGGAGGTAATTATTTCTTGATATTCCTAAAAATATACTTATACTTTACAATTATCGTTACTTTTTTAGTCGCCATAATGTAAACATATGACCAACTAATACTAATTTACATGTTACAACCGTTACAAGGTTATACCTGTCGAAACAAACACCCAGTTGCATCTTATACATTTCGTTCATTATTACGTTGCACCATTCTTTGCTAAAATCAAAAATACCTATCAGGATATTTAATACATACCAAATAAAATAAAATAACATAGGTAGATTTTTATTGCTATTATTTGACTGAGGAAAATCATTATGTCTCACTTAGAATTCAATCAATGAATATGAAAGTGTTGGTTAAGATAAACAATTATAATAATTAATAATAAAATAGATAATTAGACAATAGACTACCAATTGTCCAAATTATCTTGCATGTCATCTTTGTTATTGATTAACAGTTGTATTATTAATAGGATTATTAGGTAAAATATCATAATTACTACAATTTCACTTACCGGGAATATTGTTGGAAAGCTGTTTTCTTTTTCAAAATGTAATGAACAAATAAATGTATTTATTGCAGGGTTCCAATAGCTTCCAATTTTTTGTATCCATTTTGTCCTGGTTTGTATGTTTATGGGGAATCTAAAAAATATTTTTAATTTCACTTTGTTTGTCGGTCTGAATATATATTTAAAAATAAACTATTTTTTTCTTTTTTTGAAAAATAAAGATCAAAATATTTAAAAAGGCTAATATCGATATGAATAATTTCGTATCGAATCCACTCAACTCTAAACTTGTGTGTAAACAAACAATGAGGTTGTTATTTACACTACTTGTATAAATAACGCCTAGAAGAGTCTAAAACTTAATCAACAAGATCCCAATACATTTATAAATGATAAAAATAAACCCAAAATGTAAATTTAGCACATATTTGTTAGTATTTCGTAAAAACAGTTACTAACCTATGAAAAGAAATGTTAGGGTCCTTTTTGCTTGAACTCGACTCGAATCCTTTAACACAACACTGAGGCATTTTAAAAACTTAACAACTAAACTAATAAGCAAACTAAACAAACTTAACAAACGAGATTAAGCAATGAATAATCCGAAATTCTTTGATTGTGCAGATTTGTTTACTCCGATTGACAGATAACGCCACAGTTTGACATTTCATGCAGTTTTTGGTTTAATAGTCTGTGGTTTCGAAAGCATAACTAAAATGGTGTCATTTTGGTCTATGGGCGGTCCCAGTGTGGTTAGTGAACAAAATATTGCCATATTCGAAACAAAGGAATTATTATTTGTCTCTTTCATTAAGGGACAAGTCAGCTTTGTGTAAATGAGACAGATACATAAATGTACATTCCGCGTCGATATTCTTAACATAAATATAACTTGACATATATAGCTACTTTTGTGCGTGATCCTTTATAATTCTTTTATCATTGATGATCCTTTATAATTCTTTTATCATTGTGTCAAAATTAGAGTGTACGTTGAAATGTCAATAGCGCTCCTTCTATGTTACTCATTGTTCTGGGACTGTGGACTGCAGGCCGGTTTAACTCAGGCTTAAAAAGTGACGCAAATTTCTATCTCGCTTTCTCATATGCAGTTTTCGCCCCATCTCTCTCACGCTCCGCCACTTTTATGAATGTGTGCGTGTGCCGGCGTGCGCTGTCGCCACCATATTGCTGCCATATTTTTCAACAGTCGATTGTTGTTTAGTTTGGATTTGCTTATTTTATTTTTAATTGCATGTTATTTCATCTGTTTTGTAATCAGTAACGTAAATATTTAGCAGTACAAACATGATATAGTTTTGTTTGTGTAAATCGTATCTAAAGACTTGTGATTTACGTGATAATTAATTTTAGTTATGTGTTTTGTTCCCGAGTGCACAAACGAAAAAAAACATAGAAATATCTGTGCAGCCTTCACAAACAAAATATACAAACACTTTAATAAGTGAACAGCTATGTTGGCGGAGCAAGAAATACCAAATTATTGAAAAACATAAATCTAACCTCATCTGACATAATTAAGGTAAATATAATATGATATTCCGCTGTGACTCTATTTCTAGTTTAATCTGCTACAGGAATATAAGAAATAACAATAAGTTGAAATAAATACCCATTAAAATGCAGATTTATTAGATCTCTGAACATGTGATAAGGTTAACTTTTTGTTAGTGCCGAGTTGATGAATTATATTTGATGAAAATAAAAACCAATTTTCCACACACTATTACGTTGGCTCAGAGCAGCTAAATGAAGTCAGTAGTGTCCGCGACTTGGGTGTCATAATTGATAGTAAGTTGAAATTTGTCGAGCATATTGACATGACTATCTCTAAATCATTAAAAATGGTGGGCTTCCTAAAGCGGATATGTCGTGATTTCACTAACACTCAAGCATTACTGTGCTTATACAATGCTTTGGTTCGTAGCGTTCTAGAGTATGCCACCATTGTGTGGAGCCCTGAATATCAAATACACAATACACGCATAGAACGAGTACAGAAAATAATTACAAAATTTTTGGCCCTTAAAGATCCAAACTGTCCTTATCGTGCAGACTATAAGTGTCATCTCAAACATTTTAAACTTAATTCCCTGCAAGATCGACGGAAAGTATTTGATGTTGTTTTCTTACACAAATTAATAAATGGCTCTATAGATGCTCCAAAATTGCTCGCTCAACTTCAATTAGTGGTACCGAGAAAAGTTCCTAGATATGCCTTGAAAGAAACCTTCCATAAAACATCATACAGGACAAAAATAACTTCTCCTTTAAACCGGGCCATAGATATATATAAGCACTACAATGATATTGACATCTTCAGTGTGCCTATTGGGAAATTTAAGAATACCTTACTAAGGTCTTTGAAACATGATTAAGCTAGATCACCTTAGTGGTCCATTGCCTAGTAAATTTTTTGTTTATTTCTGTTTTCTATTTTGATAGTATTCCTCATAAATTAGTTATTATTATGAAATATCTATATTGTACCTATTCATCACCCACTTCATTTTTATTGTTTATTTCCATTTTGTTTAGTATAAGTAAATTGTATTAATTTAAGCTAGTTTTAATGAATGTTGTATACACCTGTAAGGATAGTGCACTCTGTCCGAAGCTATAATGTTATATGTTTTTGTAAGTTTTGTGTTACTGTCGTTGGTGTCTTTTAAATAAATAAATAAATAATTATGTAGCCTTACTCCTTTCATTCGTACTCTCGACTGTTACAGGAGGCTTGTGCTCTGCATTGAAAAGTAAATGAGTCGTCCCAGCACAGTACAGTGTAAGATTAAAGCCATTTTTCGGTATAGGTATTTCCAAGTTCATAACATATTCATTTATATTACTATCCAATGTTTTATGGTTATATGTATGTAAAGTCAGGAAGCAGTCAACTTCAACAGATTAAGCCCTTATAGTATTTATTTCTTTATTAATTGTTTTATAATTTCTAGGCTAGACTCGGGTCAAATTTCCAGTCCAAGCAATTCGCAGGCAAAATACAGAGTTCATCATTGGAAGTACAAAGAAAGTCTACTGCGTCTGCAGGATCACTACACTGTAGACTTATATGTTAATTTTGGCGAAGGTTAAATCACAACAGAAGTAATTATGTTCATTAATAATCTGTTTATAATATTTATACTTCTTGATATAATTAAGATTCTCATAAAAATGCATTTGCTAAAGATTTTGGTTATATTTTCAAATCCAGTGCAATGCAGTAGTTTATAAAAGTATATTATAGACCTATATTGTGCATACTGTAATAGTAATAGCATTAACATTCTTTAGGCCCTCTTCAGTGCGACGCGGACGGTCCGCGCGCGGATTAGTGCTTGCGTCCGCCGCGGATCACATCATCGTTCAGTTCGACGCGGAGCGCGATTGAGAATTATACAGAGATATATTCTGTCTAATGAAAGCTGAGAGTGCAAAATAGCGGGAAATTTAAAAAATCTAGCGCTTACAACCCCGAGTATACTTGGAAATTTCTGATCGATACTTAATGATTACATTTTCTAAATTCACTTTTTCTTTTCTTAAGCATTGATTTTTCGTTTGGTTAAGAAACACTAAAAATAAAACTTGAATTTTTCAATATTATCTAGATAGAGTTTATACTTGAAACTAAAATTCACTAAATATTTACAAAAAGACAGGCAGGTATTATTATCGCCATCATTTGGGTTTTCGGATTTTTATATAAACATGTACTATAACACCACCTATGATGCTAGTATAACAGGAAATACCTTACAGGATGCCTTGACAGACCGAACTTGAACAACGGAGTAGTCAGGTATTAGAGTACAGTTTTTCCATATTTGATACGGAATCCTAATAATCGATACTTAAACTGCTTATAAATAAAAAAATATAATAAATGCATTTATTCCAAATAAATCAATCATCAAAAATAAAATTGACAAACTCGTCGCCAACTGAAGTCTCCAAATAAGTCACTGCAGTCTTCATCATTAAATTAATTGCTTTATCATAGTTACTAGCACTGTCCATTACACACGCAACACCTAGAAAATTATCGTAATAAATTAATTTTATTCAAATAATGCAGTAAAAGTATCAACATTACTACAACCACCTACATGCAATTTCGGAAATAGTTGACGAAAATCACGATTTTTCTTTGAAAACGGAATCTCTTTGACGTTTCACTTCTTCGTAATCGTTAGTCATGTCGTAAAGCATCTTTTTCACATCCTTTTTAATTCTTTTACGCATTATTTAATACTGAAAACTACAAAACTATTCACAAATTGCTATTGAAGAGGTTATGTAAACAATAACTAACAGTATTTGTTGCCAGTATAAGAAAAAAAAATCACTCTCAGCTTTCATTAGACAGAATATAACAGTAAGTCTATGGATATAAATTGAATTTTGTGGTTGCTGCCTATTTATTAAATAGCAGAAATCGTTGCCATGGTATAAAAAGATTTAATGGGCATCCAATCGTTTCGAAAAGGCTTTTTAAAGGAGAATTTGTAACTATATTTTGGGAATTGCAAGAAGACGAAAATATTTTTTTCATGTATTTTAAAATGTCTGTCAGGACATTTGAGGAGTTACATGCGAAACCAGAGTCTTCTCTGACGACGATAGTACTTTACGTCGGCGTCGCAGGACCGTCCGTCGCGCACTGAACAAGTCTGTGACTTGTACAGACAGATCACTTCCAATAGATACCGCATTACGATAGTTTTGTTTTGAACCGAAAACGCCAACGAAGGGAACTGCGCGGAGGGTGGCCGGTTTGCAGCGCGGTCACGTGGACTTCACTGGAGAGATGAGGCATAAGTCGATAATTAAAAAAATGTATCGATAGTTCGATTTGCCAGTAAGCTCATGTGTTATGATCGCTTCTATAACTTAATTACCAACTTGTTAAATGTTTGATAATATTTTTTCACCGGCCTGTAGGGCGATTCACGTATTATAATAAATTCAGTTGCAGTGCAGTTGCGGTTAAGTTTCGATCAAAACAGCCCTTTTCGTATTCTCGTAATTTTGACAACCGCTGTCAAATACGCTCGCGTCAAGTTCGCGTCACGCAAACGTTTTAGCGTATTCTACTGCTGCGCGTATAAGTCAATCTCAAAAAAATTTCATACGTCCGACGTACAGTTGACGAGCAGCTCTCGCGCAGTTCACGCGCAGCTAAACACTTACAAGAATACCATTTTGTACCAAAGCGTAAACTTAATTGTAACCGCACCGCAACTTGATCGGCGCGTCAAAAAATTACGTGAATCGCACTACATATCTGATAAATTATACCAACCGGCAACAGCTAACTACGAATAAAATAGGATTAAGATTTATACTTTAGTATGTAACGGGTTTATTTCTATTATTCACCGTGTATTTTTGTATACCATAATGGCGAAATACCCAAATTAAGTGTTGATATAAAAGATCAGATAAAAATATGAAATAGTAAATAACTAAACCTCACGCCCTAAAGAGCTACAATAACTTATTCCGTTTCTTGAATTCTGACGTCGGCTGTAGTAAATGTAATATCGACAAGTGACGAAACCCACTTGACGAACAATGAATGTTTTTGAGACGATATATACAACGTATGTTAAAATTAGTGCAATAGCTTGTGCTACTGATTCTCAATAAACTTAGTATACTAAAACTTATGTTAGATACCCACCCATTATATTTGAAAAGTATACAACCAGAGGGAAAAAAGGAAATTTAATTACGCGAAAGATAAATAAAAAAATATTGTAAAAGTACCTTGTTAACAAATTTAACTATTTCAAATTACATAAAATAACGTAATTATGGTAATTTGCAATTTTTATTTAAATCAATATATATTTTGTGACATTGTCATTTAATAAAATTAATTTACATTATTGTTTTACAATATCGATATTTCTGGGAATTATATTATAAACATGCGTCAAACACTAGAAGAACGTGTGATTTCGCCAAAAAAAGATGGCTTATTACGGTTATTGCTATGCGAAAAAGAGAGGGCTGATTCTCCATCCGAACTCGACTGTTTGACATTGATACATTCTGTATCAGCCCATATACGTCCCACTGCAGGGCACGGGCCTACTCTTCAATCGAGAGTACGATTCAGAGTGGTTAGGCCATATACTCCACCACGCTGGCCTAGTGCAGGTTGGCATTGATACATTATATTGATACATTAACCAGTATAAATTGAGCTCGCTCGGGACCAAATTAATTTAAAGAATATTAGTTATCGATGAAAACTTATTGCGTTTTTTCAGATACTTCATTTTTTTCAGTTTTTTGCACACCATTTTATTGAACAAATCATTATTAACTGTAATATTATGTTCCCAAAATGTAATTTTCGTTAACGTGCGACGACATGTGCGGGTCCACTACTTGGACGATACTGATGACGCGACATTTGGCATCGGTTTATATCTATCTAATAGCTTATATGTGTTGGGCGCAACCGCTGCCTTGCATTAGGTATCTCTTGGGAGTGATCTGTGGTACAAGTGCATTACCGTCCGCGCGCGGACGCCCGCGCCGCGGACGAGCGACGCGGAGTGATTTCGATCCGCGCGCGGACAGCTCTCCGCGGCGCGGGCGCTCCGCGTCGCTCTGAACGCGTTGTATAGGATTGATACATTTTACCGTCCGTCGCGGACATCCGCGTAGGTCGTCCGCGTCGCACTGAAGAGGCCCGGACAGCTCTCCGCGGCGCGGCGCGGGCGCTCCGCGTCGCTCTGAACGCGTTGTATAGGATTGATACATTTTACCGTCCGTCGCGGACATCCGCGTAGGTCGTCCGCGTCGCACTGAAGAGGCCCTTAAAATGACTATATTCAAACATATGTTTTGCCTATTCCTTTAATATAATATTATAATAATGAATCAAAAAAGTTTTAGTATTTAGTAATGCATGATGCATTTAATGTTTTCAATTATTTAAGTAATTATTTGTTAATTGATAGCTTATTTTAATTATGTATGTCTTGTTTTTGCTTTTCAATTTCTCCAAAAGTAAGCTAAATCGTTTTGTTTGTTATTTACTTTATGTTAATTGTCTCTTAGATAAAATTTACAAACAAAGCATTCTTGTGCTGCTTCATGGTATTGTAAAATATAATTTGCAACAATTAATGTTTCCATTTAAATTTTTATTTGTCAATGCATATTTCTGTTCTTACATTTGGCATTGTTTTATTGGTCCTAAAATTAAGAGAATTTTAAGAGATAAAATTAAGCGATATTAACAAATTGAAAATGTTTAAATTAATCTGAAGATGTATAAAAAAGTATTGTAGGTTATAATATTCATTAGGATAAAAATCTTAAAATAAATGTGTTGTAATATATAAAAATATAACATCAAATAAATCAAAGAATATATTGTTGAGTAAAGGTTTAGAATTATAACTTGGTTTTATTTGTTATTTTTATTTTAAATCCATAAATTTGAATATATAAGCATGAAATTCAAATATAAAACCGGTAAATTTACGGTAGTAAAAATCGGTATGCAGAAAGTATAACGTACATCCCTAAATATTTCAAAATCGGTAATTTCGGTAAAGTACCGATTTTCAGCCCTGGTCGGAAACGCATCTAAATATATATACGTATAACGTACGAAAGAGATGGCTCAATACGATGACCAAAATTCTTTAATACTATTGGTCAGTGACAAAATTATCAATGAAATGAAAGAAAGATCCGATGAAGATTGAATGAATTATATATGTAGAAAAGCATGTTTGGTTTCGATGTGTGAGTTTTCATAACGTGCTAAAAATTTTGTATGGAGTTGGCTAGAGATGTGAGGTCAATGGAAAAAAATCGATTAAATTTAAATCGATTTTTCTTTACTCAATATTAATCGATTTGTTAAAAATCGATTATAATAGAAAAATAATCGATTTTTACGAAAAAATCGATTTTTTCCCTTATTTCAAAAATCTAAATGCTTTTCATATTCCAATTATAATTCTCATTTTCATATTAACAATTTATTCAAATAAAAATCAAATAAATTGATATGAATAAAAAAAATATCAGATTCAAAACAAAAAATCAAAGTGAATGTTCCTTTAAACTTTCAAGGTAAGGAATGAGGAAACCAAGTTTATTTATTGATACTAATTTCCAGTACAATTAATCATTTATTTAATAAAAATGAAATGATGAGCATTGCAATAAAATAAAAACTTTATTGTCTCAAAAACTAAAATATTAAACAAATTTTAAAAAAAATGCCATGAATGTCCAGTACTATTTCATATTTAGGCCTACGTTCAACAGTGGACAGCAATAGGCTGATATGATGATGATAATTTTACATGTGACTAGTTTTAAAATAAAATTCTTTAAGAAATAAACGTCTGCGTTGTCTGTAATCTCAAAAACCAAAATATAAAACATATTATTATCTTTGTTAATCTTTAAGTTTAAACAATGAAAATATTAGAAGTAATTACTGTCACCAATGTCCACTCCTATTTTACATTTGACTAGTAATGAAATAAAATACTTATAACAAACTTAACGACTCCGTTATGGTCTCAAAAACTAAAATATAAAACGAATACTAAAATGAATATTGGTGGTAGGTCTCTCATATGTGAGAAGCTCCAGAGATGACAGATTAAATAGAGATGCTACCGGCTACGTCATAACTCACTCATAACCATGGACGTAGTATATAAACAGGACTGCGCACTGTCATCGGAAAAAACGAGCCGAGCAAGAGGTGTAGGAAGGGGGAGTGTGTCCCGTTCCTATAGGGTGACCATATTTTTTGGGATATACAGGAATTTTAATAAAATTGGCTAATATAAAGTCGAATAAAGCATTTTGTTTTTGAGGTAACAAACGTGATATTGTCTAACCGTGTAAAAAAATATTTGACCAAACCAAAATATTGGACCATTAGGACAAGGAGGCAAAAAAGTTCAATATCATAGTTTATTACGTATACTTTTAATAGGTGAAATGAAAAATGAAAATAATAATAATAAATCTTTATTGACAGCAAAATTCAGTTAACAATCTTCTCGTCTGTTCACAAAGTGCGTATGTAGTGTGTTATCAGTGCCAGTCGTCGTCGGGGGTGGTAGCTGGGGTCAACCCAGAGATTCTTACCACCCTCTGCCCCGCCGTTACCGTGGTCGCTACCATAACCAGGAATAGCGGGGCTGCCGGGGACTGGAGTCCTGGTCCTGGTTTTAACAACTATTAGGCTTTTTTATTGTTTATGCCAATACTAACCACGCTTGGCAGGCGGGTTCGCGAGCGCAGGAGGGTTCGCGTTGATGACGCTGCTGTCCGTCTTCAACTGGGGAAAGGAAATAGAGTTTGCGGCTAGAAAATGTTGTTGGAAAGGAAAGTATGGAATATAGAGATGGATACTACAGCCACGGAGGGGAAAGTTGGTAGTGATTGCAGTAGTTCGGGGGCCGAGGTCGTATACTCGTAGCACCTATTTTAGGACAGGCCAGGACCACTAGCTAGGAGCATCGCTGACCTACTTAATACCAGATACACGTTATTATTCATACCTAATCTTGTAAAACCTAACGGCAACGTAGTTGTCCTACCATCTCATACCTAACAAATATCTTAATCGAATCATTAACAAAGTTCAAAATGGCGGCGATAACTATAATTCTGAATCTCAATTTAAAGGGGAGGTTTAAATTTCGAATTTCTGACCAATTGGATCAATAACAAAAGAGTTTCTTCCTTTCTGCCATATTATTAGTGATGTTTACAAAAAAAAATTGATTTTATGTATAATATTTCATCCCTTATTTCGACCCCATAATACTATTTTTCTAATATTACTCACGCCATTATTTTTCATTTGGAATAAGGTTTCCATAACTGTAACGGCTTACATTTTTATGTAACATTTCAACCCCTTTATGGTTAACTTTAAGAACATAAAGTGTGCAGTTATTTTTGTTCATAAATGAGTAAAGTTTGACATCTATAACTTCAACAGTTTAGATTTTTCCATACATACTGCCATCTCGTTGTTCAACCTCTTCAAGCGTTGTCTATATAATAAAAGGTAACCTTTTGCCCTTACCCAAGGTCTAATCTATCTCTGTATCAAATTCTATCAAAATCGGTTCAGTGGCTTAGGCGTGAAAATGTAGCAGACAGTGGACCAGTTAGTGTAATACGTTCGTGCCGAAATCTTACATCACTCAGTAAATAAAAACTATCGCAAGAAATAAATATTTTTTAATCATACTTAATTCATGATCAATTCTATTAGAAAAACTTTTATCGTGTTTATTTTCACTTAAAACATAGTAGGATGCAAATTAACGTGTATAAATTAAACATTACTTTAATAATAAAATTGTAAAGAAAAAAGAACTGCTTTTAATATTCAAGCAGATTAAAAGTTATTCAATAATTCATCTGAACTTTGAATTGTCGATCAGAAAAGTTCTAAGGCGGGTTTTATTATGGTCACCGTAGCGAATGTTTGTAAACAAAAATGGTAAATCTCATGAAACCACTCACTTTTGAATCGATATACAACAACCACTATATTATTCACTTATACAAATCATTTTGCAACACTTTTTAACCAATTTCCGTTAATAAATATCGAAAATAATTTGAAATTATACACCTGTGACATTTCGTATAAGCGATGACATACTTTATTTTTATTATCAAGTGGCCAGAGTTATAATTACAAATTCTCCTATCATGCATATAACCTTCCATTGTAATGCCATGAATTCGTTTATGGACCCATAAGTAAAGTTAAATAATAATATTTTTCTATATGTTACTATAGATATTCTGTGTTTATTTTTTTATCGAACTAATTACCTTTTCGCGAATGTAAAATAATCTACTAGATAAAATATTTTTTTTGGTCTGGCTTGCAAATGAAAAGGGATAAAACCCCCTCATACTGTCTCACTCGGTTTCGGCCTTCCTCCATGTCATTTACCATAGTAAATTAAACCTTATGCTACATGCAGATGTCTTATTTCAGGATGACACCATTTTCTTCGTGCGCAATCCTGTTTATATACTACATCCATGCTCATAACATGATAATAATATTGAACAGTATAAACTTACTTCGAGTTTTTTCATACGTCGCATAGATGGAGCTGTTGATAAAAATCGATTTTTATGGATAATTTATATAATCGATTTATAAAAAATCGATTAACAGTATTTTAAAAATCGATTATAAAAAATCGATTATAAGAAAATAATAATCGATTAAATTAAAAATCGATTATTTTTTAACATCTCTAGAGTTGGCCGTCTGTATTATTATTTATTAGTCGTCTGTGGTGGACTGTGCGCATTGACCAGCATTGACGGTTCACGAATAAATAATACAACAAAAAATTGTTTTTTTAGTAAATATAGAACAGAAAGAAGAATGTATCATTTGGGATTGTAAATTTGTTCTGAGGTTGCTCGTGCAAGAACACAACTGTGAACACAATCAGTTGTGGTTCTAACCATGGTAAGTTTTTATTTATGATTGGTTAACCTGCTCGTCCCATTTGAAATGCAGAATTCTTTTGAAATTACTATGGTTTGATGTATTCCCTGCAATTACATAAAATAACCTGAAAGTAAATGGTTATTCTTTGTAGCCCAATGTTTAGGTTTGTTCATTTTTCAACATATTGTGCATATAATGTAAATATATTAAATAAAATGAACCGGGTTCTTCGCTTTGTTTAAATGATTAGTTCTACATTGCATCCATTTTAAAATAAAGTGGAGTGATCATTTTAATTACTACACAATATTAAACTATAAATCATATTCTCGTTTTCATTATTTGTATTTAGGTTACTGTTGTGACTCTAGGATTAAATAAAGTATATTGTAGGATGGTCAAAGTTTAATTTAATTTATGTTCAATTTGGGAAGCTAACCAAGAACCCTATGATCCACAGCACAAGCATTGTTGTTTCTATGGTGGTTAAAATTGGTTTCAATGTTGTAAATTAGGAATATCAATAGTGACATGGCCTTTTCAATTAATTGCAGGAACCACCAAGTACAGGTACAAGTTCTCCAGGCCTTATAGGTGCAGCACCTCTCCTGCCGCCTCCAATGTTAGGTGGAATTCCTGCACCAATACCCCCTGCAGTAGCTATGCCACCAGTGCCAGGAATGCCACCAAATATGGGTGGTTTGCCACCAGCAATGGGGTTCCCGCCAATGATACCACCATTTTCCATGCCACCACCAGGATTCCCTTCATATAAACCAGTAAGTACACTCAATAATGAACAGTGCAACTTCAATATAATATGGAAACTGAAGGGCCTTAGGAAATAGTTTGTTATACTTACTGATTTGTGGCAATGCATACATACATACATAAACTCACACCTATATCCTAGAAGGGGTAGGCAGAGGTGCCAGGACACCCACATTTCGCCTTGTATGTTCCATCCCATGATGTGATAGGTGGCAAGCTTATTGCCATATTGTATCACCATATTTGTGGCAATGAGTTGTATTATATTTACTTTATATGTACATTGGGTTGTACTACAATTTGTAATAGCAAGATAATGCTGGAGTACTAAGTTTTTAACATATCTGCATAATATGTTGAGACATGAAATTTTGTGAAATAATACCACAAAAATCCATGACAAAGGAGATCGGTCGATTTCCTAAGGAAATTGGGTCTAATAGTGAAAACTTGACGGACACAAATGAGACCTAGAATTAAATAATAAAGATTCAATATCCTTTACATTTAATATAGTCTTTTTGAGCTACGATATGGGGTATTTAAGATTATCCTCTTAAAGTTTTACAAAAACTACCATATTCTAGTATTTTCACATATATCTTATTTGGACAATATTTTATTTTCTGTAACTATGTAAATAATTTCGTTTAATAATATTGTAAAATGTATTACATAATTATAAACACGTCAAATACTTTCCTATATAAAGTTGATAAAGAAAGTATTTCTGGGGGTAGAAATATCAGTTTCAAAAGAAGGTAAGTCATTCTAAAGAGGGAATGATGATGGTTAAAACGTTGGTATTGATAATAAGGATATTTTTATAATAAATAGTTCTATTGAACTTGTTTCTAAACAATATCTCATGTACCAGGTAGCAACAATACATTGTCAAGGTGCTTTGCAGGAGATGTGATATTATTTTGGTACCTAGCCCAACCAACATACCACATTATAGTCATTTCATATGCACAGCATCCCACTGTCCTTTTGATTGCAATGCAATTACAATAATGTTGTATTATTGCATTGTGGCCATTTTGAGAGCTGTCAATCTGACTATAAACAAAACATATTTTTGTTCTGTCCTAACCAATAATGCACTAAGTGGTCTGGCATACTATTTATCTCATTAAATCGATTAATGTTTTAGAATTATTTATAATTGTAAACATGTCTTGTACATGTTGGAATTAAAAAATATTTTAATATTATAGAGCCTTTCCCTCATAAAATCCAATGAGGTATTGCGTAGACGCACTGAGCATGCTCTGCTATTTTTGGGAATATAATAATTATAATCCTTTTTAGAGTAGCCAAGAGTAGTCCTAAATAATAAACTCAAAATAACCAACACCACAAAACACATTCCTTTCGCGACCAAGCACAAAGAATAGAATTTGACAAACACTAATTATTATAAGCAGGGACCGAAAACGGTTCCGGAAATACCGGTATTTTTTGGTATCAACCGAAAAAAAAAAATACCGGTATTTTTAAAGGTAACCCCTATACGCCGATTTTATTAGATTCCTAGAATTTAACCGGTATCATACCGGTAACCGAAATAAGGATTACCTCTATGTTTCAAGCGTCGTCGGCAAAAGTCAAAGCGTCGATGCGCCGCACGGTGGGCTGAAAATCGCGTTTCATGGACATTCAAATTTTTTTTCGAATTTGACGGGTTTTTTAATTGGAATCTATTAAAACATGCTTGTTCATGATACCTTTTAAGTATGAAGACATAAATCACAGGAAAAGGTACACTTTCGATTTTTTTTTCGAAAATGTTGTATGGAGAAAACCATAAAATAAGCTATATCTCGGCTGGCACAGGAATGGCCGTTATTTCCTCTCGCATGAATTTTGCTCTATTTTTTTGCAATTTTTTGATGTATCACACCACAGGGGGCAAAGCGCGGCTTTGAGAAAAAAATCATATAAAAAAATATATATTATTTCCGTTGACTTCAATCTTGGTTGGCAAATTTGAACCACATGTCTCTAAAAATAATAAATAGCGGTCACAAAACAACTTTATTGCTGGTTAACCCTCCCAATTTCACAATAATAAATAATACACGGCTTATATCAAAGAAATATTTTTTTACCTTACTTGTTTATGACACACAAATCGGTCTTGGATACTCGAACTTTTCCAAACAATGGATAAATTTTCACCTGCAAGTACTTACTACTTACTATTGTTTTGTTCCTAATTCACTTATTTAAGACCCAATAAACAAAAAAAGGCAGCTGCGTAATTATGATGGGTCATTATAATGACACAGGTGCATAATGATTTTGTTATTTATTTAAGAAGTATAAATAGACATTTGTTTGCTGTAATTTTTCAGTTTACCTCGATTTGTGCTTGTGTAAACATCGATTATAAACACGGAAATGGAAAGTTTAGCAAATTACTTAGACTTGTTTATGATTTTGAAAAACACGGGTAAGTACAGTGACTTCCTTTCGTTACATAACAATGTCGGTTCATGTTTGAATTTAAACCTTTCAGATGAAGACAGTCTTACGTTGAAATTATACTGTAGAAGATTTACTCATACCCTTGTGAAAAATTGGAAGCGATCTCATCGAAAATTAGAAGATTTTTTGAAAGATTATGAGGACTGGCTTCAGTGTGATATCGATTGGCCAAGTTGCATTGCAGAACCGAAGGCATCAGATGTTGGGGCATCCGAATCTCATATCACCCTCGAAAGTCCAGTCCTTTCCACATCTTCGTCCGGTGCACCATACACAAGTAAGAAGCGTTTGCCACGAAAACCATTTCAAGATTTAGCAATGAAGCAAAAGAAGAGAAGGACTGAAAGTCAAATAGAATGTGAGTCCAGTGAACTTGCATACGCTACTGTGCGCAAAATGAGACAAGAAGGTTTGGACAGTATAGCTGCTGCTATTGAGTATATGATAAAACATTCAGAAGCTGCTGATAAGTTTAACGCAATTACCAAAAAATCATGCCCCAAGCCTGTTTTTACACCGGAGAAAGCACTTGGTCTATGTTTATCATTAAAGTTGTCTAAGTGGCAATATATAACATTAAGGGAAACAGCAATTCGGGAAGGTGCGATGGAATTGTACCCATCATACTATAAGATTCAGCAAGCTAAATCTCAGTGTTATCCTGACAAGGAGACAATTACAGTTACAGATACAACAGCCAAAATGTCCCTTCAGGCTCTTCTAGATTTAACAGTTAAAAGGATTTTGAAAAGTGTACCTGTATGTGGCGATAGAAAAGAACTTATTTAAGTGGGGTTTTGATGGTGCATCGAACCAGAGCAGGTATAAACAGAAAATAGAAGACGAATATAATGATTCCAGTGTTTTCATGACCTCGTTAGTTCCGTTAAAGCTGACCGATGGTAACGAAGTCGTATGGCAAAATCCAAAGCCCTGTTCAGCACATTTTTGTCGTCCAGTGCAGTTTAGTTTTGTTAAAGAAAATAAACTTGTGGTTACTGAACATTTGAAGGAAATTGAAGACCAGATCAAGTTGCTAACAATTCTATTTGACTTTCAGTCCTTCTCTTCTTTTGCTTCATTGCTAAATCTTGAAATGGTTTTCGTGGCAAACGCTTCTTACTTGTGTGTGGTGCACGGGACGAAGATGTGGAAAGGACTGGACTTTCGAGGGTGATATGAGATTCGGATGCCCCAACATCTGATGCCTTCGGTTCTGCAATGCAACTTGGCCAATCGATATCACACTGAAGCCAGTCCTCATAACCTTTCAAAAAATCTTCTAATTTTCGATGAGATCGCTTCCAATTTTTCACAAGGGTATGAGTAAATCTTCTACAGTATAATTTCAACGTAAGACTGTCTTCATCTGAAAGGTTTAAATTCAAACATGAACCGACATTGTTATGTAACGAAAGGAAGTCACTGTACTTACCCGTGTTTTTCAAAATCATAAACAAGTCTAAGTAATTTGCTAAACTTTCCATTTCCGTGTTTATAATCGATGTTTACACAAGCACAAATCGAGGTAAACTGAAAAATTACAGCAAACAAATGTCTATTTATACTTCTTAAATAAATAACAAAATCATTATGCACCTGTGTCATTATAATGACCCATCATAATTACGCAGCTGCCTTTTTTTGTTTATTGGGTCTTAAATAAGTGAATTAGGAACAAAACAATAGTAAGTAGTAAGTACTTGCAGGTGAAAATTTATCCATTCTTTGGAAAAGTTCGAGTATCCAAGACCGATTTGTGTGTCATAAACAAGTAAGGTAAAAAAATATTTCTTTGATATAAGCCGTTTATTATTTATTATTGTGAAATTGGGAGGGTTAACCAGCAATAAAGTTGTTTTGTAACCGCTATTTATTATTTTTAGAGACATGTGGTTCAAATTTGCCAACCAAGATTGAAGTCAACGGAAATAATATATATTTTTTTTATATGATTTTTTTTCTCAAAAGCCGCGCTTTGCCCCCTGTGGTGTGATACATCAAAAAATTGCAAAAAAATAGAGCAAAATTCATGCGAGAGGAAATAACGGCCATTCCTGTGCCAGCCGAGATATAGCTTATTTTATGGTTTTCTCCATACAACATTTTTGAAAAAAAATCGAAAGTGTACCTTTTCCTGTGATTTATATCTTCATACTTAAAAGGTATCATGAACAAGCATGTTTTAATAGATTCCAATTAAAAAACCCGTCAAATTCGAAAAAAAATTTGAATGTCCATGAAACGCGATTTTCAGCCCACCGTGCGCCGTGTGTGGACCAAACACGACCTCAAGGCCGTCGCCCCGGTTGGTGCATATTGTAACTTGCACTAATTCGACGCAAACGCGTTCTTTGCGATTTTTGAATTTTGAGACTCTGCATTGATATTTCATTCAGTACGCACGTCGCACGAGAGTGTTGAATTATTTGTTTGGTTTGGAATCGGATTACCTATATACTTTGAAAAAAATAAGATAAGCCACGTCCCGAGCTAATGACCTTGAGCATTTATGTCTTTCTAATGCCTACTATACACGACGTCGTATTCGGTTGCGTCTGCCGACGTATAAAGGAGGTGATTTGTGCGTCTGTTATAGGTATTTAACGTCCACAGATGCGTCCGCCTCGAATCCGATTGTTGTCGGTTTTTGTGGCACGGATCAAGGGGTTTTGTTGCGAACGTCCGACTTCTGTCCACAAGTCTTTGCTTTTTTTACCATCGCACCACACTTTACCGCAGTAGAGTTCATTCGAGGGGATTAACGTCACTCGCGTCCGTAGCCTTTGACCCTAGATTCCCTACACTTGACCCCTGGGTAGTGCCAAATGAGTGATACAGTTCGTGGTGGTAGGACATAAGTGTCCGCCCGGGTAGCGACCACGGTCCACAAAGGCGTAAAGGCCGTCATAGTGATCTCCATAAGGGGATCGCGTTCCGGGATCAGCTCATGGTTTTCCGTTTTTTTCGAGGGGCTTGAGTCCAGGCATGAGGTTGTACCGTGTGGTTATTTTCGGTCGTTTGTCGAAAGGAGGAATGTTGATCCGCCGACCAGGGAGACCCGTAGAAACGGTTGACCGCTGGCCGCCCGCGGTATAGTACAGGGGCTAACCACCTCAACAGGCTGCCTCACCATGCCGCGCATAATCTTGGGTGGGTCCATTATGCCGGTTGGTGACCGGAAGTGGGGTCTCGGCGGCCTTATACTTATTATTTTGTTATTTTTTGGTTTTTAGTGGTTTTTTGTTCACGGGCTACTACTGGCCTAGTTTATGTTGTACCAGTTGTTGATTCTAGATTTGACAAGAAAATCATAGAATTTTACATTCAGGATTTTCAGGATTTAATAGTAAAATAAACATTTCAATTTTGTACAATTACATTTTAATACTCGTTGAGGGATACATACTAACAGATATTATAAAAATTTGAAATGTGATTTCTGATTTAACAAATGATTTTTTTAAGGATTTAACTGCTCCTGCTCCCGATATAGCACCATTGGCAAATCAGAGCAGTCCATGGTCGGAGCACAGGGCCCCTGATGGTCGCACATACTATTACAATTCTGTTACAAAACAGAGTCTTTGGGAAAAACCAGATGATTTGAAAACACCTGCAGAGGTTAGTGACATTTTATCTTCTACCTTTTCATTAATTATTATTATAAAGTCTCCATATTTATTCTATAATCTACACCAGTTCAATTTATTAACTAGGTGACCACTTTATGTTTGAGAAATCTATCTTGTTATGGGCAATATTGCATGCTGTTTGCTCAGGGCTCAAATATTGACCTTACTAAATGTAGATAGTTCAAATAAGTTGCCCACACTAACTAACTAAGTGAGCCTATATGCCAAAATATTTTGTTTGTTTTCTGTTCTATCTATATTTATATGTTTGCCTGTTGAACTAAATATTTCAAGTTTCAATAATACCAACAGAGTACACCTTACATAATCCATAATAATATTTATTTTAATGAATTCATCATTTTGCAGAAACTGTTGTCGGCGTGCGTATGGAAGGAGTACACAACTGATGCTGGCCGTTTATATTATCACAACATTGAAACCAAGGAATCAAGCTGGGTAATACCGAAAGAACTGCAGGATATCAAGGACAAAATAGCTGCTGAAGAAGCTGCGCAGTAAGAAATATCTGTATTTTTAACTCTGCGCTTTTATTTACTCTTTTATATTTCATAGTTTACCATTGAAACAAAAAGGAGTCAACAAAGTAATACATACATGAACTCATTTTTTTTTATGATCCGTTCCATGATATCTATACACTGTTGTTTACTCAAAAAAGGGGAATAATGAATAAAACCATAGTAATATCTTGGAAGGATTTTGAAAATTGTAAGCGCTCACGGCCTTAGTGCTTGTTCGTGTAAGAATGCGCGGGCGAGGTTGCGGGCGCGGGCGTGGTTGATATCGCGAGTCGTGTTCACGTTGACCGCCAGGCGTTACCGCGATTTGTGATATGTCAGAGATTGAAAACATGGGTGACGATCATTTTTTTTTTCGAAATACAAAGGATAAACCAGACTGTGATTGCCCACCGATAATGATTGCCCGCATTAAGCAAAACCTTGTCTGTTGTCGATTTTGTGTCATCCTAGTTGGATTAAAGATTATCAGATGGTGATTTAATCAATTTATGGTTAACACAAATTTTACAACTGGAAACATTAAAGAAAAAACATAGCAGTAATGACGGATTTTGTAAAGACCGGTGAAAGTGTTTCATAAACAGAAATAATTGAACAATTTTGTTAAGAATATACTTGTTTAAATGTTCATTTTTATTGTGTTTGTTTCATTTTTTGAGCGTTATTACCTACCTATGATGAAATTAATAGTATTTTCTTAGTTTTAAATGGATATGTTTGTTCAAAAATAGTTTTTAACCATTTTTTTGGCTGTGGGCAATCACTGAACTGGAATCTGTGTACTTTTAGCGATTGCCATCACTAATTTTAGTGATTGCCATATGTCAATGTCCATAGTTATTGCCATATGGCAATGACTGTCAATATTTTTTCGGTTAAAAAGTTTCATCACCTGTACTTATAAGTTAATTGTTTATTATTTCCTAATTTGTATGTATAAACGATATTAATTGGTAATTATCGTTGTATTAACAGAATGCCGAAGGCACCTAAAGTCCAATATCCTAAGTGCGTGGTGGCCTGTTGGTAAACGGACTAGACGCGACTGCCAACATGTTCACGGTGGTCGCGGGTTCGAATCCCAGGGCACACCTCTGACTTTTCGGAGTCATGTGTGTATTGATAGTCAATCACCACGCACTAAAAACGGTGAAGGAAAACATCGTGAGGAACAAACCTGCATACCATAGCGATTTATAAAAATTTCTATGATATGTAAGTCCGCCAACCCGCACTAGGCCAGCGTGGTGGACTATATGGCCTAACCACTCTCAATCGTACTCTCGATTGTAGAGGAGGCCCGTGCCCTGCAGTGGGACGTATATGGGCTGATACAGACCTAAAGTCCAATATATTAAAGAAAATATACAAAGTTGTTCAAGATGTAAGCAACAACTTATCTACTAGGCAGATTGTTGAAAAATACGGCATTCCGAGGTCCAGTCTTATAAGAATTTCTATAGTATGGAATAGTTCAGTCAATATGTAAATTGCCCTCCGAATAAATACCTACCCTTATTTAACATAATGAATCGTTAGGAGGGCATGTCAAGAGGTCACAGAAAAATTAAAAAGGTCGCGCGGTTTGCTGATTTTGAGAAATTCACAAAATTAATAACTTTTTTTATTAAAAACGCTTTTTTCTTGGAAACTATTGGTTTTAGGAAAAAGTTCTTTGAATAGAAAATGTAGAGGGCATTGCGGACTACATTTTTTGTAATTGGAGTGATGTAATCCGACTTGAAATACAAAAAGTAGAGGGCGCTAATAGATCAAAAAAGTGTTCCAACGCTATTTTAGGTAGGAATAAATGATTTTTTTATAATAATGTAAATTAGAAAGTTGTTTGTCACAAAATTAGCTACAACTTTTATTTAAACCAAATTTTAATAAAACTTACTGTTTTCGAGCTGGAACTTGTCGAAGTGTACAAATTGTACATTATGTACCGTGCCGTTGCACAGTAGTCACGCCATTCAGTTTTTATCTTTTTTAAAAATTTAAATGGAATAGCAGTAATTGTTTTCTGATTTTGTTATCAAAAAATTTGAACTTATGTTCAGCAAAAATTTGAACTTAGGTGAATTTATCTATGTTTTGCATCACATTATTTCAAGTCGGATGACGTCACTCCAATGACAAAAAATGTAGTCTGCAATGCCCTCTACATTTTTTATTTAAATAACCTTTTCCTAAAACCAATAGTTTCCAAGAAAAAAGCATTTCAATTTTTTTTATTCATTTTTTTTAATTTCTCTAAATCAGCAAACAGCGCGACCTTTATAATTTTTCTGTGACCTCTTGACATGCCCCCCTAACAATTAATAATGTTAAATAAGGGTAGGTCTTTATTCGGAGGGCAATTAATTATTTCTTACATATTGACTGAACTAGAAGTCCGCCAACCCGCACTAGACTAGCGTGGTGAACTATATGTATGCCGTAACCACTCTCAATAGTACTTTTGATTGCAGACGAGGCCCGTGCCCTGCAAAGGGAAGTATATGGGCTGGTACAGTTGTTTCAAAATTGATGATTTTGTTTCTGGTGATTCTGACTCTTCAGCATCAGCACAAAATATATTTGATGCTTTTAAGAAAGCTAAACGAAATTTATTTTGATATTTTACTATTTTATTCGATTTAGGTTTGATTGTTTTGTTTTTAATATTTATTTGGGTTTATGTATAATTTATAATTTCAAGAGACTGGGCAATTACTGTGCTGTGATGTTGGCAATTACTATAAACTGTGGGCAATTACTGTAGTTTTAAGACTATGTTTATTTAACTGCAATATTTAATAAGTAATGTTATTTATAGCTAAAAACTGTTAACACTCTACAAAAGAGTTTATTAGGTTATAATGAAATGGTATTAAAAAGTTGGTAGCTACAATACTTTTGGTGTTTTTAATGTCAATGTGTAACAAACTCTTAAGTGGGCAATAGCTATCTGGTTTACCCCTACCTAAAGTTGGAGATTCATTTTCGTACCTTCCATATGAAGAAAAATATTAGCAATTTCATTCCATAGCTAAAGTTGTTGGAAATGGACAAAAGATAGTTAAAATAGGTTTAAAAACTGTCTATAAATATAAATAAATAACACCCAACAGTCACATACATAGTTCTGACCCCACACTAAGATCGAGTCTTGTGTCGTGGGTATCAGGAACTACGAGAGACTTTTCGGTCTCACAAACACCCAGACCCGAAAGAAATATTTGTGGGCCGCACAAACGCACGTCTAACCAACTGCGCCACGGAGGCTGTCTATGAATAATGTCTTAAGAGTTATCAGGAGCGATTATAGAAGTGACGTGAGTGTGGTAGTGTGGTGGGGTGGTGGTGTAGTGATGGTTGTGCGCAGGGTGGAGCTGGCGCCGGGCGAGGTGCCGCTGCCCGCGTCGCCGGCCGCCAGCTCGGCGATGGACGAGGCCATGGCCAAGACGCTCGCCGCCATCGATCCCACGCTCACCACCAACATTCCCATCCCGGACGACAGTGAGTATACACAAGCGGAGGGGGGCGAGGGAGGTAGGGGGGTAGCTCTATTCTCCGACACCTAATTCGAATGATCGACGTTCGACATTCAAAGTGAATTATATAGCGCCCTACTCAAATGTATAATATATTACATAGAAGTTATTTTCATACTATTTATGATTATAATTAATCAGCTAACTGGTGGTAGGTCTCTCATATGTGAGAAGACATCTGGGTAGGTACCACCGCAATGTCTATTTCTCCCGTGAAACAACACTGCTTAAATGCACTGTTGTGTTTCGGATTGAAGGACATTGTAGCCAGAGCAACTACTGGACATATTGAGACTTAACATCTTATGTCTCAGGATGGCGAGCGCAGTGGAATATTGCTACTGTTCATGAGCGGTCGTATCGCTTACCATCAGGCGAACGGCTTGCTCGTCTCGCCATTCAATGCAATAAAAAAAAAAAAAAAAAAGCTAAAGTAAATCCCGCTGACGACGTGGTCCTCCACTATCATCATCATCATCATCATCATCTCAGCCACAGGAAGTAAACTGCTGAACATAGACCTCCATGAGAGAAGGATCTCCACATCTTCCGACTTAACTATACACGTACAGATTTGTGATATGTCCTCGGAACATAATTGTTATGTATAAGCAGCTTTTATTGTATTGGGGAGGTGATAGAACTGTACAATTTTCAGTCAAGCCCGAGGAGATAGCAGCGCCGCCTGCCAATAATGCGGCCGACAACGCAGACCAACCGCCTGAAATGCTGTATAAAGATAAGAAGGAAGCGATTGAAGCTTTCAAAGAACTTCTAAGAGATAGAGTGAGTCTACAATTAGTCGCACATTCCCATAACGTATTGTAGTGAACGAAGAACACAAAAATATATAACTTAGTATATATATTGTTAAAAATAAAACTATATTACAGTACTAAATACTGTTTGGTGTCGGTTAATTGCTATAATATTATCTAATAAGTCAATGTTTTTTAGAATGTTCCATCAAATGCAACTTGGGAACAATGTGTAAAGATTATATTGAAAGACCCCCGCTATGCGACATTTAAAAAACTGAATGAAAAGAAACAAGCATTCAATGCTTACAAGACACAGAAACTTAAAGACGAGAGAGAGGAGCAGAGGTATGTATCCAAATTTACGTACAACTTTACTGACAACATCAATCAATAAAAATATTATAATCCTTAGACAACTAGTCTCGATGGCGTATGAAAAGTGAATACGACTGCCTATACTCAATATAGTTCTGAATATGTCTATGCCGTCTACAATTCCCAAACTTTTTAAAGCCAACTACAATAAATTACAAGGCGTAATGTCAAACGAGGGTACATTGACTATGTGTGTTTTTAAAGAAATTTTCGCATTAATATATTATCTAAGCAAGTAGGCAAACTTCATGTTTGATGTAGATTTGCTGGTAAGTTAGTTAAAAACAGAAAAATGTCGATAGAATTAGGGTAGATAGTAATAGAAAAGTGTTTCGATGTTATTTATTATTTAAGCTTCATTTTTACTTTTTATTACATTCCAACTTTTAACCAAACTGATCTGTGTACGATTGTATTTCCAGGTTAAAGACTAAAAAAAATCGTGAAAATTTAGAAGAGTTTTTATTGAGTTGTGATCGTGTCACGTCGCTGACAAAATACTACAAATGCGAAGAAATGTTTAACAACTTAGAGGTTTGTAAATACCATTTAATTTACTACAATACGAGCTACATATTTTCTCCTTATTGTTTATATTGCTTCATTTGTTTTGTTACATAAACATATTAAAGTTAATTATTCATGCCATATGTACTACAAATATGTAAAGCATAGCCAATGAAACGAAATCGGTATTCTATGTAACATAAAGTGATATATTTGCGTGTAATGTAGACTAGCTGTGCCCGCGACTTCGTCTGCGTGGAATTTAACAAAAAAGTGAATTAGTTTATTTAGCTTTTTTTTTGGTTTTTGCTATTTTTTTACCTTTGTAACGAAACCATACCGCGATCTAATTCTACGGTGGCGCCATCTCTTAGCGAGCGGCGGTAAACTCCCGTTACACATTTATTTTCAGTTTTTTGTATTAGCTTTATCGAAAAATTTCTTTATATACAATATTTTGTAAATGTGATATTGATTCGTTGGTGGGAGAAGTGGTGGGAGGCGCCCGACGTGACGGCCCAGTGGTGGCATGCGCGTGAGCTGCGCGCGGGCATTGCAACATTACTTTATTTTTCTAAAATAAATATAGCCCAAGTTACTCCTTGTTATATCAGCTACCTGACAAAAAAAGTCCCGTCAAAATCGGTCCAGCCATTTCAGAGATTAGCCGGAACAAACAGACAGACAGACAAAATTTTTTTAAATATCATTTTCGGCACAGGTGTCGTGTATATAACGATATGTAGTAGGACATTTTTTTTTAATTTTCACTCTTAAAACAGACACTTCAATTTTATTTATATGTTTAGATATGGAGATGTGTCCCCGAATCGGATCGCAGGGATATATTCGAGGACTGTATATTTACAATAGCTAAAAGAGAAAAAGAGGAAGCTAAAACATTGAAGAAACGTAATATGAAGATGCTGGCTCAAGTGAGTTATTTTATATTCGTATATATTTTGTATGATTTGAAGTTTTTATGACACATAATATATTTTTATGATTAAGACGTAAGTACGGTTAGATGTAAATGGAACAATAAACTCGCTTCTCGTCATTTGCCACTTGGATTCTAGTTTCTGGCTCTATTCGCCACTCGTTCAGTGCTCGTCATCGGCGGTGGGACAACTGATTTAAGTCTGCTAACAAATTAAATATAAACATCCCCTTTTCATAGTCAAAAACTTAAATAATAATAATAATAATATTTATTTCAGCAAAATATGTCAATATGTGTGTTAGTAACAAAAGATTTACTTAAAAACTATTTTTATTTTATTTTTTTTATTTTATTTATAAGGGACAAAAAACGACAGTATGCTAAAACATTAAAATAAAAATATAAACTTTATAATAAAATTAAATAAACATACAGCCCACACCATTGTCCACATATTGACAGATAAAATTAAAGACTAGGAAAGTCATATTGAACGTGAAATACTCGCTATTTAGGAATTTATTTGGTTATTTCAAGAATAGACATCTTCTTGAACTTTGGGTTAGAGAGGGAGAAAATATCAATATTAGCAAAGTGTGAGTTGTAGCTATTTAATAGACGGCGAATTGGAGCACGTACCCCAGCATTACTTTTACATGAACTAGTGAAAAATAACTGAGGCACGCGCACCCCTCGCCTAATGACAGTTCTTGGTACTCTATAATATATCTTATTTGTAAGTTCTATACAATCATACTTATTATTACACAAACCATGCAGCATCATAACATCAAGCAGTGATCGTCTCGATTCTAAACTCAAAATATTATATAGTTTTAATAATTGATTATATGGAATTTTCGTGTTACAGCATTTATAATTCATGGCACGTAAAAATTTTTTTTGAACGTTCTCAAGTTGATTAATATATTTTTTATAATGTGGGTTCCAAATCTGTGCAGCGTATTCTAGTTGAGAACGAATTAAAGTTTTATAAAGCAGAAGATAAGTACAAGGTCTCACAAAGTCTGATGTCGATCTCATGACGAAACCATACTGACGAAAAGCTTTATTGACAATATAATCTATGTGGGAATCAAAGTGTAAAGAACATCGGTCACGTCCATACATTTTGGGACCTGACAAAGAAATATATTGTACACAGCTGGGATATAGTTTATTGTGTTTTATAGTGCATGAGGAGTGATGTCCAGTTACAAAAAGATTTCTGCAAAGCCGGAGATTTTAGAATTATTCATAAAAAATAGCACATTATAATGTCATTGTCATTGTCAAATATACCTAATGTAGGGTGGTCTTATGGTTATCAGGTACCTAGGAAGAAAAGTGTACTAAATCATAATGATGGCTTAGTAATTACTATGCTCTATAATTTCCCTTGTCATAAAACTAATTAACCGTTGAATATTGTGTACACCATACCTGTTACCTTAAGGTAATGAGAGAAAATGTAGTATTTTGCTGTCATTATATAGTTAGTTAGTTACATTACATAGTTTCGTATTTGGCCATCCACACACACTTGAAAAATCCCCCTATATGTATGTATAGGAATATAATAAGCAGTGGTCACAAAAATAAAAAACAAAATAAAATAAAACACAGAAAATATTTTTTAAATGTATTATTTCTCATAGTGGGACGTATATGGGCTGATACAAATTATTTCTCATCTTCTCTTTTTACAATAGAATCTAAGAACTCTGCAGGGGCAGCAACATCAAAGTCATGACGTGGGCACAGCAACAGTACTGTACGACGTCCTACTACACAATTACAACAATACTTAGTTATTCCGTCTCTCCTTGATTTGGATGTTTGACATCATTGTTTTTCATCAAAACACACACACGTTTCCTGTGGGAACTCCAGGATACTAAACCATATTGACTAAATGGTAAATAGGATACCTTGTAGATTCATGGCTAACTTCGATTAGTTGATAGACCCACTCACTGATTGCAGAAATGAGTATAATAAGACGGGTATTGCATTGAACACAATGCACAAATTGTTGAGGAGCGCACTGTTGTTCCGAGTTCATGTTTGAAATATGGTAATACTTCACACTTTAAACGAAATCATAAAGCTATATCGTTATACAATGGTCAATCTTACAAAGTGGTCAGAAAGCCAAGTCACAAATATAAACAGAGAATTTACAGTAGTCGTAAATCGGAAATCAAAAGATAGCAAAATGACAGCGCAAAGAAAAGTCATGTGTCATAGAAAATACCTACACTTTTTTTAATTTAGTACTACCTTCAACGTTGTAGTTAAAACCTTATTTTAAAACAAAGTATGACTGATGGAACGCACTCATATGCGTTCAATATTATTAAAAACACTTTAAGTTTTTCTTTTTTATCCGGGTTTTTTAAAATAAATTAAAATATGCATTTTGACTCTAATAAATTATGAAAATTTTTGATGTACCATTCATAACTGGTCCCGTTCATGGTCCATTTTCGCCGATGTTCTTTGAGTCCATCATGACACCCAAATCCTTTACTAAATTAACGTTGGTAAGAATTTCGGTGGCTAAAGAGTAATTGAAATTAATTTTGTTTTTATTTTTTGTAAAGGATATTGCATAACATTTACTAGTGTTGAGAAATAATTTATTAATAAGACAGTAATTGTATAATCGGTTAAGGTCATCCTGAAGAAGCTTGCAGTCATTGTCATTTTTACAGTTCCTGTATATTTTTAAATCGTCCGCATACATGAGAAAGTTGCAGTTACGGAAACAGTATTTGATATCATTAATGTATAAGATAAAGAGAAGTGGCCCCAGTATGGAACCCTGAGGAACTCCGGATTGAACCGTGACATAGTCAGATTCGTAGCCACTTATTACAACTTTCTGGGTCCTATTATAAATATATGACGCAAACCACCTCAGTAAGTTGCCACGTATGCCGTTATAGGCTATTTTATCTAGAAGTAAGGAGTGGTCTACTTTGTCGAATGCCTTCTTGAAATCTGTGTATACAGCGTCCACCTGAACCCTACGATCCATATTTTCAAAAAGATAGTTCGTAAAAATCATGAGATTAGTCGTAGTGGAGCGTTTTTGTACAAACCCGTGTTGTTCTGGTATAATTACATGGTGCAATTTGGGATAAATGGCATTGTGTACAAGGCGTTCGAATAATTTGGATAGAGTGTTAAGTATGGAAATTGGGCGATAATTTTCGATATTAGCTTTTTCACCGCTTTTATATACGGGTGTTATAAAAGCTTTCTTCCATATGTTCGGAAACGTTCCTTCACGCAAGCACTTATTAAAAATGATATATAGGGCCTTGTATATACTATTTGCAGTCCTAATAAATAGTATAGGTGGAAGGCCATCTGGTCCAGCCCCTTTAGAGGCATCCAGGGATTTGAGCCCGTTAAGCACAGTTTCCTGAGATAAGTGAATATCACACAAGGACAAACAATTTTCTGAGTTTGAATCTGGTGGTTGCCAAGTTTCTGGATTAAAATAAGAAGGCTCGTAAACAGAGGTAAAATAAAACGAGAATAAGTTGCAGATAGTGTAAGGGTTATCGGATGCTGTGTTTTTAAAAAACATTTCGGAGGGATAGTTTGACTTGATTTTTTTGCTTGATATGTATGACCAGAATATCTTCATGTTTTTAGGAATGTTATCTTCAATTGAGATTATATAATTATGATAACAAGTTCTACACTCACGTTGGAAGAGGTGGCGATATTTAGAAAAGTTATTGTAATCCGAGAGATTGTGATATTTCTTCCACTTTATCCAGGCACACTCTTTTTTTTGAAGATGCGCCTGAGTGAAGGAGAAAACCAGATAGGGAAACGAGAATTACGGGATCGAGTCAAAGGAACGTGTGACTTGATAATACCATATAGTTTATTGTAAAATATATCAACAGCTTGTTCAGAAAGTAGATGTTGAAGAGAGTTTTCCCAATCAATGTCAGAAAGCTCAGATGCAACGATGCTTAAGTCTGCTTTAAAATAATTATATTTGTATAAAGGACGTCTGTTCAAATATGTTGAATAAATATCTAGGTTAGTAGTGACACAAAAGGGCGGATGGTGGCTATCGGCTAATAATAAGGGACTACAACATTCAATTTGACAGTTTAGGTTGGAAATAAATACGTCAAGGATTCTACCTAACATATTATTATTGTTGTTGTATTGCGATCCACTTACTTGTGATATTAAATTCGCTAAGAGACGTCCGGTGGTAGAAGAGGCACATGGAACTACGTGATTACCATGGTTTATCCAGTTGATGCCAGGTATATTATAGTCACCTACTAGGAAATATGAGGAGCAAGTGGGATCATTGCGGACCTCCTCTAGGGTATCAAAATATTCTGAATATGAGTCTTCAGGAGTCCGAGGTGGGATATAAGCTGCACAGATTATATGTCTTTTGTTCGGTAACTTCGCCGGAAATTGAACCATTATCTGTTCAATTTCACAATTACGAAAATGCATAATTTTTGTGGTAGGATGTAGCTGTCGTAGTATGGCAATCAAAACACCGCCTCCTTCGCGTTTATTTGTGATGGATCGATTGCGGTCATGCCGAAAAACGAGGTAACGGTCGTCAATAAATTCGCTATCCAAAATTTCAGGAATAAGTCAAGTTTCCGTCAGTATGATAACGTCATAAGAACATGATAGAATGTTCATAAATAATGAATGTAATTTTGTGCGTATTCCTCTACAGTTTTGATAGTAGAAAACAATATCATTAGGAGCCATGGTTACTTTTAAAATAATACAGATTTACACCATGAATATGACGTACCAGGCAAAATATGAATATGAATATACAGCGAAAATAAATTATCATTAGATGAGTATAAGAAGTTAGGAGACCGCACAACTTGATTTGAATCAGTTTTTGATAATAATTATATAAAATAACACAGCCAAGAATTACATAACTTTTAAATGGTATTGATTTTATTATTAAAAGTAGGAACCCAACTAAAAATATAAATAGATAAATGTTCAAAGTTTTAACTACAGTATAGATTAAATTATATATAGGAATCACATAAATAAATATTAATAGGTGCGAGGAAGCAACAAGACTTAAATTAAACTTAGTTACGTTGTGAACTTTGCTTGACAAGTTTCTTAAGATCAGCCTCGGAGCGAATAGCGAAAGCTGGTCCTCCATCCCGTTCACGAACAAGAATCGTTGCGTTTTTAATCCATACGTATTTATAACCGTTCTCTTTGGCAGCTTGTCTAGATTTCCGAAATAAATCTTTGTTTTTAAGGGTTAGGTGTTCATTCAAATAGATTGGGACCGAGGTTCCAGGTACAGATAACTGGTCGGATTTCAATGATTTTATCTTCCTATAGGCACTAATGAGGTTGTCCCGAATAATACGCGATTTGAGTTTTACAATAACGTTTTTGAGCTTATTATCTTGATGTTGTGCATGTGGTACTCTATGTATGGCTATTATGTCGTCAAGTGATACAGGGTACTTGACGGTTTTACCGATTAACTCAACTATAGATAGAAGATTCTCACTACGTTTGTCAGGTAGATTGCATATTTCCACGTTACATAGCCGTGCCTGTTGCTCCATCGAGTCAATTTTTGCTTCAAGGGTAGCTACAATTAGATTATTGTTATTGTGTTCAGTACCAGAAATGCGCTTATCAAAATCTTTACATTTGTTTTCCAGTATTTCAAGACGTCCTTTCATGTCTTCATAGTTTAAATTAATAAATGTCATTGCTTTCTCCAATTCGGTGTTGTGTTTAAGTATTTTTATGTATTGCTGTTTTAATTCAGAAATTTCATCTACTAATTTATTGAATGTGGCATCTTGATCAATTTTCCAGGACTGGAGCATATTCTTTAGTTCTTCAAATTTATCTGCCTCATGGGAATTACCGTCACATCTCGATCGCTTGCAAGGTCTCGTTGGTATATGTGTATCATATGTACAAGACTCCGAAATACTCGCAGTAGCGGTGAGATCCGGTTCGGATTGCGTCTCTTGAATCATAATCGCAGTAGCTTGAGGAGGTGAGCGAATAGTGCGAGGCATAGCTTTTATAAAGTGAAAAGTACAAGCTTGAGAGTAAATGCACAGATCTGATAGTGACAACTGCAAAGCGAGCAAGTAGATAGATAACGCAGCGCAAGAGTAAGCTTATTTCGACAGCACAAGCGGCTCACGCGCTGGCCCAACTCGCAGCGACCGCCCCTTCAACGATGCTCAGCTCGCCGGTCGATGGTTCGAAACCTATCGGCTCAGAGTTCTTTTTCAAATATGTAAAAATTCAAAAAATTCAATTATTGTTAAGTTTATAGATTTATACACACGGTTCAAATGTCCATGCTGTGTCACAGCTATCTATCCCTCTCGCGCTCCTCCCAGTAGGCGTACACAACAGGTAAAAACACTGCGAGTGCGACAAGGAATTGACCAAAGTTGTTAACAACCAATCACACAACTCAAACTTCTAAAATCGAATAAATTCACAGAGCGAAGCGTCACACGTCTATTCGGTTTGGAATGCAAGAGCTAACTGTAATTGTGTAATTTTAATTTTATTATTTTAATTTTAAAGCTCCTATCACTCTATCCACTCAGTGCCTCTGAAAAGGGCAATCGTTACGCGCTGCAATCATTTTCAGAATTCTGTTGGAGCTACCACGCAGTCTTAGAAGTATTGATGCAGCTTTCTTACGCATTATTGCGTGAAAACCATCAACATGTGCATTGACAAACATCTCTGATGCGCTACAGTATCGAGGCAACCCCAACAGCATTCTGAAAGCGTTGTTATATTGGATACGCAGTATGTTATAAGCTCGTTGCGTATACCGGATCCAGAGACTGCTAGAGTAAAAAGATTGACAGTAAGAACGGAACAAGGTTGTTTTTACTTGTCTCGTAGCTCGTGAAAATCTGCGGGCGAGCATATTGCTCCTTATAGCAAGCGATCTTCGTTCCCTTTCTATATCTAGATCATCTTTTAGGTCGTCAGTAACCATGTGACCCAGGTACCTACAACTGTCAACAATTCGAAGCGTGTCGTTTCCAAGTTTTATAGAGCAGGCAATTTTGGGCTTAAAGTTTTCAGACCTGAAAATCAGTACTTGGCTCTTTTTGGAATTGTACTTAAGACCGTGTTCAGAGGCATACCGTTCACAAATACGGATGAGAGTCCTAAGCGCCTTGAGCGAGGGAGCCAGCAAGACCATGTCATCCGCATAGCTGAGATTATTAACACAAACGCCGTCAATGTGACAACCAACATGTACACTGCTGAGTTCCTCGATCAAGCCGTTTATATATAAGTTGGAAAGGCTTGGAGATGTAAGACCACCTTGGCTTACTCCACATTCCAATCTATATTCATCAGATAATATATTTTATTATTAACCCATCTCACTTGATTTATTTGGTTTCTATACCAATGCTTTAGCAATGAAACACAATCAGAGGGCATGCCTGTCTTACTAAGTTTTTTCCAGAGTATGTCATAGTTTACCGAGTCAAACGCTTTAGACAAATCCAGAAAACATGCATATACAGGAGTTCTTTTTCCTGTATAGTATCTGATAGTATGCTTGAGACTTAAGAACTCAGCTTCAGTCGATAAACCCGACCTAAAACCGAATTGCGCACCGTGAAGTACTAGATGATTACTCAAGTAGCCATTCAACACGCTCTCCAGCACCTTCGCCGTAACAGTAGCAAGTGAGATGGGTCTATAATTAGCCCTGTGTGATGCATCTCCAGACCCATTCTTTAAAACCGGTACAACCACAGTCCTCATCAAATTACGCGGTAAATAAGAATGTGCCAAACATAGATTAAATAATAGCGACAAGACACGAGGGAGATGCACCCCAGCATATTTGAAATGCTCAATGCTGAGACCGTCGTGCCCAGGTGATTTACCACCTTGCATGGTTTTTATTACCGAGGCAAAGTTAAAGTACTAGATTTTGTATTTTTCTTGGACATGTAAAATTAAATGGAGGGAAGTTAAAGATTATACAATTATTTTCAAATATTCTTATAAATCCCCTTTCCAGATATATTTCCATTCTAGAATTGTATATTACTAGAAATATTGTATCGGTGTTATGGGCGTGAACATTTCCGTTAACTTTTCGGTACCGTAAAACAGACCAATTGTTGCGACGCTGAATGTGCTGTCACCGAATTCAGATTTAACGTATTACAACACTATGCAGTAATTAACAATTGTATATTTTTTAGCTACATGGGAAGTATTGTAAACTATTCAATATTTTTTGTTAATTTTGACTAGAGTACGGACTACGTCGTTGAACAGTCAGACGAAGTATTATTTAATTGAAATTACGCGACATAGAGTAGCTAACACTACTCCGCTTTGTTGTCACTGTAACTAGTTTACAATGGGTATATCCAGTCTAGGACCGAAAACGAAGCCGAGTAGTAGTTTTGATGAATTCAATTAAAATTTCGTTGTGTTTCGTTTGTAAATACATAGTTTTGAACTACTATACAAGGGTGTACATTGTTACTTTAGCAAAGACTATGTATTTTCTACCCACACGATGATACTTGAAAACAAGCAAAAAAATCTTACTTTGTATTGAGACATTTTTGGTCGTGTAGGGTCTGAAGTCGCTAAACCACTACCAGTCGTCGTTGAAAATTGATCAAATCCTTGCTTCTTGCATTAAAATGTCGCAAATTTGTCATGTAATGCTCTGTAACATTGTAGGTGTTAGAAAATATGAGTGAAATAACATACAGCAGTACATGGAGTGAAGCTCAGGTTTTGCTATTAGAAAATTCTGCATTCAAAAATGATGTTAGTTTATTAGGCATGGACAAAGAAGATGCTCTTATTGGTAAGTTATGTTTGCTTTTAGCTTTAATTTATACCTGATAATATTTACCTTTGCACAGAATGGCGAAACGATCTCATGGATAGTAGCAAAACTAAACACCATGAATTACAAAACATTGCTTGGCTTTCCATATCCGATGCGCTCGCCATCCTTGCATTTTTGCCTGGCTTTCATTTTAAGGGTTGCAACTGCGTTAAGCGGGCACTCGCGCGGTTTCATACAAAATTGCTCCGTCGCGGGGGCACGCGCGGTTCAGCGCGCGGTGTCCGCCAGCGGTAACGTGACGGTGATGGCATAGGGCACCGAGACGTGGCCTCTCCCTCCTGACCATTAGAAGCCTCAAAGTCACTCAACGAGCGATGGAGAGGGCTATGCTCGGTATTTCCCTACGAGATCGACTCAGAAATGAGGAGATCCGTAGGAGAACAAAGATTACCGACAAAGCCCAAAGGATTAATAAGTTGAAGTAGCAGTGGGCCGAAAGGTTCTAGAGTGGAGGTCACGTACAGGCAAGCGAAATGTCGGACCCCCGCTTACAAGGTGGACGGACGACCCGGCTACATTTGCAGGAAGTCGCTGGATGCAGGCCGCTTCCACGGAGGCTGTCAAAGCAAAAATAAAGGTTTTTTACTTAGCGCAATGTTTTTGCCAGCCTTTCCATTGGTGATATGACTGATACAGATTTTACCCTTTAATTGTTGACCTTTAAATATGGTTCCAGTTTCGAAAATAATTCGTCATAGACCGGTATCGAAACTTTAAAATATTTGTAAAATGAGTTTTCATTTTCTCTTAATTTATTGAACTGTACAACAAATTCTCCGCCTAGCAACCTAAATACAATAAACGGGCTTCCTGGCTGTCGTTTTTGTTTTTGCTAGTCGTCGTTTTGCTATGTAATAATATATTAAGCTCTCCATCGACACGACTGTACATCTGTATCAGCCCATATACGTCCCACTGCAGGGCACGGGCCTCCTCTACAATTGACAGTACGATTGAGAGTGGTTAGGCCATATAGTCCACCACGCTGGCCTAGTGCAGGTTGGCGGACTTACATACCATAGAATTTTTTATAAATCGCTATGGTATGCATGTTTCCTCACGATATTTTCCTTCACCGTTTTAGTGCGTGGTGATTGACTATCAATACACACATGACTCCGAAAAGTCAGAGGTGTGCCCTGGGATTCGAACCCGCGACCACCGTGAACATATTGGCAGTCGCGTCTAGTCCGTTTACCAACAGGCTACCACGCACTTACAGGCCACCACGCACACCTTTAAAATTGAACCAGCTACACTGCGTAAATCCGGTCTCCGCGGCGGGTACCCGTGACATGCCCGTGACGAGGACCGTCGCGTTCTCACGGAGCCCGCCCGCGTGTCCACGCGAGGAGACGCGCGACGGTTGCCCGTCGCGGGCGCACGCTTAACGCAGTTTCAGGCTTCAGCCCTAAATGATGTCCAGTTTTATGTTACAGTTTTTGAACAGCATATAAGAAATTTAGAGGCTGAATATCAACAAGAAAGGGAACAGATTAAAAAAAGAAATAAGAGGCAACAGAGGAAAAACAGAGATAACTTTTTGGTATGTTTTTATCTAATTCTTTTTATACAAACGCGGTTCTGTATTTTTAACTTCGTTTTAAACATATTTTTACGCAGCATTAATCAATTCTGAAAACATATATATCAATGTACTAAAAACCCAAGATGCATCATATGATGTTAAGGAAAGCCTGTGCTTTGCTACAGGGTATATACCCTGTAAAACATGCAAGTTTTACCAAAGGGACTAAATCAAAATGATTAAACTTGCCTCATAAAATTTACAAAGACAAATCAATGATTTTTCTAAAAATAGATAAAACAGATTTTTTAATATAAATAATATTTTATAAATATATTTTACAGACCTTTGGTAATGTATAAACATTGAGCCTATTTATGTGTATCGTTTATGTTATGTAAATAATGTGTTTGTGTGTAGGCGTTACTAGACAGCCTACACGAGGAAGGCAAGTTGACTTCGATGTCGTTGTGGGTGGAGCTGTATCCAGTCATTTCAGCCGACATGCGTTTTTCAGCTATGTTGGGTAAGATTTAATCACTATACATACCGGGTATATCAAGACTGCTACCGAAAACGAAGCCGGGTGGTAGTTTTAGTGACTTCACACACAATGCAACTAAATTTTGTGAAAAAAATTATGATGGTTTTTTTTCTATCGTCGTATTACTGTGATAAAGACATAGTTTTCTTGAATATTAGAGTACATGCTTTTATTTTTAAAGATGCTATGGTACGCACAGCTTTAAATTTAATTTTAATTTAGGAAAATCTGGATTTACCACCCAAACTCGACGATATTTAAAAAATAATAAAATATAATTGTCGCGTTTCTTTGCGAAATTTTTAGTTGCATTGTGATTGTAGTCACTAAAACTACCGCCCGGCTGCGTTTTCGGTAGCAGTCTTGATATACCCGGTATAAACTAAAATTAAAATCCCTTTTTAATGGGTAATTTCGAATGTATATGACAGTTTACTACTATACGCAAGGGTTCATATTAAACATTGTCGTCTCCAGGTCAAAGCGGTTCCACGCCCCTCGACTTGTTCAAGTTTTACGTGGAGAACTTGAAGGCGCGTTTCCACGACGAGAAGAAGATCATAAAGGAGATACTGAAGGAGAAAGAGTTCGAGGTGAAGTGTGACACGACGTTCGAGGAGTTCGCGACGGTGGTGTGCGAGGACTCCAAGTCCGCGTCGCTCGACGCCGGCAACGTCAAGCTCACGTACAACTCGCTACTCGAGAAGGTCAGCCCCGCTACATACACGTACACACACACGTACACATACACGTACACACACGTACACATACACGTACTCACACGTACACATACACGTACTCACACGTACACATACACGTATACATACACGTACACACACATACACGTACACACATGTACACATACACGTACTCACATGTACACATACACGTACTCACATGTACACATACACGTATACATACACGTACACACACGTACACACACGTACACATTCACGTACACATCAGTGGCGTGTCTAGGGTTCTGGACTAGGGCAAGCCCAAAAATTTTTTTTAGATATTTTAAATATGTAACGATTTAGAAGCAAAATGGTATTAAGTCGGCAGACCTACCACACAACATCTATACATACACATGTTGAAAGAGGTGCTACCAGGATACTCATGTTTCGCATTGTATATTCCGTGCCATCATGTGATAGGGGGCGGGCCTTTGCGATGTTAATATTATTAATGAATTTAAAAAAATATAAAAACGACCCGGGATTCGAATCCGACACCTCAGGCACCGAGACAGCCCTAGACCTACCATTCAATCTATATAAGAATAGGATGAAAACCATTAAAATAAACAGCTATCTTTATCAGCGATATGAAAACATCTATTACCAAGATTACAATAAGTTGTTCCGTAAAAATCTAATAGATGGCGCGATTCATAGCCATGTAATATTCCTAATATGCTGAAGGCATTGCATATCATTCGTTAAATCAATTAATAAAATAAATCTGTTTAAATTAATTAAAAAAATTTAATACTTTTGGACATGCATCTGTAACTTTATATTGCATTTTAATAGCAAAAGCATAGCTACAGCTACGGTGCCGTGTATAACCCCGCGGGCAGAAATTGTTATTAATACATTAATGTTATGTTTTTCTGTAATACAATTGATATAATTTCTATTGAAGGATCAACTAATTTATTTTAAATTTAAATCAATATATTCCAAATAATTTAACACACAAAACTTGGCGTTTGATAAACATTTATGAAACACGATTGTTCAATAACCTATTTGAAGTGGAGCATGTTAAAATTAAACAACGCACATAGTTTAAAGCGAGTTGATAAAATGTCTCTTGTTATATACCACGACTGAGAAATTCACAATCCCGGCGTATTTTTCGCGCCAGTTTATTTACAATATACTTGAATAAATACCTTTTTAACGGCAATGAATACTTTCACCGTCACACTCACACCATCACAGCAAAACAATACCACTCATTATATTATCAAAAAGTTTAAATAATATCAAAAACTAAACATTATCACTAAAAAAAACTAACTAACTAAGAAACTATTTTTGAGAACTACTAACAATTGCAAAATATCAAAATACATATGAAGTTAATCGCATTTCGTACAGTATTGCCCACAATTGCCCATAAACGTAACATAAACATTACGACATACAATTATATTTTATTAAAAAGTACCTATAGGAAAACCTCATTATTTGTACAAAAATATTTTATAATATTTGGTTTTTATATCTTTATGTGTATGTTTATTTTTAAGTAAATTCATGTAGGTCTAGGTCTAGGTCTAGCATCTATCAAGCTAAATATTTTAATTATTTCCTATTTTTTTATAATTCATGCAATATTCTAAAAGTACACTTATTCTGCCCTATCTTCATTTTCCTTCACTTATGTCCATCCCATGATAGTCGGTAAGAGATTGCCTTGAGCGATACGACTGCCATTTGTACTCTTATGTTAAATATAAGTTTTAGTTTAAGTATTATTTGGTGTACAAAATAGAATAAAATAAATAAATAAAATTATAAAACCAACCAAATTTAATAAAACTAAAAATAAAATTTAATAATTCATAATAATAAATAACAACGCGCCGACCATGAAACGTACGATGTTCATTCTAAAAAGCCGGGCATTTGGTGTAGTACAAATTGCTATATAAAATGTCTATACCTATACATTTGTAGTGCACTTCACTCGCGAGATCCCCATACAAATTTCGATTTTGCCAAAAGCCTCGTAAAAGCACACGAGAGAGAAAGGGATAGATATATTGTACGATGTTGCGACTGCGGGAGCGCGCGTGGAGCCAGCGGACTTCGTATTTTAATATTACTGCCAATTGAATGAATTTTGCGTGGCGCGTCGTCGCGGTGCACCGTCGCAAGCGCTTTTAATAATATTAATTTGGATTTTACGCGCGCGACAGGACGACGACCTCTGTCGCGCTCGACAGGACGCGGTAAATTCAAAAATTGCAGATGTTTTCTAATAAAATATGATTGTATTGTGTGGAATAAAATGGTTTGTGTTCAGTATCGAGTATGTACGAAGCAGCGCATGCCGGACTTTTGGGCTTGTATGGAAGTACCGCCACTGGTACACATACACGTACACATACACGTACACACACGTACATATACACGTTCACATACACGTACACACACGTACACATATACGTACACATACACGTACACACACGTACACATACACGTATACATACACGTACACACACGTACACATACACGTATACATACACGTACACACACGTACACACACGTTCACTTTACTACACCAAGTCACACCACGCGTTTGTTCGCCGCGCGCCGCACTTGCTACTGAAAGAGAGGAGGGGAGTGGTAGTGTGATGTGCGAATGATGAGAGTTCACACCTTCCATTTTTTTTATTGCAATGTATGGCGAGACAAGCATGCAGTTCGCCTGATGGTAAACGATACGAGTATGCCATTTGCCTGACATTAAACAATACGACCACTCATAAACAGTAGCAAAACCAAACAACACCTTGAATTTCAAACCAATGCTTGGCATTCCACTGCGCTCGCCATCCTGAGCTATAAGATGGAAATTCTCAATATGTCAAGTAGTTACTCTGGCTACAATCCAAATCAGGTCCTTCTATCCGAAACCCAACAGTGCATTTAAACTGCTGTTTGGCGGGAGACATGGGCATTGCGGTGGTACCCATCCAGGCGACCTCTCACATATTGATATCAATTATTGCAGTCTGCCCAAATTCACGGAAATGGCTCAACAATGTTTACTCCTAGTTGATCCGACACCACGTTCGAATGTTCGGACATCGTATGTATAGATCATTGTGTTTTGGCGTGCGAATGCGTCATTGTCATGCTGTTGTAAAATATTAGGTACCGTTTTTCTCTTTTTACATTGTTTTATATTGGACATGTTAATACGATTAGATAACAATTAGTATATATGTTTGTGGTTTATACTATGAAAACATATCTCAAACACTGCGTTCAGTAGAGATAAGTAACAGAGTAAGAGAATAGTTTCTAATATTTTGACAACAGCATGAGAATCACTCATTCGCACACCATAAAATGAACAAAAAATGGTAGATTATCTATAGAACTGTACGAATGTGTTATCATAGATTAAGTTCAAAGTGAATGTTAAGGGCCAGAGAAAATATTATTAATTGGAAATTAAGTGGAATACTTATTAATTACTTTGCACGCCGATCGTTCGAAAGATCGAACTTCGTTCCGGATCACAGACTAACTGATATCTTGCACAAATCTTTCTTCAATACATATTCAAAAGAAACGAGTTAATTTGAATAATATAATGATTTGAATTTAATAAAAAAATTGAATGATTTCCCTTTAGGCGGAGGCGAGGAAAAAAGAGAGGCAAAAAGAAGAATCCAAAGCTCAGAAGAAAGTGGAAAGTGCGTTTAAATGGGCGTTAACTGACGCCAATGTGGATCACTTACTCTCTTGGAGCGAAGTCAAAGAGAAACTCGACTTAAACGCGCCGGAGTTCGCTGCGGTGCCGCACGAAGAGGATCGAATCAGAATCTATAAAGTACGGACATTACAAAACTACCAATACTCATACCGAGTGCTTTGAGCATTAACATTTAGAATTGAAAATAATATTTTTAAGTTCTCACACATCAATATAAAGTATGATTGAATTCTTCGCGTCGTGTATGAATATAATGAAATAGTATGATTAATATTAGCGATGGTATTGTTAAAGGATTTCCAGCACGAGCAAGAGGAGAGCTGCCTGCACTACCACCACGCCAAATCACGCAAAGAGAAGAGATCAAAGAAGAAGAAGCGTTCACACTCCGCAGCTCTGGTATCGTACACATTTTATCTTTTAGATAACACATGAGTGTAAAATAGTTAGTACGCGAAATAATATGTTTCTGATGTGGACGGAAGACAAAACAGTATCTGCACCCGGGCAGAGTCGGGTCGGGCCGCTAGTTGTGATAATCGAAAGTATTTCACAATAGTCGTGTTTTGTACTACGTCTACTTCACTACATCTGACGCGAGCACAGGAGAGATGTATAGAAATTGCGCAATCACATGGGTTTAACACCTGTAGGGACACACTGTGTGGCTGTGAAACGAGAGCCTGCGGGTTCGATCCCCGCACCGAGACATGTTTTTGTGTGATCCGCAAGCATTTTCTGGATCATCTGGATGTTACTGAGACCAAATGTTTCCTAGTTTCTGATCAGTGGCGTAACTACACCATCGGGGGCCCGTGGCAAAAATCATAAAATGGGGCCCGTCGTAGATATAAAAAAAAATTGTTCGAATCCCAGTGCACTCCTCTGACTTTTCGGAGTCATGTATAGTCAATCTCTACGCACTATGACGGTGAATGGTAACATCGCGAGGAAACCTCCATACCGATTTGCAAGAATTGCTATGGTATGTAAGCCCGCCAACCCGCACTAGGCCAGCGTGGTGGACTAAATTATGGTCTAATCACTCTCAATCGTATTTTCGATTGTAGGGGAGGCCCTTGCCCTGCAAATGGTATATATATGGGCTGATACAGTACATCACAAAATCTTTTAATGACATGGCCTCATATTTCTCATCGCATTATGAACATAACTCATTTTCTAAAATCTAAAAAAAGGATTCTGTAATAACGAAACGAATGCTTTTGGATTCCATTTTCATTTCTTTCTATGACACAATAGCGATAAACTTTAAATAATTGATCAATTTAAAAAAAACTTAAGTTGTATTAAATATAATGGAGTTTTAGGCCCAAAACAGCAATTAGCTCATTTTGCATCTTCTGACTTAAGTATGTAATCTTGCCTCTGGACTTATTTACCCAATCCTCTAGGATCACATTTTGCTAGTAACTGCTTAATTACGGCTATCACGGCTTTCTCTATGTCCACGAAAACTAAATTAGTAACATTGTGGAGTATAGTAAGCTATTGGCGTAAAAAAACATGTTTTTTTTATGGATTGAAGCTCCTCTTCTAATGTCCAATGTAACTGCCATTGTTATATGGATATAGGCCTCCTCCAAATTACGCCATTTCACCCTGTTGTCAGCTCATCACATTCAGCATGTGGTAGCGAGCTTTTGCAAATCTTCACTCGTCACTTAGCTGGTAGGCGTCCTACGCCACGTTAGTCAATACGCGGCCTCCACTCAAGAACACGTTTACTCCAACAGTTATCGGTTCTTCGACAGATGTAGCCAGCGCACTGCCACTTCAGCTTGCTAATCCTGTGTGCTATGTCTATAACTTTGGTTCTCTATCCGATAAGATCATCACGGATCTTACCTTCCAACGGGACTCCGAGCATAGCACGCTCTATAGCTCGCTAAGCGACTATAAACTAATGGATCAGTAGTACTGTAAGTGGCCAAGTCTCAACACCGTAAGTCGAACTGGTTGAAAGCTATCGTTTTAAAGCTTTTTGGCAGATGTGACGGGAAGACTTGTAGTATCTTTCTCAAAGATGTTTCTACCTAGTAAAAGGGTCTGCCCCAGCCAGATAAATCAGAAACAACTTCAAGCTGGTGGCCACATACAGCGAGAGGTCTGCGGTTGTGGATTATTAGTATAGTTTTGTCGGAGTTAATTTTAAGACTTACTCGCTGTGAGGCTGAATCTAGACCGTCCACATCTATTGCAGCTCCTGCAGCGATTCCGCCATCAAGACAATATAGTCAGCAAAACATAGAAGAGGGGCATTTGATTATTAGTTTATTTATTTTATTATTTATTACCACTGTCTCTTAAGAAGGGACTATCGGACTTACACTCCTAAATATGGTTCAATTTCATGTTTGCTCGTACTTGTGGTTGGTTTGGGTCTGAATATTCTCTATCGTCGGGATTTGCTAATTGGTATTATAGAATTTTTAGTGTCGTCTATTTCATCATTTCCGAGATACATTAATAAATTCCTCGTTCCGAAAGTATTGACTTATTTTAGATCACTTTTTATTTATCGCTTCAGACTCCCTCTTTCTCTTTCGTTTTTCTCCTACCTGTTAAATAATTTCTAGAACAAGACATGTACAAATTTATTTGGAAAATATAAACCTCATATTCAAGAAATAATATTTTTTAGGGTTTTCGGTTCTCGGTTTAAGGCCGAGGCCCAATCGAGCCTGGGCCCTGTCGGACTTGAGCCCCTGTCGGACCTGCCGGGCCGGGGCGCGGGGGCCCCTTAGGTCGGGGGCCCGTGGCATTTTGCGCACTTTGCCACCCTATTGTTACGCCACTGTTTCTGATATTCTCGATATTCGACCTTAGTGTTTAAAATTTCCTTGTATTTGCTAGAAATGTCACAACAGTTTCCCTCCTATAGGTGCGTGTGCATAGCGTGATGATATGTAGCCCATAGAATACCGCAATAAATGTACTATACAACACTGAAAGAAATTTTCAAACCGCACCAGCGGTTCCTCATATTAGCGCGTTCAAACAAACAAACTGTTCGGCTTTATAATATTAGTATTGATTATTTTATAATAAGTGGGATCGATTTATATTTAGTACAAATGTGTGGTTGAGTGGCATCGCAGTTTTTTTTATTGCAATGAATGGCGGGACGACCATGCCGTTCGCCTGATGGTAAGCGTTCGACCGCTCATGAACAATGGCAAAACCAAACAACACCTTGAATAACAAATGCAATGCTTGGCATTCCATTGCGCTCGCCATCCTGAGACATAATATGTAAAGGCTCAATATATCCAGTAGTTACTCTGGCTACAATGTCCTTCAAACCGAAACACTACAATGCATTTAAACTGCTTTTTAGCAAGACAAATAGACAAATATTGAAATAAAACTATTATTTACGGATTTTATCGCGGATTTGGTTTAATTTTAACATTTTTGACTTCCCGACGTTTCGATTACTTTACAGCTTTCGTGGTCACGGAGCGGGCCAGTCAGCCTTAGCAATAGTTTTATTTCAATGAGTAACATTCGCGTAAACCTAAGAAATCATTATAAAAGACAAATAGTAAATGTGTGTGTGTGTGTGTACAGTCGGGCTCGCGCTCGGCGTCGCCCGCGCCCAGCCACGCCTCCGCCACCTCCGACGAGGCGCGCAAGCACAAGAAGTCCAAGAAGAAACACAGGAAACACTCGCCAGCGCCGGTATCATCACATCTTCTATTCACTTTTTCATTTCGTTCATCGACCGTTTTCATCTCACATATTTCTCACTTGAAACTCATTGAGGTATTATACTAGAGCGGATATTGAGAACAAAATCTGTGCACAAGGGTACACAGTGAAGCGAGAGGGAAGATAATGTTACTTCGTAGGCGTGACAGAGACAGAAATAGAATGTACCCTTCATTTTGTTACACACATTTTGTTTGCAGTGTCCCCTCACTAGAGGGGACACTGCAAACAATATACTAATATTATCTCAATGTTGAAACTCCGTGGCTTACGAGTATTAAGTAATGACACAGTTCATATTGAAAAAAAGAACTACTGATTTTAAAATCAACATTGTAATGTAGGAAATCTAAGAACAATATCATTTTTACTCAGTATTCAAGATATTTTAAGACAAAATCATAATGACGCATGCTACGTGCGCAGAAGTCCCCGACGCCCGAGGAGGGAGGCATCACTGACGACGAGGAGCCGGCGCGCCACAAGGGCAAGAAGTCCAAGCGCAGTGCCGCCAGCAGCGACGACGACCACGACCACGCGCACAAACCCAAGAAGAAGAAGGACAAAAAGGACAAAAAAGAAAGGTATCCACCAAGCCATCACGACCTCTCGTTTAGGCCCCGCCGCTACCACGACCTCGATGTATCTCGCCCACCTCTGTAAATTAAAACAAATCAAACCGTTTACTATATTATTATTTTGCCATTACTTGAATCTGTTATTTCCAAATTGATGTATGTGTAGTTCTTCTGTAATTATAGAATATTATAGAGTATAGCTATTTGACACATAGGTACAAGAATCGAGGTCAACTAGAAACTTCGTAAACACTCAGAGATCCATGGAGGTCGATGTTGTGGTGAAGAGCTAGATAGTATTTAAAAATTAGTTTTTTTTTTAAACATATACTGGCCCGGCATAATGATTACATTACCAATTTTACCTCAATATTAAATAGTATTGACTCCATATTCGATATGATATTTAGAAGATAGTTATAAATCGTTTCAATTTTGTAGCGAGTGATGTTTCTAACAGTTCTTTAACATATTATGTTGTTTAATTCAATCACGTAGATAGGTGCTAAGTGTAAGAGCAAAATTTTGCATCGCCTCGCTTATAGCAACAGTCCCACACACAATAGGCTATTTGACTTGTATAAAAAATATTGACTTATTTGTTTCCATCCGTGTAGATAATTGAATTTAAAAACATATTTCATTATCATACATTAAAAATATTGTATATTTTGGCTAAAAAACACAATTACAATTTAATTTATTTTGAGTTCGCGCCACGTGATCGTAAACGATTTTGATTGGCTATGACGTTATGCATTAGTATGAACTACTCACATACAGGAAATGAATGGGATTGATAACGGCATAGATGCAAATTAAATACTAAAAATACCTTTAAAACGCGTTATTTGACATTAATACCCGTGAATCAATAATATTATCATGTCCAATGTAATAAAATGTGAAGAAAGAAAAATAATTCTAATTTTTTTTGACAAAAACTCATTGAGGTATACAACTGGAGGGGACATCTAGACCAAATAATTTGGAACATTTGCAAGGGTACATGTACCCTTACGCTGACAGTCGGCTCTGACAGTTGTCATTTATGCTATTTATTCTAATTGCTTTAAAAATACCGTACTCCCAACTGAAGACATGTAAAAACCATTCCAGTTCACTTGAAAAAAAAATATAGAATTTAATTCCATACGTAAATTAACGATAATTTGAATAAAGTAGCAAAAATATTAATAAGTTAGATTTGTACTTAACCAAAGCCGTTTTGACAAATGTCATATTTTAACAAAATTATAGAATAAGATTAATGTTACGGACAAATACGTAAATATTGAAAATTTCGTTTATTTACTTTATTTAATATATTTATTATCAGATACATTGGATATTGTAAATATATTTTTTCATTATCCATATTTTTGATACAAAAGTATATTTTAGTAGGGTAACTGAATAGGCTATTTGACTAGTTTCTGAAAACTATACCACACTATGAAGTGGGGTATATAGACCTTACAAATAAAGGCTATTTTTAATTACTATATCTATATCATTTAAAAATAAATTTACAAAATACACTGAATAATTACACTGTCAAAACGCTCTGTCGGACAATGTGGCGTCCAGTTTGTAAACATCCGCTCCACAGATTCGTTCGCATATGTCACTCATTCTCTAATCAACCATAGATCAATCAATCAGTTTACTGGTGGTAGGTCTCTCATATGTGAGAGGCCATCTGGGTAGGTACCACCGCAATGTCTATTTCTCCCGTGAAACAACACTGCGTAAATGCACTGTTGTGTTTCGGATTGAAGGACATTGTAGCCAGAGTAACTACTGGACATATTGAGACTTAACATCTTATGTCTCAAGATGGCGAGCGCAGTGGAATGTTGCTACTGTTTATGAGCGGTCGTATCGCTTACCATCAGGCGGACGGCTTGCTCGTCTCGTCATTCATTGCAAAAAAAAAATCAATCAATAGTCCGAATGAGGTTTTGTCAAAAAAAATTAGAATTATTTTTCTTCTTCACATTTTATTACATTGGATATGATAATTTTATTAATTCACGGGTATAAATGATAAATAACGCGTTTTAAAGGTATTTTTAATATTTAATTTGCATCTATGCCGTTATCAATCCCATTCTTTTCCTGTACGTGAGTAGTTGATACTAATGCATGACGTCATAGCCAATCAAAATCGTTTACGATCACGCGGCGCGAACTCAAAATAAATTAAATTATAATTGTGGTTTTCAGCCAAAATATACAATATTTTTAATGTATGATAATGAAATATGTTTTAAAATTAAATTATCTACACGGATGGAAACAAATAAGTCAATATTTTTATACAGTCAAATAGCCTATTATAGGTTTTGTTGTTTTTAAAATCTATATAATAATGTAGCTTTATAAGTTATTAAAAATGTATGATTATATTGGGCTTTTATATTTCGTTTTACTTTATTCTGAAACATTAGGTAACAAATGTAACAAATATATGACGTGTCGTATCTGCAGCAATGCCGACTTGATCTATAATAGCTAAGCGAGCACTTTCTTGGACGCGTCCGCTCTAGTTGTAATACCTCAATGCAAAAACTCATTCGGACGATTGACTGATTGATTGATCTATGGATGATTTAAGAATGAGTGATATATGCGAACGAATCTGTGGAACAGATGTTTACGAACTGAACGCCACATTGTCAGACAGAGCGTTTTGACAATGTAATTATTCAGTGTATTTTGTAAATTTATTTTTAAATGATATAGATATGGTAATTAAAAATAACCTTTATTTGTAAGGTCTATAGACCCCGCTTCATCATGTGGTATGGTTTCCAGAAACTAGTCAAATAGCCTATTCCCACAGGCAACTTCTTGCCGGGTTGTTAACTATCGCAATTTTACAGTGTCATTAACCAAAGATAAATAATTCGAATTCGAATTATTTATTTCGATTCGAATAAAATGTAATAACAAATAAAAACATCGGTACATTCCCGCATTGGTAATGCGCATTTGTCACATTAATTTCCATGTGACGTCAGCCGCTTATTGTTATTAAGGGAAAGTATATAGTATACAGTATATAGTATATAAAGTGCGTGGTGGCCTGTTGGTAAACGGACTAGACGCGACTGCCATCATGTTCACGGTGGTCGCGGGTTCGAATCCCAGGGCACACCTCTGACTTTTCGGAGTCATGTGTGTATTGATAGTCAATCACCACGCACTAAAACGGTGAAGGAAAACATCGTGAGGAAACCTGCATACCATAGGGATTCATAAGAATTTCTATGGTATGTAAGTCCGCCAACCCGCACTAGGCCAGCGTGGTGGACTATATAGCCTAACCACTCTCAATCGTATTCTCGATTGTAGAGTAGGCCCGTGCCCTGCAGTGGGACGTATATGGGCTGATACAGATATAGTATACATTAAAAATAATTTTTATTTATTAAATTCGTAGTGAAACAAGTTAACTCTGCATTTTCCTATCATTTTTAACATAATTATGGTAAAAATAACAAATAATATCAAAACTTAACAACAATGGCACAGTCCGAACTAATCAGACATGCTACATAATATAGATGGCTACGTGCGTATGGTGCTCCGCGTGGGCTGGTAGGCACCTTTCACGAAGGGCTAGTTTAAAGTAATAGGAATTATTGCTATTTCACATTAGCATCACCATGTTGTTATTTTTGAAGCCTTAGCATGCTCTATATTTCTGGTATTGCTAATTGCCCCTCACAGAATTTTTAAACGAAAATACTGACCATATAATATATCTATTTTACATATCTTAAATTAAACACGCAAAATTAGTGTTCAATGACCTTATTAAATGGGTTCGTAAAAAAATCACTTCTTCATATATTACAAGAGATAGCATAAAAATATTAGCCGATCGGCTTAATCAATTACAAACGCAAATCGCAAAATTTAGCTTATTTATATAAATGTTATTATCGATTTCACTTGCTATTTGTGATTGCTATTGCTATATATTCCAGTACTACTGGACGATAAGTAGTGTTGTGTTTAAATAGCAATATCAATTACAAATAGCAAGTCAAGGCGACAATTACATTTCACATTGCGATTGTGATTCACGTAGCCCATCGGCTAATTCGTATCGTGTAATCTATGAAGGAGTGAGTTTTTTTACGAACCCATTTAAAGAAAAAACTGAACAGTCAATTTTGGGGGTGTAATTTTAAAAAGTAGTTGTATTATATGGTCAGTTTATTTGTTTACACATTCTGTGGGTGGCAATAAGCAATAGCAGAAATATAGAGCACGTTAAGGCTTCGAAAACAAGGCAGTGATGTTAATTTAAAATAGCAATAATTCTTATTGCTAGTGTTGGTTATACCGTTCGTTACGTGACGTATACCGTGATGTAATAAGTAGTAAATAATAATAATAAAACATGAATTAACAAACATAAGTTGATTTTATCATATGTGCTTAGGCTAGGTAACAAGCGTAATAAGATATTACTGATACACATACTAGGATAGCCATGTAGTATAAGCACCAGCTGGTATCCGTATATGGTACGGCCTAGTTCCGTGGTTCCCAATCTGGGGGTAATTACCCCCGCGGGGGTAAAAATTGTATTTTGCGGGGGTAGCAATGAGCTTGTTTTTGTCTTAAGTGAGGGGGATGGGAGCGAGGAGGGTAAAAATCATAGGGGTAACGGACCTAAAAAGGTTAGGAACCATGGGCCTAGTTGAAGCGGGTATAACGGCAGATGTTAGTGTGTGTGCGTGCGTGCAGGCTGGCGGGCTCGGCGGCGTGGAGCGACGCGGAGCTGGAGTCGCGGCGCGCGGCGCTGCTGGCGCAGCTGCACGAGCACGAGGCCGACTGACGCTCCAGCGCCACCCACTCACTGTCACCCGGCTACTGACCCGCGCCTGTGTCATATGTAGGATAACTATCTTCAATATTCTAAATAGACAATTTTACTTCAAAAATATATCTTTTTAATTTTGAAAACAATTTAAACTTATTCAAATTAAGAAAAAACTGATTCAAATTTAAATTGTTTATTTAATTTTATTCAATCATTCATTGATTGATTATTAAATCTTATGTTTGAAAAGGAAATCGAACCCGTGTGGTAAAACACATCATATTATAATACCAATCAAAAGGCTAGATCATAAGAATTATTTTTCTCCATATAACATAACATCTTGAATAAAAGAAAGACCATAAAAATTTGATCTTACTATTTCAGAAATGTCGATAGTGCGGCCTTTTCATTAATTTTGTTGTGATTCTAACAACTAATTTTATCGTTTTTTTGGTCTTCATTATATTTGAGACGCTATGTTGTATAGAGAAATGTTTCTTCTTCTTAAAATTATGGCTATTACTTTTTAACCACATGGCGGATTCGATTACCGCTTGAATTTAGTTTGAATTGTTTTTAAATGCAAATTATGTCTTCTTTTTCATATGGCATGGGCGTGGGACACCCTGTATTATGACTTCGTGTATTGTCTTATTGTTACATAGTAATAATCTTAATATTTTTATTCATTAAGAGACGCGATATCTTCTGTCGTCCTTTAAGTTGTATTATGTCACTCTAGATTCCTCTGCACTTAAGGAGTAAAGTATTTAAAATACAGCTGAGTTACTACTCAGCTGTATTTTAAATACTTTTATTGAATCGACTTTATAGCAGCACATGGGACTTACACAAGTGACGTCGAAATTTAAATTCGAGTTACTTTTGACTGGTAAAAAGCAGACAAAAATTAAATTTGTATATAATATACCAGAGCAATTGCTTATGGAAATATGTTTCCTCCTCTTTTGTCTTAGTTTTATTACATTACCTTCCAACTTTTTAAAAGGTATTTTATGTTCTACCTTATGGACATTCGTTTATTACGTATCCTATTTTGGAACTTTTTATGATGGTGGCAACATTGCAAATAACTATAGTACGCGACAGGATGATATGGAAATTGGGGTAATGAGTACGCGGGGGAGCATAGACGTAGTATCAATAGACTTGACATGCATTTGACATATATAGTCCATCTCACTTAGACTTATGCATAAACCTTAAAAAATGAAAGTGACAAAACACAATTTGCGGTCCTTGTCATAGTTTCACATAATTTTGTAGGGGGACACTTTGAGTGTACCCAAACAAATGAGACGTCCGTTTTGTTATAAACTTGAATTACTGAGTATTTTACGAATATTTGCGGTCAAAAATGTATGTAAAAGAGTGTTGAAACTGATTATAAGACAAAAGGTATGGTGTGCTGCTTTATTATTGGCTGTGATAGCCGATCTAAACGATAATATGAAAATATAACCTCTCACTGGTAAGTGCATTTTATTTAGTATATTGGTAAAAATAAATGTAGACGTTCATTATTACTAACATCTGCAATTAGTATTTCATAGAATACATTGAAAAATAGGATTATATTTGCATACAAAATACGTATTTTAAAAGTATTATCCGACCAAATTATCTTGACTTTGTTTATTATGACAATCTGTATACTACTCGAAGAGGACGCCATTTTGTACATGATTTTAAATTAGTTGGATTATATTATGTTTCGGGATACCAGCTTATAACAATTTGCATTTCCTGGTTTTATGGTAAATTAAACCATCATTCATTTTATTTCAGCTTTTCAAAAGGTTTACCTTCGCGTGTTTTGTGGATCAAATTAATAGGATGTGACGGAAAATTAGACAGCTGGATAAACACACTCGTTCAAAAATTGCATTCAGAAGACTAAGCATATTATAACTTTCTTAAAACCGTTTTCTCTCCCACCACTCGAAATAAAGGTAAACTATAATCTATTTAATCTAAATAATAAAAATCCAGAGTATTCATCCTTGAGACGAAAATGAATGAAACCTCTTCTATAATCAGTCTCCCGGAAGCCTGTCTTCATAAATTGTCCTCCTGTGTATTAAGTGAAGCTACAACATGCATAATCTATAAATTATAAAATGTAGTTTCGAAGTCAGTTAAGTTGTATTTTTCAAATTTGAAGTCTGTATTCGAATAAAATACAAAATTGCACCCAATCCACCAAGCTTAATACTTCTTTATTTTTTATTTATTTTATTTTAGACACAAACAGTCGTGTTCATCAACAAAAACAAAGATTTTATGTTTACAACTTACAGACTTTGAGTGCCAAAACTTAAAGTCAATGCAATAAATACCCAATCCACACACGCCTTGACCCGAGGCGTCACGTTATCTTACGTTATTTCAATTTATATTTTGTTCTGCACATATTAATTACATATATTTTATTCTTTCAATAATTAGATTTAATTTTTAAAGATGACCGAATCCGAAACCGTGGGGAAAAACGAACAAAGAGTGCTGAAAGGACACATGAGCCTGATATGGATGAAAACAAAAAGTGCACAATTGTATTTTTGAAAAATTAATATTCCAGGAAAAAAAGCCAGATGATTAAAAAAATGTACAAGCGCTGTATTATTACACATTCGATACTTTGCTATATCATTTTATTTTAATTAAGATATAGAAAAGAAAAAAATTTAGGTATATTTTTCCATTTTGTTACATTTGAGAAATGTTTAGGTCTATATCAATAGGTTTTCTGTACCTTTGTTATTTACGATTCGTTTGTAGAAGCTTGTTATTAGGAACTTAATTTATGAAAATATTAAGTATATTGTAAATACTTGTTTGTAAGCTTTCTTAAAATAAATAAATAAAATAAAGTAGGATGTTATTCTATCCTTAGTAGTTACGTTACTATGAATTCTCTGATCTTCTATAATTTATAGAACACTCGCCAGGTTTTGTTTCTATGTATATATTATCATTACTATGTATTATTCGAGTTACGTAAATGATATAAGTATTAGTAATTATACAAAGCCATCTTTCCTTTTTTGCTTTCTAACCTTTGTGAAAATATTGCAAAACGTCACGTTGTTTAATACTGAGGCCCTTCATCCGCATCATTCATCGCAGCTGGTTAGACGCCAGATGTAAAACGTGAGGCCGCGGTTTCGTGCCCGCTCAAGAAGAGACAAATATTTGAGTGACTTGATATTTTTTTCAAATTGGGGTGTTAGTGAGACCAAAAAGACTCTCGTAGTTTCTGATACCCACGACACAAGATTATCATTTGTAGGGTCAGGACTATGGATTTGAATGTTGCGTCTATTTAGTTAAAATATTTATGGGAAAATGTATGAACTGGTAACCCTGCTTTTTTTTTACTTTGTCTGTCCCTTACGGTGGAACTCGAATGTCGAGTCCATTTGATACTACGTCCATGCGGGGGAGGGACGCCCCGCACACCCGCACATCGCCCGTGGCCTCCTAGTCTTAGTGCTGCACCAGTATACATCGCACCGTTTGTCGATTTCAATCTCGTTCACATTGTTTTTTGTGTATTATACAGGGTATATCAAGACTGCTACCGAAAACGAAGCTGGGTGGTAGTTAAAGCGACTTCAGACACAATGCAACAGAAAAAGTTGCAAAAAAAAGTGAGAACTTTTTTTTTGTTATTTTTTTCCTATCACCATATTTGTGTCGTAAATACATTTTTTTTCCTAAAATAACAGTGTATACCATTTTATGTATACATAATCTAAGGTATAAAAGTGTTTAAATTATTATTTTAGCAAAAACTATGGATTTACCACCCAAAAATGACGATATTTAAAAAATCATTGTCGCGTTTCCTTGCGAAATTTTTAGTTGCATTGTGTTTGTAGTCCCTAAAACTACCACCCGTTTTCGGTAGCAGTCTTGAGATACCCGGTATTGTTCTTAATGTCGGTAACTTTAAAAGCTAATGAAAACACGATTTATTTTCATTCTTACGATTCAATATTTTTTCTCATATATCTTCCATGTGCAGACATCTATCAGTTACAACTTGTACATATATACAATATTTTGTCGTATTGCATTTATTAAACTTGACTTAATTATTTTCACTTTTTCACTTGGAAGTCGATACTACATCACGAGAAAATTGCCTTGTCAACCTGTCGCGTACAGTACATACTGAAATAAAATAATACTATAGTGTATTATTACATTTCTCATTAAAAATATTTGTATTTAAGTAAGTAATTATTGCATACATATACAAATAAAATATAAATAGTATGCAGCATTTTTGTGTTTTATTTTGGCAGGAAGTTTCTTTGCTTAGATTGTGGCGACGCGATGCGGTATGGCTATAGGAGACTGTTCCGCCCTCACACCCACCACTGTAACTCCTATGAGCCAGGATCAACAGTGGCACGCAAAGTAATGGCACCGAGCGTTGAAGCTCGGCGAGTCTTTTACTTTTACAGCCGGAGAAGCCAGCTGTAAGGCACCACGGATCAAATCATTATTACATTTAAATGGGACCTATTATTCTATTATTCTTTGAAGGGCCGGCATCTATACCAATTTTTTCCTTGCGTACGTGATCGTTTAACAAAGCATGGCTAGATGTCAATTATTGCGTATCACAATTTCTCACGGGTCATGGTAACTTTAAGTCTAAACTATACTCTTTTAAGCTTGTTGCGTCGCCTGCGTGTCCATGTTCAACACCTAGTTGCGAGTATGAGCAGTCCGCGCATCATATACTTTGGGAGTGTAGGCTTTGGCATAATGAGCGTAAAACCATGCTAGATAGTATGCTAATATCATCTGGAGTTGTATACTACATGGACCTTGTAGATACTAGAAAGAACTTCTGTGCTTTCCGGCATTTTTGCCATACCTATTACTGGAATCAAGCATAACATTTCACATAATAGGTCCCATTTAAATGCGGTATGGCTAGTAAAAATCTTGTTAGGTACTGTACTGTCAGGTAGTTTCAAATGAGTACCTACTCATTTGAAACTACCTGACAGTCATACATAGTCCTGTCTGTCTACACGCTTTTCTGTCTTACAAACACCTACACCCGGAACAAATACAATGAGAGGTAGATAATGTAGTGCAGTTTAGTGATCACTGCCGCCCATGAATATCCACAACGCTTGGATCATGGATGTGTTGCTGGCCCATCAAAATTGGAGAGCAGGATAGATGATGGAAGAGGGATTTTTGGAGACTGTCCCGCCCTTACACCCACCATTGTAACTCTACAGGAGTCGGCCAGGATCAACAGGCTAGCATTGTAAAGACACCGAGCTATGTAGTTTTAATTATAATTTTTAACTATTTTTAATTTTTACTTTACCTACTGTTTTCTCCTGTTTTTTCATGGATGAACCGCCGTTTTTTAGTTTTTTGGGGTTGGCAACTCTGGGCAGAAGGCGAATTGTACCCTCCTGGAACCCCACACCTGGTCACCTACTTACACGACGCGACGCGACGAACACATTTAAGACTGCGCGGCACGGTGAAGTAGCCTTTCGTGGTGGTTAGCCACGATTGCTTCTACGGGTCTCCTTAGACGCTGGGTAAACACTCCTTTCTTTGAAAGCGAGCCATAAATGCCCACACGGTATAATCTCATGCCCAGGTACAGTATCCTCGAGAAACCGGGAGAGAACAAGCTGATTTTGGAACGCCACCCCACTACGGAGCCCGAAGGTCACTAGGGCGGTCTTTACACTCCCGTGGATGGTGGTCGCTACTGGTCGCTACCCGAGTGGATACGAATATTCTACGACCATAAACTGTGTCACCCATCTGGCACTAGCAAGGGTAGATGTGGAGGGAAACTAGAGTAACAACACAAAGCTTACGGACACGGGTGGCGTTAACTTATGATAATAATAAATACTTACTAGACAATTTATGATTGACGATGGATTGAAGTCTGAAATAAAACTAGTAGATTCGTTTCATGATCGTTCAGGCAAATAAATACAGGGTATATCTAGACTGCTACCGAAAACGAAGCCGGGTGGTAGTTTAAGCGACTTCAGGCACAATGCAACAGAAAAAGTTCCAAAAAAAAGCGACAATTTTTTGAAGTGAAAACTTCTTTAGCGGCGTTGAGCACTTTTTCTGTAATGGGTATAAAATCTTAAACTCGCGTCAGGACACGTGACCTGATCGTAAGACGAAAAGCGTAAGACGGATGGAGAGTAGACAGCTGTCAGTTAGCTGTCAGTTTATAAAGCTTTGATGAATTGCCAATGATTTTGAGTGGAGATTTCAACATAAACTTCGCAGACGATAAAAATCAACTATTAATTGAATTTTTAAATAATGAATTTGGTTTAACTATGTCGAATGATCGCAATCTTAGCACAACGAAATACAAAACTACTATTGATGCGGTCTTTATTAGACATTTAAATAGGTTCGAATCAAAACTGTTCGTTTCTTACTTCAGCTACCATAAACCTATCGTATCAGTTTTAGAGATTGGCGATGATAGTTCTGGTAATGATGATGGTGTAAAAGTCGTTGAAATTATGGATGAAAGTTGATTTTTCGGAGAGATAAACTTTTTAATGTAAAATAATTGTAATAGTTTTAAAGTGTTAAATTTTTAATGTAATATAAATTGTCATGTTTGTGTACGATAGCGCAATAAATGAATATTGTATTCTACCACATAAATGATAGTACTTTTATACTGATAAAGCAATTGGTGCAAAATTATTCCCTAACCATTCCAAAATATCAAACATGCTCAACGTTAATAATCAAGTTTTCACTTCTGCCGGCACTCCCGGAGTGCAACCCGTCTTTTATTTTTGGTAATTTTTTTCCTATGACCATATTTGGGTGGTAAGTACATTTTTTCCTAAAATAATAGTGTATACCCTTTTATTTATAAATAACCTAAGGTATCGGTCTACCAGAATCTCATGGCATTTTGGGAAATTTGAATTTGCGCATTGTAACACTAGGGTAATTGGATGAACATATTTTGATACTTTCAATATTTATAATTAATTATTATTTCAAATTAACATAATTTTTTAAAGTAAAACTTTGTAAATAAAGAACATAATGTTTTAATTATAAATATATAGGCTATTTAAACATTAAAATGACTTCAAAAATGTACTTTTAGATTAATAGCCGATTGAAATAGGTAAATAAGAAGAGTTTTTAATTATAATATATGTATATACGTGCCTTTATTTATAATATGTAATGGAAGGAGGCAAGCTGACTGTGCTAGCTCTGCTGGACTTCAGCAATGCTTTTAATACTGTCGACTATGACGTATTACTTACCATGCTCCGTTCTCTTAACATATCTCCAATGGCAGTTGATTGGTTTCGTAGTTACCTGTATGGACGCCGGCAACGCATCCGTGTGGAGGAAAACTTTTCCCCCTGGTGCTCCGTATCTGCTGGCGTACCACAGGGTGGCGTGCTATCTCCTCTTCTCTTCGCTATCTTTATTAAGTCCATAACCAATTTCATTCGTTCTTCCTACCACCTCTACGCTGATGATCTCCAGATTTATACTCAAGCTCCGTTAGACAAGATGACTGATGCAATTGCTAAAATCAATACAGACATTCAACACATCTGTAATTGGAGTATAGCTCATGGTTTAAAGATTAACCCCGCTAAAACCCAAGTCATTGTTGTCGGCAGCCCCAGGATGATCTCGAGGCTTGACTTGTCCCAATTACCTAGTGTCTATTGTGAACATAGATTTAGTATAAAACATAGATCGGCAATGTGAAAGAGATAGAATAATATAACTCATATATTAAAGCGAGATGCATGATGCGACCATACGTTTACACAGAAGTAGCCTGCAGTGACCCAGAGTCGAAATATGTCAAACTAAGCGAGCAACAAAATTCGCTTATTTTCATAATTTATTAAATTTTACAGTACTTGGTTATATTTATTAAACGTAGTTTATTATAGTGCATTGTGCAGTGCTAAGGTGTGGTTCATGCAGGCGTAAAAATCCGAAATAATTAAAGTTTTCACAGGTACCGGCCACTTTTGCACAATAATATTTTGTGACGATATTATAGAATTAAATGGAAATCCGTGTATACATATCACTAGAAAAAAATATAGTATTTCATTATATAAATACGTTGAAAGCATCCATTACGTATAAAAATAATATCAAATACGTGAATTCACAATAATTTCAACCAAAAGTTGCTAGGGATTGACTGACAGGTTCGATCAATAAAAGGTTGTCGATAAAATAGTCGATGACAACACATGTTTCCCTACATTTTTATGGAGCTATAGTATAGTGTTCTTCTTCTTCTACCTGGCGTTACCCCGGCCATATTTCCCCGGCCATTATTATAGTATTCATTCTACAATATTACTTATTACTTTACTTATTCTCATTTTTTTATATTTGTAGAATAGTTATTATAACACTTCATGTGTGTGATTAATGAATTAAGAACCTGTTTCAATCTCTGCCAAGAGGCTGTCAATTTATAATAGTAAAACAAGAACATATTCGATATTATTATAAAATATGCGATACTTCTATGCACAGTATGATCGTCCAAACCTTGAAGCAACTTCATTCATTTATCATAACATTAGGTATAGGTTTAAAATTTATAATTCTCATAGGAAAAACATTAGTTTAGGTGACGTGATCGAGAAAAGCTTCATAGTTTATTAAACTTTCTCTTTCTTCAGCCACAGGAATGCGACTAATGAACATAGGCTTTCAACAAGAATGTCTACATCAGTTTGTTGTAAGCTGCCTGCATCCAACGACTTCCTACAAGCTCCTCCGTACACCTCCAACGCGGCCTAGCAGGCGTCCAACACTTCCCAATGTGTTACAAGTCAATTAATTGACTTAAATAAGCATATTTTTTTAATTCACATTTATAAACTAATAATCACGGATTTTGTTGCAGACTGAGTCCACCCTGTGACTACGAAAGCTGTAAAGTAATCGAAACTTCGCGACAGGAAATTAAAAATGAAAAAAATAAACCGAAAACGCTAAAACTTTGTAAATTATAGTTTTATTTTATAAAAGTGTTTTTTGTTCTCAATTTAATTAGTATATGTACTATGTAAACATCACAATGAAAAAAATAATTTTGATCAGGGGAACTTAAAGACTCATACAAAACATCTCAGACGAAATGTTTTCAAATAATATGACTATCTTTATTTATTTGTGTGTTTATCAATCTGTATTGAATAAACACATCAATAAGTTTCTGTTAATATATAATAAAATGTCGCATATATCCATAACATTTTATTTCACAACTACAGGCCGACAGCTATATCGATATCGATATGATAGTATCGAAAGTGCATAGTACACCACTATATGTCAAGCACACATGTTAACTTTACGCACACAATCGTAAATCAGTTTTGGTCGCGCTCAAAATGACACATTGCCGATCTATGTTCTATACTACATCTATGATTGTGAAGGTGTCAAAATTCCTTTCAGTGACTCCGTCCGCAATCTGGGCATATACATAGACAAATCTTTCACCTGGGGTCCACAGCTCTCGGATATTACCCGGAAGCTGTTTGCTTCCGCTAGGTCCTTGCGAAGGCTACGCAACTTTCTACCCGTTACCACGAAGATTACGCTTGCGCAAACCCTCCTTCTCCCCATCCTTGATTATGCCGATGTCAGCTATCTAGATCTCACCGAAGACCAACTAAATAAACTTGAGCGTCTTCAAAATTTCTGCATAAGATTCATATTTGGTCTTCGCAAATATGACCATGTTTCTGAGTTTCGTGCTAAGCTCAAGTGGTTACCTATTCGGCTTCGTCGGAATACTCACATTCTCTCTCTTCTTTATAATATTTTATTTAATCCTCTCACCCCATCTTATCTTAAAGAACGATTCATTTTTCTTCATGACTCCCATTTGAGATCCTTGAGGTCGTCTGAGAATCTTAAGCTGAGAATGCCTGTGCATACGACAGCAATGGATAATTCTTTTACTGTCAAAGAAGTTCGATTGTGGAACGCGCTTCCTGTTGTGGTGAGGCAGGCGAAAACGCTATCGTCATTTAAAAAACTAATTAAAGAGCACTACCTTTCCCTTTAAAGCAGACTTCACTATTACTTCCTTTCATTAAATCATTTGGAAATTGTAGTATATTATAATTTATGTATGATTTTGTATTATTTATTTTTATGTATGTGTGTATATATATATGTATATATACGGATATGTATATGTATGTTAGTAGTTATGTTTAATTAGTATTATTTAGCTTTAAGTAATTCTTTATTTGTTACACTGCCCTCTCTCCCTCTGCTTCATTTAAATCCATCCCATGGTTGTAAGATATTGCTGTTGAGCGATAATACCGCCATTTGTACTCTTTGTTATTGTTATTTCTGTTTAGCTATGTTGTTGTTAAGTTTGTGTACAATAAAGATTTAAATAAATAAATAAATGTAAACATGATAAAAATGGTGGTACTGAGCCACCAGTTTTATTTAAATTCTCTCTTCCTATTAGTTCTCACTAAATGTTTGATTTAGTGAATTTATTAATTATTAATTTTCAATTTATTATTAATTATTATGATTAATTAGGAGTCGGTTTTATTTAAATAATTATTAGATTCCAAAAATGTTATGCGAAACATGCAAGATTGTAAAATAAAAAACATATAATTACCGATTACGACGCATTACCGTCAACAATCCGACAAGCGCCATCACTTAATGTTTTTAACAGTGGCGTGCCTAGGGTTGTGGACTAGGGCAAGCCCAATATTTTTTTAGTAAGAATATGTATTGGTTCAGGAGCAAAATGGTATTAAGAAAGAAGAACTTGTTCATCATGCGATAGGGGGCGAGCCTATGCGATGTAATTAAATAAAAAAATATATAGAAAACAACCCGAGATTCGAATCCGAGACCTCAACTTTGCGCCATCGAGGCAGTCCTAGACCTACCACACGATCTTTATATAAGATTAGGATAAAAATCAATAAAATAATAACTATCTTTATCACCGTTATGAAAAAATCTATTACAACAAGTTGTTTCGAGAAAATCTAATAGATGGCGCGATTTTCTCGGACATCTATATAATATTGCCAAAATACTTAAGGGCCCATCATTAGTTTTAAAGAGATGAATAAAACAAATGTGTAAGTTAAATTACTTTTGGGCATGCATACGTAACTTTATATTGTAATTATTTTGTAAATTAATAAACGGCACTACAATAGCACAAGTACGGCGCGGCGCCGCGCCGCGCCGTGTTCAACTTCGCGGCCAGAAATTATTATTAATACATTCATGTTATGTTTTTGTGTATGCATGTGATTTTTTGATTCATCATGAACCCTGAAAGGAAGCTAAGGAATATCTGAAAAACACTACGATTACTGTCTACGCGAGCATAATGTTTTGAAATCTCATCACATATTATGTATATGACGCATTTCTATACGCTGTTTACCGGAATTATGAAGAGATATTAATGCATTCACATGTTTTTGTCAATTACTATAAAAGTACCAGTTAAATTATTCAAATCATAGCCGGAACAATTCCAAAAATTTAAGTACATCGTTCGAAAAAAATATACAACACCGACAGTATAACTTATTAGTATGAGAACATCCAGCAATCTATGTAGTTATGTGCACTGATCTATAAAATTGTATTCTATAGTTTCGAGAAATACACAACAAATCAGGCGTAGGTTTTCGACCAGATACGAGTAGGTGTTTGTCTACGAATTACGAAATGTAATGAATTTACCATTTCCTCGCCGATCAACACTTGCACACACTTCAAACCATCACAAGGCACATTTTCACCAATTATTATACGTAATAAACGTAAAATACTATAATTAAACGAAAACTAAACGTAGATATTCAGTGGTTACTGGTTAATCGTCCGCTCGAAAGACATAATAATAAGTGTGAAGCTAGCCACAGGTCCTATATTATGGACAATTGCAAATTAAGTATTCTAATTATATATTAATAAAAATATTTAAAACATTATAATACGGTCTCAAAAAATATCCATTTATTTTATATATATTCCAATATAACTTGTAGCAAAACATAAATATTTTTCGATAAATTTGGATCATAATATGACATGTCAAGTGCACAACTTCACTCCGCGAAGCCGGGCATTTTGCTTGGTACAAATTGCATTAAAAAAATAGCTATATGTATACGTAGTGTCATGGTATTATAATTTCAATCATAACGTCTTCTTATTGTTGTTGGTTGTTGTTTGTTGTGCTTTGGTTGTGTACGCTTGTTTTTGTGTTAAAAATGCCAAAACCAATAAAAAGCTGTGTCCGGAGCTTATTATATACTATGATAAACAAATACGAACAGAAGAAAATTGATATAAGTCGGCAAATCGAGGAAAAACATCGACTTTTGGATGCAATTGTTTCTGCGGCAAGTAAGTACAACCAAAGGTTTTGATACTTTGATACTAATTCAAGACTTAAATAAAAATATAGTTTTGTTTCCTGTTATTTTAAAAAAAATTGCATGATTACCATATATTGTTATAAAAACATGTTCTTTTTCGTTTCAAGGTATTTCGCATGACGAAAATATTAAACAAGAGAAAAAAAATTAGTGAAACAGCTTAAAGATGTTGAAAATAAAGATTTGGTTACATCTGAATCAAGTTATTTCAACCAGTTATCGTCTATAACAGGTAGATTTTCATAATTTTTATTATTATTATTATATGGTTGATGACACAGGCGGGCCAAATTTGTCTCGCGGGCCTCCTCTCTCCTAATCTTATCTGACTGTATTTTACTTTGCAGACGTTAGTGTCAACACATTGCGGAGAATAAAAAAAGAGGGTTCTTTGAACCAGGGTCAATGGAACACACCAGGATAGAAACGTCCCCGGCTACCCAGTGTTTCAAATTTAGATGATTTCGACATATCAGCAATTCGTAATAAAATAAATGAATTTTATTGCGTTAAAAAGCAAGTTCCAACTATAAGAACTTTATTAGCAGAACTGCAAGAGTCTATTAGATTTGCTGGATCTCGTGAAACATTGAGGAAAATATTATTGAAAAATGGTTTTCAATTCAAGACTAATAAAAATGAACGGTCTGTTTTGATAGAAAATTTCGAAATATCTGCTTGGAGACACAGATATTTACGAACTATAAATCAAAAGCGCCAAGAAGGAAAGCCAATAATTTATCTTGATGAAACATATGTTCACCAAAACTATAAACCAAAAAAATCATGGCAAGGACCAAGTACAAGTGGAGTAATTGATAAAATTTCTAAAGGTAATTTTTAACTTAATTTTATATATTATTTGGACTTGTATGTGTGTTTGCTCTTTTATTTATATATATTTGTATTTCTATTACAGGAAAAAGGCATATTATAGTTCATGCTGGATCTGAGAAGGGTTTTGTACCTAATGCATTGCTGTTGTTTAGCATTAAATCCAAAATGGCAAACTATCATGATGACATGAATCGTAACAACTTAATGAAATGGTTCGAAGAAAAATTAATACCTAATTTAATTGAACCATCTGTAATAATAATGGACAATGCAAGTTATCATGTCATTCAAATAAACAAGCCACCTACAGTTAATAATTTAAAGGCTGATATTCAACTCTGGCTCAACAAAAATGACATAGCATACGAGGAAAACTTCACAAAAGCCGAGCTTTTATATTTGGTGAAAGAAAATAAAACTGCACCTCTATATGAAGCTGGGGAGCTTCTGAAACAGCATGGACATGAGGTCCTTAAATTGCCTCCATACCATTGTGACCTGAACGCAATAGAATTGATTTGGAGCTTGGTGAAAAGAAAAGTAGCAAGTAAAAATGTAAGTATTTCAGGTGCTGATGTAGACAAATTAATAAGGGAATGTTTCGCCAGTGTGACTGCAGCAGACTGGAAAAAATGTACAGATCATGTGATCAATATAGAAAATGAATATAAAGAAAAGGACAGAATAACAGAAGAAGAACTTGAACCATTTCTCATCAATACCCGTGATGATGAGAGTGAGAGTGATGAATCATTATCAGGCTTCGAATTTCTTGAATCAGATTTTGATTATGGATCAGAATAAATAAAATTTCTTAAAACTTATTTTTATTTTTCATATAAATACAAATATTTATTTTATACGAGTTTTATTCCCACTGTAGACAAAACAATTTGTGTAATCATATTTTTTTACTCTTTTTGAATATATACATCATTATTTTGCGATAAAAGTATTCTTGAAGAATGCAACTATTCTTAGTTTAGTATATTTTAGTCTAGAAAGTGCAATGTGAAATGTTCATCAATATAGATTTTTCGTTCCGGTCAGAACATCGTAAAAATAAATTAAAATAAAAAATTATAATAAATAATAATAAAAGTATCGAAATCATTTTTCCGATTCTATAGTCGGGGTTAACAGCTGAAAGATTTTTAAATTTGCCGCCAATTTCTTGTGCCAAGACTCGCTTGTCAGACTCTACCCAGTATATCTCATAACAAGTCTAGAATAGAAACCAGACACTGTCACATCTATGAGACCATGCATCAGAAATTATTATAAAATTTCTTTCGATTCTGTCGTCTGGGTTTTTATTAGATTGAAAATAATTATTTATTCATTTAATTCATCCACTAGGTTAAACTTACCCCATTGTTGTGACTTGTGAGAAACAGAGAATGGAATATGGATTATGGAAGTGACAGCTGGAAAATCAATTTGTTTTGGCAATTATTTCTTAAAATGTCACATATGTGATGTCACTTGTCATATAATTTATTGTGGAATTTCTATGAATTCCAAATAAATATTCGTTTTCATAGCCAGAGATATGTTAAAAAGGACAATGGTTTGTTTAATAACGCTGAAAAAATATCTCCGTCATTAAATTGCTCTACGATATAAAGGGCGCGTCGGACACTAGAATAATATTAAACTACCGATTTAATAAATATTTAAGTGCTATAAACAAACAGGATACGACGAAGAATGTCGTTTTATAAGACCAATTGCGATGTGGCAAAAGATACCTCTCAATTCGTACAAGATTACCCTAGGAAAGGATATAACAAAATTGATCCACTAGAAAAACTCCAGGTAATTAATGCTCTAGACAACGGCCAATGTAAATCGGATGTTGCAAAAAAATTTGGTGTTCACATTCAAACTATATCATACATTTATAAGCAAAAAGAATCTATACTCAGGAAATATACACAAAAATACAGTTTATTAGAAAAACATGCTCGCTGTGCCAACCTTGATCATATTCTTATAGAATGGCTGAGACAAGAGATGAGGAGTGGGAAAATTGTAACAGAAGAACAATTGCACCACAAAGCTAGTGAGTCTATAAAAACTATGAAAGGAGAATGTGCTACTATATGTACTGACAATTGGTTACTGGATTTCAGAATAAGATACAATATAGCCAAGTACACTTCAGATATTGAGTGTAGTTCACAAGACATGGATCAATGGTTATTATTTCTACATGAGTTGAATGTCAAAGATGTATATTTTGGGATGGCATGTGCTTTATTCTACAAATTTGACTTTAATAAATATGTTAATGGGTTGCATGATGATAATTATGTGTCCATTTTGTTGGTGACCAATTCTCTTGGAACAGACAAACGAGAGCTAGCTGTAACCGGAATAGATTCATTGTCAGATATGCATCTGGGCAGCTTACCTGTTAATTATTATTACTGTGATTGTCCTCAAATAAACTATGCATTAATGTTTAATTACTTAAAAAAGTGGGATATTGAATTGAAAGTGAAAAATTCAACAGTCTCTTTATTATTAGATATACCAGAAAATGTTTTAGAACAATTTGAACTTGAAAATATAAAGTTAATCAATACATCAAAAATAAGTTATGCTTCTAAAATAATCGAAAAAATATTGCAATCTTTTAAATATCATTATAGGAAACTACAAATTACCAGAACAGTAATGAGTAACAAAGATATTGACCACTTCACTCTAGTAGATAATATACATATGATGAGCTGTGCATGGTACAATGTGTCAAGCATTTATATCCAGCACCTGACCCTACCAAGGAGAGAAGGCAGTCTTTATTTTAAATCAAATGATGATATTGATCACCATCACAGTTTGTCAAAATGGTGCAAAATGCACAACATAAATTTGAATATGGGTGTAAGTCCACAAACATTAGATAAATTTGTGTATTGTGATAATAAAGTTCAGTGTACTAATTTATTGCAATCACAAGCTACTCAGTATACAAAGGAATTGTCATTTCAAAGGAACCTGCAGCCTACATCTGGTATTGATGCATATCAAGCTATTAAAAGGCTTGTCTCTTACTTGCAAGGTGAAAATGCTGATAAATCTATTATGAAACATGCAAAATTATTGGAAGATCATCTAGAGTATGGAGCTCTTGTGGAAATCCACCAAATTATCAATAGTACAAATGATTAAATATATCTTACACTTAAGAAACATATCTTTTATTTCATATAATTTTACATTTCTTTGTACAAATCATAATTAAATCAGTAAATTAAGTATTTAGTTACTACAAAACATATGAACATTCATTTCAGCAAAAAATGCATTTTTTAAAATTACATATTTTATGTTAGTAATTTTTTGTTAAAATAGGTCATGTAATAACTGTTTTATGAAAAGTTTCAGAATAATAATGAAGCATTTTATAATAACATTATAATCAAACTCAACATACATATAATTTTGGACCAATGCAAGCACTTGCAGAGGCATTTTATCTCGACATTTCTCCCGACTTCGCCGTGACATTTTTCATACTTGTCAGTGTTGCGATACACTCGTTTCTAAAGTCTGACCTAGACTGAGCATTTGAATGGATGAGGTATTTGCTGTAGAATATAGAACAAAACGAATTGTAACTGGATATATATTGAAGATGTTTATAGAAACATCATTATTTATTAAAGAAAATTAAAAGGCGTTAAAGAAAACCAGTTATAGCAACACCATTAAAAACGTCTTTGTGTTCGTTGAATAATTTTATGCATAGGTATTTCTATACATTTCGTATAATTTTTTGTGTTTTGTGATTTTAAATAAACAAAGAGACTTTAAAATATTAAGTATCTAATAATTTTCAGTGTTAGTACATCGGGTTGTCATATTAATATTGAATTCGAATTTAGCGCCCGCATTAAAAACAGACTCTTTTTTGCCAAGCTGTAGGATAATCCATTTATTGACGAAGACTATAGGGTATATTTATGTCGGAAAAACAATTTCACGCCAACGAAGCAGTCAGCAAAACTAGTAATAAAACATACCCAAGGTCAAATTCGTAGTTATGATCCTACACTGCCTATGACCTATGGCCTACCTACTAGGAAAGACTTTTTGATCACACGAACTCGAAATAAATATTTGTGGATATTACAAATATTTAACTTGGTGCGGCGATCGAACCCACAGCTTCTCGTTTAAACAATTGGAGTCCGACCGACTTCGACAAGGAGGCTGTAAAATGTAGAGATGATGGAAGTATTTGTTCGAAAAAACAGAGATATGCCGTATTTAACTATCGAAAAAATATTCTTGCACTTGTAAGACTGTAGTAAAGAAGCTTATATTCTTCTTCTAATGTCTTCAGTTTTTTTTCAGTAAGTGCTAATGCTTGTTGTAATTGCACGGATCCTTTAGTTTTTTGTTCTTCAAGCAATGCCCTTTCATTCATAATGTGCTTCCAAACTGAGTTAAACCAATGCAATGATTCGAAATTCTTATCCTGCAAAAAAATGCAATTTTAGAGACCATAAGCAGGGAAAATTAGATGAATTAGAGAAAACCAAACTATTAGTTTGGCGAGACTATTTACAGTTTCTCCATTTTTAAATATACCTAAATTAAAAATGAACCACGAAGCTAGAGTTCGATAGTGTTTTTTTTTTGTTTTCGCGGGGAAGAAAGGTTTATCGCTACCGCTGCCTAAACGCTGAGTCGTCCGTTGATTCGAGTCCCTACCAAAATTCCTACACCGGCATAACAATAAAAAACCCCACGGTGATCCTCTTCAGCGCATTGGAGCGGGTCCGGGATCCTAAGGCTTAAACGCCCTAGCCTCGCCGGATCCGATCCTGATCGATGCCGCGCTACGACACACCCCACATATTTTCTCCTCGTAGTCGCTATTAGTGGACGTCACGCAGCCCCTCCGCTGCGTGCCCGCGACTACCATTGGCTCCATTAGTAGCATCTTACGACAGGCAGGGGATACCGTGGTTGAATTCTACAAATAGCTCCCAGTCCACAGGGCAGGAGTCACCGGTTAATCGTCCCCCCGGCGAGAGTTCGATAGTGTGCCATGGAATGGCCTACGTCTTATGGTGGATTGCTATGGCTAATTATAGGTAATATTCTGTCGCACGATGGGCGAGGTTATCTCGATATCGGGCTCTGAGCACAAATTACTTCCTCCGACTGATTAATGAATAGAAAATATCCACTATCACTTTGCCCGATTCAGGATTCGAACCCGAGATCTCAGCATTGTAATAGAATCGTAGTACAACTACGGCACTGCACCGAAGCAGTCATTTATTTGATATTAAAAAGAATAGGTAGTTTAAGTCATTAGTACTTGTATAATACGAAAACCTTTTCAAATGGAAATATCTAACTAAAACGTAAATAAATTGAGGCAGTATGTACAATATAACATTGGACTACTATTGTTATAAATAAATAATATATGTATATAAACTAAATTAAATAAAACTGTTGGTAAACGGACTAGACGCGACTGCCAACATGTTCACGGTGGTCGCGGGTTCGAATCCCAGGGCACACCTCTGACTTTTCGGAGTCATGTGTGTATTGATAGTCAATCACCACGCACTAAAACGGTGAAGGAAAACATCGTGAGGAAACCTGCATACCATAGCGATTTATAAAAATTCTATGGTATGTAAGTCCACCAACCCGCACTAGGCTAGCGTGGTGGACTATATGGTCTAACCACTCTCAATCGGTAGTCGATTGTAGACGAGGCCCGTGCCCTGCAGTGGGACGTATATGGGCTGATACTAGGGCATCGAGCCCGGGTTTACCCGGACCGAAAAAACCCGGGTTTTCCCGGTTCTGAGGATTATAAAAAAACCCGGGTTTGGATTTTAAAACTCGGGTTTTTCGGGTTTTTTTAATACTTTTGTTTTTGTTATTTATTAGGTTTAAGCCACTTCGAATGCAATAATAAGTAAATGGAATAATAACACGCTTTGATAAATTACACTGGTCAACATGAAAATTGCCTTTTACTTGAAACTGCATTACATCTTTAGTATTCGACCCCCTTAATCTAAATATAGAACTTAAAATTAATAGTTAGCTCTTATTATTAATTTATGCCATATTTAAGATAATACCGGGTAACTTGCTAGAATTCACTTTATATTATGATGAGATTTCAAAAATGTTGTGAGAGTATCCGCATAAATTTTATTATTACGCTTTCGTTTAATGTGTCTTATAGTATTAGCATTTCATTTGCTTTGTTAAAACGCGAAATTTTATAAGTTATTTATCATTTTCGGCAAATTTTTGGTGTAAAAACTACAATTTGAAGAAACTGCAAAAACTACAGTTTTTTATGGTCTGCAAATGGGCTACACCAAATACTGGTGCTTTTTGTGTGAGTGGGATAGTCGAGCTAGATCGTTACATTACTTAAAAAAAAGATTGGACTTCAAGACAAAGTCTGTGTCCTGGAGAAATGAACGTTAAATACCCTCCTCGAGTCAATCCTCATAAAATCCTTCACCCTCCATCGCATATAAAATTAGGATTAATGAAGAACTTTATTGACGGCTCTCAACAAAGGTGGACCAGTCTTCTAATACTTGTGAAGTGAATTTCCACATCTAAGTGACCCCAAAATAAAAGAGGGAATGTTTGAAAATTACTACGAGCTTGGGCTGCAATATATCCAATAAAAATTCACTTTCTTCATTCTCATCTTGATTTTTTTCATCCTAACTGCGGTGATATGACTGACGAACATGGTGAACGATTTCACCAAGATATATTGACAATGGAAAAGAAATACAACGGTCGATAGAATGCGTCAATGTTAGCGGACTACTGCTGGAACTTGATTGAAGATATTCGTAAAAATAATTACAAAAGACAAAAGAAAAAAAAGAAATTCTTGATTAGAAAAGGTTAAATACTTGGTTAATATTTTAAAATATTCAGTTTCATGTGAAAAGTGTATCAAAAAGTAATTAACATATCTTTTCTTCATATAAATGATTTATATTCTATGAAATTTTACTCTTAAGTCGGTTTTTTCGATACCAGCAATATTTTTAAAATAAGAGCTAACTTTCAAATTTGGTTTATATTCCCCAAATTAGTTAAATTAGTATTTTAAAAAAATGCAATAAAATGATCGAAATGCTCGAAAAAACCGGTCTACCCGGGTTTTGATTACTCTTAGACCCGAAAACCCGGGTTTTCAAAATTGAACCGAGTTTCGATGCCCTAGCTGATACAGATAAACTAATTACTTGGTGAAGTAATATTAGAATGTTTTTATTTACCTGATCCAATAATTTCAATATATAAGCAACGCCCATTGCAAAACCATCGTCGGTGAAAGATGCACCTATTTTATTCTTTTTCGACATTTTATCTTTAGACAATATCATGTGCTCTACAAAATTTAATGTTAGAGGCGGCACAATTATGTAGAAATTTTTAAGGTGGACATTTTTTGGGTTGCGGAATACTGGTGCAAAAACATCAACGAGTAATTTAAAATACTCTGTTCCTTGAATGAAATTTGAAATTAGATTGTTGATGTTATGGTCCAAATTGTCAGCCGACTGTAAAGTTCTCGTTCCTAAACCGTTTTCTTTGCAAAGCTCTTCAAAAGATGGAACATCATCAAGGTTCGGTAAAAATATAGTAGCATCAGAACAACAATGCCGGCCTCCTGATCTGATCATCCTTACATACCCCATTGCGTTCCCAATTTGGCTTATGAGATCTCGAAACAGATCCAAGTAGCTTTGACCATCTTCAGTTAATCCGAGCACCTTTATACCTTTGTTAAATTTTTCGGCGTTTTTATAGGAATACATCTTTCCATCATGGTCAGTAGTCTCTTTAAAATTTCTCAGGTCTTTAACCAATCTCGACTTAATATGTTCATCATACATAAATTGCGAAAACGTAAAAAACTTTTTCTTCAAAAATTGGTAGGTAAAGTTCACTGTGGTATTCATTATGCCCGTGCCGTGAGTTCTTATAGAATTTGCTACATGTCTGATATTTATGGAATTGAGGTGTTTGTTGTTGCTGCTTCTCTCAATGAAAATTTGATTATTTAGATTGTACAGATACTTGGACACAAATATGTGGATATTTCGCATAATTTCTAATACGTCTAATCCTTGTTCTAAAGTTTGTGTGGGTAGATTGTCTTGCACAGTTTTAAGATTGAACTTAAATTTTGCCATTTGCCGCATCTCTCCGTAGGTTTTCCAATCTGATAATACAACTGTTGTCAGATTGTAATACATAGTCGAAAGGTAGTGTTCCACTGATGGCACTACAGACATATAAATTTGTTGAATTCTGAAATTATCTGCAATAAGCAATAACTTGTTTGTCATTTCAAAAGAGAAGGGATTCACAACGTCTAGTTGTAAATGGGAATGTATATGCAAACGCAGATTAGTTTCTATATTTTGACTTGTATTTTGTAATACATTGTTATCAATCATACTTTTAATAGTGTTAAGGAATTCTTCTGATTTATTAATCCCATATTGTTTGTCAGTTTTGTTCAGAAGTACTACACAATCTTCCAGTACCATAAAAAAGTATTTCAGTTTTAATGCATTCAGTTGAATATTAAAGTTTTGTTGAAAATAAATTGGTATAACATTTTGATGCCACAGCAACCACGAGCAGTCATAAAACTTTTCCATTGATTTTAAGAAACCGGTTAAAATTTGAATTTTATCCAACAATATGGCAAGTTTTGCGTAACTATCTTCTAAATATGTCGCATCGGGTATAAAACTCAGAGCAATATTCGCGGCAATGTTGCGTTCAACAGTGGGTGCGCCTCTGAGCGCCCGTTCAGCGATCACAATACACGTCAGCTCGTCCAGTCTTTTGTTAGCAAAGTTTTTGTCCGACACCAATGTCTTTTTTACTTCTAATATAGATGACGCCGCTTGGAATAACAGATGTTGGATTACCATATTTGTTGACGATATAATTTGGTTTCGATTGCGAGAAATAACATTTTGAATTGTTTTTAGCATGTCCATTATTTCAAAGAGCGACATAAGCATACTTTTAGGCAGTGGAATCCCTAGTGACAGATGTAAATTTATTAACGTCAGAACTCCATGATTGGTTTTGGAGGCGATAGCTAGGCCGTCCAAAAGTGTTTTAGCGTGCATACTCATTTCAGCGGCGCTGAGTTTGTGATGGTCGGCAAAAAATATCGTTTCCACGTTTAAAACCCACTGAGTGCAAACTGCATGAACATTTGCTACGTCACGAGTTAAACTCGCCTTCTTAGTGCTTATGTATGCTTGGCGAGCTTTTAACATAGTCTGTGACAATTTCTCGTTTCGTGAAAACAATGAAGGTACTTGTCTTTGGAGAAATTGCTCAGGATACCAAATTGTCGTTCCAATCACATGTATGCTGTGTGCCTGAAATATATACAACGGGTAATGATTTTATTGAATATTAATTGAATCAAATTTATGTTTTAATTAACAGTACCAATTTTAATCTTTGACAAACCTTGGTATTCATTTCAGTTAAAGATCTAAAAATTTTCTTGTCTATATTTCCAAATATGTGTGAGGCCAAGACAAATAAAGCATTGATTTTAATGCATTTGTACATATTATCAACATTTGGTTGCTCTTGTGCAAGTTTGTCAAGATTGAGTATTGCTTGTTTTAAATATTGAGAAAATTCTGTAGCTATCAATGAACAGTTTTTGTCTACTAAGCTTTTTCGCAATGTTGATAAATTTTGCAAAGATTTGTTCACAATATCATCACTCATTATCTTTAATGTTATATTCGTAACAGCTCCCATTAAAGCACTCAATTGACCTTCAGATAAATTAATTTTCTTTGGATTCTGACTGAATGATTTCAATGTCTTGCAGTATTTATTCCAATTTGTAGCTAATGATGTGCCAGATATTAAGATTTCTAGAAGAACAAGTATTGTGAATATTTCTCCAATATGATTAATCACATAGTGCAATTGGATGCCATCTGAAAAAAGAAACATTTGTATGATATTATTATAAAAAAACTATGAAAGCTTTTATATAAGGAAGCATAAATAGTGGACTCTGATAACTAAGATTTAATTATTTTTCTGAAATTTCATCCCAGCTCTGTATTTCCATACCAGCCTAAAATTATACATATTATCGGGACACGTAATACCTATTTTTGCTGAGGAGTGCCGGTCACAGGATAGGAACTAAATGGATTAAAAGACCATCTTCGCGAATAAACTATATTGTCGGAAACTAAGTAACACACTACTACATCGACAACCGTGGAAGAGCACACGGGCCACGCCCGCGCACGCGTCTATCCCGGACAACAGCCGACTCGACACTCGCGAAGGGCGACGGGGTGTGAGCGCGGGCGCAACCCGTAGGCACGGTATGGTTAACGTGACCATTTATTTTTTGTGCAAGAGCGGGACATCTATGGAATGAAATAATAAAAATAAAGTTTTTACAAGTTTTATATAAGTGAGAAACTCTAAATTTTCTGAAAAACTGAATTTTCGTAATCAAAATAGCTTTCATTACTGTGGCACTCAACTGTTTTTTTATCACTTGTCCATATTTTGTGAATGTGAGAAAAAAACTCTTTCGATAGGTACGTTACTTCTAGGCCCGTGGTTCCTAACCTGGGGGTAATTACCCCCGCGGGGGTAAAAGTTGTATTTTGCGGAGGTAACAATGAGCTTGTTTTTGTCTTAAGTGAAACAAAATCTAATATTACCAAAATTATACTTGGGAGGAGGGGTAAAATCAGTCACCCTAGTTAGACCACAGTGGTAACGGACCTAAAAGGTAAGGAATCACGGTTCTAGGCATACACATAACGTACTCAATAATTGTGGAGAAGTTTTATAAATCAAGATTGTATTTACGAAAGTGCTGGAATAATTCGACCCCACTGTTTTTAGCAGTAGTTCGGTAAAGCATTTCGAGCGGGAAACACATTTTAAATTATCGTTTGGTCTGTTTGCAAGAGCGGGACTATGTCGGCCTTGCTGGGGACACCGGGACAGAATGCCTGAAAGCGGGACTGTCCCGCCCAAAGTGGGACGTATGGTCACGTTAGGTATGGTACGGGAGCCCGTGGTGCAGACGGGGGCGATACGGGGCCCGCGGGAGCGGCAAGATGGCGCGCTATAATATACATATACTTCCATAATGTAACATAATTGAATCTAACTCTCTATTAATGTTAGGCAATGTAGCTTAAACTCAATATTATGAAAATATGTTTCACCATAAGTGCAAGTGTCAATTCTAAATGATTTACATAGGACATGAAACATAATTAATCTTTAATAATATTTACTGCTGTAGAATATGTAGTTCAACTTACTTAAATTAATAGCTCCCTCAGTGAAAATAGCAAACACTTGACTGCATAAATTCCTCAGAGTGTCATCACATCTAGTAGCGAATGCACTCAGGGCACATATCATTTCCATTTGTGAACTCATTTCACTATTACTGTATTCTTCATATACTGACAGATAAGAGAAATGCCTAAAATAATTAGCCACATTTCAACACAAATTTAACAACTAAAACAATTTTCTAGTCATTTAAATTAAAAAAATTTAAAGGTTTATGGAATAAATTAATTATAATTTGAATTATGTCAAAACTGCGCAGCACAGAATTAAAAATCTGTATATAATATTAAGTATAATAGTAAAATGTTAAGAAACACTGCAAATGGTCACCATGACCGCCATTCGGTGGATATTTTATTCAAAAACATAGTCAGGTGGCGAAGGGTTCATATGCATTTGTATTAAAGTTATTGTTTCTAAATTGCTGTGACAAAATTAAGTGTTTGTTTGAGTAATTTTCTACTTATGTATATTCAGTAGTTGCTTTAAAAAAACTATTTTGTACATAGTTTTATACACATTACATTTCCCCAATAATATTTTTTTTATTTGAAAACAAGTTTATAGATTTATCTATAGGCTTACCTTTCAAAAGCTTCTTTTTTGAGTTTAGTAACTTCAACACAGAGTGATGTTAGAACGCTTAGAACTTTAGTCATCAATGTGTTATCTGATGCAACTAACTCAGTGATAGGTATTAATTCGGTAGGTGCCATAACCAGTTGGATAGGCACGTAGGTTTTGTTTTCATGCCATGTTTCGTTTTTACAAACCGATGCCAATTCTTGGTACTGAGTTTTAAAAAACGTTCCATATTTTTGTAGAAGTTGCGTACTGGCTTCTTTCTCCACATCTTTCCGCATTATGGCTAATTGGCTATGATAATTAGGAATAATGAATATCTTCAGATGATGAACTTCTAATAGACGCACAGTCTTCCTTTTTAATGTAGCTACATATATAATAAAACCACATCTAAATATTATTCTCGTTAAAAACTGGTGAAGCAAAAAAGTAAACAATGTATGATCACATGTATGATATTGACATTTTTTTTTTAAATCCTTCTCCCATTTGTTGGGAAGGCAAAGGGTTCTTGCACATACAGCCTCGTCATTTGTACTATGATATTGACAACTAAAGCTGAAAACACATTGTAGGTTTTTGTCTTACGCATAGAGTAAAGAGTACAAAACTATGGTAAAGAGTGCGACTGATATGGTTCGTAAAGCTGAAAACACATTGTAGGTTTTTGTCTTACGCATAGAGTAAAGAGTACAAAACTATGGTAAAGAGCACATCTTACATGGTTCGTACGGGTCGTCAGAGGGCCCACGTACGTTTTATTTTTTTAATTTCATTGACAAAGGACGGTTTTCTCGTCTGCCAATGACTAAGCTTTTAGGGATGGAAGAGTCGATTTTTATGTAGTCTTTATCTCATCTCTATATAAACAAATAAATAATATATTTTATTAAATGAAATCAATCCTAGTTGGCGCTTATTATAAACAGTTCTTATCTGTGATAACCTGTGGTACTATCACATTCGAGTTTGCAACTGTTTTATTGTCAAAAACATTGATTCAATTAACATTAAATCACATATCAATCAATTATATAATACTGTGATTGATTAAATTCTGTACACAAACATAGATTACATATTGAGAATAAATTTACTGTGGAAAAATGTTAAGCAACAATGCCGTGTACACATATTAGAAATACTTATGTATAAAATGTGTGAATTCCAAAGTAGGCAAGATCGTGTTTCGAGCACACATCTTGTTCTTGTTGTCTTTTTTTTATATATTTCTACTACCAGTGTCAATTTAAAAGAAAACAAAAAAGAGACTACCTGAAGACAAATAACAAGGTTAACTTTTTCCTATTATAATTCCTAAAACAGCGCGTGTATTTTGAAATTTTAACATCAATAACTTAATATTTGATTGTATAAAAATTACTCCGTTATTTTAGTATGATACTTTATTATCTTTAGTACAAATAGGTACTCACTATTTGTTCCCATACTTCTTACTTTAAGTGAGCATATTTGTATTCTTTACATTTAACATTATAAATAATTTCTCTATTACGCACATACTCTAATCGTTTTTCTTCCATTTTTTAAATGAACGCACAGACGAACTTTTGGCTAATTACTGATGATTAAATAAATAAATACACTCAACAATCACATACATAGTCCTGACCCCACATTAAGATCAATTAAGTGTTGTGTCGTGGGTATCGGGAACTACGAGAGACTTTTCGGTCTCACAAACATCCAGACCCGAGACAAATACTTGTGGGCCTCACAAACATTTGTCTCGGTGCGGGGATCGAACCCGTGGCCTCTCGTTTCACAGGCGGCGTCTAACCAACTGCGTCACGGAGGCTGTCAATTACGTCCAGTCTAGTATTTACAAACAACTGGTCAAAGAACTGCGGTGTTTATTTCTATTAAGTCAAGTTAGATTCCCAGCCACACCTCATGTAAATAATTAGAAATGTCCAAATTGTATTCAACAATTTTAATTTGTATGCAGATTGAATAAAGAAAATTATACCTTGTACGTATTATAAATTCTAATTTAATTGTAAGTTTTAAGAAATGTTGTATTAGTTTGGCTTAAAAAGCTGGTAGCCATATTTACAAAACCTATTGTTGTGTAAACTCAAGTTTGTCCACAATCGCAAATCACTCAAAAGCGCTGTGGTGCAAGGAGAAACCATTATTTTTTTCTCTCTTCAAATTTAATTACATTGGACATTATTATCATTACTACTATTGGACTACTAGTATAAATGTACATTGTATAAATTATGAAAGAATATTTTAATGAAAGCGTTGTAGATATTTTTTACTTTCATTTCTAGTTCCTAATTTTACCACTTGTCAATTTATGTTAGTTGCGCTGTATGTCTCAGACGTTTTTTGTTTTTGAAGGTCATGCCCTCGAATTTCGACCGACAGTGTGCACACAACAAAAGAATCTATTGTTCAGATCGCTGTAAGACCTGTTGCTCTAGTATTTATGGCCGCTTCTTTACTGTATGCGTAAGACAAAAACCTACAGTTTGTTTTCAGCATAACACAGGTAATAAGCTTAAGACGTGACCACAGACTACATAGAAAGAACCCTGTACGTTCCATTGTCCTGATTGGTCAGTTGGCCCCGTACTTACCGCTCTTTACTCTATGCGTAAGACAAAAACCTACAGTGTATTTTGAGCTTTAGTTGAATCGCATAGTACCGTAAAACGTGGTGATTAGGGATCAAAGGGAGATTAGGGACAAAACTGAGAAAACATTTTAAGATTGAAATGTGAGCCATTAGTTGGACATAATTTATTATAAACAAATTATAACAATAGAAGACTATATATAGTCCCTAGTGCAACAATCAGTAACAATTAATTTGAGTTACAAAATATCTTATTAGTCTTTTGAAAATAGCCTTTCGATATGCAGTAAAAATACACTGAAACGAACTTCGGTCTACTACAAAAACTACGCCATTTATGAAGGAGATATTGTTAAACACACAAATTATAAGTATTGGACTATCGAATTCATAAAAGGTTAGTCTCAATTTCTCGTTTAATTTATGTTTTTTGATCATTTAAAAAGTAAATAAAAAAATATGATATTTTGGGGGGAATAGAGGCGACTCCGGGGTGAATAATAACGAGACTAAGTGTTAGAAAATTATAACACGGGCGATAACTGAGTAAGTAAAACTTTATTAAATCACTATTAACTTAATTCTATGGCAATATTACGTGAGGAGTAAGTTTACAGTACGAAGTCCGACAAAGTAAAGAATCCCGGGCGACTGCGCGGTCACTTCGTTAACTCGCCATAGTAGCGCCCTCTTTTTCGTAAATCGTCACCGTTGTATTTTTGACTTCCGGCTCGATGCAGTGGCGCCATCTTTTTCAATTTTTCGAAGTCGACAGCCGCCGGATATCACGATTGCCAACACGGCCATTCTGCGCGGTGCCTGTCCCAGGCGCCTCCCGAGTCTACATTAAATGCTGAAACATAAGTATATATTAGACTGCGACACTTAATAAAGGTGTAAGATAATGCGGTCATAATGTTGCTAATATCACACATAAATAATTGTTTCCACATTCGTTTATGTGTTAGAAAACTACTTGCACTTAAAGGGACTCTGCCGCACTTAAGAGACCAAGTTAGTCTTCCACCCTGCACAATAGAGCCACTTGCACTCAAAGGGATATATACCACACTTGAACGTACCAAGTTCACTCAAAATTGTGCCTATGTATGTAACTTCCAATATATTTACAACAATTCTTAATGTGTGACATAAATATAAGTTAAAGCATTTTATCTTGACTCGCAAACCTTACGTATACATTTTTTTTAATATTACTTTTTTAAGTTCATTAAACTTAATTATTATGCCTGATGATATATTTTACTTGTACACATAATTATATTTAAATGATGTAAATAAATGATTTATGATGCACAATTTGTTTTATTTATTTGTACTATTTTAATAAATTATTAATTAGGTAAGATAGAAAAATAGTATATTACCTTGCCAACACGCATATCTATTATACAAGGTATATCAAGACTGCTACCGAAAACGAAGCCGGGTGGTAGTTTAAGCGACTTCAGACACAATGCAACAGAAAAAGTTGCAAAAAAAAGCGTCAATTTTTTTTTGTTATTTTTTTCCTATGGCCATTTTTGGGTGGTAAATACATTTTTTCCTAAAATAATAGTATATACCCTTTCATTTATAAATACTCTAAGGTATAAAAGAGTTTAAATTATTATTTTAGCAAAAACTATGGATTTACCACCCAAAAATGACGATATTTAAAAAATCATAAAAAAAAATTGTCGCGTTTCTAGGCGAAATTTTTAATTGCATTGTGTTTGTAGTCACTAAAACTACCACCCGGCTTCGTTTTCGGTAGCAGTCTTGAGATACCCGGTATACATATAATCACGTAATTATTCAGAATTCTTAGTATGTAAAATGTACTCTGTGTTCAGAATCATTCCAGTTATCTATTTTTATCCACAGCCGCTATCACGCCAGTATACTTTTTAAAGGATCTTTCACTGCCTTTAAGGTCCGTTACCTCATATCTGTCATTTCCCATGAGTTTTTTGACTTTGAATGGACCTTTGAAGACCGGTAACAGTTTGCGACTTTTACCATCATTGCTCTGACTTTGAATTTTGATAAGTACCAAGTCTCCCTCGGCATAAGTACGTGCATTTATTCGACCCCTATCAAATCTTTCTTTCTGTATCTTGGCATTGGCTTTTAAGTTAGCGTCTACTCTCTCTCGCAAGCTAGTCACATCGAAAATGTTCTCATCATCAAGTTGAGGAGCTAAACTATCACTGTCTGCGTAATCAGTATCCAAAAAATACCTCACTAGGGACGGCTTTTGTAGTTTTATGAATTGTACTATTTAAACCTTGCTGTAACACCTTTATATACTGATCCCAGCCGTCTTCAGTTGTGTTAGCCCCAATAGCTTTTAAGGATTCTAAAATTGTCTTATTGAAACGCTCGACCTGACCATTGGAGCGAGGCATACCCGTGGCCACAGTATGCAAGCGAATGTTTTTGTCTTTGCAATAACGAATAAACTGATCGGAGGTAAACCCAGTTCCTGCGTCTGTGATAAGCCTTTTAGGGTTTCCGAATATTTTTGTAATATTTTCTAATTGTTTTATAATGCAAGAACTTTTAGTTGTTCGTACAGCGGAGACAAACACAAATTTTGTAAAGGCATCTACAGTTACCAACAAATATTTATTTTTGTCTTTAGTTTCAATAAAAGGGCCTAAATGATCAAGATGAAGTGTATGGAATGGTTGTGCATACTTTGGAAAGGGGTACAGCTCACCTTCTTTAGGACCGCTTTTGTTCTTATAATAGATGCAGTTAAGGCAGTTCTTTATGTACTTTTTTATAACGTGACGCATTTTAGGAAACCTATACTGATGACCTATTCGTTCAATGGTTTTATCTACTGAAAAATGACCTAAGTCGTCGTGGTTACATCTTATAACTTGCCAAATACATTTTTTTGGGACCACCCAACGTCGCCCACGTGATGTCCTTCTATAAATTTTACTACCTAGCAGTTCATACTAGTCAAAAATATCTTTGTAATTATCAATATCTCCTGATTCTAAAATAGATTTAATTTGTTGTATTTTAGGGTCCTGTAGTTGAACCGTTAGCAACCAGTCTGCTTCAGTTATTAACAATATGATCTCGCTTTCGGATTTTTCTCCGGATGGCACGGGGTTTCTGCTTAGCGCGTCCACGTGCTGCATTCGAGACCCTTCGCGATGAACAATATCATATGAGAATTCTTGAGTAGATAATACCCACCGTGCTACCCGGGGAATAATCTCCTTTTTTGTCAACGCGTACCGAACTGCATTACAGTCGGTAATTATTTTGAAAGGTGATCCTAACAGGTATAGCCTAAACTTTTGCAGGGAACAGACAATGGCCAATAATTCTAGTTCAAAAGAATGATACTTTTTTTCGTCTTCTGCTGTCTGCCTGCTATAATAATGCACAGGTTTCTCTCCTTCGTCTGTTATCTGCACAAGTATTCCGGCAATACCATCCCTACTGGCATCCGTATATAAAATATTTTCCTTGCTCGGATCAAAAATTGACAAAACACTATCCGAAGTCAACTTGCCTTTTAGTGATTGGAAAGCTTGTTCTTCGGCAGTGCCCCAAACCCATTCAGTGTCTTTTTTTAATAATTTTGTCAACGGCGCAGAAATCATGGCGCAATTTTTAATAAACTTTCTATAATAACTGGTCAAGCCTAGAAATTGGCGGAGTTGGTGCACTGTCTTAGGAGTTGGAAAATTTTTCACAGCGTCTAATTTGGTTTCGTTTGGCATAATACAATCCTGTTTTATTTTATATCCCAAAAACTCTATTTCTGTTTTGAAAACATGGCATTTCTTTATATTAAGTGTTAACCCGTTGTTTTTGAAAATTTGCAATACCTTTTCTAATAATTTTATATTCTCTGCGACCGTTTTTGTAACTAAATAAACGTCATCAAAATACAAAATAACGTTCTCGAATCTTAAATTGCCCAAAACCTTATTCATCATTTGTTGAAAACAGGATGGTGCATTTGCCAAACCAAACGGAAGCCTCAAAAACTCATAATGCCCGTCCTCAGTAATAAACGCAGTTTTTTCGATAGATTGTTCTTTTTCGCTCATCATAATTTGGTAGTAGCCACTTTTTAAATCCAAGCAAGTAAAATATTTACAGCCCTGCAACCTATCAACCAAATCCTCGATGCGTGGCATCGGGTACTTATCCTTAACAGTAATTTTGTTTAGCTGCCGATAATCAATGCAGAGCCTTTTCTCACCATTTTTTTTGCTGACAAGCAACGCAGGACTAGCATACGGAGAATGGCTTTCTCTTATGATATTATTCTCTAGCAGCTCATTTACCATTTCGCGTATGACTTTCCTATCCGAATGTGAGGCTCTATAGGGTCTGCATTGAATCGGTTGAGAAGTAGTCAAATTAATTACCATTTCATGGTCACGAACTCTGCCTAACTCTTTTACGTTCGTTGCAATGCAATCACTATATTTATGCAGAAGACTCATTAACTCATTTTGATAATTATTGCAATCGACTTCAAGGTCGGTTAAAAAGTTACAAAATTCAGTAAATGTTTTTGCATAATCAAATTTAAGAACATTCCCTATACGCGAGTACATTAGGTCAGGCCGTTCGGTCACATTCCTTCCTATGAGAATCTCACAATCCACTAAATCATCAATAATATAAAGGTCCACATTTTCCAAAGAAACAGAATCGATTTTTAAATTAACAATTACCTTGTGACAAACTGATTTTACATTCTGTTTTGAAAATCCTTGCAAATGAACGGGGGAGGGTAATTTTATGTACTGTAAAGATTTTGTTTTTGCTAAGGAATCCGATATTAAAGAGCAACTACTACTTGTATCAATAAAAGCTTCGTAATTGAAGTCGTTAATGCACACAGTTTTAACAAACTTGTTTCGTGAGTTTGACATTGACACGGCCTTAGTTTCTTGTTTTTCCGATTTTAATGCGTTTTGTTTATGATAACACACAGCTTCTAAATGACCGCGTTTGCCACAATATGCACATTTATTAGATTCACATTGATTCCTTTTATGATTACCACCACACAAATAGCATTTAATGGGTTTACGATACTGTGTTTGGCTAGAGTCATGTTTACTGGGTATATTTTGGTTTGAAATCGTCGCGGAAGGTAGTGTAGACGTTGAAGAGGTGGGTGTTTGTGTCACGGGCAAGCTAATTGGTTTATTTATATTATTATCTCGCATATTTATATTGGTTTGCTTTAATACTTTTGATTTATAAATACGGCCATGTAAAAAGCTAGCTAAGCTATCGCAAGTGACAAAATTGCTCGCTTCGACTGACGCGCCTAAACTGCTATCACCTAGGTTCCCAATAATTATAGAAATTATATCTTGTTCCGAGAATCCTAATGAGAGGCGATCGATTTTGCATTTCTGGTCAAAGTAAAACTCATATAACGACTGATTTTCAGATGTTTTTTTTATCTATTATTTCTTTTAGTAATTCGAACATGTTACGACGAATTTGAAAGCTTGATGCTAATTTATTTTTCCAATCTCCCCATAGCCAAGAAGGCCATTGATTTTCAGTACGTAATAATGAATCATACCAGACTTTTGCCGACCCTTTCAATTGATTTAGAGCTTGATATCGAATCATTTCGTCCGACCATGCAAACGTTTGAGAGTAAGACTGGATAATACTTAGCCATGCATTTATATCATCTTTAAGGGGGTCAAATTCGGGAATTATATTATTCAAAGTGAAATTGTTATTTGAGCTCACAGTTGGGGTATCAGCCTTACGTGATACCTTCTTCCTTTGTTTTGGTGGCGGTGACGGAGTCCTGGCACTGCTCGTAGTACTAGAACTCGAAGTAGAGCGTGCCCTTTTCCTAGACTGCCGCCTTTTCTGCTTGCTTCGCCTTCCCATGATGCGCAGGTAACATCCCACTTTTGATGTTAGAAAATTATAACACGGGCGATAAGTGAGTAAGTAAAACTTTATTAAATCACTATTAACTTAATTCTATGACAATATTACGTGAGGAGTAAGTTTACAGTACGAAGTCCGACAAAGTAAAGAATCCCGGGCGACTGCGCGGTCACTTCGTTAACTCGCCACAGTAGCGCCCTCTTTTTCGTAAATCGTCACCGTTGTATTTTTGGCTTCCGGCTCGATGCAGTGGCGCCATCTTTTTCAATTTTTCGAAGTCGACAGCCGCCGGATATCACGATTGCCAACATAAGGTTTATAGAGACGTGAAAATGTACAATTGGGACGAAAAAGGGTGTACAGGTACAGGTGTGTTAGGGTTGTCGCAACAGTTTTTTTTTGTTGTAAAGTATTTTGTCGTTCTTAATTAACTTTGTCTGTTTATTATATTTATTTTTAATGCTATAAGTTACATTGAAAGTACTTCCACTTAAAATAACTAAAATTTTGCTTCAGTTCTGGTCACAATGGTTAAGATATTATATGTAGAAACTGCAGTAAGAATGTTCTTCATAACAACTATTCCTTTTGATAGATAGATCTAGTACTGTGCGGTGGATGGAGCATTTCTTTAAAAATAGAAAAAACTGATTCGTCATTTTCCTCTTTCTAATAAGTAGTACACATTAATTTGGGCAAACCGCTAAACAGCAGTGTAAATGCTCTGTTGTGTTTCGTTGTGAAGGACATTGTAGCCAGAGTCACTACTGGACATATTGAGACTTAACATCTATGTCTCTTTGTAATTCAAGGTATTGTTTGGTATTGCTACTGTTTATGAGCGGTCATATCACTTACCATCAGGCGAACGATATGATCGCCTCATCAGTGCAATAATAAAAAGAGCATTGCGCACTTAAGAAATTTCGTGTGTTATTTTGCCTATCAATTTTCTTCGTAATTTGTTTTGTTAGCGTATCTCATAATTTAGCATATTATAAGTAAGAAATTATTAGCCGATTCCAAACTATACCTACATAAGACTGCATTATAGAATACCTAATATGTTGATTTTTAAATTTTAGAAACTATATCTTATTGAATGTGTCACTTAATTTGATAAATATAATTTAAGACAGTTGTAATCTTTAATTATTTCATTTGTGTCAAAGCAAATTATTGCAATAAATAATTCAGAATATTTAGATGTGTCGGTTAAAAAGTAATTAATAAGAAACAATTCAGTGCCAACCCTTGTTAATTTCCCCATTGAACTCGATCCCGCCTCTATTACCCCCAAAATCCCTATTAACTCCAAACCCTTATTTTGTGCACTTTTTTTCTTATTTTCCAAGGGATCTAAAAAAATTGTATAGTTAATAGTCAAGACGCAACTAAGACTTAATGAAATATGCTATAACACAAGAATATTTCTGTATAATACTACCAGAAAATTCGTCGTGAAGTTGAAAATTGTCCCTATCCACCTCGTTTTACGGTATTTTCTTGTTCGTAATGTTGGTAGCGCTCCTATATTAGTGAAAATTGAATTAATTATTTAGCAATAAATTGCTATAAATTCCTTTGATAGCCGAAATTATATTTTGCTATTATCCTTTTAAAACGAGTTTAAGTGAAATTAAATATACCTAAACTATTTATTTTTAATTTTTTTTCAATTAATTTATGTATGTTGCACAACCTGTTCCAATATTAGCCAATAGGAAGGCAGAAAAAGGTGGATGGGCACCACCATTTTTATCTACGTTTTTGAAGTACCAGCGCTCCCTCTATATATACTATACTCTAAGATTAAAATAAAACATTTCTGTCACAACAGTAACTTGTAATGTTGGGAAATACTATTTAAAAAATTATCACGCCCGTTATGCAATCATATTTCCTCTATTATTTTCCAACATTGTGTTCATTATCACAAGCAGAGTACGGTACAAAAATCACAAGGCTCTCTACAACATACAATGGGCTATTAAACCCATGTTCTTATCTCCTTATAATCTAATGCCCTATAAACTCTAGAGCAACCGCGCAGCGGTACTCAACCTTTTTTACACGGACCACAAGCAGGTTTTAGGTAGTGTTGTGGGCAGACTCAACGCAACTCATGACGGTAGGGTTGTTACCTATTTTTTTTATTCGGTAAGCGTAGTTTCTGTAATTGAAATTGAAAATGGTTCGTAACCCTTGCGCGGGCTAATCATAAAACCCCGCGGGCTGCAGGTTGAGTATATCTGCTCTAGAGACTTTGTACCTGAAAGGTTCTGCTGTGCACTTGGGTGTAGTCACGTGGGGAAGGATGGGGGCTTGCCCCACCCTGGCTCTGACCTGTACAAACGATAATAAAAAACTAGGTACTAACTACACACAGTATATAATATCCGTAAGAAATTTCACACTTATAGTCTACACCAAAAATGCGATTACATCAAAGCTACAAAAATCCTATTGCGCTGCTATAAATCCAGAATTTACTTTCTCTGTTTACCTTTGGGGGAGGTCTATGGTCAGCAGTGTACTTTCTGTGGCTGAGAGGATGATGATGATGACTTTATTACGAAATATTCCGCATTGCTTCAACCGATCGTAAATGTGTTACAGTCAAAAAGCGTTCAGTGCTCCAGTGTGAGAATCACATTAAAAGAATCATCGCCACATGAAAGAACATCGTGAAAATATGGACGATCACAGCGGCAGTTTCATAGCTGAAGATCAAGTGATCGCTGACGACGTAGAAGTTGATTTTACAACGTCAGATACTGGCATATTCTTTAATTTCATTGCACCCTTAAAACATGTTGCAATTAGCATTCAGTTTTTTTGAACAAAACTGAGGCCTTTCGCGAGTTTTATGTTAAGTGGTAGATTCCACAGCGAAGCAGAAAAGTAGGACCACTGTGGGAAGAAAAAAATATGCATGGAATGTTCTGAAAGACATGGAAGTGGCAGTACTGATAAAGAATTTTGAAATGATTTAACCGAGCATAAAAACTGCGCTTGCTAATTTACTGCCCAATCGCGTACGACCTGTACCTACTATACGAAGGTATTTCATTACTTTACAGCGAGTGATATTATGGCATACTTCCAGAGCCTAAACGGCTTAATTTAGAGACACATTTTTAAGTTAACTGTGTGGCTCTGGCTGAAGTTAAAAGTTTGTACAGGTTTACCTCTACGTGTATGTGTTCTACTGAATTTAAGCTTACTTGACAGGTGTAACTGTATCTACAAGCATTTTTGGTACAATAAAAACTCTCAGATGTACCCTACCGTGTATGGCTAGTGATTTTAGTTATTGATTTATATGCTATTGATATAAATAGCGTTTAATTTGATAGTTATTAGAAAAATATGATGTAGTCTAGTGTACGACTACGAGTCGATAGGCAGATACATATAGGATACCTCAATAAAATACATACTTATTCATCAGTAGTTTAATTTACAAAAATATTATGTACAAAACAAAAGTCAACAATTTTATTGTTTTTTGAAACTTTTTAATATAGGATAAATATTGTCAAATGCTTCATATATCTCATCACGCACTTTAGCACCAGTCAATACAACTTTTCCAGACACAAAGATTAACAACACTATCCTAGGTTTGACCATTCGATAAATAAGTCCAGGAAATAGTTCCGGTTCGTAAGAACTGAATTGTCCATGTGTAAGTACTAAACCTTCAAGACGAATGGGAAATTTCACATCGCAACTGCCCACCATGTTTTGTATTTTGAAGTCCAAAAACTTTGCCTGAAAATGTATGTCAAAATTATTACAAAATATTAAATTATAACGGCTCGTACACACTATGCCGGGTGGCCCGGCCAGGAGTATGTCACCAAGCGGGTGTTATGCGAAAATTGGATGCGCCTGAAATTTTCTTCTTCTTTTTACTATTTCCTAATTAAATATATAAATTTAGAAATGCAAGTGTAAACTACAAGCATTTACACGGCTGCCACAATTCAACAACAGAGCATCATTTCATGCTCTGTAGCATTTGCCAGGTTTTGCGGCAAATGTCCTCAATGAGACTTTTGCTCCAGTCGTTCGAGTCTCAACTACACGAACACTGTTAGCAGTTGTATCAGCATATGGCATGAATATACATAACTTATATGTAAAGATAGCTTTTCTTAACGGTGACCTTGAAGAACTAGTGAACTTTGTATATATTACTCTCAATATAGTTGTCCGCAAGTTATGCTCTATTTATTTTAACTCTGTCCTACTGGGCAGAGCTAGGCCTGCTATTGCCGACGACATACTCGCGCGGCACGAACCTACGGACATAGTGGTGGGAGCCTTTAATTATTAATTAGGTTGCCTAAATATTTGTTGGTACATGATCATATAAAGTAATTATGATCAAATTTTACATTTTGTTAACAGAGCCACATACAAAAAAAATATTTTTTATTGGACTTCTAGTTCGTTTCTCCAAGAACTCCGGGCCTGGGTCTTAATTATGTTTATATTTATTATACACAGTCAGGTCATAAGTATTGTCACACAGTAAAAACTTTTCTCTTAGAATGCTGGCCACAAAAGTTTATTGAATTCGAATTTCGAATTGTTCATGAAAATAAAAATGTATACTTTTTACTTTTTAGAATTTTACTCATTTTTAATATGGAGTGGACGCTTAAAGAAGACCGTTTTGCAGTTATTGCGTTGCATCGTTGCGGTTACGCGCCAATTCAATTTTTTTTACATACTGAAAAAATTGAATATAACCAAAAGATTCATTTATCGTACCATCAAACGATACAATGAAGACTCTAGTGTAGATGACAGGTCAAGAAGTGGTCGCCCTCGGTCTGTAAGGACTCCAGCAGTGATAAAAGCTGTGAAGGCGCGAATTCAAAGAAATCCCAAAAGTAAGCAGAAACTGTTGGCCCTTCAGATGGGGTTAAGCAGAACCACGGTGAAAAGGGTGTTAAATGAATTAGGACTTCGGGCATAACGAAGAAAAACAGGACATCGTTTGAATGCTCGTCTAATGGACCTGAGACTGAAGAGATGCCGCGCTTTGTTGAAGCGGTACGCGGGAAAAAAATATCGGTAGAAGAGAGCTACAACAAACAAAATGATAAGGTGTACGCACACAGTAGTGAAGAAGCGAGCAACCGTATTCCGCGTGTCCAACGAGGTCATTTTCCATCCTCGCTCATGGTATGGTTGGGAGTTTCTTATTGGGGCTTAACAGAGGTACATTTTTGTGAGAAAGGTGTAAAAACGAATGCAGTTGTGTATCAAAATACAGTCCTGACGAACCTTGTGGAACCTGTTTCTCATACCATGTTCAATAACAGGCACTGGGTATTCCAACAAGATTCGGCGCCAGCTCATAGAGCGAAGAGCACACAAGACTGGCTGGCGGCGCGTGAAATCGACTTCATCCGGCACGAAGACTGGCCCTCCTCCAGTCCAGATTTGAATCCGTTAGATTACAAGATTTAGCAACACTTGGAGGAAAAGGCGTGCTCAAAACCTCATCCCAATTTGGAGTCACTCAAGACATCCTTAATTAAGGCAGCCGCCGTTATTGACATGGACCTCGTTCGTGCTGCGATAGACAACTGGCCGCGCAGATTGAAGGCCTGTATTCAAAATCACGGAGGTCATTTTGAATAAACTTTAGTGTCATAAGAATCTATTTTTGTTAAGTTCATTTGGTATATAAATGGTTACATAATGAATAAACTTGTTTCAATTATTTTATGTTAAACATGTGACAGAATTTATGACCTGACTAGGTAAATATATATTTTTCCTATACAAAAAAGTAGGTTTCAAGTATCGAGCGCAGTTTAATTTAAGGTGTTGTTTGGTTTTGCTACTGCTCACGAGCGGTCGTATCGCCCGCCATTAGGGGAATAGCATTCTCGTCACGCTATTCAATTCAATAAAAAGAAAAAAACATGAGCTCTGCTTAGTTGCATGTTGTACCATGTTGGGCCGGCGATATGTCGTTAACAAATATTTTCGACTTGCAATGAGTGAAGAAGCGGATAGCCCGACAAAAAAAAATATAGGCATGTGCCGGCGGCTTCGGTGTGTAGTATAGTCAAATAGATTTTGATAAACAATGGGGAATATGCATGATTTTTTATACGATTCTACTAGTCATTACATTACCAAACATACAAATATCACGTCCAAAATATAAACTATTAAACAAAAAATTAAATATTAAAATCGCTATCAATTTTGGGCGATATAAACGCGGCCATCTTGGCGCGCTTGTTCATGACGTCACGATTACACAAGTTCGATGTCAAGAGCAGTGTTTGGTTTAGTGTTGAGTAGGACATGACTTGAAAAAGAGTTTGTAAGAGTAGCCTCATTTTCGTACTGAGTCAGTACAATGTCCCACTTCAATTGAAGTGAGGCGTACTGCATGACGCTTATTTGTGGATCATAACTTTGCCTCACGGCTCAAGCCAATGAAATGACATTACAGACCAAGTAGTACACCAAATATGAAGTAGTACAAATTAAAAAGTTGAGCCGCTCTTACATTTTTACGTCATGTACGGGACAAATGTACTGCCTCTTAGTAGGACATACCTACTCAACACTAGTTTGGTTCAATATATTACCAGAAAATTAAGAAAGTGAGTGAATATCGACTTAATTACCATGGAAAAGCACAAAAACACCATATTACAAATATTGTGTCGTTCCTATGTGCCCAATAAACATAAACACTGCACCTGACAAAGTATATTTCCTTATGCCGAAAGGTGAAAATCTAAGAAAAAAGTGGTGCAAGGCTATGAGAAGAGACAATGTATTGAGTTTGAGCTGTTTATATTGTTTTGAAGACCATTTCGATGTAAGTTAGGATATTTAAATTAAGTAAAATACATATACAAATCATTCTTATGTTTACCTACCTACTTGTTTTGTTTACAAACCTCTACAAAAACATAACCTAGTTTACTAAAAGTCGTAAAGATATTATTAAGAATTCTTATATCCTTATGTATGTATGAGTATAAGTATTACTGATGAATAAAAAACATTTTTTTATTGCGTTGAACTTCTAGACTAGCAAGCCGTTCGCCTAATGGTAAGCTATACGACTGCTCATAAACAGTAGTAAAACCAAACAACACCTTGTATTACAAAGCAATGCTTGGCATTCCACTACGCTCGCCATCCTAAAACATAACATGTTAAGTCTCAATATGTCCAGTAGTTACTCTGGCTATAATGTCTTTCAATCCAAAACACAACCGTGCATTTACACTGCTGTTTGACGGGAGAAATAGACATAGCGGTGGTACCTGGGTAGGTATCTGGGTAGATGATATCTCACATATGAGAGACCTACCACCAGTAAAGAAGAATTGTCCGTATTTATGCAAAATGGAACCACACGACAAATATCGTTTTTTACTTTTTTTGAAGAATACTAATTTAAACGTGCTCTAAATTCTTATACAAAAAAAAGAACCACACGATTTTTCCCTTCAAAACAAGGTATACTAAAAGCTGAATAGAACCAACAGTAGAAACAAACATTATACATAAAGCCAAACCGAACCACAGCACAATGGACTCGATTGTTCAAACAAATAAACGATATTAATACCATGTCATTTTATACAAAACAGATCCACATATACTTGGTACCATTATACGTTACACATATTTCTATTATCAACAATTATTTTTTATACCCCAAATGGAACCAAGTTGCTGTGATATGGTTATGCGTAAAATAAATTCATATTTTAATTGCTGACATTTTTATGCAAAATGGAATCACGAGCATTCGGTTCTATCATTTATTAATAAATATTGTAAAACAGTAGAACCACTAGCATGTGATTCCATTATGCATATAACATTTTGAAACCCATCATCGCTCAAAGGTACCAAACGACATGATTTGTTACTTTTGCCTCTTATCTTTAAACAACGAAATATTAACTTAATACCATTGCATATATGGCTCAAAGTGCAATAACTCATAGTTTTAAAGTAAAACGTCGAATATCTGTCAAAATAGGTGACATTCAACGAAATAGTTCGAATGAGTGACGACCGTTATTTTTCTCCGCGAAGAAAGTTCTATTGTTTTTATTAATTTCTTATTAAATTAAGTGTGAAAATGTTGAGTAGAAGCAAGCAATTAGTAAATAAAGCATTGGAGATGAACACCGAAGATAACAGTCATAGACACAGAACGTGAAGAACATTGCCGAAAATGGGAAGAAGCTCGAAATAAAATGAGGTCTGACTTTATTCTGGCTACTCAATGTAAGGAAATAGAATGTCTCATATTTGATCTCCAAAAAACACTGCCAATGCCTAAGATCCCTACCGGAATAATTTACTATAAACGAAAGCTTTGGCTGTACAATATGGGAATTTATTCTGCAGATGACGCGCAGGCGCAGTTCCCGTCGGCCGAAATGGTGGTCTTGGGGGATTTCAATGCTCATCACGAACTGTGGCTGGGCTCCTCCAAGACTGATCATGCTGGCAGAGCTGCCCATGCATTCGCTCTGACTCATGACTTGACACAACTGGTGAACCAGCCCACCAGGATCCCGGATGTGGCGAGTCATGCGCCTTCTTTGCTGGACCTTCTGCTGGCGAGTCACCCAGCCGGGTATCATGTGACCGTTAGTGCGCCTCTGGGCACTTCCGATCACTGCCTGGTTGGGTCGTCAGTACCGATCGCATCACCTCCACGTCCCGTGCAGGTTAGGCGAAGGGTCTGGCATAACTCGTCGGCAGATTGGGATGGTATGCGGGAATATTTTGCATCCATCTCTTGGAGGCACCGCTGCTTTGAGGGTAAAGATCCCTCAGCGAGTGCCAACGCTATTGCTGACGAGATCAGACTTGGAATGGAATATTACATTCCTTCCTCTGAGATCGCCAGTAAGGGCCGTGGACGCTCCTGGTTCAATCGTGCATGCGCCCATGCTGTCGGTGACAAACAGGCGGCGTATCGCGCTTGGATCAGGGGTCGCGCCATGAAGGATCCCAATATCAGTTCCAAAGAATCATTCATTCTCAAAGAAGCCTATAACCGTGCCTCCAAGGCCTGCAAGAAGGCCTACGTTAGGGCGGATGCCCAGCGCGTTAGCAGGATTGGGCGTGCGTTGGCCGATCACCCAACTAGCAGTCATGCTTATTGGAGGTTAGCCAGGGCCGTCCAATCTAACTTCTGCCGTCCAGCGTTGCCGCCGCTGAGGTACCCTGAAGGGTCGCTGGCCCACAAGCCGCAAGAGAAGGCTGCCTTGCTGGCAAATCTCTTTGCGGCTAATTCCCGCCTCGAAGACCGTGGTTCCCAGTCGCTGCCTACACTGCCTGATTGCGGTTTCTTAATGGCAGATATTCGCATCAGGCAGTGTGATGTGCGGCGTGAGTTACGGTCTCTCGATGTGCGGAAAGCCAGTGGTCCGGATGGGATACCAGCGGTGGTTTTAAGGGCTTGTGCAGCCGAGTTGTCTCCAGCACTGACTCGCCTCTACCGAGCGTCCTACCGCACAGGTGTTGTGCCGGAATCTTGGAGGGAGGCCAATGTGCAACCGATCCCCAAAAAGGGTGATCGATCGGACCCTACCAATTACCGCCCTATCGCTATCACCTCAGTGATGTGTAAGGTCATGGAGCGGATCATAAACGCTCAATTGGTCCACTACCTGGAGGATCACTCGTTGATCAGTGACCGACAATACGGATTCCGCCATAATCGATCGACGGATAATCTTCTAGCGTTTGTCCTGCATCGCTGGGGTGAGGCGATAGACCGGCGTGGCGAGGCTCTTGCTGTGAGCCTCGACATTGCCAAGGCGTTTGATAGGGTCTGGCACCGTGGTCTTCTGTCCAAGCTTCCGGCATACGGTCTACCCGGCAACCTGTGTTCGTGGATTTCCGGCTTTCTGCATGGGCGTAGAATACGTGTAGTCGTAGACGGACACGCTTCGGCGCTCATGTCGGTAAATGCCGGAGTTCCTCAGGGCTCGGTGCTGTCGCCCACCTTGTTTATTCTGCATATCAATGACATGTTGTCGCTTGGCAACATTCATTGCTATGCAGATGACAGCACGGTTCATAGGCGATACCACTGCGGGCCTCCAGGTTGCCGTGTCGAAACTGTGAAGGGACGCGAAGATCTTGTCATTGAGCTCAACCGGACCTTGGATCTTATTTCTACATGGGGTTCCAGGAATATGGTTGAGTTCAATGCCAAGAAAACCCAGGTGTGTGCGTTCACGTGCAAAAAATCCCCGTTCTCTCCCCTCCCCATTCTGCAGGGTACTCCCCTCTCAGTGCGGAATAACCTGTGTATCCTTGGTGTGGATATCCGCTGTGATCTCAATCCAAGGGAATCACATCGAGGGCGTAATATCTGCCACATCACGCAGAGTTGGAGTCCTGAACAGGGTGCGTCGGTTTTTCACGCCCGGTCAGCTTTGCCGCTTATACCGGGTATCTCAAGACTGCTACCGAAAACGAAGCCGGGTGGTAGTTTTAGTGACTACAAACACAATGCAACTAAAATTTCGCAAAGAAACGCGACAATGATTTTTTAAATATCGTCATTTTTGGGTGGTAAATCCATAGTTTTTGCTAAAATAATAATTTAAACACTTTTATACCTTAGATTATTTATAAATAAAAGGGTATACACTATTATTTTAGGAAAAAAATAATTTATCACCCAAATATGGTCATAGGAAAAAAATAACAAAAAAAAAAATTCTCGCTTTTTTTTGCAACTTTTTCTGTTGCATTGTGTCTGAAGTCGCTTTAACTACCACCCGGCTTCGTTTTCGGTAGCAGTCTTGATATACCCTGTATAAAGCGCAGGTCCGGCCGGGTATGGAGTACTGCTCGCACCTTTGGGATGGATCCGCCCAGTACCTGCTCGATGCCTTGGATGGATTGCAGCGGCGGGCCATCCGCATTGTGCATGATGCAGACGTTACGAGCAACTTGGAGTCGCTACAACTCCGGAGAGATGTCGCCTCTCTAAGCGTGTTCTACCGCCTGTATCACGGTGAGTGCTCTGAGGAATTGTGTTCTGACAGTCCACACCATCCCGGCGCGAACCAAACGGTTCTCAAATTCGTTTCTGTGCCGCACCGTCAGGCTGTGGAATTGTTTGCCGGCGCACGTGTTCCCTCCTTCCTACAATCCTGGGTCCTTCCGCCGTGGTGTGAAGAGGCACCTAAGCAGGCCGGCATAATTGTTTCTATTGGCATGGGACTGCCGTCCGATGCCAATGGATACTCTGCCTGGGAGGCATTGGCACTTTCCATCAGGTGCAATGCCGCCACTACGCCAGGCCATTATAAAAAAAAAAAAAGACTAACTTGAGTAAGTGCTTTGTTTGGATAGAAGGAATGGCTGGTAAAGGTGACCAGGAAGTCGGTTCTTGTCTATTAAAATACCTAGGTGAGCATATTTCTGAAGATGTCGAGGAACTAATTTTATGGAGCGATTCATGTGGAGGGCAGAATCGTAACATAGAGATAGTTTTGATGTTAAAAGCATTTTTGCATTCTCATCCCAGCTTTAAAAAAATAACAAAAGAAATTTTGATACCCGGACATAATTACTTACACAATGACAGAGATTTTTCCCACATTGAAACGGCTATGAAGAGATATCCGAGACTATACACTCCGGATGATTATGTGCAGGTCATGAAAGATTGCAAGAAAAAGAACCCGCTTACAGTTACAGTTATGGCAAAATGTGATTTTCTGGGAACTTCTAAGGTTGAGAAAATGATTATTAACCGGAAACGTGGTATTAATAAAGAATGTATTAATTGGCTACAAACTCGGGAAATATACCTGAAAAGAGACTCACCAAACTCAATTTATTTTAAAACAGATTTCCTTGGGAGTTCTGTGGAAGTAAATATAGGGAGAGCACCTGTTCGCGGCAGGTCAGCTGTAATCTTGACGAAACATTTAGCTCCCCTGTGGCCGTTAGGGAAGCCAGTATCACCAGCGAAACTAGCCGATATTCAGTCCATATTACATCTCATTCCACAAGATGCACTGAGTTTTTACAATGGCCTCGTTAGTGATGATGCAATAGAAGACGAAATAGATGGACTAGACACGGTGGATTTCGAAATCCAATTTGACAATAACGTCGATTAAACGAATAATATGTATTATTTTTTATTTTTAGTGAATTAAAGCTTTATTACGATAATATAAATACATAGTTTCATTTATATCAGGAAGTCCCTGCGTTGTGGTTCTTTTTTGCATATGAGAAAACCTATCAATTAGTAAATGTTAAAAGGAACCACATGCACATTTTCTTAAATATCTAGAAAGTTTAAGAGTATTCAGAGTAAATTTATATACACATAGTTAAATAAGTAATTTATCACTAAATTTAAATAAAATAAATAGTAATTTTACTGAATCTAACAGAGCTGCACATGTTTTTGTAAATCTTTTGATATCTCAGAAGTGCGTTTTTGCTGCATGGTTCCTTTTTGCATAAATACGGACAATTAAGAAGTATTAGAGTAAGAGGCAAGTTCGAGACTAGTTTTATTAATCTTTCTATTATTTCTGGGTTTCACATTGAAGAGGATAAAGAAAATTATATTAAATATAAAATAATGACATTAATTCTCTTCACAATTAATTAATACTGTGAACACATAAAACTATTCACTTAATGTAAAAAAACAGAGACACAATACAATAACAATCATTCCTCACAAAAGAAACCATACAAATAGCTTGTTGACAGCAGACCTCTCGTGTAAACGTGACGTCACGTTTTCATCCACCAATACTGTTGCGTTTCGGAAGTATGCACGGACAGCAACTTTTTGATGATTAAATATCACTATTAAATTATAATAAATTTTAAAAATTATTGTAGTGTGTTTTCAGTAGCAATAAAGATTACAAAAAATATATTTTGTCAATATTTAAGTCACATGCATATTCCCCATTTTCTCAATTTATAATCGTTACAAAACGAATTTTATCAATTATCATTTATAAATAATTTTACCAAATATTATGTCTTGGTACATATATGAAGCTACCTATTCAGTCATTGTTATTTCATGTTCGATAATATGAACACCGTTTTTGTAATTATTGTAAGTTTTAAACTTGCAATGGTTAAGAACATAAAATAAGTTTGCTATAGCAAATTTATTATAATAGTTATATATATGGCAGTGGCGGTACTTCCATACAAGCCCAAAAGCCCGGCTTGCCTTACTCAATACGCATATACTCAATCCTAAAGGCAAATTAGTACCTTAAATAAAATACATTCGTTTAATGCAAAACGTCTATCATTTTTAAATTTACCGCGCCATAATGGAGCCCCGCGCCTGCGACGGAGCACCCGCGCCCCGCCCGGCAACTCGCCTAAGCGAGCGCCGCGGTCTAAAACTAATATAAAATTATTTCATTCAAAATCAACGCTGGTCCACGCGTGACGCAATATCTTAAAAAGATGGAACACACCAAAGTATTATCTATCTTTTTCTCTCTCGTGTGCTTTTACCTGGCTTCTGGCGTATATTGCCCTCTCAGTCACACCTATTGATGAAATGCTACTACCATGACACTACGTACCTATACATATAGCTATTTTTAATGCAATTTGTACCAAGCAAAATGCTCGGCTTCGCGGAGTGAAGTTGTGCACTTGACATGTCATATTATGATCCAAATTTATCGAAAAATATTTATGTTTTGCTACAAGTTATATTGGAATATATATAAAATAAATGGATATTTTTTGAGACCGTATTATAATGTTTTAAATATTTTTATTAATATATAATTAGAATACTTAATTTGCAATTGTCCATAATATAGGACCTGTGGCTAGCTTCACACTTATTATTATGTCTTTCGAGCGGACGATTAACCAGTAACCACTGAATATCTACGTTTAGTTTTCGTTTAATTATAGTATTTTACGTTTATTACGTATAATAATTGGTGAAAATGTGCCTTGTGATGGTTTGAAGTGTGTGCAAGTGTTGATCGGCGAGGAAAAGGTAAATTCATTACATTTCGTAATTCGTAGACAAACACCTACTCGTATCTGGTCGAAAACCTACGCCTGATTTGTTGTGTATTTCTCGAAAGTAGTGAAAACTATAGAATACAATTTTAAAGATCAGTGCACATAACTACTATAGATTGCTGGATGTTCTAATACTAATAAGTTATACTGTCGGTGTTGTATATTTTTTTTGGAACGATGTACTTGAATTGGTATTGTTCCGGCTATAGTGATATAAATAATTTAACTGGTAGGTACTTTTATAGTCATTGACAAAACATGTGAATGCATGCATTAATATATTTTTATAATTCCGGTAAACAGCGTATAGAAACCTCTATAAGCGTCATATACATAACATAATATGTGATGAGATTTCTTAACATTATGCTCGCGTAGACAGTAATCGTGGTGTTTTTCAGATATTCCTTAGCTTCCTTTCAGGGCTGATGATGAATCAAAAAATCACATGCATACACAAAAACATAATATGAATGTATTAACAATAATTTCTGGCCGCGAAGTTAAACACGGCGCCGTACTTGTGCTATTGTAGTGCTGTTTATTAATTTACAACATAATTACAATATAAAGTTACGTATGCATGCCCAAAAGTAATTTAACTTACACGTTTGTTTTATTCATCTATTTAAAACTAATGATGGGGCCTAAAGTATTTTGACAATATTAAATAGATGGCCGAGAAAATCGCGCCATCTATTAGATTTTTCCAACAACTTGTTGTAATACTGGAGGATACGATAACCCTGAAGTCTGGTAACCTGCTCTTCTACCGGGGGGACGACCAACAGTCCCGAGGAGGTGTCGGATTTCTCGTCCACAAGTCTCTCATCAACAACATCGTATCCATCGAAAGTGTGTCGAGCAGGGTAGTATACCTTATAATCAGAATATCTAAAAGATATTCGTTGAAGGTCATACAGGTATACGCGCCGACCTCGACACACCTAGATGAAGAAGTAGAGGAAATGTATGAGGACATAAGTCGGGCCATACATACTTCCAAAACCTACTTCAATGTTGTTATGGGAGACTTCAACGCAAAGTTGGGCAAGGGAAGCGATGCAGAGTTGAAAGTGGGGCAATTTGGACATGGGCAACGGAACCCCAGAGGTCAGAGGCTGGCCGACTTTCTGGAGAAAGAGGGACTCTTTGCGATGAACTCTTTTTTCCAGAAGCCGCCTCACAGGAAATGGACCTGGCTGAGTCCTGACGGTTCTACGAGAAACGAGATAGATTTCATCTTGACGACGAATAGACGGATATTCAGAGATGTCTCTGTGATCAACAGGGTGAAAACCGGTATTGATCACCGAATGGTTAGGGGCACACTGAATATCAATGTCCAATCGGAAAGGCGTCGCTTGATGAAATCTACGCTCCGACCTACTCGCGCCCATATCCAAAACCCCGAGAGCTTTCAACTCGAGCTGACAAATCGCTTTGATTGTCTAGGAGAAAACCTTGCAGTGGACGAGCTAAACAGCGGTTTGGTAGAAGCTGTCCATACGGTGGGATCTAAGTATTTTAGACCTCGCCGTAGAGATAGACCACAAAAACTCTCGATCCACACTCTTGACCTCATGGCCGAACGTCGATCTTTAGCGCTGCAGTCTTCCGTTGACGCCGAAGCATATCGGCGGCTCAATAGACAGATCTGGAAGTCCTTGCGACACGATGTCCGTGCTCACAATACTGTGAGCATTAAGGAGACAATCGAGCGGAACGGAGGCTCCAAAGTGTTTGCAAGAGACTTGTCTATTGGGCAAAGCCAGTTGTCTAGGCTGAAGACGGAAGACGGCCGCGTAGTATCGACGAGGGCAGAGGTATTAAGGGAGATCGAGAGGTTCTACGGACAGCTTTACACCTCGGTTGCCAAACCTGCTGTTAGCTCGGCCGAAGACCCGAGAGCCGAGTTGATCCGACACTTTAGCGATGATATCCCGGACATCAGCCTGTGTGAGATTGAGATGGCCCTCAAGCAACTTAAACACAACAAGGCGCCGGGCGAGGACGGAATAACTTCAGAGCTTCTGAAAGCAGGCGGAACGCCGATACTGAAAGTCCTTCAGAGGCTCTTCAATTCCGTTCTCCTCGAGGGCTCAACGCCAGAGGCATGGAGCAGGAGCGTGGTGGTACTGTTCTTCAAAAAAGGTGATAACACTTTGCTGAAGAATTACAGGCCCATCTCGCTCCTGAGCCATGTCTATAAGTTGTTTTCGAGGGCCATCACAAATCGTCTCGAACGCAGGTTTGATGACTTCCAGCCTCCCGAACAAGCCGGTTTCCGAAAAGGCTTTAGTACCATAGACCACATCCATACGCTTCGGCAAGTTATACAAAAAACCGAGGAATATAACTTGCCGCTTTGTTTAGCGTTTGTGGACTATGAGAAAGCCTTTGATTCGATCGAGACTTGGGCTGTGCTACAGTCTCTCCAGCGGTGCCATATAGACTATCGGTACATCGAAGTGTTGAAGTGTATATACAACAACGCCACCATGTCGGTCCGAGTACAAGATCAGAGTACGAAGGCTATTCCACTACAGAGAGGCGTGAGACAGGGAGATGTCATATCTCCGAAACTGTTCACTGCCGCGCTGGAAAACGCCTTCAAGCTCTTGCGATGGAAAGGATTCGGCATCAACATCAACGGCGAGTATATCACTCACCTTCGGTTTGCCGACGATATTGTAGTCTTGGCAGAATCGCTGGAAGACCTTAGCACTATGCTCGAAGACCTCAATCGAGTCTCCCAACAGGTGGGTCTTAAAATGAACATGGACAAAACGAAGATCATGTCGAATGTCCATGTTGTGCCCACCCCCATCGGTGTTGGGGGCTCGACTCTTGAAGTTGTTGACGAATATGTCTATTTAGGACAAGTGGTCCGGTTAGGCAGGTCCAACTTCGAGAGAGAGGTCAATCGTCGAATCCAACTCGGTTGGGCAGCGTTCGGGAAACTACGCGACGTCTTCTCGTCCAAAATACCTCAGTGCCTTAAATCGAAAGTCTTCGATAGTTGTGTGTTGCCAGTGATGACTTACGGCACCGAGACGTGGCCTCTCACTATGGGCCTTATTAGGAAGCTCAAAGTCACTCAACGAGCTATGGAGAGGGCTATGCTCGGGGTTTCCCTACGAGATCGAATCAGAAATGAGGAGATCCGTAGGAGAACTAAAATAACCGACATAGCCCACCGGATTAGCAAGTTGAAGTGGCAATGGGCAGGGCACATAGCGCGGAGATCTGATGACCGATGGGGTCGGAAAGTGCTCGAATGGAGGCCGCGTAGCGGAAAGCGCAGCGTAGGACGTCCACCCACACGATGGTCCGACGACCTGGTAAAGGTCGCGGGACGTCGCTGGATGCAGGCTGCCTCCAACAGGTCTCTGTGGAAATCATTGGGGGAGGCCTATGTTCAGCAGTGGACTTCCTTTGGCTGATGGATGGATGGATGGATGTTGTAATACATTTTTTCATAACGGTGATAAAGATAATTATTATTTAATTGGTTTTTATCCTAATCTTATATAGATCGTGTGGTAGTTATAGGACTGCCTCGATGGCGCAAAGTTGAGGTCTCGGATTCGAGTCTGGGATCGTTTTCTATATATTTTTTTATTTAATAACATCGCATAGGCTCGCCCCCTATCGCATGATGAACACGTTCTTCTTTCTTAATACCATTTTGCTCCTGAACCAATACATATTCTTACTAAAAAATATTGGGCTTGCCCTAGTCCACAACCCTAGGCACGCCACTGATATATGGATATATATACATATATATAGGGTATATCAAGCTACCGAAAACGAAACTGGGTGGTAGTTTTAATGACTTCAGATACAATGCAACTAAATTTTGTGCAAAAAATTCTGACGATTTTTTTTTGGTATTTTTTTTTTCTATCGTCTTATTAGGGTGGTAAATACATACTTTTTCCTTAAATAATAGTGTACACCCTTTTATTTTTAAAGACGCTATGGTACGCAAGGCTTTAAATTATTATTTAAAAAATAATAAAAAAAATTGTGGCGTTTCTTCGCAACATTTTTAGTTACATTATGTTTGTATTCACTAAAACTACCACCCGGCTTCGTTTTCAAATGATATTAAAAATGATACTATATAATAATATATATATACCCTGTATGTGTATATATATATATATATATCCTGTATGTGTATATATATATACAGGGAGCGCAAATAAATGGCGCACTTGCTCAGTTGGATACAAGGGCATAATATTAATATCATAATAAAAAAATAATATTTGGAAAATACCTATCCGTTTTGAAGTTATGACCATTTAAAGTTTTAAGTTTAATCACCACTTTTTCGCATAAAACCAGTTGGAATGGATGAAGAACAAGATTTAAACACATACGTATTTTTTCGTTTCGTCGTTAATTGAACGGTTAACGAAATATACCACGAAAACCATTTTTAACAGCATCAAAACTTTCTTAGACTTCGCTTTAAACGTTGTTTACAAATGGGTAAGGTTATGAACTCTTAGCTGTATAATTTATCCTTTTCTAACTTCAAAAAAGGATATTTTTTGTTTCATTTCAAATAAATCAATCAGTTAAAAAGGGACGTACTTACATTTAAGCGTCAATAAATTAACAACATAATAACTTTAGGTGCAGTTGCATTGTGTATGGATTGACTATTTTGTTTGTCATTATTTTCCTTAGTGTCACAAATCCAAACTGAAAGATACCAAGAAATCACACTGGTCATCGCTTAAATCATGTAAGATTGCGAATTTAATTATAATTAGAAAAGTTTTGGTAATGCCTACATAACATTTAAATTTTCTAAATAATTAATATTCACTGAAAAAATAATCTGATGACACTGATTAATAAGAAATAAGATTTTTAAAATGATGGCCCAATTCGGCCCTATTAGTCAAAGGAAGCCGCCGGTCATAGTGTACTTCGTCGGATACAACGCGGCTCGATTATTCTTCCTTTGAGGTTGCCGCCGCCGTTTGTGAGTGCGAGCCGAAAGGCGGCAATTTCTTTGTCGGTAACTTTTAGCATTTTGCAAAAGAAGACCGACATCTTGAGGTGTGTTCACACTACACACTTGATATAACTTAATTTGATTAAGTACCTACTCCGATATAAAAGTTACGTTAAAAAAGAGACCTTATTGGACTGATAGAATGGTAAGGACCATTCTCACTTGCTCAAGAGCTTATATTATTTAAATATGTCATCAACCGATCCAGTCAGTTACAAATTGCCTATTTACTTTGCTTATAATTGTATTTAACATTACTTTAATGTATTTTGAAAATAATGTTACTTTAAAGTGATAAAATTTATCGTAAATTCTTATACCTAGAGAAATGTGGTCTACCATTATAGCATAGAATTTGCATATGAAACTTCTGTGAGATAAAATTAGTGGAATCAATAAACACTAAGCACTAATTTACTGCACTGGAGACCCCGTGCCCTGCAGTGGCACGTATATGAGCTGATACAGTACTAATACTAATTGTTCACATGAATTATTATGAACTCAAATAGGAAAGCTTTGTATCCAATGTGAACAGGCCTTTATCTTTCAAAAATCAAAATAATAATTTATTTTTTATTATTAGTTGAATTCGGATTGCAATCGCGTGTGCATGTATTAGTCGTGTGAATATTATTGTAAATTCGTTTTCAGTTATTTTGAGTAAATTTTATTATTTCACTATGCTATGAACATTACCCAATTTGATAGCTTTTGATGTAACTTGTGTTATGTAAAATGTAAAAAAAAGTGATTTTGGCGGATACTGCGCTTCCATCCTTGCCTATCAAGGTCATTAGGGTTTACATTACAAGGTCAGTTAACTATTTTGGTGGTCATTAATGACAACTAACCAGCCCATATGAGTCACCGACGGCCTCCGTGGCGCAGTTGGTAAGAACCGCCTGTGAAATGAGAGACCGCGGGTTCGGTTCCCGCCCCGAGACAAATAATTTCCGTGAACCATAATTATTTTTCTAATACCCGCGACACAAGATTTGTATCTTAGTGTGGGGTTCGTACCCATGTATGTGACTGTTGACAGTATTAATTTAATATCTATTTTTATGTACCCATCGCACGACTTATAAGTAAATAATGAGCTCTGCTTATTTATTGTTGTGTGTCTACCGTACTGCCTCGGTGGCGTAGTTGTACTACGGTACGGTTACAAAGCTGAGGTCTCGGGTTCGAATCCCGGGTTGGGCAAAGTGATATTGGATTTTTCTATTCAGTATCAGCCCAGAGTCAGGAGTTTGTGTCCGATATGGCGATAGGCTCGTCACCTATCATATTGTGGGACGGAACATACAAGGCGAAATATGGGTGCCCTGGCACCTTTGCCTACCCCTTCTGGGAACAAGGCGTGGGTTTATGTATGTATGTATGTGTCTACCGTTCAGTTGTAAGGTTCAATCACTTTAGTGTAATGTGTTAAGAGGTAGCATATGTAACGTTAGTTTTTTTTTCTCGGCATCTTTCTTAATATTCGTTAGCGCCATGCAAATCCGTCTTAATTAAGATGCCTTCACCAAATACTATAATGTATATTGGCAGGTGCGCAGTTTTCTTGTACACCCTGTATATACAGGGTATATCAAGACTGCTACCGAAAACGAAGCCGGGTGGTAGTCTAAGCGACTTCAGACACAATGCAACAGAAAAAGTTGCAAAAAAAAGCGACAATTTTTTTTTTGTTATTTTTTTCCTATGGCCATATTTGGGTGGTAAATACATTTTTTCCTAAAATAATAGTGTATACCCTTTTATTTATAAATACTCTAAGGTATAAAAGAGTTTAAATTATTATTTTAGCAAAAACTATGGATTTACCACCCAAAAATGACGATATTAAAAAAATCATAAAAAATAATTTTCGCGTTTCTATGCGAAATTTTTAATTGCATTGTGTTTGTAGCCACTAAAACTACCACCCGGCTTCGTTTTCGGTAGCAGTCTTGAGATACCCGGTATACACCGGGTAAATGGTAGTTTTAGTGGCTACAAACACAATGCAATTAAAAATTTCGCCTAGAAACGCGACAATATTTTTTTATGATTTTTTTTATATCGTCATTTTTGGGTGGTAAATCCATAGTTTTTGCTAAAATAATAATTTAAACTCTTTTATACCTTAGAGTATTTATAAATAAAAGGGTATATACTATTATTTTAGGAAAAAATGTATTTACCACCCAAATATGGCCATAGGAAAAAAATTACAAAAAAAAAATTGTCGCTTTTTTTTGCAACTTTTTCTGTTGCATTGTGTCGGAAGTCGCTTAAACTACCACCCGGCTTCGTTTTCGGTAGCAGTCTTGAGATACCCTGTATATATTATTATCTATTAATTAGAGGGATTATTTTCTAATCCCTCTAGTTTCATTACATTAAAATTGCAATGTACTTAAAAATATTAATCTTAAATTAAAAATATAAATGAAATTGAAGTGTCTGTGTTTTTGTTTGTTAGTGCCTGTGTTTGTTTTTAAGTACATATTATATATTCATTATTTCAATATACCAAAATAAAAAAAAAACAATTTTATATGAATTTATGAATCACTTGTATAATGTTATTTTGATTTCCCCTATCCCTATCATAGTGTCCCTATAGTGAATAAAAATATACTAACAATTAAAACTAAATATCATAAAAACTTACTGTAAAACCAAGTTTCTGAATGATTCTTGCATATTTTCTTGCTGCAAGACGAGAGTCTTCTTCACTTTTGGCTCCTGTGCACACCATTTTGCCAGACGAAAATATCAATGCAGTTGTTCTAGGTTCTCTTATCCTCATTATGACAGCAGCAAATCTTTTAGGATTATATTCTGCATTACGAGCATGTAATGCAATTTTTTTTAAGTCAAGTTTGCAGTTTAAATTAACTGTGGAAACAATATTTCTGAAAATAAGGGAATTTTACAATTACTAATCAACTTGGACATTATCTCCACATAAATATTCAGGTAAATTATTGTAAAATCAATGTTTGGATAAAATGTGTCGTAAATAAGAAAAAGTATTAAAAATTAAAATGCAGTATCATAAGAAATGATACTGCATTTTAATTTTTAAGAGATTTTTAGATTTACGCGAATGTGACACATTGAAATAAAACTATCAGTCCATCCCGTGACCACGAAAGCTGTGAAGTAATCGGAACGTCGGGAAGTCAAAAATGTAAAAAATTAAACTAATTTCGCGATAAAATCCGTAAATAATAGTTTTATTTCAATATGCAGTATCATATAGAATAGGCTGAGCAGATTCCACCAATATAATGAATATTAAAAAAACTCAAAGTTGATAACCATAATTTGAAAAAGATGTTACAATATTTGTTTATAAAGATGCAACTTGCATGGTAGACTATAGTTAGTTTTGTTAGTCTAGTTTGCTTTATGTTTGGACTACATTATCAATCTCTGTGCGTTTACTGCTATTTATTATATTAGGACCTTGATTAAGTTCACTCACTATTTTAAAAAAAATGGCAGTAGAAATACCCCATTCGTGGGATTTCATAGTATTTTTTTTGTTCTGAATCCTTTCAAAAAAAATGATTTTGAACATGAGGATAAAGAATGCCCTGGAGCACAAACAATTTGACTACAAAAAGTTGGAAGAATTACATGATCAACACCAAAGTCAAATGTTAGCAGAACTTGGAAAACATTACAAGTAGATGATTCAACTAGTTTCAAAATGTTTAAAATTTTAGGAATTATCCAGCATTAGGTATTGCATGAATTGAAAATTTTATTTTGTAAAAGAAACAGCAAGTATTTTTCAAGGTCTTAATATACACAGAAATGCATGAAAGGCTTATTTAGTTCTTACTGTAGCTGTGGTAGTATTCCAGGATCTGCTGAATGTGGTGTCATAGGGGTCATGGGGGCTGGACTGCCTTGACTCAACATTTGTTGGCTTGCAAGACTCCCTCCAGTAATTAGTGGAGACATCATGTTTTGCTGTAACATAGTCAAAGATATAAATATTTCCCAAGAAATTTAATGGTCTAATGATTACATCATTAGTGGGGTTGTATTTGTATGTATCAGCCCATATCAGTCCCACTGTAGGGCACGGGCCTACTCTACAATCGAGAATACGATTGAGAGTGGTTGTATATCTAAGTGTATTTGTATATCTAACCTTAAAAGAACCATTAAATTTAAATCTAGCAGTAGTTGTAGTGATTTTTTTATATACAGAAATCAGATAACACATAATAATACTATGAATCAAAATTTCCTCTTTGATGTTATGAACACATCTATAATTTACCTAAACTGTAATGTTTTCTTGTATGAATTGAGAATTTCGGTAGGTATCTAAAATAATATTTTAAATGATTTTCACTTCATGATTATGTACCAACCGCATGCACCACATATTAGGTGAGGGTTGACTGCAGGCAGGAGCAGTTGTACCTTTTATTTTAATGAAAATTTCGCACAGTTAAAAAGAAACTGTTGAATATATAATATAAGAATTACGTACTGGAGTTTGTGGCTGCATCATCTGCTGCGGCGTGGCGTAGCTGGACGTAGGAGCGTATGTGTACATGTTCCGTTGTGGCGTGCCAATTATCAACGTGCCGAATCCAACTAGCGGCGAGGACCCTAACGGCTGAGAATGTTGCTGAGACTGTTGCTGCGTCTGTTGTTGTTGTTGCTGCTGCTGTTGTTGCTGTTGTTGTTGCTGCTGTTGTTGTTGTTGCTGCTGTTGTTGTTGCTGCTGTTGCATTGCATTTGGCAAAATCTGTTGGTCCTCTTCTGGCTGGTGTAATGGGGTACCTATTCCAGGTATATTGTAGGGACTGGGTAACATTTGATCCATTTTGAAGGTGGTTATTTATTCCACAGTCCACGCGAATATGTATTTGTGAGTGACACTTTTTTAAAAACTTTCGTTAAGCAGGTCTCATAAAAGCAACTTCAAGTGGAATTAATGTATTTATAAATTAATTATGATACTTATTTAGTTGAAAACTGTGGACCACACTTTAATAAATACTGTAAACATAAACCACAGCTCACAACCGCCATCAAACGACATTTCTGAATTTTGACACCATTTCTGTCCACAAACATGCCACAAACTGACAGTTATAATGGTCGCGTTCCATTTGGCGTTCACGGCGCTCAAAACGCTCATTTCGCCGCGCCGTGCCGTTCCATTTGACGATCACTATCATCGCGGTCGCGGTGAACACGTCATTGATGATGTCATGACAAACGCTTACGCGACGCTCACGACGACCCATGTCAAGAAGTAGGATGTGGTAGGTGTTGAAAATATTGGCGGGATTTTGAAATTTCATAACAACAAAAATGTCACCGGAGAAAATTATTTTAAACCCATAATGCAACTTAACCTTTTTATAGCTATTTAAAAATATTTATTACCTAAACGCTCAAAACGCCCCATAACCCATTCCACTTGGGTTTGCGATCGTAACGCTCACAAGCAAGTGGAACGGTAAATATCGTGGTCGTGAGCGTGGTCGTTGCGTTCATCAACTGGAACGCACTGATCGTCAGTGTTAAGCATAGATTATACACCTGTGTTTACTTTTCTTATTGGTCTGTGTTGTTACCGTTTTTAAAGCTGTACGGGCCAGAACCCTTTGTCTTCACATTTTAAGGGAGAAAGAAGAAAAAAATTACCGTTATTAATCAAGAAGCTTATACCCAAATGGAGATTGCATTCCGTATAAAACACTGAAGCTCAAACATTTGACCTTAAAGACGTCGCTGTTGCCTGCTATCCTTTTCTTTAGAGTGACAATGAATGAAGTTCACATAAAGTTTATTCATTGTTACTCGAAAGAAAAGGATAGCAGGCAACAGCGACGTCATTCAAGGTGAAATTTTTGTGCTTCACTTTTATATACGGAATGCAATCTCCATTTGGGTATAAGCTTCTTGTTATTAATATACAAGGTCCACAAGTTTATATAACTTTTAACTTCATAATTTGCTGTTGGTCTCGACCCTAGTTCCTTTGATCCGGCTTTTTAGAATCATATTGTTGGAACAACGTACGTCAAAAGTTTTTACGATAAGATAGTAGACCATTTAAACTTAGCAGCACAGACTAAGGAGTAATCTTAGCAGTGCTGTGCTTAGCTGTGTGTTAAAGATGCCTTACACTGATGACAAATATATTTTATAAAGTCTTTACGCAAACGTCACGCGTGATTGTTTTTGAGGTTATATTGTTGGAATTAAGACAGAAATAATTTAAAATAACATTAAAATATGGCTGAAACTATGAAACAAACTGTAGCCACTATACTTAAAAGTATAGAAAGGTGAGTTAGTTACTGTATCTATACGGACTCAATGTAACTTGCGTGAATTAGATCATAGTTAATGTTTTCGCAATTTGCAGATACAATCCAGCCAACTTGGAAACTCTTGAGAGATATGTAGAAATGCAGTCTCGTGACAATACATACGATTTGGAAGCCAACTTAGCTGTTTTGAAACTGTACCAGTTCAATCCCGAGAAGTTCAATCCTGATATTACATGTCAGATCCTCTTGAAGGCTTTAACCAATTTTCCACACACGGACTTTACCTTATGCAAATGTTTGCTTCTTGAATCTGTGGTGAGCATCAATTCGATGTATATTCAAGCAATCGGATTTAATTAGAACTTATATTAATATTATTTTTTGTAAATAGTGATTAAGTTCTGTGAATTGACTTTTCATAAGAGCTATTTAACTGCATGAACAATAAACCAATTTTATTTAATTCCATTAAATAATTGATTTGTGAAAGAGACAACAATAAAATTATATTTTTTATCTTTTTTGAAGCAGTTGGTTAAATGCAGAGTCTAAGCAGTGGTCGGAGACTTGAATTACTAAATATTTGTTTACTGTTTGAGAATGATTCTAAAACACACTTATAGTTTCCGATACCCAGATACAAGACAGATATGACGCAAGACTTGTATGGTTGTGACTATGTGGAATTTATTTTTATATATGGGATTTCCAATTCTAAATTATTTTTATCTCTTGCTTATCAATTGATAATTATGTTTTAGGTGGAAAATGAGACAATTTCTCAGATCAAATATTTGGCTGACATTTTAGAGCAATGCGACTTTGCTCAGTTCTGGAATAGAGTTCATCAAATGCCAGAACTGTGTAGTCGTATCAGTGGATTCCATGATTCTATCAGGAAATTTGTGTGCCATGTTGTGGGCATAACCTTTCAAACAATTGATAAGAATAACTTGGCCAACTTACTAGGAGGCATTGATGGTAAGTATGGGGTATATTCCATTTTTTTAATAGTTGACATATTAAAAACAAAGGAACAATGTTGCATGATAGAATTACCCAAAAATATATTCAATAGTGGATTTTCTACTGTTCAAAGAGAGAGAGATATATATATATCTTAAAAATGCTACTATTTAATTCATTTTGTCAATATGGAATAAAATATTGCCTTGTCCATAATGTATTTAATGATTTACTTCATACTTTTTTCCTAGCATTTGTATTTTAAAAAATGTTGTATATTGAAATTAGTTTTTTATATTGAATCAAAAGGCTTAGTCCCAAATGGCTATATAATTACATGCCATATCACTGCAAAACAGATAAAGTAACAAACCCTTTGTCCATGAGGACTGAGTATGCACAATATGGAGAAATACACTGTATGTGAATTATAATTGGTGATTTTCCTTTGTAGATGTTACTTTGAAGCACTGGGTCAAGAAATACGGATGGAGAGATGAAGGCAATCTCATCTTTATAGCCAACCAGGATGAGAATATCAAAACCAAGAACATTACAGAAAAAATTGAATTTGATCATCTTGCTCCGCTGATGGCACTTTTGTAAAATGTCATCCTGTTCTTTTTGCTAAATAAATGTTTATAACATAATTCTCATGTTTCTTTTTTTTTATTTTATTTTTTTTTATTTATTTTTTTACTCTGGCCGGGCATAGTGGCGGCATTGCACCTGATGGTAAGCGCAAATGCCGCCCAGGCAGAGTATCCATTGGCATCGGATGGCAGTCCCATGCCAATGGAAACAATTATGCCGGCTTGCTAAGGTGCCTCTTCACACTACGGCGGAAGGACCCAGGATTGTAGGAAGGAGGGAACACGTGAGACTGCAAACAATTCCACAGCCTGATGGTGCGGCACAAAAAAGAATTAGAGAACCGTTTGGTTCGCGCCGAGATGGTGTGGACCGACAAACTATGGCTTCGCAAGCCAGCACGCGTGGTTCTGGTAAGGAATGGAGAGGAGGGGATCAAGTTGAACAATTCTTCAGAGCACTCACCGTGATACATACGGTAGAACACGCTTAGAGAGGCGACATCCCTGCGGAGTTGTAGCGACTCTAAGTTGCTCGTAGCGTCTGCATCATTCACAATCCGGGTTGCCCGCCGCTGCAATCCATCCAAGGCATCGAGTAGGTACTGGGCGGATCCATCCCAGAGGTGCGAACAGTACTCCATACCCGGCCGGACCTGCGCTTTATACAAACGATAAAGCTGACCGGGCGTGAAGAACCGACGCACCCTGTTCAGGACTCCAACCCTGCGTGATGTGGCAGATACGCCCTCGAAACGATGCCTTGGATTGAGATCACAGCGGATATCCACACCAAGGATACTCAGGTCATTCCGCACTGAGAGGGGAGCACCCTGAAGAGTGGGGAGGGGAGAGAACGGGGATTTTTTGCATGTGAACGCACACACCTGGGTTTTCTTGGCATTGAACTCAACCATATTAATGGAACCCCATGTAGAAATGAGATCCAAGGTCCGGTTGAGCTTAATTACAAGATCTTCACGTCCCCTCACAGTTTCGACTCGGCAACCCGGAGGCCCACAGTGGTATTGCCCATGAACCGTGCTGTCATCTGCATAGCAATGAATGTTGCCTAGCGACAACATGTCATTGATATGCAGAATAAACAAAGTGGGCGACAGCACCGAGCCCTGTGGAACTCCGGCATTTACCGACATGAGCGTCGAAGCGTGTCCGTCAACGACTACACGTATTCTACGCCCATGCAGAAAGCCGGAAATCCACGAGCACAGGATGCCGGGCGGACCGTATGCCGGAAGCTTGTAAAGAAGACCACGGTGCCAGACCCTATCAAACGCCTTGGCTATATCGAGGCTCACAGCAAGAGCCTCGCCACGCTGGTCAATCGCCTCACCCCAGCGAATGCAGGACAAACGCTAGAAGATCACCCGTTGATCGATATTGACGGAATCCGTATTATCTGTCACTGATCAACGAGTGATCCTCCAGGTAGCGGACCAATTGAGCGTTTATGATCCGCTCCATGACCTTACTCTGAGGTGATAGCGATAGGGCGGTAATTGGTAGGGTCCGACCGATCACCCTTTTTGGGGATCGGTTGCACATTGGCCTCCCTCCAAGATTCCGGCACAACACCTGTGCGATAGGACGCTCGGTAGAGGCGAGTCAGTGCAGGAGACAACTCGGCTGCACAAGCCCTTAATACCACCGCTGGTATCCCATCCGGACCACTGGCTTTCCGCACATCGAGAGACCGCAACTCACGCCGCACATCACACTGCCTGATGCGAATATCCGCCATTGAGAAACCGCAATCAGGCAGTGTAGGCAGCGTCTGAGAACCACGGTCTTCGAGGCGGGAATTAGCCGCAAAGAGATTTGCCAGTAAGGCAGCTTTCTCTTGCGGCTTGTGAGCCAGCGAACCTTCAGGGTACCTCAGCGGAGGCAATGCTGGACGGCAGAAGTTAGACTGAACGGCCCTGGCCAAAATCCAATAAGCACCCGACTAGCAGTCGTGCTGTGTGTCGGGCCAACGCACGCCCAATCCTGCTTACCCGCTGGGCATCCGCTCTAACGTAAACCTTCTTGAAGGCCTTGGTGGCCCGGTTGTAGGCTTCTTTGAGGGAACCGATATTGGGATCCTTCTTGGCGCGACCCCTGATCCAAGCGCGATACGCCGCTTGTTTGTTACCGACATCGGCGCAAGCACGATTAAACCAGGAGCGTCCACGGCCCTTACTGGCGATCTCAGAGGAGGGAATGTAATAATCCATTCCTAGCCTAATCTCGCCAGCAATAGCGTTGGCACTCGCTGAATGATCTTTGCCCTCAAAGCAGCGTTGCCTCCAAGGGACGGATGCGAAATATTCCCGCATACCATCCCAATCTGCCGACGAGTAATGCCAGACCCTCCGCTTAACCTGCACGGGACGTGGAGGTGGAGCTAAAGGTACTGACGACCTAACCAGGCAGTGATCGGAAGTGCCCAAAGGCGCACTAACGGTCACACGATACCCGGCCGGATGACTAACCAGCAGAAGGTCCAGCAGAGAAGGCTCATGACCCGCCACATTCGGGATCCTGGTGGGTGATCTTTTACATACTTTTAGCAAATTCAATTCATAATGTGAATAGTAAACATGGGATTTAAATTTAGAAAAATATAAAACTTACTCCACTGGCTCAGCGACCCGTAGCGGGTTATGACCTCTGAAATGAGAGCTCTCCACCTATCTCTATTTTCCGCCACCGCTCGCCAATTACTGACTCGAAGTTGGCGCAGATCAATTTCCACGGAATCGCTCCAGCGATACCTGGGCCGACCCACCGGCCGTCGACCGGTTGGTTGATGCTAGTATGCTTCCTTTACTTTCCGATCCTCTCCCATCCGTTCGAGATGGCCAAGCCAGCGCAAACGGTGAGCCTTTATTTCTCCGATGATGTTAGCATGTGTCGGCAGATGTTTTAGTTCCAAATCAGAAAAATATGGTCAATTCCCTTTTGAGGGAGAACTTGTATAATCAATGAAATGCATTGCAACATACTGTATAGTGTATTGTGAATTGCAACTAGGATTTTCACCAGGGACCGAAACCGGTATCGAAAATACCGGTATTTTTTGGTATCAAACGAAAAAAATAATACCGGTATTTTTAAAGGTAACCCCTATACGCCCATTTTATTGGATTCATAAAATTTTACCGGTATCATACCGGTAACCGAAATAAGGGTTATCTGTATGTTTCATGCGCTGTTCTTTATAACTCAAAGCGGGGGCAGTGCCTGTGTGTGTGTGGCATTATATCACACGTTTATCTTTACTCATTTCATGATTTTATCAACAGAATTACAAACCAAAAAAGAAATGAACCGAATCCAGCGATATTGTGTAAACAACACGACAAGTATGATATTTATTTGTTATGCATCAACAACGCATTTTGTTTTGCATTCAAGGTCTTTTTAGGTTACCGGTATTAAAACGGTTACCGTATATAAGGGTAACCTTTATAATGCGTCATAGCGGTTACCGAAATGTTAAAGGTAACCGAAATTCGTCGATACCGGTACCGTAATGTCGAATGGGTTTCGGTCCCTGATTTTCACATAGGTTTCCCACGAATATTGACACGAGTCAGGTGGCTTCTGTTAAGACATTTTTTTAGCCCAACACATAGATAACACTGTTCTATGTAGTGAATATAGAGGAACAGATTTAAAAAAATTGTGTGAATTCTTTTTCTAAAGTTATTTTTTATTGAATGCAGCGGCACGGCCCCAATTCGCCCGTGTGCATAATATTTCGAGTACTAACTGCTTCATTTTATAAAAATTCAACCACTACTGTCCTCTATATTGCTTTTCCGATCCCGTAACATCACATCCTGTCTTGTCTCAGCTTATTCAAGGCATCCTGTTATTTCTTTTTTCTATTTCATGAGTTATGACCCATCCAATCACTTGAGTTTGAATGAGTAGCAAATATATTAGACGACACGACTTTTATTTTAGTGTGGGATGAGGGCTATCCAAGTGACCGTTAGGTGTATTTATTACTTTAAGTTTATTGAGGATTTCTAGTATTTATTGAAAACTGCACTCGCCAAAACGTATATAAAATACTTAAAAACAAGAGGTACAAACTAACGTATGTTTAAATATGTATTAGCGCATCTCATTATATCAGCTGAAAAATATGAACTTTTTAATTAAAGATTTTTTGACCAGTGTAATATTAATGGGATGAGTGTTTTATAGGTACGTATGTGTGTAGAAAAACGATTTGTATTTATAGATATGTTTTTATTCAGTTTCATGACTAGTCATCAGTTGATCTTAGACTAGTAGTTATTTTTTTAATTATAATACTGAATTATTTTTTCCGTTTTTGATCTCGTAATATAAAAGAAAAAATAAGTACACACTCGTCACATTATTAAAAAAATACACATCATAAAACATTTTTCTATTTTATATATTAAACCACACAAGGTATTTGACTTGCTTAAAATCATAACAAAAAACAAATAACAATAAGGGGAATAACATCGTTGTAAAGTATTGGTTAGGCCTTTTTCCCATGGCTGTAACCAAATTCTTTGCCTCCTGCATGTCCGCCTTTCTTGCCGTGGTCGTGATGATGAGCGTGATGTTCTTCGTGTCCATGGTGACCTTTGTGGCCCTTGTGGTCTTCGTCGTAGTGGCCCTTGTCGTGGTGACCTTTCTTTCCGTGGTGTTTCTCGTGATGTCCCTTTTCATGATGGCCACCTTTTTTATGGTGTCCACCTTTCTTGTCGTGATGTCCGTGGAAATCGCCGTGCTTATGGTGGTGGCCACCTTTATGGAAATCGTCGTAAAACTTGTGTTCCTTATGGTACTCATCTTTATGTGATTTATGATGGAAGCCAGTTGTTTTAGATCCCTTCTTGTGTCCTTTTTTGTGTCCGAACTTGCCTCCTTTGTGTCCGTGTGCGGCTTCGTGATGTTCACCGTGGTGGTCGTGTTCGTCGTGATGTTTTTTCTTGTGTCCGCCGTGTTCGTCGTGGTGACCTTCATGGTGATGTTTCTCGTGATGGCCGTGCTCGCCTTTGTCGTGATGGTGATGGGATTTGTATCCCTTTTCACCTTTCTCACCATGGTCTTCGTGATGTTTGGCTTGGTGTTCGTGTCCTCCGCCTTGTTCGTGATGACTATCCTTAGCTTTCTTTTGTTCCGTGGCTGCCAGCGCCTGGTCCGCGGGTTCACTGCCAGCAGCGGATAGATCCGATCCAGATGCTGAGATTGTTCCTACACTTTGTGTGTTCAATGACTCGCCTTTCGTTTCGCCCACATTGCGAGCTTGTATTGATATTATTGCACATGTTAACATTAGTAGGACCCTCATATCTGTAAATGATAGTGTGTATTATTATTTACATAACTTAAGTAAATATTAAAATTCATATGTAGAACTCACCTGATTTGGTGCTTTTACAAGCTTAGAAGTACTTGCTTGCGCAGCAATGACCGTAGTGGCACGAACTTATCTGAACTAAGAATTTATAGATAACAACGCTTTCATCTGTTGTCGATTACGGAAATCTTTGGCAATCATTGCTGTAGATTTCTGGACGAGTGACTCTGTGACGACATCGGTCTGGGGCTATGGTCAAACAGAATTAGTTCCGTTAGATCGACTATTCCGGCAAATAATAAGTGTAACTGATTTGTTTTACCACTTGCTTTATGCATTTTGTTATTCTAATGTAATAGAATGACGGTACTAATTTCATGAAGCATGTGTTCAATAGTAAATAAAATAAATTTATTTTTAAGTAAAAATAAAAAAAGTTTGTTTATTTACAGAAGTGTTGAACGATATAACAAAGTATACATAACAAATAATCTTAACATAAAGGTTGTCAGTGTTTGCCGTGGTGGAATCCCCAATGTTTGTGGTCTTCGTGGCCACCTTTCTTGCCATGGTCGTGGTGGTGGTGGTGATGTTCCTCGTGTCCGTGATGGCCTTTGTGTCCCTTGTGGTCTTCATCGTAATGATGTTTGTCATGATGCCCTTTCTTGCCGTGATGGTGTTCATGATGACCAGAATGATGGTGTCCGCCTTTCTTGTGGTCTCCTCCATGTTTTTCGTGGTGTCCGTGGTGATGGCCATGTTTATGATGTTTGCCTTCTTTGTGGTGATCGTCGTAGAAGTGGTGGTCCTTGTGATACTCATCCTTGTGGTACTTCTTGTGGTAGCCTTCGGTTTCCTCTCCCTTGTCGTGGTGCTTCTTGTGATGGTGTTTTCCTCCCTTGTGGTGATGGCCATGTTCATGATGCTTGCCGTGGTGATCGTGTTCGTCCCAGTGTTTCTTGTGGCCGCCTCCGTGTTCGTGGTGGTGTCCCTCATGATGGTGCTTGTGATGGTCACCGTGCTCGCCTTTATGGTGATGATGATGTCCTTTGTGACCTTTATGTCCTTTCTCGCCGTGCTCGTGGTGATGATGAGCGTGGTGCTCCTTACCGCCTCCTTCTTCGTGGTGATGACCTTTGTGGTGACTTGCCGCTGCAACAAGGTCGGTTTCTTTCCGGTCGATCTCGCGACCAGGACATATAACTATAACACATCCCAGTAGGACGAGGGCGGCTAGTGTCCGCATTTTGAGTTGTTTGTGCTTAACTGGTTGTTGAATATTTGGATACCGCCACGGGACTGACTTACTACTGCCAGATGCAGCATTTTATATCATTATAGTTGTTGGTTGCAGTTGGTGAAACCATCGGACAAGGACGCTACGAACAGCGTGCTCGGTGCGCGTTGCAATTTGTGATAATTGCGACATTTCCTTAGGCCTAAAACCATGATAATATAATGCAAGTATAATTGTCTACTTTATGTATCTACTTGTTTATTTAGTGATTTTTTCAAGTCAATTGAATAATGACGCACGTACATAAAGAGGTATAATATACAGCACTATATTCTAAAGGAAATATGAGTATCTAAACCGGTTATGAGACTTGTATTTTGCCAATGCATGAGTTTTTTGACGAGGTTAGCATGTAAGATTGTATAGCTTCGCACACATCAAGGAATTCAAATATAAAAATCTAATTCAGAATGTGACTGCTGGTTATGAGGAAGGAGCCGTCTGAGTGGTAGATCGGTAGATCATCTAGGTCAGATGCACTCAATAACTTTGTTCGGATTGCCGTTGCTTTGTGGGTGCTCGCAACTGATATAGGCCACGCGTGCCGCTGTCCCTCTTGGGATTACTTTTGGTGATATGGATTTGTCCTGAAGTATACTGAGCAAACTCGAACGATACTGTTAGTCGGTTTGTGTATGTTAGAAGTTAGAAGAACGGACGGTGAACAAACGGACAATCACAAATTGTTAGAGTTTCATCTATCTACCTTGTAAGTGGTTCTATTGTAGGAATGGTCCGAGGCGACGGAAGTGGTACCACAGTCTCACAGAAAACCGATGCGAGGAGACAGCTACGCTGTCGTATTAGCTACTAGGGTCATCAAGTTCCGAGACTAACGCAGATGTACCACGGTAAAAGTCGGGCAGTTTTTATTTATTGATAGTATCAACAGTTATGGATTTGCATATTCAAAACATATGCATAAGAAATCATGAAATTCGATGCAGCTATCGTATAGATATTGAAGATTAAGTGAAGTTTTACTTCTGGTTGTTATCACGAGATAGAAAAACGAGATTATTGCTTTGATTAAACAATGATTAGAATTTAAAAAAATATAATAATTCAAGCAAAGTAATGGTTTAGTAATGATTACTGGGAACAATACTCATCAGAGTGACTGTTTGCCTATGATAAACGGATTTTATACGCGGTCAATAAACCATGAAACAGGTCGAGCATTAAGACCGATATGTTCGTAAACATCTTCAAAGGTAAAATTTGTTGTGATGAAAGATTTATATTGTAAGAGTTAGCTAAAATCCTAATGTTATCAAAAGCGACAATCTTTAAAACTGTACATGAGGGTATATAAAAATATTTTAGTGGGCCGGTGGATTGAGCAGGACAGCAAAGCGTAAAACAACACATTGGAGAATCAGCATAATATAGAACTACAAAATACTTTATAAAACGGATAGTTATCTACTTTTAAAAATAATTGGTGGAACAACACATAGAAAGTACCGTTTGGTATGAATTTAAAGTTGTATTTACTTACGTAGCTGTGTCGATTATTAGTTTGATAATTTATGAATTTAATTATTTAAAATAGGTAACAGATTGAGGTCAATTTAATATCAATTGATAATCTAGTTTCACCACTTTCATAGACGAAATATGACACTGCTGAGGCTGAGATTATTTTTTTACGCATTCATAGGCCTAACCCCACAGTAAGATCGAGCCTTGTATCGTGGGTATCAGGAACTAAAAAGTCTCTCACTTTTGGGTCTCACAAACACCCAGACCCGAAAGAAATATTTGTGGGCCGCACAAATATTTTTCTCGGTGCGGGAATCGAACCCGCGACCTCTCGTTTCACAGGCGGCGTCTAACCAACTGCGCCACGGAGGCTGTCAAAAGAATAAAATAGAATGAAAACAATTTCCATAACTCAACAAAAGTAGTGGAGACTAGGGACGAGGGTGACGCGGAGTGTAAGAATGGTAGGTTTAGAATGGCAATTGTGGCAGTAAAATACCACATCTATTCCTCTTGGCATAACGGTGTAATCAATGGTAAATAACTAACGACATTTTTTCGGATCTAGTTTCTTACGTGTTCGTCAGGAAATATAATTATGATGGGATGACAGTAACAGGTTAAAAGGTAAAAAGTAAAAAAGGTGAAAAGGTAAAAAGTAACAGGTAAAAAGTAACTTTGGTCACTACATACAATTAAGTATGTTCGTGAAATCTCAAAGGAATTATTTTGTTTCATATTTCTAAGTATTCAAGCCACAACAATCAAGGAATAATAATAGAAAGGTTAAAAATGGCAGAAAACCAACAAAGATTGATAGTCAGTAAAAGAAAAATCTTAGATCCAAAAAGTTCCGGAAAGTTATTATTTTTTTTGCTTATTTAAAAATTTGTCTTGTGGGAAGCGGCCTGCATTCAGCGACTTCCTGCAACCATAACCAGTTCGTCCGTTAATGTTGTAGGCGAGGGTCTGACATTTCGTTTGCCTGTACGTGGCCTCCACTCTAGAACCTTCCAGCCTCAACCGTTTGCAGTTCTACGCGCTATGTGCCCGGCCCACGTGTGGATGATGATGATGAAACATTGAATGATAATTCAAAATATTTGTTTATTTTTGTTTATGATCATTGGTAAACCCAATGATGTAAGGTTTTTTAGTAAGGTTTAGTAAGGTTACTAAAAGGCCGAATGAAAATATTATACCGATTAACTAAACCAATTTTTGTTTTTATTTGTAATGTTACAACTTACAACCATCCTTTTACTCTGTTACAACTGACCCTAGGGGGGTCCGCAATGGTAATAGATTCCACTGTTTGTATTTGGACAATGATTTCAAAATCTGTAACAGCAGTTGCAATTAAATTGATCATAATATATAGCAGAAAGACCAATATACTATGTGGTGTAATTAGTATTCTGTGTCCTAATAAGTACGTGAATGTATATGGTGATCGCGGGTTAAAATCCCAGCACATACCTCTGACATTTAGTCTTTAGAACCCGTGTGCGTATTTGTAGTCAATCACCAGTTCCTCACGCACTTTAAGGGTGAAATTAAACATCGCGAGGAAAACTAAACCTAGTATGATTGCAAAGCTTAGATTTCGGGTTCAAATCCTGATTTGGGCAAGGTGATATTGGATCGCCTTCTCGATTGTAGAGGTGGCTTGTGCTCTGCCGTGGGACATATGTATATGGGCTGATATGTTCTAATTAGATTTATGAGATCAAAAAATCGTAAGTATGCAAGAGGCATTTTCTTATAAGATGTTAAAAATCAATTGAAATAAACTCAAATATTTAATTACTATTCAATAAAATAGTGAAAACTAATTCCTCGCGCGCAATGAGTACTTAAATTTTAGGATCGTGCAGAACACTTAAGAATTACGTAAAAGACGTAGAAATATCTACACACAAAGAAATCTTTAAGCAATTCTGTTCCTATTTACTGTGCATTTTAAAAACACTAGATATATTTAAAAAATACATTAATATACATATTAATGAAATCGTTACAGAATGTTTTGAGTTAATAAAAAAAAATCTACTAAAACTTTATTATAACACTTAGCCCTTAGAGCTTAGAGTATTTATATATAGAGGGAGCGCTGTCATACATTTGCGACTTCAAAAACGTAGATATTTTCTTGTTCGTAATGTTGGTAGCACTGCTATATTAATGTTACCAATAAATGACTTTTCCACGAAAAATATATAAATAAATAAATAAACGGAAATTAACATATTCACGTTACGTTGTTTTTATCTATCATAATACAAAATATTAATAATAAATGAAAAATAAAACTCACCCTTGGCTCATTATAATTTATTTCGCTCCAAATTCAAATATTTTATATTTTCTAACCTAACCTAACCTAAAATTAATCCGGAACATTTTCGGAATTTCAACAATTTAATTACTTGTAACATTGAATAAAAAGGCGTTCGAAAATTCAAAAATATTAATGTTTTTCTGTAAAATATTTTTAATTATTTCTTGTTAATTAATAAGAGATTGGATTTATTGTCGATGCTAAACGAATGCACAGTTAATAATTAACCCCTAAAACAAATTTGGATGGTATTCGATAGCGCTAAACTACATTTTTTGATTTTTCTTTTTCATGTAAGTCATGCGTATTCCAAGCTGTCACAAATCACACTGGATGTAGGGAAGAAAAAAGGTGGCCCCGGCACCACCATTTTTATCTACGTTTTTGAAGTACCAGCGCTCCCTCTATATATGTATACTCTAAGCCTTAGAGTATATACATATAGAGGGAGCGCTGTCATACATTTGTGTTTTAAAAAACGTAGATATTTTCTTGGTCGTAATGTTGGTAGCATTGCTGCATTAGGGTTGCCGGTTAACATATTTTCCCCAACTGTATCAAAATTTAATTATAGGTCTACCAGAATCTCATGGCATTTTGGGAAATTTGAATTTGCGCATCGCAACACTGGGGTAATTGGATGAACATATTTTGATACTTTCAATAATTGTTATTTATTATTATTTCAAATTAACATGATTTTTTTAGTAAAACTTTGTAAATAAAGTTTCTTTCTAAAATTGTCTTTGTAAAATTGTACTTTTTGATTAATAGCCAATTAAAAAATGTAAATAAGATTTTTTTCAATACTAAATAAATAAATAATAACACCCAACAGTCACATATATAGTCCTGACCCTACACTAAGATCGAGTCTTGTGTCGTGGGTATCAGAAAATACAAGAGACTTTTCGATCTCAGAAACACCCAGACCCGAAGGAAATATTTGTGGGCTGCACAAACATTTCTCTCGGTGCAAAACCAACCCGCGGCATCTCGCTTCACAAGCGGCGTCTAACCAACTGCGCCACGGAGGCTGTCATTTTAAAGGCTGTCAAATTACAAAATACATACGTGCCTTACGGGTATTTATAATATAGAGGGAACGCTGGTATTTCCAAAACGTAGATAAAAATGGCGGTACCGAGCCACCAGTTTCGTTTTAATTCTCTCTTCTTATTAGTTCTCACTTAATCTAACAATTTTCAATTTCCTTTTTACTGGTGGTAGGTCTCTCATATGTGAGAAGCCATCTGGGTAGGTACCACCGCAATGTCTATTTCTCCCGTGAAACAACACTGCTTAAATGCACTGTTGTGTTTCGGATTGAAGGACATTGTAGCCAGAGCAACTACTGGACATATTGAGACTTAACATCTTATGTCTCAGGATGGCGAGCGCAGTGGAATATTGCTACTGTTTATGAGCGGTCGTATCGCTTACCATCAGGCGAACGGCTTGCTCGTCTCGCCATTCAATGCAATAAAAAAAAAAAAAACAAATTTCTAAATTGTACGTAGTTTTATTATGAGTCGTTTTTATTTACATAAATATTAGATTCCAAAAATGTTATATGAAAGATGCAAGATTGTAAAATAAAAAACGTATTATTTGATTTTCAGTCTTCTTTATTTCATTAACAGTTTAGTCATAGGTTACTTCTAAATACTCTTCCTGTACATCTTCTGATGAAGACGATGAAGATAAAGTATTAATAATAAACCGTTCCTTATCTAAAAACTCTGGAAACTCCTGAAAATAGGTATTCAATGCATTATTGTTTAGTTTCAAAACATGATAACAAAGTAAATACGATAAAACACATGTACAAATCTAAAACTAACCAAAAATCATGAAGTATCAAAACTATTCACTCCGACTTATTTGTTAAAACGACGTCGATTTTATAATCGACGATTTTGTATAAATTTGGCCAAATTACTCACGGATCTGGCGATAAACCTTGTGAACAATGTGTTGCACTTGTGATCGTAGAACTAATTTGTATATTTTCGCTAAGGAATTAAAGAAATCTTAAAATATTCACATCAAATGACATAACTCAAGTTTTGAAACAGCTGTTGACTGACGGTATTGCCATATAAAATCATTATGTTTGTTTTTAATTTTATGCCATGAGATTCTGGTAGACCTATACGTATTTTGATCCCAATAACAATATCGATACATAATATTTTTAATGAATGTAAAGTTATGGCGACTATTTTAATACGTTTATCTATAATTTCGGATACGTTTTCACTGCGAATACGAAGTAATTTTACCTGTGCGTTATTATACAAATGCTTGGTGGTGGTAATTGGTAGGTAAATGTTTTAGTTCCTATGCTTCGATAGCCGAGCTTCGTTCGTATTCGGTATTGAAAATCGTGGCCGCCATTTTGAAGTCTTTACTTATTGTACCGATTTATCTCAGAATCAGTATTTGAGGGTATCTCGGCACCAATATGCCAAATTCATAGTAAGGTTTAAAAAAACTGTGGCCGCCATTTTGAACTTTTTATTTATTGAACCAATTGCTCTCAAAATCAACATCTGACGTTATGTCAACACCAATAAGCCAAGTACATAGACAGATTTAAAAAAACTGGCCGCAATTTTCAACTTTTTAGTCATTGAATCGATTGCTCTCACAATCAACATCTGAGGGTATCTCGGCAGTCAGTACCAATAAACCAAATTTATAAGTAGATTAAAAAACTGTGGTCGCCATTTTGAACTTTTTATTTATAAAACCGATTGCTCTTAAAATTAATATCTCAGGGTTTCTCGGTACCAATAAGCCATATTTATAGGTAAAGTATTGTCGCTGCCATTGCTCTCAGAATCAAAATCTAAGGTTCTCTCTCTCTCCCTCTCTTCAGCCATAAAAAGCTATAGGAAGTCCACTGCTGAACATAGGCCTCCCCAAAGATCTCCACATCGACCTGTTGGAAGTGGCCTGCATCCAGCGACTTCCTGAAACCTTAATCAAGTCGACCGTCTACATTGTTGGTTCACTACGATTTAAAAATTAAAAATGTATTCTCATCATATTAATTATAATAAAAATATTTTCTAGCTATCCAACAGTCTTCTAACCTCAACGACTCCTTCTTATAATATTAACGCTTTGGCGTCTTATTTTTGGATCCAGGGGTATCCTAAACAAAAAAACCTTATATAGATTTGGCTGTTTACATATCTTTAACAGATAGATATTGATTTTGAGAGCAATCGGGTTAAAAACAAAAAAGTTCAAAATGGTGGCCAAAATATGCAATTCCGTCTATGAATTTAAGTTACCGGTACACGGGGACGGCCGTTAAATATCTGCTGCTGCTGCTGCTGTATCAGCCCATATACGTCCCACTGTAGGGCACGGGCCTCCTCCACAATCGACAGTGCGATTGAGAGTGGTTAGGCCATATAGTCCACCACGCTGGCCTAGTGCGGGTTGGCGGACTTACATACCATAGAAATTCTTATAAATCACTATGGTATGCAGGTTTCCTCACGATGTTTTCCTTCACCGTTTTAGTGCGTGGTGATTGACTAACAATACACACATGACTCCGAAAAGTCAGAGGTGTGCCCTGGGATTCGAACCTGCGACTTTTAATAAATGTTAAATATCTACACTAATATAATAAAACTGAATAGTTTGTTTGTTTGAACGCGCTAATCTCAGGAACCGCTGCTCTGATTTGAAAAATTATTTCAGCATTGTATAGTAAATTTATCGAGGAATGCTATAGGCTATATATCATCACGTCATGGCCTATGAAGAGGGATGCAGTAGTGACATTTCTAGAAAATACGAGGAAATTTTATTTGCTTGTCATGGTCCCATTGGTCGATATTCTAAATTCATAGTTGGAATTAAACATTTTGACCACCGTTTTGAAACTTGTACCCGGGTGGAGCCGGGCCCAACTGCTAGTTAAATATATACCTCCTACCAGAAGTCGCGCCAAGGCTCTAAAATATAAATGGCGGCCAATATTCACAATCCAGATTAAAGTCAGACAGATTTAAAAATTATGTCCAATTATATAAGATCAGAGAATTACAAAATATTTATATTACAAGTCATATTTAGTCACAAACTTAGTAAATTTTAACTCATTGTCATATTAAATTAATGGTGGCAATAATTTTATTTTGTCGGTTTAATATAACGTCAAATTGCTATTTTTTTTCATATAAATTTATTTATATTAAAAAACAGTGTAAACAATTTACCAGGATATCGAGTAAATATTTTTTTTATAAATTTGCAACACTGAAAAATATGTCTATAGAAAGCGCGCTAATTCTAATTTTTTTTTAGGAAAATTCCGTCGATTATATCTCCCGATATATTAATAAATATGCAATGTTACCTATAGTAGCTAATTATATACTTATTAATTATGCGTTTAGAAGAATTTGGGCACAATTTAATGACGCTAAATAGCATTTTAAGATTTTTCTTTCTAGAAGATTTCATGTGTACCCCACGCTGTCTGAATCCATACTGATTGGCGGGAAAAAAAGGTGGCCCCGGCACCACCATTTTTATCTACGTTTTTCAAGTACCAGCGCTCCCTCTATATGTATATACTCTAAGACTTAGCCTTAGAGTATCTATAATATAGAGGGAGCGCTGGTACTTCGAAAACGTAGATAAAAATGGTGGTACCGGGCCACCTTTTTCCGCCCTCTTATTGCTAATATTTGATCAGATTGTGCAACATACATAAATTACATTAATATTGTAACTAAATGTAATTTCGGCTATCAAAGGAATTTATATAATCCAAATTTATTTTAGGGGTTAATTATTAACTGTGTATTCGTTTGTTACCGACAATAATTCCAATTTCTTATTAATTGTTAAGAAATAATATACTTCAATTTACAGAAAAATATTCATATTTTTAAATTTTCGAACGCCTTTTTATTCAATGTTGCAAGTAACTAAATTGTTGAAATTCCGAAAAACTTCCGGAATAATTTTTAGGTAGAAAATATAAAATATTTGAATTTGGACCGAAATTAATAATTATAACGCAAGGGTGAGTTTTACTTTACATATATTATTAATATGATTAATATGATGTGAATATGTTAATTTCCATTTATTTATATATTTTTCCAGGAAAAGTTATTTATTGGTAACATTAATATAGGAGTGCTACCAACATTACGAACAAGAAAATATCTACGTTTTTGAAGTTGCAAATGTATGACGGCGCTCCCTCTATATATATATATATAGAGGCAGCACTGGTACTTCAAAAACGTAGATAAAAATGGTGGAGCCGGGCCACCTTTTTCTGCTCTCCTATTGGCTAATATTTGAACAGGTTGTGCAACATACATAAATTACTTGGAAAAAAAAAATAAAAAAAAATAGTTTACATCTATTTAATTTCACTCAAACTCGTTTTAAAGCGATAATAGCTAAATATCATTTCAGCTATCAAAGGAATTTATAGCAATTAATTGCTAAATAATTAATTCAATTTTTACTTATATAGGAGCGCTACCAACATTACGAACAAAAAAATCTACGTTTTTCAAAACCCGTATGTATGACAGCGCTCCCTCTATATTTATATACAGGGTATATCAAGACTGCTACCGAAAACGAAGCCGGGTAGTAGTTTAAGCGACTTCAGACACAATGCAACAGAAAAAGTTGCAAAAAAAAGCGACAATTTTTTTTTGTTATTTTTTTCCTATGGCCATATTTGGGTGGTAAATACATTTTTTCCTAAAATAATAGTATATACCCTTTTATTTATAAATTCTCTAAGGTATAAAAGTGTTTAAATTATTATTTTAGCAAAAACTGTGGATTTACCACCCAAAAATGACGATATTTAAAAAATCATAAAAAAAAATTGTCACGTTTCTAGGCGAAATTTTTAATTGCATTGTGTTTGTAGCCACTAAAACTACCACCCGGCTTCGTTTTCGGTAGCAGTCTTGAGATACCCGGTATAGAGGGAGCGCTGTATTTATATACTCTAAGGTTATAACATTAAAAAATACAAACTTCGGCTTTCCGAGTTTTAATTGAATGTTTTTTTATATACAATGTATGAGTCGAGCATGTCATTCGCCTGATGGTAAGCGATACAACTGCTCATGGACAGTAGAAAACCAAGCAACATCATGAATTTCAAAGCAATGCTTGGCACTCCACTGCGCTCGCCATCCTGACTCCTGAGACATTTTTCTCTTTATTGATAAGGTGATCCTGAGACATGAGATGTTACTCAGATTAGGTCCCGTAGTTATAATGGTTTCGCTATAATGTCATTGAAATCAGACCACAACAGTGCATTTACACTGTATGTGGATGCGTGTGAATAGTTTGACTATTCTTGTCAAATCATGCGAAAGAAGTCAACACTCTTAGGTATGTTACGGGTATCACATTAAAATAGCTGATAAAAAATTATATGACACCAAAGTTCATATACTTATGTATATCTTTTGTATAGAATATACCTACAATATAGGTATATTAAAAAATTAAATATTTTTTAAAGTTAATATATTAACCTAAAGGCTCTGGTTATGGTACTGCCACAGCTGGAAAATGAAAATCTTATTTTTATGCTGCGTCCCACTGAGTTGATTTAAGAGCGTTTACACCTTGCGTGCAAAGTCAACTATAGGTATTTCTTCGTTATTTTCACGCACACATAAGCGACCAAAGCTGTGTGCGTAGAGCTGCAGCGTCGCGTCGGCTCGCTATACAGTCAGCTCAACCAACTTTGATCCGTGCGCTTCAAAATTGTAATATTCAATTGAAATGTAACTTATGATTTATATATTGGTAATATAATATCATAAAAATATTTTATTTGCATTATAAGTAGACAAATATTACTTAGCACTTAGAATGTAGTTTTAGCCAAAATTCCAAGAATATGGCAACAATCTATTACCCTGACCATACACCAGTTCCCAAAGTAACAGAATTTAAATATTTAGGTTCTGTTATTTCCAATAGTGCAGGTATGGAAGCAGACGTCGCACATAGAGTGAGTGTTGCCTGGCAGAAATGGCGATCTTTGACTGGAGTGCTATGTGATCCTAAAATGCCTATTCGTACAAAGGGCAAAGTTTACAAAATGGCGGTAAGACCCGCGATGCTATACGGAGCAGAATGCTGGACGGTAAAAGATACGCATGTACAAAGGCTACATACGACAGAAATGAAAATGTTACGATGGTCGGGAGGGGTGACAAGGCTGGACAGGATCCGAAATGAATATATCCGAGGTAGCTTCAAGGTAGCCCCTGTGCCCGAAAAACTTCTGGAGAGACGCCTGAGGTGGTTTGGTCACGTTATGCGCCGAAACGAAAATCATGTGGTTAGAAAAGCGATGAACCTTTCTGAACACAAAAGAGGGAGAGGTCGACCTCCCTCTACCTGGTGGACCAGTATGAGAAAAACTATACTCACAAATAATGTTCCTGATCCGACAACCCAAGATAGAACCACTTGGCGCAGACATATTAGGAGAGCCGACCCCACATAAAGTGGGAAAGTGCAAAGAAGATGAAGAAGAAGATAAGTAGACAAATATTACTGTGCAAGCAATGAACAATACAAATTTAGATACTAATCATATTTTCGTAATTATTACATTGTTAAGTTGCATTCAAATCAGTGTTCAATCAGTAGACACTACGGACGTTTTATTAATCATTTCTTGTTCGAACACATGAATAGAGTTAGGGGCCTTACAACCCCTTACAATTACGAAATACATTTAATTTTATATTACAATACATAACATAATTTTGCCTCGGAATTACATCTTATATCTGAAACATACTTTATACTCACTACAAAATCATTGTAGGCAATAAAAAATATATATATTTTACTACCAAAGTACTAAGATGTGGCAAGCGCAGTCCGCGTGTGGCTATTTTTACTACGCACGGCAAAAATCGACTGCAGCCAGGCCGGAGCGACGAGCGATACGTCCTCCCTCTAGAAGGCCTTGCGGCGCGGCGGTCTGATTTGATGCAGGTCGGACAGCGTGTTTTATAGTGGTTTTTAAAATATTTGTAGAAAACATGAAAACTTATTAAGTTGAAATATAAAAATGTTAATGTATTGATAAAATGTTCTTTTATTATAATATGCAATTGCTATTAAAAAATATGTACGATAAGTTGGTGAAAAAAAAATATGTTCTTGACGAAAGTTTCTGAATAATTTCGCATTGTTTAATTTTTTATTTTTCAGGAAGTAAACACAAAAAGATTATTTTTCTAAGCAAAATCCCTCCATAAGGGTCTTATTAGTCTGACAATATTTTTATTTTCATATTATATTTAGTGATTTAATTTAGAAGCTTAAGATATCCGAATCTTAAGCTTCTAAATTGCCATTTAAAGCCTAAATAACGAAACTTGTGTTCACTAATCCGTATAGTACTCACAAATTATCCATCAATCTACAATGTTTTCCACCAAAATCCCTAGATGACAACCTTTTCTAAAATTAGTACTAATTATTTTTCCTTTAAATTGTTTGTTGGTGGCTATTAACTCGTTTGAAAAGTCCTGTTTTTAAGCCAAAAAGCGCGCGGAAGGTATAAACGCTCTGACCTACAAATAAGCGTCAGTACGCCTCACTTCAATTGAAGTGGGACATTGTACTGGCTTAGTTTAATTAAGTTAATTTATGTCCATAGAAATAAAGAAAGTTTTCTTAAGATTAGCGATATTCACAACAAAAATACTAGGAATAAGAATAATCTAGCTACTCTTAAGACCAGACTCCACAAGATCAGCAAATCTTTTAAGGGTTACTGTATACACTTTTATAACAAAGTTCCCAGTCATATTAAAGCCTTATCTATTACAAAATTCAAAGCCACTATCAAGCAAAAATTATGCAATAAGGCATATTATAAAATTTCGGAATGTTTAGACGATAACAAGGCTTGGGAATAGAATAAAATTAAATGAATGTGTAGTATCTCGGAGCGAAAGTCTTGGTGTGCTCTATAAAATATCATTTAAATTAAGTAACTTGTCAAATTTGCCATTGTTTTCCTATGTAAGTGATTGGGTATGTCATGCTCGCTAAAAAGTCTGTGCTTGCGGTGGCGTCGTGTGCCAGGTCGGTCACTTCCCTGCAACATGGTTGAGGAGGCCGATGGCTGGCACATGCGTCATGCTCGTGAACGGGTGCTGCTTGCGTAGACTGGTCTATCCGATTTGCTTACATTGTAATGGATTGATTGATGGATTACATAAAGCTTTCGCAATTATTCACTGCTTTGGCGAAAAAGAGTATACTGATTCTTCGTTCTGGGCGACTTCACTTCACTCAGCCATAGTAATTATAATATAATAATATTCATATTAAAAATATTTATTGTAAATTTACAACATATTATTATTAAACCGCTCTGATTTAAACCAACTTGTAAATTTTGTAATAATTCATTACATTGTAAACTGGTTTTGAAAAGAGCAACACTAGAGTTTCTTGCCCGTTCTTCTCTAGTGAAAACCGCTCTCCGAACCGGGTCGTAGATAAAAAAAATGACTGAATCTAAATGATGTTGAACATTTTAATGGATTCAATAAATTATTTTCATTTCATTTTCATTTCATTTCATTAGTACAAAAATGAGGCTACTCTTACAAATTCTTTTTCAAGTCATGTCCTAGTGTTGACACTACAATGAATTTACTGACTGTTACATTAATTAATTAATTTATTATTATTAGGTCAGATACTCCGAATTCCGAATAAATATTATCGGTGTTTGAAAAACGTTTATAATCTGATAAGTTCTATTAGATATAATATTTTCATCTTGTAATATCATTGACACAATGATTAAGTTAAAATCTAATTAACATATTTGTATGTTCATGTTAAGTTGTGTGTTAAGTATCTGTAAAATTGAACACAAGCATAGATAATAATTTTATATCTTTGGTTAATTCATATTTTTTCCTATTGTTTAACGCCAGTGAAACCTAAATAATCAGTGTAGATATACAGGGTATATCAAGACTGCTAAAAATTGTCGTTTTTTTTTGCAACTTTTTCTATTGCATTGTGTCTGAAGTCATTTAAATTACCACCCGGCTTCGTTTTCGGTAGCAGTCTTGAGATACCCAGTATAAGTTAATATTAGTTAGTATTAGTCAATTATAGATATATTATAAGTTACTCGTATTGTGCCTTCCTAGAGCTAAATAAAAATGTATTTAAAAATATAAACTGGAGTTAATAACATATTGCGAAAATTATATGATAAAGTAATGAGTACAAAAAATATATATCAAAGAAAATTATTTAATTCGTATAAAAATATGAAAAACAACAATAACAATCTCCATTCTTAAACATAACAAGTCGTAACAATTGTGAAAAGGTATTAGTGTTTGCCGTGGTGGAACCCCCAGTCCTTGTGGTCTTCGTGGCCGCCCTTCTTGCCGTGTCCGGCGTGGTGGTGGTGGTGTCCCTCGTGGCCGTGGTGTCCCTTGTGCTCTTTGTGGTCTTCGTCGTAGTGGTGCTTGTCGTGGTGGCCATGCTTGCCGTAGTGGTCCTCATGGTGTCCATGGTGCCCATGACCGCCCTTCTTGTGTCCGCCGCCGTGCTCCTCGTGGTGTCCGTGGTGGTGTCCGTGCTTGTGGTGTTTGCCCTCGTCGTGGTGGCCGTCGTGGAAGTGGTGGTCCTTGTGGAAGTGATCCTTGTGGTACTTCTTGTGGTAACCGTCGGTGTGCTCGCCCTTGTCGTGGTGCTCGTGGTGGCCGTGCTTGCCACCCTTGTGGTGGTGTCCGTGCTCATGGTGCTCGCCGTGGTGGTCATGCTCGTCCCAGTGCTTCTTGTGGCCGCCTCCGTCCTCATGGTGATGTCCTTCGTGGTGGTGTTTACCGTAATGTCCGTGGTCTCCTTTGTGGTGGTGGTGGTGACCCTTGTGTCCTTTCCCGCCCTTGCCGCCGTGTTCATGGTGGTGGTGCGCATGGTGGTCGTGACCGCCACCGCTTTCATGGTGGTGCCCGCTGGCGGCCACCGCGAGATCCTCGGCCTCGTCGGCGGTGCAAAAAGCCGCTAGGCACATAACGCCTACCACTAGAAGTACCCTCATGTTTGGTATTGCACTTCCTAAGAGATAACTGTTGAGAGGAAGTCCGGTTGTAACTGACATTTGATACGTTGATTGCCTATTTATATTAGAGACTTGTAGTGCACAGTCTAAGCGGTGGACAAATGATTCCGCAAGAGTCCCGCTGCACTAGTTCACGGACGAACTAAAAAAAACGACGCTTGTGTCGCTCTAGCGCTCTGATGATATTAAAGTAATTGGCATTCTTATTTTTATTTTGGATATTTCCATACAATGCCAGCACTGTGATTGTATTTTGACTAATTAAGATCTGATTTTTGAATACAGCATGGCAATATATGTAGCTCAGTGGGTGACGTTATAATGCTCCAAGACTGGTAATCCATAAATGGTTCATTCAGTATAAAATTTAAAGCGAGATACGGTCGAATGCATGTTGTGTGGAGATCGGAAACCCCAGCCGCCATGAATAGCATTGTTGCAAGCTCACGAATACTCCTCATTCACATACTTGATTGACAGTTCGTAAGCGCGAATCGATCGAAAATTATCTGCTTAGCGGCTCGTTTCGTGTACGCCGGCCGTATTTGGATAGCGTTAAACAATTCTTCCGAATGACTAGCCACCTTTAATCCCCTCTCTTGTCTGGTTTATGTGTGGAGTATTTTTGTTCAGTAAATATCTGTTTGAGTATACAGATTGATTATGCACGCTTATGAGTTCACGGGCATTGTAAACAGCTTAGTTTTCCACATTATGCACCTGTTTGCTCAAAGATTCCTAATATTATTATTAATATTATGTAAAACAGAGTAGTGTTATGAACACATACTTATTTTAAACTGTGTTATTAAAGAAATTAAAATAGGTATATTCACTTATTTTGATGACAATGACTCAAGGTGCATCGCTTCAGATCGACTTTAGCAATCTCGATTCTTGTTCAGTCAGAATAAGATATGAATTCTGGTATATGGAATATCTTGTAAGAAGCATATCTACTTTTTAGAAGAAATAGTTTTGTGCGTATGCCAGGCCTTACTTAAATATCCGTATACGGTTGACTAAGTAAAGGCATAAAACAACAGTCAGTGCAGCCCCAAGCGACTTGCTAATAGGATTGTGTTGAGCGAGGAATAGTGCATATCATATTTTAATAAGACAATTATACCCAATGGCTTCTCCTATTACATTGTTTCCGACTTAGAACATATCAATTAAACATAAAATAAAAAACAGCATTTATTATACACATTATAATATCTACCTACATTTGCCAACAAATAAATTGTGTGAAACATTTAGAAGCCATTATTGTATTGCTGATTTTGTATGTCATCATGCATAAGTTTATATTTTTGCAATATCTTATAATAAATATTGTTACAAACTTAAGCATATAATTATGAGCTTGTCATCAAATATAATGTATGCAGATGTATGTTTTAAAATTGAAAAAGAGGATAAATAAGGTAACACCCATTCGATAATTATGAAAGTTAAATCACATACATTAAAATTCTTTACATTTTACCTTATCTTTGGGTTTTAGGGGTAATTCTATATCATTCTAGTTATAAAGATTGAATAAGTGAATAACCACATATTTGGACGTGAGCAAATATCTGTAATTGTATAGAGTTCAGTTCACGAGTGACATGGTCTGGTGAACACTTTTCTAACGGTGCACTTTCATAATATCGCAAAGATTTCAAGGCCGTCATGGCCTTCCAGTGCACTTTCGCTCGCTGTTGCCCACAATGAACGATTTATATTTGTGTAGTACTAGGCACCTACGTGTTTTTTGGAGGAAATGACTATAAACATTTTTTTTATTTCAATGAACGATGAGGCGAGCATGCCATTTGCCTGATGGGAAGCGATCTGACCGCTCTTGGACAGTAGCATAACTAAACAACACCATTAATTACAAAGCAATGCTTGGCATTCCACTGCACTCGCCATCCTGAGACATAAGATGTTAAGTCTCTATATGTCCAGTATTTACTCTGGCTACAATTTTCTTCTAACCGAAACATAATAGTGCATTTATACTGTTGTTTGGCGGGAGAAATAGACAATGTTGTACCTGTGTACATGTGAGAGGCCTACCACCAGAATAAAATAAAAGTCGTTTTGAAAAATCATTTTTTTACTTTTAATTTATTATTACTGTAGGTTTAATCTTGCGTGGTATGTGTCAATAAAAAAATTGATTCAAAAAGTTTCACAAATGTTTTCTTTGCGAATTGATTTGTGTATTATGTTTCCAGTCAATTGTGTAATTAAGGATTGAGATGCTGGCTGAAAATAATATTGTTAAATAGTGCCAATTTATGTTTTTCTTTCGGGTCAATATTCAGGTTTGGATTTGAGAGATCCGAAAGGTACCTCGTAGTTTCTGATACACACGATACAAGACTTAAATGATATCAATATGGGGTCGGGACTATGTATGTGACCGTTGGGTGTATTAATTTATTTACACTGTTACAACTTCCAAATCCCTTGGTTGTGATTGTAACAAATCTCATTGTTCAAAAATCTCATCTCTCTGTATATATTTGTACATTTTTCTTTAAATCTGCAATACCCCTTACAACAAAGTTGGTGTTAATAGATAGCCGAAAGACCAATGTTTCATGTTTCCTAGTATTCTGTGATACTAATAAATAATAATAATAATTGAGGGAGGTTGCGGTCTCTGATGACATACAAGTCTCAGAGACTGTAAGACTCAGACCCCTCTCTGTGACGGAAACATACAAATATTTGGGTATGCCTGAGGCTCTAGTTATCATGGGTGCAGATGTAAAACAATCGTTGAAAGAGCGTTTCTTCAGCCACCTGGCAAAAGTACTTAACAGTTTTTGTCAGGTGGAAACAAGATCCGCGCTTTTAACGGTTGGTTGTACTCATGTACTCTTTTGGCATACTCAAATGGACTCAGACCGAATTCGACGCCCTGGATCGTAAAGTCCGAACTCTCCTGACTGCACATCGTATGCATCATCCACGTTCATCAGTGATGAGATTGTACATCCCGCGGAGATGTGGGGGCCGAGGCATTCTTAATGCTAAGGACTTGCATAATCGCGAGGTGTGCAATCTCAGGGATTATTTCCTTCAGTGACGTGGATATGCATAGGGTTGTAGTTATGGTGGATAAAAGATTTACCCCGCTCTCTTTGGCGATTCAGAACTGGCGAAAACCTCTGGTGACGGGCATTAAGGATCGCGAGGACATATAATAATAATAATAACACCCAACAGTCACATACATAGTCCTGACCCCACATTAAGATCGAGTCTTGTGTCGTGGGTATCAGGAACTACGAGAGACTTTTCGGTCTCACAAACACCCAGACCAGGAAGAAATATTTGTGGGCCGCACAAACATTTCTCTCGGTGCGGGGATCGAACCCGCGGCCTCTCGTTTCACAGGCGGCGTCTAACCACCTGCGCCACGGAGGCTGTCAAATGGATATGCTGTCATATGGAAGAGCAAAGAGCTGCACAGTCGGTTCTATCGAGCCCTTCATGGGCCTGATGTGGACCGACTAGCGTCGGTGTCTTGGCTACGCTTCGGTAACCTCTTTGGGGAAATCGAGGGTTTTGTCTTTGCAATTATGGACGAAGTTATTAAGACGAACAACTATAGGAATTACATCCTGAAGGACGGTACCGTGGACATCTGTCGGGCATGCCACCGTCCTGGCGAGTCTATCAGGCATGTTATCTCCGGTTGTTTGTGTCTTGCTAACGGCGAGTATTTGCATATACATAACCTAGTAGCCAAGATCATACACCAGCAAATTGCCCTTGCAAATTGGACTTGTGACTCCTGAAGTGCCATATTACCAGTATGTGCCCCAACCAGTTCTCGAAAATGTTCATGCAACGCTGTATTGGGATCGATCTATTATCACAGACAGGACTATTCTAGCCAATAAGCCTGATATTGTGATAATAGATCGATTGGCGCGCCGGGCTATACTTGTTGACGTCACCATCCCGCATGACGATAACCTTGTCAAAGCTGAAAAAGACAAAATGTCTAAATATTTAGATTTGGCACACGAGGTTACCGATATGTGGGATGTCGACTCAACAATTATTGTCCCGATTGTCGTTTCTGCTCATGGGTTGATACCAAAGAGCCTCGACCAACATCTACAGAGGCTCTCAATCGGCTGTTGGGTCAGGAGTCAGATTCAGAAGGTAGTATTGCTTGAGACGGCACGTATTGTGAGGCGGTTCCTCACTTTGGGCTCCTAACCACCGGTGGCTTGGGTCTCGAGCCTCGCCATCGTTGGATAACTTTTTATATTTTTATATGTATTTTGTATACTAATATTATATACAGGGTATATCAAGACTGCTTCCGAAAACGAAGCCGGGTGGTAGTATAAGCGACTTCAGACACAATGCAACAAAAAAAAGTTGCAAAACAAAGCGACAATTTTTTTGTTATTTTTTCCTATGACCATATTTGGGTGGTAAATACATTTTTTCCTAAAATAATAGTGTATACCCTTTTATTTATAAATAATCTAAGGTATAAGAGTGTTTAAATCATTATTTTAGCAAAAACTATGGATTTACCACCCAAAAATGACGATATTTAAAAAATCATAAAATTAATTGTCGCGTTTCTATGCGAAATTTTTAGTTGCATAGTGTTTGTAGTCACTAAAACTACCACCCGGCTTCGTTTTCGGTAGCGGTCTTGAGATACCCGGTATATAAAAATGTAAAAAAAGAAATTTAAAATAAAGGAAAATAACAATGATACTAATAAGTAAGTAATGATAAAGTCTGCACGATATTACAAAAAATATGCATATTGTTACGTTCATCCCTGGTCTCCTGTATCACAAAGATTTTGACACATATACACAAGTACAAAGCAAGCCTATTAGGTTAGATAAATTTCCTGCATGTGGAGTTCTAGTTCCAGTAATATAGAAACACTAATGCTCTTATGCAAGCAGGGCGTCGTACTTATGCAGATTAGAAGTTAAGAAGCCTAGCCCTACATCACACAATCTTGTTACTGCCCTACCGACCATAATCACATTATTCCTGCTCTTAGTATCAATATTTTATTAATTATGTATAGTACTGTACGAACTTGTAGAATAAAACGTATCAATAATTCGTTAATTTATTGTAGCAAGATATTTGCGTTACATTTGTTAGAAACAGAAATCATCTACAATACAGGAAATTCTTAGTAATAATTGTTAAAACATTTTGTGTATTTATGACGTTGAGTTATTCAGATATTATTGACTATGTTTATCTACACTAATATATATACTAATACGTATATAAAGCTGAAGAGTTTGTTTATTTTTTCTCATGAATTTTGAAACCTGCATGCCACTCGCATAGTACAAATTACAAAGCAATGCTTGGCATTGCATTGCGCTCGTTATCCTGAGACATAAAATGTTAAGTCTCATTATGTCCCATAGTTATTAGTTTGTGTGTTTGTTACCGTTAATCTCTGGAACTACTGAATCGAATTGAAAAAAAACTTTTGGATAGTTAGCTCAAGTATCGAGAATGGCTATGAAGCATAAAACATCGCGCTTTAACTAATAGGAGCAAAGCAGTAAGTAGTGGAAAATGTTCCAAAAGCGTATATAAATTTTATTCCTTATGTAACGCTCGGTTGTGTGCGAGATCAGCTGTGTAAACTGTTGAAATTACGCAACAATCATATACATGATAGGATTGTTCCTATTTAAAATTATTAGAATATTTTTTAATTTGAACTTTTTTTTAAAATTATGTTTAAGAAACGAAAGCAATATTTTAATATTGTTTTTAATGTTACAACCATTCGTTGACTGGTACAACCAGGTAGGGTTGGTTGTAACACACATTGTAACATAATACATTAAGCTTATTTGGTATTTTTTCTCAAAATGAGATAATATTACTTAGATTCAATGAAGTTGGTATTATACAGGTAGCTTAAAGATTGATATATGATAATATGTAGTTAGTTATTAGTATTTTGTGATCGTTGCATTCGTCCCTGCTCTCCGTAGTTTTTATAGATTGATTTTAATGTTGTATTAAAGCTTAAGGATCATGAAATAAAATTGCGTAAGGTTTCTAGACTGTTTTTTCCTTAAGTGATACATCAAACAATACGCACAGCAAAACCTAAAAACAATAAAGAACACAGTTCTAATTTTAATTCAAAGTAACATCGATTGTTAAAGACAATACTCAGTTGACAAGATTAACACCTTCACATTTACTTCCTTTATTAATCACAATTGGTACCTACTTAATATTTCTCTTACAATTAAGAATAGATAATTTAACTAAAGTTTAGATATGAAAGTTCACTAAGCCGTTAGAATTACAAAAAACACTGAAGATTCGCACATAGTAGGAAAAATATTAGGGACTTTGAATCTAAATCGGCAAAGCTGTTAAGTAATACATAAGGCGCGCAGACATGTCGCATGTGGGTCGAAGCTCGATTGATTTCAGTTCCCCACATAAATAATAAGCGAGGCGGTTTAAACAACACATTGTCGGGGCTCAGGTTGGCCCGGATAATCCCGGCCATTGTTAGCTATTTTAATGCTTATGCTCTTTGTGTGACCGTCCTGTATTAAGTCATACGCGGATAATCGTCGTATTATGTAGAGTTAATTTTCCATTAGCTGGTACCATGGGATTGCAGCTGCTTACCATCGCGTCTCAACCAATGTCATATTTTCTACTATTGAATTTTACATATCAATTTGCAGTATTTAGCTTCATTTTTATCAACTATTCTGTTTAAAAAGGAATACATTTATTATTATATGCAGGTATACCTTTGTTGCAATCTGTGTTAGCTATATTGGAGTTTACGCTAATGCCTATATTAGCTATGGAGTTTATTTAGACCGAGGGGCGGATTAAAAAAGCGTTGGCTAGATGTAGTCAAGAAAGACAAGAGGACCATGTACCATAATCTTACTATTGAGGATTCCGAATATCGGGCGAAATGGAGAATTATCCCTGGAACTTACCGGGAAAATGCCAGGTATAAGAACAAGAAGACGAAGAAGCTAACATATGTATTAAAGAAGAGATGAGATTTCGTCCGTGAGATTTCAGTTTAAATATTAAATTTTGCATTTGTTTCAAGTCAAACTTTGTACATTTGTTTTAAAAAGCTTATACCCTTAACCACATGAGTTGTAAAAGAAGATAAAGTAACACAGTAGTTAATCTGAAGTTGGTGTCACGCATCGTCGAGTGACCAATATTTGCCGGAATAGAACACCGTTAAGACGTTTCCGGCCCGTGAAAGTATTATATTAACTGTTCAAACATTGGCTAGGAGATTTCATCGGACCAGCTGGCCGACACGACTAATTACATCAATTACAGGTAAACAGAAATAGGCTCGGGTTTCGTTGCTCGGTGCTCCCACCTTTGTCAATATTTGCGAAGAGCCACGGCCGGGCGGACGCGCGCCCCCGCGCCGCCGCACCGCGCCGCTCGCCCCGCACACGCAATATACTCGTACTCCACTGCTGTTCATGTAATGCCACAGCATGGCTACAGCATGTACAACAACGATGATAACACGAGTGACGACAATAGAATCAGAGCCACAAGATGCATTGTCATCCGGCATAATTGAGTAGACTGGCGAGAGATACATTGCCGTGTGTCAACGCGACGGCCGTTCTACCATCAGGTATGGTGGTTTCAGTAGTACTATAGCAGCTGCGTGTATTAATACGTCGCACATTGTTCGAAAGTGATAACACCGATCACCGTCGGGTCGAATTACCCAGATTTTTGAGGAACAGCGCTAAGAATGACGTTACGAACTTTGGAGACTGATCAAAGGGTATAATGAGAAAAGTATAGACGTTCTTGGGCCGTCTTTATTCGAACTAAATAGCCAAAACACGATGGGCAATCTATAAGTTAACGTGTGGGTTTTGTGTGGAACAGAGTACAGACTCTGGCATACCTCTACCACTTACAACCAGCTTTAAATTTATTTGAAAATTACATGTCCCATGTTATAAGTGCAAAAAGTGTCTTTCAAAGGATCAATAAGAGATTCACGCGACTAGCCTTTCCGAACATAAGTATTTTTTAAATTCTGTGTTTACTTCCAATGGTTCTTTTGATACGTGATAAAAAGTTGTAAGTTTTTTGACATGGTGCGGGTGGTTGTTATATTGTTATACGATTCTCATAAGCTGAAAAAAGGCGAACACGTAGTGAAACGCCGTGGGCGCAACATTTGACAAAACAAGTCCCGTCTCCATTTGTTCGCTGTTAGATTAGACATCGCTAATCCCTCGCATCTCCACAATTGTCACAAAAAGGCTGTCGTGATAATAGAGTCGCGGCGTGTAGTATCTATACAGACGTACACTACACGCGAGCGACGTAGTGTCGACGAGAAGACGGATAATCTTATGTAGTCGCTGTGCGGGACTGCGTAGGTGGCGCTTATTCGCCCAATTACACAAATGTTTTTGTAAATGGTTTTGCTGTGCTAAGTTCTAAATTTTACTTAGTTTTGTTTAATATGCATAGGCATTAAAAATACTGTTTTAAGACTACAGACATTGTTAGTTTAAAAATACAAAATTAGGATGAGGTTTTATTTAGTGCAATCAAAATTATTTAGATAAATAGAAATAAAAGTTGGTTGCTGTCGATTTCACTTAAAGATTTAATTTTGTTAAGTGGATCATATAAGATAATGTTAGATTCCACATCGCTGGAATCCGAAACAAGGACCCATTATAATAAAAATATCCATAACATAAAATTGTAAACGACTTACCTTTCGTACACCGCATTACACTTACTTACGTGGTCGTCCACGGAGAAAGATTTTAGCATCTCTAAAACATATTTTTTTATTGTATATGTTTGCTAAACGAGCAAAAAGGTCATGACGCCATGTCATGTTCTGATGGTAAGTGGTCGAACACCCACAATGTGGCGTGAATACCCACAAAGCTTGGATCATGGTGTTACTGGTCCATCAAATAGGAACGAAAAGAAAAAAGGATATGAAAAGGAAAATGGAATGGATGGAAATATTGGGCATCCAGCAATATCACTCACCGAACGAAACGCAACAGCAAAGCTGTCGCTCCAAGCCGATTTCCTGTGAGACAATGGTAGGTACTAGACGAGCCTGCCCATTATGTTCCCCCTGAGTCATGAAGGACATTAGGTACCACTTTCTATAATGTTAATATGTTTACTAAAAACACAACACATGATTAAGTAAACGCAATTTCCAATAATTTGGTAGGCTATAGCAAGCAGTGTGAGTGCACTGTGCAGTGGCTGTAATACACATATTCAATTGATATAACCAACTGTGAATATTTGTAATTGTTACCTCAACTGAATGTTCATTAATTGTGAATATTACAATTAAGTCATAAATCAGAGGCGGAAGTTGATCGGGCGGCCTGTTATGTAGCTTGGCCAAATAAAGCTGGCCATACACATTGCGTTGGTCGCGTTTGCTACTAATTGTAATTTGTACGGATGATATCCAAAGGCGGAAAAAAAATCCAAAATATTTTCTAATTTTAAGTCAATATTTATTTGTAATATCAAGGTTGAATTAAAATATTTTTGTGGTTCTACCGCAAACTGTTTTAACGGGGAATAATTAGTTCAAGCCGAATAGATATATATACTATATTAAAATATAGCATGTTTTTTTATCTACAATTAAAATTTGTTAAAAATTATAGGAAAAGTTCCTAAATATAAAACATATTTATTACAGAAAAACTTAATGAACTAAAAACGATAATAAATATTATTTGGTTATGTTCCAGATAATTATTTTCTCTATGTAGTTTATTTATAGATTGCTAAGATTATATTATAAAGGTTTATTAGGATAAGTGGTATGTGAGTGAACGACTGAGTAGGTACTACTGAAATGTCTATTTCTCCCGCCAAACAGCAGTGTAAACACACTGTTGTGTTCCGGTTCGGAGGACATGTAGCTAGAGTAACTACCCGACACACTAAGACTTAAGATTTTATACCTGAGCATGGGGAATGTTAAGCATTGCTTTGTAATTCATGATGTTTGATGTTCCTACTGTCCATGAGTGGTCGTATCGCTTACCAACAGGCGACTGGCATGCTCATCTCGCCATCCATTGTAATAAAAAATGTGTAGAGTAAGTGCACCATCACTGACTGCGGGACCGTGGAGGAGAAAGGAGCGCGTAGACTAGTTACTGCCGTGGACTCACTTAGCACCTTAAACGGGCATCCAAACACAGAGGTACATGAGGAACACTTACAGCCTCTAACTAAATGAATCAAAAAATAAGTGGCTAGACACCCTGAGCCGTCCGCTGCCGCCCAAGAAGCGTGTGATGATCATGGAAGGACCTGAGATCTCAGCGTTATAATCTACCGTAGTACAACTGCGCCACCTAGACGGCTACCCCAAGGGGGCTTCCCTTTCGGCCAAAAAATACTAATCTAGATTACATCTCAATTGTTCGACTAAAGCTCAAATTCGGCCAAAGTTCTAAAAAAAAATACTACAAAGTTATGTAAAAGTTTCGAAATATGTTACAGTGATAGTAATTAAACGAGTAACATCACATTTATATTGGGCGAACTATGTTTCACATATGATATGAATCACAATTAATTGAAAGTATCGCGCGCCGTTCAATTTGACGTTATGGTATATAACATACCTATGGATTTGACAATAGCAGATTACGTTTAGAGGGGGATACACATATTACTATTACATGAACTGTTTGGGAACATCGCTTTGTCACAATGATTAAGCCGTGCGAGGGGCGGAGCCGACGCGGGCACGCCCCCTGCACGCCCCCTGCACCCCACACACGCGCCGCGCGCCGCTCGCCCTCACCACGCGACTCACTCTAACCCGACGCTCCGTATCGCATCTCGCGCCGCACTCCACTGCTCCGCGCTGCCGTACTGTTCCACCGGCTGACGTGTCGTGTGCGGTGCCCTCTTCACGGGTTCAATATTCGCGTTTCCTTCAGTGAACATTACGAGTAGATGATCATACCCGCGTCGGAGTGTGAATCACCTGTATAACAGAGTAAGTGCGTGACGATGTGCGTGGCGAGGCGCGGGAGTGGCGCGCGGCGCTCGCGGTGAGAGTGCGTGTCAGCCGGCAGAGTGGCGTCGCCGCAGAGCGAGCGCGGCGTGGGCGGCGGCATGGGCGGCGCGGGCGGCGGCGGCGCGTGGCCGCGCGAGGCGCCCGCGCTGCTGAGCACGGCGCTGCTGCTGGGCGGCTCGCTACCGGAGCGCCCGCCGCCGCCGCTCTTCACCATCGACAGCATCCTGGCGCCGCGCCCGCAGCCGCCGATGCCGCCGCTGCAGCTGCACCACCTCGCCAACACGCCCTTCCACAGAGCTCACGACCTTTTTGGTACGTTTGTCACTTACAGAAAATATTGCAACGGTCAGTACTCAGTATCATACAGTTCGGTGCATGCAGATTTTAGTCTTGTAGCTGTAAGCATGCACTTTGCTTTACATTATTTAGTAAAATGTTTAACTTACGTATTGGGCAGCCAAAGTATTAAACGTGGTTGATCTTGATCGGGAGACAGTTACGAATTGATTTGGACTGAATCTAAACAGATACACCGATATAAACTAGGTTGTAATTTAGAGCTGCTTTCATTTATTCTTTGTGATCAGTAAGTAGGTACTCATATTCTGAACACAATGTCTCCAAATTCTTTGCATGTTGAATGGCGAAAAATGTTTTTTAATGTAATGCATACTACGATCAACAATACACTAATCGTTGAATACACGAGGATGGTCGGTTACAATATGTTACATTAGAAGCTACGAGCTACGAAACTCAAAGCAAGCCGCGACCGCGCATGCTACGCGGGCCGTAGTTCACACATCACGTAGCTAATAAAGTTAATTTCTATCACTGGACTCTATCATACATGAAGTATCGAATTTGAAATCACTACTATCACAACTGTGGGATATTATAATGCTATATACTTGTTTTATTATGATTCAAATACGCGTTTTTGTATTGTAGAAATCAAGAAATAAACTATGAAAATAGGACACTGCCGACAATTTCTTTAGGCGATTACCGTAATATCCTGTATTTGTGTATTTAAGATCACTTGTAGTCGAAGAAGAAGAAGAAGATAAAAGAAGAAGAAGTTCAAGGCTTATCTTAAGATTTCTGGTATAACAAATTAAAGAACACAAACATGAGCAATGGACTAATCAAATCAGTATAACTTATTCTTGAAAATATCTGACAAACCGAACAGGCATAATTGTATCGATAAACGAAAGATAATTTCTCGTCAGTGTGGACTCTCTTTTGAGATTGTTACAATTACGCTAAGATGTATTTTAATCGCTAAGCATTTAGTCGCGTCAGTATAACATTACAGGAGTTAGCTTCGAAATTTAGCAAAGATTACCAATTTGAAGATCTTAAACTGCAGATTACGAGTATATATCTAGAGCGATAAGTAAGCGAGAGCCTAGTCGAGTGAGGACAGAACTAATAAACTGATAGACCGTAGGTGACACGTTCCGATCTAGGGTAAAATGCACACATTTCCGATTTTCAAAGTTATGTGTGTTTTCTTAGATAAATCACTGCTCGCTCTAAAGGTGGAAGGAAATATCCTGAGGATTATATGGAAATTAACCGTGTTAGGCTAGCGTTTTAAACGAACACCTTCTCGTTAGCCATATTTTTTCATAAATTAAAATATTATACTAATGTATGCACGTCCCATTCTAACTAATATTATAAAGGTGAAAGTTTGTGAGTAGGCATAGATGGATGGATGTTTGTTACTTTTTCACACAAAAACGGCTCAAGTAATTTTGATGAAATTTGGTAAAGTGATAGCTGACACCGTGGATTATAAAACACAGGCTACATTTTATCCGGAATAAATGTAGTGATCCCGTGGGATGTGTCTGGAATCTAAATATACATATTTGCTATGCGGTACACCGATTCGGATGAAATTTGGGATAGAGACAGCTGACACCCTAGATTAACACATAGGCTACATTTTATACCGAAAAAATGTTATGTTCAGGAATGCAAATATAAATATTTGGTACTCTTGCAAATTCGGATGGGTGGTACTGGGTGGGAGAGGACAGGTTTTCAGGCTTTTCGTCATGGGACTATACCGGGTATCTCAAGACTGCTACCGAAAACGAAGCCGGGTGTTAGTTTTAGTGGCTACAAACACAATGCAATTAAAAATTTCGCATAGAAACGCGACAATTATTTTTTATGATTTTTTAAATATCGTCATTTTTGGGTGGTAAATCCATAGTTTTTGCTAAAACAATAATTTAAACTCTCTTATATCTTAGAGTATTTATAAATTAAAGGGTATACACTATTATTTTAGGAAAAAATGTATTTACCACCAAAATATGGCAATAGGAAAAAAATTACAAAAAAAAAATTGTCGCTTTTTTTGCAACTTTTTCTGTTGCATTGTGTCTGAAGTCGCTTAAACTACCACCCGGCTTCGTTTTCGGTAGCAGTCTTGATATAAGCTGTACATGTGTATACTGTATACAATACCTATGAGGTTAGTTCATAGATATCACCATACACTACAGTTATTAGATTGGTGTCTGCTCCGTAGAGATTAACATAAAAAACCTTTAGTAAATATATTGCGGCGGGTTAGGCCGCCCGCAGGTAGGGGTAGGTAGTTAAATGAGAACTCAGGGTAGTTACGTGGTTCGGGCTTTAATAATTTCGCATCACTATTTACACCCGGCACTGTTGCTGGTGGTATGCAACAGGAGTCACTGGCCTTCACTGGACACTGATCCGGGTCTTCGGCACGTGGCGGAACCCGGCGACAGCTCGCCGGCGAAGTCAGCTGCCACGTGGCCGGGCACGGTGCGCAGGTCAGCGGCAGGCGCAGGCTCGGATGCAGTCCGGCAGGAAGCGGTGCGGAGCAAAGCGGGCAGTAGGCACGGAGTTAGCGAGAAAACGCCAAGTACGCCAAGTACGAAGAAGAAGAACCTGGAATCAGTATCCAAGAGATCGGAATGCAAACTAGGTTTGCATTCCGTGCCAGCGACTCGTGGTAGCTCACAAGCCCGGCAGACAGAATACACTGACAAACAAGCAGTAAAAAGCGGTTAGCAAATAGAACACTGAACACTCACGCCAGCGGGTTCGGAAAGACGCGTGGTAGCACGCGGCTTTCAGGTTAGGGAAAGGGACGCGAGCGCCGTTACACGCGTATTTAAGCGAGCACCGATGACAGTTCGTACGTCACATCTGACAGATGTCAGATGGAATCAACCAATCAGCGCAACGGAGGCGTTGATTGGCATAGACAATAGGATTTATGTCGACTATTGAACTATAGATCGCAAATATAAAAGGTGACATTCCCACAACGTCACAATATCTTAACAAAATATCAGGTATTCTTTTCTAATTGGTTTTGCTTCGACATATCGATAATCTATATTCTTATTGAATGTTATTTTATATACATAGGTTTAAACTATGTATAAATTTAATTTTTTTTAAAACTATAGATGTACATACCTAATATCTTATACAAAAGTGAGTTTGTTCTCTTTTTACCGAGAAAATATATAGCTATTTTACCGTTAAATAATGACGTGGTACAATTTGCCGTTGTCGGTTGCACAGAACACATGAATATTCAACTGTTCTGTGGTCAGTTGATAACCGATAAAGTGTGAGTTAATGTTACTATATAGGCGACTGGTAAAACGGACGTCGTAGATAAAACTGTACGAATGTGCCTAGGTACTCTACAAAATGTTCGAATTCTCCATAGTATGTCGTAGGCATAGACTAAGTTCGGAGTGACTGATAATGTGTCATAGTATAGAGTTTTAGAAGTGGCAAAGTTTATATTACTTATTTCTGACGAACGTACAAACATTCGAACTTCGTTTCGGATAATAGGGTAACCCCCTGTACCGGCAGACGGTATATTGTATAGTGAGTGGTACGCGGATAGCAAAGCATCTGGTACATCTGTTGCTGGCTGAATCCAGCGTCTGTACTCAGAGTCTGTACTCCAGAAGCATTTCATTAGAGTATATTTATGATTTCAAGGCAGCTTATTTTAGAAGAAACAAATGAATCACAACGTTATACAAAAACAAAATAAAACGTGAAAATCGTAGACTTCATTCAATGTGGTAAAGGTGAGATAAAAATCACGAAAAAAAAACGGATTACTTACCTTGCTTTTTGAACTATTGACTTCAATGAGTATACTTGGTACCTAGAAATCATCATATAAACACCTTAGGGGAGATGTAGGCAATGGGAGTCAGTTGGCAATGGTGATCACCTCAAAATAACAAAAACCGAACGCGACTAAGAGATGCTACAATACCTACACGCAAGCATTACATCATTCCCGTGCTTGACCGGTGACCGGCTCAGTTCGCGGCTCGCGCAACGCGCTTGAGAGTAATGGGTGTGTGTAGAGCTTTCGCGCCATTTTCATCTAATTTTTCGAGTTCATAAATCTGAAGGTAAGTCACTAAATAACAAATATTTATTTCTGTACTTGTAATACGTAATAAGCGTATAATTATTGTAGATTGCAACTCAACAGTCACATTGTTATTATAACTTAAAATCTCTCGTCAGGATTATTTTTTTCGTCTCTTTGCCCATGTAGGCTATTGGAGTCGGGTGATCCCAATTACCTACATAGTGATCCCCACTGTCCACATTATCTTACCTCAATAGTATTATTGTTTATTTTTTGTTTGTAGATGCCGAAAGTTCGTTCTAGAAAGACTAATAAAGCCAGCTGGACTATAGACCACCTGGAAAAGGCTATAAAGCTCATTGATGAACAGAATTATTAAATAAGGAATGATGAACCGATGTTCACAATGGTGATCAAACTTAACTTTTTTTAATTTTTTTACTGTGCTTATATTAATAAACCAAATTGATGAAAGTTGATCTCAAATGATAGTTAAGAAAGTAAAGTTTATAAGAGAAAAGAGCAATAAATAGTTAATTAATAGATACGGTTTTTTTTTAAATTCTCGCTTAAGTGATCCCCATTACCTACATCTCCCCTACCTTAGGGCTGGCCGGTTGAATGTCTCGTTAAGTATAATTATTGGTTGAGAGGTTATGAATTATCTTCTCCCGGTGGACATTATTATTGCTTAGCCAGCTGAATTCCGGATCTATCCTGGTTGGTCAAATAATACTATATAATACGAATATATACTAATTGCAAACTATACCCAGAAATGAAATGATTTAGACGAAAAATTCGTTCAGATTTAAGATTTTTCGATAGTAATAAAATGCCTACCCATCTGAACTAAGCAGTTAAATCCTAAATAAGTAGAAATAATAAAACATAATATAAACTCAAAACTTGGCGCTCAGCAATATGATTTGCATAGGATAGTGACCACCGTTAACAATAATGTAAAATTCAGTGAAAAGTGAAGCACACAAGTGCGCCGCGTTTTAGGTTCAAGTCTTGTAAGCCGGGTTTTGCCCAGAACGGCATAAGTGTCGACGGGTCAGGGAAAGTGGCAACCATCTTTACAGGTGAATATCTAACCGCAACAATATTTAGCACTGGGGACTCTAATTCATTTAATGAATAGGTAGTAGTTACCTAGTGTTGATGTGAAATTCACCAGTATCTGTATCTGTATATGCCTATGTATGACCCACTGCAGGGCACGGGCCTACTCTACAATCGAGAGTTCGATTGAGAGTGGTTAGGCCACCACGCTGATATAGTGCGGGTAGATGGCCTTTACACACAAAATTTTACAAATCACCATGGTATGCAGATTTCCTCACGATTGAAATAAAACTGCTACTTACTGGTGGTAGGTCTCTCATATGTGAGAGGCTGCCTGGGTGGGTACCACCGCAATGTCTATTTCTCCCGTCAAACAGCAGTTTAAATGCACTGTTGTGTTTCGGATTGAAGGACATTGTAGCCAGAGTAACTACTGGACATATTGAGACTAAACATCTTATGTCTCAGGATGGCGAGCGCAGTGGAGTGCCAAGCATTGCTTTGTAATTCAAGGTGTTGTTTGGTTTTGCTACTGTTCATGAGCGGTCGCATCGCTTACCATCAGGCGAACGGCATGCCCGTCTCGTCAATCACAGCAATAAAAAAAAAAACTATTTTTTACGGATTTTATTGCAGTTTTGGTTTAACTTTAACATATTTTAACTTTCCGACGTTTCGACTACTTTACAGCTTTCATGTCCACGGGGCGGACCACGTATTTTATTTGAATGTGTTACATTGGCGTAAATCTTAGAAATCATTATTTTCCTCACGATGTTTCCCTTCACCGTTACAGTGCTAGATGATTGACTATCAATAAAATTCCCCTACCAATTGAAATGTCTAACTAAAAATATGTTTTATTATGGATGTCAATTCGTTAAGGGCTCGGATTTTTAACCTTTTTTCAAATTAACAGTTGTACTTTTTTCTTCTGGTTCTGGTTTACTTTATTGTATATCTAGTGTGTAATAAATCTGCAAATAAATAAATAATTACGCAATTATTGTGATATTTCTTAAAATTATTCTACCTCTTTGGCGTAGCTGTACTACTATGCTAGCACATAACTTCACGTACGCACGATAACCGATAATGTTTGATCTTATTTAGCAAAATGTCAATGTCAAATGTCTAAGGTCAAATGATTTACCAATTAGGCACGTTTTACCTTAATATTTACTTGTAAGCATCATTTGTACAGTGAAATATACAGTCACATACAGAGCCACAGTGAAACTCACTACATGTTTTGTTTTCATTTTCCACCATGGCCTAACTACTGGTCAAGTACGGTACGATCACAACGCTGAGGTTTCATGTTCCGGGTCGGGCAGAGTGATGTTGCATTTTTCTATTCATGGTCAGCCCGGGTTTATGTGCCAAATTGATAGCCAATCACTACGCACTATAAAGGCGAAGGAAAATATCGTAGCTATCCAGCATACTATAGTGAATTGTAAAATAATAAACTCCGCCAAGCTGTACTAGCCTATAGCGTGGTCACGGTAGGGCGTTAATAGCTGTAGCAATTTTAACTTCAGCAATTATATTTCACCTAATATATCTATACATGTAAATATTGATGTTTATTATATATTATTATTACATCGGTATAAGATCTATAAATGTAATATGTAAATATTTCGACATTGATAAAAGAGCAATTGCCTCGCATTTGTACCTAGACTGTCATTTCACTTTGAAGGGCGTTCAAACCAAGGTCCAAACCGTAGACAGATAATACTAATAGACTCGTAGTTGGCGTGCCACGGGCAGAGAAAATTAATCTGTCAGTTGAAAAATACGGAATATTTAGGGTTAACGTATGATAAAAAATTACCCCACAGTTTGATATTTTCTAGGTGCGAATCACTTTCAATCTTTAAATTACTTTTAATAATACCCGGTATATCAAGAATGCTACCGAAAACGAAGCCGGGTGGTAGTTTTAGTGACTACAAACACAATGCAACTAAAAATTTTTGCTGAGAAACGCGACAATTATTTATAAAGATTTTTTTAATTATCATCATTTTTGGGTGGTAAATCCATAGTTTTTGCTATAATAATAATTAAATTACAAAATACTGTATTACAAAATGCATTCCACTACGTTCGGGTAATAATCTATTGGCAACACTGAACCGAGAATCGTATCGGTTACAATTTTTAAATATCAACAATTTTACTTATAACTTGAAAGAATAAATGCGAAAGTAAGTAATGTAGGTGCATATAATATACATTAAATAGTTAATGATGAATCAAACGTGGTAAGCTTACGTATGAAAAGACACGTCTGGTATTTTCCTTATAACTATTATTTTTACATCCAATAACGTTACATCGTCTCACTTTTACTTTTAAAAATATTGCTTGTCACTTATATTTCGATTATTATCACCTGATTAATATCATTTAACACAAAATTCGTAAATTATTTCAATATAACTGCACGTTACGTTGTCAACTGTCAAAATTTCTTTAGCAAATTAATTTTGCTAATCATGAAAAAACCGGCACGCGCCGTGATACAAGAATTGTTATCATTCTGTCTCGTTTCCTAGCACGTCATAGACATAAGTTGTTACTCTTTTTGTGTGAATGCTACAAATCATATCAATTAGTCTATATATTTTCTGTCTACGGTCCAAACACATTAATGACATCTATCACAGATACAGATCAGTTTCTTCGCCGGCCAGTCAGACGTAAGTCAATGGGGGTGCTTCTTGCCCTGGGATATGCGGTGCCGCCTATAATTTGTCAGATAGTCACCAAAAGTTTTAGGTCGATATGTAGTCGTAGAGATTGTTGCAAGCACGGAGGACTAGAAAGCCTCTGATACCAGTATACTCCTCCTTCAGCCTCACCCAAGCTATCGGTAGCAGGAGTTTAACAGGTTTCCTCTCGTTAAAAATACAATGTAAATTAATAAAATTCGACAAAATAAAGTATACCTCCCCGGTGCTGCAAGTTACTTAAAAAAATCCTTTGAAAATGTTTGCTCTCTTCTATTCAAATTCTTTCGTCTCTGAAATTCTTTGAGCAGATTAAACAACAGAATACTTGGACGTTTTTGAAATACGAGTAAAAGCTAACGTTATCCATAAAACCTTACAAAATATATTTCCATAAATTCAATTTGAAAAAAAAAAAAAAACAAATTAGGAACGTTTGAAGTTTGGCAACGGAGGTAATTGTTAAGTAACAAAATAACGGTATAAGGGGAAGTCCCGTAAGCTCGAAGTTTTCCAAAACCCGGACAAATTTGGAATTGGAGAAAGAAAGGGCGCTATTTTTCATAAATGGCTAGCAACTTATTTATGTGCAAGTTAATAATAATAACCATAACTATTATTATTATGGTTGTCGCTTACGAACCAGTACAACTTCCTTCGTCGTGGAGAATAGTGCACATTTTGAAGATAGTATACTATTTTTGATATACAAAAATGAAAATAATGATTGATTCCATAAAAATATGAAAACAAGAAAAGGTAGAAAGTCGTTAAAAAAGGTGATAACATGAACTAACTTTTGCCGAGGATAATGAGGAAGGCTTTATTTATTTATAAGCTCTATCTATTGCATATTATTTGCGTGATATGTGAAAAAGGTGCATGCTTTTATTTATTGCAATGAATGTTGAGACGAGCATGCCGTTCTCCTAGTGGTAAGCGAAACGAACGAACGAACGAGCGACCGCTCATGAACAGTATCAAAATCAAACAAGCAATGCTTGGCATTCCACAGCTCACCATCCTGAGACATAAGTTGTTAAGTCTCAATATGTTCAGTAGTTACTCTGGCTACACAACACACACAAAAGTTTACACTGCAGTTTGGTGGAAGAAATCGACATTGTGGGGCCAGGCGGTCTCTCACATATGAGAGGCCTTTTTTTTGTTGAACCGGGGAAACCGGGTTACCGCTTACGCCCCACCTCGGGGGAGGGTGGAGCGATTATGTTGGGTTCACCGATAGGCATACCAACCAAAACCCCACGTTGCCCTCTTCAGCGCAATTGGAACGGCTGCGGCCCCGGGAACCCGAAGCAAGAGCGCTCCAGCTTCTACCGGGACTATCCCTGCACAATACTGCTCAATTTGCGGCCCGTACCAGATGTTGGAAGCTAAGAAGCCACCTCATTTCTCGGCTACAGGCAATTGCTTCCTCCTCCTCCTGATGCCGAATATCTCGAGGTCGCATTGTACGTGAGTACAATGGGCGCAACAACAGCCCCCCACTGCGCGCCCGCGACCTTCACTTCCCCATTAGCCACCTCCTACGACAGGCAGGGGATACCGTGGCGGGATTCTCGAAGCGCCCCCTTAACACAGGGCGCACATATGAGAGGCCTACCACCAGTAAACAAGCCTTCAAGTAACAGGCCTTTCATATGAATAAAGCATGTGCTGACGTTTTATAGAAAACTCAGATTCGTGACTTCTGCCGTCTTAGATTAGAGTTCTATAATTACATTCATTCGTAAATATGACCAAAGTTGAAAAATTTTTTTTTTTAATTTGTTGTTTATTTTTATAGAAATTTCATTTTACTATATAGGATTTTATATAGCAATTAAATAGTTTAAACTAACATGTGAGACTAATTACATACATATTTTGATTATAACACGAATAAATCTACATGTTCCTTATGGTACTCGGAGATTTCCTTCATATTTCATAGTAGGTACTAATAATAGGAAATGTGGCATGATCTTTGTTAGAGTTTGTGTTAGACTGTTTATGCTTTCACTTTCCGTTCTGAAATATTTGTGAGTACAAAATCCAAACTAATTTTGTAAATGTAACACTTGCAAAGATACTTAAAGATAAAGGTGTGAAAATTCTTAAACTCCTAGACTTACATAATTTACGAAACGAATGTGGACATTTTATGTTGTAAAGTTTGTGGTCAGTATCATATGTAAAATCAATCATCACATATAGTCTTGATAACACACTAAGGGCAGAATATCACAAACTACCAGAGACTTTTAGGCCTCACAAACACTCAGACCCGAAGCAAATGCCTGTGGATCACACAAATATGTATTTTGGTTGGATCGAAACCGTGGCCTCTTGTTTCAAAGTCGGTGACTAACCAACTGTGCCACGGAGGCTGTGCGTGTATGACGAATTCATGACTTCGACATTCTTGAGACAAGAAGGCATGAATCGATTTTAATGATGATTTCTCATTATATTTTCCATTACCGTTAAAGCAAGTAATAAAAATATCTGTTGATACACATTTCACTACGAAAATCAGCGCGGTGCTAATACTTTAAGTCCACGACCTCCAGTTTGGCAGTCTGGTTTGAACCCAACTGCGCGATGCTGATAATATCATAATAATTCATATTAGATGTAACTTTTAGCAAAATTATGTGTTAAGTTTTGTTAAATAAACTTAAGAAAAATAAATCAATTTTGCGCCCTGTAATGGGTTTCAGTACAATAGGCTAGTTTCATACATTTTTATTTTTGTTTATAACGGAAGGTTACGTTACGCATAATCAAAATCAGAAAGAATTTTTAAAATCCGTTAAGTAATAAGCAAGTTACAAATATACAGGGTATCTCAAGACTGCTACCGAAAACGAAGCCGGGTGGTAGTCTAAGCGACTTCAGACACAATGCAACAGAAAAAGTTGCAAAAAAAAGCGACAATTTTTTTTTGTTATTTTTTTCCTATGACCATATTTGGGTGGTAAATACATTTTTTCCTAAAATAATAGTTTATACCCTTTTATTTATAAATACACTAAGGTATAAAAGAGTTTAAATTATTATTTTAGCAAAAACTATGGATTTACCACCCAAAAATGACGATATTTAAAAAATCATAAAAAATAATTGTCGCGTTTCTATGCGAAATTTTTAATTGCATTGTGTTTGTAGCCACTAAAACTACCACCCGGCTTCGTTTTCGGTAGCAGTCTTGAGATACCCGGTATGAAAGTTGGTGGTAGGAGTGATAGAAAAGGATGCAACATGCACGGCGTGATGTCATCTTGCATAAGGTGCACGCGTGCGAAAGAGACAACGAGTGTCCCCACCGTACTATTAAATGTATTAATATCTCAGTCGTTTTACATTCAATTTTGATGCTGTTTTCAAATTCGTTTGTTTTTATAAACGATGCTTTTAAGGAATGATTACTTACTGCTCAAATAAAATCTTGGACACAACCCTATTCTGAACAAATTGTTCTTCTTTACTTGCGTAGTGACCACTACTTCAACCCGTACCATAAGATTTACAATTTAACTAACCCATTCCTGGTTCCCACATTCAATACTCTGGGGTCTCTTAAAGAAAACTCGAATAATTCTTTATTCCAAATGTATTGCACCTCGCACTCGTCACCACTTATAGTGTAGCTGTTTTTCTGCGCCAGCATGACAAAATTTGACCAGATGGATGTTATTTCCTTTACAAATTTTGCTGCTAGTAGAACTGCCTTCTACCGCTAGAGGACGAATTTAAAAAACCAACGAAATATGTGTTTTGTAAATTAAATCAACAAAATATATTGTGCCTTGAATTAGGTCGAACGGGTGTAGATTTATCATGTGTAATCCGACATGCAAAATCAACAGACTGTCTCATTGACGTAGCTGTACGGTGCGATTGTAATGTTGAGATTTTGGGTTCGAGTCCCGAGTCGGGCAAAGGGATATCTGATTGTTGGATGTTTTTACTTATATATTTATACGACCTATAACAGTTGCCAGTAGTTGCTACTGCCTTCGGATATTTTAACCCACCATCATCTTTTAGATACAGTTATTTATTCTGATCCTGCATTCTGCAGGACACGGGTCTCCTCTACAATCGAGAGTACGATTTAGAGTGGAGTTATTGATATTTTATGTTATATTTGGTTAATTTTAAACGATGTACATAATAGTACATAGATCGATAACAAAACATCGATGAACTCCACCATGTTATCAAAATGTTTCAGTATCTCTAATACTATCTTAAAAAAGAAAGTCTCCAATGCTTGTTCACTTCTCTGTAGCGTACGGGAACCTTCCATAATTTATAATGTAAATGTATAAAGCATTGTCTCCACAATTTCCTTTATCATGATTTTTGCTACAACCATTTCTCTGTGAGTGTATGCTGAACTGAAAATCGATAAAGCTTAGTCGGAAGGTTGCGTGGTTGCAGAGAGTGGCGTGTGGAAAGCCGTTGATAGCGTCTTCTTAGCAACGTGCCCCGGGCCTTAAAAGCTTTTATATTCCTTTAAGAAATAATACATTGTAATACCTCTCGGGCGAGCTCGGTAGTATGCAAAAATATTCAATTTTTATTTGTAACGTTAATATTTTGAACGGTTCGCTTGTAGCGCCTAGGGAGCTCAGGGAATTTAAGCTTGGATATTTACGCCTCGCCTGCCGCGCTGCATCTTAATACTTATTCGTGTTGACATGTCCCCTACTCGACACGAGTTTTTATAATTCTGCACAACATTATCTACATTCTGTGTATGAATGTATGTAGGTCTGAAGGATTGTTTCTTTTATTATGTTTTCTGTCAGGTATTTCGACGGATGAATGCCATATTATAAAATATGTTTTGGTAATATGAAGTAGATTTTGTATAAACTATAATGTCAATGTAATGATATTGTCGAGTACAAATATAATATTTCTAAAGAATTAATTACTTACATAAATTCTGATCCGTTTTCATTCCAAGTTCCAATATTATTGGATGTAATTTTATTTCATTAAGTCAGTTTTAAATAAGGATCATCTTGCCCCGGTTCGCTTTTAACTGATTGAAAATCTCATTTCTTGGTAGTGGGACTTTGGTATAATCTGCAGAGCAAGCAGGTTTCTACTGTGCGTTGTTTACTACTATTCAATGAATTAAAATAATCACATTATATGTATACGTAAGATTTTATGTTGGCATTTAATATATTGTAAGCCTTATGAAAGCGACACTTCGATGAAGCTAACATAAAAAATTACCCATAATATTTATATGCGCAATACAACAGTGTGAACTGTATCTGTCAATAATCAACTAGTGCTGAGCCCGAGTAACTGCACATCTCAATACAACACAATACAATTAATGTTAATGAAATAATTACTTAGGGTACGTTTTACACTAAGGAACAGTTTAATTGACATTAAAAATCTCTGAGTGCGGCCGTAATTTATATAGGAATAAGTAACATCAAGATCCAGTTGTTTCAATTAACTTGGACGATCACATTAATTTTGCCATGATCAACTCCATACATTTGGAGTAACAATAGTGCATGATACCGATGAGATAACTTAGCTTGAATGCAGTAATTATCTATTATAATTATATAATTATACATATGCGTCAGATGCTAAATGCCTGAATGATCTGTGGTTACCTTGGATGTGTGCATTGTTATTGGAGTAGTGAAGGAGGTTTGGTGTTGCAGGGGTGAGCGGCGTGGGCGGCGGCGTGGCGGGCGCGGGCGGGTACGCCGGCCTGTACGGCGGGTACGCGGCGGCCGCGCTGGCCGGCCTCGCGGGCCCGCCGCCCAAGCGCAAGCGGCGACATCGAACCATATTCACCGAAGAACAATTAGAACAACTAGAAAGTACTTTCGATAAAACTCACTATCCGGACGTTGTGCTTAGAGAACAACTTGCTTTGAGGGTCGACCTTAAAGAAGAAAGGGTGGAGGTATGTGTCTTTGTTTATTTTAATATGGCTAGTGTGACGGTTAAGAAAATAATAGTTGTCAATACGTCTATTTTTTTTTTCGAAATGATCGGTATCGTTCCGCAAATATCAGCGGCAACGCGGTTGTGATCTTTCAATATTCAATCATATACGGATTTCCCTTCTATGAACAATAACTATCTATATAAGTAGAAATATGATTTCCAAAAATCCACTTACACCTTCTAGTTTCTAATTCACTTATATTTTCACACACTATTTAATACAAACATTGATATTTGAAGGGTTAAGAAAACTAATACATGAGAAGAGGGGAGGCTTTTTTATGATGAATTTTGAACGATATGTGCTTCGTGCCCATCAAACGAAGCTGAAAGGCTTGAGCGTGACATCATAGCAGTGAGTTAAATATTAATTTTTATTTTGCTTGAAACTTAAATATTTTTTCATTGACATTAAAATGAACAGTGAATTGATTTTAATTATAACGGCAATTTAATTTTATTTCAATTTGATTTTTATTTCACTGCTGTACTAGATTTTGTCCGCAAACTTCGTCTGCGTGATTTACTATATTTATCATATGTGTTACTATCTTAAATAACTACTGAATATTCTCTGGTTATTTAGTAGGTATAGTTTCCCATATCTTATAGATATAACTACTATTTTTTCCCTCAGAATAAGAAAAACGTAGAGCCCTGAATCAAGTCATTATTGTTTTGTGATTATCCCGTTGACAGAATAATTTGGCCATTTACTTACTTTATTAACAACAATTTCCCTCGTTGAACATAAAATCCTAAATTCGTCTAATTCGTCATTATTAATCTTCATTAAATTTATACCCATAAAATTAAGTCCCTACTTCACATAAAGTCGGCATTCGTATACAAAATTTCGCCAAAATTTAATAATCTTTAAATAAAATTCTCACTATTCTTTCAGTAAAATCTTAAATATTAACGGTAATTCCCCATCATGGGGCATCGGCGTGGGACGACCTGTGGATAATTTCACATATTATAATACTTATAGGTATTTTGTTTCCATTGAATGATGTTTAGTGCTATGATATATTATATTTTTCAAAAATAATTTATAATTGAATGGTCAACACAACATAGACTTATTTATTACCACAAAATAACCATATCATATTAAATATTATAACGTGTAAGACGTTATAATTTTACGAACATAGTAAGATTAATTTCAGACATGTTTAAAATACGTGACGCTCAAATAACTTATGATTGGTAAATAGCAAATTAATTATAATTTCAAATAATAGGGTGAGACTTTCAAGTGGGCTTGCATGCCCCAATCCGAAACTGTCAGTAATGGAGAAAAATATTACAAGGAGTCACGAGCTAGATTTTTATGAAAGCTGCATACCTTGATATTTGAAAATCAACATTTCTGGCGAAGAATCGTGCCGATAATTTTGAAAACAAAAAAAATGATTTGTTATCTGATTGATTCGATGATGTTGCTAATAAGAATCAATTTCTGAAAAGCGATGACATACGGCAAGTTAAATTAAAGGGGTTATTATACTTGGCAAAATGCTTCCTTTTCTACCGTTACCTTTATACCAAGTCTATACCAACATACGAGTATATCGTACGTACTTGGTAAAATAGTTCATTTTGATAGAACGCGAGATTCGTTCATGATGCGGTGACGTATGCTATATAGGCACCTGACAGTTTGGAAGTTTGTAGCGGGAATTTTGCAAACTCTTTATATTAACGTATTTTATTGTAAAACATACTTTTTATATTTGCATAGGGCTTCTAAAGCAATTTCAAAAATTAGTCATCACATCTATTATACTGGCATATATTATGCTTTTTAAAGTAACAAAGTTAGTAGTTACTTTGTAACCAAAAATTATAATAACAATATTTTATGTAGGTAGTATATAGTTCACTGTATTTACCTAATACACAAAAGTCTTTACAAAGGTGTAAGACGCAAGTACAAAAAACAAATCTACTTAATACTTAATACGCGCTGAAAAGGAAAAACAGTGTTTCACCTTTGTAGTGAAAGGTTTCTTTGATAAATAAAAATGGATATTGTGGACTAGAATGTTTTGATATTCAGAAATTTTACCGGCAACGCGCAAATGTCTAGATAGGGCTAGGAAAATGTGTTCTTACATAGTATAGTATGTATAAACTTGTAATAAAATATCTTTGACTCTGCAATTTGTCTGTCCTAGTTATTTCACATTAAAATAGATGTACATTAAAAAATAGTCAAATGTTGTTTCCAGCTACTTTAAATTTATTTATGTTTCTGTTGAATTGAGTGAATTTAATGGAGATTAAATACAGTTCATAAATTTGTGATGTTTATGGACCTAACGCAGTGTTATAACGCTTATACGTTTTCAATCCGGGAAATTTGTCGTGAATAATTGCTTGAAAAGGATAAACTTTATCATTTATTAATTATTAAAAATATCGTGAAAAATCTACGTATGATTACGTGTTTTATGACGTACGACATAGCTAAAAAATTTAAATTACTAGATTTGGCCCATTCAAATAAAACTGGGTACACAAAACTAGACTTTATTCGGGTGCAACTCGAGCTGTCATAAAGAAAGCTTTGATAAAAAGCTAAACCGTGTATGCATTTGAGATTCTTTCATGACCCGTAATGATACCGAACCATCTTGCAAAATATTTGTAACTGGTTATGAAAAGTGGCTCACGTACTACATGAATGGGTAAACAAAATCGTGGTCAAAGGTCGGTTTAACAGACTGTCGCAAAACCTGGGTTGGAGCGCAATGAGGTGATGGTGTGTGTATGGTGGGATTGAAAGCGTCTTTTTTTTTTGTTTTTACCATCAATTCGTATTTTAACTGCCAACAAGTGATAAGATTTAACTAAGTAATTGAGAGTCAGCGGCGGAAAATTGACTGATATAAAGGATGCGGATTTTCATCATGATAACGTTAGACCTTAAACATATTTAGCCGTTAAGCAAAAAATAAGAGAGTTTAACTGGGACGCCTCAATATAAACCTTACAAGTAAACATAAAGAGAGGAGTGCCAAAACAAATTGTAGTTTATTAATCATAATTCCGAAAATGTCATTAGTAAAGGGATCATGGACCTACCTAGATGAGGGCTGAAAGTAATTGAACAAAATTACACATTTATACTGATATCAAATGTGAGTAATCTTTACAAAAAAATGCCGTGAGTTTACATATAACATGCGATGAAACTTCGTCTCTAAACCTATAATAATATATTTTTAAAACTCTATAGAATTTTAGTTCTTACGGATTTTATACAATTCACAATTGTGTCATGGTGTAATCTGCGGTAGAAATATGGACGAAAAAATCAATATTTCTGTTTAAAATAAAATATTAAAATAATATATATCTAAGTTATTTCACCTTCAACAGTGAAAGGTGTTGGCGGAAGCCTTTGCCTACCAGTGGGAAAAGTTATTAAAAGAAACATCTCAATTTGAGACTCCATATTTGTAATTGCTGATTTTTTTTTCTGTAGATGATTGGTTTCTGATAACCTTCATTTCATTTTCTTCGTTTATTTAATTTGCTTATACGCATTGACGTCAACATAACACCTTAATTATTTATTGCCAAAATCATTGAAACTTGATTTTACCCCTTGAGTAATTTTTGTACTGTGATTATTTCTTATAAATAATGTGTGAATCTATACGTCTAAATGCACTATTTTGTAACAGTCTTACGTTTTTATTAAGCTACTTGACCAATCCATAGAGAAAGAGAAATAACATTACAGATAATTTGTAATATGTATAGTCTGTAAAATAATAAAGTAGATTGGTACATAACCGTGCTTCGTTCACGGTATCCACGTTAACGGTGAGATTATCAAGCAATAACATTTAAAGTAGCGAAGGGCCAATATGTCAACAATGATGACGGGCCTTTTTTCTGTTTAACTAGAACTTAACTATGTGGGTGGCCGGGACAGAAGCTATGCCACGTGTCTGTATTTATTAACTTATTTATTTATGTGGAATTTACGTTATAACAATTATTATTTTACATAACGATTATAGATGATTAAAAAATGAATATACTTCTCCTAGTATAATTACCTAAATAATTACATTTAGCGGTGATTCTTCTGATGGTGGTGGCATTATATTTTTTTATTATAAATTAATTATGATCCATGGCAATTGAAAATCAGTGTTACTTTTCTAAGCATGCTTTGCTTCAGCTTGATGACTTTAATCTTTTCTGTCATACAATAGTATATAATATAATACCAAATTATGTTTTAATTGCACTTGCCTCTTTATTGAGTATTTCTTATGTGTGTATTTACGTATAGTTATATTACAGTATATTATTCCACCATCTTACTCGCATGCGGTTCACTTTTTTAAATGCAATAACTTAATTTTTAAAGAACAAAGTAACCCTTAGAAAATTGCTTTTTTTATTATTACCAAAACTACTTCGTTTAAGATTGATACTTGTTATTTTTAACCCTTCAACCTCCTTGAGAAGTATTCTTGATAGAAAATATACCTATAACAGTAAAAATCCAGTGGCAAAAATAATTAGTTTTATGAAAAGTCCATAACCGAATTGCAAACCCAACCGAAGCGACGCGCTGTATTTTATAGTCTAAAATCTGAATACAATTCAAACAATATTCATTATTGCACAAGTTATAAAATATTTACGAAATACGACTGCAATACGGCCGTGTAATTGTTTAAACTAAAAGGAAAGACGTACTCTTGATAGAATTTGGGATGTTGAAAGTGATTCGGGATATGTTTGTGGGCTACCGGTGTTGGTGTTTGAGTGTGTGCCGACCACTCGACGGTGCGCCACCCAGACGAGCTCGGGAGGTGGTCACCAGCCCAAATACTGTTTACACACATACTTATCCGCACCCGACTGCGCAAATCGCTATGACGCGATGGCCTGTAGACATAAAGGTTTTAAAATCGATAAGGTGTGGCTAAGTTTACAATGCAATATCGTTCTTAAACTACTGTTCAGAAATTTATTTTGTTACCCACTCGTATTTATATCACACTGTCTATCCATTTGTCTTATTTTGAATAGGTTTGTGTATACTAATTCGTTACTTTCATTATACTACGCCCTATTGACTATAGGAGTAAAAAAAAACTTTTCAATGTATTTATTTCTTAAATTGATATCTGAATCTGTATTAGTCCATATACGTCCCACTGCAGGGCACAGGCCTACTCTTCAATCGACAGTACGATTGAGAGTGGTTAGGCCATATAGTCCATCACGCTGGCATATTGCGGGTTGGTAAATTGATATATGTAATAATGAAGTTCGTTAAAAACTGAGAAAAAAAAAACATTTATTTATAATTTCTTTCCCAATACAAGGAATATATTCAACACTCGTTTGTTGTTGTAGTATAGCAAATTTCTCCCAATACATAATATAGCAATCATAATTATTTCCAAGCATACCTATGACTTTATTAATATTTTTTTTGTAAGAACGACACTTTAATAGATGAAGCTTCGCCATCCCTGCCCTGTTATGGTTCCACAGTCAACAAGGAATCCTTATGGTTTTGCCAAATCCCTCCCTCTGTTAGTACATCCGCGGCTTAATTCAGATTCTCTAAATATCAGGAAGCTGCAATTTTGCTTGGTTATACGATTGGAATCCACAAATATGTAAATTTTATTTATTATTAACCGATAAAACTCAATCAATAAGGAAGACCAGGGACCAAGAAGCTTATACCCAAATGGAGATTGCATTCCGTATATAAAAGTGAAGCACAAAAATTTGACCTCGAATGGCGTTGCGACTGATTGCTATCCTTTTCATTCGAGTGACAATGAATGAACAAAAAGTCATTTTCATTCATTGTCACTCGAAAGAAAAGGATAGCAATCAGTCGCAACGTCATTCGAGGTCAAATTTTTGTGCTTCACTTTTATATACGGAATGCAATCTCCATTTGGGTATAAGCTTCTTGCCAGGGACGAACGCAACAAAAAATATATTTTAAACTAATGTCTTATTCTCTTTTTAAATTCCATAGTTGTCTGAAAGACATAGCCTTTCGGCGATAAGAATGCCAATTGTTCTTTGTAAGTATGTGAGATATCTTTTTATTAGTTTTCTTTTTGTGCAATAAAGTGTAAACAAATAAATTAGATGACAAGTACACATTACTGCACATAGTATATTGATCTATCTATAAATGGCTATCTATTAACGTCAGCTTTATTGCAACTACAATTGCAGGTTTTCAAAAATATGGCTATATAAAGATACCTAGTGGATTTTTTTGCAACAATCTATTACAACGAATTCTAGAGGAAGACGTAGGTGGTTGTAACATTGTAAATAAAAACTACTTTCATAAATGATTGACTTGTTTTTAATCGGCCTTTGGTCTTACATTATCTAAATTATGAAACACATCAATTTTATTTTTCATTTTAGCAAACAAATAAAACATTTCGTGAAATTCTTTGGCACTACATATTTTTCTTCTAGCTTCTGAATTCTAAGCTTTTACGGAGTCTATAGTGCTTTTCTGCCTTATTTTTCCCTTTCATTATTCTTCCCTGATACCGGCTATGATTACATAGAAATAAAAATAAAATATATGCTTTGACATATTACGGACGTATTTGTTTGGTAGGATTGTATCGACACGAAAGTAATGTTGTTATTGAGAGCGAGCATAGAGAGCGAGGATTAGCTGTTTTATTTGCTGACATCTTACAATAAGGATGAAAAATGATAAAAATTAACACAATTAAAAAAAACGACAAATGGTTACTTTGGGGGTATTTCGCAGCATCGACTCCCTACAACCAAAACCGGATGGCACAGCGCTGTGAAAGCAACTTAGGTAAAGGTGGCCTTCAAAACGTCTTATTTCCATCGTAAAGCATAGCAGTGTAGGTATTTTTTTTTCCACAAACTGTCGTGTTACGATCGTTCTTTGTTTCTTTCGTACCTGCCCGCATTTACTAATGTTGATAGTTCCAATAGAGAAACCTTTTCTAAATCATCATATCATACCGATTGACTACGGAGCCCTGTATTGAACGCGGTCCGACACTGATTTTAAATATGAAATAGTGCATTTAGGTAAATACAAGTAAATTAATTCGTATACAACGGTTTAATTAGCCATTCAACCATTATATTGATACAAATATATCAAGCTGTAATGACGAGAATTTATGTAAGGCTAATTATAAAAAAGAAAATGATTTATACTCTTCTTTCTAAGAGCAGTGTGATTGAAAATTCTTTCAATACCCATCTATGAAAACGATCAATACCTATCTGCTTTAAGATGTTTGAAGCAGGGTCATGTACAGACATTAAACGATTCGTAAATTAAGTTTGAAATTGTCCTGTCGACTGACTCACATGGGCACATATATAATAAATAAAAAATCCTTTATTGATTCAGATTACAAACAACGACTAGGCTAGTATCTTATAAGTATTCAGTTAGTACGCAAACTGGACCCCCTACACGTCACATGGAAAAAAGTTTTTATCCACGACATTTATAATAATAAAATAGCGCCCTTTCTTACTCCAATTCCAAATCTGTTCCCTTACAGCCTAGGCCAAACTAGTTCTCCCTACACGCAATAGTACAAACCAGTAAAGCCTTGGTGGCGTAGTTGTTCTATGGTGCGGTTACAAAGCTGAGGTCTCGGATCGAATTCCGGGTGTGGGAAGGGTTTTTATATTCATTATATCAACCCGGAGTCAAGACTCAAGAGTACTTGCCCGATATGGCGATAGGTTCACACCGTGGGAGGAAAAACTAAAGGCACTTTTGTTTTTATTTATTTATAATCTTTATTATACACCAGTAACAAATAAAAAAGAGAAACATGAAAGAAGACAAATTACAAGTGCAAGGGGTCGCCAGGGAGGGGGGCAGGTAGGGGCAGCTGCCCAGCCTCTAAAAATTGCCAAATGTAAAGCAACAATCGTTGGCTTGGCTTGCCTAATATATGGTATTTTTTTTTGCGTATACCATACTACTGTACAATAAAATTGATCGTCTGGGGGCCGCCGTTAAAATAGTATAGGTTGCAATCACATTTTTCTCATTCTTCATAATATTTGCCCCTCCCTAGGCCATCGGCTGGCGACGCCCCCTGTTAACAAGGGGCTGTCTTATCAATCAGTTGATGTCCGCCAGACAACCAAAGGACAGATAGGAGAACACGAGTTCTTTTGTTATAACCTAACTTAATCGAACCATTGCTTTGTTTAGACCTTTTAATTTATACTTATTAGACATTCAGAAGACCTGATTTTAGGATAAAATACTGGTTTATTCTATCGGTGTCAGGATTAGTTTGACCTAGGCGAAACTAGTTAATCCTAAAAAAAAGGATATGGCCGGGTAACATATTATACAAGAAAAATATATTATTTTTTTGTTAATATCTTAAAACTTGTCGTTGGTTATAGGACATTCGCATCCACTCATAACAAACAATATAAACGATGGAGATGGTGAAAAACAAGCTACATAGACTCGTCCAAGTGCTTCATGTTTCGGGTTCATTCTGTGTTCATTCTTGCAAGCATAAATGTGTCAGTGATACAGATACTCGATTGGGACTCCCGTGCACTGGCCTTCAGGCGCACTGGCCACTGTAAAAAATAATCTCGTATTTACATTGGGGAGCTATAATAAATGCGGTATAAGTGAGACTTATGAGTTATGTATAGAGGAGTGGTGTTCTGGTGCGGGGGAACTACAGCGAGGTGCTAAACATTATTATGTAGGATCGCCCTACTATTACTCATAAAATAATCTTAATATTGTATAGCTGCTTTCAAAACTTACTCAACGACTAACGTGCTTTACAAATTACATGCTATATCAATTTTCATTATTTCTGTACAAAAGTTGTATAACAACACTTGCATATGTAGGTATATATTTGACGTTATTTTTAAACGTGTAGCGATATTATACTACGGCATTACCATATTATTAATTTAAGCAAAGCAATTTAAGCAAAGCCACGAAATATTGTAAGTTATCCCTACAAATGAAGCCCAATTGTCGATGAGTTAAGAGATAAATGTAATAAAGTTAATTTAATCAACTTGTAAGGCTTGCGAATACGTCGGCGAGCTAAGGTCGATATAAAATTTGATTTAGTGTAAACTTTTTATTAAGGAATCCATAGTAAATCAGTGCGGGCGGGTGAAATTTTCAACAGAGGAGAATTTTACCTAAGGGCAAATAAAAAGGGACGCCCGGCGCGGCGGAGACGGGCGCGGGCGCCGCGAAAATTAATCTGAGTTAATTAAATTTGATTTATTTATGCTGGCCCGAATCGCAGTCGAGGGAACGATAAAAGCACAACAATACGGCTAATGAGGGTCATTTCTACGGCTTTTTCCCGGATAACGGAGTTTTTTCCGATTTGTGTAACTCACAGCTTGAGTAATCAACTAAAGTTACTCTTTGTGTGAAGCCCTTGTTTCGGTTAAGCGTCATACTTAAAGTTAACAATCCGACTCCTTTAATGATAAAACTTTTAGGAGTCCCCGATGTTCTGCGTAACCATTATAAAATATTTCGACCCGTAATATTCTTAAGGGGTGCATGGGAATATCCATATGGAGACTGTTTTGTTAACATTTTTTTATTAAACTTTGCTTTTTCTTCCACGTCGTCTCGTTTATCAGTCAAATGAAGATTGTAATATTGGAATGGTATTTCTACAGTTAATACCGAGCAAGCACGGTAAAAGTGTATTTTTCGTTGTTGTACACACGGTTTCGTTGTTGCCCCTAGTATTTGCGCAACGCCAATTGGAAATTGCATTATTAAAAAGCCTTTGTTTAGTATCACAACACTTGCTTAAAATTGTGCTCGGTTTGCCGCATTGTTTTGTTTCTCTTTCTGTTTAATAAGGCTTTTAATAATAGAATTAAAAAGGAGCTTTTATTGATAACTGTTTTTACATTTGTAAGACGATTTTTGTAAGCTTTCGACAATGACTGAGCGCTTATTATTTTTGCAATTTACTCGTATAAGCGTAAGTAAAATTCAAGTGTAGTGTAGGCACGAATACCCGGTATCTCAAGACTGCTACCGAAAACGAAGCCGAGTGGTAGTTTTAGTGACTACAGACACAATGCAACTAAAAATTTCGCAAAGAAACGCGACTGTTATTTTTTATGATTTTTTAAATATCGACATTTTTGGGTGGTAAATCCATAATTTTTGCTAAAATAATAATTTAACCTCTTTTATACCTTAGATTATTTATAAATAAAAGGGTATACACTATTATTTTAGGAAAAAAAATGCATTTACCACCCAAATATGGTCAAAGGAAAAAAAAAAACAGAAAAAAAATTGTCGCTTTTTTTTGCAACGTTTTCTGTTGCATTGTGTCTGAAGTCGCTTAAACTACCACCCGGCTTCGTTTTCGGTAGCAGTCTTGATATACCCTGTATATGAAATAGTATACCCAATGTTGTAAACTACGTAAATAATAATCGTTTCTACAAGTAGGTATATCAGTTCTTATTTTTAAGGATAAAGAAAAATCAGAATACATGGTTTTTTTTGTAGAACATTTCATGTCGTTTTTATCTAAGTACGAGCAAATCAAGCGAACTTAGATTTCGTATTGCAATGGTGTGCTTAATAATTTATTTTCTCTGAGAATGAATTGTAAGTAATAAATAAACCTAATTGTGTGTTCAGTTGAATTGTATCCACAAAGTACCGACGATTTTGTAAAAAATATATGAAGCAAATATTGAACGTGAAGTATGCTTGTGCAAACTAAGAGACAAGAAGGGTGGATGGCAATCTCCTATTGTGTTCTTAGACGTTCAACTCTTTGCACAAATTAATTATGAAACGGAGTTGTAATCTAGACTTGCGCCATTCGCCGGTAAGAGAGCGGGCGCGCCTCGGGCGTACCGACTCCATGTCAATGTTGATCTTATTCCGACAACTGTCTGATTAAATCTGGGATGGCTTACATTCATTACCGCCGACTTTATGTTTCCATTGAGATTCTTAATTAATCACAATAATCTAATGAAAATACGACATGCATGCAATATGTAATCCGTAAAACTATTGGTGTATCATGATAGCTTCTGTCGCGTAGTTAGTTATGAAGCTGTTTTTGAACGAAATGCCGTGACTTCCGTCTTGCATCCACAAATATTGTGCAACCTTCAAAGGTGTATTCCTTTCGATACTGGGTGTTGTGAAATAAAAAGTCTCCCATAGAGTCTAGTAACCACTCCACAAGTTTTACAATACAATTGTTGAGTCATGGTTGTAAATGGCTGTGCGACCGTTGGCTGAAATGTATTTACTTAGCATAAGCTATTTCCCAACTGTTTGGATGGCTTCTAAAAAGTTATGATCCACTTTGAATTAAATACATATATGGACGAGAGGTCTTATTGACACATAAAAATATTTCTAAATATTTAATAGCTTTAAAATGGAATGTGAGAAAGTATAAAGCCTTAAATAATAAGAGTGACATCATCCAAAAATAATTTCAGTTAACTTAGAATTTAGATGCTTAATTTTTATAAAGCTGAAAATTAGTCCGCGCATGCCTCTAACATATGCATCACACGATCAGCTGTTATGGTGTTCTGATCATTATGGCTGTGAAAATCAGATTCATTATATCTGGCAAGATGGAAGAACCACCAAGAGTTTCGGAGTACCAAGAAAACAACTTTTTATAGTTGCCTTAACGTACGGGCTCTGTGAATGTACTGCCAACAGCATTCTTTAGCAAATACCAAAGCAAGGCCGTTAAATTTATCATCCTTCCTCTGGAATTTATTGCGGATTACGCAAATTGAAGAACTCACCATTATATAGTTATAGCTCAGAGGTACACTCCAACTAAAAGAGATTGTAAGTGTAAAAAACATAGTAAAAAGCGTAATTGGCTTCTAGTCAACGGAATGGCCACTTATCTTTGGAACCTCACGGCATGCCATGTCGAGAACTTGCTCAACACGACAGCAGTAGCAGAGTATGAAAGTATAGTACCGCTTCATTGCTTTCCTCTGTTGGAAAATGCGGTAAACATACAACATAAATGTAGTTACTGAGTGTTGTGGCACGTAAGCCAAGTTGACAACTAGCAATAAAAATTTTACCAGGCGCTAAAGTTACATACGACATTGGCGCTGTAACAAATATTATTTCTGAATAAAATATTTTACCTACACTGACGTGTTTGTTGTATGACAGACATGAGTATTATCGAACCTCTTCTTCACCCAAGTTGCGCTCACAGCGCTGTGCCATAAGGTTTTAGTTGTAGCGAGTTGACGCTGCAATAATACCCCAAAGTAACTTTTCTCTGTTTTTTCAACTTCGTTTGTTATTATGGCAGGTTTAAACTTGCAAGTCACGTGTCAGAAAAATAAAACAACTTTTTCTCATTCCACAATAGCATAAGAAATGATAACCATGTAACTATTTTTCAGGATTTGGTCGTGTATTTGTCAGAAGCTGAAAAATGTAACAACTTGCTACTTTGATCCTTTCATGCAATTATGTACGTGGTATTTGAAAGCAAGTTTCGTGTTTTCTATTTCTAAGTTACATAATTCAGAATAAAGGAAAGGTAAGATATACAGTGTCAATCTTTGCTAGTTTTCTGCTCTATGTGAAGATTGGAAAACAAAAGGAAAAAGTTTGAAATAAAACATTTTTTTAAGGATTTTATCGCCAATTTGATTTATTTTTATATTTTTTAACTTCCCGGCTTTTCGATTATTTTACAGCTTTCGTGTTCACGGGGCAGACTGAGGTATAACTCAACCGTTCTATTTTAAAATTATTAAATTAGAAAGTTAATTTAGGTGGTTTTCGCAATCCGATCTATGCAGAAAGAGGTCACTGTCATGTCTTGAAGTCTAGTAGATGGTCGTTTGGGTTCCGATTTAATTAAATGTAGATTTGTGCTATTGGATCCCATGCATGTGCAAGCTTCATGCCATTCCTTCATGCCAATTTTCAACAATATTCTGTATTGTGAATATTAAGGGCAAAAATTATCACATTGTTGAATTGAATCATAAATATAGACCCAGGGTCTCTTGCAGTCTTCATGTAAACCTTTGATTAGTTACTTTTTGTTTAACGTTAATTATTATCAAGTAAAAGTGCTGAGTGCTCTCCACGCACTGCAACTTCTTTTCAACCCGCAACAAAAGAAGAAGAAGAAGAGCGTTTTAGCTCGCTGAGACCATAACGGGTTTCGGCAGACTGGTGGTAGGTCTCTCATAAATGGAAGACCATCTGGGTAGGTACCACCGCAATGTCTATTTCTCACGCCAAACAGCAGTGTGAATGCACTGCTGTGTTTCGGTTTGAAGGACATTGTAGCCAGAGTAACTACTTAACATGTTGAGAGTTAACATCTTATTTCCCAGGATGGCGAGCTCAGTGGAATGCCAAGCATGGCTTTGTCATTTTGTCAACGTGTTGTTTGGTTTTGATACTGTTCATGAGTAGTCGTATCGCTTATTATCAGATGAACGGCATGCTAGTCTCGTCATTCAAAAGGCTTATCTTTATCCATAAACAAAAATATTGGAAAAGAAACAAAAAGAAGCAGTTGGTAATTATTAATGACTAGCGGTCGGGCCCGGCTCCGCCCGGGTGCATACACGTTTTAAAATGGCGGTCAAAATGTTTAATTCTGACTATCAGTTTAGAATATCGACCAATCGGACCACGAAAAACGAACAATATTTCCTCGTATTTGCTAGAAATATCACTACTGCTTTCCTCCTATAGGTCATAGCGTGATGATAAATGGACTACCCAACACTGAAAGAATCATTCAAAGCGGACCAGTAGTTCCAGAGATTAGCGCGTTCAAACAAATAAACAAACTCTGCAGCTTTATAATATTAGTATAGATTATCTTTGCTGCACAGTATATATGGAATCATACTATTGGCTAAGGGGTATAATAGTCAGATTGGATAGGTAATTATTTTTTACATAAAGAGTGAGCTGCTTATGCTTGCAAATCATGTTAGTAATACTATCACTAGTTTATGTCCTTTGCTCGTGTATTAATTAATAAATACACCCAAAAGCCACATAAGTATGTACATAGTTCTGACCCTAACTTAAGATCGAATCTTGTATCGTGGGTGAAACTACAAGAGACTTTTAAGCCTCACAAACACCCGAAAGTCGATTTTGAAATCGATTACAAAGTAAATTATCAATTCGGTGCGTATGTAATATTGTCAGAATTGCACAGTTTTTGGATATGTTCTATACCAGCGTCTGAACACGTGTGCCGTATTTCATCTACTTAAAAAATAATTTTGCTTTGTACTAGGTATAGTCCAACATGGGAGCTGTATAAGATTCATCAAAATCAGTTTTCTAATTTTTGAGGTAGAGCAGGGGTGTCGATCCTTTTTCAGTCCGCGGCGGGCAGGGAGCGCTGGTACTTCAAAAACGTAGATAAAAATGGTGGTGCCACGGTCACCTTTTTCTTCTCTACATCCAGTGTGAATTGTAGCAGCTTGGAATACGCATGAATTACATGAAAAAGAAAAATCAAAAAATGTAGTTTAGCGCTATCGAATACCATCCAAATTTATTATAGGGGTTAATTATTAACTGTGTATTCGTTTATCATCGACAATAAATCCAATTACTTATTAATTAACAAGAAATAATTTAAATCATTTTACAGAAAAACATTCATATTTTTGAATTTTCGAACGCCTTTTTATTCAATGTTGCAAGTAATTAAATTGTTGAAATTCCGAAAAACTTCCGGAATAATTTTAGGTAAAAAATATAAAATATTTGAATTTGGAGCGAAATAAATTATAATAAGCCAAGGGTGAGTTTTATTTTTCCTTTATTTATTATTAATATTTTGTATTATGATAGCTATAAACAATGTAACGTAAATATGTTAATTTCCGCTTATTTATTTATTTATATATTTTTCGTGGAAAAGTCATTTATCGGTAACATTAATATAGCAATGCTACCAAAATTACGTACAAGAAAATCTCTACGTTTTCGAAGTCGCAAATGTATGACAGCGCTCCCTCTATATATAAATACTCTAAGTTGTAAATGTTGACTATTTTTCTCGGCGTCCTAACCTATCTAGTTGGTTGAAATAGAGAAGTATGATTATAATAGTTAAATAGATAGGCACAAAAATTAAATTTAGAGAGAGTGTTACTTCCCAGCGCTCTCCTATACTTTCTACGGCACATCAGAGATATAAAACTATTTTAATAGGTAAATCCAAAATGTCTAAATATGACAACATTTTGGTTGAGGTCGGTGCAAACATAGTGTTTGGTAGCGTGATTTTATATAGTCTTATATTTGGCGCCGGCCTCAAAAAATAGTGGATATATTTAGCTTTGTCTTTTTATGTATACTATGCAAATCCAAAATTTAAAAAAAATGCAAGTCATAATTAGCAAAATCAAGCTCTGTGATGGTTATATCTGAAAAAACCATGTTTTCCTTTTGTATTATTAAAATTTATCTCTTTTTTATAATATGTTTGATATATTTGATATGATGTGCAATAAAACTTCATGTTCATGATAAAATGATTTGCTATGAAATAATTACGAGCTGTTATCAATTACCTACTGTTATTAATAACTTAATCATTTCAATTATTTTCTATTCAAAAACTATTGTTATCAGTACCTACCTCTTTATTTTACGCAATTATCCCGGATAAAGTGAAGCCTTTTTAAAATCAACACCGATAATATTTATATTGTTATCCCCCAAGCATCAGATACAAACTAGACACGGGCGAGGTTTGACAAAGAGTTGAAGAAAATGGACATAAGGTTTCGACTTAGTGTAAAATTTAATAAAACGATACTTAAGAATAGCAGATGTTTCGCGTACAGATGACAGTAACGATAATACATTTTCACACAATGCGGAACAAGAAAAAGTGGGCGTGTCGCTCCGCCCTCCGGCGGCTCGTTTTCTTGTCATCCTGCAGCCTCCCACCCGGAGGACTTATCTGCTAATAGGTAGCTATAGTAAAACAGATAGGTCGGTAATGTGTTACTAAGTAATAAAGCGGCGCCATTTTGTCCTGCCGCGTGCGCTTCCAGTTCCGCGTCGGCTGAAAGTAATAACGCCTTTATGAAGTGAGCAGTGAGCGGCGCGCAGCCAGCCGGCATCAACTGATCAAAGAGCTCCGCTCTGTTTCGTTTCACGCTTGTTACTCTTCTTTCATTGTTTAACGAAACGTTGATAACACAAATTTTCAATTTTTTATGAGCGCAACTTTATTTCATAACATGCTATTATTCGTTGCTGATTTGTTGTACTTAACGAACTTAAAAAACAAACGCGACAAACTCTTCCTTTTTAACTATAGAAGGAATATTCGAATATTTTCTTTGTCAGTAGCTACAACATAACATTATATCATCATAAAATTCAGATAGAAATGTAAATGTTTATTTGCATAAACATTTAATTGCATAAACACATTAACTTTAACAAGTGTTTTTGTTTTCATAAGTTTATTTGTCCGAACTGAATTGTTATTTTAAATGGAGTTCAAAATTGCGATCGCGGTCACGTCGTCGGCTGTAGTATCACTCTATTATTTATAGACGCGTTCGATACGCAATACAAATTATTGTTTTCAAAGTATAACGTTTAGGGGAGCGCGTTGTTTGCAGAACGACCCTCCGGGAGCCCCTTGGGTGGAGCGGCTCGACGAATTTAATGCTTACGGCTAATGTTTTACGAGTTATATTGTCAGGAAAACGACGCGTTAAAATGCTATTTTATTTGTCAGTGCGAGTCTCGGCTCGGAGCTGCCACAGCGCTCTTTTGACAATTGAATTTCGATTCGTTTGGCGCATTGTGTGCGATACGACATTACGAGTCCGCGGCCGCCCGTGGGTGTTTGCGTGCGGTAATTGATACGAAGTGACAGACACGAGGGGATACTTTTCCAGCCTCCGGCGGTGGAGAGGAGTAATGTTTTGACATCCACCGAAAAGAGATGGGTGTGATTTGAAGTGCCCTTTGTGGAATTATACTCGCGGATAGCGTTTGTAATATTGACTAATGCATTTCGCTCCTAATGGATAAATGGAATGCGACAGGTGTGAAAGATTTAACTAACTCTGTTTGGGATTATAAAATGAAATGAAATTCTCTAATTACGCTCCATTGTAGCGTACCGTTTCATCTTTAGCTTTTGATATTAATTGCTTTTATGTTTCCACTTTTTATTAGCTACCTACTAATAAATTTTAATTGGCTGGTTGGATATATCTGTTAAATGAATTAACATAATGTAACATGTGTACTTACTTTTAATATTCATTATCTTTACGATATCACAAAAAATATTTCATATGTACCTGAAGATGATCTCAAGACTCAAAAGATCACAAAATCGTCAATAATAAAATGGTAAAATCAAATGTAACAATAAGCAAGTTTCTAACTCTACAAACCTAACATGCAATGGTCCACAATGCTGATAAGTATTAGTGCATAAAATATATGAATAAGACAAAAATATGAACACTTTCATCATCATATATTATAATATGAATGGAACACAATTGCACGGAGTAAGCGAAGTTAAGGACATAGGCCTAATACTAGACGGAGTAGAGAAAGTTTACCTCTCAAATTGACACCATAGTAACAAAAGAAGCCCAAATGCAATAATTTATTAAGCGTAATAATATCTATCTATCTAGAAGGAACGAATGCTGCCTTAAGAGGAAAAAATATAGATATTATAATATTCTGCAATCTGCACTATTGTGTAGTCAATTTTAATACGCCGGTGTCCAATCACAGAGAATAGTAAGAAGTAGATATCAACTGGAATTTTCATAGGGCTCCTTATGACCACAGATTGACCACTTTCTACTATAGACGTAAAATCCACGACCCCGTATTTTTTTATTGCTATGGATAAGGCGAGACGAGCATGCCGTTCGCTTGATGGTAAGCGATATGACACCTCATTGACAGTAGCAAAACCAAACACCTTGAATTACAAAGCAATGCTTGGTTTTCCACTGTGCTCGTCATCCTGAGACATAAGAAGTCTCAGTATATCCATTAGTTAATCTGGATACAATATCCTTCAAACCGAAACATAACAGTGCATTTACACTGCTGTTTGGCTCTGTATTTTTGCATGAAGTCGTAACTGGAAAAGATAAAAGCAGTTGGCAGTGCCCAATAGAATCTCCTGATACCTGATACCCCGAAATATACCGCATACCTATTTATTTATTTCTGGTGATTTATCGGTTGTTCATTACTATAAACTTTATCAGGACGCTTTGGTCCAAGGTGTAGAGCTTGTAGAATTAGAGGTTCAGCTCTTCCTAGAATTAATAACTTTTTACAGAGAAAGCCTTACAATCTTGCAAGTCTTGCCAACCTACTTTACTAGAAATATGTTAGTACGAATTGAATTTGTTTTTGTAAGGTGTCCTGGAACTTTATTAATTCAAGATTACTTTATTTTTACTGGTGGTAGGTCTCTCATATGTGAGAGGCTATCTGGGTAGGTACCACCGCAATGTCTATTTCTTCTGTGAAACAACACTGCTTAAATGCACTGTTGTGTTTCGGATTGAAGGACATTGTAGCCAGAGCAACTATTGGACATATTGAGACTTAACATCTTATGTCTCAGGATGGCGAGCGCAGTGGAATGTTGCTACTGTTTATGAGCGGTCGTATCGCTTAACATCAGGCGAACGGCTTGCTCGTCTCGCCATTCACTGCAATAAAAAAAAAAAAAAAAAAAAAAAAAAAAAAAAAAAAAAAAGATTCTTCTTACATACCACTGATTCTTTTCTTCATAGTCCTTCCTATTTTTTATTGTTTATGTAATAATTTTCTCATAGTCCACAAACGCTAAACAAAGTTTAGCGTTAAGTTAAGTGTAAATGTTTGTGGACTATGAGAAAGCCTTTGATTCGATCGAGACTTGGGCTGTGCTACAGTCTCTCCAGCGGTGCCATATCGACTATCGGTACATCGAAGTGTTGAAGTGTATATACAACAACGCCACCATGTCGGTCCGAGTACAAGATCAGAGTACAGTACGTGAGACAGGGAGATGTCATACCTCCGAAACTGTTCACTGCCGCGCTGGAAAATGCCTTCAAGCTCTTGCAGTGGAAAGGATTCGGCATCAACATCAACGGCGAGTATATCACTCACCTTCGGTTTGCCGACGATATTGTAGTCTTGACAGAATCGCTGGAAGACCTTAGCACTATGCTCGAAGACCTCAATCGAGTCTCCCAACAGGTGGGTCTTAAAATGAACATGGACAAAACGAAGATCATGTCGAATGTCCATGTTGTGCCCACCCCCATCGGTGTTGGGGGCTCGTAGGCCTTATTAGGAAGCTCAAAGTCACTCAACGAGCTATGGAGAGGGCTATGCTCGGGGTTTCCCTACGAGATCGAATCAGAAATGAGGAGATCCGTAGGAGAACTAAAATAACCGACATAGCCCACCGGATTAGCAAGTTGAAGTGGCAATGGGCAGGGCACATAGCGCGGAGATCTGATGACCGATGGGGTCGGAAAGTGCTCGAATGGAGGCCACGTAGCGGAAAGCGCAGCGTAGGACGTCCACCCACAAGATGGTCCGACGACCTGGTAAAGGTCGCGGGACATCGCTGGATGCAGGCTGCCTCCAACAGGTCTCTGTGGAAATCATTGGGGGAGGCCTATGTTCAGCAGTGGACTTCCTTTGGCTGATGGATGGATGGATGATGTAACAATTTAGCTTTCATTTTATATTGTACTTGTTAAAAATCATAAAAAATGTAATCTCTACCTCGTTTTTTTTCTTTTATTTAACTTGTGGAGGTGTTTGAGGGCAATAATCAGATATTTCACAAGACCTTCGCAAGTAGGTACTATCAATGAACGAATTCAGTGAAAAGATACACTTTTTTTCAATTAAGTCTGTCAACTGCATATTTCTGTAAGAATTTGGGCTATATAAATTATTCAACAAACGAAAAACATTTGTATAATAAATGTTACCCATGTGACGACATGCTTCGATGAATTGTAGGGGATAGGTAGTGGCTTTTTCTTCACCTTGTCCTGGCGGCGGATTAATATTGCCTTAGATCTATCCCAGTGTATTAATTTACCAAAACTTCAATCGTATCAAGACATTTTTTTAACAAAACCTAAAATTTAAATGCAACTTTCCAAGTAAGGTATTCAAATAAATGCCTAATAAAGATCTGAGCAGCCTTGACTTATTAAAATATTAAATGATTGGTACTGTAGACTTAAGTTACCTAATAATAGTAAAAGCAAGTGGCTAGCGCTGAGCGCATGCAAATTAAATCGACATTAAAGTATCAAGGGCGGATCAGGCGGTCCATTAATAAATCAGTTCGCTAAAACCGTAATTGTAATCTCAAACAAGGCGGAGGGAGCGCGGTGTTTGTTCTAACAACATTATTACAATAAGTTTGGGTTCGGTTCGCCGCCGCCGCCGCGCCGCGCCGCCGCCGCTCGCTGCTCCGAACCCCACCGGCGCCGTTCACACGATTTAAGCGGTATACGGTTACGGCCTTTATACCTACAACGGACATTTAAATTTACAAACATTTCCTTAATTATATCTAGCCGACTCGACAAAGATTAAACTAATATTGTTACTTATGCTTGTTATCTTTATCATTTATATGCAAATAATTTTATTCATATGTTTAATGATTTAAAGATAAAACAACACTCATTTATAAAATGAAATCATTAATGAACCTTCCTTGACGCAAAGATTAACTAGGGATTTCGTCAATATAAGTGAAATTCAGTTTAACTACCTACTTCAGACACTTAACAAAACTCTATCTAATATTTGATAGGATTTGCATGCAACTGTGAATATATTTTAATATCTTGTAATTGCTAAACACTATACAATTGTATGTGAGCATGCATGCATTATTTTGCAGAATATATAATCAAAAAGTATGGATTGGTTTAAATAATTTATGTTCTGGAGTGTGGATGCTGTTGGTTGAATAATAAAATAAATATTTCTTACTCTAGGAAGAATTTACTACTTCAAATCTTTCTCAAAGCTAGAATGAATATGAACGCGTAAAACTGGAAATGCTAATATTATTGCGGTTTTCCATAGTTATGATTAAATGAAACCTCGTCACTCATCAGTGAAGGCGTTAAGCCATGCCAGGTATAGCCAGCGGGCGCCCGCCGCTCGCCCTAATACATCGTCTCAGCAAGTAATATTATGTACATTACCCTAAACAACCACTTCATCATGTTACACATGCAATTTCTAAGCACATATTTTCATTATAAGTTAAGTATGTATAACTATTTTTCCTTTCGCTGAGTAGGTACATATATAAAACTAGCTTATCTGGAATTTCATTTATTATGTACCTACTCCATGTATATTTTCGTTTACAATATTTTAATCTCGCCTATTTATTGGCTGAGTTTCTTGTTTATCTACTCGTATTACCGCTTGGCAGGAGAGCTGTAGTTGCAATTGATTTAACTTTTGAATCGGTTGTTTGCATTGTCGGAGCTACCTATGAAATAATGAATTCAGTGGCAGAACGCTGCAGTGTCCACGTACAATGGAATTTGGGAATTCTATACGGACGCTTGATATTAAAACAATAGGGGATCTTGCACAGAGCGCATGAAGATTTAAGCGGCTGCGTATTATGCACATAGCACATACTGTGCGGTTGTGCCGTTCACCTAACTTCTACCCCAAAGAGTTGAAAAGCTCTTTATGCTCTGATTAACATACCTCGTCACCGAGTTTATTATTTATTAAGCCTCTTACAATTCAGTGCCACTATAAGCACATTGAGAATTATAAGCAATAGGTATGTTGACTCATATTACAAATTCGTGTAAAGTTATTGTTAACCCATTATAGACTGTATGATGGAAGTAGATATATCGCAAGAACTCTGTAAAATAGTTCATTTTGATAGAAACCGAGATTCGGTCGAAGACCGGTGGCATAGATCATAGTCACGTGATAGTTTGGAGCGGAATTTTGCTAACATATTTTGTAAAAGTATTTTTTTAATGACATTTGGTGTATTTTTTCGTATATTCATTGATTTTTTGCGTCTATGGGGGTTTACTTACAAAATAAAAACTATTCTGAAAATCAGTTAACATTCATATTAAGACATAAAGAAGCACATAAAGAATTGTCCGATGTGCCATAAACTCTCACAACAAATGAGAATATTTTGTTTGTTATGTATTCACGCCTTAAGTTTTGAACCTGTCGCGTCCCATCATTACAAAGACAAAAAAGCATTGAAATTTTTACATCCTTAAGAAAGTACTCTTCTCGAGGCTCAGAAAACCGTCTCCTTTCGTCACAATAATACTTCCTGACCTGAAGCTGATAATCTAGATTAGTTCACTAAACCTAAATTTATGCAAGTGAAGCTAGCTAAAATGTAGTAGGTGTAAAATATACTTAAGTTGTAACTTTTGTTAGTTCCTTACCGTTATGTTTGGATCGATCGGTTATAGGGTTTTAGATCTAAGTTTATGCGTAAAATCTTACGAAATATCGAAAAACCAAACCATATCAATGTATACGATCAAGTAAGTGGCAATATAAACTGGTGCCCTATAATAAACAACGAGTGAATTAACAATATACAATCAGTGGCGTACAAAAGCGCGCAGAGCTAATCTCATTGTACTCTAACGCCAACAAAAGAGTATTGGCGAGTGTTTGATGAATGTGAATGGTGTGGCGTGGCGTGTAAGAAGTCGCCGTACTGTCTGCTAGTGGCAGCGCATATTTGCCGCTTGAGTGGTGTCAAATGGGCGGCGCGGCGAGCCCCGAGAACCCAGTCAATCTGTACCGAAACTTAATGGGGCTTTTGTCGGCTAACAACCGCCTCTTGTAATGCAATTAACTTCAACAATGGACGTATCGTTGACGATTAATTTAAAGCCTTTTACAAATTATCTTTGGGGGAGCCACAAGTGACGAAATAAGAAGTGATATATTAATATGTATTAGCCACTTATATAAAATGGGTTTTTCTCCATGGTTAATATTGAATGATTTGATTTGTGAGCTGGTTTCTGCGGTTGACGTAACAATTAATATTAATATCGTGACAAGGTGTGGGTAGATCATTGTAAAATTTATAGGACTGTAAATATACTGCATTCATTGTTTAAATGCATCGTATGAACAATGAATGAAATGATGTTGTTTTAAAAAAACGCTTCTGTATATAAGTTATTTCTTGTTTATTTGATACTCAATCCTACATATTGCTGCTCTACCACGGTCAAGCGACGGCAACCACGGCTGAAGGATTAACGCTTAAGACTATAATTATGACTTAGGAAGGCTACATAATTTCGAAATGTATACCGTAACACAATCATTTTCTGATCAGGATTCAAAGCTTTTCAACGGATGTTTCTTAACCCCAGTTCTATAATAAATTGCTTTCCTACTACTAACTGCGCTACGAACTCCTCTTGTTAAATAAAGACTTACATTTCATACTACTTATTGTGCGTTTAAATACACTGCTGTAGCAAACACGAAACTTCACGGTAATGTGAACATTTCGACATACAATTAAATTAGGTTAGCAAGAAAATCACAATCATGCGGAAGATATGAAACGACTCGAGTGAATATTTTGGAATGAATAGTTAAGTAACATGTCGATATCAATGAATAGTGTAATAGAAATAGTCAAAATAGAGAGCGGTGTGTGTTGTGACGGCGAGGTGCTACAATGGGCCGGCTACCGAGACCACCCGCAGTCTGGGAACACCGCGGGATTGTGCGCCTCCACTCGACTGGAAGCGCCGACAGACTCAACTCGCTTACCGACAAATATCAATGATTTCTTCACCAGAAGTCCACAAAGCATTTTTTTTACTCAAACACGGAGGTAGTCCTGTAGTACGAACAATCTTTACAACGAAATTGGTCCGTCTCAATTGTCCGCGACTAATCTTAAGTTATACTGAGTTATAAAGTAGCGATCATACACAGCCTCACAACAGACGCACGGATTTAATATCGGCTTCTGAATGCCTCAATACACTTTGTATTAATTTTTTTGTGGGACGATTTCATGCTCTACATTTCAGCTTAGGAAAATTGTATTTCTGTCTCTGTCCCACAATGCATCGTATGATATTTATCCACGTTCATTTTCAACTGTACGGATACATCTCGTTTGTAGATTATTATTATTGAGTAGTGGATATTTGATGCCCCGGACTCTGTCCGCAGCACAGAACAGTTGAGTGTCCGCATGCTAGAGTCGCATTAATTATAAATTCGCACCATTTGTAAAAAAAAATATTAGTAATATATAGTATAATACGCGCGAAACAACGATTCTAGATATTTGGAGTAAATTATAATAATAAAATCTTTATTTAAATTACATGACATGAAACAAATAGTATGACCAGAGGTATCCAAACTAGGCAAAGCCTGTAACTTGGAATACTAAAGTAGTTAGTAGGTTGAAGATGCTTATTGTGTAAAGTGTAATGTTGAGTGAATAATGTTGCAGGTGTGGTTCAAGAACCGTCGTGCGAAATGGCGCAAACAGAAGCGCGAGGAGCAGGAGCGGCTGCGCAAGCTGCAGGAGGAGCGGTCGTGCGGGCGCGCGGCGCTGCTGCCGCGGCAGGCGCACTCGCCGCCCGCGCTCTCCGCGCCGTCCGCGCCCGCGCCGCGTCTCTACACCGACGACTCCGACTCCGACCTGGAGGTTGCCTAACTCAGCCCCACGGACACTCACTTGTGACATTAACAAACGTGTGGACTAATGACCCAGAGCCTGCGCTGGCTCCGATTCTCGTCCCAGTGGATTTGCTGGACGTTTGTGTAAGACGTTCTAATGAAATAAATCAATGGTGTCGGTGTTGTGCTATAAATGGACAATTAGTGCTAATATACTATCGGAACTGTTCGTATCCTCTTCAGAATGTAATATTATGTATTAATTTCACGATAATGCAAGTTATCGTGTGCGTAATTGGTAAAATATAAAGAGTGTATCATTAATATAATGATGTTTAGATATCAATACTAAATGTGGGTAATGCGTAGAAAAATGTTTATATAGATATTATATTCACAGTATGTATATTCGTTTCGGTTTATTTGCCTCGTGACTTGTGCAGTTTTATTCTATGTTTTACATTGGCGGTAGTAAACTTTATAAGAAAACAATGTCATATCCTAAGCTGCTTTAGTTAACTCTACCTACTATAATTTTAAATTCGTTGAAAACACATTGTAGACATTAACACAACATGAAGAATATTTCTTGGATGATATTTCTTGAACTGTAATGCTGTACCTACTGATAGCTATTTTAATAATGAATACAAGCTATAAAGTTCTAAAACAATTCCACTATAATGTTGTAATCACTCCCAACAGTCGTACGTTGATCTTAACTCTAGTGTAGAGTTATAAGAAACTACGCGAGACTTTGGTCTTGCTACCTACCTGGGTCCCAGCTCCGAAACAAATGTGAATTGTAGGCGGCACAAATATTTATCCTGGTACGGAGACTGAACCTCGGGACTTACAATTCTTCGGTAGAATTCTTCATATTATCACTCTTCTACAAATGTTTACCTGAATATAAAGCTATCTTTAAGGAATATTTTTGGTACTGTACAACTAAAAAGCAGCACTAATAATCACGATTATTTATAAGGTAATACTATCATACTCGTATTTTGCTCTGAGAATGACTGTGTTGTATTTGAGTATTTGTTAAACTAGAACACTTCCATTAAAAGTTACTGTACCTACCTTATTTATTGTATGTAGATATGAAGTACTAGGTAACAATACAATTATAATAATTATTTAATTTATTGCGTTTTCTTTTCATTGTCTATAACTGATTGCGATTGAATCGTAATCGCTAGATCACACGGAATTCCCAAAGCGGATTAGCATTGTGTTGTCAAAACACTGGAACACAATTCAGCATACAAATGTAATCAGGTATAGCCTTGCACATGCCATAATTGTGGTATCATCGCGTATGTCATCTTCGGGCGGCGCGCACGGCGGGCGCCTGATCAAAATTTCTACGCGCGTAGTAACACGTAAGTATGAATGAATTTTAATAAAGATAAAAATAATCTATGATCGACTCATTATACGGTCTTATAACGCCTACATTGTTACGTATGTTATGTGGGCTAATTGATAATAACGATTTGAATTAAATATTCTAGATGATTATTTAGATCGACAGCTTCCATAATGAATAAATATGAAACACAACTTTGTTTCTACTGCGGTTTGTGCATTAATTGCTTGCATAATAAATGGAAATTGGTTTAATTGATTATAATATGTATATACATTTGTAAAGTAATGGTTTATAAATGATAGGCAGCTGGGAACAATACTCATCGGATTCACTATTTACCTCTGGTAAACCGATCATTAAAACATAGTAACGGCACTCAAGTTACCTAATTGAGGTGCTTATTGATTACTCTAAAAATCACTAAAATATAACCGACTTCAAAATATGCATAACATATTGAAAGCGGGCCGCTATGGGTAAACATACAGAACCTATGTCTTCTAATTATTTAAGTTTCACATGTTTTATGTAGAGTTAAGCTTCTTCTGATTCTCCGCAATTTAACTCTTAAAAAATACTTTCAAGTCTATACATAAAACCCCATTTACTAGGGGGGAAAACACAATTACCACCAGGATTTAGAAAAGTTGTATCGTGTAAACATTTGTCAGAACACCATAATTAATGCGGCTATGTCATGACATTGGCATACTGTTCTCGCCGCGAGAAACTCGCCCGTGTATATGAGAGGCTTTAGTGAAAATAAGTGCAGCCCGCCAAGCCACCAGTTTTAAATCGTATTTGTGTTATCATGAAAACAAAATCAAACGTAATCAAATATCCTTATGTCGTATTGTTAGACTCACCAGAACCACATCTACTTTATAAACGTAAATTCCTCTTTATAAAGGTTTTCTGTATTTTTATGACAATCCACCGGATTACTACAAAGTCCGAGGGAATAACATTACTTTTTTTCTTTCACTTTAATCTTTAAAGGTTGTACGTCAAAACATTGTTTTTACATCTATACATATAAATAAAATTGAAGTGTCTGTTTTAAAATTGAAAATAAAATAAAATGGCCAACTACATATCGTTATATACACGATACCTGTGCCGAAAATGATATTTTAATTTTTTTTGTCTGTCTGTCTGTTTGTTCCGGCTAATCTCTGAAATGGCTGGACCGATTTTGACGGGACTTTTTTTGTCACGTAGCTGATAAAACAAGGAGTAACCTAGGCAACATTTATTTCAGAAAAAATCTTTTATTTTAGAAAAATAAAGTAATGTTGCAATGCCCGCGCGCAGCTCACGCGCATGCCACCACTGGGCCGTTACGTCGGGTGCCTCCCACCACTTCTCCCACCAACGAATCAATATCACATTTACAAAATATTGTATATAAAGAAATTTTTCAATAAAGGTAATACAAAAAACTGAAAATAAATGTGTAACGGGAGTTTACCGCCGCTCGCTGATGGCGCCATCGTGGAATTAGATCGCGGTATGGTATCGTTACAAAGGTTGATAATTAAAATAAAAATGCAAAACCCAAAAAAAAATTTAAATACACTAATTAACTTTTTTGTTAAACTCCACGCGGACGAAGTCGCGGGCACAGCTAGTATTCCCTAAAATTACGATTGGTGACTTGTAATTTTATGCATTTTGTTACCATATCCATTATTTTAAGTTTGAATAACGTAAGGATTAAAGATTGATTTAAAAATAAAAAATATATTATTAAGATATTTTATTGATTATAAATATTTACTGGTCAATACATTATCACAAATGGGTACGTTGTGCATTACGAAAAATATTCATACATGCACATTGCATACTAGTCTGCGTTATTTATAAAGCTTGTTACCAAAAATCCATAGCTACACAATATAACCGAGTTACACACACACAAATATGTTTTGAACAGTTTAAAAACTTTGAACAGTTGTGTATCAACCTGGCTGGATCTGCTTTTTGAATAAAATTTGGTATGTCCGTTAAATTACACACATTTTTACATGGAATATCATAGAATTGCCATTCTTAATTCTAGTTTAGCCAATCATTTGACCATTGTTTATTTGGCGACAGTGTCGGTGGTGCTCTAGTATGTAAGCGAATATTGAATTAATAGTAGGCTAGGGGGTAAGAGTACGCATACGCGTATGGGTAAGAATATGCGAAGGGCGTGCTGTAGTAGGCAGGCGCGTAGTACCCGTAGTCTACCAACACTTGGGGCTTCGCCGCAGCAGGGCTAATGAGCAGCAGAGCCGCGAATGCCAGCAATACCAACTGCGAAAAAAATAATTAAACTTATTGTTTTTAGATTATAATTTAAAATACTGGAATGGAACTGCCATTCGATACTCTACCTGGACGGCATTTGCGTTATTCATAGGGGACGAATATAACATAAGATTATGAAATGTACAATTCTGCCCAATATTATTTACGAATACTATCTAGATTCGGGAAAACACTTTTTATATGACAAAAAAATATATCTGTACAAAATTTTAGGCCATTGTATTTCTATTTGTTTGTATTTGTGTTTTTTATATACCTAGTAAATTCTTCGAATGGGAAACATTAAAACCTATGTTGTCAGTATAAAAGAGAATCCCGCGTGCAATTTTCTAACCTTTTGTGACTTCATCAAGATATTAGAATAAAATAATTACAGATGTATCTGTGTTGGCAGTAACTTATTTCGAGTTTATTTTAATTTGCTAAAATGGATAGTTCATTTGTTTTACATTAATTATTGTTTTGTTTTTAAGTTTCACATGTAACAATTAAATATCAAAGTTGTCAATATTTTGCTGTTGGTTTTTATATTATTCTGCTTATTGAAATGCATATTTTTTTTTATATGATGTTTTCTTACAGCAACATAAAATTTGTTTTAAATACATACGTATTTAAATACTGTAAAATAAATATTTGATTTCCAATAATAATAATAAAACTTACCAATTTGAACATGTTGAATGTTTTGATAAATATAGTTGATAAATAAGAAGCACTGAGCTAATCTAGGAGCCACTAGACGAGACAATGCTGGATGATGCGATGATAGTGTATTACTGGTATCTCATCCTTCTGCTCCTTTATATAGGTAGTCCCGTTCGTGACTGGAAATGTAATGAGTGGCGGACCGTCCTCAACGCGCAATCATGTTCGTAAAAACTCTGTATATATACCTACACAATGTCGCATTAACGTTAATTGTACGTCATATCCATATAGAACCCGGATCACGGACTCAACAATAGTAGCGTAGAAGATTCGATGGATAAATGTTTGTAAAAAACCCCAAGACTATTTTTGTGTATCTCCGGGAATGATTTAATTTCATGTGATTTGTCACGTATTAGAATTACGCGTGATGATCTGTGTGCGTTGACAAACTTGTGCTTTACGAGTATTAGTAACAAATAAATCGCTACATTAAAAAGTAGCAAAGTACATGCAGATACTTCCTTATTTAGAATACGCATCCAGATGCTTATAACAATCGAATACATATTTATAACCAGGGGTTTCTATATATGTATACTCATATAAGTATAAACACTTAAGTTAGAATAGTGCAAGAGTCTGCACTTTTCAACCTCACACACTCATTACAACCTACTGAACGTCTAAGTATCAAGCTTGTTATAAAATCATATTAAACTTATATTAGCTTCGCTTAGCTAACTAGCTAAGCCAAGCTTATTAATAACTAGCTGTGCCCGCGACTTCGTCCGCGTGGAATTTAACAAAAACTTTATTTTCCTAAAATAAAAGAATTTTTCTAAAATAAATGTAGCCTAAGTTACTCCTTGTTATATCAGCTACCTAACAAAAAAAGTCCCGTCAAAATCGGTCCAGCCATTTCAGAGATTAGCCGGAACAAACAGACAGACAGACAGACAGACAAAAAAATTAAATATCATTTTCGGCACAGGTATCGTGTATATAACGATATGTAGTTGGATTTTTTTTTTATTTTCACTTTTAGAACACTTCAGTTTTATTTATATGTACCTATAAGATTTATAGATTATTAAAACAGCAACGTAATAAGTGTTATAAGGGTCAATGATGTGCCACCTTACAGCGTACGCGTTACAGCACTTTAGGTAGAGTCACGTAGGTATTTCATGTTGCACTAAGCACGTACGACTAAAACTAATACATATTCCCTATCTATCTATATCGGCTAAGCTACAGTCCACTGGTAGGCTTAGACCATCGCCTTAATCGCGTGGGTTGCGGCCTTACTCCCTGATGCTGGTCTTAAGCGGGGTATCTAAACTACTAGATACACACACTTTTTTCTAATCTTAAACTCATATCAATTATTTTTTGCTTTTTGGTTGATCATTTATAAAAGCGTATTTTGTTTTATTTTATCTATAATTTAATTGATTGCACTAAAAACCATTTATCTACGGCTGTATTATCAAAGGAAAGACAGCTGCGTGCAAATGACACACTTTTATATATTAAAAAAAAACGGATTATTCTAGATAAGATAAAGTAAGTTTTTTATTATTGTATTGTCGTCGATCGTGGATAAGTATGCAAAATTTCGAGTCAATCCGACGTTTTGAAAGGGGTCAAAATCATGTTCAAAGATTCCGTTACATACTAACATACGTCTGAAGTTAATAAAAGCGTATTTAAGGGTCTCGAGACTTCTATTGTGAAATAATTAAATTATCTGTATTCTATAGTTTGCAATCTTAAATCGCATATATAGGCGTTACTCTAGCCCAGTTTAGTATTTAATATTTTATTATATTTATTATAATTGACGTCCCGCTGTTAATTATTAAGTACAATATGAAGTCGGTATAACTGATTATATTTTGTTAAAAATAACAAAAATAGAAGCAGTCTTAAAAAAATCTTTAGAACAAGTTTTTTACGTTTTTAATTTATCTAATACCAGTGCAGCGGTCACTCCTGGTCCCGCCATGGACGGATCCAGGAGGGAATTCATGGGGGTAATGACCCCCCCCCCCCCCCCTGGGCTGGCTCCAGATTGACAAAATGTATTAATTATCTTGTTGATAAAATTTATAAACACAATTAATTCTTTGAATGTCGATAAATAAAGTAAAGAGTGTGTATCCACAAATCACGGCTGTAACAAACTTTAAAAAGTCATTGTTACGAATTGGAGTATTGAAATCGGACCCAGATTTCTGACATGAATTATATGATCCCCCCCCCCCCCCTGGCGTAAAATCCACAGAATATTAACAGAAGTCAAGCTTGTGTATGTACTTCACTTTTGTTGCTCACACTACGCTCGGCGTCCGCGCAAGGGTTGTTAACTCTGGCTTATGCGAAATCACGTATCGTGTTAATAGCACTCGTATCGTTTGTGACTTTTAAAATAAAATATATAAAACACAGTAATACAATAAATAAATTTTAATTTTATTTATGAACTCGCTGAGAATCTGTATGTCATTATTCTAAGTTTTTTTTATTGTTTTTGTATAATATATGTTATTTTTTAATGAAATTTATATTCAATTATTATAATCTGTTGTTTTATATACAAGTGTAATAACTTTTATTCATTTGCTCCATCTTTGCACAAAACATCTCACTATTTGCGTACCCGAAGCGGGTGACACTCGCGCTCGCAGTGGTCTCGACTGGTTTGAAATATCGTGTCGGTGAACGCTGTCTATGTATGCGTTGATTTAGCGCGCTTTGTATGGAGCTTGACTTCTGTTAGTTTAGTATTCTGTGGTAAAATCTGACATGAACTATATGACCCTCTCCCCGCCCCTGCACTGGCGTAAAATCTGACATGAACTCTATGGCCCTCCCCCAGCCCTGGCATAAAATCTGGATCCGCCCTTGGGTCCCGCCCGGTTGCAGATACACTTTTCTCCGGCCAAGCAGCAGTGTAAATATTCTGTTGTATTCCGATTTGAAGGACATTGTAACTACTGGACATAACAAGATAACATCTTACGGGCCGTCCGTCACGTGATCTTTTATTTAACATTTTTTGACCTCCCTCCCCTTAAGTGATATGTGGCGAGATTTAAGACTACCCCTTCCCCCCCCCCCCCCCCCATCCAACAAAACGTGTATTTTAAGTACATATAAATTTCTTGTGGCAGACTATTAAATAATTTCATGTCACAGGCTTGTGCATCACAATTGAACACAATTAAAAATATTTTGGGTCGAATACTAGATCTATTAATCTCTACCTTAGATTGTAAGCTTGTATCATGTGTTCCACTAGTACAACCTGACAACCATCATCCACCATTTTGTGGTTTAACTAAATATAAATTTATGTCCTATGACTAGATGCCCAATTCTGAAATATAACTATAATAAAACTAATTTTGTGGATATTATATCAGATCTCAATGCAATTGATTGGGACTTAACACTTAATAACATTGGTTCTGAAGAAGCTGTCGACATCTTCTATAATAAATTGTACGGCATCATTACACAGCGCGTGCCTTTGACTCGCAAATGTATCTACTTCTCGCTTTCCAGTTTGGTTTTCCCCGTCACTGAGACGCATCTTTAAGAAGAAAGATAACGCTTGGAAAAAATGGAAAAAGTTCAGTAATAGCTCAGACTACTTAAAGTTCTCCAATTAAAGAAGACTGTTTCATCGGGAATCTGCTAAGTGCTATCAAACTACATGCAAGCCGTAGAAGACAACATACCGATAAATATAAAGTTCTTTTGGTCATATACTACCGTGTCCAAAAAATAAGGTGACTTTTGAATTTAACCTGCGCGCGTCGAATGATTTGGAGATTTTTATTGTTTTTAGTTTGGTAGTACCAAGGTAGTACTGTCAGTGACATTTATGTCAAATTACATGTCAAAATATTCATTAGTGTTTGAGACATAGATGTAGTATAGAACATAGATCGGCAATGTGTCATTTTGAGCGCGACCAAAACTGATTTACGATTGTGTGCGTGAAGTTTACATGTGTGCTTGACATATAGTGGTGTACCATGCACTTTCGATACTATCATATCGATATCGATATAGCTGTCTGCCTGTAGTTGCGAAATAAAATGTTATGGATATATGCGACCTTTTATTATATATTAACAGAAACTTATTGGTGTGTTTATTTCAATACAGATTGATAAACACACAAATAAATAAAGATAAATTGTCATATTATTTGATAACATTTTGTTTGAGATGTTTTGTATGGGTCTTTATGTTCACCTGAACAAAATTATTTTTTTCATTGTGATGTATACATAGTACATATACTAATTAAATTGAGAACAAAAAAACCTTTTATTAAAATAAAACTATAATTTACGAAGTTTTAGCATTTTCGGTTTATTTTTTTCATTTTTAATTTCCCGTCGCGAAGTTTCAATTACTTTACACCTTTCGTAGTCACAGGGTGGACTCAGTCTGCAACAAAATCCGTGATTATTAGTTTTTTTCAATGAGTAACATTCGCGTAAGTCTAAGAAACACATTTTTACTATAAAAATATTATACTATATATATATTATACCGGGTATCTCAAGACTGCTACCGAAAACGAAGCCGGGTGGTAGTTTTAGTGGCTACAAACACAATGCAATTAAAAATTTCGCCTAGAAACGTGACAATTTTTTTTTATGATTTTTAAATATCGTCATTTTTGGGTGGTAAATCCACAGTTTTTGCTAAAATAATAATTTAAACACTTTTATACCTTAGAGTATTTATAAATAAAGGTGTATATACTATTATTTTAGGAAAAAATGTATTTACCACCCAAATATGGCCATAGGAAAAAAATAACAAAAAAAAATTGTCGCTTTTTTTTGCAACTTTTTCTGTTGCATTGTGTCTGAAGTCGCTTAAACTACTACCCGGCTTCGTTTTCGGTAGCAGTCTTGATATACCCTGTATATGTATACTAGAGTTAAAAAAAATGCTTATTTAAGTCAATTAATTGACTTGTAACACATTGGGAAGTGTTGGACGCCTGCTAGGCCGCGTTGGAGGTGTACGGAGGAGCTTGTAGGAAGTCGTTGGATGCAGGCAGCTTACAACAAACTGATGTAGACATTCTTGTGGAAGGCCTATGTTCATTAGTCGCATTCCTGTGGCTGAAAAAAGAGACAGTTTAATAAACTATGAAGCTTTTCTCGATCACGTCACCTAAACTAATGTTTTTCCTAAGAGAATTATAAATTTTAAACCTATACCTAATGTTATGATAAATGAATAATGTTGCTTCAAGGTTTGGACGATCATACTGTGCATAGAAGTATCGCAAATTTTATAATAATATCGAATATGTTCTTGTTTTACTATTATAAATTGACAGCCTCTTGGCAGAGACTGAAACAGGTTCTTAATTCATTAATCACACACATGAAGTGTTATATTAACTATTCCACAAATATAAAAAAATGAGAAAAAGTAAAGTAATAACTAATATTGTAGAATGAATACGATAATAAGGGCCGGGGAAATATGGCCGGGATAACGCCAGGTAGAAGAAGAAGAATGCACACTATCACAACATACTATAGCTCCATAAAAATGTAGGGAAACATGTGTTGTCATCGACTATTTTATCGACAACCTTGTATTGATCGAACCTGTCAGTCAATCCCTAGCAACTTTTGGTTGAAATTATTGTAAATTCACGTATTTGATATTATTTTTTATACGTAATGGATGCTTTCAGCGTATTTATATAATGAAATACTATATTCTTTTCTACCGATATGTATACACAGATTTCCATTTAATTCTATAATATCGTCACAAAATAGTATTGTGCAAAAGTGGCCGGTACCTGTGAAAACTTTAATTATTTCGGATTTTTACGCCTGCATGAACCACACCTTGGCACTGCACAATGCACTATAATAAACTACGTTTAATAAATATAACCAAGTACTGTAAAATTAAATAAATTATAAAAAAAGCGGATTTGTTGCTCGCTTAGTTTGACATATTTCGACTCTGGGTCACTGCAGGCTACTTCTGTGTAAACGTATGGTCGCATCATGCATCTCGCTTTAACATATGAGTTAAATTATTCTATCTCTTTCACATTGCCGATCTATGTTTTATACTAAATCTATGGTTTGAGATACGCGCAAAAGTGAGTTTTTCGTTTTTTGCGATGTCGAATTTTGTTGAGCAAAGAATTTGCATTAAATTTTGTTTGCGGAATCAATTTTCTGCTGCGGATATGTTAAGGATGGTGCAGAAAGCCTTTCGTGATGAGGCTATGTCTAAAAAAAATGTTTACAAGTGGTATAGTGAGTTCAAGCCGGCCGTGAACTTGTCCAAGACGAAGAGCATCCTGGGCGACCATCAACCTCAACCGACGAAACTCACATCCAACAAATCAAAGATTTGGTGTTGAAAATCCGTCGATTAACGATTAGAGAACTTGCTGATGAGGTTGGCATATCAAAAGGCTCGGTCAATACCATTTTAAAGGATGTTTTGGGCCTCAAGCGCGTCACATCTCGACTAGTACCGAAAACCACGATAATGCACCATCCCATACTACACTAGCTAATTCGTGATCATTTCGCCAAAAACTCAACCCATATCGTTCCGCAACCACTGTATTCATCTGATCTGGCGCCGTGCGACTTCTGGCTGTTCAGCAGGCTCAAAAGACTGCTCCGGGGACACCGTTTTGACACGATAGAGGAGATTCAAGCCGCAGCGAAGACGGCACTGAAGGCCATCCCGTAAACTGACTTTAATCAGTGTTTCAAAGATTGGAAAATCCGTTGGCATAAGTGCATTGCATCGGGAGGGGATTACTTTGAAGGGGACTAAATTGATTTGGAAGAATAAATAAAGATTTATTAAAATAAATACAATGTCACCTTATTTTTTGGACACAGTAGTATATCAAATCGTAAGAAAAATATTTTTTTTTTTTTTATTGCAGTGAATGGCGAGACGAGCATGCCGTTCGCCTGATGGTAAGCGATACGACCGCTCATGAACAGTAGCAAAACCAAACAACACCTTGATTAACAAAGCAATACTTGGCATTCCACTGCGCTCGCCATCCTGAGACATAAGATGTTAAGTCTCAATATGTCCAGTAGTTACTCTGGCTACAATGTCCTTCAATCCGAAACACAACAGTGCACTTACGCAGTGTTGTTTCACGGGAGAAATAGACATTGCGGTGGTACCTACCCAGATGGCCTCTCACATATGAGAGACCTACCATCAGTTAAATTTTCCCTCCAACATGTACTTTAATGATATATCATCAAACGATCCCACTGTCATATGCAATATGTTTTCGAGCTTTTTCTGTTCTGTATACCAACCATGCACCTTTGATCCAACTAGTTGGGAACCTCCGGATGAACGCCTAGATAATATTCACACATGCATTTCAAATATAAAATTTTCCAGGGAAAGTATAATCAGAGAACTTAATTCGATTGACGTAAATAAAGTAGCTGGGCCAGACGGTCTCCCTCCCAAATTCTTTGTTTCGACTTCTGAGGTGATTTGCATTCCCTTGCATATAATTTTTAACAAATGTCTGCGCGAAGGTATTTTTCCGACAGTATGGAAACAGGCATTTATTAGGCCCATTTATAAAAGCGGCGATAAAAATAATATAGAAAATTACCGCCCGATCTCTATACTTTCCACACTGTCTAAACTTTTTGAGCGCCTTGTACATAACTCTCTGTATCCACTCTTTCACCAACTTATAATACCTTAACAACATGGGTTTGCAAAAAGACGTTCTACAGTTACTAACCTCATGATATTCACTAACTTCCTTTTTAAGAATATGGATCGACGAGTCCAAGTCGATATACACTGCGTATACGGATTTTCGAAAGGCTTTTGACAGGTTGGATCACACAGTACTTCTAGCAAAAATTGCATTTAACGGAATTCGTGGCAACTTGCTTCGTTGGTTCAGCTCGTATATTTACAATCGCACACAAAAAGTAGTAGTTAACGGCTCTGAATCCGACTATATAACCATTACGTCTGGAGTTCCTCAGGGCTCTATATTAGGCCCTCTACTTTTTCTTGTTTATGTCAACGATATTAACCGCTGTTTTCTGCATTCTAATTATTAATGTACGCAGATGATATCAAAATATACAAAGCCTGCAAAGACCGTAACGACTGCTTATTACTACAAGACGACCTTAATAGACTCTATACTTACTATTCAAATAACAAATTGTGTCTCAACATCTCTAAATGTCATGCCATCTCATTCACAAAAAATAAAAATGCTATCCAATTTAATTAGTCCATTAACTCTGAGATTTTAAATAAAGTTAGTTCAGTTCGCGATTTAGGCGTCATTTTAGACTCTAGTTTACATTTTGATTTACATATTGATAACATCGTCAATAAAGCCTTCCGTATGTACGGTTTTTTCATGAGATCATCATGTGACTTTGTGCGACCTTCCACGTTTTTTTTTTTATTATATAAATCTTTGATTAGGCCTCATTTAGAATATGCTGTCTCGACCTGGAATCCTTATATGACAAATACAATACTAGAATTGAAATAGTCCAGAAAAAATTCTTGCGTGCTCCGAACTTTAGATGTTTTAAATTTAAAATGTCTTATGATCAGTTACTATTGCGCTTCAATATCTTAAGTCTGGAATCAAGACGTTTATTGCTGAGTGACATGCTGCTGCATGGCACCCAGCAATAAACGTCTGCATGTTTTGCAACAATAGGTTTGACTGTCCTGGAGTTATAAATGATTTATGTTATACTGTGCCCAGAGCTGTTGTGAGACGAGGTGTGCGCGTGCCCAGGTTGTTTCATATCGACACGTGTAGAACTAATGCCGGGGTACGCGCTCCCCTCCGCAGACTTGTGGATGATTATAACAGGAATTTTATCGATGTTGATATTTTCTACTTATCAAAGTACCAATTTAGGAAGAATGTCACTCGTAAACTTATTGTTAAATCATAACCTAATTAGTCACGTACTCGATGCAATGTACAATAGTTTGTTCACTATTTGTAAATACATACAATAATTGTGTTTAAATAATCTGTGGACAATGTTGTTGGTTGAAGATTTGTATATTCAATGTATGTTATTATGTTCTACTAACCTGTATTTTTCAACTGTTTTTTGTCCGGATAAATAAAAAAATGAAATCGTATTTTTTTTTCGTTATTTTTAAATATGGGTATAAAGTATAATCCATTTTTATTCTGACATTAAGGACCATGATTATGTGATTATGTGTCGAAAAAAATACACGTGATGTCTTACTAGACCCCCATGGTGATATTTCGTGATTTCTGTCCAAACCAAAATTCAAGTCTCGCATGATTAATGGACGGCCCCTTATGTCCTAGGATAGGAAGAATAGTTTATATACTATGCCCTATGGTGTTCGGTCTTGCTACTGTCCATGAGCAGCTTCGATCAAATATACACTAGATACACAGTTCCCTGTAAAAGTTCTGTTAAAAAGTGGCACCGATGCATGACATGAAAAAAAGTAAACAAAAAGATCACATATTCCAAATATATTAACACAAATTCGGCCTTATTCCTGGAGCTTAAAGTAGCTTTTCACATAATATTGTCTAAAGTTTTGCGACGTTTTAGAAGCAACGGTCGGTGCGTGACTGAAGGCGAAAGAGTGCTTGAAGCACTCTTTTTTGGTGCCATTTTCTAAGCGCTCATGTTGTATCTAGTGTATATTTGATCGTAGATGAGCAGTCGTATCGCTTATCATCCGCTGAATGGCACAATTGTCTTACAATTCATCGTAATAAAAAAAAAATTAATGTAGTTTTATGTGAGTGTGTGCATGTAATTACATAGTATGTATAGTAATTTAAACATATTTTGTAAAATATATATTTTAATAGCACTTATACAAATCAATCATCATCTAATTTCTGTCGCATGTTTCTTTTTGGGTTGTTGAATTTGCGCTTTTTAAATTCGACGGGTCCATCGCCGAGGGACTCCACTTTTTTCTCTTTGAACTGTATTTTCGGCTCGGGCTCCATTATGACAGGCGGAGGGGCTGGACCTTTATCAGGTTGTGGTAACTGCAAATCTATATTTTCTACTTTCCTGTAACAACAATATTATAAAATGTTAAGTATAATGTGCGTGCTGGCCATTTAGTAACGGTGGTCGCGGGTTCCAATCCCAGCGTACAGCTTTGTTTTTTTCAAAGTCATGTGTCATCACACACTTGCTTTAACTGAGGAGAAACATTTCTAGGGTGTATAAAGTCGACCGTCCCGCATTAGGCCAGCGTGGCGTGGTGAACTAAATGGCCTAAAAACTCTCAATCATACTATCGCTTGTAGAGGAGGCCCATGCCCCGCTGCAGTGAGACTTAGATATACGGGTTGATACAGAATGTAACCCAGGGTTTTATATATATTGTGAATATGGTTTATTATACTTCTCCTTAGCCAAGTTACAATTGCTTCCAATCTGTAGGGCGGTTCACGTAATATAACAAGTTCAGCTGCAGTGCAGTTGCGGTTAAGTTTCGATAAAAACAGCCCTTTTCGTATTCTCGTAATACGCTCGCGTCAAGTTCGCGTCACGCGAGCGCTTTATGCTGAAAACAAACTGTAGGTTTTTGTCTTACGCACAGAGTAAAGAAGCGGCCATAAATACTAGAGCAACGCGTCTTACAGCGATCTGAACAATAGATTCTTTTGTTGTGTGCACACTGTCGGTCGAAATTCGAGGGCATGACCTTCAAAAACAAAAAACGTCTGAGACATACAGCGCAACAAACATAAATTGACAAGTGGTGAAATTAGGAACTAGAAATGAAAGTAAAAAATATCTACAACGCTTTCATTAAAATATTCTTTCATAATTTATACAATGTACATTTATACTAGTAGTCCAATAGTAGTAATGATAATAATGTCCAATGTAATGAAATTTGAAGAGAGAAAAAAATAACAATTTCTCCGTGCACCACAGCGCTTTTGAGCGATTTGCGATTGTGGACAAACTTGAGTTTACACAAAAATAGGTTTTGTAAATATGGTTACCAGCTTTTTAAGCCAAACTAATATGACATTTCTTAAAACTTACAATTAAATTAGAATTTATAATACATACAAGGCATAATTTGCTTCATTCAATCTGCATACAATTTAAAAATTTTGAATACAATTTGGACATTTCTAATTATTTACATGAGGTGTTGCTGGTAATCTAACTTGACTTAACAGAAATAAACACCGCAGATCTTTGACCAGTTGTTTGTAAATACTAGACTGGACGTAATTGACAGCCTCCGTGGCGCAGTTGGTTAGACGCCGCCTGTGAAGCGAGAGGCCACGGGTTCGAGCCCCGCACCGAGACAAATGTTTGTGAGACCCAGTAAGTATTGGTCTCGGGTCTGGATGTTTGAGAGACCGAAAAGTCTCTCGTAGTTCCCGATACCCACGACACAACACTTAATTGATCTTAATGTGGGGTCAGGACTATGTATGTGACTGTTAAGTGTATTTATTTATTTAATTATCAGTAATTAGCCAAAAGTTCGTTTAAAAAATGGAAGAAAAACGATCAGAGTATGTGCGTAATAGATAAATTATTTATAATGTTAAATGTAAAGAATACAAATATGCTCACTTAAAGTAAGAAGTATGGGAACAAATAGTCAGTACCTATTTGTACTAAAGATAATAAAGTATCATACTAAAGATAACGGAGTAATTTTTTATACAATCAAATATTAAGTTATTGATGTTAAAATTTCAAAATACACGCGCTGTTTTAGGAATTATAATAGGAAAAAGTTAACCTTGTTATTTGTCTTCAGGTAGTCTCTTTTTTGTTTTCTTTTAAAATGACACTGGTAGTAGAAATATATAAAAAAAAGACAACAAGAACAAGACGTGTGCTCGAAACACACACATCTTGCCTACTTTGGAATTCACACATTTTATACATAAGTATTTCTAATATGTGTACACGGCATTGTTGCTTAACATTTTTCCACACTAAATTTATTCTCAATATGTAATCTATGTTTGTGTACAGAATTTAATCAATCACAGTATTATATAATTGATTGATGTGTGATTTAATATTAATTGAATCATTGTTTTTGACAATAAAACAGTTGCAAACTCGAATGTGATAGTACCACAGGTTATCACAGATAAGAACTGTTTATAATAAGCGCCAACTAGGATTGATTTCATTTAATAAAATATATTATTTATTTGTTTATATAGAGATGAGATAAAGAGTACATAAAAATCGACTCTTCCATCCCTAAAAGCTTAGTCATTGGCAGACGAGAAAACCGTCCTTTGTCAATGAAATTAAAAAAATAAAAACGTACGTGGGCCCTCTGACGACCCGTACGAACCATGTAAGATGTGCTCTTTACCACAGTTTTGTACGCTTTACTCTATGCGTAAGACAAAAACCTACAATGTGTTTTCAGCTTTATTGTATTCTACTCGTAATTCTACTGCTGCGCCTATATGTCAATGTCAAACAAATTTCATACGTCTGACGTACAGTTGTAAACATTTACAAGAATACCATTTTGTACCAAAACGTAAACTTAATTGTAACCGCACCGCAACTTGATCGGCGCGTCAAAAAGTTACGTGAATCGCACTACTAGTCTCTTTCTACCATCGTTAACATCTTGGCGTAAGCGGTAACGTTTCGTTTGCGCTTGTCAAATTGCCACTTGTTTAGCATTTGTATGGGAGCTAGCTAGAGTTCGGCGTTGTAGAAAACAATTCGATTCTATTCTCTCGTAACGAACGAATATAAATGTTTATTTATTTATACATCAAGACTGCTACCGAAAACGAAGCTGGGTGGTAGTTTTAATGACTTCAGACACATTGCAACAGAAAATGTTGAAAAAAAAGCGATGAATTTTTTTTTGTTATTTTTTCCTATGGTCGTATTTGGACGGTAAATTCATTTTTTTCCTAAAATAATAGTGTATACCCTCTTATTTATAAGGACTCTAAGGTATAAAAGAGTTTAAATTATTATTTTAGCAAAAACTATGGATTTACCACCAAAAAATTACGATATTTAAAAAATCATAAAAAAAATGGTCGCGTTTTTTTGCGAAAATTTTAGTTGCATTGTGTTTGTAGTCACTAAAACTACCACCCGGCTTCGTTTTCGGTAGCAGTCTTGATATACCCGGTATATGCGTTATTGTACACCAAAATGAAAGACGCATACAAAATACTTAAAAAACTAGACATGGTTACAATAGGCGGCCTTATCGCTAGCTGCGATCTCTTTCAGGCAACCTGGTGTTTTCTATAAAACCTATTGGGAAGGTTTTTCTATCCGTTTTCTCTTACCAAGTGATTTATCGATGTTATGCCATTACCATATATATTTTCTTTAGTTTTCTATATTTAGATTACGATTGTTCAACTTGGCTAACCCTCCCGAAGATGTTTATAAGGGACATGTATTATATAACATACTTGATGACGATGGGTGTCCAGGCGCCGTATGGTTTGGCGGCGCGCGGGGCGGGTCCGTAGTTGCCCACACTACTCTTGGTTGGAGGCTCATCTTTCTTAACTGCCAACTCCTTCATTTTCTCACGAGCCATGTGCGCTTTCACTTCCAGTATGGCTTCTTTCTGCTTTTCCAACCTGAATCAATTTTAACGGTAAATTATTCAAACATACCAAGAAACATCCATTTAAAAATAATATGTAGGTATTGGATATAAGTATAAGTTCATACTTTTGTTTATCAATTTTCTTTCTTTTTTCTTCCTCCTTTAGTTTTTGTTTCTCTTGGTCTACAACAGACAGATATTCATCCGGAGTTTCCCAGGTGGTTTCTATAAAACAAAATACAGCTTATTTATGATTTTAGGCATACATTTAATAAATAATCTTCAATGCACGATGTTTTCATACAATTAGTGTGAGCCCGAGGAACTAATTATTAGATGTATAATTAAGTTTCCGCCGTTTTGGTACAAATGACATCGCACGAGGTTTACCTTAGAATTCGCAGATGAAAACCGGCTTGAAAATTAGGTTGCTCAATCAAGAATAAGATAGCCCTAACATATTATTAAATTTGTCCTAGCATCATTTTTTTTCGAACCTAAAGTTTCTAAATTTTAGCCGAATAAGCGTCCATACCGGCCAGACAAATGACTACAATGCGCCTTGTGATAGTTGCAGTGCAGTCCAGATAGCATACACTGAAGCGAATGCCTATTTCTCGCGGTTCCACACAGTTATCTTAGCTTGACTGTGGACATGAGCCCCAAACTCAACACACTGATGTCTAACAATTCTTAGCCTCCGTGGAGGATGGTAGCTAATCGCTGATGAGTAGATAAGCAAATAGAAATACCCTAAAACGAATAACAAAACCCTTTATTATCTCCTACAAATTTTCTGTCATCTATTGTAAATTGATGGTACTATGGTAGTAACTAATTCATGTCACCTACAAAATCAGATAGGCGCCAACCCATTAAAAAATAAAAACTCAAAATATATACTATTATTAATAAAATTATAGTTACCATTAGTTACAGTATTCCAAAAGTACGATGTGCCATCATCATTCTTGACTTCATGCCAAATTGGAGCTGTTGTCTTCTGTGTTGAGTTACTGCTGCTGCTGTTCACAACTATGGATATTTTTCCCTCTGGGCCACCCTCCTTTTCAATTATTTCACGTATACTCTGGAATGTACAGAAATGATTCACTGATTTCAGTTTTCATCACAATTTAATGTAATGTGGAACATATGTAAAGGAGTAGAATACAGATGATGAATTTTAAATATTGAACCAGATTGCAATAGAATAGCTACTGACTTAGGTATGCCAGGATTTCTGATCAATGTCTATAGTTCTATCTACTATAAGTTGTAATAAAGCTTATGTCCTCACATCCCTGACATTAGTATTATTGGAGTATAATTATTGATATAAGAATAAATTCATTAGGTATGTTTTAACTTTACAAATGTAATTTCTTAAATGTATTAGGGGTTGTCTATTAATCATGTGATCTTTTAATTTTTGTGTTTGTAGCCACTAAAACTACCACCCGGCTTCGTTTTCGGTAGCAGTCTTGAGATACCCGGTATATACCTGTAGTATTTGTAAATAAAAGGGTATATACTATTATTTTAGGAAAAAATGTATTTACCACCCAAATATGGCCATAGGAAAAAAATAACAAAAAAAATTGTCGCTTTTTTTTGCAACTTTTTCTGTTGCATTGTGTCTGAAGTCGCTTAAACTACTACCCGGCTTCGTTTTCGGTAGCAGTCTTGATATACCCTGTATATATATTTTCGTAGTTGTATATTTTTATTCATAATTAAATGTGCTTGCCACGATCCCCTCTTTTCGTCCGAGCTGTGCTTAGTGCATATCCATTTACGACTCAAAAGCTCATCACGTGGAAATCTGGAAACATTCAATAATATATGTAAATATAGTTATTCAAAATATATGGGGAAGCTAATGTATTTTGTAATGTTCGTGGTTGGATTAAGTTATTTATTATGAAAATAATTCATAACAAATAACTTACTCGTTTTAAATATGATTGAATTAGAAACAAATATAAAACTATCCAAATCCATTCAAACTTTCATCGTCAATTTTCTGTATGATCGGTTTCACATCTGACTTGTTAATCTATGACGTACGCTTTTTGTCCCTATCGCACTTCACAATCTTTGTATTAGGCGACCCTTCTTACACAATTGAAGGCGGTGCTTAATAATTTTAAATAAAAATTAAATTTTGTGTGTTTTTTATATACTTACGTATGGTGTGTAGGTCCAATTTAGTTTCACATTTTTGCACCATTGTTTTAACACTTTTAAAATACACAATTCGGCACTTTAGACAATATTTTCGAAATAAATTATGTTGACAGCACTGAGGTCTTCCCTCTGTCGCCGTTGCTATGCGACTAACAGCCGTTCTCAATAATCTATCTATCTTTAACAAGAGATTTCGTTAGTTATTTAGATGCATTTTATGTTTCAGTTAACATAGATAAAGAGGTAGGAACATTTTGCACATATTTATAGATAGCTAAATTATATAAATATGTATGTCTATTTTTATTTTATGAAGCGTAGTATTGAACTGACATAGTCATGGTAGCTATTTTAATCCTTTGTTAAAGATAGATAGGATATTGAGAACGGCCGTTAATGAAATTACACCAATTGCCCGAATTTGAACGCCTCACTTTTGAAGTGCTAGTGCGATATCTACGTCTTATTTGTATATTATATCATTGATTATAAGACTGCCTTGAACAGTGTGGGAGAAAAAGTGTTAACAAGTTAGGAAGTTGACCATAGAAGCATGTAAACATATAGCGGACCACACCTATATTATATATTATGAAATCTAGGAAAAGAAGGAAAAGGATTTATAAATACATGTTATTGAGTTTTATAAATTTGCACAAACTATATAGAAAAAACACATGTTAACATAAAAGATAAGTTAACCGGGCGGGGGATACCAGGTGGGAGAATTTCGTACAAAGGAAATAGTACTCTGGGGCATTCCAGTAACACGTGTTCCAAGGTACCATCTTCAACACCACATTCACACAGAGAATGGTCGCGAATACGTAACTTGGCAAGAAATACTGGGGTACACACATGGCCTAATCGCATACGAATGATTGTCGATGTAACTTTTTTATTAATCTTCTTGAAAATGAAAAACCAGGGCTTCTTTGGTATGTAGGGTTGAATTGAACCATAACGAATGCCTTTAACATATCTAGTAGACTGCCAACTTTCATCCCAAGCCGTCATGAGATTTAATTTGGTGTAATATAGAAGGTCTCGGGGATAACACTCTTTGTAAGTTAACCTTTCCGAAGAGATAGCATTACGCGCACATTGGTCTACAAACTCATTATGGGATATGCCAGAATGACTAGGAATCCATGCTAGCACCGTTTGAATACCAGAAGTATGGCATAGTCGTAGAGCGTCTTTTATTTTTAAAGTGAGGTAAATTATGTTGTGTTAAAGGGGGACTTAAGAATATCATGGAGGAGACTGGAGGAATCTGAAAAAATTATGGATTTATTTATGCGGTGAGAGAGTACAAACATAATTGCTTCTAAGACAGCTATTGCCTCACCGGTAAAAATAGAGGTAGCAGGAGGGCATTTATAGTTAAGAATAACCTTTACTTTTGGAATCCATGCAGCAGCACCTACGAATTCGTCTGCAGAAAATTTAGAAGCATCCGTAAATAAGGGAAGCCAGCCTTCCCAATTTTCAGCAAGAATTCTATTAAATTGGGTATAAGCATTTCTGTCATTTTTTTGTACGCCAAAATTGAGAATTATTTGGAGTTTAAAGAGCAATGTTTCGAATGGGAAGGTGTAGGGAAAATGGCAAGGTGTACGGAAAAGCCTGAAGGAAGATAATTTTTGATAGCTGTTAATAAGGAGAGGAGCAGTTTTGTTAAACCAGTACCTGGAATTATGGATCAATTGAGAAAGTGAATTTAATTTGTCATGTAATGGATGGGATGATAACTGAAGGGTTTTACAAAGATAGCGATCGCAAAGAAATTGTCGACGAAGATAAAGAGGGGGTTCCAAACATTCTACCTGGAGGGCATTTATGGGAGAAGATTTCATCGCGCCACATATTATACGCAGGGATCTGGCTTGTAGTTGATCTATTGTACGAAGAGCCAGTTTATTAGATGGCTCTAGTAAGAATGAGCCGTAGTCAAAATGGCTACGTATAATAGCGTTATATAATAGTTTTTGGTTGTAGGGGTGAGATCCCCAACGAAAACCAGCAACGGCTCTCAAACATTAATACCCTTCTCACACTTCTCAGATACGGATCTTAAATGAGGGACGCCAGTCAGTTTGGAATCTAAAATCACTCCTAGAAATTTAACTTCATTGTGAAAGCCAATAAGTTGGTAATTAACTGAAAGTAATATAGGGGGTACGGATCTTTTGCGGGAAAAGACCACAGCTTTACATTTTGGTATGGAGAGAGAAAGCCAATGTTCTTAAAGCCACTGGTTGAGGTGAAGTAGCGCAGTATTTAGTCTATTTGCGCAATCCATAAGCGATTTGGAAGAGGTATACAAAATTATATCATCGGCAAATTGTAAAATATTCACTAAAGGGATCACTGATTTATCTAGGTCAGCAGTGTACACATTGTAAAGGATTGTACTTAAAACAGAGCCTTGAGGAAGGCCCTTCCATACAATTCTTGAATTTTTAATGGAACCATTGACACTAAAAATGACCGAGCGCCCTACGAAAAGGTTAAATACAATGTTTATCATCCTTGGCGGGATACTCAGCTGCAGTAGTTTCTGCCTGAGCAGGGGGAGAGGAACATTATCATAAGAAGAGCTTATGTCAATAAATACTCCAATAGCGCTTTCTTCGCATGAAAATGCTAAGCGGATATCCGTAGTAAGAATGCTCAAGTTATCCATAGTGCTCTTGCCTCGTCTAAAACCATATTGAGATCGGCTAAAAGGCCTCTGCTCTCAAGGATCCACTCCAATCTATTTTTAACTAGATGTTCTAAAATTTTACATAAGGTTGTAGAAAGGGCAATGGGTCTGTAGGAAGAGGCAAGATTAGGGTCTTTACCGTGTTTGAAAATAGGTAAAATAATTTGTGTTTTCCAACAATCTGGCAATGAACAATAAAATAAATATGGTTGATTATATTAAGGAAGAAAATTTAAGAAGATTTAGAAGATCTAGTAATGAAAGAGTAAGGGATGCCATCAATGCCAGGCGCTGAGTCCTGAAGCTTCTCTAGGGTGAAACAGAGTTCATCAAAAGAGAATTGATCATTAAAAGGATCGGAAGAAACAGAGGACAGAAGAGTAGGAAAGCAGTCCGCAGAAGGGGCAAAAGGAGGAGCTATATTGTTAATGAAATCATGAAGCCTGAATTAGAAGGGGAGCAGGTCTTGGGGTTGGGGAAATAGAAGTATGCCATGTGGATACTATAGGGTAGTGGTCGCTGCCATAAGAGAGAGAAAGGATTGACCAAGATAAGGACGAAGACAATCCGGAAGATACAAGGGTGAGATCAACTGCGCTAGGACTGTGGGTAGGAGAAACTCTTCTTGTGGCTGAGCCATCGTTTAAAACACAAATATATATATGTGGGATTATTAAATAATTTAATGCGGATTTCACCTTGATTGTGTATTTTTAAACAATAAATCTTACAAAGTCTTTAAACACGTCTTAAAACTTCTTTGACACACACACTGACAGATAACCCCACCACCCTGGGTTGCCAGTTATATGAAAAATAAAACTACAGCTAACAAAACTAATTATGTTTTATCCCACACGGCCGTCCTGCTCTTCGTCCGCCTCGGACGAATCGGTGGTACCATCAGCAGCAGACCAGGGCTTCATAAAGTCGGCAGAACTGGATGTGCTGTTTGGACCTTCTCCATGACCAACTTTCTTCAGGTCATATCGGTCGTTATCTTTTCTTTTTACAACCTGATACGGTCCAAGGTATTTAGGATATAGTTTGTAGCCCTGAACAAATTGTGTTCTTTTAATGGCCACTAAGCCCCCTATGTCATACTGTGTCGCCTTCTTTCTTTTCTTATTGTAGTTCTTTCTATTTTCTTCTTGAATTTTCTGTAGATTTTCCTTTGCTTTCTTTCGGAGTTCTTCTCTCTGTGCATTATAACTTTGAAAATTCTCCTCTTCAATTAGTTTGAAGATTTCATCATCATTATCTCTCATTTTACTTCCAATCATTAATTCAAAAGGTGTCATTCCAATGCTTCGTTGGTATGTGTTGTTAATAACTCGTTGAATAGCATTTACTCGCTTGTACCATTTTGTAGGGTCATCAGCGCTTAATTTTGATAAAACATTGATGATTATCTGATGAATTCTTTCCACCTGACCATTCCCTCTTGGTTGTCCAGTGGTTATCGTGTGATGGATGATGTTCTCTGATTCGCAATAATCTTTAAAATCGTTGGATGTAAAGGAAGCATTTCGGTCAGAAATTATCCGATTTGGAGATCCGAAAGTTTGTTGTTGTATTCTGAATTTGTCCAATACTTCTTTAGTTGATGTAGTCTTCGTCGGATATATCCAGGTAAACTTGGTGAATCCATCCACAATCGTTAAAATGTATCTGTAGTTCTTATTAGTAGATGCCAGAGGACCTAGGTGATCAATATGGTAAGTATCAAGTGGCTTCTCTCCCTTATCTATAGTATGCAAATAACCTTCTTTCTTCCCTCTTTTGTATGATGTTAATATACACTCTACACAATTGTCTAATACAGATTTAATTTTCTCTTTCAGGTTATCAATGTGGTATTCTCTGACTATTAGCTCTTCAGTTTTCACTACTCCAAAGTGTCCCTTTTCATGACTTTTCCTTATTATTTCAGTCTGCATCTTCTTTGGTACTACTAGTAGCTTTATTCCATCTTTTATCTTCCAGAGAATCTCGTTTTCCAGTAAGTAGTCTTCGTAAGTTTCTGTCTCTAATACTTTCTTTATTAACTTTATTTTCAGGTCTTCATCTTGTGCTCTTTTAAGGCGTACAGCTGTATCGGTAAGTATGTAAACATTGCTTACAGGTTGTCTGCTCAAAGCATCAGCGTGTTTAAGTCTTTTTCCAGGTCGGTGTTCAATTATATAATCATATTCTTCCAAGAGTAACGCCCATCGAGCAACTCTTGGAGGTAAGTCTTTTTTCTGAAGGGTCATCGTCAAGGCTGAACAATCAGTCACAATCTTAAACTTTATACCCAGTAAGTATACCCTAAACTTCTTTATAGCTTCAGCTATCGCTAAAATTTCGAGGTAGTAGCTGTGATACTTCTTTTCAGCGGGTGTCGTTTTCTTGCTCATGTAGTATACTGGATGCATCTGATTATCTTTCGGGCTTCTTTGTAAAAGGACGGCTCCGTAACCTTCTGCGCTGGCATCAGTATGTAACTCCGTTTCAAGATATGGATTATAAATCTTCAGGACGGGAGATTGACATAAGCTCCTTTTCAACTCCTCAAACGCTTTCTCACACTCCAAATCGAAATAGAATACTTTTCCCTTTTTAAGCAAATCAGTCAGAGGTCTTGCTATCAATGAATAATTCTTTATGAACTTCCGAAAATATCCTGATAGTCCTAGAAAAGATTGTAACGTTTTGATATTAGCGGGCATTTTGAAGTTCGCTACAGCATCTGTCTTCTCTTTAGATGGTCTTATTTCTCCTTCCCGTATTATGTAGCCTAAATACTGAATCTCGTCTTTTAGGAACTGACATTTACTCCAGTTTAACTCAATTCCATATTCTTCGGCTCTTTTCAGTATTTTCTTCAGCTTGACTAGTCCTTCTTCTTTAGTGTCCGATGGTATAACTAGATCATCTAAATAAGCCATTGCTGTGCCGTCTTGAATAAAGTCGTGGAATACGTCGCCAACAAATCTTTGAAAGATCGATGGTGCCGTACACAACCCAAAGGGCATCTTGACAAACTCAAATTGGCCTTGTGGTGTCACAAATGAAGTGTATTTCTGACTGTCTGGGTTAACATTTACATGACGAAATCCATTTTTGAGATCCAGAGATGTGAATACCTTAGCATTCTTTAACCGATCTATTTGGTCTTCTATAAGGGGTAGCGGAAATCTGTCTTTAATTATTTTTTTATTTAATCTTCTATAATCGACGCAAAGTCTGTATGTACCATTCTTTTTCTTCGCCAAGACTACTGGACTAGCAAAGTCCGATTTACTTGGTTTTATAATTCCCTTACTCAGCCATTCCGATGTTTGTTTGTTCACTACACCTAGTTCTAGCGGCGATAGTCGTCGAGGACTCTGGTGGATCGGTGTCTCATCCGTCAGTATAATCTTTAGTTCGACACTTGATTCTTTGAAAACATTGTTAGGGTTATAGTCGTCGATCATCTTCTTTATTATATCAGAGTGCCTAGCCTCCCCAACATCTAGTGCCTTTTCCTCGTCGTCAGCCAGAGTGGTTAAATGTAATATTCGCTTTGCAGAAATTCCCTGGGGTGAAAAGTTAACTTCGACCTCATTTAATATTGGATTTCCGAGTATAATTCCAACGGGTATAGCGTGATCTGCTACCATGTGAAATTTACTATCAAAATAGCAGTCATCGATCTGAATCCTAGCCATGAATGAACCTTTTGTTTGAATCTCACCCTCAGTTATGCCTGCTAGACTTAATGTAGTGTCCGGATCAAAATCCAGTGCAACTCCATCGATCTTCTTGAAATTGTTTTCATCCACGAGATTAACATCACTTCCTGTATCAATCAAGGCTTTGGTCTCCACATCATTGATTTTTACCATCCTATAAGGTGTGACGCAGGAATCGTATCCACTGTCTTGGATCTTCAACGTCTTCTTTGTATTCCTAGGACATTGATTTGATTTATGGCCAAACTCGTTACATTTAAAGCATTTGACACCGTTGGGACAAGTAGGTGATTGGTGTCCTAAATCACCGCAGTTAAAGCATCTTTTAACGTTAGTACTCTTGCCAGTTGCGTTTTTAGAAGATGATTGGCTAGGTTGCGATTTCTTGCTGGAGATCTTCTTTCTGAATTCGCTGTATATGTCCAACTTCTTTCGGAAATCCTTTATGTCCGTCGCGCCGTATAAAATGCTTTTATTAGTTTCTAAGTCACATATTCCATCAATTACATATTCTATTAATGCGGCATCTTCAACCTTCCCATGTAGTGCTAATTCTTTCATTGTAAGAAAATATTGCTGATAGGTCTCTTCGTTTTTCATAGTGCGCGATGCAAGTTTCTTGTGTATAATGGCACTGTTAATCTTTGGCCCAAATTCATCTTTTAGAGCCTTCTTCAAAGTAGCATAGTCTTTTACTCTTCCCAACGATCGCAGAAATAGTTTAGCAGTGCCATCCATAAGTCTTTTTGCATAAATCAACTTCTCGATTTTGGTCCAATTCATTATCTGCGCAGTATCTTCGAATTCTTCAAGAAACGTCTCAATAGGGTAAGTGTCGTCTCCGGTAAATATCGTCATAGACTTTTCTAAATCTCGAAATGAAATCTGTATTTCTTGGTCTTCATCTTCAACATCGTTTTCGTCTTTCTTCGGTGGCATCGTAAAACTGGTATTTCCTTTAAAGTGTCTTCTTAATTTTCTAGAGGCTATGCAAAATGACGGTCTTCTTGAATTCATCAAATTGGTTTGCCTATAAAATCTTCAACCTTCAAAGTCTTAAGTCTTCATAAAATTTCCACATTCAAAAACTACCATTTTAGTTTATGTTTCATATCCTTGCAACACTTTCTACCAATGTCGTTGCAACAGACTCGAAATTTTAGTAGATCTGTGGTGTACCAACTGTCAATGGCTGTCAATGTCAATTCCGTGTCGGTAAAACAGCAAAAATGGCGGCACTAGCAGATGATCGAAGAAATTTGCACTCGACTTGCCTTGTGAAAGTTCTGATCCACTTCAAACTATAGTAGATCCCGGACGAGCCCCCAAGATTTTGTGGGATTATTAAATAATTTAATGCGGATTTCACCTTGATTGTGTATTTTTAAACAATAAATCTTACAAAGTCTTTAAACACGTCTTAAAACTTCTTTGACACACACACTGACAGATAACCCCACCACCCTGGGTTGCCAGTTATATGAAAAATAAAACTACAGCTAACAAAAGTAATTATGTTTTATCCCACATATATAGGTCGTCAATTAGGTCAAGGAAGGATGATGATAGGGGATTCCTTCAATGATTATTGAAGGGAGATCCCCAAAAGAGAGTGGTGAAGATTAAGGTCACCCATAATAATTAGGGGGGAAGGAATATAATTTAGATGTCTATGGATCTCATTGATTATATGGATATCTGGATGGGGGATATAGATCGAGACAAAGGTTACATTAAGGGCTCTTATAGCGACCATTTGGAATGAGGAATTATGAGGTAGGAGGGTAATTTGGGAGAAGTTCACAGATCTTTTGATGAGGATAGCACATCCAGCCCGTCCATCGTCTCTGTCATCCCTCAGACAAGAATAGCCGGATAACCATAAAGGTAAACCCGGTTTCAACCACGTCTCAGAGACAGCAAAAACGAGAGGGTTGTACTGATTAATGAGATGAATAATGTCACGTTTTTTGGAGCGGATACTCATACAGTTCCATTGGAGAAGGTTGAGAGCCATATTGTATTTTAAAGTGAGTAAAAAGCTGTTCCAAAAGATAGAAAATATTAGGGGGAAGGGTATCACTGAACTTAAACGCGGTGTTTAGGAGAGCAGACAGAAGTAATTCGATAAGGTTCTCATTTGGAGAAGGGGAAGAGCAAGAGGTTTCAGGCTGGGTTGTATTGGATGGGACTTTGGGGGGGATGGCACAACCGTTGGGTGTAGAAGACGAAGGGGTAGATGTGATATTACTATGCGCTTTCATGTCATAGCCTTTAGGTTGGCTTGTGTTAGCGCGACGTTCGATAAAAAAGGTTTTTTTCCTTTGAATGTGGAGAAGGCAGAGATAGAGATGCAGTAGATTTAGGAGGGAGTATATTAGAGGATTTGGCAATGACGGCAAAAGATTTTTTAACAGGACGGAATCTACGAGATGCTTCCAAGAAAGAAATATTCTCTTCTGACATTACAGACTTTATAGCCTTTTGGCGGGAGTGTTCTGGGCAGTTGGGGTAAGTGGCCATATGAGCCCCAGAGCATAATAAACATGTGGAATTATTAATAGAGGCCTGGCAGGTAGATCCTGGGTGGGTTTGGCCGCAGCGGTAGCAACGATGTTGTGACCTGCATTGGGATGCTACGTAACCAAAGCGGCAGCATTGACGACATTGTATGGTGGGAAGTTGGTACAAAGAGACAGGCATAGACGTGTTAAAGCAGTAAATTCTCTCAGGAAGGAGATTGCTCCGAAAAATTAGAACCACTGTGGTGGATAGAGTCCACTCAGTAACACCATTTATAATTGATTTTCTATTGAGATGTCTGGCTTTTAGTATCTCACCATAGGTCTGATGGGACTGGATGCCTGAGATGAATTCTTCAAGGGACCAGTCAGTGGGGACATGCCTGACCACACCCATTCTGCAAAGTTGGTATCGTGGTATAGAGGCAATAAGTTTGTTTTCAGTAATTACATTGGAGTTTATAAAGTTGTTTGCCGACTCCGCAGTATTGAATACAATTGTAATTTTATTTACTTGGTCGCAAGTGGTTTTATGCTACCAGGAACAATGTTGAGCACTTTCAGTTTAAACAAAATTTTCGCAATTTTGAGCGCCTGAATGGGGTTACCGTTCTCTGATGATAAATGGACCACGAATGGTTCCTTATCAGAAGAGAAATACATGTTCTTTTTGTCAAAGTCCGGGCAAGTATAGATGTCCTGAATAGATTCTGCCGGAGATTTATTTTTTTAGGATTATCTATGGGCGACTCCAATGGTCGTTTTATGGTCTTTTTATGTAAACCCAAAAGATAAGAGCTTTCAACTATATTAGCGTTACCGCCTCCCCCATCTGGGGGAAATATCGTCGTCCAGATCCATTTGGGGGTAGAAACAAATACACTCACAAACACAACACTCTTAACTAAAGAAATAAGAACTAAACAAATTTACTACTAATATTACACACGATTAAGTAATAACACTACATATAAAAATAATTAATTAAATGGTACAAGGTAATAGAAAATATATATTTTTTTAAAGTGAACAAACAAAACGCTTGTTTGACCTCTCGCTATCAAAATGAAACTCCAAGTATTTGCATAAAATAAATCTTAAAATTTTTCAAATATTATCTTTAAATACAGGTATAAAATATAATCCCTATTTATTATGAAATTAATGAGCAGTATAAAATAAAACAATTGTGTAATTATATAAAAAAATATGATGTGTCGAAAAAAAAATACATGTGATATTTTTTCCCTGATCCTCTTATGTCTACAAAATATTGTAAAGAAGACTAGTCATAACCAGTATACAGTGACACTGGTGATCCGGCCCCATGTCTATTTCAACGCCCCTTCTAATATGACATGCCTATAGCTCAAAATGGGAGCCAAAACTGCACATTTTGTTTCAGCATTATTTATATTTCTTTGATATGGAATTTGTTGCAGTATGAGGTGCTCAAATTTGATAGTCCGACACTATCCTGTAAAACATTTGTTGAATAACCAAGAGTCCACTGTCTTAAATATAAAATACTGAATAGTCAACAGCCTTTCATGCAATAGTAAATTTATTGGGACTTCTTTTCTTCATGAGTCACATACGAGGTCCTTGAGGTCATCTGAGAACCTAAAGCTGAGAATGCCCATCCACACCACGACATTTATGGATAAATCATTCAGTGTTCAAGCTGTTCGTTTGTGGAATGAACTTCCTGTTGTGGTGAGGCAGGCTCAAACACTGTCATCATTTAAAAAGCTATTAAAAGAACACTACCTATCTCTATAAACTGATCAGGATTATTTCCTCTTATTGATTATATTGGTAATATATATATATATATATATATATATATACATATATGTGTATATATATGTATGTTTATTTGTCTATAAATGTATATAAGTATGTATATGTACAATACTTGTGTGTATGTATATACAAAATGTATTTATATGTTTTCATTTCATTTGTCTTTATTTTACACTGCCCTTTCTTTTTTTTCCTACTCATATATCCATCCCATGGTTGTCTGGTAGAAATTGCCTTAGAGCGATAAGACCGCCATTTGTACTTTGTTGTTTTATACTGTCTCTAAACTGTTATTTCTTTTTACTGTGTACAATAAAGAATTAAATAAAATAAATAAATAAATAAATTTATTATTATCATATTTTGACACTATTCTGACCACAACAGACATCTGAAGTGTTCTGTATGTGGCTAAATAGCAATTAGGTATAGGACATTTGCTAAGATGGCAAAATGCAGCTGCATACCTTAATTAATATTAGTCTTAATCAGACAGTATATTACATACATTATTTAATTTTTTTTTTTATTGCAATGAATGGCGAGACGAGCAAGCCGTTCGCCTGATGGTAAGCGATACGACTGCTCATGAACAGTAGCAACATTCCACTGCGCTCGCCATCCTGAGACATAAGATGTTAAGTCTCAATATGTCCAGTAGTTGCTCTGGCTACAATGTCCTTCAATCTGAAACACAACAATGCATTAAGCAGTGTTGTTTCACGGGAGATTGTGGTGGTACCTACCCAGATGGCCACTCACATATGAGAGACCTACCACCAGTAATCAAGTGCTTTGTTCCTTCCAAACTTTAAAATTCAGTTTGAAAGAAAAATACAAAACTATGAATAAGACTGTAAGTGTTAGTAATATAAACTAGTCTAGTTAGAATGGCTTTGCCGGTTTATAATAATTATAACATGCATATTGTAAATATTACCTGAGAGGTAAGATCAGCATTATTCTGTATATCTTTCAAATAAGCAGCCATAGCTGCAGTCCTCCATTTTCTTAATGTCATTATCAACTTTTGCTTTTTGTTTGAATTCCTTTGCACTCTTTTTACTAAGCTGTGAGATATGCTTTTGAACATTTTCTTTGTGGCGCTTTCCATTTTCATGAAATGATATTGACTGCAATATTCAATAAAAATTTGAATTACTTCTTTTAATTTAAATAAGTATTTAAATTAAAAACCACCACCACACATAAAGCTTACCACTTTGTTATCAGCAAACCAACATTTGCAGAATTCACAATATTTTCGTGCCTGTGATTTCCAATATTCCGTCCTGAGAAGAAACAATCCTTTGCTTCACACATATTCAATAATAATATAAAAATTTTATTTGTAAATGTCCTTGATCCTCCCAATAAATAAGAAAACATTTGTGTAAAATGTTCTATGCCAGTGACCTATTATTGATTCTATAAATAATCGTCCATTTCCATAATAACCCATATAATTATGGTGAGTGTATAGTACGTAGCAAAAAAATATTATCCCTAGAATTTTGTTTAATGTTATCGTGTTTAAATATACTCAACAGACTAGTTAGTACTTACATTATGATACAGTTAAGTACAAAAATGTTGTAATATAGATAAAAAGCTGTGTTTTTTAAAGGGATTTTATTTTAAACAACAATAAACATAACTATAGCCCAATTTATGAAAAATTGGCCTTATCACTATCAAAAGTCAACACTGTTTGATTGTTGGCAAATGACAAATGAGAAGTGACAACCACAGGTGACAACTGACAAGTGACAAACCACGACAAGCTGACAATCAGTGTTACCAAATGAAAAATGAGAAACTATCGTGTCAGAAAACTAAAATTATTTATAATTATCGTGTTTTCAGATAATCACCGTATAGCTTGGCCACAGACCAATATTTTATTAAATAGGTTTTGAGGATATTATGAGTTGGTCGAGAGTTGATTGTTCGTTCTTCTCTAAAACAACTGCTTTCCGAACCGCACGTCACGACTGAACAAATTGACTGTATATAAATATAGATTTTGAACACATTCTGAATTCAATAAGTTTATTGACGTGACAACGTCTTAAATTAGGTTGCGGCTGGGAGTCACTTGTGAAAAAGTGTAACGCCCGGTAACGTAACGGTGCGCGCGCAGCACTAGAGAATTATTTTTCAGTTTCACCCACTTTTTCCAAAATTGTCCCATAGCCCCCCCCCTGCCTTCCCCCACCCTTATTCCGAAATAGTGCCTATTAGCCTCCCCACGAAACCTACCCCCCCCCCTCCCCTACCCCCACCCCGAAAATTTACCTCACCCCCCCCCAATCCTATCTCGGCCAACATAGGTCGTAGACCCACCGAGTTTGGTATCCTCGGAACCGTCTTGGTGAGGGCTACAAATTGACCCCGCCAGAAATCCCAAATTACGCAAAAAATTACCCCCCCAAAAAAAAATATTTTACCTCCAAAACAATTAATTTAAGTTAGCCTCCCCACGAAACCTTCCTCCCCCCCCTCCCTTACCCCCACCCCGAAAATTTACCTCACCCCCCCAATCCTATCTCGGCCAATATAGATCGTAGACCCACCGAGTTTGGTATCCTCGGAACCGTCTTGGTGAGGGCTACAAATTGACCCCGCCAGAAATCCCAAATTACGCAAAAAATTACCCCCCCAAAAAAAAAAATTTTACCTCCAAAAAATTTATTGACGTGACAACGTCTTAAATTAGGTTGCGGCTGGGAGTCACTTATGAAAAAGTGTAACGCCCGTAACGTTACGATGAGTCACCGAACGAGAGAGAGGCCCGCCGAATGCCTTGCGTCTCTCTCCCACTCAACTATGATCGGTCTGCCGCGCGCGCAGCACTAGAGAATTAGGCGCATTGAATCGGCGCATGCTTGTGTCTCTGTCTTTGTCTTTCTCGAACGTTCTTGGCGTTGGAAAAACAAGAAAGCGTCACAATACAAGTTCACACGTGTGGTTAAAGTATCGTCAGCTGTGTCTGTAGTGAAAATATGGAGTGCTTAGATTCGTCATTACATGTACAATGTTTTAGTAAACAAAATATATTTCTATAGTTAAAATTTGTGCAATTCTTATTTTCATTCAATTCCTTGTTCCTATTGTGCAATTTAATTATATTCATATCAATAAATATTCTACCGAGAAAAAGACGTTGTCACGTAAAATCTTCGCCCGTAAAACCGACTTTACAGGCAACCATTTTTCATTTTATTTTATCTTTTGTAAGTCCGGGATGGCCGGCAATTACCTGGTACCAACTTGATGTACGCATTCCATTTCACAATTAATAAAAGTAATACAACAATCGAAATACACCCACACACTAATAAATAAAATAATCTGATCTAATTGTGGGTATAGGTCTACCAGAATCTCATGGCATTTTGGGAAAGGAAATGTGCTATCTTGGGCCGTTTTGTGTACGTCTAATACAAATTCTAGAAAAAAATGTGGATTTCAAATAAAATACATTTAGATTTCTTGGACAACAGGGGCTTTATACAAAAATGTGATTGTTTTAGTACAGAAGCAATATTTTATGTTTTTGTCAATTACTATAAAAGTACCAGTTAAATTATTCAAATCATAGCCGGAACAATTCCAAAAATTTAAGTACAACGTTCGAAAAAAATATACAACACCGACAGTATAACTTATTAGTATGAGAACATCCAGCAATCTATGTAGTTATGTGCACTGATCTATAAAATTGTATTCTATAGTTTTCACTACTTTCGAGAAATACACAACAAATCAGGCGTAGGTTTTCGACCAGATACGAGTAGTTGTTTGTCTTCGAAATGTAATGAATTTACCTTTTCCTCGCCGATCAACACTTGCACACACTTCAAACCATCACGAGGCACATTTTTCACCCATTATTATACGTAATAAACGTAAAATACTATAATTAAGAGCGTATACACCTTGCGCGCAAAGTCAACTATAGGTATTTCTTCATTAATTTCACGCACACATAAGCGACCAAAGCTGTGTGCGTAGAGCTGCCGCGTCGCGTCGGCTCGCTATACAATCGGCTCAAACAACTTTGATCCGTGCGCTTCAAATATTCAATTGAAATGTAACTGTAATATAATATCATAAAAATATTTTATTTGCATTATAAGTAGACAAATATTACTGTGCAAGCAAAGAATAATACAAATTTTGGATACTAATCATATTTTCGTTATTATTACATTGTTAAGTTGCATTCAAATCAGTGTTCAATCAGTATACACTACGGACGTTTTATTAATCATTTCGTGTTCGAAAACATAAATAGTGTTAGGGGCCTTTCAACCCCTTACAATTACGAAATATATTTTATTTTATATTACAATACATAACATAATTTAGCCTCGGAATTACATCCCATTATATTACCTGAAACATAATTTATACTCACTACAAAATCATTGTAGGTAATAAAAATAATTAAATATTTTACTACCAAAGTACTAAGATGTGGTAATCGCATTCCGCGCGTGGCTATTTTTACTACGCACGGCATAATCGACTGCAGCCAGGCCGGAGCGACGAGCGATACGTCTTCCCTCTAGAAGGCCTTGCGGCGGTCTGATTTGATCCACGTCGGTCAGCGTGTTTTATAGTGGTTTTTAAAATATTTGTAGAAAACATGAAACTAATTTTGTTGAAATATAAAAATGGTAATTTATTGATAAGATGTTCTTCTATTGTAATATCCAATTGATATAAAAAAATATGTACGATAAGTTGGTGAAAAAAAATATGTTCTTGACGAGAGTTTCTGAATAATTTCGCATTGTTTGAATTTTTATTTTTCAGGAACTAAACACAAAAAGATTATTTTTCTCAGCAAAATCCCTCCATAAGGGTCTTATTAGTCTGATAATATTTTTATTTTCATCTTATATTTAGTGGTTTCGGATATCTTAAGCTTCTAAATTGGCATTTAAAGCCTAAATAACGAAACTTGTGTTCAGTAATCCTTACAGTACTCACAAATTATCCATCAATCTATAATGTTTTCCACCAAAATCCCTAGATGACAATCTTTTCTAAAATTAGTACTAATTATTTTACCTTGAAATTGTTTATTGGTGGCTATTAACTCATTTGAAAAGTCCTGTTTTTAAGCCAAAAAGCGCGTGCAGGGTATAAACGCTCTTAAACGAAAACTAAACGTAGATGTTCAGTGGTTACTGGTTATTCGTCCGCTCGAAAGACATAATAATAAGCGTGAAGCTAGCCACAGGTCCTAAATAATGGACAATTCCAAATTAAGTATTCTAATTATATATTAATAAAAATATTTAAAACATCATATTACGGTCTCAAAAAATATCAATTTGTTTTATATATTATCCAATATAACTTGTAGCAAAACATAAATATTTTTCGATTTGGTGTAATGTACTACAAACGGCCCAAAGCCCATACATTTCTGGCCCATCTCCTTTGTAAATAAAGTACATAATGTTTTAAGTTAAAATATAAAGGTTATTTAAACATTAAAATTACTTCAAAATTGTACTTTTAGATTAATAGCCAATTAAATAGAAATATAAGATTTTTTTAGTTTTAAATTATAATATACATACGTGCCTTACGAGTATTTATAATATAGAGGGAGCGGAGGGAGCTAGTACTTTCAAAACGTAGATAAAAATGGTGATACCAAGCCACCAGTTTCGTTTTAATTCTCTCTTTTTATTAGTTCTTACTTAATCAAACAACTTTCAACTTCCCAATTGTAAGTAGTTTGATTATTAGTCGGTTTTATTTAAATAATTATGAGATTCGATAAATGTTATACGAAAGATGCAACATTGTAAAATAAAAACGTACAATTTTATTTTCAGTCTTCTTTATTTCATTGACACTTTAGTCAGAGCTTACTTCTAAATACTCTTCCTGTACATCTTCTGATGAAGACGATGAAGATAAAGGAATAATAATAAACCATTCCTTATCTCAAATCTCTGGAAACTCCTGTAAATAGGTATTTAATGCTTTACTGTTTAGTTTCAAAAAATGATATCAAAGTATATAAGATAAAACACATGCACATATCTAACACTAACCAAAGAAAAAATGAAGTATCAAAACTATTCACTCCAACTTACTTATTGAAACGACGTCGATTTTAAAATCAACGATTATGTTTAAATTTGTACAAATTATTCACGGATCTGGCGATAAACTTTGTAAACAATGTGTCGCACTTGTGATTGTAGAACTAATTTGTACATTTTCGCTCAGAAAGGATAGAAATCTTAAAATATTCTCATCGAATGACATAACTCAAGTTTTGAATCAGCTGTTCACCGATGGTATTGCCACATAAAAATCATTGTTTTTTTTTTAATGTTATGCCATGAGATTCTGGTAGACCTATATTTATTTATGCTTTATATACATAGGATTTAATGACATATAATGAATATATACAGGCGGACTTAATGCCCTAGGCATTCTCTATCAGTTGACCTGTGGAAAGGGCAGAGAGTGAAATAATAGGCGCATAAATTCAAGTATTTAGTATTTTGAAAATGAACGATAGACAATTTGTTTAAAAACGAGCTAAATATTTTGTTTATATAGTGCACACACATTTAAATCGCTCTATACAATTTGGTAATTTCTAATATTATAAGAGGAGGCCACAAGGCTTAATAAAGTTACTCAAACTAACTTTGCCTTTGCCAATAATACTTTGCCTTTGAAAATGCCAATACCACACATTAGCAAGGTCAAATACGTCTTAAATGTACGGCGAAGACATTTTCAAACGCAAAGGTAGGTCGATGTAGTTGGTTTGTGCAACTCAGCCTATGTTATCCACTCAAACGTCCCGACCTCCAGTTTTGACGTAAGCTGTCATTTTTATAGGAAAATACACTAGTAATGAAAAAGCGTCTTAAATTCAAAATATATTATAAAAAGCGTTATGAAAAAAATATATATAATGCTTGAATAAAGTACCTTTAATGTAACATTGGCCAAAAAGACATTAGCAATAGGCATATTTAAAAAAAAAACAGGCAAACTCGTGTGTTGTTTAAGAACAACGACGAGTGGTGCGCAGGATTTTTTAAAAATGTTAATATTGATTTTCAACTCTCTTATTGTTGTTATATAGTTTATTAAAAGATACCTTTACATTAATTATTATCAATTATCTAAAAATAAGCCATATTCGACGCGTGATTCGAAGTTTTTTAGACACGAAAGTAAATCACGGTCGTTGTTTGTCGGTTTTCATTAAATATTTCTGTGTTAATTCTATGAAAAATTGATAAATAAAGTGTTAGAGAGAGAAAACATATCATAAAGAATAAATAGGTGCCATTTGATAATTGAAAATATATCAAAACAATTCAATATTTTAATTGATTTCCAGTATTCCGTAGAAAGTCGCACGCCATTTTTTGTAAGATCAGAGTTTGCGTTCCAAAGTTTTTGTTCAAACTAGAATGTGTGGTATGTTTGATGTTGGATGTGATTGTTATAAATTAAGTATGATGAAGCCAATTATATGGTGATTTAAATTTTCAATATCAAAGAATTAATGTATTAATTCAGTTTAAATATTTCAATATTTCCTCTCCAAATATGCATCCAAACTGTGGAAAGCGACTTGGATACATTCGAGCCAAAATCACAAGAGCTCGCCGAGGACAGGGTCAAATGGAATGATAAAGGGGAAGCCTTTGCCCAGCAGTGGGACACAATCTAGGCTATTAAAAAAATATATATATACGGAATGGAAGCCGCCATCAGGGACCGCAAACCGTTACGTACATTACGATAAAGTATAGATGCGCGACTGCGAATAATCCGAACATTGAAATGATCTACTATTAAGCCAAAAACAAATTATAAGACTGCCGGACGCGGCTGAAGAGTGGTACAATATTCAGGGTCTCTTAGACGCGGCGCGGCAGAATCTTCAATTTTCTAAATATCTTCAGCTGCGTTCATCAGCCGCATCTTATAAATTGTACCCGGCTTTACTAACTTAGTTATTCTGATACAAAACTAGTATTACAATTGGACAAATTTATTGAAATAAAAAAGAAAAAAATAATAAAATACATTTTCAATTTTAGGTCATCAATGGAAAAGCAAGAATGCTCGTGAGTGTTTTATTTTTTTATTTCAGTGATAGAGTGCATGCATAGTTTGTTTCAATTAAACAAATAAAAAACCATCACTAGTGCTAAGAGTGAACTTGAACTTTACATTGAGCGGGCAGTGCGGAAATGGGAGAGACCGAGGCCCGGGCAGAGGCAGAGGCACTGTGCCGCGCTACTATGCCGGGCCAAATAAAAAAAAAAAAAGTAAATAAATCGTACAAATCTTTAATTATTAGTTTATAGATTTGAAATTGTCAGTATTTATTCCTAAATATTTATTCATTGACTGAAATAATAATAATTGTTTATTTTTATTTTGTTTTAATTTTCAACCACCACTTACCTACCCTTATTCGTAATTTTTAAATACTATTACAATTTTTGATTGTAATGGATTACGCTATATAGGTCTACCAGAATCTCATGGCATAAAATTAAAAACAAACACAATGATTTTTATATGGCAATACCATCAGTCAACAGTTGTTTCAAAACTTGAGTTATGTCATTTGATGTGAATATTTTAAGATTTCTATCCTTTCTTAGCGAAAATGTACAAATTAGTTCTACAATCACAAGTGCGACACATTGTTTACAAGGTTTATCGCCAGATCCGTGAATAATTTGACCAAATTCAAACAAAATCGTCGATTTCAAAATCGACGTCGTTTTAACAAGTAGGTCGGAGTGAATAGTTTTGATACTTCATTTTTTTTTTTGGTTAGTGTTAGATATGTGCATGTGTTTTATTGTATATACTTTGATATCATTTTTTGGAACTAAACAGTAATGCATTAAATACCTATTTACAGGAGTTTCCAGAGATTTTAGATAAGGAAGTAAGGTCTGACTAAAGTGTTAATGAAATAAAGAAGACTGAAAATAAAATTATTCGTTTTTATTTTACAATCTTGCATCGTTCGTATAACATTTATCGAATCTAATAATTATTTAAATAAAACCGACTCATAATCAAACTACTTACAATTTGGAAATTGAAAGTTGTTTGATTAAGTGAGAACTAATAAAAAGAGAGAATTAAAACGAAACTGGTGGCTCGGTACCACCATTTTTATCTACGTTTTGAAAGTACCAGCGCTCCAGCGCTAATTTTATAAATACTCGTAAGGCACGTATGTATTTTATAATTTAAAACTGAAAAAGATCTTATTTGCCTATTTTAATTGGCTATTAATCTAAAAGTACAATTTTGAAGTAATTTTAATGTTTAAATAACCTATATATTTTTATTTAAAACATTATTTACTTTATTTACAAAGTTGTACTAAAAAATAATCAATTTGAAATAATAATTAATTACAATTATTGAAAGTATCAAAATATGTTCATCCAATTACCCCAGTATTGCAATGCGTAAATTCAAATTTCCCAAAATGCCATGAGATTCTGGTAGACCTATACCTACCAGAACCTTTACCTATACAAATCTCGTCGTAATTAAGGATATTTTCTTAAAAATCTACCATAAACTATAATTTGGTTTCTAAACCAAACACTATAAAAAAGGATAACAGCTTTGCATGTCTCGATCGCTAAAATTTCATTAATGCAAAATCAATAAGTACATTAAAAAACGAGGTATAACAATGTTAACATTTGATAGGACTAAGTCATTTATATTCCATTCATGTTATTACACGTAGATAGTAACTTATTTATTGGCCCCCGCGCTGTTTTAAACCGGTTAACATCTGTATCAAATATCGTCTGGACAAGAACTTACATGGGAGGCCATCTTTCAAGCTTTTTTCACCAGTGTTGCCAACGTAGTGGATTTTCCACAAAATCTGGTAGTTTGGTCTTGGTTGGGAAACATTGCTTTTAGTGGATTTTAAATGGTTTGGGGGCTGGCGAAAATTATTGAAAAGCTGCCATTATCAAATCCGACACATCATTGTTTATTGAAAATATGATGTCATATATTGTAATCAAATATCCAAAAATAGACTAGGACGAATTTCCGTGCTTTCCGGCGTTTTTGCCATACCTATTACTGGAATCAAGTATAACAGCTCACACAATAGGTCCCATTTAAATGTAATAATGAATTCCGTGGTGCTTTACAGCTGGCTTCTCCGGCTGTAAAAGTCTTTTTGGGAGGTCATTTACCTCTTTAGTTCAATGTTTTGTCACCCGCTTTGCACGGAGGGAAGTGGACATTATTTATTTCCAACTCCTCCTATTAATTTAACTTTCTGATTCATTTCGTTGCGGGTTAAAGACAAGTTAGACATTCCCGGAGACTCGCCGAGCTTCAAAGCTTGGTGTCATTACATTGCGTGCCACTGTTGATCCTGGCTTACAGGAGTTGCAGTGCCGGGTGTGAGGGCGGGACAATCTCCTAAATATCCAAAAATGTAATAAAATAAATAAATAAATACACCCAACAGTCACATTTATAGTCTCGATCCCACACAAAGAACTAGTCTTGCGTCGTGGGTATCAGGAACTACAAAACCAATACCTCTACTTCACACAGATATTTGTTTCGGTGCGGGAATCGAACCCGAACAATATTATGTTAATATATTAATGAGGATATTAATCAGGAAATAGGAATATTAATAATTAGGATTAATGTTTAAAAAATGTTGCAAAAAAAAACTGAAATACAAACTGAAAATATGACTTCCTGACATCTATTGGCGAATAATGATGTGTTAAGCCATTCTATGCATGCCCAGCATAAATTGTGTAACAGCGCCATCTACCGATAAATATAGAGGTACCCAGCGTTAATTGTGTAACAGCGCCTGTCTGCGCCCCGAGCCGCCATGTTGTTTACAACAAATGCGTCGATAGATTTACTTGTAATTTCTTATAGTGAATTTGCAAAAAAATTTAATGACCAGAAAGGATTGCTTTGTGCAGTGATTAATGTGCAGTGAATACGTGTATTAAACGTGCAGTGTAAAGCTCAAAACACACTGTAGGTTTTTGTCTTACGCATAGAGTAAAGAAGCGGCCATAAATACTAGAGCAACGCGTCTTACAGCGATCTGAACAATGGATTCTTTTGTTGTGTGCACACTGTCGGTCGAAATTCGAGGGCATGACCTTCAAAAACAAAAACGTCTGAGACATACAGCGCATCTAACATAAATTGACAAGTGGTGAAATTAGGAACTACAAATGAAAGTAAAAAATATCTTCAACGCTTTCATTAAAAATATTCTTTCATAATTTAAACAAATGGCGCAATACAAGTGGCGCAGGCGGTTAGACGCCGCCTGTGAAACGAGAGGCCGCGGGTTCGATCCCCGCACCGAGAGAAATGTTTGTGCGGCCCACAAATATTTCTCTCGGGTCTGGGTGTTTGTGAGACCGAAAAGTCTCTCGTAGTTCCTGATACCCACGACACAAGACTCGATCTTAATGTGGGGTCAGGACTATGTATGTGACTGTTGGGTGTTATTATTATTATTATTATTATTAATGTACATTTATACTAGTAGTCCAATAGTAGTAATGATAATAATGTTCAATGTAATGAAATTTAAAGAGAGAAAAAAATAATAATTTCTCCGTGCACCACAGCGCTTTTGGGCGATTTGCGATCGTGGACAACCTTGAGTTTACACAAAATAGGTTTTGTAAATATGGCTATCAGCTTTTTAAGCCAAACTAATAGAACATTTCTTAAAACTTACAATTAAATTAGAATTTATAAAACACACAAGGTATAATTTTCTTCATTCAATCTGCATACAAATTAAAATTGTGGAATACAATTTGGAAATTTTTAATTATTTACATGAGGTGTTGCTGGGAATCTAACTTGACTTTATAGAAATAAACACCGCAGTTCTTTGACCAGTTATTTGTAAATACTAGCCTGGACGTAATTGACAGCCTCCGTGGCACATTTGGTTAGACGCCGCCTGTGAAACGAGGGGCCGCGGGTTCGATCCCCGCGCCGAGAGAAATGTTTGTGAGCCCCCACAAGTATTTGTCTCGAGTCTGGGTGTTTGTGAGACCGAAAAGTCTCTCGTAGTTCCCGATATCCACGACACAACACTTAATTGATCTTAATGTGGGGTCAGGACTATGTATGTGATTGTAGGGTGTATTTATTTATTTAATTATCAGTAATTTAGCTAAAAGTTCGTCTGTGCATTCCTTTAAAAAATGGAAGTAAAACGATTAGAGTATGTGCGTAAAAGAGAAATTATTTATAATGTTAAATGTAAAGAATACAAATATGCTCACTAAAAGTAAGAAGTATGGGAACAAATAGGTACTGAACTGAAGATAACCGAGTAATTTTTTATACAATCAAATATTAAGTTATTGATGTTAAAATTTCAAAGTACAAGCTCTGTTTAAGGAATTATAATAGGAAAAAAGGTTATCTTGTTATTTGTCTTCAGGTAGTCTCTTTTTTGTTTTCTTTTAAACTGACACTGTTAGCATTAATATCAAGACGATCAATGTGTAATCTATGTTTGCGTACAGAATTTAATCAATCATAGTATTATATAATTGATTGATGTGCGATTTAATATTAAATGAATCATTGATTTTAACAATAAAACAGTTGCAAACTCGAATGTTCTAGTACCACAGGTTATCACAGACTTAGGACTGTTTATAATAAGCGCCAACTAGAATTAATTTCATTTTAAAAAATAAATTATTTATTTATTTATATAGAGATGAGATAAAGAGTACATTAAAATCGACTCTTTCATCCCTAAAAGCTTAGTCATTGGCAGACGAGAAAACCGTCCTTTGTCAATGAAATTAAAAGAAATTAAAACGTACGCGGGCCCTCTGACGACCCGTACGAACCATATCAGTCGCGCTCTTTACCATAGGTTTGTACTCTTTACTCTATGCGTAAGACAAAAACCTACAATGTGTTTTCAGCTTAAGTGACGTCAAGGAAACAATTGAATATTTGGAAAATAATGCTCGTAACTTATAAGAAATCATTACTCATCAATTCAATAATCAAAAATGTAAATATTCTCTCCAAATATTTGTTTGATTTCTATGAATGTAACAATCACAAACAGTAGACACTTCGTAATTTTATAAATACATGTAATGTTGTTGCATCCTAATTAATTCAATTGAAAATGTTTATTATTATCTAAATTCATGTTTGTTCGATTTCGTTTTTTGTATTTATTTACTACCCCTTCATATTAGTTTCATATAAATATTTAAATGAATAATGTGTAAAGTCAATGTACCAAATGTCAGAATTTTAATAATATCTAATTTTATTTATGATGAAAGATTTCTATTACTAATAACATAGTACACATGCTTATGTAAATATAATCCAATATAAGAGGCTTTACATTTTTTCGTATCTTTGGTACCTCCCATTCAGGTACGCCCAGTTGGGAACCTTGGTAAAATTGTAACTACGTAAGGCAAAAGTGTACTTTATTTCAACTTAAAATGTCATATTTGTTATAAACACATTTGTATATTTCGACGAATACTTTTGAATGTATAAATGAAATGAAATAAATAGTTGTTTATATCATTTGAAGGGTTTTATTTCTAATCTACACAAATACTAATATCTGAATTTGAAAAAAGTTATATCATTATATCACACTAAAATGAACCCTATTCCAATGACAGTAGGTTACTTTTTGCTTGAAGCCGCGCCTGGCGTTTCCGACTGTCTAACCGTCTACAGTCATGACAAACGACAGTCTAGGGTAAAGATGAGACGTATTTACTAGGAGTGTTCGTTATAGCGTAAAGCGGATAAAATAAGCTAATAATAAAAAATAGCCAAAACGCTTATTATTTATTACCTCAGGCAAACGTTATTTCTATAACGTAAGTAATATGGACCATAATTGCCTGCACACCTTGCGGTATCTTTGACTTATAATATTTTAAACAAAGACACATGCCAAATGTATAAGAACTATATTGCACTGACCAGTAATGAAACGCTTATATTAGTATTAGATTTAATTATAATAAAGCATATCGCGCCGATATATTTGAATTTGATCGTATTAAACGTTAGGATAGTTTAATTTTTTTCGAGTAGAATCAGTGCGGATTACTGCATTGACCTTGTGTGTTGTGTGACGGATTTGTTTTAATGGACGTGAGAGGTTGCAGTTTCTCAAAACAATTTCTTTACAATCAGAGCATTGTGTTTGTTTATTTAGTACTGTAATGTAAATATAAAGTTAGTTTTAGTTACATGTAAATATAAAGTTAGTTTTAGATAAGTGATAATTAAATAATTAGGTTAGGAATTTAAGTAGTTTGATATTTGATATATTTATGATTATGATAATTATTATATACGTATAATCATTTCAATCAGACAGTCCTAAGCCTGTTAAAAGTACGAAGGAGAGTTCAATAATTTCATTTAAAGCGATTTTTATTCATTTATACAAATTATTAAAATAAACGATAAAATATGGAACTAATATGTTTTTTTACTACATTACCAATTATTAATATGAGCCCCATAGAATATAATTCATTAATTTTCACATAATGAATACTGTTTGCATATCTCCCAAACACAATTATTAATGTGCTTATAGCCATTGCTAAATGTTATTAAACGTATAGTAACAGCGCACGTAGCGGCGCAGTGTGCTTTGCGGCATAATCATAATACGTTATTCTATAAACGATGAAGTAATATATTAAAGCGTAAAAAATAACAGGCGTTTTTTAAGTAACGTATCGTTATAACGCGTTACAAATATAAAGCCGTTTCTGTCTATGTTGTCTGTGAATTACGATACTAGGTTTTAAAACCAGGTATTCACTTCGAATTACGGCGCCCTGGTACGAGCAGAAAATACTTATAAGTATGAAAGTACGTCGATGCGCGGAGAGATCTGGAAACTACACATGAAAATACTTGCATAGGAAAACGATTCATAATAGAATATTAATAAGAACCACAATCGTATCTGTCAATAACACATACTTTAAACTTCAAAGTATTTTTTTATTCATACCATTTTGCTCTTTATGTGCCTTCAAATACGGGTTGAATTCCTATACAAGTATTTTCAAATTTAGGCGCCGCTATACGTTGGTGCGCGAGGAACTTGGAACACTATACATAAAAATTCTTCCATAGAAAAACTATTCTTAACTGAGTATAAATAAGAATCACAATCGTATTCGTGAATAGAAAATACTTACAAAATATTTTTTTTTATTTTCGCGTTTTTGCTCCTTATTTGTTATGAAATACGAATTGAATTCCTATGAAAGTATTTTATAGATGCTGCGCCGCGGCTGGGACGCGAAGGGTTGCCGACTCATACTTACAAAATACTTTTACAATATTTTAGACCCTGGTTTTGAACCCTAGTATTGTTACGTACTCGTACTTAGAAGCCCTGGTACTTGATTTTGCAAGTATATCTCATCCCTAGTCTAGGGGTTAAGCGAGTCTGTAGTACTACTTGGTCTGTGGATACATTATTTTGCAGCGCCGTTGACATTAAATTCCTGGCAAACATAATGTTAGTGTGCTTGCAAATACGTGCTATTTATAAAATATTGGGCGTTTTTATATTATGATATTTTGTTTATTCTTTTATTTACTATTAATTAAAGTCATCTAAAACGTACGAATGTTTTATTAAAATATCTGTGTATGGCAAGTAAAGCACTGCATTTCTGCCTACAAGGAGCGCACGCCCCTTACATACATAGTCTATAAAATCATATTTCATCATTTCACCAGTATGTAATTTGTATTTAAATATGATTTCTAAAACACATAATTTAACAAAAAAAAATACCGATCAAAGTTCATCGATCATCCAGGTGTTATTTTCTTACATCTCGTTCTTACTTGGCAACATTCAATCGTAACCCGGAACTCGGGAGTCACTAAGCAATAATGGCAAAACGCAAACGTAACAAAAATTGGTTATGTGATTATGGGTATATTTTTTTGGTTTTTATAAGATAAGTATAACTTTAAGTACTAAAATATGGATATCAAAAGAAAGCTTATAGTATATACTTTATTTACAAATGGATTTTATTGGTATGTAATATGATTTAATGGGTGAAAACATGATTTGAAAATGAAAAACCATTGAAATTCGATCTGTATAGAATTTTTATTATTTGTTTACAACACATTTGAATTATATTTGTAAAATAATTGTCACATCTAATAATTCTGCATAGTTTTAAATACTTAAAGGTATTTTTATTTCCCTGTAGCTAGAATAGGTACTAGGATATAATGCTTTATGTTTATGAATATTGAAAACGCGGGAATCGGAAGATTTCTGTTAAAATAAGTGACAGTGACGTGGACGTGTGAGTGGTTATGAAAAAGTCAAATAATGACCCGTGCATGTTATCGGCTGCGGCTGTTCAGCTGCGCAGTGTCCGTCAGCCGCAGAAAGTCTGTCAGCCGCATCTGATACCTAATAGTCTGTTTTCAACATTAGGCTATGCTAGCAACCCAGCCCGCATGTCAGGATTGCCAACTGAATAAAACAGTTACATCTATCTTTGGTTGGCAAACTATTGTAATGTCGTCGTCGTGTATCGAGTGTCTTCGTCTTTTATAAAGTTTTATCAAGGTAAGTTTATTTTAGTTTCATGCAATTACAAGGGATCGTCCCTTGTTCTAAAGCAGATTAAACGGAGAATTTTCATAAACATGAACATGAAAAAGATCTCACTTCTGAGAGTTGTCAATGTTACTATGGCGGCCATATTAAAGTTTGAAGATAAATCTATGACTACTTTATCCGCTCCAATCGTCCTCATCATTCTTTATTAGTTTTCACTTTAAATGAAAATCAATGTTTTAATGTTTGAACTAAAATTTTGTAAGTGTAGTTGCTAGTGGGCTTGTAAATTGATGAGAGAATATCCAAAAAGTTCTATTTATTTGTACCACTTAGCTTGTTGACGCGTCTAGTAATCTCGTTTACATATAGATACTTGATTTTATAGTGGACTATCTCCGATGTTTATTACATTGTGTTATCTTTTCTTGTTGCAGATATTCCCGAACTTACCTGGTGAACGTGATAAACTCTAATAGCTTATGTATATAAAAGTGACTTTTCGTGAAATTTGTTTGGTGTTGGACTTGGACAAGTATTTGTGATTATAAGTTTCTAATTTTAGTCATCCCTCCTGGGATAATTTGGCAAAATGATGACCGAAAATAGAATTAGTTCAAGTAATCACGTCGGAAATAGTATGAACAGTCAAAATAAAGGGTATGTATGCGTCGCTTTGTTTAGTTTATGTAATGGAAACCCGTACCGCTTTGTTGTAACCGCTTGCGGACTTTTTGCAGAGATGTCGATAAAAGTATCGACGACATCGGATGGAAAGCAAAATTAAAAATACCCCCAAAAGACAGAAGAATAAAGACTAGTGTAAGTTATATTATTATTTTTCTTAAAAAATTTAACTTGGCGGTATTAAGTAAATACAACCTTATTAATTATATTTTTAATATTATTATATATAGTGTTTTAAGGTGTGTTTATGGTTTAACTGTATATTTATTTAATCCTTTTTTGCACTTCAAAGAGAAATGATTACAGTAAATGACAATAATAATAGCATAAAAGGTAGCCTTATCACTCTAGATAATTTCCAGGCAACCCTTTGATTAAAATTTGTATAATCTACTGTTTTGTAAATATAAATAATTTATAACACAATAGTCTGCTATTGTTAGGTTACTTAAACTTGATTATTGTATTTCAGTGCCTCACTGATATTTTAAAATTGTAATCGAAACGTCGGGAAGTTAAAAATGTAAAAATTAAACTAAATTCGCGATAAAATCCGTAAATAATAGTTTTATTTCAATGTGTAACATTCGCGTAAATCTAAGAAACCATTATAAAATAAATTAATTAGAAACAGTATAAGAATGAAGATGCTATATATTGTTTAATTTCATATTTTTTTCTATTATCTCTTTATTGTACTGGAGTTTATTACATCATTTGCCGTGTTATGATCCCATTCTTAAATAGCACCTTACTATGTAATATGACATAACATAAATCTCATTTTTAAACACTAAAATAATTTTATCTTCTCAACATTTTTGGAAATTAATTATTTTTGTAGATAGTGTAAATTTATGGATAGTAAAAATTCACATCATCCTAAATGGGTCATATTTAGGATGATGACATAAATATTCATAATAATGCAAGTAAAATGTGTTACACAAAATAAATCTTAAAAATTTTGAAAATAACTGTAATGTTTACATAGAACTACTGTGTCAGACATATTATTAAACTTTTGATTACTTTCCAATGTCTATGTTGTACTACATGTAAAATGAAACGGTCATAATTTGTGATTTTAGGATGTGACAGATACAAGAGGTAATGAGTTTGAAGAGTTTTGCCTAAAGCGAGAGTTGCTGATGGGTATATTTGAAAAAGGCTGGGAGAAACCATCTCCTATTCAAGAGGCTTCTATCCCCATTGCGCTTAGTGGTAAAGACATTCTTGCAAGAGCTAAAAATGGAACTGGTAAAACCGGCGCATACTGTATTCCAGTGTTAGAACAGGTATGACCACAAGTTTAATATTATAAATTAAATTGAGATGAAAATATTACCAAAAACATGAGACAAATTATAGCACATTTTGCTATGGGTGTAAAGTATTTTTATTATTTACATCTTGTACAAATGCAATCACAAAACGAACATTACCTTTAATTATTTGTATTATTATTAAATAAATATATGATGAGATATTTGGATTCCCCTTCACTTTTTATAAGTGATAATTCCATAAACTGACAATTGATTTATTATTGCTCGTAAAATGTATTTTATATTGATTTATAATTAATACTGTAGAAATTATTTCAGGTGGATCCAAAAAAAGATGCTATTCAAGCTTTAATTGTGGTACCAACTAGGGAGTTAGCACTCCAAACATCACAAATATGTATTGAACTGGCAAAGCACACAGACATTCGTGTTATGGTTACAACTGGAGGAACAAATCTTCGAGATGACATAATGCGTATTTATCAAAATGGTAAAGAGATATTGTAACCCAAATATATTATAGAAATGATGATTGAGTAATGATCATGTTCTGAAGTCTGATTTGTTTACAGTTCAAGTAATAATAGCTACGCCTGGTAGAATGATTGATCTCATGGATAAACAAGTAGCCAAAATGGATCAGTGTCGGATGCTGGTTCTTGATGAGGCAGACAAACTTCTTTCTCAAGACTTTAAAGGAATGTTGGACATGGTTATATCAAGGTCAGTGATGCCACTGTATATATTAGGCAAATTGTACAGTTAAAATGTTTTTATACTAACTCCAGCTGTTTTTAGATTACCAAAAGAACGCCAGATCTTGCTCTTCTCTGCCACATTCCCTCTGAGTGTTAAACAGTTCATGGAAAAGCACTTGAGGGAACCATATGAAATAAATCTAATGGAAGAACTTACACTAAAGGGTGTCACACAATATTACGCATTTGTACAAGAAAGACAAAAAGTACATTGCTTAAACACTCTTTTTTCCAAGGTTAGTTGTATTTTCATATTTATGGCAATTATTGCCTTCAGCCTTATTACAATACAATTTTCCTGATTTTTTTTTACTTTTAAAAACACTCAACTTTCAAACCAATCTATTCCCAGCTTCGCATACCCTTCTTATCTACATATTTATTAATTTTTTAACCAATTGATGTCTACATGGAAGACATTTGAGAAAAACTTATGGGTGGCTAGTATCTATGCCTTGTATTCATTTAAGTTCTACATGTTTGGTACTTGACCATCCGCCTTCAATATGTTACGCATTTTTTTAAACTATTTCATACTCTACAAATAAATATTTCAGTTTTATTTCTATATGTATTATTTTTGAAATGTATTTCTTTTTTTCAGTTGCAAATAAACCAATCAATAATATTCTGTAATTCCACTCAGCGAGTGGAACTATTAGCAAAGAAGATTACAGAGTTGGGTTATTGTTGCTATTACATACACGCGCGGATGGCGCAGGCGCACCGCAATCGCGTGTTCCATGACTTCCGTGCGGGACTCTGCCGTAACTTAGTGTGTTCCGACCTGTTCACCAGAGGTATCGACGTGCAAGCTGTCAATGTTGTGATCAACTTCGACTTTCCGCGTATGGCAGAGACATACCTTCACCGCATCGGTCGCTCAGGAAGGTTCGGTCATTTGGGTATTGCCATCAATCTAATCACTTACGACGATCGCTTCGCCCTGCATCGCATCGAGCAAGAGTTGGGCACAGAGATCAAACCAATCCCCAAAGTGATCGACCCGGCTCTGTACGTGGCGCGCCCCGAGGACGACGACTCGGCAGACAAGTAACGCCATGCGAAGGTCACGCGTTCGCGTTTTACGCACGCTACCACTATCTGGACTTGCTGACTTGTGAATGGAAATAGTTTAAAATTACAAAAACAAAAAACTTATTTGTAAAAAGTGTAATGAATTTATTGTAACAAAATGTGCGTGTACATAGTTTATCGTGAAAAGACTTTAACCTGCGATGGGTTACTTTTTTAAAGTGTATATAAAAACGAACATCAGGACTTACAGTAGGTACAACGCGCTCTTTGTCCATATTGGATACTGTGCGTGGGTTACTTCATTGTTAAAACCTAAAATATTTATCGGAATATTAACTGTGGGAGTCTATCTAAATTTGTCAGAACATACATAAATTGTGGTAGACTCCACAGGTATCAATTGTGTACCTATCCATAATTTATAACAATTTGAGCTAGCACAGGATTACTTTTTCTTTAAAAAGAACACTTTATGTCTGATATGGGTAGGTAAACAGACTAGCTCAAACAACATTTATTATCTCGGATTATTGCTAAAATCAGCATCATTGGTGTTATTTCTGACTGCTTGAAATAATGCCTAGTTCCATCAAGCCGTGTTTATATAAGCAAGGCCATACTGACATTAACTTACTTTGAACAAATATAAAAGTCAATGAAATGAAGAAGTGTTGGTATAAAATTGGTTCAACAATGATAATTTGTTCTCTGTGAATGTGAATGTTACATTGGCAAAGCTGCAGTGTATTTGTTGTCATTACATTATTGTTTATGTTGAAGCAGTGATAGTCACAGTTAGGGCGTGTGCTTTAACCGCTGGATATAAGGTTATGGTCGGGAATGATCAGAGTTGAACAATAATTCATATTTTATAGTTGATTTTTCTTTCGCACATGAATATTATCTAGGAAATTGCCAATAGTAATTCCAGCTCTGACTTGCCTTCCTTACCTTATTGGAGAAGTTTCATTTTTTTAATTTTGGAAACTTGTTGAAGAATGATATCTGTGACTACAAGTAACAAGATGAGAGAATGCACTATTCTTTTGCGGCTTGAAGACATAGGGCATTCTTCAATCTGGGGAATTTTATTTAGAGAGCTTTGAGTTTTCCTTATAACAACAAGCTTTTTTGCTCTCTGGGGAATAAAAACTTTTCGGGATTTCAAGTGAAGAGTATTTCCAAATAATTTGGTCAACAAAAATCTGATGTTCAGACTACTTACGAAGTTCAGTTTAAAAATGGCACTGCTTTTATTTTTGTCTCCTGTATTTCATGGCTATCATCAAATGTCAATTTCGTCTGTATATCTGCATATGTACTACAAAGTGGACTGTGATTCGAGTACTTCACTTATTACTGGTTAGTGATAGATCCACAATGTAATAAAATATATTCAGCTTTAGTATTTGAATTTGGTAACATGAAGTTGTAATGGATCCAGTGAAATCGATTCTTACAAATATATCTGTGATATAAATTCATGATGGCCATTTGGTGTTTACTTGTATTGATATTAATATTGAAATTGTACCTACTTTTTATAATTGTCTTCCACCATGAGGTAAATGAATGTGTTAAAATACGATAATTTATGCAGCTTTTAGGAAAGAAATAATATATTTTAAAAACGCAAAAGGCCTTAAAGAAGTTGTAATGTCCAGGGTGCCATTGTGTAATTGGATTAAGGTTAATTTATGTTATTGAGGCAATCGTGTTCACTTGTATCAACTGCCTCGTGCATTGTGTGTTATCGTGTTGAAAAAATAACAGGCTGATAATGTGACAAGTGGGTATAGTAGTACTGTATTATTATTTGGTATTTTATCTCCAAATGCGCAATATTATTTTATGGTACTTCTAACGAAAATAGCATATCAAATAGATTTTATGAAGTGTTTATATAATTATTATATATTATGGACAAATCATGCCCTCGAAAATATTATACACTTCCTTATACTTGCAGTGTCATTGTTTTAAAATCAGTGATCATTTTCTGTTTTAAAGTATATTGTTGTTGAAATATTGACCAAAAAAAGAGAAAATAAACTCTTCACGCCATCTTCTATTTTTATTTTTTCCATTATGTGCACGGTGGCGTTGTAAAGCCTGGGCGAAGGCCGCGATCAGACAACCGCTTGGGTGACACGGGAAGCGTTGTAGCAAACTCGCCAGGCTGTACCGGTAGTGCCAAAGTTTGCCCTGAATGCATATTAAATATTTGTTTTGCATAAAATAGTAATTTATTGGGTATGTCAAATAAAAATCAACGAATAGATGGATTAGATGTTGGTTCAAATGACACTGTTTCTACAAGAATTACCAGTTTACCTGATTATGCTTAAGCCGTCATGTATCTCATAAGCATAATGCGCTAATGGATTCTAAAAGCGAAATGGCCAATATATCCATCGTAAACTATCTCGGAAGTCCTGTGAACGTCATTATGGCGGTGGATCACGACATATCTTCAATAGTAATAAATACCTGTAAGTACATTAATTTAAAAACTAAGGATAGGCCCTTCAGTACATTGGGTACGCCCATAGATTTAGTATAAAACATAGATCGGCAATGTGAAAGAGATAGAATAATTTAACTCATATGTTAAAGCGAGATGCATGATGCGACCATACGTTTACACAGAAGTAGCCTGCAGTGACCCGGAGTCGAAATATGTCAAACTAAGCGAGCAACAAAATTCGCTTATTTTCATAATATAATTGATTTTACAGTAGCTGGTTATATTTATTAAACGTAGTTTATTATAGTGCATTGTGCAGTGCCAAGGTGTGGTTCATGCAGGCGTAAAAATCCGCAATAATTAAAGTTTTCACAGGTACCGGTCACTTTTGTACAATACTATTTTGTGACGATATTATAGAATTAAATGGAAATCCGTGTATACATATCGGTAGAAAAGAATATAGTATTTCATTATATAAATACGCTGAAAGCATCCATTGCGTATAAAAAATAATATCAAATACGTGAATTTACAATAATTTCAACCAAAAGTTGCTAGGTATTGACTGACAGGTTCGATCAATGAAAGGTTGTCGATAAAATAGTCGATGACAACACATGTTTCCCTACATTTTTATGGAGCTGTAGTATGTTGTGACAGTGTGCATTCTTCTTCTTCTACCTGGCGTTATCTCGGCCATATTAGCCCGGCCATTATTATAGTATTCATTCTACAATATTATTTATTACTTTACTTTTTCTCATTTTTTATATTTGTGGAATAATTATTATAACACTTCATGTGTGTGATTTATGAATTAAGAACCTGTTTTAATCTCTGCCAGGAGGCTGTCAATTTATAATAGTAAAACAAGAACATATTCGATATTATAAAATATGCGATACTTCTATGCACAGTATCATCGTCCAAACTTTGAAGCAACATTATCCATTTATCATAACATTAGGTATAGGTTTCAAATTTATAATTATCATAGGAAAAACATTAGTTTAGGTGACGTGATCGAGAAAAGCTTCATAGTTTATTAAACTGTCTCTTTCTTCAGCTACAGGAATGCGACTTATGAACATAGACCTTCCACAAGAATGTCTACATCAGTTTGTTGTAAGCTGCCTGCATCCAACGACTTCCTACAAGCTCCTCCGTACACCTCCAATGCGGCCTAGCAGGCGTCCAGCACTTCCCAATGTGTTACAAGTCAATTGATTTGAATAAGCATATTTTTTTAACTCTAGTATACATATAGTAAAATGTGTTTCTTAGACTTACGCGAATGTTACTCATTGAAAAAAACTAATAATCACGGATTTTGTTACAGACTGAGTCCACTCTGTGACTACGAAAGCTGTAAAGTAATCGAAACTTCGCGACGGGAAATTAAAAATGAAAAAAATAAACCGAAAACGCTAAAACTTTGTAAATTAGTTTTATTTTATAAAAGTGTTTCTTGTTCTCAGTTTAATTAGGTGTATGTATGTACTATGTAGACATGACAATGAAAAAAATAATTTTGTTCAGGTGAACATAAAGACCCATACAAAACATCTCAAACAAAATGTTTTCAAATAATATGACAATTTATCTTATTTATTTGTGTGTTTATCAATCTGTATTGAAATAAACACATCAATAAGTTTCTGTTAATATATAATAAAATGTTGCATATATCCATAACATTTTATTACACAACTACAGGCCGACGGCTATATCGATATCGATATGATAGTATCGAAAGTGCATGGTACACCACTATATGTCAAGCACACATGTAAACTTCACGCACACAATCGTAAATCAGTTTTGGTCGCGCTCAAAATGACACATTGCCGATCTATGTTCTATACTACATCTTTGGGTACGCCAAAAAGATGCCTGTGAAAATCGCGCCACCTGTTAGATTTTTACGTCAATGGCGGCCATGAAATCGTTTTTCAATACATAATGCTTAAATAAATGTTACATTGACTTAAAGTAATATAATTTTTACTTAGCGCTGGTAAGAAATGTATCTTTTTTGTGAATTTGCTTTTTTTCAAGTTTGAAAAACCATTATATAAAAAAAAAAATACAGAATGTTCAAAGGATTAAATATCGGTACGCGTCATTAATTATGATTTATTTGCATATTTATGGCAATATCTTCACAGTTTCTAAATATAGTACTGCTACTAAAAATATAAAGTAACGAAAACCAAAAGTAATTGTCAAGTAAATATATAATGAAAGTCAGTCAATTTAAGTACATATATAACATTATGATTATAAATTAGCACAAGCAAACCTTAAATGGTAATAAATATGTATTCTTTTAATGAAGTTCCATACTTAAATACTTTACGGAAAGTAACATTATCCTTTGTTGCTTAAAATGTAAAATGCGCTATACATTTAATTATAAAATATGATATGGCGTACACAAAATTAGCGTTGGAATTCATAGTTACATTCAGGTCCCCCATTAAAGTGCATATTAGTAGCGATCACCAACAACTATTACGTGACTGGACAAAAGCGCATGACGACGGAAAATAGAATGATATTTATAGTACAGTTATAACAGTACTAAAACAGCACAATATATAGCAACCACAGTTCATTTTGTAAAGTATAAACTGTTTTTTCACAAAAACGAGGTTATTTGTTATAATTTTTTTATCAACTTCATATCCGCTGTATTCGCTTATAGAAATAACCAAGTTTAGAAAGCCACATAATCCATAATAAAAAGCAGTTCATTATTAAGTCACAGCTGCATAACAATATAAATGCAGTATAAAAATATTACAGCAGTAAACGAAATGTTAAAAGTAATGGAAATGCAACTTATATAATGTAGGAACATTCCACGTTTCTACTTTTATTTATTCTAAATATTTCTAAATTGGTATTCAGATACCTTCCTTGTTAAAGTACAATTGAATAACCTAACTACTTCCAATATACTAGCAGCATAAGTTCAGCTGAAATGGCTCTTCTATGCGATATCAAAATATTGAACCGCGTTTTGATAATGACTTCAGTTTTATCTTACACTCGGTACTTTTTTTTGCGCAACAATATTTCGTATTTTACATAAAATACGATTTACACCCTAACTCTATCTATTACCTATATCAATAATATATTAGGTATATATGAATATACTACGGAGCGGCTACAACATTTTAAACATAAATAAGTATAAATTCGATGCGTTTTTGCATTTATTGTGAGATAATGATGATGCATACGATGTTATTGAAATTTAGCACCTAACGTTTATTAGTCGTTATTTTAAGTAATATGGCATATTATTAACAATCCCTACTTCACTGAGATCAGACCGATTTCGAACTAAGATTACTTGAAAGTTAAAAACAACAAGTATTTTCCTACTATTTCATTACAAGAGATAATATTTATAACTAATCGTACATCGGCACTCGTTCTTTGAAGAACACACGTTTCTTTTGGACAGTTTAGATGTGTAAAAAAAAAAAAAAAATCGGTATATTATGTGTGTTAACACATTTTCAATTCTACGACTAGCTTAATTTAGACTCGAAGGAAAATGGGCGGGATTGAGGACACAATTAGTGTATGGTGAGCTGCGCCATGAGCAAGTCCGGCGGCGGCGGCAGGCCGGGCTGCAGCGTGATGGCGACGCCGCGGTTGAGCGACACGGCCGGGTAGAACGCGCCGCGCAGACCCGTGAACGCGATGTCGCCCTGCAACACCAAACGTGCGCTCAGCATCAGAGGCTCTCACGCAAGGGCGGATCTACGGGGGAGGTCAGGAGGTCATGACCTCCCCCCGGGCTGGCTCTAGATCGACATACTTTATTTTTTATCTTGAAAATTTATTAGCACAATTAATTATTTATACATATGTCGATAAATATAGTAAAAAAGTATGTGTTCACAAATCACGGCTGCAACAAACTTTAAACATTATTGTTACGAATTCGAGCATTGAAATCGTTCCCAGTGTTCTGCTAAGAACTATAAAACCCTACCCCCCTGGCTTAAAATCTGGATCCGCCCTTGCTCGTACGGGACGGGACTACTGTATCACAGGAGATCTACGTGAAGCAATAGTTTCCCTGTCGCGTTTCGTTCGGTGAGTGAGATTGCCCGATGCCTAACACCCTTTCCCTGTTTCCATCGTTTTTTCTTCCTGCTCGCCTCCCAATTTGACGCATCCATGATCCAAGAGTCATAAAAAGGTAATTTATAAGTATCATATCTATAGTCTATAATATCAGTTATAATTTTAAAACCGATGCATTATATTATGCTACGGGTCCGCGTAACCAGAAAGTTCTTGTGTGTACTTTTTGTACAGCAATGCAGTTAGACTAAACCTGTGGCTCGCCAGAACGTAAGGCATATCCTATGATTCGACAAACTATAAATATTTTTGTTCGTTAGCGAAACTAGAGTCCTGACGCTACATTGGCCGGGATTGCGCCTAAGTAGAACGCACGTCCTGCGTCCTGCGTCGACACGTGAGAGCAAATGCGGAGTTTGGTACTGCGCCATAGGTTTTAAATACTGCCACTCGCTCACGGCTCGTGACGGCCAATGCGAGTGTGAGCGTGTGCGGCGGGTGTGAGCGTAAGTCCTAGTGCGGTACCTGCGGGCGGTCGTCGACAGTGAACCGCAGAGTGCCGCGCGCCAGGTCGAGCAGCACGCCCACCGTGGCGCCCGCCGCCACGCCGCCCGCCGCGCGCCCGCCGTGCGCGCCGCCGTGCACGAACCACGACCGCGACCCGTCGATGTACATCGCCCAGCCGAGCGCGTCCGAACCTGTATATATATATACCGGGTATCTCAAGACTGCTACCGAAAACGAAGCCGGGCGGTAGTTTTAGTGGCTACAAACACCTTGCAATTAAAAATATCGCATAGTAACGCGACAATTATTTTTTATTATTTTTTAAATATCGTCATTTTTGGGTGGTAAATCCATAGTTCTTGCTAAAATAATAATTTAAACTCTTTTATACCTTAGAGTATTTATAAATAAAAGGATATACACTATTATTTTAGGAAAAAATGTATTTACCACCCAAATATGGCCAAAGGAAAAAAAAAAAATAAAAAAAAATGGTCGCTTTATTTTGCAACTTTTTCTGTTGCATTGTGTCTGAAGTCGCTTAAACTACCACCCGGCTTCGTTTTCGGTACCAGTCTTGATATACCCTGTATAATAAACCATTTATTAAATTCCTTCCTCAACCTAAATTAACAAACATAAATTGACTAAGTCATAGATATTTGCTTAGGCTAGGTAACAAGCGTATTGATATACTGCTGATGCTTAAACTAGGATAGCCTTGTACTATAAACATAACACTACACTGCACTACTATACAGGGAGCGCAAATAAATGGCGCACTTGCTCAGTTGGGTACAAGGGCATAATATTAATCTCATAATAAAAAAAAAATATTTGGAAAATACCTATCCGTTTTGAAGTTATGACCGTTTAAAGTTTTAAGTTTAATCACCACTTTTTCGCATAAAATCAGTTGGAATGGATGAAGAACAAGATTTAAACACATACGTATTTTTTCGTTTCGTCGTTAATTGAACGGTTAACGAAATATACCACGAAAACCATTTTTAACAGCATCAAAACTTTCTTAAACTTCGCTTTAACCGCTGTTTACACATGGGTAAGGTCATGAACTCTTAGCTGTATAATTTATCCTTCTCTAACTTCAAAAAAGGATATTTTTTGTTTCATTTCTAATAAATCAATCAGTTAAACAGGGACGTACTTAGATTTAAGCGTCAATAAATTAACAACATAATAACTTTAGGTGCAGTTGCATCGTGAATGGATTGACTATTTTGTTTATCATTATTTTCCTTAGTGTCACAAATCCAAACTGAAAGATACCAAAAATCACACTGGTCATCGCTTAAATCATGTAAGATTGCGAATTTAATTATAATTAGAATAGTTTAGATAATACCTACATAACATTTAAATTTTCTAAATAATTTAGATTCATTGAAAAAATAATCTGATGACACTGATTAATAAAAAATAATATTTTTAAAATGATGGCCCAATTCGGCCCTATTAGTTAAAGGAAGCCGCCGGTCATAGTGTACTTTGTCGGATCCAACGCGGCTCGATTATTCTTCCTTTGAGGTCGCCGCCGCCGTTTGTGAGTGCGTGCCGAAAGGCGACAATTTCTTTGTCGGTAACTTTTAGCATTTTGCAAAAGAAGCCCGACATCTTGAGGTGTGTTCACACTACACACTTGATATAACTTAATTAGATTAAGTACTCCGATATAAAAGTTACGTTAAAAAAAAATATTGGACTGATACTGATACTTGCTCAATAGCTTATAATATTATTTAAATATGTCATCAGCCGATCCAGTCAATTACAAATTGCCTATTTACTTTGCTTATTATTGTATTTAACATTATTTTAATGTATTTTGAAAATAATGTTACTTTAAAGTGATAAAATTTCTTCTTAATTCTTATACCTAGAGAAATGTCGTCTACCATTATAGCATAGAATTTGCATATGAGACTTATTTGAGATAAAATTAGTGAAATCAATAAACACTTACTACTAATTTACTGCACTGGAGATCCGTGCCCTGCAGTGGCATGTATATGGTCTGATACATTAGTAATACTAATTGTTCAGATGAATTATTATGAACTCAAATAGGAAAGCTTTGTATCTAATGTGAACAGGCCTTTATCTTTCAAGAATCAAAATAATAATTTATTTTTATTAGTTGAATTCGGATTGCGATCGCGTGTGCATGTATTAGTCGTGTGCATATTATTGTAAATTCGTTTTCAGTTATTTTGAGTAAATTTTATTAATTTAACTATGCTTTGAACATTACCCATTATATAACATTACCCATATACCATTAGTTTGACTCGCTGGATCTACTCAGAAATGGGTCGCGCCGCGTAGTATCCAGTGGTAAAGTAAAGCCCGCTGAGTTTGTTCGCCGGGTCTTCTCAGTCAGGGCCGCGTTGGATCCGGCAGTAAGCCTAAACATACGGGACGTATCGGAAATACTTATGGTCGTTGTCTTAAGTTGGACCCAAAACAAGCCCACTGAGTCTTAGTCGCTGGATATACTCAGGACTGGGTCGCGTCGCGTAGTTCCAGTGGTAGTGTAAGCCCACTGAGTTTGTTTCGCCGGGTCTTCTCAGGAAGGGCCGCGTTGGATCCGGTGGTAACTATAAACCGCTACGCACCGTTGTAATATTTATGGTCCACAAATAATATAATTTAATTTGACTAACGTAAATAATGTATTTCTTTGACAAATAAATTACTATAAAGTAAAAACTAATACTTTAAATAAAATATGAATAAAAACTAAATAAATTAAAAAAACTAATCATAAATTATAAATAAAAATAAAATTAATTTAAAAATAAATAAAATTAATAAATAAATTGATAAAAGCAAGAAATTAAAATAAGTAATAATAAGCATAGGAAATATATTGTAAATAGAGATTAAGTTCTATGTGTATTGACTTGTCATAAGAGCTCCTTAATTGCCTACGTGATCAATAAATACATTTCATTTCATTTCACCCAATTTGATAGCTTTTGATGTAACTTGTGTTATGTGAAATGTAAAAGAAAAAGTGATTTGTGCTACCAAACTGTGACAGTGTTTTCGTGCGGGTTTTGGCGGATCCTGCGCTTCCAGCTTTGCCTATCAAGGTCATTACGGTTTACATTACAAGGTCAGTTAACTATTTTGGTGGTCATTAATGACAACTAACCAGCCCATATGAGTCACCGACGGCCTCCGTGGCGCAGTTGGTAAGAACCGCCTGTGAAATGAGAGACCGCGGGTTCGGTTCCCGCCCCGAGACAAATAATTTCCGTGAACCATAATTATTTTTCTAATACCCGCGACACAAGATTTGTATGGGGGTGTACTTAGTGTGGGGTTAGTACCCATGTATGTGACTGTTGGCAGTATTAATTTAATATCTTTATTATGTACCCTGAGCGTGATGTACACAATCGCACGACTTATAAGTAAATAATGAGCTCTGCTTATTTATTGTTGAATGTCTACCTTTCAGTTGTAAGGTTCAATCACTTTAGCTTAACATGTTAGGGGGTAGCATGTGTAACGTTAGTTTTTTTTTCTCGGCATCTTTCTTAATATTCGCTAGCGCCATACAAATCCGTCTTAATTAAGATTCCGTCACCATATACTATAATGTATATTGGTAGGTGCGCCGTTTTCTTGTCCTCCCTGTATTACTGCGGTATACATCGACTCACTATACTTATCGTTTTATGTACTATAACTAAGTCAATGATCAATATGACAGTTTTATGTTAATAGAAAAAGGGGTATATTAAAAAAAAAAGACATTAAGTCGTTGACAAGTGGATGTTCAAGTAGTTACTTATTGCAATTTGAGAACATGAGGGATTGTAATTATACTAATACTGTGATTATATTAGTCACTGGATAAATTAGACAAAACATTGTTAAAAAAATCTAATCTATTTTTTCATTAATTAATTAGTAACACTTGGGTCTGATATAAATAAAATAAATATAAGATATAAATAAAATTATTATTATAATCATACTGGAGCGAAGGTTGCGAACAAAAAATATGAAAATTATGTTTCAGCCCATATACATCCCACTGCAGGGCACGGGCCTACTCTACAATCGAAAGTACGATTGAGAGTCGTTAGGCCATATAATCCAATAAAAGTTACATAGATGGAAACAAAAATGGCAATAACGTACCCCGTTTCTTGATAATACAGGGTATATCAAGACTGCTACCGAAAACGAAGCCGGGTGGTAGTTTAAGCTACTTCAGACACAATGCAATAGAAAAAGTTGCAAAAAAAAGCGACAATTTTTTTTTGTTATTTTTTTCCTTAGGCCATATTTGGGTGGTAAATACATTTTTTCCTAAAATAATAGTGTATACCCATTTATTTATAACTAATCTAAGGTATAAAAGTGTTTAAATTATAACTTTAGCAAAAACTATGGATTTACCAGCCAAAAATGACGATGTTTAAAAAATCATAAAAAATAATTGTCGCGTTTCTATGCGAAATTTTTAGTTGCATTGTGTTTGTAGTCACTAAAACTACCACCCGGCTTCGTTTTCGGTAGCAGTCTTGAGATACCCGGTATAGTACGAATGAGAATGACTAATGAGTAATTTTATATAGTTCAGTAGGAGAGGTGACTGACCGAGCATCTTATCCCGCGCGACATCAGCCCGCGCGATACCGAACGCGGGATCAGCGTCGGCGTCGTATCTGTCGATGCGCATGCGCCAGTAGTGCAGGCCGCGCGCCAGCGGCTGGTCGGCGAGCAGCACGCGCGGCTGCCAGCCCGCCGCCGCCGCGCACAGCCCGTCCGCCGACACCGACACGCCGCCCTCCGCGCCCGCAGAGTGAGCGCGCGCGTCCCACGTGAACCACGCCACTACACACACACATTACCATTACCGCACAGATGTACATCAAACATCGATATACCGGTCTCACATCTATACTAATACCTAGTCAGGTCATAAATTCTGTCACATGTTTAATATAAAATAATTGAAACAAGTTTATTCATTATGTAACCATTTATATACCAAAATGAACTTAACAAAACATAGATTCTTATGACACTAAAGTTTATTCCTCTATGACCTCCGTGATTTTGAATACAGGCCTTCAATCTGCGCGGCCAGTTGTCTATCGCAGCACGAAGGAGGTCCATGTCAATATCGGCGGCTGCCTTAATCAAGGATGTCTTGAGTGACTTACCAATACCAAACATATAGATATTTAAATTAATATAAGGCATAGGTCCTACATGTTTGATACTTGGCGGCCCGCCTTCAATACGTTACGCATATATTTTGATTTGTTGGCTAGTCAAGTCATTAAGCAAATTAATCAACATGCACAAGTTCCATGAAATAATATAACTTTTATGCTTTGCAGTGGTAGTTATTATTTTTAGTGGTTTTTTGTTTTGAAGTCGGTTTTTATTAAAAAATTTTTTAGTTAGTTTTATCTTTTTAGTGTTGATAGGAATTCAAATGAAGAAGATTTGGTTCCCACAAGGAATATGTTCTTTCTAATGACAATGAAATCGCTAAAATCAGCTAAAAGCTGCCGAAGATATTGTATTCACATGTTTTTTATAAATCAACCTGTCAATACGTTTTTACCAATGAAAAATAAATAATTAAAATCGGGTAAAAGCTGCCGAAGCTATTAGAATTTACTTATTTATAGCCCCCCCCCTCCCTTCGCCCCCACCCCCTTTTCCCTCTCTCACTGTAACTTAACTTTTCTAATGAACGTAATGCAAAAATAATCATTGCAATCCTACTTAATTTTAAGGAGTTCCCCTCTCCAGGTCCGAAGATATTCATCACATCTTCACCATATTTTTATGGGACCAAATGACAAGCACCAGCTTTCAATCAAAGAAAGAATGGTCGAAATCGGTTCACACAGTACAGAGAAACGAGGTAACAAACATAAAAAAAAGCAACATACAGTCGAATTGAGAACCTCCTCCTTTTTTTGAAGTCAGTTAAAAATTAGTAAAATTCTAAAAAGTATACATTTTTATTTTCATGAACAATTCGAAATTCGAATTCAATAAACTTTTTTGTGGCCAGCATTCTAAAAGAAAAGTTTTTACTGTGTGACAATACTTATGACCTGACTGTGTATTATAAACCAGAAGAGTTTGTCTGTTTGAACGCGCTAGACGCAGGAACCGCTGGTCCTATTTGAAAATTTATTTCAGTGTTGGATAGTACTTTTATCGAAGAATGCTATAGGCCATACATCATCACGCTATGCTATATATAGAAGGGAAGCAGTAGTGATATTTCTAACAAATACGAGGAAATTTTATTCGTTTTTCGTAGTCCGACTGGTCGATATTCTAACCTGATAGTCGGAATTGAATATTTTGACTGGCACTTTGAAACGTGTATCTGCACCCGGGCGGAGCCGCGCCCGACCCCTAGTACTCGATATTGGTGACCAATAGAACCATTACCTACTTTAAACATGACACTGCATTAATTATTAGACAGTAATTGCATGCTGTTTCTTGCTTGCTCCAACAACTACCTGCCTTTATCTTTACATTGGTAACTGTTTTTGTTTAATAATTTGTTCGCGTATTTGCATACTTGTTGTGTGCTACACGATTATATTTTACCCACATATGTATTGGATATTAATTTTTGTTGTAGTTTTTGAATCAACTTTTTATCATCGTATTTTAATAATTGTATTGCTATTCATCTACCGCATTATTCGGTTAGTCAATATCGTACTATTGATCAAAACATAAATAATGGCTAATTATAATTGTTATAATTTAAACATTTATTACCAAAATGTACGGGGACTCCGTACCAAATTTGAACATTTTCGACGTAATGTACGAGTTAATTCCTTTGACATTATTATACTTACAGAGACTTGGCTAACAGATAGTTTCATAAGTTCTGAGTACTTCGATGACCGCTATATAGTATGGCGCCGTGACCGGGAATATAACATGCCTGGCCAAACGAGGGGCGGCGGGGTGCTGATTGCAGTGCGTAACGATTTACCATTGTCATCTAAGGCAATATTTGAATCGTCTGCTGAAGATTTATGGATAACCGGCCGGTTACCGCTGCGCAACTCGCGTAACTATATAAACTTACATATTTGTGCAGTTTATTTGTGTAACCAAAATCAATGTCTCACTTTCTCATCGCAACTAAATAATTTTCTTTGTAAATTAAATAAGACCATAAATGACAGTGGTTCAAATTGTTTCCTTATTATCGGTGACTTTAACCTGAGCGGAATATCTTGGTTGCCAAGTAATTATGCACATCGACTAATCCCTAGTAATATAAACTCTAACGATGAATACTTGTTAGCTGACGAACTTAATGCTTTAGATTTCCATCAATTTAATTGTATAACGAATAAATATAACAAAATCTTAGACTTAGTACTTTGTAACCAAACATTGTTAATGTCTGAATGCCTAGACCCTTTAACGCCAATTGACGTTTACCATCCAGCGTTGCTCATTGTTACCAACTTTGTTGAAATTTCAGCATTGCAACCGGCGCGGCGCCCCGTGCCCGCTATGATTACGAGAGAGGTGACTATGATAGTAATAACAATAAATTAGCAAGTTTGGACTGGAATTCAGAGCTTTCTTTGAGGTCTATGGAGGAATCTGTGTCTTTCTTCTATAATGTGCTATCTAATCTACAAAATGAACATATTCCAACTGTTACATCTAAAAAATCTGATTGTATCCAATATGGTATTCCACGCCCCTTAAGAAAGCTATTAGGGAAAAATTCAAGTATAAGACTTATGGCAATGATTCCGATTTGATTTCATTTAAACTGCTTCGTGAAAGAATCCATTTGTAATAAACAATATTTATCTTCAACAGAAAAGTCCATAATTGAAATCCCTATGTATTTCTGGTCCTATGTTAAACAAAGATGTAAATCAAATGTTATTCCTAACACTCTAAAATATAATGAAATGACGTTTTGTAGTGGTGGAACTATCTGTGAAGCTTTCTCCGCATATTTTCAATCAACCTATTTGCAATCTCACGCCAATTATAACACATTACCGAAAATAAATGCATGTCCCCCCAATTCTTATTCTCTTTCAGACGTCCACGCGTCTGGATTAAATCAGCTTGAAGTAGATTCTCAAGTCATTGAAATACTACTTAAAAATTAGATTGCTCGAAAACCGCGGGTCCTGATAATATATCTCCTAAGTTTTTAGTTAGAACAGCCAAATATATATCAATTCCTATTACTTTACTCTTTCGCAAATCTCTTGCTACAAACACGGTGCCCACTATTTGGAAATCTGCGTTTATTACCCCAATTCACAAAAAAGGTTCCAAGTCGATTATAACTAATTATCGGCCGATATCTAAACTATGTCTAATTGCAAAAGTATTTGAACGTATAGTTTATAATAACGTATATGCTTCTTTAAATTGTATTTTTAGCCCTACTCAACATGGCTTTCTTAAGGGACGCTCAATTGTTACTAATCATATGCCTAAATACTGGAAAGCCAATTAACTTTTAACTCCGATTAACTAGCTCTAATGACCTGTTAAATTGATTCCAGTTAAATATAACTTCGATTAAACCACTTAAGAATTAAATATTTAATGGGGCATTATTCATCCGATTCGTATTCTCGAAAGCAACTTAAGAGTTTGACAGCTGTCAAACAGTCAATTTTTTAAGAATTTCTAGTTTTAAGCAGCCGTCGTCTTAAGGCCGCCTGCGACCACTCTTAACTTTATCAATTCTACATAAAATTTACTAAAATGACTCTCGCGTCGGTTTCATCGCTGTCTGATGACGATACTTCATCAAGGCGAGTCAATGAAGAAAAAAATCAATGCTTTTGACAAATACAAAGAAGAAAACATTCAAACAAAGTGAGGTTTCGCCTGAAGAAAGAAACTGTTCTGCATCTGTGTTCCTTGCTGGAGACAAAATAGAACCCACTACAAATAGAAGTCGATTGATAAAACTTGCGACCAACTGTTACTTGCTTTATGATATTCTACGACAGGCAGTTACCAGAAGATTATTGGAGATGTATTTCATGTGGAACAGCCGACTGTACAACACAAAGTTGCAGCAGAGTTAGTTAAACTACAAAATCGTGGCATGAAAATTCCCAACTAACAACAATAATGCCATATTGCGAATGATTTCTATGCGATCGCAGGAGTGATAGAAGTTATAAATTTCATACATGTAAGGATCAAATCTCCAGGTAATTTCTATTATAATAATGTATACATAACTATTAAGCTTTTACATGTACACAAATATATGTTTTCTTATCCTATTTTAACTAAATGTGCTTCTAAAATGCCTAGCGTATTTTATATTGTGTAGTAATCATTTAGAGTATCCCTTTTTACTGTACATAATATTATATTATTAATCATAGAATAGAATAATATATTATGCACAGTATAAAAGCACACTCTAAATGATTTCTACACAATAATTTATATATATATATGCTTGTTGGAATCAAAACATTTAGCAGGTAATTGGCTCTTCCCCAGCCCACTGTACCCCATATAACCAAGCTCTCTAAATAGTTGTAGGGCTAAATATATAATATAATATAAGGAAATACCACCCGTATGAAGTTGGTTACAACTGTCAAAGTCAACTGACAATTATGATAGAGCGTCGTTCAACGGACACTTTTGCTCGAGACAGCTCCGCGGACGGGCGCATCGCTTACGTATCGTATAAATTCATATTTTTGTGGTGTTAATGGTCTAAGAGGACAGAAATCAATAATTGTGTTTGTAATTTAAGTTTAGTTTGATTAAATTTGTTATTATTTTAAAGAAAATTGTTTTATTTGCTTTTATCAGAAGTGGGATTAGTTACCCACCTTTGATCTTAATTAGCACATTATAGATTTCTGTCGTTTTATTTTGTTAATTCTTGCGGATTATTGTGTTGTGTGTGATAATGGGCAAACGAAATCGTTCGCGTAGTGATTCTCGTAGTCGTTCACGTTCTAAAAGCCGCAGAGTTTCAAAACGTCGCCGTCGAACGCGATCTAGAAGTAATTCAGGACTACGTGAGTCCTTACAAACGATCATGACCCGATTAAATGCGCTAGAAGATAGGTCGTCGGTTGGTATGTCGCCTAGTGTCGAAGTACCGACAAGAAATAATGACTCCACGGAAAAAATTGTTAAGGCTATTCATTCTTTAAAATACGGTGGAACACGTGACTTTTATGTGTCAAATTTTGACCCGAACCTACACGATGTTGATGCCTGGTTTGACGAAGTAGACCGAGCACAAGCTCTTAATAAGTGGAATGATGCTGAATGTTTGTCACGTATCGGTCATTGCCTTAAGGGCGATGCAAAGTCTTGGTTAGATGACTGGGTTACGGCAGACCGGTCCTGGAGTAATTTTAAAAAGGATTTTAAATCATTGTGTGTGAAAAAGGTTGACGTGGCAAACATTTTGTATGAAGTCATGAGTACTAACTCCGATAGTTTTGTTACGTATGCGGAGTATGTTCGTCGGTCTTTATTGCGGTTACAAATTGTTAAAGGCCTAAGTGATGATCTTATTAGTGCTATTGTTATACGCGGTATTACTGAACCCAGTATTAAAGCGGCCGCTACCAATGAGAATCTAAAGCCGTGCGAATTAGTTAATTATTTTTCTACTTTCGTGAAACCGGTTGAGAATAAACATGAAAAGCGTTTAAGCCGCGATCTTGGTCCATGTAAGGAGATTGTTAAACCACATTTTTCTAAACATCCTGTCCACAAGTTTCCACTTAAATGCTTTTTATGTGGTCAAACGGGTCATAAACAAATGAATTGTCGGGTGAAAAACTTAACGGCGAACAGTGATGTGACACGTACAGACACAACCACAAGTAGTAGTTACGTGAAACCGATTACCAGAATTGTTTGCGCGTACTGTAAAAAAAGTGGGCACCATATTAACGATTGTTTTGCCAAACAACGCTCTGATAACAGAAAGAGTAATGTTAATTTTTGTTCACTACCCGACAGAAATGATAACAAGGATGTTATGGTTGGAGTAGTCCAGGGGATACCTATTGACATCCTGATCGATAGCGGTGCTTTGGATGTTTCTCTTATAGCATCTTCTGTGGTAAATCATTTGTCGTGCGCTATAAAATCCACATATAGAGAGTTGAAAGGTGTTGGAAGTAGTATCACTCGGGTGTTCTCGTACGTGACTGTTACTATTGAATTTAAAGAAATTACTCTTGAAGTCGATTTATTGATTGTGCCCAGTAAGAGTATGAATGCACCAGTCATAATAGGTACAGACGTTCTTAACCGTGACGGAGTAGTATACATGCGTACGAAAGATTACCAACGTCTAATTTTTAGTGCTGTCCCTGCAAAGGTCTCGGCTATCCAATCGAATGAGCATCCTATCCAGACGTCACTTATCAACAGCGATAAGGAAAAACTTATCGAACTATTGAATGATTTTTCTAAATTTATGATTACTGGTACTGCTACGTCAACTGTGACCACCGGTAGCATGCATATTCGCTTAAATAGTGATGCGCCCGTATATTATAGGCCGTACAAGTTGTCTTTAAATGAAAAGTTGAGGGTACGCGAAATAATTAATGACCTTCTAGCTAAGGGAATAATCCGTGAATCCGAATCTGCGTACGCGAGCCCAATACTGTTGATTAAAAAGAAGGACGGCACAGACCGCATGTGCGTTGATTTTCGCGCCCTAAATAAAATCACCGTTAAAGACAGGTACCCATTACCATTAATAGATGATCATATAGACCGGTTAGGCAAGGGTAAATATTTTACAACCCTCGATATGGCATCAGGGTTTCACCAGATTCGTCTTGATGATGTGTCAATTCCCTTGACAGGTTTTGTAACGCCCGAAGGGCATTACGAATATATGAAAATGCCCTTTGGTCTTGCGAATGCGCCTGTTGTTTTTCAACGCATTATTAGCAATACGTTACGGTCTTTCATAAATGATGGCACGGTGATGGTGTATATTGATGACGTCTTGTTGGTTAGTAATAGCGTTGATGAAGGTCTACAACTTTTGCGTGATGTTTTACGTACGTTGTCAGACTCTGGGTTTTCATTAAACATGAAGAAGTGTTCATTTATGGGTACGGAAATAGAGTACTTAGGGCGAGTAATTAGTGACGGAAAAGTACGTCCTTCTAGATCCAAAATAACTGCATTGATTAATTCTCCTGTGCCTGAAAATGCCCGTCAAGTCAGACAGTTTTTAGGATTATCAGGGTACTTTCGGAAGTACATAGAGAGCTATGCTCTTAAAACTTCGTGCATCGCGCGATTAACTAAGAAAGATGTGGATTTTAAATGGGGCGAAGAACAGGATTTAGCTCGTAATGAGATTATTAAGTGTTTAACCAGTGAGCCAATTTTGTCTATTTTTGATCCTGACTTAGATACAGAGGTTCATACGGATGCTAGCAGTCGGGGTTATGGCGCGATATTGCTCCAGTTAGGAAGGGATGGTCGGAAATCAGTTGTCGCTTATTACAGTCAAGTCACACATGGAGCCGAGGTACGATACCATTCGTATGAGTTAGAGACGTTGGCGGTAGTCAAAGCTTTACGTCCCTTTCGGCATTACCTCATAGGCATAGAATTCAAAGTGATTACTGATTGTAACGCGTTAAAGGCTACGCAAAATAAAAAGGACTTATTACCACGTGTAGCGAGGTGGTGGGTCTATTTACAAGATTTTACTTTTACAATTATCTATAGGAAAGGTGTTTTACTACCTCATGCGGATTATCTTAGCCGCAACCCCATCCGCATCGTAAATCATATAGATAGGCCTCGAATATGGGCTCAAGTAGCACAATCTGGTGATGAGGAAACGCAAAAATTAGTAACACAGTTAGAAGAAGGGCAGTTAGATGCTAGTAGATATGTTAAAAACAATGAGATTCTTTACTACCGATATTCACCGGTAGGCGAGCAATCACGGTTACTTTGTTACATACCAAAGGGTCACCGGTTAAGTTTACTTAGAATCTTTCACGATGAACATTGTCACATAGGCGTAGATAAGACTATAGGATTGATCTTGAATCATTTTTGGTTCCCTGGTCTCCATGCTTTTGTAAAGAAATACGTGGGACACTGTTTAACTTGTATGGCTAATAAGCGAATTCCTCGAGCACCTTTACAACCCATAACGTCTTGGCAAAAACCAGAAGTTGCTTTCCATACCGTTCATGCTGATGTCCTGGGTCCTTTGCCGGAATCTAATGGCTACAAGCATATTCTAGTATTGGTCGATGCTTTCTCTAAGTATTGTCTGATTTATCCAATGTATAGACAAGATCATAATGAGCTAAAGAAAGTGTTTAAAAACGCTGTTTCTTTATTTGGTACCCCACATCTTATAATTACTGATCGTGGTCGTATGTTTGAATCCACAAATTTTGTTAAATGGATTAACGAGATAGGATGCACCATACATTACATAACTCCTGAGATGCATCAAGCGAACGGTCAGGTGGAGATATGTGCGTACCCTTCTAAATATGTTACGTGTTGAGACCAATAATAAGAAGAGTAAGTGGTCTGAAGAATTATGGCGCTTACAGCTTGTGCTGAATATAACAAAGCAAAAGACCACTCAAGCATCTCCGCTAAATTTGTTAGTTGGAATAGAAGGAACGACTCCTGTAATACAAACTTTGGTCCGTGATGTTTCTATAGACAGTTCAAATAGTGATCGTCGATCCTTGCGAGAACTCGACCGGCAAAGGGCAGCTGAACGTCTGAAGAATAACCAGCGTCTCCAAGATGCGTACGTTAACAAAACACGTAAACCACCTCATGTGTTCCAAAAAGATGACCTTGCTTTTGTAATCAAGTACGCGCAGTCTAAAGGAAAATTAGATTCTGGAATGCGCGGGCCTTATAAGGTGACAAGAGTCTTGGAGAATGGCCGATACGAGTTGAAGCTCATTGCTGGAGCCTACGGAAAGACGACCTATGCTGCGGCGCAGTTCATGGTGCCTTGGAAGGGTGAATGGACTCCTGATGAGTGTGCTGCTTTCTTTGCTTGTGAGTAATCACTGAATGTCTGGAAGTTATGTCTAGCCTTGTTTAATATTAGACCTTGTACGTTATGTCTAAACCTTGTTTAATTCTAGACCTTGTGTGTTATGTCTAGCCTTGCTTGAAAACTAGACCTTGAGTGTTATGTCTAGCCTCGCTTAAAACTAGACCTTGTGTGTTATGTCTAGCCTTGCTTGAAAACTAGACCTTGTGTGTTATGTCTAGCCTCGCTTAAAACTAGACCTTGTGTGTTATGTCTAGCCTTGCTTGAAAACTAGACCTTGTGTGTTATGTTTAGCCTCGCTTGAAACTAGACCTTGTGTGCTATGTCTAACCTTGTTTGAAACTAGACCTTGAGCGTTATGTCTAGTCTTATGTGCACCTAATAGTGACTGATTGTTTGTAATCTTGACGAGATTGTAAATAATCCTTCACTCTTTTCCTGTGGATTACCTTTCTTTGATATATTTCCTTTCCTAACACTTGCTTCTACTGTAATTGGTTTGGGTGTATTTCTAACTCGATGAAAATTTCAGGTGCAGACCAATCAGACGAGACAATGACTTTAGCAGGTGGCGAAACTACGTCCGTGGTACAAGACACTTCCTTCCTAGACGATGATGAGGGAGCAGGACCATCTTCACCTGCCGAGGACGTCAGGGTGTCAGGAGAGGCCGTATAAGGAAATACCACCCGTATGAAGTTGGTTACAACTGTCAAAGTCAACTGACAATTATGATAGAGCGTCGTTCAACGGACACTTTTGCTCGAGACAGCTCCGCGGACGGGCGCATCGCTTACGTATCGTATAAATTCATATTTTTGTGGTGTTAATGGTCTAAGAGGACAGAAATCAATAATTGTGTTTGTAATTTAAGTTTAGTTTGATTAAATTTGTTATTATTTTAAAGAAAATTGTTTTATTTGCTTTTAATAATATAATTAATCATACAATGATTTGTACTGATTGTAGCTATTCAGTATATACTGGAACAATGTTCAACTACAATAGTAGTTTCCTATAAAGAATTCAATTTTATGAATATATTTTTTCAATATAAATAAAATTATTTGTAGTTTGAAATAAGAATATTTGCTAGAGCTCTAATTTTTATTATCTTGTTTTTAGGAGGACCACAAGCAGAAACATTTAGAAACAGAAAAGGCAATTTTTCTATAAATGTGCAAGCAGTCTGCGACCCTAACTTGAGGATAAGAAACATTATAGGCCGATGGCCAGGCGCGGTGCATGATAGTAAAAATTTTAATGATTCTCCTTTATGTGCATTTCTGGAAAGGGGAGACTGAAGCTTACAATCAAGACCATACTAAAACAAGAAACCCAGTGGAGAGGGTCTTTGGTTTTACCACAAAGATCTTGTTGTCTGCAAGTTGGGCTATAAGTTTTTGAAAATTAGCTTACTATTATAGAGTCATGTGCTGTGTTACATAATATAGCATGTTCCCAGAATGATTATATATTGGAGATTGATCTTTCTGAATCATTTCCACCAGCTCCACATAGTATAACCAATGAAAATGTTGCAACAAGGAATAATATAATAAAATACATATTTTAAACCGTACAGTGCATTTTATTGAATTACCATGGAATGAATACAAATAAAAATGAGTTATGTTTTACTGTAGTATATTTTAATAACAGCATTAGTACATATTATATTTTTTTAATTATCTACATTTCTTTAGATCTGTCTTACATTTATATCTATATTCCTTTATAAACACAAAATAATAACAATTATTTTAACATTAATTTAAAACTAAATTAATAAATGTACTATTAAAATGTACAATAGAAATATAATATGTCATTTTTTAACAATGAAAATAGGTGAAATAAACAATTTATTTTATGTATTACATATTAATTAAAATTCATAACATTCTTCAACTTTGATTGAAAACACTGTTTTCTGATGCAAATTTTTCTTCCTTGACACAATTTGTCTCATTCTTTTTTGTATATTTTTATATTACATACTCATTTCAAAAGGGTGTGTATTGTCCAAATGATTTGTTGTATGCATGATTTCTATAGCGTTACCTGCAAAAGTGTTTAAGTTAAAGTATGTCATAATTTTATATATCTCTTTTTATTTTTTATATATATTTGTTGAGATTACTTATTTAGTCTATAGCTGATATACATGGCACTATATATACCGGGTATCTCAAGACTGCTACCGAAAACGAAGCCGGGTGGTAGTTTTAGTGACTACAATCACAATGCAACCAAAAATTTCGAAAAGAAACGCGACAATTATTTTTTATGATTTTTTAAATATCTTCATTTTTAGGTGGTAAATCCATAGTTTTTGCTAAAATAATAATTTAAACACTTTTATGCCTTAGATTATTTATAAATAAAATGGTATACACTATTATTTTAGGAAAAAAATTATTTACCACCCAAATATGGTCATAAGAAAAAAATTACAAAAACAAAAATTGTCGCTTTTTTTTGCAACTTTTTCTGTTGCATTGTGTCTGAAGTCGCCTAAACTACCACCCGGCTTCGTTTTCGGTAGCAGTCTTGATATACCCTGTATGAGCCATATTTCTTGGACGGTCTTATTATATAGGTACACATTGAATATTTATGTACTCCACTCCAGCTCCTGAAACAAAGGATTATTTATAGTTATACACATTGTACCATACTTTATTTTCCATATTTATTACATAATACTACTATATGAGGAGGAGATAATATATAGGAGGCATAATATGAGAGAAGCCTATAGGTACCCAGCAGTGGGATCCTACAGGCTGTAGATGATGATGATGATTTAAAATGTGTGAATAATCGATTCATATTATATATTAAATAGTTAATTATCATATAAATTCGTTAAAACTTAGAGGAATACGTGTATACTTACCTGTTTATAATATCCAGCACAGCTTCTTTCTCATATCGTATTTATTTACATAGTCTTCTCCATTTGGTACTTAGGTGGTTCTGCAGCCGTTGTTTGGTATTTTATATACCTATTTATTGAAAAGATATTCCAAAAACTAACTTTAAAACCGAGTGCAATTGTAAACAATAAATAAAATAAACAAACATCATAATATTTTTAATAAACTCGCTACGGATATAGGGACATAAGTTTTTTCACCCACATGATTTTATTAACAGATTTTTAAAATAATAACATGGCAATATATAATATAGCTTTAAACATAATCGTAACAAAAGTAAAAACGTTACAATGATTCCTCATATTAAATATAAAGGGCTAAATTTCCAATTTAGGGAAATCATGTATGAAGAATATTGCGTCAAATGGAACGTTTATATTTATACAATAAAAATTGTAACTGAAAACAAACTTTTCGTTAATCTGTGGAAATTTAGCTGGATGTTTGCTGAGTAGACCGATTTATGAGCTAAATGGCTATCCAGTATTTCATTTCGAAATTTAACAGAACCTCAAAATAACGTCATATCAAATGAGTCCGGTGGCTGAGTAGCTATCCAGTATTTGGGGGTTAATCTCTTAAGAGCGTTTACACCTTGCGCGCAAAGTCAACTATAGGTATTTCTTCGTTAATTTCACGCACACATAAGCGACCAAAGCTGTGTGCGTAGAGCTGCCGCGTCGGCTCGCTATACAGTCAGCGCAACCAACTTTGATCCGTGCGCTTCAAAATTCTAATATTGAATTGAAATGTAACTTATGATTTATATATTGGTAATATTATATCATAAAAATATTTTATTTGCATTATAATTCGACAAATATTACTGTGCAAGCAATGAACAATACAAATTTAGATACTAATCATATTTTCGTTGTTATTACATTGTTAAGTTGCATTCAAATCAGTGTTCAATCAGTAGACACTACGGACGTTTATTAATCATTTCGTGTTCGAACACATGAAAAGAGTTAGGGGCCTTACAACCCCTTACAATTACGAAATATATTTAATTTTATATTACAATACATAACATAATTTAGCCTCGGAATTATATCCCATTATATTATCTGAAACATAATTTATACTCACTACAAAATTATTGTAGGTAATAAAAAGAAAAAATATGTTTTACTACCAAAGTACTAAGATGTGGCAATCGCAGTCCGCGCGTGGCTATTTTTACGACGCACGGCAAAAATCGACTGCAGCCAGGCCGGAGCGACGAGCGATACGTCCTCCCTCTAGAAGGCCTTGCGGCGGTCTGATTTGATGCACGGCGGAACGCGTGTTTTATAGTTGTTTTTAAAATATATGTAGAAAACATGAAAACTAATTTTATTGAAATATAAAAATGGCAATTTATTGATAAGATGTTCTTCTATTATAATATGCAATTACTATAAAAAATTATGTACGATAAGTTGGTGAAAAAAAATATGTTCTTGACGAGAGTTTCTGAATAATTTCGCATTGTTTAAATTTTTATTTTTCAGGAACTAAACACAAAAAGATTATTTTTCTCAGCAAAATCCCTCCATAAGAGTCTTATTAGTCGAATAATATTTTTATTTTCATCTTATATTTAGTGATTTCGGATATCTTAAGCTTCTAAATTGCCACTTAAAGCCTAAATAACGAAATTAGTGTTCAGTAATACTTATAGTACTCACAAATTATCCATCAATCTATAATGTTTTCCACCAAAATCTCTAGATGACAACGTTTTCTAAAATTAGTACTTATTATTTTTCCTTGAAATTGTTTATTGGTGGCTATTAACTCATTTGAAAAGTCCTGTTCTTTAGCCAAAAAACGCGCAAAGGGTATAAACGCTCTCAAATGACTATATCACTGATGCTATGGAAAAAGGCAAACAAGTTGATGTAATCTTTACAGGTTATAGTAAAGTTTTTGATCATGTTGATCACGAAATTCTACTAAAAAAGCTCAGTAATGTGGGGATCCAGGGTGATCTTCTAAGGTGGTTTACTTCTTATATACTCAATAGGAGTCAAGCAGTAGCTGTTAAAAATTATATTTCTTCCTGGGTTCATGTACCAAGTGGTGTTCCGCAAGGTTCTCTACTAGGTCCATTATTGTTCATAATTTATATTAATGATATCCACTTTTGCTTGAAATCATCTTCATTACTATGTTTTGCAGATGACATGAAAATCTACACTTCAGTCACATCTTTTGAAGATATAGTTGCTCTTCAGAGTGACTTAAACCGCCTTGAAGATTACTGCTATCGAAATAAACTTGATCTCAATCCGTCTAAGTGTTCTTTGGTGACTTTCGCGAGAAAAAACACAATAATACCTTCATCTTACACACTGAACGGTGAAACGCTTCCTAAAGTAACTTCAATTCGAGATCTTGGTGTAATCCATGATTCCAAGCTTACATTTAATGAACATATTGACCAAATAACAACAAAAGCTTTAAAACTACTTGGATTCATTACCCGCCTTTCAAAGTCTTTTAACGACATTAAAACACTAAAAATTTTATAATGTACTTTTGTACGAAGCCAGTTAGAATATGCATCGCATATATGAAATCCATGCTACAACAAGCTTATTGACAGTATTGAGTGTATTCAAAAGAAATTCATCAAGTATCTTTGTTTTCGCACTATGATCCCTTATAGTAACTCCAAGTATTTTGATCTATGTAGGAAATTCCATCTCTTACCATTGATAAAACGACGCGAAATTGCGGACCTTACTTTAATTTAAAAAAATATTTTCAACCATTGATTGTCCAGATCTATTAAATAAATTCTGGTTACATTTTCTCTTCAAAACCACTAGGCATCATCAAACATTTTCTACGTTCAATGTATGTACAAAATATAGGCAAAATTCTTTTGTTGTGAGAGCAAGTCAAAACTTTAATAAATTAAGTGATCTATTAATATAGATTTATTTCATACTTAAGTGATCTATTTAATATAGATTTATTTCATACTAGTATAAGTGCGGCATGAGGGCGGTTGGCTAATATTTTTTTCAACTAGTTGCAGTAACTCTTTGTAATTTTTTTTTAATGTTCTTTGATATCTTTAGTATTTATCACTCTTCATTAGAACTATCAAGTTTCTAATATTGTATTCAGTATCTAGTTTTAATATTACTTAATATTTTGCTACCTTTGTTTGCTTGCGTGTAATGTTGTATATTATACCGGGTATCTCAAGACTGCTACCGAAAACGAAGCCGGGTGGTAGTTTTAGTGACTACAAACACAAAGCAACTAAAAATTTCGCAAAGAAACGCGACAGTTATTTTTTATGATTTTTTAAACATCGTCATTTTTTGGTGGTGAATCCCTAGTTTTAGCTAAAATAATAATTTAAACTCTTTTATACCTTAGATTATTTATAAATAAAAGGGTATACACTGTTGTTTTAGCAAAAAATGCATTTACCACCCAAATATGGTCAAAGGAAAAAAATAACCAAAAAAAAAAATTGTCGCTTTTTTGCCACTTTTTCTGTTGCATTGTGTCTGAAGTCGCTTAAACTACCACCCGGCTTCGTTTTCGGTAGCAGTCTTGATATACCCTGTATGTATTAGTCGTGTAGATCCTTAAATGGCTTAAGCTACTTTTTATAACCATATATTTTATTGTATTGTGTAGCTGTGGATCCTCCTAATGTAAAAATAAAATAAAAATAAATAAATAAGTAATTATATATCCATACCACACGAAAATCCCATTTCAGAAATAACATTCAAACCAGTTGAATCCTACAAATTCGATTACGGATGAGAATCTCATAATGATACTTCACTCAATTACAAAACAATGTAACTTTAATCTACGGTTGTTTACACATTTGCTCAACCCGACTGTAGCCTATTGTAAAGTATTTACAAGTAGCATACCGGGCGAGGTCTGCAGGCCGATGACTTCGCTGTAGGGTCCCTCGCCGGCGCCGTTGAACGCCTTCACCCGCGCCGAGTACAGCGACGCGTAGTGCAGCCCGTCCACCGTGCAAACTGTTTCTCGGCCGCAGTACACCTCCTGCGTAGGTAACTCCCTATATTAGTACTTACTAGTTATTAGTTTCTATTCTGCCCTCCTATTTGACGGACAATAAATAATAATATCGATAGTACCAACGGAATTTATAGCAATTTATTGGTTCAATTTTCACTTATATACATGGCTGGATCTACTTTAGAGCTTTTTGGGCTGTAGCCCAGGGCCTCGTAGATACGAAAGGCCCCAGGCGTAAATTTTACAATATGTCTTTTTTTCTAATAAATTGTATTTTAAGAGCGTATACACCTTGCGCGCAAAGTCAACTATAGGTATTTCTTCGTTAATTTCACGCACACATAAGCGACCAAAGCTGTGTGTGTAGAGCTGCCGCGTCGGCTCGCTATACAATCGGCTCAAACAACTTTGATCCGTGCGCTTCAAATATTCAATTGAAATGTAACTGTAATATAATATCATAAAAATATTTTATTTGAATTATAAGTAGACAAATATTACTGTGCAAGCAAAAAATAATACAAATTTACATACTAATCATATTTTCGTTATTATTATATTGTTAAGTTGCATTCAAATCAGTGTTCAATCAGTAGACACTCCGGACGTTTTATTAATCATTTCGTGTTCGAACACATAAATAGTGTTAGGGGCCTTACAACCCCTTACACTTACGAAATATATTTAATTTTATATTACAATAGATAACATAATTTAGCCTCGGAATTACATCCCATTATATTACCTGAAACATAACTTATACTCACTACAAAATCATTGTAGGTAATAAAAATAATTAAATATTTTACTACCAAAGTACTAAGATGTGGTAATCGCGGTCCGCGCGTGGCTATTTTTACTACGCACGGTAAAAATCGACTGCAGCCAGGGGCCCTACTATATAAATCCGAAACGAAGTTCGAAACTTCGTGACGTTTTTCGTTTCGAAACCTACTCTGTAACACGAAATTCGAATCTTCGGATCGAAGAATGAATTATTCCAATATATCGGCAATACGAACATTTACAGAGTAGGTACATTCGTATCGTCACAAACTTCGTTTCGGATGAATATAGTAAATAAAAATGTAAATGTTCGGATTGCCGATATATTTGAATCATTCATTCTTCGATCCGAAGTTTCGAATTTCGTGTTACAGAGTAGGTTTCGAAACGAAAAACGTCACGAAGATTCGAACATCGGATTTATATAGTAGGGCCCCAGGCTGGAACGACGAGCGATACGTCCTCCCTCTAGAAGGCCTTGCGGCGGTCTGATTTGAGCCACGTCGGACAGCGTGTTTTATAGTGGTTTTTAAAATATTTGTAGAAAACATGAAAACTAATTTTGTTGAAATATAAAAATGGTAATTTATTGATAAGATGTTCTTCTATTATAATATGCAATTACTATAAAAAATTATGTACGATAAGTTGGTGAAAAAAAAAATGTTCTTGACGAGAGTTTCTGAATAATTTCGCATTGTTTAAATTTTTATTTTTCAGGAACTAAACACAAAAATATTATTTTTCTCAGCAAAATCCCTCCATAAGGGTCTTATTAGTCTGATAATATTTTTATTTTCATCTTATATTTAGTGGTTTCGAATATCTTAAGCTTCTAAATTGCCATTTAAAGCCTAAATAACGAAACTTGTGTTCAGTAATCCTTATAGTACTCACAAATTATCCATCAATCTATAATGTTTTCCACCAAAATCCCTAGATGACAACCTTTTCTAAAATTAGTACTAATTATTTTTCCTTTAAATTGTTTATTGGTGGCTATTAACACATTTGAAAAGTCCTGTTTTTAAGCCAAAAAGCGCGCACAGGGTATAAACGCTCTTAAAGGTAATTTCATTGAAATTGATAGCATTTTTATTATTTTTCCAAATTTTTTCTTTACAGTAAACCTAGATCACAATGCAATAACAATTAGTTGAATAATAAGTGGGCTCTGAGTCGTATTAGCCCAGGGCTCCACAATTTTATGGTCCACCCTTGCTAATATAGCAGCGACCAACATGATGAACAACAACATATCTTTTTATTTTCTTTTTGTTGTTAGTTAGATATATAAATTTATGTTAAACGAGTGTGTACGTCATCTTTTTGTGACTACTAAATGAGTTCTCTTTCTTTCTTTCTATGTCTTAAAATCGCGAATGTATGACTGCGTATATTATAAATATAGTAGCGATGTAGTTACCCGGAACGGTCCGCCGAGTCCGTCGTCGAGCTCGAGCACGTACCCGCGCACGGCGGCGGGCGCGGGCGGCGCGCGCCACGCCAGCGTGCACGAGCAGCCGCGCGCCGCGCACGCCTCCACCGCCATCGACGGCGCGCCGGGCGCTGCGCACGCATACAACAAGCGTACATTACACTTGCCACACATTGGTTACAACTTATATTAGAGTATCTATAATACTGGGTATATCAAGACTGCTACCGAAAACGAAACCGGGTGGCAAAGAAACGCGACAATTATTTTTAATATTTTTTTAAATATCATTTTTGGGTGGTAAATCCATAATTTTGGCTAAAATAATAATTTAAACTCTTTTATACCTTAGAGTATTTATAAATACAAGGGTATATACTATTATTTTAGGAAAAAAATGTAATTACCACCCAAATACGACCATAGGAAAAAATAACAAAAAAAAAAACGCTTTTTTTGCCACATTTTCTGTTGCATTGTGTCTAAAGTCGCTTAAACTACCACCCGGCTTCGTTTTCGGTACCAGTCTTGATATACCCTGTATAGAGCAAAAATAAAAAACGCAGATAAAAATGGTGGTGCCAGGCCACCTTTTTCTGCCCTCCTATTGGCTGATATTTGACAGGTTGTCCAACATATATGAATTACTTGGAAAAGAAGAGTAAAAATAAATCGTTCAGGGCTATTTAATTCCACTCAAACTCTTATTTATTTATTTATTTTATTTTAGGAAGGCTTACAGACAAATTATAAATATGAGTAGAAATAAATGAAATATAGAAAAAATGCTGACAACAAGCCTCCACCAATACATATATAAAAATAAGCACCTTACATTAAAGTAAACTAAGAGTAACTAAAACATGTGTAAAACATACATCACGATTATGGCTATTACACAAAATAACAATTATAATTAAAAAATCTAAGTTTGAAAGTAAATTTAAGTTTTAAAATTTTATAAGGATAATAGCTAAATATGATTTCGGTTATCAAAGGAATTTATAGCAATACATTGCTAAATAATTAATTCAATTTTCACTAATTTAGGAACGCTACCAACATTACGAACAAAATAATATCTACGTTTTTCAAGACGCGAATGTATGACAGCGCTCCCTCTATATTATAAATACTCTACGGTTACAACTTACAGGGTTGTAATACATACATAAGTAGGAGCTTTATAATCTGCCTGCCTACAATGCTCCTTCTACTATCTCTGCATTTTGTCACCTACTCCCTCTCTATCTTTCTCTCTCTTCAGTCACAGTAAGTCCACTGGTGAACACACTACATATTATTATTTGCTTTTAAGTTTATTTTTTATTCATTCTAGATTATTATTCATTCCTTAGACTGCCCTCTTATTCTTTTATTATTATATCCATATAAAGCAGTGGTTTTTAACCTTTTACTCGTTACCGGGACCATTAGACAAATTTCTGTTTAGCCATTGACCCAGTTGATTGACAGACATACAAACAATGAGTGAGGCCTAAACTGTTTCAATCGCACTCTCGAATATAAAGGATTTGGTGCATCATTCATTCATTTACACAAATAATGGATCCAAAATGCGACAACTACATCGTCGTTTTGATGGTTTCATACGAACTATGTACGTTAGGTGCTATAAGGATGGATACGAATATCGTACCACCAGTTTTTTTGTAATGCTATTGCTCTACTTGCGCTTCGACGCGTTCATGTACATCGAATATATTACAGAAGGTACGCCAAAAGAAATTTGCTAATGTTAGCAAAATATAGAGTGTTTTGTTTGACTTTTGAACACATATGGTTTTGCTTCGTTAGTAAAAAATAAATAATATTTTCGACTGTATTACCTGGTAGTTTCATATGATTTTCTATAGCTGCATTCCGAGGGAAATAAAAGCTGTGTGAGTGTTATGTTAATATAAAAATATTGCAATATTGATAATAGTATAAATAGTGGAGCTTACGTATGCATTCAATGAAATTAATAGTTTTGACGGTGCGCAGTACTGGCTCGATGTCGAGAGTAAGCGGCGGCGGCGAGGGCGGCGGCTCCAGCGACGAGCACAGGCTGGTTGCCGTCTCCTGCGCGCGCGCCGACAGTATGTGCCCCACCTTATGTACGGTTTAATCTAAATTATAGCTTCACAGCCTATTAACTACTGTTTCTTACTGATGTGTCATGTCATAATAAACATTGTCAAGCGACAACTTAATTAGGTAGGCAAAAAATATTATTTATATGCGTAAGTAATGGTACAGAAACATTGGGTGCTCCGGCATATCATCATCATTATCTCAGCCACAGAAAGTCCACTGCTGAACATAGGCTACCCTCAAGGATCCCCACATCGACCTGTTGGAAGCGGCCTGCATCCAGCGACTTCCTGCAACTTTAGCCAGGTCGTCCGTCCACCTTGTAGGCGGGCGTCCAACATTTCGCTTGCCTGTACATGGCCTCCACTCTAGAACCTTTCGGGCCCAACGGCCATCGGTTCTACGCGCCATGTGCCCGGCCCACTGCCACTTCAACTTGCTAATCCTATGGGCTATGTCGGTAACCTTTGTTCTCCTACGGATCTCCTCATTTCTGATTCGATCACGACTCACGTAGAGAAATACCGAGCATAGCCCGCTCCATAGCGCATTGAGTGACCTTGAGCCGTCTCATGAGGCCCATAGTGTGAGGCCACGTCTTGGTGCCTTAAGTCATTACTGGTAACACACAACAGTTAAAGACATCTCTCATCATCTTTAGGCAATGAGGAACGTTTGACGAGAAGACGTGATGTAGTTTGCCGAAAGCTGCCCATCCGAGTTAGATTCGATAGTTGACCTCTCTCTCGAAGTTGGACTTGCCTAACCGGACAACTTGTCCCAAATAGACGTATTCGTCGACAACTTCGAGTGTGGAGTTTCCAACCGCAATCGAGGTGGGCATGAAATGGAAATTCGACATGATCTTCGTTTTGTTAATGTTTATTTTAAGGCCCACCTGTTGAGAAACTCCACTGAGGTCCTTGAGCATATGGCACAGGTCTTCCAGCGATTTTGCAAAGACTACGATGTCGTCGGTAAATTGAAGGTGAGTGAGTCTGGCATATCAATGCAATCTTAATATCTTTTCAACACAATTGTCCTGTTATTTGGTTTTTATTACTCAAGGAAGGATGTTGAGGGGATGTTTCCATAAGTGATGGAAAGATATTGAAATTACTATAGAACGTACTTGAAGGAAGGCAGCGTTGTCGGATTCTTTTAAAGCTTCAATGGAGAAGTGCAGTAGCGCTGTGGCTTCTCGAAGTTTCTGCGCGGCGTGTGACGTGAGCGAGCGCATGTTGGCGACGGCCTGCGAGCGCGAGTGGCGAGCCGCGCGGATCAACTCGTCGCGACGTCGCTCTATGGCGCGGGTCACTTCTGCACATGATTGATTTATGTGCTTCTCTAATTCTTCACAAGATTCCTGGAACCATACAGTTTTATTGTAGACTAGCTGTGCCCGCGACTTCGTCCGCGTGGAATTTAACAAAAACTTTATTTGTCTAAAATAAATGTAGTCTAAGTTACTCCTTATTATATCAGCTACCTGACAATAAAAGTCCCGTTAAAATCGGTCCAGCCATTTCAGAGATTAGCCGGAACAAACAGACAGACAGACAAAAAAATCTAAGGTCATTTCCGTTATAGGTATCGTGTATATAACGATATGTAATCGGACATTTTTTTTATTTTCACTTTACCATCAGACACTTCAATTTTATTTATATGCATAGATTCTCACTATTACGGCATATGTGTACATATTTAAGTTTCCATAGGAGTAACATGTATTGTTTGCAGGTTTAAATTAACTGGTAAACGCTATAAAATTCCATAAATTGCGATAAAATATATTTCAGAAGATACCATTGTTCGCATCAAAATTGTACTAATAATGGCCCGGTTCGCTTGGATGCAGATATTTTTTGAGTCCTGTTCACATCAGCAACATATTATCACGCGTATGTTTCATTAATATTTAAACTTAATCGGTCTTATTACAAAAAGCGAAATAAACCTTGGTTTAAACCTAGTCTAGCAAAACCAGTCTAATCTGCAGAACCATGGTTTAAACTTACGGGTATTACAAAACATAAATAAACCATGGTTTCCTTGGTTCATTCTTTTGAACCGTAGTTTATACACCAACCACAGATTAATACAAATAATATTCGTTCAACATGATATTATCATTCCATCGCAACGTTCCATATCCACAGAAAAGAATACGTTTTCATAAAATTTTAATGATTAAATAATGTTTAGGCGTATTGAAGGTTGGACATTTTGCTAGAATGTCAATATTGGTTGGTATATCGTTTATATTTAATTTTTTTTCCTTTGGTTCATGTTATATTAGCTAGTCACACATCTAAACACGTGTGATGGAACGTAACATTCTGGCGCGTTACAAGAAACCATAACAATAAACAAAACTATCGCGAGTTAAAATAAGTTCATTTAGCATTGGAATGCATTTACTACTTAGTCAACGAAGTATGAGAAGTGAAGTGATATAAAATAATTGTCGCTTAGGTAATTATATAGTAATCTAATTTAATAATATCGTGTTGTGGTGGACCTACAAAATGAAAAATGGTCTATGAATTTGAGTAGTGAGAAAAAAGTGAGTAAACCAACATTGCAAAATGTTTGGTAAACCTATCCTTATGCGTATATATTTATCGGAAAAAATTAAAACAGGGTTTGACGCGTAGACGTATTTTGTTGGGCCGACATGACGTTTTTAATCGCTCAAAGGCTTCAAAATCCTTAATAACGAACAAATTCATCATATTAATATCAATTTTAGAGTAAAAGTAACATAATACGATGAAATAGACACTAAATCCAAAAGAAATAGTTGAAAGCTTACGATTTAGACCACCGTTAAACTAGGGGGCGGTCAGGTTTAGCGATAAACCATAAAAAAGGCCATGGTTTACCGTTAAACCACTTTTTGTAATATGAATTTCATATTAACCATAGTTTATTGCGATTTAAACTAAAGTTTTTAGATAAACCACGTTTTGTAATAAGGCGGAATGTGACTGCCGTATTTTATATAGTGTCTTTTCACAAGTCATACCACAATCCTGTCCCCTCCTGTTATCCTCCATACAATGCCTTTTAGTTTGAAAGAGTAACAAATATATTAGGATTTCTTGCTTATCCCATAAATCAATTAAAATAATCACTAAGCATTTTCGGGATAAAAAGTAGCCTGTGTTATCAGCTACCTTCATACCAAATTTCGTCGAAATTGGCCCACCACATTGACCGTGACAAAGTAACAAACGCACAAACTTTCGCCTTTATAATATTAATAGTATTAAATGAATATAGCGATGGGTATGTATACTCATACAAAACTTGTTTCGCGAGCAGCAAATAATAATTCATAATGGTGAAATAAGCAACTCCAGCCTTGGACCAACATCTCAATGGCGTCAAGTTACGAAACTCAATAACTTCATGTATTAATTACAAACCACACTAGTAAAATGGAAAAGATTCAACCACAGATTATTTTTCCTTTATAAGCATATGTATAATTTGAAAATAGGAATTAGCATTGTGAAGTTATATTTAGAATTAGAATATTGGGTTCTTTCAATCCAAGAGGTTTGCGACTAGATGCATAAAGCAGCAGACCGGGTTCTGTGGCGTACATTGGGAGAGGACTGTTTAGTTAGCATTAAACTGCAACGGCAATATTAATGCACACAATAAGCTTATTATGCTTTGCTCAGAGAAATTACATACTGCTTCTATATCACTAGTTTCTGAAAGATGTAACGGTTATAGAGGGGTTGAGCTCGGCGTAATGTGGGTTAAGATTTTTTGTATTTCTTTTTATTCTTGTTTAGTTTAGGGGTTTTGGAGACATTTTCATCATATCAACCGCATCATACACTAATATTTATCTTAAATCTTATTCTATATTAGTCATTTTAATAATAACTATGGCAGTTTTATCCGACAGAAACCCAAGTTGGAGACATAGCACATAGGATTGATAAGCAAGCTGAAGTGGCAGTGGGCTGGCCACATCTATCGAAGAACCGATAACAACAGGGGTAAACGTGTTTTTAAGTGGAGACCGCATCTTGAGTATCGGCGGAGTGATGATTTGCGAAAGGTTGTTGGCAGATGCAGGATGCGACAAGCCGAAATAGCACAATTTGGAAGGAAGCCTATGTCCAGCAGTGAAAAACATTATAGGCAGATAATGATCATGGCTGTTTTAGAATTATGTTCTGATAGAATAGTTAGAAAAATCCCAACATCTTGCAAATTAATTTTGAATAATTCGTCATTACAATCTTCGTCTTGACAAATGCCATCAACAAAATGCTGGACTTTCCCACACTGTGCACAATGAGGGGTAGCACTATTTTCCAAGAGGTGTCGGAACTTAATAAATATAAATAAATACACGCAAAAGTCACATCCATAGTCCTGACCCCACATTAACATCAATTAAGTCTAGTCTTGCGGGTAATAGAAACTACGAAAGACTTTTCCGTCTTACAAACACCCAGACCCGAGACAAATACTTGTGGGTCTCACAAACATTTGTCTCGGTGCGGGAATCGAACCCGCAGCCTCTAGTTTCACAGTCGGCAACTAACCAACTGCGCCACGGAGACTTGTTTGATGGAATGTGCCCGGAATGAAATGTTACCCACTATTCTTATCTGGATATTCAATTTCGAGTTGGCATACTAGAGAATGTGAGAAAGTTAATTTTGTACCGATATAAACCAGATCCTATTTAGATTTTGGTGATGCGTTCTGTAGCAAACTGTTTAACCAATCTGTCAACCTTCCAATCCCCTAAAAATTGATTTAGCATGTATATCATGTGCTATCGAAAGGCCAGTGCATGCGGCCAAAGGCGCAACGAGCATTATGCAGTGGAGCACTTCTAGTTTCTACTACCTATTAAAATTACTATATTTTCACACATAAGGTTTGGATGTAAGATATTGCTTCTGACATTTGGTTGGAGCTGGTGGCCTCTACATGTCTTTTAAATTCTTATAATGTGCAAATTACATGCGTGCTGATCATAAAGCAGGTAGATATCTATGTTTGTAATGCTTTTGTGCGTTGTATGAAGTGATCTATTGTTTATTGTTACGCCCTAAATAATATCTGATAAGTTATCATATTGTTTAATGCCCGTGACACTCCCAGAAATTTGTAACACTTATGTAGTAATTATATCTTTGATTTCAGTAAGCAGGTTACTTTATATATTATAGCACCCTAACCCAGTTTCTTCGGGTGCAGACACTTTTTGACTCCAGTCCACGTATAATTTCGCGTATTAACTGTTTCATATCCAAAACTCAACATGACTGCCATTCTCTTTACTGTTTCTCCCATCTCGTCCCGTTACATCCCCTCATGCCCCGTTTCATTTTGTCCCATCCAACGTATGCAATTTGGTCTTCTCCATTTCATTCGTTCTATGCTATTTATTTACGTCCACGTTACCAAACCATTGCTGATCCTTCTTAAATAGGTGCCCGAATGTCATCCTCCCCTTCACGATTGCTTTTAGACGCTGACTTCAAACGTTATAGGCGTTCACGACAGAGAAAAGGCCAAGCGCTTTGTTGCCCATCTATCGGTGAAGGCGAACCGTCCATGCAGTGTACCCAGCGACCTAAGGCAGGTAAGGGATATCGTGGCGGAATTCTTGCGCCCCCGATCGATAGGGCGAAAAGGTATTGCCTAAATAAAACGTATTTTTACACGCCATCTTTTTGTTTTAGTGTGTGGTGATTGAATATCATCGCACATTATGAGTAAATAATAATTGTCTTTGAATAGATGATCAGAGAATGAAGTGAATATCATACATTTAAAATACAACAACAAATACCTACTTAGATTTTTGAAATTCAGGCTATGCATAGTAATCCCATTGTTATTATATCCAAGTTGTTCCTTCTATTTGCAGCCATAGCCTGCGTCACTGTGCCGACACAGTGTATTGTAGCGAATTTGAAAATTGTAGGTCATTTACATATGGCAAGCAGAAATATAGTGACTGAAGATTAGATTATAATGTTAAAAGCGAAACAAATAAAATAATTTAATTAAAAATTAAAAGACCGACTTCAATGTGCACTACAAAGTAATAAATAATATATATTTCATTGTGCTAGTAGTAGTAGTACACATTGATTAATTTTCTTATTGACTAGACTAGCCAACAAATCTTAAATACGTAATATTTTGAAGGCGGGTCGCCAAGTGACGAACGAGAACAAATTTAAGTAATGTAACACAGTTGAATATTACCTACTTGTAGATGTATCGTTGGCGCTCAGTTAGGTCCATATGTAAACTAGAAACAAATTAATTTAACATATTGATCCTACGTGTACATTTGTTGAAATTTTAATAGAATTAATATGTGTCATATGTGTGGTCTGGTCTTAGGTCAGGGATGCTCCTATCTAGTGGTCATGGCCTGTCCTAGTATAGGTGCTACGAGTACGCGACCTCGGCCCCCGAGCTACTGCAGTCACCTTAACTTCCCGTCCGTGACTGCAGTATCCACTCCCTCAGGCCATAATCTCCTTTCCTATAACATCCTCTACCCACAAATCCTATTTCCTTTCCCCGGTTAATGGCGGGCAGCAGCGTCATTAACGCCAGTCCCCTACTGCGCTCGCCAACCCGCCTGCCAAGCGTGGCGAGTAACGGCAAATACCCCCACAATGGCGACACAAATAGAGACCAGGCCCCCAGTCCCCGGCAGCCCCACTATTCCTGGCTATGGTAGCAGTCATGGTTACGGTGGGGCAGGGGGTGCTAAGAATCCCCGGGTTGGCCCCGGCTACCACCCCCGACGACGACTGGCCCTGGTAACACACAACGTACGCACATTGAGGACAGACGAGAAGATTGTCGAACTGGAAGAAGAATTGAGCAGGTTACACTGGGACATTTTGGGGTTATCGGAAGTCCGAAGAATCGGGGAGGATACGATAACCCTGAAGTCTGGTAACCTGCTCTTCTACCGGGGGGACGACCAACAGTCCCTAGGAGGTGTCGGATTTCTCGTCCACAAGTCTCTCATCAACAACATCGTATCCATCGAAAGTGTGTCGAGCAGGGTAGTATACCTTATACTCAGAATATCTAAAAGATATTCGTTGAAGGTCATACAGGTATACGCGCCGACCTCGACACACCCAGATGAAGAAGTAGAGGAAATGTATGAGGACATAAGTCGGGCCATACATACTTCCAAAACCTACTTCAATGTTGTTATGGGAGACTTCAACGCAAAGTTGGGCAAGGGAAGCGATGCAGAGTTGAAAGTGGGGCAATTTGGACATGGGCAACGGAACCTCAGGGGTCAGAGGCTGGCCGACTTTCTGGAGAAAGAGGGACTCTTTGCGATGAACTCTTTTTTCCAGAAGCCGCCTCACAGGAAATGGACCTGGCTGAGTCCTGACGGTTCTACGAGAAACGAGATAGATTTCATCTTGACGACGAATAGACGGATATTCAGAGATGTCTCTGTGATCAACAGGGTGAAAACCGGCAGTGATCACCGAATGGTTAGGGGCACACTGAATATCAATGTCCAATCGGAAAGGCGTCGCTTGATGAAATCTACGCTCCGACCTACTCGCGCCCATATCCAAAACCCCGAGAGCTTTCAACTCGAGCTGACAAATCGCTTTGATTGTCTAGGAGAAAACCTTGCAGTGGACGAGCTAAACAGCGGTTTGGTAGAAGCTGTCCATACGGTGGGATCTAAGTATTTTAGACCTCGCCGTAGAGATAGACCACAAAAACTCTCGATCCACACTCTTGACCTCATGGCCGAACGTCGATCTTTAGCGCTGCAGTCTTCCGTTGACGCCGAAGCATATCGGCGGCTCAATAGACAGATCTGGAAGTCCTTGCGACACGATGTCCGTGCTCACAATACTGTGAGCATTAAGGAGACAATCGAGCGGAACGGAGGCTCCAAAGTGTTTGCAAGAGACTTGTCTATTGGGCAAAGCCAGTTGTCTAGGCTGAAGACGGAAGACGGCCGCGTAGTATCGACGAGGGCAGAGGTATTAAGGGAGATCGAGAGGTTCTACGGACAGCTTTACACCTCGGTTGCCAAACCTGCTGTTAGCTCGGCCAAAGACCCGAGAGCCGAGTTGATCCGACACTTTAGCGATGATATCCCGGACATCAGCCTGTGTGAGATTGAGATGGCCCTGAAGCAACTTAAAAACAACAAGGCGCCGGGCGAGGACGGAATAACTTCAGAGCTTCTGAAAGCGGGCGGAACGCCGATACTGAAAGTCCTTCAGAGGCTCTTCAATTCCGTTCTCCTCGAGGGCTCAACGCCAGAGGCATGGAACAGGAGCGTGGTGGTACTGTTCTTCAAAAAAGGTGATAACACTTTGCTGAAGAATTACAGGCCCATCTCGCTCCTGAGCCATGTCTATAAGTTGTTTTCGAGGGTCATCACAAATCGTCTCGAACGCAGGTTTGATGACTTCCAGCCTCCCGAACAAGCCGGTTTCCGAAAAGGCTTTAGTACCATAGACCACATCCATACGCTTCGGCAAGTTATACAAAAAACCGAGGAATATAACTTGCCGCTTTGTTTAGCGTTTGTGGACTATGAGAAAGCCTTTGATTCGATCGAGACTTGGGCTATGCTACAGTCTCTCCAGCGGTGCCATATCGACTATCGGTACATCGAAGTGTTGAAGTGTATATACAACAACGCCACCATGTCGGTCCGAGTACAAGATCAGAGTACGAAGGCTATTCCACTACAGAGAAGGCGTGAGACAGGGAGATGTCATATCTCCGAAACTGTTCACTGCCGCGCTGGAAAACGCCTTCAAGCTCTTGCGATGGAAAGGATTCGGCATCAACATCAACGGCGAGTATATCACTCACCTTCGGTTTGCCGACGATATTGTAGTCTTGGCAGAATCGCTGGAAGACCTTAGCACTATGCTCGAAGACCTCAATCGAGTCTCCCAACAGGTGGGTCTTAAAATGAACATGGACAAAACGAAGATCATGTCGAATGTCCATGTTGTGCCCACCCCCATCGGTGTTGGGGGCTCGACTCTTGAAGTTGTTGACGAATATAGACATATTTAGGACAAGTGGTCCGGTTAGGCAGGTCCAACTTCGAGAGAGAGGTTAATCGTCGAATCCAACTCGGTTGGGCAGCGTTCGGGAAACTACGCGACGTCTTCTCGTCAAAAATACCTCAGTGCCTTAAATCGAAAGTCTTCGATAGTTGTGTGTTGCCAGTGATGACTTACGGCACCGAGACGTGGCCTCTCACTATGGGCCTTATTAGGAAGCTCAAAGTCACTCAACGAGCTATGGAGAGGGCTATGCTCGGGGTTTCCCTACGAGATCGAATCAGAAATGAGGAGATCCGTAGGAGAACTAAAATAACCGACATAGCCCACCGGATTAGCAAGTTGAAGTGGCAATGGGCAGGGCACATAGCGCGGAGATCTGATGACCGATGGGGTCGGAAAGTGCTCGAATGGAGGCCGCGTATCGGAAAGCGCAGCGTAGGACGTCCACCCACACGATGGTCCGACGACCTGGTAAAGGTCGCGGGACGTCGCTGGATGCAGGCTGCCTCCAACAGGTCTCTGTGGAAATCATTGGGGGAGGCCTATGTTCAGCAGTGGACTTCCTTTGGCTGATGGATGGATGGATGGATGGATATGTGTGGTCTAATTTTAATGTATTGCAGACGATCAAAGATACAGTGGTCAAGGGTTTCAACTCCAGGGTACACCATTGACTTATTGGAGTAATTCGCATAATATTTATATACAATTACTTTAACAGTGATAGGAAGGAAAAGGAAAAAAAGATAGCGTGTTTTTCGCTAGGATGCTTTACACAAATTAAATTTTTTGTGTAGGTCGTCGTGTTCGTCACTTGGCGACCCGCCTTCAAAATATTACGTATTTATGATTTGTTGGCTAGTCTAGTCAATAAGAAAATTAATCAATGTGTACTAGCACAATGAAATATATATTATTTATTTCTTTGTAGTGCACATTGAAGTCGGTCGTTTAATTTTTAATTAAATTATTTTAGTTATTTCTTTTTAGTTTTCATAAGCATTGTAATGATACCAAAGGTAATCATATAATGAAAACTGGAATCAATGTATATAAAAAATGAACCATTGTGATCTTTTATAATTTAAAAACCGAAATTAATATTTTATGATTTTTAAGGAAGCTACACTGTCATTTCGTTTTTATGATAAAGAAAATACTAAAATCGGCTCAACCTGCTAGAGATATTGAGTACACTTATGCGTGGTAATCATTCGTTACCCCCTCACCTCTACACCTTCTTCACTTCCTATTTTTAATAAAACGCATATACTTAACCTAATGGACGAAAAATCATTGCGTTTCTGCAAAGTTTTGTGGAGGTCTGCTCTCCAGATATGTTATGACCTATCCATCAGATCATCACCATATTTTATGTGACCAACATTATGTATAATTCGTTCCAAAGAAAAGTTATTTAAAATCATTTATTTACTGTCGCAGATATTTAGTATTTATATTTGTATATACCCCCCCCTTCCCACGCCCCTTTCTACTTTCCCCTTTCCACCCCCCCCCTCCCTCCCTTGTAGTAATAAACTTATACTGAACCTAATGTAAAAAGAATTATTGCTGCACTGTTCAATTTTGAGGAGTTCTGCCCTTCAGGTCCAAAGATATTCATCAGGTCTTCAGAATATTTTTTTTGGTCTTACCTATCATATAATACTCTTTGACAAAAAAGATATTTTTAAGTCGGTTAAGAACTGCCGGAGATATTGAGTATTAACAATTGTAGCTATTTTCCACCCCCACCCTTTTCCCATTTTCACCCACCCTTTGTAATAATATACTTATACTTAATCTAACGCAAAAAGCATTAATGCTGGACCGTTTAATTTTGAGGAGTTCTGGTCGGCAGATCCTAAGATATTCATCAGGTCTTCACCAATTTCATATGGGACCAACCCTGTATATCATGCATTCTGACAAAAATAAATTTTCAAAATCAGTTCACAATTGCCGGCGTAATCACGTAAAAACATACAAAAAAAAACTGTCAAATCAATTACCTCCTCTTTTGAAGTCGGTCAAAAAACATCACTTCATGAATATTTATTATCAAATAAATTAATTTGACAACACATGACATGTTTTGCTAATATTTTCAATATTTTTCTATAAAATGATATTTCATTTATACTTTTTGTTAGTGATGTTTTTCTTTTTTTTCTTAATTGTTATATTATTCATTTTTAATTTATTTTGACTTACATTAACTTTTTCTCCGGATCCTTTAACTCGCTGTATGTATTCAGTCATTGCTTTGGCTTGTTCTGACAACTGGTGCAGTGATTGTGAGAGTTCAGTCTGTAATATGGAAATTAGAATTATTTATCTTGCATAATGGTTTCTTACATTTATATGAATGTTACATGTTTAAATAAAAAAAGCATTTTAACCAGAGACCCCAGCTTTGCAATTATACCGCAGTATAATTGTACCACCAAGGTGTATGTTAGTTATTTGTTTCTAACAATAACATTACCTATGAAATAAGTAAATGGAATGTCCTGAAAACTGTTTTTAAGAGATTGATTGCAGGATCAATTTTTATGTTTATTTTTACATTACATGTATACTTTTATACATTCATGAGTTTTTGCTATTTTTATATTTTTCTGAAATAGCTCAATAATATGTGTTATTGCTACAATAAAGAATGTTTGAATTATTAAAGATGTAAAAAAAAAGAGATACTAATATCAAACAACCAGATTGATCAAACCTAGAAATGGAAACAGTTCATAAGAAGAAATAGTGGAAATATTGATACCTTATGGGTTCGAGCTGCAGTATTTAATGGTTGAGTCTCATGTGGAGAATGTCTTTCAGCAAGACACTGTTGGCATATAGGTATCAGGCAAGTATTGCAATACAGTACTGGAGGGGAGCCATGGTCTGCACAAGTAGTTCCTAAAGCCCGCAGCTCGTGCTGTGCGAGAGGCCCACGCGTGGGGTGCCAGGCGTCGCGGCAGCCGGCGCAGTAGCGCACCGAGCACTGCTCGCACCGGACCACCGCGGCTCGTCGCTCGCCCTCGCACATCTGACATGCTTCCTCCGCCGGTGGTGCTCCGGTCACCCCGCCGAAGCGTTCCACAATCGTCCGCATAACTCGGAAAGGAGGCAAACCTTCAGCTCCATTGTCATCTAAATAAACCAACTTACTACACAGCGGACACGTTATACTGAACACTGGGGACGGATATACAGGCGCGGCCGGGGTTCCCGCGTAACTGTTAGGCCTTGATCCACATACTACTCCGCTGTCCGTCTCGCTCGACACGGAAGCTTTGTCGGCCTCCTGGTAATCGTTAGATGCTGTTGATCCTTCGTTTTCGTGGACGTGGATTTGCAAATTTACGGCACAAGCGCGACATAGAGCATGTCCGCATGGAAGTAGCACTGGTTCTCGATAGAACTCCTTACAAACAAAGCATCGTATCTCTTCTTCCATTGTATGATGTGTTGATTTTCAATTAAATGATGCCTTAACGTTTATATCATGAATTACATTTAAATGTTTTATTCATTTCTGACACTGTTTATGAACAATTACACTTTTTAGTAACAATACACCAACGATATTGGATCACATATTGGATAGCCAAAGCAACTAGGCACCAATTGGCACCAATTTATTTAGACAGGCCAACTTCGACTTCGAGTAAATAGACAGTCAAAGAATAGACCACTAACAGCCATGGACATATTATACAAACAGGACTCTGATCGTAAAAACGAGATAAGTGAGAGATGTCTAATGGAGGATTGTGTCCCTCTCTAGTAGGGTGACTATAATAATAATGTTAGGGAAAAACCAAATCTAGGATATCTATTTATCTTAACACACATAATAAATACTTTGATGTGTCCATAAATTCATATTTATATGTTTATGTACGTATTGATAAATTAAGCGGCAACATAGAAATTTACGACATTTTCTTGACATTTGAAGCACAAATTACATTTACATGAGTTGAACTAAGAATAGTCATGTTACCAACGCACCGGTAGCAAAATTTTTAAAGAAAATAATCCTGGAGCATTTCATTAAACGAATAATGCAGCAATTGTCGATAAATTGCGATATGATTACTTGTAAGATCGGTCAAACGAAATTACAACTAATTACAATTAATGTGTTTGGATAGTGAGGAATCGATTCGATACGTTGACTTTTAGTAGCATGGAATTTTTAATATTATGACTGTGTGTGTGTGTGTGTGTTAAATAAATAAAAGAAAAATGTTTTTCAGTGTGTAATTTTGTGTTTCAATAGATTCAGACACCTTGGTGTACTAGGCTAAGTTTGGTTTAAGGGTGGAGGTATTGAATATGAGTAAGATATGGTCGATGATATTGTGGATAGGTCGGTCGTGGAATCAATGTCTTACTTGACGCACGTCTCTTATTTATCACATATTTCAAAAGGGAAAACGTTCCCCGTATCATAGGGTTATGTAGAATATCTTGTAATTTTTATGTAGAATAGCTGTCCCTTTCAGGCTAATAAAAAACTACTTTTTACACATAATAGGAGACGATTCAATTAAGCCCCAAGGATTACACAAACATAACTTCATTTATGAAAACTGACTAATAATAGCTTCAAGAGCATTATGGAGACCTTCTCTCATACATGTGGGTTTTCATTCATCCATAAGTAAGCGATATGTATGGTTCTTAATACGCACACACAGAGGCAGTAGATGCACGCTTTTGCCTCAGGTGCAAAAATCTAAACTAAAATGATATAACAGTGACTTAAACATGCGTGCTTTAGGGTGCAGTTTGAGATCTGCGACTTCGAAATCCTTTAGTCTTTCCATTAGTCTTACCATTCGGCTAACGCATTACAAAGATTTTCAAAATCTAACTTTTAATGGTTATAAAATGTTTTCTTTGATACCTTACATTACACATATCCATTTGTATGGATACACTAGTAGAAAGGGAAATCACTACCGTGTTTAGCTATACTCTTCGGATCGTTTTTGGAGTGCTCGTGAGTATTCCAGTTCCTTGGTTTCTCCATCTACGCCGCGCCGGTTTACTATGGTCGCGTTCCACTTGGCGATCGCTACTATAACTTTGCATCTTTGCGAAAACGTCACGACGCGACGCGACGCGACGCAACGCGACACGATAGGCGAAAGGTGAGTCGTGGTGAGAATTGAGAAAATTTGCGGGTTTTTGAAATGCCAAATGAAGATATATTTTTATCTTGTTAAGTTTATCCTGACCTCTTTGAAGCATGGTATTTTTCTTAACTCGTCATTCGTCAATGCTCAAAATGCCCCAATAGTTGCAATTGCAACGCCCACAACTCACGAGCAAGGTGTTTAAGAAGAATCGCGGTCATGAGCGTGGGCGTTGTAATCGTCAAGTGGAACGCATGGGTATTCCTTGTTGACATTAGAGTTTTGACTACATTTGACTTATAAACACAAGTGAAACACAATACAAGTTTTTTCATTATTGCCTTAATATGTTTATTAGTTGAAGTGTATAATCATACATTTTAAATTTCTTTACAGTATTAAAATGTAACTTTAGTGCATCCTTTATACCACATTCGTAATTTACTTAGTTGGTATAAAAATGGATCCCGTTATTTCTTCTGATGATAGCTGCGATTCTGAAGTGAAACAGATGAAAAAGCAATTAACTGGTAATTAATTAATTATCTCTTTAGGATTATAGTAAAATAGAAAATGTATTAGTTAGGTAAATTATTGAAATGCCCAGGAAACCAGTAGGTACAAATAGATAATATAAGTGTATTCATTGAAACACATAATATTTCTTTTTTATGTTTAAATAGTTAATTAAAAACTATGTCTACAATATGTGTACAGTTGCTCTAACTTATGTATCTTGTCCACATATTTAATATACTTAAAAAGAATTTTGGTTGAACAAAGACAGTTATTGTAGCTTTCAAATTGTAAGAATGCAATACATGATATTTAGTTTTTATTAGTACTTGTCTTGTAAAAACCATGAATGTGAATTTTTTAAGTGGGTGTGGATGGTCAGATCTGAATTTATGAGGAATATAGAAAAATGACGGTTCTACGAGAAACGAGATAGATTTCATCTTGACGACGAAAAGACGGATATTCAGAGATGTCTCTGTGATCAACAGGGTGAAAACCGGCAGTGATCACCTGAATGGTTAGGGGCACACTGAATATCAATGTCCAATCGGAAAGGCGTCGCTTGATGAAATCTACGCTCCGACCTACTCGCGCCCATATCCAAAACCCCGAGAGCTTTCAACTCGAGCTGACAAATCGCTTTGATTGTCTAGGAGAAAACCTTGCAGTGGACGAGCTAAACAGCGGTTTGGTAGAAGCTGTCCATACGGTGGGATCTAAGTATTTTAGACCTCGCTGTAGAGATAGACCACAAAAACTCTCGATCCACACTCTTGACCTCATGGCCGAACGTCGATCTTTAGCGCTGCAGTCTTCCGTTGACGCCGAAGCATATCGGCGGCTCAATAGACAAATCTGGAAGTCCTTGCGACACGACGTCCGTGCTCACAATACTGTGAGCATTAAGGAGACAATTGAGCGAAACGGAGGCTCCAAAGTGTTTGCAAGCGACTTGTCTATTGGGCAAAGCCAGTTGTCTAGGCTGAAGACGGAAGACGGCCGCGTGGTATCGACGAGGGCAGAGGTATTAAGGGAGATCGAGAGGTTCTACGGACAGCTTTACACCTCGGTTGCCAAACCTGCTGTTAGCTCGGCCGAAGACCCGAGAGCCGAGTTGATCCGACACTTTAGCGATGATATCCCGGACATCAGCCTGTGTGAGATTGAGATGGCCCTGAAGCAACTTAAAAACAACAAGGCGCCGGGCGAGGACGGAATAACTTCAGAGCTTCTGAAAGCGGGCGGAACGCCGGTACTGAAAGTCCTTCAGAGGCTCTTCAATTCCGTTCTCCTCGAGGGCTCAACGCCAGAGGCATGGAGCAGGAGCGTGGTGGTACTGTTCTTCAAAAAAGGTGATAACACTTTGCTGAAGAATTACAGGCCCATCTCGCTCCTGAGCCATGTCTATAAGTTGTTTTCGAGGGTCATCACAAATCGTCTCGAACGCAGGTTTGATGACTTCCAGCCTCCCGAACAAGCCGGTTTCCGAAAAGGCTTTAGTACCATAGACCACATCCATACGCTTCGGCAAGTTATACAAAAAACCGAGGAATATAACTTGCCGCTTGTTTAGCGTTTGTGGACTATGAGAAAGCCTTTGATTCGATCGAGACTTGGGTTATGCTACAGTCTCTCCAGCGGTGCCATATCGACTATCGGTACATCGAAGTGTTGAAGTGTATATACAACAACGCCACCATGTCGGTCCGAGTACAAGATCAGAGTACGAAGGCTATTCCACTACAGAGAGGCGTGAGACAGGGAGATGTCATATCTCTGAAACTGTTCACTGCCGCGCTGGAAAATGCTTTCAAGCTCTTGCAATGGAAAGGATTCGGCATCAACATCAACGGCGAGTATATCACTCACCTTCGGTTTGCCGACGATATTGTAGTCTTGGCAGAATCACTGGAAGACCTTAGCACTATGCTCGAAGACCTCAATCGAGTCTCCCAACAGGTGGGTCTTAAAATGAACATGGACAAAACGAAGATCATGTCGAATGTCCATGTTGTGCCCACCCCCATCGGTGTTGGGGGCTCGACTCTTGAAGTTGTTGACGAATATGTCTATTTAGGACAAGTGGTCCGGTTAGGCAGGTCCAACTTCGAGAGAGAGGTCAATCGTCGAATCCAACTCGGTTGGGCAGCGTTCGGGAAACTACGCGACGTCTTCTCGTCCAAAATACCTCAGTGCCTTAAATCGAAAGTCTTCGATAGTTGTGTGTTGCCAGTGATGACTTACGGCACCGAGACGTGGCCTCTCACTATGGGCCTTATTAGGAAGCTCAAAGTCACTCAACGAGCTATGGAGAGGGCTATGCTCGGGGTTTCCCTACGAGATCGAATCAGAAATGAGGAGATCCGTAGGAGAACTAAAATAACCGACATAGCCCACCGGATTAGCAAGTTGAAGTGGCAATGGGCAGGGCACATAGCGCGGAGATCTGATGACCGATGGGGTCGGAAAGTGCTCGAATGGAGGCCGCGTATCGGAAAGCGCAGCGTAGGGCGTCCACCCACACGATGGTCCGACGACCTGGTAAAGGTCGCGGGACGTCGCTGGATGCAGGCTGCCTCCAACAGGTCTCTGTGGAAATCATTGGGGGAGGCCTATGTTCAGCAGTGGACTTCCTTTGGCTGATGGATGGATGGATGGATAGAAAAATGCAGAAAGAAGTCACGAAACCTGATTTTGATAAATGAATGAAAACTGCATACTTTGATTTTTAAACCAATAATATAGCATTGCCAAGAGCAGATTCAGCTTTTAAGCCAGGCAGGGTCATATAGTTCTTGTTAGAACACTGGGTCTGATTTCAATACTCAAATTCGTAATAATGTTTTTTTAAAGTTTGTTACAGCTGTGATTTGGTAACACTCACTTTTATACTTTACTTATCGACATACAAAGAATTAATTGGGCTTATAAATTTTATCAATAAGATAATAAATAATTATGTCAATTTGGAGCCAGCTCAGGGGGGTCATGACCCCCATGACCTCCCTCCTGGATCTGCCCTTGAGCATTGCTGATATACCAACAGTTTTCTTGTAAGTCGGTAGGACTGCAAATTAAATAAGTTTAATTCATTTTTTGAAATTTTGTCATAGGGTGGCTTGTTTCGTGCAGATTTCGTTTTTTTTTATTGCAATGAATGGCAATACGAGCAGGCTGTTTGCCTGATGGTAAGCAATATGACCACTCATAAACAGTAGCAAAAATCCACTGTGCTCAACATCCTGAGACATAAGATGTTAAGTCTCAATATGTCTAGTAGTTCCTCTGGCTACAATGTCCTTCAATCTGAAATACAACATTGCATTTACACTGCTGTTTCACGGGATAATTAGATATTGCGGTGGTACCTACCCAGATGGCCTCTCACATATGAGAGACCTACCACCAATATTTTGTTCACATACACATGTTATTATCCTGAATACGTATTTTAACAATTAATCCAATTACTGTAATTTTTTATGATATGTTTCTAATAATATATATTTATATTGGTGTTATTCTTAGATTTTATCTGTATATATTTTGAATCCATATATCCATTGAAGTTAGTTTTACACAGTCCATATCTTTTTTTTTTTTTTTTTTTTTAACGACAGTAAAGCTCCTTTAGCCTTCCTTCCGACACTCGGGGGAGATCGGAAGGGGCGTGTCGGGGTCTCCGGCCTTCCAGCCTGTTATCAGGCTGGGTCCCTACCGAGATCTAAAAAGATCTTTTGCCGGCATACCGACTAAAACCTCTCGGTGGCCATCACGCGCGTTATGGGTGACAGGCGATGTGGACAGGCGAATGGCGCCCATTTAACTCGCCGTGTCACCCGGCGCACTGCCAAATATGGCTCCTCACATGTTGGGAGGGCGCAGATGCCCCCTCTTTCCCTACTTCGGACGCCCATGGTGAGATGGGCGTCCGCGACAGACACGAGGCCACACGTTCTGCCGCCCATCTCGGGGTCACTCCCGACGTGAGCACACAGCCCCCGCTGTGTGCTTAGCGACCCCGATGACCCCTTTTAGTCGCCTCTTACGACAGGCAGGGGATACCGTGGTGGAATTCTGGCGCCCCTTGACCACTGGGCGGGGCGCCGGGTCAGTCATTGTCATTCACCCGGCGCCTCCTTCTCGGTTGGCGGCGGCGGGTGGGATTGTTCCGCTCACGATCCCGCCCCGCGCTCTCCTTCTGTGAGATGATGATCTCACAGAAGGTAAGCATGGCCTGCCATGACCTCCTACTCTCAACCATGGAAGGAATCACGGCTGAGAGTGAGAGGTCCTCTCCGATGGCTGCTCGGAGAGCTGCGCGCTCCTCTTCCCAAGCTGAACACTCCGAGAGAGTGTGCTGGGCTGTGTCTTCCGGGCAGTTGTCACAATGGTGACACACGGCGGACTCTTCCCTTCTTGCCACCCGCCACAGGTATCTGCCGAAACAGCCATGCCCCGACAAAACCTGTGTCAGGCGGAACGTCATCTCGCCGTGGCGCCTGCCCAGCCACTGGTCTAGGACAGGACGCACTGCCGCGATGGTCCAAACACCAGCACTGGGATCGTTCAGCCTGGTGCGCCATTCCTCCACTGCAGCCGTGCGGAAGGAGGCCCGAACGGCCTCGACTTCTCTAAAGGCTGGTAGCTCCCCACGACGGGACGCCTCCTCCCGCCAGTGGTAGGCTGACGAGAGGGCTCTGGCGTCAATGTCCCAGGGAAGGAAACCAGCCAGTACGCAGGCCGCCTCATGGGAAATCGTGCGATAGCCCCTGACCATTCGCTGCGCCACCGCTCGCTGCGCTGGACGCAGGAGGAAAACACAGCGCCTGTCCAGGGACTCGGCCCAAACAGGGCAACCGTAAAGTGCCATGGATCGCACGACTCCCGCGTACAATCTTCGGCAGGGGATGCCGGGACCTTCGAGGTTGGGCAGCAGGCTTGACAACGCGCCTGCCGCCCGAACCAGCTTCGGCTTTAGCTGGGTGAAGTGGGCGCGGAAGTTCCACCGGCTGTCCAGCACGACTCCCAAGTACTTCATCGTGAGCCGATGGAAATAGCCACGCCCTCAATCGCCAATTGGGCCCCTGCCGGTGGCCCCTTCCGAGGTCTGTGGAAGCAGATGGCCTCGGACTTATGGAGGGCCACGGCCAGGCCCAGTCGCCTTATCCTCCTCACCACGTTGCTTGTTCCCAACGTGGCGAGTGAGGCAGCCTCCTCGAAGGTACCGCCACACGCGGTGACCAGCGTGTCATCGGCGTAGCAGATGACGTCGACACCCCGGAGATTGGCACCACGGAGCACCCAGTCGTAGCCGAACACAGTCCATATCTACCCCGTCTCCCGTCATAAAAATATTGATATAAAAAAAATATGAGAGAGAGACTTTCCCGCCCTCACACCCGCCACTGCAACTCCTGTCAGCCAGGATCAACAGTGGCCCACAAAGATTTGACACCGAGCTCCGGAGCTTGGCGAGTCTCTCAGGGACACTAGCTTGTCTTTAACCCGCATCGAAATTAATCAGAAAGAAAAACAAAAGGAGGAGTTGGAAACAAATAGTTGTCCACTTCCCTCCATAGCAAAGCGGGTGACAAAAAATATTGAGTCAAGAGGTATGTATCCTCTGATATAAAGATATACAACTGGAGAAGCCAGATGTATTAAGCACCACGGGATAAACAAATTACATGGGTCCTATAGTTTGATCTGCTAAATTTGGGTCCAATAATAGGTATGGCAAAAGCACCGGAAAGCACGGAAGTTCCTCCTAGATTCCACGAGGTCTGTATAGTATGCAACACCAGATATTATTTGCATATTGTTCAACATTATTCCGCGTTCATCGGACCAGAGACCATACTCCCAAAGTATATGATGTGCAGTTTGTTCGTAGTCACAGTCAGGTGTAGAGCATTGACACGCAGGCGATTCAACCAGCTTAAAAGTGAATAGTTTGCTCTTAAAGTTGCCATGTCCCGATAGGAACTGTGATACACAGTGATCAATTTCTAGCCAAGATTTTCTTCATTTTAAGCGATCACGTACGGACGGAAAGTATTGATATAAGTGACGCCCCTTTGAGGAAATATCCCACCGGTTCTGCCATTCGTCAATTAATTCAGTGTACGCAGCAGGCTTAAATAATCGGCTAATCTTCAAAAAGTCTCGGGATGCAATAAAGTTAGTGTCTATTGTCTCTCAATTTGAATAATATAATGCGGCGCGTCTTTGCACCTCCAGATCGACCGGAAGCACACCTGTGAGAACCGGCAAAGCCTCTGTACTAATGGTTCTGTAAGCCTTACACAAGAATATCAAGGCCAGGCGTTGACTCTGGAGCAACTTCCTACGAACAGCGCCAACAGTAGATCTATCGGCCCAAACCGGAGAACCGTAACAGATACAACCCAAATAAGTTGCTCCATAGATAATTTTCAAAGTACTAAATGATAATCCCCACGTTGCCCTTGATAATCTCGTCAAAGCATAGAAGTTATTTTTTGATTTTTCTCCGACGGTTCTAATGTGCTCAATAAATGAGAAATTTCTCTCTAAAATTAATCCGAGGTAACAAACTGATTCCTTTCTTTTAACTGGTACATTATTAAATTTAACACGCGGGGGTGTTTTTGAAATTCCTTTTTAGAACATAAAAAAAATATGAGTATATGATAAAATTTTGAATCTATCTAATCTCCCGTAAATGTGAAATTCTAAAACCAATGAACTGCTTACGAAATTAATTACTATTAAAATATTGTTCTCTCTACCTGTTTGAGACTTAAATTATACCATCAGGCACATGTTCAAGGGATTTTTGTGCTGAAGCCTAAATATTTTTTACAGTAAAACCAACCGCAAAAACCTAATAAACGCGCTACTCGCATTTTACAAAAATAATAATCTAATTATAATGCTTAGATATTTTTTTTGTGCGTAAAGCTAATTGGTATTCCAAAATAACGAAGTAATAATAAAGTATATGCCTATGTTTATCCTTATCACTGAGGGGCAATCCAAGCAAATTCGATCGCTGCTGATACTGTGGACGCATTGTTACAAAATAATCCGTTTAATGCGATTCAATGTGTCCGATACGTACGATGCGGAAATGTGGCCGCCTGCCTAAAATCAATCCAGTCGTTCTCGAAATTAGCGGCAACATACAAAACGACAGACAGATAAATATTTTTTAAATTTGAGTTTCGCTCCTATTTACTTTCTTATTAAGTTGTAATTTAAATTTTCCATTCGCTTCAGGAACACTTTTTGAGACTATTCATGGAGCTGACATAAAGGACACTGAAGATGTCTCAAATGGGTTTGTTCAGTCGAACTTGGCTATTGTATGGTAGGATATTGTCTGTGTTGCTAGACAGAACGAACTTATGTCAGTTCCATTGCACACTGGATACAGAAACAGTGGATGTTTTTGCCCTAGTTGATTAACTGGATAGACATTGTGATTGTCACGTTCCGTTCGTTTCGTTTAAGTCCGATTGCGATATAAACCTGAATTTAATTTTGACATTCGAAACTCGTTTTATTTTCATATCGTCAATATTTTCCATTAACATTCCAATTAAAACCATTGATTTAAAAACTAAGGATAGGCCCATCAAAACATTTGGAGTATCAAAAAATATGGCCGTAAAAATCACGTTAAAATAAATATTAAATTAATTTAGATTAGATTTCGTCGTAGAGTACGTTTGCTTTTAGGAAATATTTACTTAGTTTTTTTTTTCTTTCTGTCATAACACAAGCAAGCATTTTCTAAAAACTATATCAAGTCGTTCCTAATGTAAAAACAAACCATAAAAACTGCAGAACTTCGCTACATAGTATAAAACAAAGTCGCTTTCTCTGTCCCTATGTCCCTTTATATGCTTAAATCTTTAAAACCACGCAACGGATTTTGATGCGGTTTTTTTTAATAGATAGAGTGATTCAAGAGGAAGGTTTATATGTATAATACGTACATATTATTGTACAGAAATCTATTTGTACCCGGGCGAAGCTGGGCCGAGCCGCTAGTTTACAATAAATTTGTGCTTACTGTAATGAAGATTTTATGATTGTATGAAAGTTGAAACACTTTGTTTGTATCACATCACATCCTTGACCCCTGCCGTCGCACACGGTGGTCGAATGCCTTTCATCATTGTATATTTAAAATACAAGCCAATTCATATAATATTAACTCGGTGAACTAAAATATGAATAATTTGTGCTGTCGATAAAAAGAGGAACACTACATATTTAATATAACTACCAAATTGGTAAAAATATAGAATTTTTAAGAATTACTGAATCGAGTGCCTCCTTATATTATCATATGACAACAAACTAAAGTTTGCTTTTACTTTTTAACAAATATTCTGTATCTGTATCTGTATCATATACGTCCCACTGCAGGGCACGGGCCTACTCTACAATCGAGATTATGATTGAGAGTGGTTAGGCCATATAACAAATATTATTGGTTTGTTTTCTGTCCACCTATGGAAGGTTTCCATCAACAGCGCTCCCTCTATATTATCACTCTAAGACATACATAATCTATACATATAAATAAATTGAAGTGTCTGTTTTAAAAGTGAAAATAAAATAAAATGTCCAACTACATATCGTTATATATGTTATGGGCTAAGTGATTAATTGGGCATTATTCATAATGCCCGGGCAATATGAATAATGCCCAATAAAGTGGGCAATGTGATTATAACCAATCAATTTATCACATTGCCCGGGCATTATGAATGATGCCCAGTGCCTATTGGGCAGGGTGATATAAAGCGAATTGAAATCAAAACAGTGAGCCGAAGTGGGGGTAAAATTTAGAATAGGGCAGCACGACGGGGTGGGTTGGGAGGAGTGGAGGGGGAGGGAGTGTCACACCTCCTCTGGTACCACTCCCATGAAAAGGTAACGCACCATTCCTGAGAAATATTAATTATAGTAACCTAACCTCAAAACACTTGTTGTAATTACAAATTTGCTTCTGCAACGTCTCCGGCGCTACGGGAAGTTCAGCCCCTTCGCCCTTGTGTAACAAAAGATACCCATCCAAAGTTTGCCTATCCTTCGTTACAGCGGACGGGGGCTGCTCTCCCTCCGCGCCTCCGGCTTTTTATATACACTCTAGGGTCGGTAGCCAAAAGACTACCTGAAGTCGGGGTGTCCCGAGTCGGTTTTAGGGCACAGTCGACCTAACTGATCCATAAAGTGGGTACACTAATTTCCTTCTGAAGATAATGTTTGGACGTTAAAAAACAACTAAGCATAAGCAGATCAATTCAACCTTTCTAATTTATGGGACGTAAAAATTTACCTATTAATCACATTGCTCGATCATCATCATGTAGCCATATTCATAATGCCCGGGCAATGTGATAAATAGGTGAGTTTAGATTGTAATTAATTACTTGGCCCGATATGGCTGGGCATTATTCATACTGCCCGGGCAGTATGAATACTGCCCGCATTAATCACTTGGCCCATAACATATACACGATACCTGTGCCGAAAATGAACTTTAATTTGTACTCATATGTGAGAGGCCATCTGGGTAGGTACCACCGCAATGTCTATTTCTCCCGTGAAACAACACTGCTTAAATGCACTGTTGTGTTTCGGATTGAAGGACATTGTAGCCAGAGCAACTACTGGACATATTGAGACTTAACATCTTATGTCTCAGGATGGCGAGCGCAGTGGAATATTGCGACTGTTCATGAGCGGTCGTATCGCTTACCATCAGGCGAACGGCTTGCTCGTCTCGCCATTCAATGCAATAAAAAAAAAAAAATTTTTTTTGTCTGTCTGTCTGTTTGTTCCGGCTAATCTCTGAAATGGCTGGACCGATTTTGACGGGACTTTTATTGTCAGGTAGCTGATATAATAAGGAGTAACTTAGGCTACATTTATTTAAAAAAAAACTTTTTTTAAAATAAAGTAATGTTGCAATGCCCAAGTACTGTCCAGTACCGCTAGAGCCGTCATTTTGGAAAACGCGTTTGAAGCCATATCTCCGGAACCGTTCACTTTAGGCCCATCATGCTAAGGACCTTTCTTGTAGATAATTAAATTTCCCATCTTTTTTGTTCAATATTTTTTTTTGTACCATTAACCGTTCGCGATTTACAATGTTATTAATATCCGTTTCATACCTTTTTGCCGATATCTTTGTTAATAATTGTTTAAACAAAAAATTGTTAATGACTAAACTTTTAAATCAATAAATTCTTAACAACTTTTCACCCATACTTTTTTTTCTCTAAAATCAATATTTTAGAAGTTATCGCGCGTTGAATGTTGTACTACCGAATCAAGGTCAATGGAAACGAAGGATGCATAGCGTAATTATGAAATCCAATGATTTCTCCATGATTATCACGTAATTAATTAAATACTGATGGCATAAGGGAACAAAGAAATGAGGAAATAGTAAATTTTGTTAAAAATCCATGTAAATTTATTGTAAAAAGGTATAAAATGAAAATTAATCATCTTCTTCAACTCTCGTCCGTTTCGCAGGTGGTGAAGATTCTATATCGATGACGTTGTCCTCTTCCTCTTCATCTTCTTCAATGTCATACAAAGATTTCAATGCTTCCATTAATTTTCCATTGGGGTGATTCATTACATCTTCATCGTCATCGCCCGATTCTGCATCGTTCACTAGGAACTCAGGTTGATTACTGCACGTTTCTTCAGAGCAGTTCTCACAAATTACAGTACAGTCCAAGCCTGCCTTTCGGCACCCACAGGCTCTACCACAACCTGTTCTGCATTTGCATGAAATGCATTCCAGTAAACTAGGTGGTGCAAATGGCATCTTTGATGCTATTGGTTGGAGACCCTGTGATGTGCGTGTCCAGCCCCATTCCTCTGGGTCCAAATGATTCCCAAGCCAGGCTTGAACTTGCTGGTAGGTTCTGTGGGAATGATATTTTGCTGCTTCTTCAGTGGGTAGGCAGAGATGCCAAATTGATTTTATTTTTAGTTGACAACCGAACGTAATTGCGATATCGCAGATAGTTCAGTGTCATTTCATTTGGATTGCCACCATAAAGCGCAATAAACATACTTTTGCCAGTTTGTTCCACTTCCACAGGCTGTTTTTTGGTCTCGGTGAAAATCTTCATGATATTGGTCAAATTCTTTTGTTTTCCAAGTGTATTCATCACTTTCATGACGTGTTCAGGCGTGCAGCTGGCGTCGACTGCCTAGGCATAGGATTTTCGAAATTAATGCGCGATAACTTTGAAAATATGGATTTAAGAAGAAAAAAGTATAGGTTAAAAGTTGTAGAGAATTTATCGTTTAAAAAGTTTAGTTATTAACAATTTTTTGTTTAAACAATTATTAACAAAGATATCGGCAAAAAGGTATGAAACGAATATTAATAACATTGTAAATCGCGAACGGTTAATGGTACAAAAAAAATTATTGAACAAAAAAGATGGGAAATTTAATTATCTACAAGAAAGGTCCTTAGCATGATGGGTCTAAAGTGGACGGTTCTGGAGATATGGCTTCAAACGCGTTTTCTAAAATGGCGGCTCTAGCGGACGCCGTTTTTGTAAGTATTTTGGGTTTTTAACTTAGTGGGGTCATATCCCACCTCTTCATGAAAAAAAAAACTCCTGGCAAATTATGCATTGCGGACAAGAGTAACCCGTTGCTTCGTTGCCTGTACCATAAAATAAAAATACAAAAAAAAAAACGAAATAAACTAATTAACTTTTTTGTTAAATTCCACGCGGACAAGTCGCGGGTACAGCTAGTAATATTATATAAATAAACAACATTATGGCATTTTTTTAAATAACTAAGCTATACTTGACGCTCGTCTGATATAGACGACCTTTTAATAAATGTATAAGATTGTTGGATACAGAACTAAATGTCGACTTTAGACATGTTGCGCCAAGCCTTTTAAATTCAGTAGCGACTATCGATTGTCGTGATTTGTTTTTGTATACTGGTACAACAAAATGAATACACTATATTTGATGTCATGGATAGTGTTTTATTTGTTGACTGATACATGAAAGTGATATTCGAGTATCCACTAAAGAATGAGAGCGCATCCCGCGCTGATGATTCATACGGATCAAACATCCTGTATTTTTGCGAGGATGTGGGTTTTTATATCCAGTTTTAAACATTCGTGTAATGCGGTTACTATTATTAGGCCAAATGTCCGACAGTAATTATAAGATTGCATTTTAAAAATGCGACAAAAGATCGCATACCCGACAAAAATCCGCGCGTATACCATACCATAGCAGCAATTTATATAAGCGAACCTGGAAGTTATTGCCTTATTTTATTTAGTCACTCCGCTCGGTACTCCTGCCAAACACATTCTTGCGAACGTTGTTACGCGTTACATTCAAGTTTGCACGTGTTTTGGCTTTGGAGTGTGCATTATAGACGCGTCCTAGATTTATTTCAATTCGGGCATTACGAAGGAGCATTATTTCGCTTTCAATATAGGCCGCAGTGGAAATCTTGGATTGTCCTATGTTGAATTATGTACACTTGATATCGAATAAGGGTGATTGTGGATGATAAGAATATCTTTTTGTTTAGTGGTACGTGTATCTTTTTGTTTAGTTGCAATGGAAAGGATTCGGCATCAATATCAACGGCGAGTATATCACTCACCTTCGGTTTGCCTAGTCTTGGCAGAATCGCTGGAAGACCTTAGCACTATGCTCGAAGACCTCAATCGAGTCTCCCAACAGGTGGGTCTTAAAATGAACATGGACAAAACGAAGATCATGTCGAATGTCCATATTGTGCCCACCCCCATCGGTGTTGGGGGCTCGACTCTTGAAGTTGTTGACGAATATGTCTATTTAGGACAAGTGGTCCGGTTAGGCAGGTCCAATTTCGAGAGAGAGGTCAATCGTCGAATCCAACTCGGTTGGGCAGCGTTCGGGAAACTACGCGACGTCTTTTCGTGCAAAATACCTCAGTGCCTTAAATCGAAAGTCTTCGATAGTTGTGTGTTGCCAGTGATGACTTACGGCACCGAGACGTGGCCTCTCACTATGGGCCTTATTAGGAAGCTCAAAGTCACTCAACGAGCTATGGAGAGGGCTATGCTCGGGGTTTCCCTACGAGATCGAATCAGAAATGAGGAGATCCGTAGGAGAACTAACATAACCGACATAGCCCACCGGATTAGCAAGTTGAAGTGGCAATGGGCAGGGCACATAGCGCGGAGATCTGATGACCGATGGGGTCGGAAAGTGCTCGAATGGAGGCCACGTAGCGGAAAGCGCAGCGTAGGACGTCCACCCACAAGATGGTCCGACGACATGGTAAAGGTCGCGGGACGTCGCTGGATGCAGGCTGCCTCCAACAGGTCTCTGTGGAAATCATTTGGGGGAGGCCTATGTTCAGCAGTGGACTTCCTTTGGCTGATGGATGGATGGATGGATTAGTGGTACGTGAGCGCCGTCCTCTATTGAATGCATTCGTAAATTAACAGAAATGTAGCGCGAATATCTAAGTGGTATAAATACTAAAATACTTTGATGAATGCTACGTAATTCTGATGGGAAATATAGTCGTGACCATATTATTAACCTTAATACCGTATCCATGCGATTAGAGTAGTCAGAAACTAACTACTAGTGACTAATGACTATTCGATTCCCTAACATAAAGATCCGAGCTAAATATCTATAGACTAGCATTTGACTCAATTCAGTTTTCAGTTCCTCTAGTGGTAGATTTCTCATATGTGAAAGGCTCTCTGGATAGATACCACCGTAATGTCTATTTCTCCCGTCAAACAGCAGTTTATATGCACTGTTGGATTCCGATTTGAAGGCCATTGTAGCCAGAGCTGTGAGTTTGGTAGCGGTCGTATCGCTTACCTTTAGACGACTGGCATGCTTGTCTAGCCATTTATCGAAATAAAAAATCGGGAAATGAACATATGTATGAAGCTTACTTTTCACCTCCGGCAGTATTCTATAAACTGTTAGCTATCAGTCAAGTAATTTATTAACAATGTAATTCGGATATGGCGAGCATATTTAAATGGGCCCTAAGTAAACAACTTAGATCAAGACAAGGTTACGTTCCACTAAGTTGAACGAGTATTGCTTCATTCAAGTCAAGTACATAACGACCAAAGCACAGGTTAAGCGCTCTATCTAAATCTCTTGGGTGCACCGAGAACTCTCAAACTGAGGTTTGTGTCTGGCAAACGGTGCTCAGATTTTAGTTCTGTGCGGTTTGTTACATTTACTATGCAGGAAATGATGACTATCACCCACTGCATTACGGAAAGCATTACGTAATGGGTGAAAAGTTTTAATTGAGTTTCACCTTTTTGGACAGGCTGGTAATTTGTCTACAATCCAAGTATAATAGATGTTCATGAGCTGTATATTATTTCAGCGTAAGAAAATTGCTAACATAAATATTCCATGAAACTTGGCTAACCGAATGAGGATTCTAAGAAATAGGAATGCAATAAATTTAAAAAGAAATTAAATAAATTAAACATTTTTTATTGGATTACAGAATACGGATTTGAAGAAGATTATTTAAGTAAAGAAGAAATGAGCGATCTGCTGAAAGCACTTAATAATTCCAAAAACAGTTTAAAGGACGAAGAAGAGGCCAGACAACCTACCAAAGTAATTTTTACTTTCGAAGTTGTTTATATTTATAGTGTGTAAAATTATTAGGCTAGCACAAGCACCCGGAAACTAACATCCACAATATTGTATTCACAACTGGTTTATTGTTTCAGACTGAACAAAAAGATACCGGCAGTGCTTCAAAAAAATGCTTGAAGAGAAAGTATCTAAATGTGAAAGACAGGAGGATGCCTTGGAGTCTGCTCCCTGGAACAATAACACAAGCTGAAAAAGCTCGAACTCTGGCGGTGTACATTAAACTGATGTCTATCAACAATTATCTCCAAGCAAGGCAGTCAATTAATTTTGCTGCCTGGCCACCTTCAATACAAATTTTAGAAGAATCTTCAAGAATGCAGCCCATGAGATCTACTAGAAGTGGGCGATCAGTGCCTATTTATGCTGATTTTGATGATGATTCATCTGACTTAGATTTTGTTGTTGCAAAGACAAAAAAGAGAAAGGTATCCAATAGTGATCAAAATATTAACGATGGTATTTATTCAAACAAAACTATTAGTCTCAAAAGAAAAGCATCAAGGGATGACAATGTGAGACCGCTGAAGGAGGCGAAGTTAATAATTGATAACGAAATATTAGGAAATAATGTTAAAGAGAAAAAAGATTTTTTCACTATTACTGAAGACTGAAATTTTGATGTCACAATTTTATAATTAGACTGAGTCATTTAAAACCGCTAAGAAGTTTTATAATATATATTGTTAATTATTTTATTTATACATATTTTAGTATTTATCACAATGACAATATAAGCGCGTATATTGTGGGGTTGTAGAACATTCTCGTCACAATAAAGCTAAAGCTTTTTTTCATAATCTACATGGCAATTATTTTTGCTAATGCTCCTTGTACTTCTTATAAGTGGTTAAAAGAAGGCATGGGAAAATAGATGTTTCGTGTAGTATGTATAGTCATATATTGGCAATGGAATAAATTGGATGCTATGAAAACAAATTTATATAAATAAGCACGAAAAGTGCATATTTGTGCGTATCAGATAATGCTGCACCATGCACTCTCACAATTATGTCGACTACCGACATGAATAGCAAGGTCACACGAGAAAATTAAAATTCAATGTATGATAGATCCATAATACACCATAGTGGAAAAAGTAACCAGAAAGGGGACCCCGGCATCTACCGGAATGGGATATTATTTCTTTGTGATAGCACTTTTTAGTTAATAATGAACAATGGCTTAAAAAAACGTATGTAATAAAATTATACCAAGTGTCAGGGAAACGCTACCGAAAACGAAGACAGACATGTCACGACATTACTCATCTCTTTGATGAAGGGACAGAAAAAAATGATCCCGCTAAAGAAAGAAAAAATATATTTTTAACACGCTTTTATTAGCTTCGTCTTTATGTATGTACATGATGTGAATGTATGGATAGGTAAAAGCATATTTTCACCTAGATCGTTTTTTTTCTAACCTATCATCAAAGGTATAATTAGTAGCTCTAATTTAGTATTATCGCCTGTATTTGTTTTGAAAGAGTTTCTCTAACACCCTGTATAGTATGACTGGATAAAAAAATAGCTGTCAGAAAAAAAACAACACTTGGATATCAATTCAGAATACGTGGCAACTATCGTATTTTTTCATCGCATTTTGAGCTACTACGGAGCTATTATTACGTCCATTGTAATTTGAAGTTTGAAGAATTGTTTATTAATGCTATTATGCCGGGTGGTATTGACGTACATATGATGTTTAATTTAAACCTCATGTTCCCAACCTTTCCAGGTACCAAGATTGAAAATAAAGTGCCTGGTAGTATTCAAGGCTTCTGATTAACCCGTATAGTTACGAGTCTTTTTACCGCTCAGGTAATTTTCAAACCGAACCGAAATTCAGTTAAGCGTTAATAGTACTCTTATCTATACTGGGATGCCAAAACTTGAAAAAACAAAAATCACGATTTTCACCAAAAATCATCTTGGATTTTTTTCCAATCTTTCTACTATGTCACCTGGGGTGATGAGAAACATATCCATCCATTCATCAGCCAATGGAAGTCCACTGCTGAACATAGGCCTCCCCCAATAGTCTCCACAGTGACCTGTTGGAGGCAGCCTGCATCCAGCGACGTTCCGCGGCCTTTACCAGGTTGTCTGACCACTTTGTGGGTGGACGTCCTGCGCTGTGCTTTCCGTTACGTGGCCTACATTCGAGCACTTTTCAGCCCGATGGACCATCAGTTCTCCGTGCTATGTGCCCGCTCATTGCCACTTCAACTTACTAATCCGCTATGCTATGTCGGTTGGTTTAGTTTTCCTATGGATCTTCTCATCTCTGATTCGATTTCGTAGATCATGTCGAATGTCCATGTTGTGCCCACCCCCATCGGAGAACCATGTAGGCTAAAATAATAACGATATGTCAATATCATCCGATTTGTAACAATTTATAATCAATATACTAACAACAATGTAAACGCCTTGGTTTATAGGCGCAATCTTGGATAAAATAATATCTAGATAATATCGGAAATTTAAAAACCAGAAAAAGCTTTTATCTTATAGCAATTTGTTTTTAAATATAAATATTTCTAATAATAAAGAAATACTTAAATATGTATGAAGAAGATTATAAATATAACACAGTAACCAGTTTGAATTTGCATTTTTAATGATTGCTTTCAATTTGTTATAATGTAAAAAAAAAAATATTTACGCATGAAAATATTTACATATAATTTTAGTAATTATTGCAAAAAAAAAAAACATCCGTTATCACTGAAATAGAATGAAATACTATCACAACTAAAACGTATTTGTTCGAGAATGTGGTATCTAGTTTTGTTATTTAATCAAAGATTGCAGGATAATTATTTAAATAAATAAATAAATAAATAAATAACACCCAACAGTCACATACATAGTCCTGATCCCACACTAAGATCGAGTCTTGTGTCGTGGGTATCAGGAACTACGAGAGACTTTTCAGTTTCACAAACACCCAGAACCGAAAGAAATATTTGTGAGCCGCACAAACATTTCTCTCGGTCATTTAATCAGGTTATAAAAAAGTTTGTATTTTTCACGTTTTGTGCAAAAGCCTCAATAGCGCATTTATTCATTCACATCATAGGCCTCATTCATAGACAATTTCTAAACCTATTTTAGTTATCGAATGTTTTATTCCTTTCTGACGACTTTTGAATTCAGTTTGAGCGAAGAAGTCGAACATTCCACAGCCTCCGTGGCGCAGTTGGTTAGACGCCGCCTGTGAAACATGAGGCTGCAGGTTCGATCCCCGCACCGAGACAAATGTTTGTGAGGCCCACAAGTATTTGTCTCGGGTCTGGGTGTTTGTGAGACCGAAGTCTCTCGTAGTACCCGATACCCACGACACAAGATGATTATTGGTCTTAATGTGGGGTCAGGACTATGTGTGTGACTGTTGGGTGTATTTATTTATTTATTCGATAGCTGAAATAGGTTTATAAAGTGTCTATTAATAAGGCCATGTGAGTAACGACTATCCAAGGGGGCTACCTAAAAAAACAAAATTCGAGTTTCCTTTTGGGTCGTGGAGTAGCCCTATGATTCTTAGTCGAATTATCGATGTCACTGTCGTGCTAAGCAAAGGGGCCTCTTTGTTTTTTAGTTTCACCAGGTTAACAACTATTAGTCCTTATTTTTGGTATTTTATGTGACGGTACCAATTAAATAATATAGTTGAAAGTCATTTTAGAATAAATAGTATTTATATTTTTATTGAAAAAAGTTTTACGAATATTTTTTCTAAAAAATCCACATGTGAATAAAGTAATGTGCGATAATTTGTTATTTTAAATATTTTGTTTATGTTAGAGATATATTTATTTTAAAGTAAATATGTTAGTGTATTGAACAGTGTTGTGCTTTTCATAAATCTACAAAAAGTGCTTGTACCAAGTCGATAAGTAATTTAATTTCATCACACATTGTTATCTTACTAGAGGTCGCTCGGCGGTCAAAATTCAACCCTAATTATCCTGTATACATCCTTTATGTTATTGTTATTAATTTGAGAAAGTATAAAAATAAATAAAAGCTTTGTACTCATTTTTTTCTTCATATTCGTTTTGTTCAGGTGGACCATGTCGCGTTGGTCGGCAATAAAATGCCTGGTCGAAATAGTATATAGGAGCACAAAATAAACTCTAAATGGGGCAAAATGAGAATTGTCTATGCAACGTATAACAAATTTATTAACAACTACAAATAAACAGCACGTTTTTTATACAACAGTTCCCTTAGAAAGAAAATATAAAAACTAATTAATTAATTATCAATTTATCATTTGGTTATTTTCGCCCTTCGCCCCTATTTTTTGCGACTGCTCGAACGAGAGCTGGCGACGCTTCTTTTAAATCGTATGCCCATCCTATTTGTGCAAAGAGGTCCAATATTGTTGTGGTGATGTTGTTAGGCATTCCTAACTCGGCAGCCTTATAGTCCCACGGGAACGTGTGGTGGTAGTTGTGCCAACCTTCACCCATCGCCACTATCGACACGCCCTTGTTTTCAGATGGCATTATGTGTCTGGAATAGAATAAATTTTTTTTTAGAAGTAAATGTTATACTGCTGTCATAAGCTAATGGAAATGATGAGTAGGGGAGAACATTGTGTCAGTCATTTGTCCCACTGTGGTTGTGATAGAAGACATTACATTACAGTACATACATTTGCAACAAAAATATTACTGTCTGCTGAACACGGGGCTTCTCTACAATCCACAGTTTGATTGAGACGATTAACACTTTAACAGTATACTATTTTTAAAATGTGCCTTTCCATCCGTACTCAGTACGTGAGTCTGTGGTGATAGTCTATCACGCGGCATGGTCTACCACGATTTGATGGATTTGAACCACTATATAAATGAGTATACAAAACTCCATGGTAATCGGTTTGAAGATATGAATTAAAATAATTAAATTAAAAGTATTGAAGAGATTAAAAATTGGCTTTAAAGTGAGAGGTAATTTACTAATAAGACCTCAGAACAGAAACCAAAGTTTTAGTTAATGTTTTCAAAATAAGACAAACATAATTCCAAAAGATGCTTGTTCTGAGATTCACAGCCAGTCTCGTCGTGCGCTTCTGGTTCTTTACCAATGGGTCACCAGGTGAGAAGGTAATACTACAGTTAAAAAAAAAACAAACAATTGCATAAATTTTTACTTTAGTCGTTTAAAAATTTACATTTTACGTGTACTAAAACAATGTAACATTTCAATTGATTACTTTGTTAATTCAGGATATATTTGACGGCTTGAATATTTCTATTTTAGTATTAAAAATTCATACACTAAATACACGGAAATACACGGATCGTCTAGCTTTTAAGCAATGTAACAACAATGACGTCTCGATTTTAACATTATGTTAATTACGGCTCATACGAAATTTTAAAAGCTTTAGCAAAAATTAACATGTTATTGTACTTGTAAATTAGATAAAATGTGCATATTAGGTAAAATTATTCTAAGCGTAGTAGGTACTCAAATACTCATCTATCTACAGTGTGCATATCGTGAAATATTTGGGTGTTTATAATAGGAACTCATTATAATATAATCTATATTAATCTGCCCCGGAAGAGGAATTACACGACATTGTGAAGTTTTAGTGCTGTATCTGTATCTGTGTCAGCCCATATACGTCGCACTGCAGAGCACGGGCCTCCTCTGCAATCGAGAGTACGATTAAGAGTGGTTAGGCCATATAGTCCACCACGCTGGCCTAGTGCGGGTTGGCAGACTTACATACCATATAAATTCTTATAAATCGCTATGGAATGCAGGTTTCCTCACGATGTTTTCCTTCACCGTTTTAGTGCGTGGTGATAGTCTATCAATACAACAAGACTCCGAATAGTCAGAAGTGTGCCCTGGGATTCGAACCCGCGACTACCGAGAACATGTTGGCAACCGCGTCTACTCCTTTACCAACAGGCCACCACGCACTTTAAGTTTTAGTGCAAGTTTTAGTGCGCTTTCACGAAACTGTTGGCATTGGCATATAGGCAAACTGAAAAGGCGTATATATTAATGAGTGTAGAGTAATATAATATGATCGACAAATATCAAACTGGCTATTAAAATATCATGCTACTGTCATAGGTTTAGGAAGAAACCTTGACGGGTTTAAATGTTGCGTTAGAAATTATCTTGACTGAGTGCTTTGGTTCGAACCCGCGACCACCGTGACTACCACCGTCACTAGGCTAGCGTGGTGGACTATATGGCCTAACCACTCTCAATCGTACCCTTCATTGTAGAGTAGGCCCGTGCCCTGCAGTGGGACGTATATTGGCTGATACAGAGTGCTTTTGGTACATGGCAATATAAGTCGAAACAATTTTATACGTACCGATCGTAAGGCTTGTTGCCCCATAGATGTGCGAAGCTGTTCACTGACCATGTAAAATTAAGGGTAAGTATGTATCGCAGGAATGCTTGTGATACAATAGCAATATCCCAATCTTCATTCCATAGGTACACAGGAATCAGTGTCGGCACAATCCAACACAGGGCGATTTTTAACAACAAAAAATACCTGAAATTTATGTCAGTGTGAAATTAGGAGATTATTACAAATTTAATATAATATATACTATTTATAACTATAAGTATCAACCTATTAGGTAATAAGTTTAAGTATTAAGAAAATCTCTCTATGACGTAAGTCCATCGGCTTTAACTTCGGTCTTTAATGTATACCTAATTATGATTAACCTATGAAAAAGCGATCTATACAAATATTAAAAAAGGCAATTGATCGCTGTCTATACATGGAAGAGAAATGAAAAAACCTATTACTGAGGTACTTTATTAAATAAATGAATACACGCAACAGCCACAAACATAGGTCCTGAGCCCACACTAAGATCGAGTCTTATGTCGTGGGTATCAGAAACTAGCAGAAACTTTTCGCTCTGAAAAATACCCAGACCCGAAAGAAATACTTGTGGTCCACATAAATATTTGTATCGGTGCGGTAATCGAACCCGCGGACTGTCGTTTTAAAGCCAGCATCTAATCAACTGCGCCCCGGAGGCTGTTAGTATTAACGTATTAGAACCGGCAACACGATAAAATTTTAGTCTGTTAATCTGCGCCCGTTTTGACGCGATTGGAGAAATTACTGACCGATTTTCAGGGGGGGGGGGAGGGTATTTACAAAATATTATAAGCTTCACTTAGAATGTGGTCCTTGTTTTATTTAAATCCATCAAATAAAAGGCAAATCAATTTCAGAAATCACATTATGCGATCGTTCGATAAAAATGCTAGAACTATCTTTTAAGGATTAAATTATTACCTACTTGGTATGAAACTTTACGACGGGATCGTTGCTAATGTCACTCATATCTATTTTAACACCCTCTTTAATAACATCTGGGTGTTTCTTCATCATGAGCCAGCCGACGTGGGAAAAGAAGAAGCCGCGATTAGCGTTGTGTGGATCAGCCGAAGTTTCCGAAAACTTGTGGTGAACTCTGTGGTCGCGTACCCAATCGTAAATTGTGTTCTGTAATTGGATATCAATTATTAAAAATGGTTTATTATATAAGTACCTATACTTTTATGCTAGCGCGACAAGTGACCACGGTACATCGGTTAGTACATGCACTGGAGACCAGAAAGAGATGGCTATCTATTGCCCATCAATGTTGTTATACCGGACTGGTACTTTAAATCTAAATATTATACAGCGTGGATTTTTCCAGTGGTAGTGGACAGACAAATCACCCACTTGAAAAAACAACCTGTATATAGATAAACTTGAAATGTGACACATATACGTTGATCTCTATGAAGGGATATCAACCGTTGCGTACGGCTTCCATCCGGCGGATATAAGAATCCAACATCATTGTTATCGTCTACTGATATTGCTAAGTGAACGGATATTAACTTACGTAAATTATTTTTTAAAGTATTTGTAGATGTAATAATGAATAAATATTATGTTAAAAAACACATAAATTAAATGTATCTGACCTGCCCCGCTACGGAAAAACACAAAGCTAAGATTATTTGCAATGGTAACTTGGCTTTGTATGAACGATGACACCAGTATCGATGCACGCCCGCGGTGACGCCGAATCCTGCCACTTGACCCATTAAACATCCTGAAATTATAAAACTCATGAGTACATTATATAGAGATGTATTTACTTTACGGAGTCATTTGTGTACTGATAGTCAATCACCACGCATTAAAACGGTAAATAAAACATTGTGAAGAAACCTGTATACTATAGCGGTTTGCAAGAATTTCTATGGTTTGTAAAGTCCACTAAACCGCACTAGATAAGCGTGGTAGTCTGTGGCCTAATCCGTCCAAATTCGATTCGATTGTAGAGAATGCCTGTGCCCTGCAGTAAGACGTATTTACGTACGAAGTACGATATGATATATTGTTCTAATTTAGACTGTATTAAATGTTTAATGACAATGTCGAGGCGATCAGCTCTCCTGATGGTAAGGTACCCTTAGCGTGAACAAGAACTTAGAGGTGTAAAACACTTTATTGCACTGCGCTGCACTAATTATCCTGAGATATAAGGTATTTTGTAAGTCCCAGTATTCACTAAATATTACATTATTGTACAAGCGGTACCGTCCACTTTTGCCCTAGTGACTAATGTGTAAATTGCCCACTTTATCCCAGCCTACATTTATTATGTCCAAATATAAAGTTACCATTTGATTCTAGTAGATTTGCCCTTTTCTGGTTATGGAAGTAAAAAGTCACTAGATTATACATAAACTTAACAATACGTTTATTACGTAGGTAGTTCTTAGATTTTTTTTTATTATCATGTGCTAACCTGTGCGTGTCAAACGGTTTTTCGGACATGGGTAACCACATGGGCAACAAATAGGTAAGCTGTTATACGTAAGTTTGGCACTTGCTAACTTTATAGGCCTGGGCTACACATTCTTATACAGGGTATATCAAGACTGCTACCGAAAACGAAGCCGGGTGGTAGTTTTAGTGACTACAAACACAATGCAACTAAAAATTTCACAAAGAAACGCGACAATTATTTTTTATGATTTTAAATATCGTCATTTTTGGGTGGTAAATCCATAGTTTTTGCTAAAATAATAATTTAAACTCTTTTATACCTTAGATTATTTATAAATAAAAGGGTATACACTATTATTTTAAAGAAAAAATGCATTTACCACCCAAATATGGTCATAAGAAAAAAATAACAAAAAAAAATTGTCGCTTTTTTTGCAACTTTTTCTATTGCATTGTGTCTGAAGTCGCTTAAACTACCACACAGCTTCGTTTTCGGTAGCAGTCTTGATATACCCTGTATAACGTGGAAAGTGGTGAGAAATACTTGTCGGTCGCCACCCGATATTCTAACATTGCGCTTTTATAAATAACACTTTCCTGGGTCCAAATCACTTCAATTGTTCGCTGCCCTGGTAGGCAATGCACAGTGGTTGTTGTTAAATAATTTAATAATTATTCTACCATTATGAACATGAAAATATCTATGTTTGGAAGACGCAAATTTATGACAGCATATACTCTATAAAAATGATCTTTAGGACTGGCCTATGTACAGGTTATTGACCTGTTGTGGCTGAAAATGATGATGAAAAAGATGTTTTGAATTATCGTGTTATGAGGAATATTATGCAATAAATACTTACCAAAGAGAAACGTTGGCCATCTGAACGCCCTGAATCCACATTTAAAAACGTACAGTGTCCATAGCACAGTTATCACATGAAAAGATATTATAAAAAATGCATTCCTCCAATATATTGGTGTGATGAATCCTAATCTTTTCTCCAATTTCCGAAGAGGTGCAAGAAAAAACGGATCATTTAATAACACTTCGTCGTAAGGATCTTTGTTATATGTTATTTTATTATTTTTGTCGTCTGTCTTGTTTTCGCTATCTTCGTGTTTGTAGTTTATGTGATCCTCAATTGTTGTTGGACTTAGCACTGATATATTCGTCCGACTGGCAGGGCCCATTTTTTTCACTCTGAAAAAAATACACTTCTGAAGAAAATACATAAGCTTTAATTTATTTGGCATATCTATATAAACACAAGAGGAATGATTGTCTGACTCTTTTTTGATCAGAGGCGAAACAACTGGAGCTACGAACTTGAATATTTTACAAGGGCTGTCGAGAGAGAGGTTTTTTGGAAATAGATCCCCTAAGGTAAAAAGGTTAAAATACTATTGTATAGAAAATCTAAACAGTTAAAGTTAAAATTGTCAAATTTAGTAACTCGTGTACAAACAAAACTAACAGCATATTTTTTTTACTTGAAATTTATTCTAAAGGGGTGAAAATAAAGGTTAACATTTTTCTTACAAAAGGCTTTCGTATATATTTTTTTCAATATATTACCAACAAGATTCGTAATATTTTTGGAAAAGTGACATGTTATTGTAACAAGGGATGAATTATGTTACAGAAAATTAAAGCTGCTAAAGCTGTTAACGTAAAATAATCATAATTTGGATAATTCGATACGATGCCGTTCGTAGTTTTTTATTGGGTTTGAAGGGAAGAATAGGGATTGTTTTTTTCAATCAAATGGAATAAAATATCAGTTTGAAATTATTTTATGAAGTCGAATCAAAGTTGAATAACTTTTTTTTATTTTCTAAACTCCATAAATCAGATTTCTACCAAAACCACCATTTTGTTTATTGATTTGGTTGGTCTCAAATAAATGAGGGACCCTTTGTTCCGATATTATTAATTCGTAATCATAATTGAAAATTGTGGCTGCCATTTTGATCACATTTGTATCATCTCAATTGGTCTCAACATCGGCATCTAAGGAGGTCCTTCCTCTATTATAAATTATTAGTCAAAAATGATCATTTTAGACTCTATTTTGAACTTTTTAGTTATAGTTCCGATTGGTATCAAAATTGAATACTGTGATATTAAAAGTTTTAAAAAACAAAAATTGTGGTATGCTTTGTATTTATATAGAAGAGTTAGGGGGTTTTATTTCAATAAAGGTCAATTTTATAGCTGAATAGAAGTCTAGAAGATGTAATGAAAATATAGCACATTGAATATTGTAAAAAAATACATAATAGGTACCTATGTACTAAGTTACTGTTGTAGCAAAACAACCTAGTTTTTACGTCAATATTATCCTATACACGCAGATGAAATCGGGGGCAAATGCTAATATTATACAAAATAAATGAGCACATTTCTTTATTCGGGTAGAGCTATTAATAAAGGAGATTGGCGGATTTGGTCCAACTACGGAAAAGAAATTCATAACGGTCGAAAAATATGACGTATTTTATTAGATTTTTTCTCATTTTATTTTCATTCCACACTGAAGTAATCAGGTTCATAAAAATACTGGCGTTCAGGCCCGGGTTCGCCCGGTTGTAGATTGTTTTTGAGTCCAGTCCACATCAGCGACGTATAATTTCTCATCAGTTTTATATTTAAACTATGTCATCTCCGTAGATTGGTTGACTATATTGTTTTTTCCTTCCCGTCTCGCTATATCCTGGTTTGTCTTATCTCATGCTGTCCCATGACGAAAGGATGTAATCCTGCCCTCTCCTGACCCGTACCATCCAAACAAGTTTGAAAGAATATCATCAATTATGTATATTTTATTTCCTTACATATACCACGGGAATACTCCATATTTTCGGGATGAAAAGCCTCCTGTTAATCCAGGGAGATAAGGCTGAGTATATATATATATATATATATAAATTATTAATATTTATAGTTAATAAGCATTTATAAATCAGTTAATTTAAACGAATTGTGCAATGGATTTATTTTTTCTTTTTCGTGAACTTTGAATATTTTTTTCAACATACGCCATCGGGATCAGGATTTAAAGAGTAGTAATTTATTCATTAGATTTACGCATTCTAGGAGAGGAAAAATATCTAGAAGCAACACTTTGTATGAGTTTTTAAAAAGTAACCTTTTTAATGTTATCAAAACTAGACAAACACAAATACTATACATATTTTATACTATACATATTTTTGACTAATAATTTGAACTATTGTTTTGATTTGTGAAGTGAATGACCCAGCCCATATTTTATTGTGTCCAAAAAATGCTCTATATTTAATATCAAGATTCAGTCACTTTTATTTTCTGCACCATCAAGGTTTTACTATCTAGATTTAGAAGAACGAGCGAAAAGCTCTAGCATTTTCCTAGCGATCATTGTAACATTTAAGAGCGTTTATAACTTCCGCGCGCTTTTTGGCTTAAAAACAGGACGTCTCAAATGAGTTAATAGCAATAAACAATTTAAAGGAAAAATAATTAGTACTAATTTTAGAAAAGGTTGTCATCTAGGGATTTTGGTGGAAAACATAGATTGATGGATAATATGTGAGTACTAAAAGGATTACTGAACACAGGTTTCGTTATTAAGGCTTTAAATAGCAATTTAGAAGCTTAAGATATCCGAAATCACTAAATGTAAGATGAAAATAAATATATTATCAGACTAATAAGACCCTTATGGAGGGATTTTGCTGAGAAAAATAATCTTTTTATGTTTAGTTCCTGAAAAATAAAATTTTAAACAATGCGAAATTTTTCAGAAACTCTCGTCAAGAACATATTTTTTTTTCACCAACTTATCGTACATAATTTTTTATAGTAATTGCATATTATAATAGAAGAACATCTTATCAATAAATTGCCATTTTTATATTTCAATAAAATTAGTTTTCATGTTTTCTACATATATTTTAAAAACAACTATAAAACACGCGTTCCGCCGTGCATCAAATCAGACCGCCGCAAGGCCTTCTAGAGGGAGGACGTATCGCTCGTCGCTCCGGCCTGGCTGCAGTCGATTTTTGCCACGCGTAGTAAAAATAGCCACGCGCGGACTGCGATTGCCACATCTTAGTACTTTGGTAGTAAAATATTAATTATTTTTTATTACCTACAATGATTTTGTAGTGAGTATAAATTATGTTTCAGATAATATAATGGGATGCAATTCCGAGGCTAAATTATGTTATGTATTGTAATATAAAATTAAATATATTTCGTAATTGTAAGGGGTTGTAAGGCCCCTAACTCTATTCATGTGTTCGAACACGAAATTATTAATAAAACGTCCGTAGTGTCTACTGATTGAACACTGATTTGAATGCAACTTAACAATGTAATAACAACGAAAATATGATTAGTATCTAAATTTGTATTGTTCATTGCTTGCACAGTAATATTTGTCTACTTATAATGCAAATAAAATATTTTTATGATATTATATTACCAATATATAAATCATAAGTTACATTTCAATAGAATATTAGAATTTTGAAGCGCACGGATCAAAGTTGGTTGAGCTGACTGTATAGCGAGCCGACGCGGCAGCTCTACGCACACAGCTTTGGTCGCTTATGTGTGCGTGAAATTAATGAAGAAATACCTATAGTTGACTTTGCGCGCAAGGTGTAAACGCTCTTAATATGAAACTCATTCTGAGTACTGCAACTGACGCTGATCATCAAAGTTCACAACTAGATTTGCTCTATATCCGTATTACGATCCAGTTCAAAATCGTAACAAAAAGTACCTAAGTAATTAACTGAATTTAAGTAGGTACTGTGAGGATTGCAATAGTGACATATGACATTCATAATAATTGAACACTTGTGATTGTTCTGACTTCGTATAAAATGTTACGAAATGTTTTTATGATTGGATTTTTGGTAGTAAAATTTAATAATGAATCTACAGTATCATATTTCTATTTCTATGAAATGTTGAAATGTAGCCTCAAATTTGCACGGATATAAAATCTAATGATGTCTGTGTTCATTATTCACGAGTAGAATTTCGCAAATAACTGAGCAAAAGACTGTTTTACTTAAAGACGGACGCATTACATATTAAATTTATTCTGACAGCCGCCGTGGCGCACTTGGATTGACGGGCTGCGAAACGAGAGGCTGCGGATTCGATCTTCGCATCCAAACTATTATTGTGTAAATACTATATATATATAATAGGTATTTGTTTAGGGTCTGGGTGTTTGTGAGACCGATAAATCTCTTATAGTTTCTGATATCCACGACATAAGACTCGATCTCATTATGACGTTGGACTTTTGTATGTGACTGTTGGGTGTATTTTTATTTTTGTTTTGGACGTGGTCGTCATAATTATGTATACTTATTCATAGAAAATTTAAAACCTCTTTTAGTTGATTATTATATTGTCTTCTTCGCTCAAACTGAATTAAAAAATCGTTTATAACGTACAAAATATTCAATAACTAAAATATTTTTTAAAACTGTCTATGATTTAGGCCGTTAGTAGATGTTAAAATTGTAATATAATCTAAATAGATAATTATATATTTTTTCTTTTATTTATTGACATTATTTCAAAGGTAAGTTTATTTTACATATTTTATGAAACGAAAATTAGAAAATCTAAAGTGCATTATATATATTATTAGTATTATATATTATTTATTAGTACTACTTAAATACTACGACTACTACTAGTTAATTACTACGACGGAAAAGGTATCGATACTTGTTATTTTATTGATTGTTATTGACACGATTTTTAGACGGTATTTCTACACATTTTTGTACAAAAATGTGTAGAAATACCTACGCATAAAATTATTCAACAAAGACATTGTCATTTCTAGTAGTGTTGTTATAATTGTATTTCTTTAACAATGGTTGTTTCCGCATCGTATTCTTTTTTGCCAAGTTATAGACGTTCAAATTATTTATCAATAATACAAATGCAACCTGCAAGGCTTATTTATTTGCACAGAACCTCACATTTTCCCGTTCTTTCTTTGTATGCTGCTACTAATCAATCTATCTATGTGTCACAATATAATAATTACGATAATACGAGTACCTATTGTTAATTTGTCATATAACTGTGAATAGTCATACTGTGATAAATTATAGTGGAACACGATTGTCGATTTATAACTTCAGGATACTGCCCTACGGTATTTCAAATACGAACAATACTTATAATTCCATTATTCTATGTACCTATGTACGAACAAAAGCTCATGTTTTCCCTTTCAAAGACCAATGTGGCGGATAGTGAGCTTATATATTTAGATTTTTGACACAAAAGTATTATTATTGTAATCTAGAGCTTACAGAACGCGTATTCGTAGGGGTGAAATCATTGTTTCTTAAATTTACGCCAATGTTACACATTGAAATAAAACTATTATTTACTATTACTGATCGTGGTCAGTCCGCCCCGTAACTACGAAAGCTGTGAAGTAATCAAAACGTCGAGAAGTTAAAAAAATTAAAAATTGAACCAAATCCGACATAAAATCTGTAAGTGATAGTTTTATTTCAACGTGAAATAATTGATTAAAAAACTAAGGGTAGGCCCTTCAGTACTTCCGACTGTTTTATGAAAAAAAAATTGAGATAAAATTTCATGGCGTACGTGAAAATTGTTGCGTTTTTGCTTATACCGGCTACGATTTCTGGAGAGTGTCCAGTATCCATGCGAGCAACCTTGCCTTTCACATTGGAATACGCATTATGGCGCGGATGGAGCCAGGCTATTATATACACTCCTCATCTCGAGCAAGGTAAAATTTTTTATTATATGATATTATATGATATTTATTTACTTACATCTCATACCTCATTTCATTTTGGCTAATTTGATACTAGATTGTGGAAAAAAATTCACACATAAATATCTATGAAACGGCGTAGAAGCCGAATAGGCTTGTTGCAACGGAGGTACCGGGTTCGATCTCGTCACGCTTAAAATAAATATAAAGACAACATATCACCACGCAATAAAACGATGAAGAATAACATTGTGAGGAAACCTGCTTAACATAACGATTTATAGAAATTATATGGTATGTAAGACCACCAACCCGTATTAGGCCAGCGTAGTGTACTATATGGCCTATCCACTCTCAATTGTGTTCTCGATTGTAGAGGAGGCCAGTGTTCTGCAGTGAGATGACTATGGGCTGATACAGATACAGAAGCTGCTTCCGCTATCTACCGTGAAAGTCCCAACAAAATCGCCCCAACTGTTCTCGAGATTAGTGGGAACAAACAGATGACAGACAAAAAAATAAGGTCAATTTTCGGTATCGTGTAAATAGCGCTATGTGGAAAAAAAACTTTTTTCACTTTACAAACAGATACTTCAATTTTATTTATCTACATAGATTAAAGAGTAAATTAAAACATGCAAAAAAATAACTAAACTCTAAAACTAAACTCAAGTAAAACTATTTCTCCGTCTCATAAATCCACCCAAAGGTTGTATTATAAATAAATAAAACAAAAACAATGTGCATGCATAAACTCACGCCTTTACCCCATTGGGGTAGGCAGAGGTATCACGACACCGACATTTCTAAAATGAAATGAAATGAAATGTATTTGAAATGAAATGAAATGTATTTATTGGTCACGTAGGTCAATTAAGGAGCTCTTATGACAAGTCAATACACATAGAACTTAATAGCGTTTACACCTTGCGCGCAAAGTCAACTATAGGTATTTCTTCGTTAATTTCACGCACACATAAGCGACCAAAGCTGTGTGCGTAGAGCTGCCGCGTCGGCTGGCTATACAGTCAGCTCAACCAATTTTGATCCGTGTGCTTCAAAATTCTAATATTCTATTGAAATGTAACTTATGATTTATATATTGGTAATATAATATCATAAAAATATTTTATTTGCATTATAAGAAGACAAATATTACTGTGCAAGCAATGAACAATACAAATTTAGATACTGATCATATTTTCGTTATTATTACATTGTTAAGTTGACAGCCTCCGTGGCGCAGTTGGTTAGACGCCGCCTGTGAAACGAGAGGCCGCGGGTTCGATCCCCGCACCGAGAGAAATGTTTGTGCGGCCCACAAATATTTCTTCCGGGTGTTTGTGAGACCGAAAAGTCTCTCGTAGTTCCGGATACCCACGACACAAGACTCGATCTTAGTGTGGGGTCAGGACTATGTATGTGACTGTTGGGTGTTATTTATTTATTTATTTATTTAAGTTGCATTCAAATCAGTGTTCAATCAGTAGACACTACGGACGTTTTATTAATCACTAGTGGTCGCCCAGTGGTCGAAATTCGACCAAATCAAGAAAAGAAAAAGTTTTTACCTGTTTGATGATGTTGTTATTCTGATGATTCGTGCACATTTAAATGTACGTATCTTTCAAAATCACTTATTTATCCTGTAATAGATGCAATTACTACAGACTGCAATAATTGCTTTGAACCAGCAATAGCAAATTATATATTTTTTGTACCTGAATGTTGTTATTGCAGATTGCTGCTACAAAACTTTCTTTATGCATATAATGATAGTCCGTGTACATTTAAATGTATCTTACTGCTACACAATTTGTATAAGCGCTCAGTATTTCACGTAGTATTCGTCAAATAAAACTTTTCTGTTTGACCTTCAATAAAACCACAGTAAACAAATTTTTCTGTTTGACATTCAACTCTGTCTATAATAAACAAAAGAAACAATTTGACCAAAGAGTATGTATACGTGTACAAATACTTGTGTATGCGTGTGTCAAATGCATGCTGGTTTGTATAATGTTTTATTTATTAATTTAATGTACTTTTTATGCATTATTATTAAAATCTTTTTTTATATTAAATGAGGCAAATAAAACCTTTTTCTTTTATATGTCTATGACAGAAGAACAAAATGAAAAAGAAAAGAAACAATTTGAGACCAGAGTATGTATGCGTGTACAAATACTTGTGTATGTATGTGTGTGTGAAATGCATGGTAGTGTGTGTAATGTTTTATTTTTTGTATTAATGTACTTTATAAGCATTATTATTGAAAAATATTAGCGTTCTGCACTTCTCCTACACATAAACTATAAGTGTACCAAATTTTATGCTCTTGCGTCCGCGCAATTTTCGTAAAAAGGGGTCCAAAGTTTTTGCATCATGTATTAATATATAGATTTCGTGTTCGAACACATGAATAGAGTTAGGGGCCTTACAACCCCTTACAATTACGAAATATATTTAATTTTATATTACAATACATAACATAATTTAGCCTCGGAATTACATCCCATTATATTATCTGAAACATAATTTATACTCACTACAAAATCATTGTAGGTAATAAAAAAAAAATTACTACCAAAGTACTAAGATGTGGCAATCGCAGTCCGCGCGTGGCTATTTTTACTACGCACGGCAAAAATCGACTGCAGCCAGGCCGGAGCGACGAGCGATACGTCCTCCCACTAGAAGGTCTTGCGGCGGTCTGATTTGAGAATTGAGGCACATCGGACAGCGTGTTTTATAGTGGTTTTTAAAATATTTGTAGAAAACATGAAAATTAATTTTGTTGAAATATAAAAATGGTAATTTATTGATAAGATGTTCTTCTATTATAATATGCAATTGCTATAAAAAATATGTACGATAAGTTAGTGAAAAAAAATATGTTCTTGACGAGAGTTTCTGAATAATTTCGCATTGTTTAAATTTTTATTTTTCAGGAAGTAAACACAATAAGATTATTTTTCTCAGCAAAGTCCCTCCATAAGGGTCTTATTAGTCTGATAATATATTTATTTTCATCTTACATTTAGTGATTTCGGATATCTTAAGCTTCTAAATTGCCATTTAACGCCTAAATAACGACATTTGTGTTCAGTAATCCTTATAGTACTCACAAATTATCCATCAATCTATAATGTTGTCCACCAAAATCCCTAGATGACAACCTTTTCTAAAATTAGTACTAATTATTTTTCCTTTAAATTGTTTATTGGTGGCTATTAACTCGTTTGAAAAGTCCTGTTTTTAAGCCAAAAAGCGCGCGGAAGGTATAAACGCTCTTAATCTCTATATACAATATATTTTCTATACTTAGTATTACTTATTTTAATTTCTTGCTTTTATCAATTTATTTATAAAATTTATTTATTTTCAAATTTATTTTATTTTTATTTATTTAGTTTTTATTCATATTTTATTTAAAGTAGGTATTAGTTTTTACTTTATGGTAATTTATTTGTCAAAGAAATACATTATTTACGTTAGTCAAATTAAATTATATTATTTGTGGACCATGAACGGTGCGTAGCGGTTTATAGTTACCACCGGATCCATCGCGGCCCTTCCTGAGAAGACCCAGCGAAACAAACTCAGTGGGCTTACACTACCACTGGAACTACGCGACGCGACCCAGTCCTGAGTATATATAGTAAGACTCAGTGGGCTTGTTTTGGGTCCAACTTAAGACGACGACCATAAGTATTTCCGATACGTCCCGTATGTTTAGGCTTACTGCCGGATCCAACGCGGCCCTGACTGAGAAGACCCGGCGAACAAACTCAGCGGGCTTTACTTTACCACTGGATACTACGCGGCGCGACCCATTTCTGAGTAGATCCAGCGAGTCAAACTCAGTGGGCTTGGTTTTGGTTAATTTACTAAAATAAGTATTTGCGACTTGTCTTACAAAGATTTGCCATATTTATTATTATTTTTATTTGTTTTTTTCGATAGGTCGTCATATAATTTAATTGACTTAATTTGATTGTATATTGGTTAATTTTTGAATTCACAATTTTAGATATTTTTAATTATTTAAATTAGGTGGTGTAATAAGCGAATAGTTCAGGGCCCCAGGAGGTCGCAATGTGCAAGAGAACACCTAATCCTAGGCTGTTTTGTCCTCAATATATTCCTTAATATTATAATAACCCCTAGTCATAAGTTTGTTTTTGATATGAGTCCTAAATAGTTTGTCCGGTAGCTGTGTTATCCAATTGGGAAGTTTATTATGAAATTTAATACAACTACCCAATAAAGGTTTTTTTGACTTTTCTAGTCTGAACGAGGGTATTACTAGTTTATTTTTATTCCGCGTATTAATAGTGTGGGTGTCACTGACCTTATAAAACTTGTTAATATTTTTATGAACGTGCATTAAATTCTGAAAGATGTATTCAGATGACACGGTTAGTATATTGCTTTCCTTAAAAACAGATCGCAAAGAATCACGGCTGCCTAGATTATAAATAGCACGGACTGCTCTTTTTTGTAAGATGAATATGGATTCGATATCAGCCGCTGATCCCCATAAAATAATGCCGTATGACTTTATACTATGAAAATAAGCAAAATATACCAATCTAGCCGTTGCAACGTCAGTTAGTTGTCTTATTTTTCGGACCGCGAACGCTGCGCTGCTAAGTTTAGCTGATAATAATAATAATAATAATAATTTATTTGTGTAACATAGGTAGGTACATTGATGATCTTAAATAAATATTATGAGCTCTATGTTTTGCCATAAAGGCGTACAAATATTAATATTAAAAATTTTACAGCTACGAATTACATTGATAATAGTTAATTATTATTAATTTAAGATAATTTACATTGACATTAATTTAAAATACAATTACACAAAATAAAGAAAAATAAAAACACTTATTCTAACATATCATTTAGGAACTGTTCAATACTGTAATAACACTTATCAATTAACATTTTAAACAGCGTTTTTTTAAATTTAGTTAAAGTCATATTATTCAGATCGTCAGGTATTTTATTATAAATTTTTGGAGCCATACCAAAGAAACTCTTACTCATCAAAGCTGTTTTGCATTTTACGTGACATAGTTGATTTTTTTGTTTAGTGCGTATTGGAATTTTTTTAACTTCAGAGACTTTAACAAATAGGTTAGGATTGTTCTTCACAAATAATGCTGTTTCTAATATGTATAAACTTGGTAAAGGTAGTACCTTAAGAGACTTGAAGTATGGGATACAGCTATCTGTTGTTTTTAGATTGCACATTGATCTTATACATCGCTTTTGTAATTTAAATATAAGCTCCCTATGAGTTGATAGTCCCCAGAAAATAATACCGTACCTTAACACTGAGGCAACTAGCCCATGATATGCCGTTAAAAGTGTATCAATATTAACTTTCCTTGACAACTGAAACAGTAAATAGGCGGCTTTGCTCAATCGTTTACATAACTCTTCAATATGGGTCTTCCAAGTGAGTTTATTGTCCAGCATAATACCTAAAAACTTAGTACTACTGACTTCTTCTATATGATAATTTTGAAATTTAACACTGACTGATGTGTTTGGAAGGCGTTGGGAGAAGTGCATAACTTTAGTTTTATTTAGATTTATGACTAGGTTATTATTTTTAAGCCACAGTATAGTATCAGACAGAGCGGAATTAATATCTGACTGATAATTTGTATGGTCTGTACATTTCACAATAATTGTGCTATCATCAGCGAAGAGGACCATTTTATGTCTTATATATGCAGGAAGATCATTAATATATATAAGAAACATTAGTGGACCCAATATGCTACCCTGAGGGACACCAAATTTAATGTTTCTAGGTTCAGATGTGTATATTATTTCTAGTTTACTTTTAGGACATATTCTAGAGATTTCTGTACACTGACATCTGTTGCTTAAATACGATTCTAGTAGTTTATGGATGTTTCCTCTTATTCCATACTTCATTCACTGATAATCTCTCAATTTGTGGACCCCATTGTAATTTTTTACCTAGAGTGATCCCTAAAAAAATAGTGGAATTAGCTAAATTTAGAATTTCTGAATTTAATTCGATACGCGTGTTTACGCTTGCCACGTTCAGTAAAGCAAAACGGACGCATTTAGTCTTACTAGCATTTAATAGTAGATTATTAGCAGAAAACCAATCCGAATTTCACCATGTACATTGTTCTGTCCCACGATGCGATAGGGGTAAGCTTATCGCTATATCGGCCACTAATTCCTCACTCCGGGCTGATAATGAATAGAAAAAATCAATATCAATACCTACGCCTGACACAGGATTTGAATACGAAGTCTCAGCTTTGTAACCGTACACTAGCATAACAACGCTACTGCGGAAGACGATAAAAAAAGTTAGATTAAAATTATAATATGTGTATAGTCTCTCTTTACATGTGTGTGTGTGTGTGGTTCATTCAGGAGAAGATCCATACTATAAGCATGATGTGGTAACAAGTTTTTCTAATGATGTATGTATCACGTTCGAAGTAGATTACGAGTACATATTATTATTGATCTTTGCAATTTATAATATTACAAAATATTTCATCTCCAATTTGAATATGAAAGTACTAAGTCTGCACATGGAAGATATACGAGAAAAACTATAATGGGAGGACTGTAGTCTGTACTACAATGCTGGCAAAAATACATTCTGTTAAAGTTAGAAGATATCGTAATATTTAATAACACGTAGTTCGCCTAGCGTAATAGTACAAAAAACGGAGTTTTATATATATTATTAAGGCAACTACCAACAAATATTTCCTTGATAGTGCCTTCCCCCCAGATATCACCAATTAGCTACCCCGCTTGCCATTTCGAGATGTTGTGTACTGCAATATAATATGTTTTATTCTGTGGTTATTTGAGTCTTGCATCCGCATACGTGAGAATATGTGGCATTAATCTAGAACTATTTTTATAATAAAACGGACGTATGATTGTTAATAGAACATAAGAGAATCACACACATCCAGAAATGGACACAAAGAAAAAAAAAATAGATCATTATTGGTGATTATTATTCAATTTAAATGCGGAATTTTTAGTTATCTAGCGCCCGGAATTGATTCTCAAGTTCTCGAGGCGTTGACCTTTTTTACTCTCGGCTCGGTCAAAGACAAATTTTCGAGAATTTCTGAGTCGAGAATTCTCAAGCAAAAATCCTAGTCGCGGGTATCAGAAAGAGCGAGAGACTTTTGTAAACATGTGGATCAAATAAAAATGTTTTCCGGTGCGGGCATCGAAACGGTGGCCTCAGGTTTCACATCTGGCGTCTAACCGACTGCGCCACGGAGGCTGTCCGTCGGCTATATACATTGATAATGATTTTGTGAATTTAGAGTGATGATTACAGATAAATACTTAGCCATATTAGTCTCGTTTGTACCGAAACGTAACAGCCTAGCCTTCACATTACACTCACATTCATAGACAGCCTCGGTAGCGCAGTTGGTTAGACGCCGACTGTAAAACGAGAGATTGCGGGCTCGATATAGAAATATTTGTCTGGGGCGTGGGTGTTTGTGAGACCGCAAGTCTTTTGTAGTTTCTGATACCTACGACACAAGACATAATTAATCTTAATGTGGCGTCAGAACTATGTAAGCGGACATTGGTTATGTTGGCTCCCACTTGGGTCTGCGGTCAACCCTGGACTGGTGTCAGTTTCATTGAATTACGTTAAAATTTAATTTCATTTAAGAACTGAAACTAACAGATAAGCTTACCTTTATTTTATGATGATAGTGTCAGTATAATTTAGTTGACAGCCCCCGTGGCGCATTCGCCGGCTGTAAGCCTGATGCCGCAGGTTCGATTCCCGCACAATTCTTGTGTGGACCACAAACATTTGTTTTGGGTCTAGGTGTTCGTATACCCAGGACACAAAACTCGATCTTATTGTGAGGGAGAACTGTGCATGTCACTTTTGTGTGTATTTATTTATTTATTCTATTGTGTACATGTTGTGTTTCGGCGTGTTTGAAAATGTTAAACTACTTTAAAATTAGGGATGAGTAATACACACCTAATTGTGTAATATTTTTTAAGTAGATAATAAATTTCACGGCGTAATTGCTAGAATTTTACCTGGTTCATTATTTTGTATAGGCTTTATCAATTTTTGTACAAAAAAATATTGAGTATATTTATTTAGCAATTAAAGTTTACCTACGTACATAAAATTATGTTTTTTTGGCTTAAAATGATATTTTATAAGCTGTTACATAAAATTAGGTATATCAATAAGTGTAATTTGTCTTTTTCAGAAGACGATGTATTGTTGATTTTTAAGAAACTGCTGAATTTGCATCTCAAATAATTTTAAATGGAAAAAGGAAAAAATATTTCAAAATAGTGACTCAGCCTGGCTTAGCCTCGGTGTAAAATGTAGATTCTGTTTGGGATCAGCTCATCTCAACAACATAATATTATTTCGCGTGTTATTAAATTTGAATTAAATTCAATTATTAAACCCATGGTGAGTCTCGCCCTCTATCTGGGGGCGCGGCCGAGCCCCCTCCAAGTCGAGCTAAAAAGTGTAACATCCTTTTCTCGAAGCAATTCAGATAATTTTTTACCCCCTTATAACTTCGTTGTGGTTACAGCAAGAAGCCTGAATTTTCAGTTACTAAGCAGGCATTGTGTAAACACGGTATATTTAAATTTTCATTCAATTTGAATCAGTAGTTTAGGAATTGTAGCTTGTCAAACTTTCTTAATTTTGTCACTCACTGACTGACTGACCGATCATCAAAAGTCTAAGGCACTTCTAGCAGACCTTCAAATTTAGAATATAATTAGTGTTTAGTGTCTACATTAAGGGAAAATTTAAACATTTTATAATTTCTGTCCAGTTTTCTAGATACACCAACTGCATGAATAACTTATAAATATATAGGATTACCAACCCGCACTAGGCCAGCGTGGTGGACTATATGGCCTAACCACTCTCAATATATAGTATATGGGCTGATACAGATATAGGATTACAAAGTTACATTTGCAGTTAATGAATTATTGTACCCGTATATAATGGAATAATAGTTGTAGATAGGTATTATTAATATATATATGAGACATAACAGGAGGGGGTATAGAGAGGGAAAGGGTGTATTCAGCCCATGAAACAGAAAAATATGACGAAGAAAAACTTGCAAATAAATAGACTAAATAGCTCGAAATTATCAATTACCATGAAAGATAGAACACTAATAATCAAATCCACAATATTTTTGATAAATTGATACCTACATAAATAAGAAAAAAAAAATTAAGACTCTGTCTTATTTTATATATAAAGTTATTACATAAGTTATTATCATATCAATATCAAAAATCCTTTACGTTTTAAATATATGTATAGATAGACTGAACAACAAAAATTTGAAGGTACTCTTATAGAAACTGTTGAAGAAGATGGAGATTAAATGCATGAAACATACTGGGAGGCTCTACTAAGTATAATATAGTTGTAGTTAATACATTTATGTCTGTTTTTAAAACTAAAAACTTAAATTCATTTTTATTTTAGTAATTGCCTAACAATAGAGTATCTAAAAACACTATTTTCTTTCATATTAATGTGATTCCGTTTTAGGATATGTAATAAAAGCGTTACGTAAAAAATACATCATTTTTGTGACCTATTTTGTTCTGATTGTATTTAGAACACACAATTTTGTATAATAATATTAAACTAGACTAAACTAATAAAACTGTACTGAGATCAAACAGTTACGTCGCATCACTTACTCGATATTGAAAGCACGACTGCTGCAACTGTTATAAATTAGGGAAGTTATAACTTTATGATATTCCAGCTATCTCTAAGGTTTAAATTGATATAAATATATCCAATAATGATGAATTTTTGAAATGTTTTTGGCGTTTGGTGTTAAGTTGAATATGTTGAGATACGACAAAATCGCTTTCTGATTTCTATATTATTATAGTCGCCTAATTTCTGGTTTCTCCAAAATATGAAAATAATAAAATTACCGATTAAAGTAATCTCTTGTGGTGGGTTTGAAAATCCTTATACTAGACCCGATAGTCCTGTAATAAAATCCAGTTTTCCATTATCCAGCATTGGACTAAATAGGTATATGCACTACAATTTCAGAATGAACTTCCAATCCCTGTTCTTAATTATGGGTATAACTGAGCCAATATAGGTAGGTGAAAACCGGGGTACGACCATAATAGATTTACTCGTGAAAATGAATCATTGTTTAAAAAATGTACTATATAGAATGCATATATTTGTGTTTTGCGCGGTCAGCAAAATTATCCGGTAATAAGTATTGTATTATATTTGCTTACCTTACTTTATAAGAGAAAATACACTCAAAATAATTCACATAAAAACTTCACAATCCAGTGTTCGTGTTGTAAGATGAACTGCTGTACTGAATATGCCTGCATCGCACTTATATGAAGTGGGACTGTAAGCACGTTTGTTTTTCTTATGTGTATGTGATGTAAATGAGAGTTCGTACATTCGTCACGTATTTTTGTTAAAGTAGCTCTAATATCGTGAGTGATTTTGATTGCTGTGACTCAGAGATGCGATTATCGCAATTTGCCAACCACTTAATATTATGAATTTTAAATTTTATCCATTGGACAATAATGCAAATGGTCTACTTCATTCAAAATGTCAGCAATATTTGTTTGTCTTCCTTAATGCCTATGATAAAATTTGTCTCAATTAATAAATACTTATTAAATTAACTATAATATATTTGAATATAAAATTTTTGGCTGTTTAGCTTCATCTGGCATTGCCAACACCCAAGGTTGTCTAGCATCGGACGAAAGAGTAAATCAATTGCCATGTTAAGCAACGACAACGGCAGTCCAAACATTTATTACTAAACAGTAGACTCCCAGTAATCCGGGCCTTGTCAAATCCTGCGCCACTTGTAATGCGACATGCCTATAGCCCATAACGATGCTCAAAACTACATAAATGTTTTGTTTCACCATTATTTATATTCCTTATAAAATCATATATCTTTCATACAGGGTATATCCAGACTGAAAACGAAGCCAGGTGCTAAATTTAGTAACGATTTTTAACGAAATTTTTATTTGCTTGGTGCGTGCAGTCACGTAAACTACCACCTGGCTTCGTTTGACGTATTTTGTATGTAGTATGTCGGATGCCAAAGTGCTCTATCTATAAATTGTCCCGACTATACACAGTCAGGTCATAAGTATTGTCACACAGTAAAAACTTTTCTTTTAGGATGATGGCCACAATAAAGTTTATTGAATTCAAATTTCGAATTGTTCATGAAAATAAAAATGTATACTTTTTACAATGAATATAACCAAAAGATTCATTTATCGTACCATCAAACGATACAATGAAGACTCTAGTGTAGATGATAGGTCAAGAAGTGGTCGCCCTCGGTCTGTTAGGACTCCAGCAGTGATAAAAGCTGTGAAGGCGGGAATTTAAAGAAATCCCAAATGTAAGCAGAAACTGTTGGCCCTTCAGATGGGGTTAAGCAGAACCACGGTGAAAAGGATGTTAAATGAAGACTTAGGGATTCAGGCATATCGAAGAAAAACAGGACATCGTTTGAATGCTCGTCTAATGAACGTGAGACTGAAGAGATGCCGCGCTTTGTTGAAGCGGTACGCGGGAAAAAAATATAAAGAAATTCTTTTTTCAGATGAAAAAAATTTTACCGTAGAAGAGAGCTACAACAAACAAAATGATAAGGTGTACGCACACAGTAGTGAAGAAGCGAGCAACCGTATTCCGCGTGTCCAACGAGGTCATTTTTCATCCTCGCTCATGGTATGGTTGGGAGTTTCTTATTGGGGCTTAACAGAGGTACATTTTTGTGAGAAAGGTGTAAAAACGAATGCAGTTGTGTATCAAAATACAGTCCTAACGAAGCTTGTGGCACCTGTTTCCCATACCATGTTCAATAACAGGCACTGGGTATTCCAACAAGATTCGGCGCCAGCTCATAGAGCGAAGAGCACACAAGACTGGCTGGCGGCGCGTGAAATAGACTTCATCCGGCACGAAGACTGGCCCTCCTCCAGTCCAGATTTGAATCCGTTAGATTACAACATATGGCAACACTTGGAGGAAAAGGCGTGCTCAAAGCCTCATCCCAATTTGGAGTCACTCAAGACATCCTTGATTAAGGCAGCTGCCGATATTGACATGGACCTCGTTCGCGCTGCGATAGACAACTGGCCGCGCAGATTGAAGGCCTGTATTCAAAATCACGGAGGTCATATTTTTGAATAAACTTTAGTGTCATAAGAATCTATGTTTTGTTAAGTTCATTTTGGTATATAAATGGTTACATAATGAATAAACTTGTTTCAATTATTTTATATTAAACATGTGACAGAATTTATGACCTGACTAGGTATGTTAAAGTCCCAGACAACCCTGCCAGATTTATCAGATAACCGGTGGGCCCATTTTATTATAACATTTACTGAAATAATATATTTGTGTTATTAATTGATTCTACTTATAGCTTGCCAGTGGAGCACAACGAGGCTCATAAAATGTTTAAATCTAAATGGTGTGGCGGTATCTATGAATTCATTAAGTAATCCCCGCTTATACACCAAAGTTGGCATCGTAATAATATATCCAGGTTCCAAAAGAAACAAGTCAGAGGAATTGATAAAACTCATAAACAAGGTCAGTGATGTCTCCAATATTTAAAATCAATGGCTCCCAGTTTTCATCCTCATTATGATACCATTAATTGGTCCACTTCTGGACATAGGAATCTCCTGTACCGTATCACTGCTCTCAGTTCATCAATTCACAATTTCCTTTGAAACTTGATGATGTCATCCATCCTCTCAGTTTTGGTGTAACTAAAATAAGTAATAATTATTTTTTTAACGAATTAAGATTTTCTGTTCACATTACAGATGCATGATTTGGAAATGAATACGATGTCTTTCGATTGGCTATTGACTGCGAGGTCTGATCAAGATTTTAAGCACGTTAATGGTATATTAAATGCGACATCAATTCGGTTCGATCAAAACATTGCAGTGGCGTATCCAAGCCCCAAAGAAAAATTCTCCCGAGGAATTTGCGACAGAAACTTTATCTATGAGAGAAAACAGATTGGTCAAAGAGGCGATCCAATATCGAATTATAACAGGCGACGAAATTGCAATTATTGCGAATATCGCAACAACACTGATTACGATCGAAGTTATTACCGAAGTACGGAAAGATTCAAAAATCTTTCCATGACCCAAACATACAAACAATCCGGCTACATTGTCCCTTTGTTCCAATCGGGAATTAATTACAACTATTCAAGAAATTTTCAAATGACAAACGTAAGCAAATTATCATTTAGCCGCCCCCAACTTTTATGGGATATACATCGTGAAGACTACAGACAACATGGAAATATGATATACATATTGCAATACTTTAAAGTGCGCACCAATTCTACTTTGTATGCCAGTGTATTAGGTAAGCCGTAAGATAATGCACATATTATTTATTTTTTATATATTGTCAATTTTTTTGGATGTTATGTTGACGTAAATAGGTTTAGGTGCACTACACACCAAAGCAACCGGGGCGGGGCGGCAATATAGTTTAAAAAAATTCGTCAACACTCCCAGACACTTTCCGTCGGCCATATTGCTTTGCAGACGTTTTAAAGCTCCCAAAATTCAATTGTATTACTCACGCTCCCATCCACAGAGGCAACAAAACTTTTTCATTACAATCTTATAGACCATAAAATATAAAAATGAATACACCCACATACATACATAGTCCTGACCGCATATGAAGATCAATTAAGTCTTGTGTTATGGGTATCTGAATCTATGAGAATATTTTCGGTCATAAACACCTAGACCAAAAATAAATAACACGGTGCGAAGATCGAACCTGCGGCCTCTCGTTTCACAGCCAGCGTCTAACCAATTGTCACACGGAGGCTGTCAAATAAGCGGAGGTGATGCTGGAAGAAAGTTTGGTTTTTAGGATCTGTGGAAAGATCGGTGACTCGGTACTACTCTTGGGAGATCTAAACTTTCAATTACCAATAGTTCCTACGTCCTTAAAGCAAAAGCGGATCCAGCTTTTAAACTGGAGGGAGGGGACAGGGGTCATATAGCTCTTGTCAGTGCATTGCGTCCGATTTCAATACTCGAATTCATAAGAATGTTTTTTTTTAGTCGTAATTTGTTGTAACACACACACTTTTTAATTTATTTATCGGCATACAAAGAATGAATTGTGCTTAAATGTTATTAACAAGATAAAAAATAAATTCAGTCAAACTGGAGCCAGCCCAGGGGGTCAGGTCATGACCCCCATGCTCTCCCCTCTGGATCCGCCCTTGCCTTGTATATTACTTATTTTTAGGCCAAATATGCAATGGTCGCTGAATATGGGGTAAATATGCTATTGCATATGTAAATGTATACAATCCCATCTCTACCGAAACAATAATAGCAACATTATCGAATCCTGTTATAATACATCGTGTGTTATTTAAGCATTAATATTATTGATGTTTTAGAAATTTGGATTTTTGAAGTAGGTATTCACTTATAGTTATCATCAAAATTGGGCTCGCGATTTCTTTGAGTATTTTTAGCTATTGCCTATTTCTATCATATATATTCACTCTAACTTGAAGAGCATGTATACATACATAAACGCACGCCTTTTTCACAGAAAGGTTTGCCAAAGGGATATCAGGACACCCACGTTTCATCATCTCATTTGAAAAATTCAACCTGTGTAGGGACGTAGTATAGGTATATGCATACATACGAGTTCACTGCTGAACATAGGCCTCCCCAAAAATCTCCTAATTGACCTGTTGGAAGTGGCCTGCATTCAGCGACATAACACCTTACCTAAAACCTTTAAAAACTCACTTCATAAACCTTTGATTTTATTTTATTATAGCATTATATTTTCGCATAAATAGGTTCCTGGAGTCACAAAGAATCGATGTCTAAAATGATGATTCCTTACCCAGTGGAAGCACGCAAATTCTTGGGTGAGGAACTAATTGTAGGCAGGTGCAATTCAACCATTGATGGGGCTCTTTCTGTTGATGATGATGGACCGTCTGCTCCAGGGGTGTTGGATGATGTCCTTTATTTCATCTCAATGAGGCTCAATACGACGTAAGTGATTTAGTTTATGACAATGAATCGCGAGACGTGCATGCCGTTCACATGATGATAAGCGATACCACCGCTCAGGAACAGAAGCAAAACAAAACAACACTTTGAATTACAAAGTAATACTTGGCATCCACTACGCTCGCCATCCTGAAACATAATATGTTAAGTCTCAATATGTCCAGTAGTTACTCTTGTGCATTTACATTGCTGTTCGGCGGGAGAACTAGACATTGCGGTGGTACTTACCCAGACTCTCACGTATGAGAGAACAACCGCCAGTAAATAATGAAATGATTACAAGTTGTCAATACACGCTAATTATAGAAAGTTGTGTTTTCTTTAATTGGTAGTCGTTATCATCCTCCGAATGAAACTGGCCCTAAAGCTTGATTGATATTATCTTATTAACATTTAATTGCGCTTATATTTTTAAGCAAACTTCATCAGATTAATATTTTAAATAAAGTTGTATAAAAATCTCAATAATGTATAACGGAGTGGTACGTAACTATTAAAGCAGGATTCATAGATTTAGGATTAATTCAGATTGCAGGCATATTTACAAAAACGAATTAGTTTTGACTTAAGTACTCATATTACTTATCATCAGTCCAGCGTTGCGGTATTATAGCAAGCTTGGTTACCGCACTTATGATGGTACGTGGACTGGTCTGCTTGGAGCCCTCATAGGTCATTCTGTAGACCTGGCGCTGGAGCCTGTGACTGCACACACGTCTCAGTATCAAGACCTGGACTTCATTTTTCCAGTAGCTGAGACAATGTAAGTAATATTTAAAATATAAAAACCAATATTACACCAGCCTTGCTATTCAACTATCTTAAGGCCCATTTACACGGGATGAGTTTCTTGTCTTGAAGATATATCGTACGTACGTATCAGAAAGGATATAAAAAGTTACACCATGTAAATATTTGCCCTAAACATTGGAACACGTCAATCTTATAGAGACTATCGTGTGCGATAATGGCATACGATTCCCGAAAACAGTCGAGAAGTTTTATCTGTGTAAATGGGCTGTAACGGTGAAGGAAAACATCGTGAGGGAACCATAGCGATTTGTAAAATTTCTACGATATGTAAAGTTCGCCAACCCGCACTAGGCCAGCGTGGTGGACTATAGGGCCTAAACACTCTCAATCGAAATTTCGATTGTAGAGTACGCCCGTGCCCTGCAGTGGGAGGTATATGAGCCGATACAGAAATGCTATAACGCCTGAGGACAATTGAGACTGATTTCATTATTTAAATCTCCTCACGATGTTTTCGTTCAGAGTTGCGTTGAGATTTGAACCCACGACTACCGTGTCTGCAGCCGAGTACGGTCCGTTACAACAGTTACAAAACCACGAATTCTTATTTATTGGTTCTTGAGTGAATTATCTACCTTTACTATTGTATTGTAGATACTTAGATTTTTGTTTATAGTTATAGTGAGCCTTAATAACCTATACATATTCAAGTAGTTTAACAAGTCTGAGGTGTATGCAAGTAAATGTATAATTAATATGTGTTGCACCGGGCGAGCGATTTCAAGAAGGAGGTAAGGAATGAACATGTGTCGTAGTGCCTACATGTAAACGTAATATGTATTTTTTATTGTTGTGAATGGTAAGACATTATATTTATTATTATTATACATTATAAATCCCATTACTTTATTTTTTTTTCTTTTCTTTTTTATGACTTTAAAGCAATGCTTGACATTCCACTGTGCCCGCTACGAGAGATAATATGTTAAGTCTCATTATGTCTAGAAGTAATTCTGGCTACAACGTCCTTAAAACCCGGAACACAACAGTGAAATAACACTGATGTTGTATTAAGGATATGTGCGAACTACGACTTTTGGCTGCACTCCTATAAAGCTCTGCGACTTAATATCGTACTACGGTACGTAATTGTATTGTAAAAAAGTTTTCCGACATTGGAAATTGTGTACTCGTATATGCAAAAAGTATTATCTAAAAGTTATAATGTACGGCATTATGCTGCAACGTTAATTTACCGCATGGCAAAAAGTTTAGATGAACGTTTGACCTTAAGAAAAACAAAAACGACGCGATCTTTTTATATACCGGGTATCTCAAGACTGCTACCGAAAACGAAGCCGGGTGGTAGTTTTAGTGACTACAAACACAATGCAACTAAAAATTTCGCATAGAAACGCGACAATTATTTTTTATGATTTTTTAAACATCGTCATTTTTGGGTGGTAAATCCATAGTTTTTGCTAAAGTTATAATTTAAACACTTTTATACCTTAGATTAGTTATAAATAAATGGGTATACACTATTATTTTAGGAAAAAATGTATTTACCACCCAAATATGGCCATAGGAAAAAAAAAATGTCGCTTTTTTTTGCAACTTTTTCTATTGCATTGTGTCTGAAGTAGCTTAAACTACCACCCGGCTTCGTTTTCGGTAGCAGTCTTGATATACCCTGTATGTACATATAATGAAATAAAAAATTCTTCATTGCGTTTCTGGAATGTGCAAATAGAAATAACATTAATATGTATTTATTCGAAGTGCTCACAAAAAGTAAAAATTATAATGTTTTAAATGATATTCGTATTATGTAATATTCTTTATTTGTGACAAATATAAGTAAGGTTATTAGCAGTGATTTATTTATTATTTAATACTATTTATTACTTTTCCCCGCGTAGTATTCTGTTGGTAACGAATCGTGCACGGCTGTTTGTTCGGTGATCGGGGTTCGAATCCCAGGGCACTCCTCATAATTTCCGGTGGCATGTGTGTATTGTTATGCCACGCATTTTAACAGTGAAGAGAAGAACTTTTAAGGAAACTCGCATACGATAGGTATGCAGGTATAAAGGGTATATCAAGACTGCTAACGAAAACGAAGCCGGGTAGTTTTACTGACTACAAACACTATGCAACTAAAAATTTCGCAAAGATATGCGACGAATTTTTTTTGTGATTTTTTTAAATGTCATCATTTTGGATGATAAATCCACAGTTTTTGCTAAAATTAATTAAAATTTAATCCTTAACGTACCATTTTGTGTTTAAAAATAAAAGGGTGTATAATAGTATTTTAGAATAAAATATTTCTAAAGCAAAAAGTTGTGAGATCCATGTAATACCAAGTCGATTAATTTATTTAGTCCTTGCTTAAGAGACCTTCTGTATAACGTTATAACGTAACTTATTAACCCATCAATATTAAAAATTCTTTACGTTGTAAATAAATATATCTACTTAAGATTGGACTAAGTACCCTAGACTTTTGATGATCGGTCAGTCAGTCAGTGAGTGATAAAATTAAGAAAGTTTGACAAGTTACAATTCTTAAGCTACTGGTTCAAATTGATTGAATTTAAATATACCGTGTTTACACAATGCCTGCTTAGTTACTGAAAATTCAGCTTTATTGCTTTAACCACAACGAAGTTATGGAGGGTTGAAAATGGTCTGAATTGCTTCGAGAAAAGGATGGTACGACTGTGCCGCTTTTTCGCTCGACTTGGAGGGGGCACTGCCGTGCCCCCAGATGCATTTCCCGCCCAAACGACGTTAGAAAAAAAATAATATAAAATAAATTTCACGTTTTTATTGCATAATTATTAGTTGCATTGTATCTGAAGTCACTAAAACTACCACCCGGCTTCGTTTTCGGTAGCAGTCTTGATATACCCTGTATACAAATCAATTTTAAAAAAGTTTCTAAGAGTAGACTAGACTTTAGAGTATTTATAATTTTGAGGGAGCGCTGTCATCTCAGGCTGTCATACATTTGCGTCATCAATAACGTAGATACGTGCGTAGCATGGACGTATCATCAAATGGACTCGACATTCGAGTTCCACCGTAAGGGACAGACATAAAGTAAAGAAAAAAGCAGGGATACCAGGTCATATATTTTCCATAAATATTTTAACTAAATAAATAAATAGACGCAACATTCAAATTCATAGTCCTGACCCTACAAATGATAATCTTGTGTCGTGGGTATCAGAAACTACTTTTGGTCTCACTAACACCCCGATTTGAAAAAAATATCAAGTCACTCAAATATTTGTCTCTTCTTGAGCTGGTATCGAAACCGCGGCCTCATTTTTACATCTGGCGTCTAACCAGCTGCGATGAATGATGCGGATGAAGGGCGTCAGTATTAAACAACGTGACGTATTGCAATATTTTCACAAAGGTTAGAAAGCAAAAAAGGAAAGTTGGCCTTGTATAATTATTAATACTTATATCATTTACGTAACTCGAATAATACACAGCTAGTAATGATAATACAGGGTATATCAAGACTGCTACCGAAAACGAAGCCGGGTGGTAGTTAAAGCGACTTCAGACACAATGCAACAGAAAAAGTTGCAAAAAAAAGCGACAATTTTTTTTGTTATTTTTACCTATGACCATATTTGGGTGGTAAATACATTTTTTTTACTAAAATAATAGTGTATACCCTTTTATTTATAAATAATCTAAGGTATAAAAGTGTTTAAATTATTATTTTAGCAAAACCTATGGATTTAAAACCCAAAAATGACGATATTTAAAAAATCATAAAAAATCATTGTCGCGTTTCTTTGCGAAATTTTTAGTTGCATTGTATTGTAGTCACTAAAACTACCACCCGGCTTCGTTTTCGGTAGCAGTCTTGAGATACCCGGTATATACATAGAAACAAAACCTGGCGAGTGTTCTATAAATTATAGAAGATCAGAGAATTCATAGTAACGTAACTACTAAGGATAGAATAACATCCTACTTTATTTTATTTATTTATTTTAAGAAAGCTTACAAACAAGTGTTTACAATATACTTAATATTTCCATAAATTAAGTTCCTAATAACAAGTTTCTACAAACGAATCGTAAATAACAAAGGTACAGAAAACCTATTGATATAGACCTAAACATTTCTCAAATGTAACAAAATGGAAAAAAATATACCTACATATTTTTTTCTTTTCTATATCTTAATTAAAATAAAATGATATAGCAAAGTATCGAATGTGTAATAATACAGCGCTTGTACATTTTTTTAATCATCTGGCTTTTTTTTTCCTGGAATATTGATTTTTCAAAAATACATTTATGCACTTTTTGTTTTCATCCATATCAGGCTCATGTATCCTTTCAGCACTCTTTGTTATTCCCCACAGTTTCGGATTCGGTCATCTGTAAAAATTAAATCTAATTAATTAAAGAATAAAATATATGTAATTAATATGTGCAGAACAAAATACAAATTGAAATAACGTAAGGTAACGTGACGCCTCGGGTCAAGGCGTGTGTGGATTGGGTATTTATTGCATTGACTTTAAGTTTTGGCACTCAAAGTCTGTAAGTTGTAAACATAAAATCTTTGTTTTTGTTGATGAACACGACTGTTTGTGTCTAAATAAAATATATAAAAAATAAAGAAGTATTAAGCTTGGTGGATTGGGTGCATTTTTGTAATTTTTTCGAATACAGACTTCAAATTTGAAAAATACAACTTAACTGACTTCGAAACTACATTTTCTATAAATTATATAATCTATAAATTATTTTATAGATTATGCATGTTGTAGCTTCACTTAATACACAGGAGGACAATTCATGAAGACAGGCTGTCGGAAGACTGACTATAGAAGAGGTTTGATTCATTTTCGTCTCAAGGATGAATACTCTGGATTTTTATTATTTAGATTAAATAGATTATAGTTTACCTTTATTTCGAGTGGCGGGAGAGAAAACGGTTTTAAGAAAGATATAATATGCTTAGTCTTCTGAATGCAATTATTGAACGAGTGTGTTTACCCAGCTGTCTAATTTTCCGTCACATCCTATTAATTTGATCCACAAAACACGCGAAGGTAAACCTTTTGAAAAGCTGAAATAAAATGAATGATGGTTTAATTTACCATTTTTGAACGAGTGTGTTTACCCAGCTGTCTAATTTTCCGTCACATCCTATTAATTTGATCCACAAAACACGCGAAGGTAAACCTTTTGAAAAGCTGAAATAAAATGAATGATGGTTTAATTTACCATAAAACCAGGAAATGCAAATTGTTATAAGCTGGTATCCCGAAACATAATATAATCCAACTAATTTAAAATCATGTACAAAATGGCGTCCTCTTCGAGTAGTATACAGATTGTCATAATAAACAAAGTCAAGATAATTTGGTCGGATAATACTTTTAAAATACGTATTTTTTATGCAAATATAATCCTATTTTTTCCTAATTGCAGATGTTAGTAATAATGAACGTCTACATTTATTTTTACCAATATACTAAATAAAATGCACTTACCAGTGAGAGGTTATATTTTCATATTATCGTTTAGATCGGCTATCACAGCCAATAATAAAGCAGCACACCATACCTTTTGTCTTATAATCAGTTTCAACACTTTTTTACATACATTTTTGACCGCAAATATTCGTAATATACTCAGTAATTCAAGTTTATAACAAACCGCACGTCTTATTTGTTTGGTTACACTCAGTGTTCCCCTACAAAATTATGTGAAACTATGACAAAGACCGCAAAATGTGTTTTGTCACTTTCATTTTTTAAGGTTTATGCATAAGTCTAAGTGAGATGGACTATATATGTCAAATGCATGTCAAGTCTATTGATACTACGTCTATGGTGCGTAGATATTTTTTGTTCGTAATGGTAGTACTGATAATTTAGTGATTTATCTAATTATCTAAGAACGAATTGCTTTTAATTCCGTTTGCAACATTTACATATATTCTACTGATAATATCGGTGGTTGATTATCGACATTATATTTAGTTATTATTCGTCTGCAACTCAGACTAAATACTCTCTAGACGTAGCCATGCCGTGGCCGCACAAGAGACAGATATATAATTCTTCAGTGTGGCCATGTTGGGAAAAATTCCTACTTTTGGTGGGTACTAACACAGGCCAACATAAGCGTTGCCAACCGTACGATTTAAATCGTATTTATTCGTATATCATATTTATTATTAAATGATAATGAGTTTATGATTATTTTTTACTTTTTAGTTCGATCTTATATGAAAGCTTGTTTTTTTAGTTTTTAATCTATAATTTGATTGCTTGCACTAAAACATCTATCTTCGTCTGTCTTATCAAAGAAAGACAACTGCGCGCAAATTACCAATTATATAGGTAATATTTTTTCAACAATAATATTTTGTTTATTATTCTGGATAAAATATAAAATAATATCATATACTTTTTAAATTATTGCGTCGTCATCAGTCCTGGATACGTATGCAAAATTTCAAGTCAATCCGACGTTTTGAAGTGCTCGAAAATCGACTTCACAGATTCTGTTACATACATATAGGCGAAGTTAATAAAACGGTGTTAAAAATAATTAATGATCAACTACATATACATGAACATATTTTATTGGGACTGCTTTTGGTTTTACTATAACATTCTTCTTTTATAATGAAAGGAATCTATCTCGAAATGTATTGAGCAAATTTTAAAATTATTTGTTGGTTGCCAATTTTGGTGTCCATTAGCTTCCACCCATTTAATTCTAATTACTGTTAGTAGGAAACCTAAAATAAGAAGTAATTTTATTTTTTTACGTATGAATAACGCTATGTATGCAAGGAATAATATGCAAGTATTATCTAGGGTAAACCAATTTTCATAACAAGGTAACACTAAACTTTTAAGAAATTAAGGTTATTTAATATTATTTGTAGAATTTCTAAATGTAATCGATATTTCTCTAAGTAAAACAATTTGTATTGATATTAAAATACAACATTATTTACCAATAAACGACAAAATAATTATAATGTAACATAAATGAGTAACTTACGAGTGAAATGTTATTCCACAAATTTTTCGTTCACTGCGGCTTTTGCAGCCTAAAATACTACAACCCACCATTGCATATACACTATAGTCACTAATATTTGTATAAATTGCTGCTTTACACTATCCAAAACTATTAAAATATCGGAAAAACTTATTGACGTATATTTGTTTGACAAACTGCGCTTATTGACAAATAAAAAAACCGGCCACGGTGACAAGGACAAAGAAAAAAACTCTCTGTCTCTATTACGCACACTAATTTTTAACTTGCGGTCTCACTCTTATTTCTCACGTTCCAGTTATGGCTACGTCTAGAGAGTATTTAGTCTGAGGTCTGCAATGAGTTTATATATTATATTATATATTTTCAAATACTGTTAAATTCGTGCATGTTGGACAACCTGTCCAATATCAGCTAATAAGAAGGCAGAAAGAGGTGGCCTAGGACCACCATTTTTATCTCCGTTTTTGAAGTATCAGCGCTCTCTCTATATTTTAAATATTCTAAGCAATCTCAACCGTACACTGGGTTGTAGAGGTGTCGCGTGCTTTGCAATAAACGGTTATGGGCTGATACAGAATCTCTTTTCCAAATAGCTAGATTAATATTTTCTGTTGTTTTAGGTGCAACATATACATTCGTCATCAAGAAACATCGACAGTGCGCGATATATTTTTAGCTCCTTTTAGCAGTAAGCTAGTAGGTTGCGTGGTTACAATTGCATTAATAGCGTCATTTGCAGCTGTGGTCATTAGTAAAGTCACTTCGGAAGTTCGGAGAAATGTTCGCCCTTTATGTTACACTGAAGCTCTGATTTGGTCCGTTGGAATACTCTGCCAGCAAGGTACAAGTAATGAAAAGAAATCAATTAATCAATAAAACTTTAGATATATAGTGTGAGCACACCACGAATGTTTAAACATTGAAATAATCACCTAACATCATTTATCACTCGGCAATGTTACTATTGCCTGGCTAACGGAAGTTAATACGTACTGAAATAATGCGGCAAATTTTAAAAATATTACTATTGCTACACCAAGAAGGTTACTTAGAATAACCAAATTTGGTACTTGAGTTTCTCGCGACTACGAGTAGAATCGTATGCCATCACATGACATAAGTTATAAGTATTCCATGCCCCCTGGTACCTTGAAAAGGTAATGCATCATTCCCGAGAAAACTCAAAGTAATCTAACCTAGAAATGATTGTTGTCAAAACAAAGAGTAAACAACCGTGCGAGTCGTAGCGGCTGACACTGGTCAATCGGCTATGGCTAAATTGGTTAAATTGTACAAGGAAATATTTAAAGTTAGGTATGCCCTTTTTTAAATAAACCATCTTTATTTCAATGATTAACATTCGTGTAAATATAAGAAAACATTGTGGCGATTGGTGATATGTTTTCTGCTATTTTTAAGCATCTTTATAAACAACATCTCTATAAACAAAGGTCTGCGAATTTTTTTTGAAAAGTTTTTTGTTAAAATATTAATATTCGTTTTAATGGTCTTAAAAGCAATAGAAAACGGTATTCATATGATATGATATATATATAGCACGTCACATTTACTATATTTATATGATATAGTACCTACTTGAATACGAATAAAAACGGAGTTTCAAACTTACACTACTAAAAGTAAAAAATAATAATTTGCTTTTTGATTAATTTGCTTATTGACTTGACTAACCAACAAATCGAAATATATGCGTAATGTAGGACCTATGCCTTATATTAATTTAAATATCGATATGTATCAAAATATAATAAATTATTTTCCTTTCGTTGAGAACCGAGAAGTTCTGCAGCATTCTTAGGTAATCCAAGATCATCATTAAGTTCTTCAAAGGGCCCATAGTTACAGATTTAATAAAACAATATTTTATTACACCTTTTTTTACGGTTTAAACCATACATAAACAATACATAAATCTTTTTTTCTTACTTTTCTTACAGGAAGAAAGACATGTTACGAGTAGTAGTGTAGGAATAAATAGCAATAGTAATCACAAATATCAAGTGATGTTGGTAATAATATTTCACAAGTTATACAGGGTATATCAAGACTGCTACCGAAAACGAAGCCGGGTGATAGTTTAAGCGACTTCATACACAATGCAACAGAAAATGTTGCAAAATAAAGCGACAATTTTTTTTTGTTATTTTTTCCTATGGTCATATTTGGGTGGTAAATACTTTTTTTCCTAAAATAATAGTGTGTACCCTTTTATTTATAAATACTCTACGGTATAAAAGAGTTTAAATTATTATTTTAGCAAAAACTATGGATTTAGCACCCAAAAATAACGATCTTTAAAAAATCATTAAAAATAATTGTCGCGTTTCTTTGCGAAATTTTAGTTGCATTGTGTTTGTAGTCACTCAAACGACCACCCGGCTTCGTTTTCGGTAGCGGTCTTGAGATACCCGGTATAAATAAGCAAAATTTTGCGATTTGCAATAGTGATCACAAAGCCGACCGGCTAACATTTTTATATGATTTCGTGTAATCTATGAAAGAGTGAGTTTTGTTACGAACTCATTTAAACAAGACACTAAACAATCAATTTTGTGTGTTTAATTTTAGTTGTTAAAATGTTATAATATATGGTTAGTTTTTATGTTTACAAATTCTGGTGGGGGGTAATTAGCAATAGCAGAAATGTAGAGCATGCTTCAAAATAACAAGGTGGTGATATTATAGAGCCACAAAGTTATCTGGTCCGGTGGCCAAAAGTGGAAACAACAACGTCATTTGGAATTGACAATTTACCTGCCACTCACTGACATAACCGCCATTGGTTGTTTACTCAATGTATTTATTTTTCCTGCATTATTAAAAATCAGGGAAAAATGCCGAATACTTTAAAAAGTGACGCTAGGAACGTTAGACTCCAAGTACTCAATTTTACGAAGGAAGATAAGCGTCTTCAGACACCAATAATACCCTTCGAAAAATTGTATCATCGCGTAGCTGCCACCACAGGTTTGTGTTGTCAGCTTTTCAAAATAAATTCCACGTAAACAGAATTTGTATTGATTTTGTACGTACTAATAGGTGAGGTGTAAGCACATATCATAAACTAAAATGTATCGTTACGTGCGTGGTGACTGGTGGCCTGTTGGTAAATGGACCAGACATGGCTGCCAACATGTTCACGGTGGTCGTGGGCTCGAATCCCAGGTCACAAATCTGACTTTACGGAGTCATGTGTGTATTGATAGTCAATACACACGCACTAAAACGGTGGAGGAATACATAGTGAGGAAATCTGCATTCCATAGCGATTTATAAGAATTTATATGGTATGTACGTCCACCAACCCGCATTAGGCCAGCATGGTGGACTATATGGCCTATGATATGGCCTAACCACCCTCAATAGCACTCTCGATTGTAGAATAGGGCAGTTCCCAGCAGTGGTACATAAAGTATATGGGCTGATACAGATACACTTGTTTAAGGGTATTTTTTTTTTTTTAAATGTTGTGTTATGGCGAATGCCGTAATACATCATTTCAATAACGATCTAGCCTTATGACTAATAAGTTATTTAAATTTAACCTAAACTTCTAACGAGACTACTACTAAGAATATGTCCAATAACACGTTTCTTATTGTCTCTATTAAGGGGAAGACACAATGTTCGCGTGTTCTTTTTCACTAGCACTCACTGCACTATGTTTCGCTAACTGTTCATCACTAACTCGAAAGGTTTTGTCCTTTTCAGTCTTCTCACTAAGTCCGTGTTATCAAGGAGCTGGATAGCCTCGACGTTCACGTGATGGTGAAGCCTATGTTCATGAGCTTCAGCATACTTTTTTACAATATTTCTAACGAAGTCTACCTTGAGGTCCCGATGAAGATCTTCATTTCTTACGTACCATGGGGCGTTTGCTATGTTCCGCAGTACTTTGTTTTGAAAACGCTGTATTATTTGCATATTGCTTGGTTTGGTACATCCGCACAACTGTATACCATAAGTCCATACAGGCATAAGGACTTGTTTGTATAAAAGTATTTTGTTGTGTACTGACAACGAAGAGTGTTTACCAAGTAGCCAATACATATTCCTGTAGCGAATTTCTAGCTCGTCGCGTTTCTTTTTGACGTGTGCCTTCCAGCGTAGCTTTGCGTCCAGAGTCATGCCAAGGTATTTAGCCGTATTTTCATATGGTATAGTTTTACCGTTAATAAACACAGGCTCATACTTTGGCTTTTTGTTGGTGAAATCAATATAAACTGATTTTGATTCATTTATTTTTAAACGCCATTTTTCAGTCCAATTGGAGATGGCATTGACAGCTGTTTGCACTTTATCCACTGCTTCTTCGTGAGTCGATCCTGTGGCTAAAATTGCCGTATCGTCTGCGAACGTTGCAATGGCATTGTTTTCTATTTTAGGAATATCACAGGTGTATAATAAGTACAGGACCGGACCTAGTACACTTCCCTGTGGTACTCCAGCTTCTATATGCTTAATTTCTGAATAAGAATCGTAAAAGTATTTTTTCATATAGCTTAGCCATTACTGGCAACAAGGAAATCGGCCTATAGGATTTCACGTCATGAGGAGGCTTACCAGGCTTGGGTATCATAATTACTTCAGCAAATTTCCAAATGTCAGGTACATATTTCAGTCTTAACGAGGCATTTATCAAAGTAGTCAGTTTGACAACTGCTTTGCGCGGTAGGTTTATCAGTACTTCTCCTGTAATCAGATCGTATCCCGGAGATTTCTTTTGATTTATTTTTTTAATTTCATTTGTTACCTCCCTAGGTGTAACGAATTTTATTGGATGGTTGTCTTGTGAAACGTAGTCAAGGGTGAAGTCCAGTACAGTACCTTCATTTGGTTTAAATATGTGCTTTAGATGTTCAGCAAATATATTTGCTTTTTGTTCATTGTTTATGGCCCAGTTTCCATTTATTGTTTTGATAGGAGGGACTTGCATAATTGGTTTTTTAATATTTCTGGTAGCTTTCCACAGAGAATAATCTGACATACGGTCGCTAGATAACCCACGAAGATAGGTATTCATCGATTCGTCTTTGAAGCGTTTTATTTCTCTTGTGAGCTTTTTTGGTGTGTTATAAATTTGTTTGTCCTTAGGAAATCTGTTTGTTTGCCATTGTTTTCTTTGTTTCCTTTTTTCAGCCATAAGGTCCCTGATTTCTTCTGGGTAAGAGTTGACTCTAGCTCTTAACCTAGCCACAGGTGTGTTACGCCAGGCACATTGTTGTATGTTCACTATAAACTGTCTCAAGTCTTGTTCGAGTTGCTCAACATTTTTAAGTGGAACTTTTAGATCAATTATAGATTCTAGATCTAATTTGAAGCTTTTCCTGTCAGTGTATCTATTTGATAACGAGGGATGGCTTTCCTTTTGAATTTTTCCAGCGGATAGAGTTAAGATGATCGGCGAATGATCTGAACTCATGTCGTAGCCCTCCTCAATATGTAGAGTATCAAGGGGGAGATTTTTTAAGACAAAAAAGTCTATTAGGTCTGGGATCTTTGAGGTATCCGTAGGCCAGTAAGTAGGCTTTCCTGTAGATATCACATCACATTTGAGTTCTCTAGCGGCTGATAATAATTCTCTACCTTTGGTTGTCGTGAGTCTAGATCCCCAGAAGGTATTTTTTGCATTGAAGTCACCACCGAGTATAAACCTGGAGCCAAGTTGTTTAAACATATGTATATACCGCTCAGCCTTTAGTGAATACCTAGGTGGGGAGTATATAGCAGATATAGTAACAGGATAGCGTTTTGTCTGTATACAGACCGCCACAGCTTGTATGTCTTCATCCTCTATCTTGGATTGTTCGTAGTGACAAATGTTGTCTTTTATTATGAGAGAACTGCCTCCCCTTGGTGTGTTGTAAGGATGCAAGGCATGGTAAACTTTGTATCCTTTTATTTTTATTATTGTTTCTTTCGTACAGTGCGACTCTGATATGAGGCAGACATCGAAGTTTTCAGTGGTTAGGACGAATTCTATTTCATTTAGGTGTTGAAGTAGTCCATTGGCATTCCAAGCTATGATTTTAAGCATCATTGTTTGGTATTTGGTAAGATAGCAGTTTTGGTGCTATGCTCCAGCTTTTTCAGGCGATTATCGAATGAAGTCATAAAGTTAAGAATTTTGTTGATTTTGTCTTCAATGTTATATTCTTGTGATTGTGGTTTCTGTTGTGACTGTGACAGGACCTGTGGCTGTATTTGCATCTGTCCAGTTTTTGCCATATGTGAATAAGTCACGTCTCTTTTAATACTTTGAGTGTTTATTATTTTTTTAGGTATATTGGTGTCTGGAGTTTTAATTGTATTTTTACTACTCTTCATCAGTTTAAGGGTATGGGGAGCGATTTGTTAGAAATCTTGGGAAGGAAAAATAACATTCAGATGAAACTGGTCTACTCATTTTCTTGACACTATTGATCGAATTGAAAAATCTTACTTCACCCACTTTATTGCTATATCTATTTTTAATGGCAACACCAAATTCGATAACAGCGACTCTCTCACCGGGTCAGATAACTTTGTGGGACTATATGTTCCTTTGATAAGATAGTCGTAGATAGATATTTTAGTCAAAATAATCAAATACTAGTTTATAAAACTAAAAATACACGGTTTAGTAAAAGACCAACTAAAAAAGTAAAAATAATTCATAATGAGTTATGGTTACATCCATCCATCCATCAGCCAAAGGAAGTCCACTGCTGAACATAGGCCTCCCCCAATGATTTCCACAGAGACCTGTTGGAGGCAGCCTGCATCCAGCGACGTCCCGCGACCTTTACCAGGTCGTCGGACCATCGTGTGGGTGGACGTCCTACGCTGCGCTTTCCGCTACGCGGCCTCCATTCGAGCACTTTCCGACCCCATCGGTCATCAGATCTCCGCGCTATGTGCCCTGCCCATTGCCACTTCAACTTGCTAATCCGGTGGGCTATGTCGGTTATTTTAGTTCTCCTACGGATCTCCTCATTTCTGATTCGATCTCGTAGGGAAACCCCGAGCATAGCCCTCTCCATAGCTCGTTGAGTGACTTTGAGCTTCCTAATAAAGCCCATAGTGACAGGCCACGTCTCGGTGCCGTAAGTCATCACTGGCAACACACAACTATCGAAGACTTTCGATTTAAGGCACTGAGGTATTTTGGACGAGAAGACGTCGCGTAGTTTTCCGAACGCTGCCCAACCGAGTTGGATTCGACGATTGACCTCTCTCTCGAAGTTGGACCTGCCTAACCGGACCACTTGTCCTAAATAGACATATTCGTCAACAACTTCAAGAGTCGAGCCCCCAACACCGATGGGGGTGGGCAAAACATGGTATTATTAACATGGTATTATGGTTACAAAATTGAGTGAAATACATTAATCATTATTGTCACAAAGCGTGGGGTGCTTACATCGATATCAATGTTACACTAGATAAGACGTTCTTTGTAACAAACGTGTCCCACCCAAGTGCGGTGCATGCACCGCACACGAATAGCCGCGTACTGACTAGCCGCGCAGCCTCGCGCGGCAGCCTCAGACGTCTGCTGCGGGACGGTTGCCTCGCGAGGCAGCCTCGATGTGTACATTTTTTGGATCGAGGCAGCTTCGCGCGGCATGGCCGAGCCAGTTTTGCTCAAGAGAAGTTTTGAGGCAGTACGTTCGGAAAGCTACCGCCACCACTGCCATTCTAATAATTTTACGGCTTGTAAAGTAAAGAAAACGGAAACCTAAACGTTTTTGGATGAAACTATTATACCAAAACAGATTAGATTTTTTCTTCAAGTCAGCTATTGGAATGTTCATTTTCTAACTTATTCTCCTTATCTTCTCTTAATCCTCAATTAGTATAATCGGGACATTGCGCATCCCAAAGTCTTTATATTCACCGTATAGTTGTATTAATTTAAGACACTGTTCTTTATCCATGACGCTAACTTGCGACGAACAAGCGAGGCGAAATACAACCGTCTTGATTGAGCGCGGCAAACGTACCGAGGCGCCTTTGAGCATGGACAAATACCGACAACGCTCGGCTCGGACCGCGGCACGCTCGGGCGAGGCGGCGCGGCATGTGCGTTTGCCTCGGGCGAGGCACGTCCCGACTAGCCGAGCATTTGCTTCGCGCGGCAGGCCTCGCGAGGCTGCTCGGTCAGTCAGTACGCGGCTAATCAGTCTGCCCGCTGCCGCGTGACGGCCGTGCAACAGTACGCCTCCTTGCTTATCTTCTTATATATAAAAATGAATCGCAAAATGTGTTGGTAACCGCATAATTCAACAACGCCTGGACCAATTTGGCTGATTTTGGTCTTGAAATATTCGTGGAAGTCCTGGAAAGGTTTTAGGGTTGAGAAAAATAGGAAAATTTCTGAGGAAGATACTAAAACCTTTTTTTTTGGGTATCGTTTAAGCGTGATGCGTCCAGCCATTATAGGATGATCTTTGTTTATTTGACGGGAGACGTAAAAGACGGTCCAGCTTCAACTACCATCCAACGTAAAATGATCTATCTTTCCATTGTCTTTCATTGACGGCTGACGAAATGGAACAAAATTCAAAAAATGTGTAAATCGTGTATATCGTGTATATAATATTATCTAGATACGGCGTCTTGCGCATAATTTTGTGAAATGTAAATTGAAATCATGTCCATATCTACCAAAATCGCCCATTGTTTTTTGAGATTATTGCAACAGTTTTAAACAAGGTATACTCTATCGAAGCGTTTTGCCGGAGTACACCAAAATATATCTAATTATAATTTTTCGTTTTCATAAACGACATTGTTTTTGAATTGATACTTTTAGATGCGCTGGGGGACATATTTAAATTTCGCATTAATATTGTTTTTAGACTCAAGAATAATAAGAATATTGGTACGTTGATGCCGTATCTAGACATTATAACGAAACGATATGCAGTTTTATATTTTTAAATATTTGTTCTATTACTTACGTCACCTGGTAAGGCAGTATGAAGGTTTTATTAATTTGTATATGGTAACGTACTAGACGCGACTGCCAACAAGTTAACGATGGTCGCGGGTTCAAATCCCAGGGCACACCTCTGACTTTTCGGATTAAATTCTACGTGAAATAAAATCCGCCAACCCGCACTAAGCCAGCAGGGTGGACTATAATATCTTCTTCTATAATATAAAAATGAATCGCAAAATGTGTTGGTAAGCGCATAACTCAACAACGCCTGGACCAATTTGGCCAATTCTTTTTTTAAATGGTTATTATTACTTTATTACTAACAAAAAGTAATGGCGTGTAATATTATTAGGAAAAACAGCATTTTGGTGCTGAAATAAGGGACGTAATATTGGATGAACAATAAAAAACGCTAAAGTTTTTAATGTCAAAATTTCATAAGGCAATCTTTATATGTACATGTATATGGAGAGACGGGATATAATAGAGTGGATGGTACGGGAGAGGGCTGGGATAGCTGACAGATTTGATAGGACGAAATGTAAATGCACGTTATAAGACGGGATGGATAATAAAAGAGAAAGGACGGGACGGATCGGGAAGAGACTGAACAGACGGATGAGACGGGATTGAGCCAGACAGTAGGATAGCTATGTCAAGTTTAGGTATACAAGAGATTCATACGAAAAATAACATGTATTTGGTGTGGAGTGGAATCAAAAAATATATGCACCCAGGCGAAGCTGGGTCGGGCCGCTAGTATTTAATAAATTTTATTTTGACTTTTTGCTTTTCCCCGTCAAACCGATAGCGAGATTTTCTGAAGTTACAATATAATTAAAGCATACAATTTAAGTGATAAAATATTGCAGTATAATGTCGATAATACACATATTTTATTTATTATTGTATTAAATATTTGTATAGCTCATTAGAAATACAAGGTGAGCTTCTGAATCGTATTTCTCATTCCCGCGCACAAAAATTGCCCGTCCAGTGAGAGAGACGAACTATATTAGATATAGACTATTCATGGGACATTCATATCAGTTGACCAAATAGGCACAAACTATTTGAATACATTACAAATACAGATATGTAGGAAAAATGTAGGTAAAAATTGATTTCAGTAATTCATTTTAATTTTATGTTAATTAATAACACAAAATATGTGTGTTGTATGTATGTTTTGTTTTTTGCAAACAAAGGAGATAAGAGATATGAAGGAAATAATACCAAAAACAATAAACGACAATATAGATGAAAAATTCATAAATTTAGAATCTAAATACAACACACTAGAAAAACATATTGAAGATCAAGGACGGCGTATACAAAAACTAGAAAGGTTAGCGAGGAGGAAAAACCTTATTTTCTTTGGAATAGAAGAAATGAAAAAAACTACTTTGAACTACAAAATAATATTATAAGGATAATAAATAATAACATGAAAATAGATTTTACTGAAGTAAATATAGAAGATATAAAACGCCTAGGAAAGAAACAATATGGTAAAATAAAGCCCATTGTTATGACCTTAACCGCAATAGGCAAAAAATTCAGCTTTTAAAACACAAAAACATTAGAGGCGACCCGTATTATATCAAGGAAGACTTCCCACCCGAAAGTAAGAGCGTAAGAAATTATCCGATCAACTTAAAACAGAACTAAATAAAGGAAAAAAAGCTTTTTTCAAATATGATAAATTACTTATACTACCAGAAAATTCAGAAGTAAATAAAAAGCAAAGGGGAAAAGAAAATAATAGAAATCCCAATAAAAGGAACTTACCGGAATCACCTGAAACCCCCAATACCTTACCAAGTCAGCCATGTGCAAAAAAGCCTCCGAAGAAACAGAACTGTACTATCAGCGACTATATTACAAGGAACCAGAACAAAGATCAACCGCTAACCGCTGCCGAAAATAGTCCCGCCACTAATACTACGATACTCCAAAATCAGATCTGACGTAGCGCAAAAACCTCTCTACGATGTTTCCCAAACCGGTTGGTCACCGTGGGGACAAACGACCATAACCCTCCACTCCACACACTCCATATCCATATCTGTACTTACAATTCAAGAACACTTCTTTCGGACGCACGTTTGATAGAATTTAAAGATGCTATTTCTAAAATTAAATACGACATTATAGGTCTCGCAGAAGTAAGAAGATCGGGCTATTGTATAGTTGAAGACACTGAACATATATTCTGCTACTATGGTGTAACGAAAGGCCTATACGGTGTAGGTTTTTTAATAAAAAATACTTGAAACCTAACATAGAAAGTTTTATCGCAATTTCTGAACGTGTGTGCATATTAAACCTGAGATTGGATAGCAATGACCTCTCAATCATTCAGGTATACGCACCAACCAGCGATGCCAGCATCGAAAAGCTACATAATTTCTACGACCAACTGCAACAAGCTCTCGAGAAAAGCCATAAAAAATCATCCTGATGAGTGACTTCAACGCATGTGTCGGTCAGCCAACACCGGAAGAGAAAAGAAACATTAGGATTGTACGGTTTTGGCAGAAGGAATAATAGAGGCGAAATACTAACACAATTCGCAATTCAAAATAACCTCACTATTATTAACAATATTTTTAAAAAGAAGGTTAAAAACATGTGGACATGGCTCTCACCGAGAAAAACAAAAAGCCAAATAGACTATATCCTGTCAAATATAAAAGATAAATTTTTAAAAATCTTAATTTTTCTAGCGACCATCGACTTGTAAGAAGTACCTTTGAATTAACAAAATGCAAGAAAAGTAGAGTCAAATATGGCAATAATAATCGTACCACATTGAAAACACTGCAAGAAGAAGAACTGTTCATAAAAAATCTGAAACATAACTTAAGTTCTTCTGATATGAACAAATGCGAAAGTATTGAGCCTTTCTATACGAAACTAAAGAAAATGATTACTACTGGACTTAACCTAACTGCGAACCCTAAAAATAAACAGAACAGAAATATAATATCCCTAAACACAAAAACACTTTTAGATAGAAGAAATGAGTTACAACATAAAAAGCCGCTCTTAACTGAAGAAAGACTGAACTCAAAAATTTGTTCAAGAAGTACATAAAAATATAAAGAAAGAATACGAACAACATAGACTACAGATCATAGAAAAACATTTGATAACAAGAGGAAGCTTAAAAAAGGGGTTTAAAGAACTGAATTCTACCACAACATGGATTCCGAACCTGAAAAAAAAACTGTGTGAAAGAAGTATTTTCAAGGGAAAATATAATAGAGACTGCAACTAACTTTTATAGAAATCTTTATTCCGAACAAGAAAACCCCAATCAATATCCTATTAAAAAACCTGCCGACTTAACAAAGCTACAAACACTACAAAGATTTACTGCTATTGAAATCATCAAAAAATAGATTCCTTAAAGAGTGAAAGAAGCAGTGGACCAGACAGTATAACAAATGAAATAATCAAAATAGGGAAATATTTACTAGCACAACCACTAACAGCCCTCTTTAACGCTATTCTAGACCAAAGTAAGATACCAAAAGAATGGGCTGAATCAAATATTATTTTATTATACAAAAAAGGAGATCCAGCAAATATAGCTAATTACCGCCCTATCAGTTTACAATCAAATCTGTATAAGTTATTCGCCTCATGCATAGTAGAACGCATATCTACATTTATAGAAACGTTTCAGCCAGTAGAACAGGCAGGATTCAGAAAAGGTTTTTCAACTATAGACCACATACATGTACTTGAACAAGTTATAGAAAAGTATGAAGAACGGGGACGCCCTCTCTATCTGGCATTTATTGATTATGCCAAAGCCTTCGACACAATTTCTCACAGAAGTATGTGGAACGCTCTACATGAATGTAAGATACCACTAGAAATAATTTTACTCATACAAGATATTTACAATAAAAGCATTAGTAGAGTTAAGATGGATAGGAAGGGCTCAAAAATAGAAATATGTAGAGGTGTTAGATAAGGTGACCCTTTGTCTCCAGCTATATTCATAACAGTTCTTCAGAGTATCATGATGAAACTAAACTGGTCAAAAAAAGGTATTAATATTAAAGGAAACTATTTAAGCAATCTAAGATTTGCAGATGACATTATATTGTTTTCAGAGACTCAATCACAACTTAAAGAAATGATAACTGAGCTCAACAATGCCAGCAACGACATTGGCTTGAAACTTAATACAGAAAAAACAAAACTAATGACCAACAACTTGGAGAAACCAATAAAAATTGATCACCAGACATTAGAATATGTCCAAGAATATATATACCTAGGCAAACAAATATCCTTTAAAAAATCTAGACATCGCGATGAAATTATTAGACGTGTAAATATGACATGGAAGAAATTCTGAAGCTATAAAGAAATACTAAAATCACATTTCCCTCTAATACTAAAAAAGAAAATTATAGACTCATGTCTATTGCGTTGTCTCTCTTATGCAAGTCAAACATGGATTTATAACACATTCACAAAAAGCAAAATCGAAACATGCCAAAGGGCTATGGAAAGAAGCATACTTAATCTTAAACTTCAAGACAGGCAAAGCCATACTGAAATAAGATCTAGAACAAAAGTCACAGACGCTGTAATTCACTGTAAAAATTAAAATGGAAATGGGCAGGTCATATTGCTCGAATGAACGATTCAAAATGGACAAAGACGGTTACCACTTGGGCTGGTCCTGCCGGCAAAAGGAAAAGAGGAAGACCACAGGAAAGATGGGCAGAGGAAATTATAAAAATTGCTGGAAATAATTGGACAACAATTGCACAAGATAGGAAACAGTGGAGCAAAAAGGAGGAGGCCTATACTCGTTTAGAGGTTCCCAATAGTTAAGACATTCAATTTTCAAAAAATTTATTTATTTTTTCACATCAAATTGAATTATTGTTATTATAAGTTTTAATATTTAAAAAAATTGTGAATAAACCATACCAAATTGTTAAAAATGAAAATTGTATATGTTTAATTATTAAGGAAATAAATGGCTTTATTATTATTATTATGTATGTTTTGAAACAGTGGACAGTTTTAAGACCCTATTTCTTTATATGAATTACCTAATGGACTACGTTGGAATTTTGAACCCATTGAATGTTATTAAAGACTAATATCACTTAAAATTGTTTTAGATTCTTACGCGTCGTTACGAAAGAGGGATATCTCTCTAATATTTGTCTGTTGTTTCATTATCTTATTGTAAAACTGTGATAAACTTGTATACTTATAAGAGATTTTAGTTTTCATTTCGATAATTTTCATGAATTATTCACGTAAATAAAAAATCATTACAAAATATATAATTGCTATGACAACATTCATACTTTGGCAGTATCTTAGGAAAAACTATAATTGATTTGAACTGTCTCTTCTGTCTAATAATCTTTGATCATAATTTGTAATATACAAGTAAACGTACTAGATGTCGCTACTGAGCTTTGACAAATATGGGACAAATAGTGTCTATGACGCGTCGCGTCTATCGGTACAATATAAGTCAATGGGTGCTTACAACAATTACTTATCCTCAAGCACCCTAGCTTTATATCTAATATTTATGAATGTATTTTACTCCATTTTCTAATCTTAAACTCATTATCAATTATTTTTACTTTTTTAGTTGCGACTTTTATTAAAGCGTGTGTTTTTAGTATTTAAACTATTATTTTACTTTGTTCCCGTCTATTTGTGAAGTTGTTGTATCTCGCCACGCCACTCAACGTAGCATCGCGTGTTCGTAGTGTGGTTCTGGTCATAGAAAGTAGGAAGATTTGATTTGATTCAACACATGTCACGTCGAGTCGGGTAGCGTGGCGTTTCAGTAGTATGTTCCCGGCTCATATGTTGGTATGGAAGTTTCGACTCGTTCCGATATTCAACAATGCCTATAACATATACAACAACTAATATCAGTTAACACTTTGATCTATGACCACGATCTTGTAATTTGTTATTTAAACTTAAAAAATACGTAAGTACATTTAAATACCAAATCATTGTTTTAAAAGGCCATTGTTGTATTGTATAAACTAGGGACAATTTATTTACATATTCATATGGATTTAAGGCTTTTTTTATATTCGAATCTTAGAGTATAATTTATAATATACTACTCAGAAAAATTAAAGGATATTTTTTTGATCGAGTTTTTTGGGTGTTTTTGAGAGTCTGTATCTTAGAGAAAATTGATCGTTAAGAAATTCAAAACCAGGAATCGGAAGCCTGGAATGTCTATTTTTCAGATGTTTGCTCTATTTTTTTTATCACATGCCTGGTTGATAAGTAATAGTAAGAAAACCAATGAGAAAAAAACGTTCCAAACTTTTACTCATTTTTGATACCCTGAATTTACTTGGGTGGTGTTATTTTTATGACATCATTGTTACACTCTCGTAGATAAGGTAATTGTGTTTAATTTGATATACTAGTAACTTCCGTGGCATGATTTGGAGCCGAGCTATGGTAAATCAAAGTAAAAAAGGCCTATCCCACTTTGACACTGGATTCCTCCATAAATATCGATCATGCGGAAAACAATTTTTTTTAACTTGAAAATATACATTATAAGATGGTGTTAAAGTCTTATGATAAACATTAGTATTTCTGAGTGTAATTGTTGACTGAACACAAGGTATAAAACGGTTATTTAAGGATATTCGAAAATCTTTGCATATCGTTGGATAAAATAGGCAAACGAAGGATGTCGTCGGTAACTTTTCAACCTTAAAGTATCCTAAAGACACCCTGAAAATTTTAAACGGCTCCAATGTGATTACCTTAGTGTTCGAAAGGTTTAAAGTAATGTCTGTTGAATGTTCTGTAACTTCAGAATGGTTTTTTTAGTGATTATCCATATTCTTGTAATCAAATCCTGTTTTGGGGGCCCTGATTTCACAAAGCCAACCTCACCCTGTAATCGTTGCCGGTGACTTTAATGCTAAGTCCTCAGCCTGGGGTTCAACGATAACAAACGTGCGGGGTACGGTCCTGGTGGAATGGGCGACTTCACTCGGTTTAGCCGTTCTCAATCGGGAGTCGGTGCATACGTGCGTGAGACACAATGGGGGATCGGTGGTGGATATATCCTTCGCCAGTCGCACAATTGCACGCCGAGTACGAAGCTGGAGAGTGCTCATTGAAATAAGACTATTATTTACGGATTTTATCGCGGATTTAGTTAAATTTTTACATTTTTTGAATTCCCGACGTTTCGATCACTTTACAGCTTTCGTGGTCACGGGGGCGGACTGAGGTATTAGTCATCCGCTCAGTGACTGTTACAATTTAACTACCCTTAATTTTGAATTATTAAATTAAAAAGTTAATTTAAATAACTAATCTGTTTTCGCGTTCCGATCCACGCAGAAAGAGCTCACTGTGTCTTGAGGTCTGGCAGTTGGTCTTTTGGGTTCCGATTTAATTAAGTGTAGAATTGGATCCCATGCTTGTGCAAGCTTCAAGCCATCTTCCCTATTGAAATTTGGATGTTTTTTAATTTCAATAGCTTCGCGAAACATCCTGGGTAGGAAACGGTGTTCTTTCGTGAGGACTTGGGGCTGGTCAAAACGAAGGTAATGCTTGGAGCCTTCTTCTATGTGCTCAGCAACTGCAGACTTCGTTGAGCGTCGATGTTTGACGTCAGCTATATGTTCCTTCACGCGGGTCCCTATGCTTCTTTTGGTTTGACCAATGTAGGAGAGGCCACAGTCGCAGTCTATTTTATATACGCCCGGTTCTTGCAAAGGTATATGGCACTTGACAGGTGGTAGAAATTGACTAATCTTCTTGGGCGGCTTGAAGTATGTTTTGATAGAAGCACGCTTCAGGATATAGCCAATCTTGTCCGTGACACCTTTTATGTATGGCAAGACAACTGGGACCCGTTCAACTGTGGCTGGTTTCACTCGGTTTCTGTGACGGCGGCGTGGAATTTGGAGCTTGTTGTTGCACGGTAGCTAACTGTTTTGGATGGTGGTGAGAATCACCGTTCAAGTATTTATCTGTATGGGTCTTTTTCCTATACACAGTATGACCTAAGGAGGACTGATCAGGATTACGGATTACTAAAACATCTAAGAAGGCAAGAGATTTCTTATTTTCTAACTCCATAGTGAATTGAATTTTATTGTTAATGGAGTTAAGGTGGTTTAAAAATGCAGTTACTTGGTTAGATGGTAAAATTGTGAAAGTATCATCTACGTACCGCTTGTAAAATCTTGGTGAGACTGGGGCTGTACTAAGGGCTTTCTCCTCAAAGTCCTCCATGAAAATATCAGCGACTACCGGAGATACAGGTGAGCCCATAGCGACGCCATCCGTTTGTACATAGTATTGATTATTCCACAACATATAGCCAGATGTGAGGCAATGTTTCAGTAATTCTGCATATTCTAGTGGAAAGTTGTTCTCTGCTAACTTCTTAGTGACAATTGTGATGCAGTCTTGTACTGGTAAGCTTGTAAAAAGTGACTGGACATCAAAACTAACCATTGTCTCATTGTCAGCTAATTGTAGATGTTTAATTTCGCTGACAAATTGGTATGAATCCTTCACAGATGCTCTAGTGTTTCCTCTGAGTGGTGAAAGCACTTTTGCTACGTGCTGAGCCAATCTGTAAGTTGGTGTGTCGATTTGACTCACAATGGGACGTAGTGGAGCATTTTCCTTGTGTATTTTTGGTAATCCATACATTTTTGGAGGTTTTGCACACGATAGGATGAGTGATTTAACATTCAGACCTAACTTTTCGGAGTATTTAATTATTAAAGAGCTAGTGGCCTTTAATATTTTGTTAGTCGGGTCTGATTTGACTATTTTATAAGTACTTTCATCCGATAAAAGTTGTTCAATTTTTTGGTTGTAGTCTGAAGTATCCATCACTACTGTCGCATTACCTTTATCTGCACGGAGAACAGTTAATTCCATCATCGATCGCAGGTTCTTTAGAGCGATAAATAGGTGTTTTGGGAGATTTGGTTTGGGCACTTTGTTATGACGTAATAAAGATGATATATCTTGACGTATCGCCTCCGAATCTTCCCTTTTCATATTGTTAGTGAAGAGACTGTTCTCAACATTACAAATAATGTCTTCATACGGTATCCTACGTGGTGTTACGGCAAAATTTAAACCTCTTGATAAAACCTGAACCGTGTTTTCATCCAGTGTTTGTTTTGACAGATTAATGACCGCGCGTTGTTTGTCTGCGCGGGAGTGAGTGTTATCTATGTCAGGGTACGTTCCATGACTGCACTCGGAGTTGATATAATTTTTGACATTTGATTTGGTGGAAAGTTTTCCATATTTAATAATGTGTTTACTTTTGCATTCATTATATTAGATGTTTCTCGTTTATTTAGTATTTCAATGCAATGTTTAAAATCAAATGCTAATAATACTGTCTTAACTTCACTGGATAATTTCTCAACACTAATATTTAAGAAATGTAGGTCGGAACGTGTGTCATGTATGGCAGCTGGTAACAGTTTTTTACTCGCCTCGAGACAACAAGCTCCAAATTCCACGCCGCCGTCACAGAAACCGAGTGAAACCAGCCACAGTTGAACGGGTCCCAGTTGTCTTGCCATACATAAAAGGTGTCACGGACAAGATTGGCTATATCCTGAAGCGTGCTTCTATCAAAACATACTTCAAGCCGCCCAAGAAGATTATTTATTTATTTATTTATTTATTTATTTAAATGCTTTATTGTACACTAAGTTAACTTAATTACAGAACATTATATTATTACATAGTGGTACAAAAGGCGGTCGTATCGCTCGAGGCAATCTCTTACCGACTACCTTGGGATGGACAGTAAGAGATGGAAAAAAAGAGAGGGCAGTCAATAGTGTACCAAAAAAAAAAATTGAATAAAGAAAAAATAAATTAAATAAAATCATATATGCAAAAAACGTGACATACGAATATAATTACAAAATTAACAAACATAACATATACTAGATATATAAATAAATATATAAATACATGTATATACATATACAAGTGCACAGATATCATAATAATACATACAAATACATACTTATTATACAAACAATCAATCACTTGAAGATTAGTCAATTTCTACCACCTGTCAAGTGCCATATACCTTTGCAAGAACCGGGCGTATATAAAATAGACTGCGACTGTGGCCTCTCCTACATTGGTCAAACCAAAAGAAGCATAGGGACCCGCGTGAAGGAACATATAGCTGACGTCAAACATCGACGTTCAACGAAGTCTGCAGTTGCTGAGCACATAGAAGAAGGCTCCAAGCATTACCTTCGTTTTGACCAGCCCCAAGTCCTCACGAAAGAACACCGTTTCCTACCCAGGATGTTTCGCGAAGCTATTGAAATTAAAAAACATCCAAATTTCAATAGGGAAGATGGCTTGAAGCTTGCACAAGCATGGGATCCAATTCTACACTTAATTAAATCGGAACCCAAAAGACCAACTGCCAGACCTCAAGACACAGTGAGCTCTTTCTGCGTGGATCGGAACGCGAAAACAGATTAGTTATTTAAATTAACTTTTTAATTTAATAATTCAAAATTAAGGGTAGTTAAATTGTAACAGTCACTGAGCGGATGACTAATACCTCAGTCCGCCCCGTGACCACGAAAGCTGTAAAGTGATCGAAACGTCGGGAATTCAAAAAATGTAAAAATTTAACTAAATCCGCGATAAAATCCGTAAATAATAGTCTTATTTCAATGTGTAACATTCGCGTAAATCTAAGAAACCATTATGGAGAGTGCTCGTTGACGTGGAGACAATGTCAGACCATAGATATATCAGGTTTGACATATCTATGACCACTATCACTCGTAACAGCGTCAAGTGTGACCTTCTAGGAAACCGCCACCCTCGCCTCGGTGGGCACAAGCCAGGTGGCGAGGCGGAGCCGGCAATTAGGCCTCAAGGTGGCCGTTCATAAATCCAAGGCCATCTGCTTTCAAGGGCCTCGGAAAGTGCCACCTACTGGAGCCCAAATAGTAGTCGCGGGCGTGAATCTCATCGGCTCTAAGCTCAAATATCTTGGGCTGCTTCTCGACAGCCGATGGGACTTCCGCGCACATTTTTCGGCCCAAGTTGCTGAGGGTAGCAGGCGCGCTAGCCAACCTGCTTGCTTACCTGGAAGGTCCAGGAGACCCTTGCCGAAGGTTACATATGGGAGTCATGCAGTCCATGGCTTTATATGGATGCCCAGTATGTGCTGAGTCCCTGCGCGCCCGCTGTGTCGTTATGTTACGAAGGCCTCAGCGTGCCCTGGCGCAGCGGATGATCAGGGGCTACCGCACGATCTCCCATGCGGCGGCTTGCGTCATGGCCGGTACCCTGCCCTGGGATCTTGATGCCAAATACCCCTCAAGCACATATCATTGGCGAGAAGAGGCCATAGGCCGTGGGGCAATGTCGGTCCTGAGGGAGATCGAGGCAAAAAAAAAGCCTCCTTCCGCAGAGCCGCCGTGGAGGAATGGCAAACCAGGCTGGAAAATCCCAGTGCTGGTGCTAGATTAGTCTAGGCAGTGCGTCCTATCCTCGACCAATGGATGGACAGGCGCCACGGTGCACTGACATTCCGCTCGACACAGGTACTGTCCGGGCATGATTGCTTTGGACATTACCTGTGGCGAGTGGCACGGAAAGAGGAGTCCGTCGTGTGTCACCACTGTGACAACTGCCCGGACGACACAGCCCAGCATACACTGGTGGAATGTCCAGCCTGGGAAGAAGAACGCAGCGCTTTCCGCGCTATTGTAATTTTCTTTTATTTATACCTTACACTCTCAGCCGTTACTGTCTCAATGGTCGGGAATCGAAGGTCGTGGCAAGTGGTGCTCTCTTTTTGTGAGCGAGTTATCTCACAGAAGGAGAGCGCCGAAAGGGATCGCGATAGAACCGATTCCGCCCGTCGGCAAACATATCGGAGAAGACGGCGTCAGTTTAATGGCGATAAATAGACCTGGCGCCCCGCCCTGTGGCAAGGGGGCGAAAAGAATTCCAACACGGTGTTTCCCGCCTGTCGTAGAAGGCGACTAAACGGGACCACTGGGATTATTGGGTGCTTTTAGGGGCACCCTCACCTTAAAGTAATCCCGAGGCGAACGCCCGAATAGGGCTAATGGGGATGCGTACGTGTCGCCCTGTTATGGACGGAGGGGGGGCTATAGGTCTCCGAACTGCATAGGTGGATTGCGGAATAGTACCAGGCGAATCACGCTAGCAGAGACCGCAGTCATCCTAATATGCGCGAAGAGGGCCATCGAGGGGTCGGTATGCCGGCGTAGGATATCAGCGTTAGGGACCCAGCACGGCATTAACATCCCAAAGCCGGGCTGGACGGCTGGTGACCCCGACACATCCTTCCCACATCCCTCCCCCGGGGCTGTGGGAAGAGGACCATAACTAGTTTTTGCCCTCGTTAAAAAAAAGATCAAAACCTAATTGCTTTAAGAAATTTATGAACTTGTTAGTAGGCATGGCTCGGCTTCTTGCCGGTTAAGATACTTTTTAAACCCAGACCACATCAGCAATATATTATTTCGTGTAGGTATGAACTGATATGTTGCTGATGTGAACTGGGTCATCGAATCAACGCACAGCCAAAACAACTGGAGCTAAAAACGTGAAATTTTACACAGGGGTTCCTCTTATGACGTAGGGTAGCACTTAGGAAGGATTTTCGGAAATTCAACCCCTAAGGGTGTGAATAGGAAAAAAAAAACGGTTGTATGGAAAATCGAAACTGTTAAAGCTACAATTGTCATACTTTGCACTTCAGTTAGTCAATCAAAACCAAAAAAATAACTGCATACTTGATTTTTCTTAAATTAACGCTAAAAGGGTTAAAATAGGGGTTGGAATTTTGTACAACCGAACTGTCGGATCAACGCACAGCAGAAACTACTGAAACTACAAACTTGAAATTTCACACAGGGGTAAACTACTGTGACTTAGTGTAGCACTAAGAAAGGATTTTTGAAAATTCACCCCCTAAAGGGTTGGAAAGTTCGTTGTTAGTAGCGATATAATATTTTGCTTTTACGTCCGTATTATTACATTATAATATACACGCAGACGAAGTCGCGGGCAAACACTAATAAATAAAATAATAAATACACCCAACAGTAACATACATAGTCCTGACCACAGAACAGATGAATATGGTTAGAAGGGAAATACAAGCGTTTGACGCGTTGCAAGGTGGTGCATAAAAAGCATAACTGCCGCGGAACATAGTTTAATTTTATTGTATGACTAACATTTTATGGAATTCTTATTCTGAAATAAATTAAGATTTGATTTGATTTGATTTGGAACGGATGATTTGTCAAATCAGTCGTTGTCGAAATGCCGTGGACCGTGGTGCTCCAGCGAAATAGAGTATAAATGCAGATTTGTGCTATTTTATCTTGCAGTTTCAATACGAAAGCGTCGAATATCAATAGAGGAGGAATCTCATACCACTATTAAACCCGGTTTAATTGATATTCACCTTTATTTCATAAAATAGCGGTTATTAATTACGACATTTTGAAGAATTCGATAATATGATAGATGACAAATCAAAAATATACATTGCTGATTACGCGTAGTATACAATGCACGCGAATGCCAAGTTCCTACGCAATCCGAACGCCTTATTTTTGTTATGACAACTTCGAAATTTGTCACATGTCATGCAGTGTTGTAGACAAATATGTACATACATAGTAACTACATCGATGTAGTTATACCTAGATTTCGTATTCTCGTAAATCAGTTTTCATAGGTATTTAACAAAGAAAATTAAATTAAATCCTATAGTAATTTCAAATTGTAGTACTCGTAAAGTTTGGTAACGTTGACGATCTATCCTTATGTTCTAATGTCATAGCTCTGCCAACTTGAGAAAAACATATGTTTGTATCTGAATATACTTTATAATATAGTAACTCATTCGTTTATAGGTTTCCAAGAGTGAGACGATAAAGGCAACAGGTAGAGACAACTGGACTCCTACAAAATCTAGTGTGATTTGTTCTAATAATTCATTTTCGTGAAACAGAAGACAATAAAAAAATCTGTATCATAAGTAATACACAAACTAAAAATAATTAAGTGCAACGCTTATAGAAAAACTGTATCATGGGGATGAAATAATGAAATAAATATAAAATCACTGAAGCGATTGAGGTAAAAAAATTATAATTTGATTATAATAATAAAAATGTTAATACCTCACACACGACTGAAAATCTTGAAAACCCTTTACATATAGATTTGTACTAATAAAATAACTGTATCAAGAAAAACCATTAAGCATATCGTTAAAATAAATTCCAATCTAAAAAACAAAGACATCTTTCCATAATTTTATCGACACTGTAATTCGACAATTGCAAGTTTTCTATATTGAATTTGTGGAGGTTTTGTGTTTCGAAAACGACGACGCTGGTTTTGATACAATTTGACGGCTAATGCCTTTCTAACCATATTCAACTGTTCTGTGGTCCTGACCCACACTAAGATCGAGTCTTGTGTCATAGGTATCAAGAACTACGAGAGACTTTTCGTCTCACAAACACCCAGAGCCGAAACAAATACCTGTGGATCACACAAATATGTGTTTCAGTCTTCAGAGCGGGGATCGAATCCGCGGCTTCACCGTTCACATTTCACAGCCGGCGTCTAACCAACTTAGCCACGGGGCCTGTCAAATATATTTATACTTTATACTTTAGTATATTCCCTTATACAGATTTTCCGTCCCGTTACGCTACACGTTACATTACATGAATGGTGGAATTCCTGTCATGTCTCAATGTGTCTCATGTCTGATAGCATGTAATCCTGCCGTCTACCGTCCCATCCCATCCCTTTGAGTTCGATTATCACAATCATTATTTTGGATTCCACTACGTTGATGCCTGTGATATTTTTTAAATAACCATAATAGTTTTTCTCATATATCTTCCATGTACAGACACTTCCACTGAGCAGTTATAAATTTATTATACGATATGTATAGATTATTTATACCTACAGTTTTTGCATACGGTTTTTGAATATCGACCGAAAATTTTCTTAAAGCCTACATAAAAGATTCATATCCTTATGGAAGTTTACATTTGTACATTTTGTATTTATTAGATTTAAAGTTTTAACGTCGAGAAATTCATCAGTAATTAAAAGTTCTAAGAGATAATATGATTCGCATGAAAACATAATGTATCGTACAATTTATACATAATGCTGCTGGCCAAGTCGATCTATTTATTTAAAACGTAAAGAATTTTTAATATTGATATGGTAATAACTAACGTAATAACTTTATATAGAAGGTCCCTTAAGGACTAAATAAATTAATCGACTTGGTATTACATGCATCTCATAACTTTTTGCGGTCGAAAACCTGAGCTGCGAGACTTGGAATTTTTTTACAGGATGTTTTTGATGGGATTTGTTTAGTCTTTAACTAAACCATCTTTTAATTATTTTTTTAACTATCATTGATTTTTATTAGTTAAACGGCTATCATATCGAAGGAAAGCAGTATACGCCCAAGGCCAAATCATCAACTTGTAAAATTGTTTTGTGTATTTTTCCTATCGTCGTATTTGGGTAGTAAATACATAGTTATAGCAGGACATACAAAGTAGAAATGCATTTATCGATGCCGCGACATCAATTTAAAACAGGGAAATTTATATCGTATTCCCAAAAGATAAGTTTTAATATCCTTTAGTAAAAAATGAACTCCTTGCCATGGCCTTTAATGGCCGTTTTTCAAATTGTAAAAAAGGAGAATGTCCATTCTTAGTATCGATAAAAAATATCGTTAATCCCGATAACGATAATGTTTAAAATTAATTATAGCATTTTTTATGGTTTGCCCTTAAACGTTTGCCTGTTTTGTCCCCGGTGATTGATTTTTATGATTGACATTTTGTGCAGAGAGCCGAAGACAAGAACTGCGGGCCTGGGTCGCAATGATGTTTAAATTTATTGAAAACAATATATATTTTTCATACCCAAAAAGTAGGTTTCATCGAGGCACAAAAATCTTAGCACCTATACTAAGTTTTATAGTAAAATGGGCATTCTTCTTTGGCAATGTGTTCAGTATTGTATGCTGTTTCAGGTTCTGCGTGGTCGCCATTGAACGCAGCGGCAAGTGTGTTGTTGATAGTGTGTTTGTTGTTCGCCGTGGTGACGTACAACGCGTACGCAGCCTTCATCACGTCGGTGCTGTCGGTGCGCGTGGCCAGCGTCGACACCGTCGCTGCTGTCTTGCACTCTCCCAACTTCAAGATCGGCTACATTAGAAATGGAGCGGACCAGATGTATCTTATGGTATTTGATGTTACTCTATACTCCGACACGAACTTCCAATGTTAGGACGTCGTACGTAACAATTCGAGAATAAATAATGTTTATTCTTCTTCTTTATCAGCCCATATACGCCCCACTACAGGGTACGGGCTTCCTCTACAATCGAGAGTACGATTGAGAGTGGTTAGGCCATATAGTCCACCACGCTGGCCTAATGCGGGTTGGTAAAGTGACGTATCTATACATATAAATAAAATTGAAGTGTCAGTTTGTAAAGTGAAAATAAAAAAAAATGACCAACTACATATCGTTATATACATATAACGAAAATGACCTTAGATTTTTTTTGTCTGTCTGTCTGTTTGTTCCGGCTAATCTCTGAAATGGCTGGACTGATTTTGACGGGACTTTTATTGTCAGGTAGCTGATATAATAAGGAGTAACTTAGGCTACATTTATTTAAAAAAACTTTTATTAAAAAAAAACTAAAAAACTAATTAACTTTTTTGGTAAATTCCACGCGGACGAAGTCGCGGGTACATCTAGTACATATAACATCTATAATAGTCTCTTTGAAACTTACAATTCACTTTGAACTTAGTCTCAGGTTATTTATATTTCTTTTTTATTTTATTCTGTATCTGTATCAGCCCATATACGTCCCACTGCAGGGCACGGGCCTACTCTACAATCGAGAATACGATTGAGAGTGGTTAGGCCATATAGTCCACCACGCTGGCCTAGTGCGGGTTGGCGGACCTACATACCATAGAAATTCTTATGAATCGCTATGGTATGCAGGTTTCCTCACGATGTTTTCCTTCACCGTTTTAGTGCGTGGTGATTGACTCAATCAATCAATACACACATGACTCCGAAAAGTCAGAGGTGTGCCCTGGGATTCGAACCCGCGACCACCGTGAACATGTTGGCAGCCGCGTCTAGTCCGTTTACCAACAGGCCACCACTCACTTTATTTTATTTTATTTTATTTATTGCAGTCTACTAAAGATACATTGCTGAACGCATTTTACATCCGTGGTTACTCTTATGCTGAGAACCTCGTGTCTTCTGCGGAGGAAGGATTGGCTCGGGCTGCTAATCAGGATTATGCTTTCTTTGCTGGACAGCGAGCCGCGCGTTCTACACTCAGGTGATATTATTTCAGTATATTATGTTAATTTAAAAACATAAAATATTTGTATTTGATCGATGTCTCTAATTGAAAGATATGTGGGAAAAACTATTAAGGGGGACTGTATTAACGCAATAGAACCCAAAATAATTGATGATTTTTTTCTGTTTGTCTGTGCCTTTGCGCAGGCTAATCTCGGAAAGGGCTAAACAAATTTCGCTTAAATTTAGTATGGAGGCAGCTTACACCTTCAATTAACACGTAGTAAAAAAAGATAAATCTAGATTAAAACGATTTTTTTTGTAACAATTAATTGCTGTGCGAGCCTGCCATTCGCTTGATGGCAAGCGAAATTATAGCTCCTGGTTAGCAACAAAACCAAACAACACCATGAATAACAAAGTAATAAGATACTATGGATAATTAAGTATGAAATTGTTGATGTAAGTAATTCATTTGAATTTATATTATTTCTACAATGAATTATTTTATATTAGGAATAAATATACGCTCACGCCTATTATATCCCCAAAAAGGTATGTAGAGTTGCTACTAATAATACCTCAAGTAGTTCCCTGAGCTAATTTTCATCCGAGAGAGATGTGGTAAAAGGCATATTCACTATTGTCATACCGGCATTAACATAAAAATTGATGCGGCGCGGCGCGGCGCGGCGCTCCATTGGAGCGTTAGTTCTTGTGATAGATAATACACTTTATACTAGTGTCTAGAGCAGGGTTTCTTAAACTTTTTGCAGTCACGGACCACTAACAAAATTTAAAATAGTTCACGGACCCCGCCAAAAAATATTTTAGTTAGAAAAACAAACCTTGTATTGAATACTCATTTTTATTGAACATGGACTTTTATTGGTAGTTTACCATAGTATGCGGTCTATGCGTTTCATTAATAAATAATTATTCCTACATATTTGGTATTTTGCGAACCGCCTTCAATATGTTATGCATATATTTTAATTTGTTGGCTAGTCTAGTCAATAAGCAAATTAATCAACATGTACAAGTACAATTAAATAAATATTGTTATTTGCTTTTCAGTGGAATTTTATTTTATAATTCTTTACTTTATACTAGCTTTTTAGTTTTGAAGTTTTTTACTTTTTATTACGAATTTTAGTTGTATTCTTTTTAATTATGATAGGTATTTAAATGAAAATTTTCTGATAAATACATCAAAAGTTTACTGAGCTGCTGTGGACCCCTGGCACACATGTTACGGACCCCTAAGGGGTCCGTGGACCCCATTTTAAGAAACCCTGATCTAGAGGGTTCTATTTGCGTCAACGGCGCCACTGTAAGTTAGCGTTGCAACGATTTTGTAATTGCATGCTGAAAGTATGACTGAAAGGTTAGTAAGAAAATGATAACAATTCTTATTACCGTAGCGAAAAATCTATTGGATGAAGTTAATTTGATATTTATTTGAGCTTTTTTCTTTCCATGTAATTTTACGAAAAATCTTCAAAAACGTGGTTACAACAATTATCATCAAGCGCTCTGTGCTCTTTTTTTTACAATAAAATTAATGTTATTCAGTTTATTTTCTAATCTCAACCTCATTATCAATTATTTATTAGTTGGCCCTTTTGTTCGTTGGTATTGTTTTTTAAACTATTGTTTATTTTTGTATACCGAGTTCCGTATGTTGTATTGGTTTAACTTAATTAAAGCCTATATCGTATTAGTATGTAATATTAGGCTCACAATTGGTACGGAGTACTCGTATACAGCCCACTGTTGGATGGACCCATGTAATTTGTTTATCCCGTGGTGCTTAATACATCTGGCTTCTCCAGTTGTATATCTTTATATCGGAGGATACATACCTCTCGACTCAATATTTTTTGTCACCCGCTTTGCTGCGGAGGGACGTGGACAACTATTTGTTTCCAACTTCTCCTTTTGTTTTTCTTTCTAATTAATTTCGATGCAGGTTAAAGACAAGCTAGTGTCCCTGAGAGACTCGCCAAGCTCCGGAGCTCGGTGTCAAATCTTTGTGTGCCACTGTTGATCCTCGCTGACTGGAGTTACAGTAGCGGGTGTGAGGGCGGGAAAGTCTCTAAAAAGCCCATTGTTGGATAACTTCACTAGATGTTATAATGTGAGAAAGTCGTAATAATTATTTGTCATGTTAGTCTATTATCGTGTTATGGACGAAAAGAACTGATCTACTTTCAGAATTTTGAAGTTGTATCGGGCGTATTTTGATGCCGTCTTACACCTTAAATATGGGAACAGCCGTAACTATTCTTTACCGTCGACACGAGTACATACGAAATTGTTGGTACGACCTGTGGTAGCACTTCGTTCTGCATTCTAATGCACTTTATTTCAGCGCTAAAAAGATATTTACTGGCTAGGCTTTACTTATTTATAAGTTCTTCTGATACTTAATGAAGTGTTTCTTTTCCAGATCGCTAAGTCAGGCGAGGGGCCGGTGTGCAGTACGTGAGTTGCCCGTGCATTCCACCCGAGCACACTTGGCGTTTCCTTTGGCTAGACGCTCGCCTTATGCTAAGCCGTTACTGACTAGGTATGTGATTATCTATATATGTATATAAAAGAGGAACCTGACTGACTGACTGACGTATCAAGATTCCTAATGTGATGTAGGGTAGCACTAAGAAGACATTTTTATAAATTCAACCCCTAAGTGGGTGAAAAGGGTTAAAAACTGATGTATGGAAAAGCTAAACCGTTAGAGTTACAATTGTCAAACTTGGCAATTTAGTTAATCATTTAAATAGGAAACTAACTGCTTACTTTGTTTTGTTTGGGGTTGAAGTGTTGTGAGATTAGGGTGATTTAATGAGTGTCTAATCAACGCACATCCGAAACTACTGGAGCTAGAAACGTGAAATTTTACACAGGTGATCCTATTGTGATGTAGGGTAGCACTAAGGAAGGATTTTTGGAAATAAACTAGGTACTTTAGTTGTGTTAGTGCGTAGTGGCACAGAATACTAAACTAACATAAGTCAAGCTTCATACAAAGCGCGCAAATCAACGCACACATAGACAGCGTTCTGTATTAGCCCATATACGTCCCACTGCAGGGCACGTGCCTACTCTACAATCTTAAGTACGATTGAGAGTGTTTAGGCCATATGGTCCACCACGCTGGCCTAGTGCGGGTATGCGGACTTACATCATCATCATCATCATCATATCAGCCACAGGAAGTCCACTGCTGAACATAGGCCTCCCCCCAGGATCTCCACAATGACCTGTTGGAAGCGGCCTGCATCCAGCGACTTCCTGCAACCTTAGCCAGATCGTCCGTCCACCTTGTAGGCGGGCGTCCGACATTTCGCTTGCCTGTACGTGGCATCCACTCAAGAACCTTTCGGCCCCAACGGCATAGAATACATACATACCATACGGACTTACATACCATAGATTTTTTTATAAATCGCTATGGTATGCAGGTTTCCTCACGATGTTTTCCTTCACCGTTTTAGTGCGGTGATTGACTATCAATACACACATGACTCCGAAAAGTCAGAGGTGTGCCCTGGGATTTGAACCCGCGACCACCGTGAACATGTTGGCGTCTAGTCCGTTTAACAACAGGCCACCACGCACTTAGACAGCGTTCACCGACACGATATTCGAAACCAGTCGAGACCACTGCGAGAGCGAGTTTCAACCTTTGCGCGAACGCAGAGCGTAGTGTGTGTGGTAACAAAAGTGAAATTAAAAAAAAGTCCCAGGTCACACCTCTGACTTTTCGGTTTCATGGGTGTATTGATAGTCAATCACCACGCACTAAAACGGCGAAGGAAAAGATCGTGAGGAAACCTGCATACCATAGCGATTTATAAAGAATTTCTATGGTATGTAAGTCCGCCAACCCGCACTAGGCCAGCGTGGTGGACTATATGGCCTAACCACTCTCAATTGTACTCTCGATTGTAGAGTAGGCCCGTGCCCTGCAGTGGGACGTATATGGGCTGATACAGATACAGATACTTTAGTTAATCATTTAGAAACAAATATAATTGCATAATCTGTTTTCTTAAAATTAAACCTAAACGGGTGAAAATAAGGGTTAAACTGTTTCATACAAAATCGAAACCGATGAAGTAATTCATATGAAAATCTGTATTTCACCACTTATTTTAAACGGAAAATAATGGCGTGAACTTCTTTTCGAATATAGCATTAAGGGGGTGAATTAGCCCTTAAGGGATGATTTTTTTTAAAATAAGATTAGAACCACTGAATCTGATTTATGTTCTCATAATTTATCTAATTACCAGTCTCAAAATCGATGATGTCGAAGGATCCCTTTTCTCCAAAAATCTAAATTCAAAGTTACTAACAATTGCGCCATTTCCAAGTTTTTTGTTATTCATCCGATCGGATTCAAAATCGATATCTAACAGACCCACTCTTCCAATATTCTAAATTGATAGTCAGAAATGAAAAAAGTTGCTGCTATTTTCAACTCACTCTTTAGTTATTGGTATTTGTGATTTGTATGCGTATTGGGTACGCCTAATGTTGATATTTTTTATCCGAATCGAAATTTAATATTGTGACCACTATCTGGAATGGTTTAGATATAAATCCCGAAAATCCGTTCTTGAAATCCAACAAAATATTAGTATGCTTTCTTTTTGGATAGTAGCTATAAGGAGGTGAAATAAAGGATAATGTAATTACTGAATAGAAAATGAGAAGGAACAAGGAGAATGTTGATTTTTGTACAAAGCTTTTTTAGAGTTCACAATGTAATATCGTTATAACGATATCATGTTTTGCTTTTACGTCCGTATTATAATATACACGCTTACGAGGTCGCGGGTAAAAGCTAGTTATTTATATTGGATCTGTATGTTTACATATATATATCAAAGTAGTATATGTCGGATGTCGGTAATAAAACTCATTGTGTTAATTATTTAATTATAATTATCACCACACGTTATAATTAACGGATTAACGATTTATCCGAATATCTGCGACAACTTGTTACTTTATAGTAAACTCGCGTATACTTCACTGCCGACTGCTGGATCTCGAATGCCTTGCCTACGGTTCGGAGGCGGTTTATATTGCAAACTATCATGCTCCCACTCTTAATCTGACTGTGGGTAGTGAAATAGAACCACAACAGGGTTTCCTTTAATAAAGTTACTTCTGCAACTACCCGTAGATTCCTTACGGCCGATTTACAATTATTTAACATATGGGCTTTACACAAGAACACCCCGACATATATATTATTTTATTAATGTTTTCGTGTATTTGTATGTAAAGAAATTTAATGTCCTCGATAGAAACCCAGTTGTTTTTATTACAACCTGAATGATACATGAGGATTTGGTCACATGATTAAAAGTTAGTATTATTTCATGTGTACTCAAAGAAATTGCAAAATTATAAGAGTTCCCATCCTTTAAAGGTAGAAATGGATCAGGCGGTGGAGAGGAAGGAGTGGAATTATTTGTATCTGAATGTGTCCCAGAATGAACGATATGCAACACAAAGTTTCGTGTAGGCGCAGATTATGTAAGACAATGGTTTATAACACGACTAAATCTGTTCTTTTACGCTGTTATTATATAGCTTAATATTATAATTGTTCTGGCTTCGTGTTCCGAGATTTATTAATTCACATGTAGTAGTCCCGGCTACGCCACAATCCATCCGCACATAGTTTACCAACCCACATAAAAAATAAAAATTGTGTCGGCAGGCGTCCTACCTACCGATAAATCATTCGTTCGTCGTGCTCGCCCGTCATCGCCCGTAGTATTGAATTACAGGAAAAATAAACATAGGTATCATTGTTATTATATCCAAATTGTGATTATGCCAAAGCGGAAACGTAGCAGGGAAGAAAAGTGGAGAAGAAAACTCAAAAAGTATGAATATAAACTAATGGGAAATCGAAGTCGGTCGTGATCGTCTGATGGTACGTTAAATGAAAATTTATTTTGAAGTGCTTATTTAAAAATAAAATAAAGGGAAACAATAACTTCGATTTAACACACGAGGTTGTGTATAATATTATTTGCTTCGAGTCAATACGAGATATTGGCCAAAAGCTATTTTATAATGAGTTAATGCGAGACATTAACCATATTTTTATGCATAAATGAGCGGGACCCGGCGCCTGTGACGGCATCCTCGCCGCTGAACACGCAACGAGCACACCGCAGATCTATAGAACCCACCGTGTACCCTCGCTTGCCCCGCTCAGACACGCCGCCACATAGCGTAGTCGGGGCGCCGGCGGAGGCTCTGATGCCATCGATGAGGACATCGCAGCAGGGGCATGCTCCTGTGGATACACATATACACCCAATGCCTGAGGGATTACCAGGGAAGCTCGAGGTATTTCATGCGGCTGATCCCGAACTTTTGCAAGCATTAGGGGCTATTTGAAGCGGAAAATGATGAGTGGGGGCCCGACATTATAAGCGACTTAGCAAAACGGTGAGAACCAATCCTTAAAGATGGACTAAAAAAGGAAATACGAGAGGATTTATTTAAAAAATACGCTTTCCCAAAAAAAAAAATGCCTGTTTATTAAAGCACCCATATTAAATGCCGAAATTGGTGCCGTTCTTAACGAATCTGCAAAAAATTGCGATGGTGCGTTGGTGAGGAAACAAAACCAGCTCGGTTGTGCTCTGGCAATTTTGGATAGAACGATGTCGGATATACTGATAATGTCCATCAGTACATCTTAATTTATCCGATATGGCAAAAATATTGGCAGATTCTCATTATTCCGAGACAGAAACTAGGCGCTCTCTTATAACACCGATAGTAGATAAAACAGGATCGAAAACGCGACAGTCATTTGTTTGGTCAAAACCTCGGGGATTTTATTAAAAATTCTCGAGGTATACAGAAGACTGGCAAGTTTTTACCGGTGGTAGGTCTCTCATATGTGAGAGGCTGCCTGGGTGGGTACCACCGCAATGTCTATTTCTCCCGTCGAACAGCAGCTTAAATGCACTGTTGTGTTTCGGATTGAAGGACATTATAGCCAGAGTAACTACTGGACATATTGAGACTTAACATCTTATGTCTCAGGATGGCGAGTGCAGTGGAATGCCAAGCATTGCTTTGTAATTCAAGGTGTTGTTTTGCCTTGCTACTCTTCATGAGCGGTCGCATCGCTTACCATCAGGCGAACGGCATGCTCGTATCGCCATTCACTGCAATAAAAAAAAAAAAACAAAATTGACACAACCTGCAGCTGTGTGTATAAATAATTTAAACTCGAGGGGCCCGTCATCTTGGCACGGCAAGCTGACCGAACAATCGAGATGCGAGTGCCCCAGTATCAACAACACCGCCGCCGTGCACCCTTTCAACAGGCTCAGAACTATCGCGCGCCGCCGCTTACGTCAGCGCAGGTTGCCGCCGGGCTAGCAGCGCGGCCGAACCGCAGGCAAGCGGCAGCGGCTACCATACAAACGCAAACTATAGAATCTCAGGTACGCGGAGGTCGTCTTAAATATTTTATTGAGTCATAGAAAAATATTACTAAAGGTAATAGTATTTTAAATATCATTTCTGGTTATAAAATTATTTTTATTGGTCTGCCTTTTCAAAATAATTTCTTTAATATCTCTAAGTAAATCAGATAAAGCCTACAAGTCTGTTTTAATATCTTGGAGGCTAATTGAATCGAATGATTTTGAACTGGAGATGTATACGGACGCTTCGCGGCTCGGTTGGGGAGCTGTGTGTCGCAAGCAAAAGATAGGTGGTTCCTTGAATTCAGACGAGACAAATCTTCACATAAATTATTTAGAGCGTTTAGCAACATTATTTGGATTGCGGTATTTTGCTAGCAAATGTAGTAATTGCCAAATTCTATTGAGAATAGACAATACGTCAGCCATTGCTTATATTAACAGAATGGGTTACGTTCAATTTCCTCACGTCAATGCTATGGCCTGAACAATCTGGACTTGGTGTGAAAAACGCAATATTTTTCTTTTCGCTTTATATATTAAGTAGTCGTTTAACGATAGTGAATCCAGAAATATTGATATTGAATGCGAATTGCATCATAAGTCGTTCGAAAAAATCATTTGTGCTTATCGAACGCCAGACATAGATCTCTTTGCTTCTCGATTAAATGCAAAATGTGAGAAGTGTATCTCATAACAAAGGGACCCACATGCCTACAATGTCGATGCCTTCACAATCAAATATGAATGTTTATTTACGCGTTCCCACCGTTTGCCCTTGTTTTGAAGGTTTTGAATAAAAGTTACGGTTTTTAAATCCCTTGTTACATTAAAAAAAACCTCCTAGTCAATATTTACTTTCTTCTAATTTCAGAGACCTTCATCCTTTACACCGACATCTTTCCCTGGCAGTCAGCGTCTTATCCGTGAAGCGTTAGCTAATCAGCAAGTTCCTCCTGCAGCCCTAGATGTAATGATGTCATCTTTGTCCAAAAGCACATTATCACAATACACATCCAGTTTCAAGCTATGGCATTATTGTATGAAAAATAGATCTAGATGTCATGGAAATATCCGTTTATAACGTTTTGATCTTTTTGTCCGAATGTCTGAATAATGGATTTTCGTATGGGACGTTAAATACCCACCGTACAGCTTTATCCTCTATTTCTAGAAATAAGGTGGGAGAAGACAAACGGGTTTTTTAAAGGGGTGTTTAAAATTATACCATCGTTCCCTAAATACCATAGTACATGGAATCCAAATGTTGTGTTAGATTACTTAGCTGGCTGGTATCCTACTAAATCTTTGACCTTAGAGCAAATTAGCAAAAATTTTGTCATGTTGCTAGCCTTAGTTACTGGGCAAAGATGCCATTATCTTTAATTAGAATTTCTAATATTATTTTATAAAGATACAATAATTATTGTAAGTAAGGGTATAACTATAACGTCTACTGTAGATAAATCTGCGCAAATTCTTGATTTACCTTTTTTCAGACAACAGTCCGGCGTTTGTCCAGCGAAAACCTTGTTATTTTATATAAAAAAAGACAATCTCATAGAATGACTAGCGGTGTCCTGATAGATCAACTTATTTTAACTTTTTAACTTTAAAAAACCGTTTCATGCGGTTACTTCGCAAACTATTGGCTAATGGATAAGCCAAACCTTAGCCGCTAGTGATATCGATATATTATGGGCCAAGTGATTAATGCGGGCAGTATTCATAATGCCTGGGCAGTATGAATATTGCCGAGCCATATCGGGCCAAGTGATAAATTACCATATATATTATTTAAACTCACCTATTTATCACAATGCCAGGGCATTATGAATATGGCTACATGATGATCGGGCAATGTGTAATAGGTGATTTTTTACGTGGTGCGCTGCCGCATTGTCGCATCTGCGATAGACCCATAAATTAGAAAGGTTGAATTGATCTGCTTATGTTTAGTTGTTTTTTAACGTCCGAAACATTATCTTCAGAAGAAAAATGGTGTACCCACTTTATGGATCAGTTAGGTCAACTGTGCCCCAAAACCGACTCGGAACACCCCGATTTCACGTAGTCTTTTGGCTACCAACCCTAGAGTGTATATAAAAAGCCGGAGGGAGAGCAGCCCCCGCCCGCTGTAACGAAGGATAGGCAACCTTACCTAACCTTTAGGGGGTTAACGTCACTCGCGTCCGTAGGCTTTGACTCTAGATTCCCTACACGTGACCCCTGGGTAGTGCCAAATGAGTGACACAGTTAGTGGTGGTAGGACTTTTGTGATCCGTTTTGTGTCCGCCCGGGTAGCGACCACCGTCCACGAGGCGTAAAGACCGCCATAGTGATCTCCGTAAGGAGATCGCGTTCCGGGATCAGCCTATGGTTTTCCGGTTTTGTCGAGGTTCTTGAGTCCGGGCATGAGGTTGTACCGTGTGGGTATTTTCGGTCCTTTGTCGAAGGGAGGAACGTTGATCCGCCGGCCAGGGAGACCCGTAGAAACGGTTGTCCGCTGGCCGCCCGCGGTATAGTACAGGGGCCCAATCGGGGCTAACCACCTCGAGAGGCTGCCTCACCATGCCGCGCATAATCTTGGGTGGGTCCGTCGTGCCGGTTGGTGACCGGAATTGGGGTCCCAGCGGCCCATCCCGGTAGGGTGCGGGGGCCCTTCCGTCTGGCGGATCAATTAGCTTCCTGCCGACCCTTTTGTGCCGGTGCCCATTCGGCCTTCTTAGTGACCGAACTTAAGATCCTCGTTACCTCTTCACCAATCCCACCCTTTCTTTATGACAGTGCAACTAAACAGAGCAGGTCCTTCAGCGGTGCTTAACCCCACCACCGCGTTCACTATGGAGTTCACTAACATCCGCGGACTCCATACGAACCTCAATGCCGTCCACCACCATCTCGAGACGGCCAGGCCTGCTTTGCTCTTCCTAACGGAGACGCAGATTCGTTGTCCGGCCGATAATTCTTACCTGTTGTATCCCGGTTATTCGCTTGAAGTAAACTTCAAGCCTAAAGCCGGGGTATGCTTGTATGTTCGATCGGACATCAGCTGTCGCCGTTTGCACTGCATGGAGGACCCCTCCTTCTCCGCTCTGTGGGTGCACGTGGATCTAGGTTCCTTGAGCCGCATCTACGTGTGCCTTTACAGGTCTCACAACGGGGACGATGAGATGACTCGGCTGTTCAAATATCTTAGCCAGGCGGCTGATGACGCGCAGGCGCAGTTCCCGTCGGCCGAAATGGTGGTCTTGGGGGATTTCAATGCTCATCACGAACTGTGGCTGGGCTCCTCCAAGACTGATCATGCTGGCAGAGCTGCCTATGCATTCGCTCTGACTCATGACTTGACACAACTGGTGAACCAGCCCACCAGGATCCCGGATGTGGCGAGTCATGCGCCTTCTCTGCTGGACCTTCTGCTGGCGAGTCACCCAGCCGGGTATCGTGTGACCGTTAGTGCACCTCTGGGCACTTCCGATCACTGCCTGGTTGGGTCGTCAGTACCGATCGCATCACCTCCACGTCCCGTGCAGGTTAGGCGAAGGGTCTGGCATTACTCGTCGGCAGATTGGGATGGTATGCGGGAATATTTTGCATCCATCTCTTGGAGGCAGCGCTGCTTTGAGGGTAAAGATCCCTCAGCAAGTGCCAACGCTATTGCTGACGAGATTAGACTTGGAATGGAATATTACATTCCTTCCTCTGAGATCGCCAGTAAGGGCCGTGGACGCTCCTGGTTCAATCGTGCATGCGCCGATGCTGTCGGTGACAAACAGGCGGCGTATCGCGCTTGGATCAGGGGTCGCGCCATGAAGGATCCGAATATCAGTTCCCTCAAAGAAGCCTACAACCGTGCCACCAAGGCCTGCAAGAAGGCCAACGTTAGGGCGGATGCCCAGCACGTTAGCAGGATTGGGCGTGCGTTGGCCGATCACCCAACTAGCAGTCGTGCTTATTGGAGGTTGACCAGGGCCGTTCAATCTAACTTCTGCCGTCCAGCGTTGCCGCCGCTGAGGTACCCAGAAGGGTCGCTGGCCCACAAGCCGCAAGAGAAGGCTGCCTTGCTGGCAAATCTCTTTGCGGCTAATTCCCGCCTCGAAGACCGTGGTTACCAGACGCTGCCCACACTGCCTGATTGCGGTTTCTCAATGGCAGATATTCGCATCAGGCAGTGTGATGTGCGGCGTGAGTTACGGTCTCTCAATGTGCGGAAAGCCAGTAGTCCGGATGGGATACCAGCGGTGGTTTTAAGGGCTTGTGCAGCCGAGTTGTCTCCTGCACTGACTCGCCTCTACCGAGCGTCTTACCACACAGGTGTTGTGCCGGAATCTTGGAGGGAGGCCAATGTGCAACCGATCCCCAAAAAGGGTGATCGGTCGGACCCTACCAATTACCGCCCTATCGCTATCACCTCATTGATGTGTAAGGTCATGGAGCGGATCATAAACGCTCAATTGGTCCGCTACCTGGAGGATCACTCGTTGATCAGTGACCGACAATACGGGTTCCGTCATAATCGATCGACTGATCTTCTAGCGTCGGGTCGTCTAGATCGGGTGATCTTCTAGCGTCTGCATCGCTGGGGTGAGGCGATTGACCGGCGTGGCGAGGCTCTTGCTGTGAGCCTCGACATTGCCAAGGCGTTTGATAGGGTCTGGCACCGTGGTCTTCTGTCCAAGCTTCCGGCATACGGTCTACCCGGCAACCTGTGTTCGTGGATTTCCGGCTTTCTGCATGGGCGTAGAATACGTGTAGTCGTCGACGGACACGCTTCGGCGCTCATGTCGGTAAATGCCGAAGTTCCTCAGGGCTCGGTGCTGTCGCCCACCTTGTTTATTCTGCATATCAATGACATGTTGCCGCTTGGCAACATTCATTGCTATGCAGATGACAGCACGGTTCATGGGCGATACCACTGCGGGCCTCCAGGTTGCCGAGTTGAAACTGTGAAGGGACGCGAAGATCTTGTCATTGAGCTCAACCGGACCTTGGATCTCATTTCTACATGGGGTTCCAGGAATATGGTTGAGTTCAATGCCCAGAAAACCCAGGTGTGTGCGTTCACGTGCAAAAAATCCCCGTTCTCTCCCCTCCCCATTCTTCAGGGTGCTTCCCTCTCAATGCGGAATGACCTTAATATCCTTGGTGAGGATATCCGCTGTGATCTCAATCCAAGGAATCACATCGAGGGCGTAATAACTGCCACATCACGCAGGGTTGGAGTCCTAAACAGGGTGCGTCGGTTTTTCACGCCCGGTCAGCTTTATCGTTTATATAAAGCGCAGGTCCGGCCAGGTATGGAGTACTGCTCGCACCTCTGGGATGGATCCGCCCAGTACCTGCTCGATGCCTTGGATGGATTGCAGCGGCGGGCCATCCGCATTGTGAATGATGCAGACGTTACGACCAACTTAGAGTCGCTACAACTCCGGAGAGATGTCGCCTCTCTAAGCGTGTTCTACCGCCTGTATCACGGTGAGTGCTCTGAAGAATTGTTCAACTTGATCCTCTCCTCTCCATTCCTAACCAGAACCATAGCTTGACGGTGCACACCATCCCGGCGCGAACCAAACGGTTCACGAACTCGTTTTTGTGCCGCACCGTCAGGCTGTGGAATTGTTTGCCGTCTCACGTGTTCCCTCCTTCCTACAATCCTGGGTCCTTCCGCCGTGGTGTGAAGAGGCACCTTAGCAGGCCGGCATAATTGTTTCCATTGGCATGGGACTGCCGTCCGATGCCAATGGATACTCTGCCTGGGCGGCATTGGCACTTACCATCAGGTGCAATGCCGCCACTATGCCAGGCCACCATAAAAAAAAATAAAAATAAAAAAAAAACCGTGCGAGCAGCAAACGCCGGAGGCGACCAGCAAGCCGAAGCTGCGGAGGTGAGCATGGGTGCCTATCTTTTGTTACGCAAGGGCGAAGGGGCTGAACTTCCCGTAGCGCCGGAGACGATGCAGAAGCTAATTTGTATTGACAACAAGTGTTTAAAGGGTTAGGTTGTTATAATAGATATTTCTCAGGAATGGTGCGTCACCTTTTCATGGGAGTGGTACCAGGGCAGGTGCGACACTCCCTCTCCCCCTCCACTCCTCCCAACCCACCCCCTCGTGCTGCCCTATTCTAAATTCTTCTACTTCGGCTCATTGTTTTGATTTTGATTCGCTTTACATCACTCTGCCCAATAGGCACTTAGCATTATTCATAATGTCGGGACAATGTGATAAATTGATTGTTTATAATCACATTGCCCGCTCTTATTGGGCATTATTAATGTTGACGACGCACGCACACATCACCCGGCGTAATACACAGAACGCATTTTGTAAGGTCTCGTCACGCCACGATCGCAGTATGTGTGGGCGGATTGGGTGCATTTTTATTGTTTTTTGACATGTTTTTATTGAATAGCTTCGCACCCACCGCTCACACATTAATGATTCATGTATCATTTTAAAGGGCGTGACGAGACCAATCTAGTGATATACGATAATTAATTGTACGTAAGATACTTACGGAAATAAAGAGGAAAATGACCGCGCCCCGAAGTGAAAACGGAACCAAAAATAGGAACATTTCACGGGGGTCTCCCTATGGTAACGCCTCGGAGTACTTAAGCCGGCAAGCAAAAATAGGAAATCACTGGATCCAGAAGAGCTCTCCGAGGAAGAAACTGAAGAAACCTGAAGACACTCGAAGCCTCAAGAGACAGAAGAAACCTGGGAAAAACCCTGAAGAAAGAAGCCCGAAGTACGAAGCGATCCGGACTGCGACGTTGCTTGCCGGCGTCACTACGATCGAGTACTCCGAGGCTACCATAGGGCGGGGCGTGGTCGATTCCGCGTATATTTTATATCGTGTGTATCATTACGTTGCCCGTCCTATACAAACCGCACCTTTCGGAGCGACATTCCTAGGGGCTAGACGTCAAATAGAGTGCCCGAACACGCACCAGGGGGTGCATACGCTGGGCTCCGGCGCCCGAGTTGAGGACTCGGATTCTCGCCCAGTGAAGTCGCGGCGGAACGTTGGTGCCCGTCTCCGGGTTCCCGACCTCCGCACGCCTACAGCTGGTCCTTCGAGCCGGATCGTTCGCCGCACTCAAGATGCCAGTCACTAGAAGCACGAAGGGCGCTCCATCAAGCCTTCCAGCAGCAACGACCACCACGACCCCGACGACCGGCGCGACTACGGCGCCCCGAGTTGAAGGCACGTCGGGATCTACGGTCACCACGACGTGGTCACATGGGACCACAACCACTGCAACAACCGCTACAGAAACTCCTCGCGCACCCGGACAACGTGAAGACGTACCGGCTGCGACGGTTCGAAGAGGACGCTCGACGCGGTCAAGTAACAAGAGGAAGGAGCTGGAAGCGAGGGCAGAAGTTGCGCGCCTCGAGCATGAGGCGGCGCAAGCAGCGGCAGCGGCCGCTCGAGCGCGACTCGAATTACTTCGAGTCGAAGAAGACGACGACGACTCGTCTACGGGTACAGGTGAGGATCCAGTCAAAGAAGACGCCGTGTCGAAGTGGGTGCAAGCCACTACAACGGCGCCCGTGAAAGAATACGAGGTCGAAGCTGTCACCGAAGAGACCAAGCCCAGCGACGCACCGAAGAGCGACGCATGCGGTTTGGCAGAAGCAATAGTGAAGGCCATCAACGCAGCTCCGCGGGCCGGGACGTCGGCTCCGGCGTTCCTGCACGAACTACCGCCGTTCGACGGTACATCGGGAGAATGGATCGCCTTCAACACAGTTTATGAAGACACAGCCTCGTTTTTCAGTCGGCCACAGAACATGGCCCGACTGCGGAAGGCCATCAGGGGGATGCGGTGAAGAGCGTCCTGTACTCCGACTGTACACCAGAGGAAGTCATGGAAGCCTTGCGCCGCAGATTCGGGAGACCAGACGCCTTGGTCTTAGGCGAGTTGGAAAAATTGAAGAGCTTGCCAAGAATCAATGAAAACGCGCGCGACGTGTGTATCTTCGCGAGCCAAGTGAACAACACCGTTGCAGCGATCCGGGGCTTGAAGAAGCCACAGTATCTCCATTCGCCGGAGATTATGAAGAGCATAGTGGACAAGATGCCTGCGGTGATTCGGTACCGATGGTACGACTTCGCCGCGGACACAGAAGAGGAGGCGCCCGAACTCATCTCGATGATGAGGTTCTTGAATAGGGAGGCCGACAGATGCAGTCCGTATGCGGTACAAGAGGTGGTCCGACCACGGGCTCCTGTGCGACAAGCCGCGCACGTCGCCGTGGATCACCACGAAGAAAGAGTAGTGAAGACGATTTGCTCACACTGCAACGGCGATCACCGGATGCTGGACTGCCAAGATTTTGGAAGAGCAGCGGTCAAAGACAGGTGGGACTCAGTGAAGAGGAGCCGCCTTTGCTTCAAGTGCCTTCAAGGGAGGCACAGGAAAGAATGTCGAAGGCCGCCGTGCAGGAAATGCAAGCGCGCGCACCACATACTGCTTCACGAGGAGCGGAGCCCGGTGCACCGAGAAGAGGCAGTGGAAGAAGCGGCCAAAGAAGTGGCAAACAACGTGCGCCTTCCTGTGAACGCGACGGTGGGAGCGAGAGCATTCCTCAAGATGGTCCCGGTGATCATACACGGGCCCAAAGGAACAAAGAAGATAATGGCTCTACTGGACGAAGGGTCGACAGTTACCCTTCTCGACTCTGCAGTCGCGGAAGAGGTTGGACTCAGTGGACCGCGCGAGAACCTCACTCTGGAGACCGTCGGAGGCAAGATAGTCTCGAAGAAGGACTCCATGAAGCTGGACGTGCAGCTGAAGGGCGCGCACCAGAAGAAGATGAGGTTGCTGAAGGGCGTGAGAACGATAGACGATATCAGTCTCACGCCCCAGAGACTCGACCGAAAGAGGCTGCGGGAATGCGCGCACCTCAAGAAAATAGCGGAACAGCTGTACTACGAAGAAGAGTCTCCAAGGTTGCTAATAGGCCAGGACAACTGGGAGCTGATAGTGTCCAGAAGCACCAGAAAAGGTAGAAAGAATCAGCCAGTGGCATCCTACACTCTGCTGGGATGGGTGCTCCACGGTTTGGACGGGAGAAGCGCGCAGGCCGTGCGCTTCGGAAGATACGCTCACGTCTCCTCTCGAGAGGACGATTTGGAGGCGCTGGTTAAGGAGCACTTCGCCGTGGAATCGCTCGGTGTGCAACCAAGGAGACCGACGACAGACGCAGACGCCAGAGCCCTAGCACAGCTGGAGGAGTCCACCAGGCGAACGCCGAGCGGGCGTTACGAGGTTGGGCTTCTCTGGAAGAAGGCGGACAAGGTGTTGCCGGCGAACTACGAGTCGGCCGAGAACAGATTGAAGTCCATAGAAAAGAAGCTTGACAAGGATCAGGACTTGAAGAAAGAGTATCAGCGTCAGATACAAAACCTGCTAGACAACGGGTACGCCGAGGAAGCGGGACCAGCAACGGGCAAGAGAGTGTGGTACCTGCCGCACTTTATGGTCACCCACCCGACCAAGGGAAAGAAGAGGCTAGTGTTCGACGCGGCTGCAAAATGCGAAGGGGAGAGTCTCAACGACGCGCTTCTACCCGGACCGGATCTGCTACAGTCGCTGTTCGGCGTGCTACTAAGGTTCCGACAGCGTCCTGTCGCGGTGGTAGCGGACATAAAGGAAATATTCCTACAGATAAAAGTAAGGAACGAAGATCGCGACAGCCTTCGTTTCTTGTGGAGGCAAGACAAGAGGGACGGGCCGCCGAAAGAGTTCCGAATGAGCTCGTTGGTCTTCGGCGCCGCCTGTTCACCGAGCGCCGCGATCTACGTCAAGAATAGAAACGCGGCCGAATTCAAGAAGTATCCGGAGGCAGCTGCAGCGGTGGAGAAGAACCACTATATGGATGATTATCTGCAGAGCTTCTATAGCGAAGAAGAAGCCATCCGGACGGCAAAGGAGGTGGACATGATCCACCGCGCCGCGAGCTTCCACTTAAGAAGCTGGGCGTCGAACAGACCAGGTGTGCTGGCTGCACTTGGCCAGCACTCGAAGGACGGCGAGGTGGAGCTGGGCTCCAAAGAAGAAGGTGCGCTGGGGCTCCGATGGTTCCCGGCGGAAGATTGCTTGGGCTTCCGAGCGCGCCCAGCGAGTGCAATCTACGAAGGAGCGACGCCGACAAAGCGACAAGTTACGAGCGTGGTCATGTCAACCTTTGACCCACTAGGATTGGCAGCTCCGATCCTCATACAGGGAAAAAGGCTGATTCAAGACATATGGAGAAGCGGCGTCGGGTGGGACGAGCGCATCGGAGCCGAAGAAGAGCAGCAATGGAGAACGTACATAGACAACCTGCGCCTGCTGCAAGACCTGCGGTTGCCGCGGTGCATCACGCGCACCGCACACGAGGGGGAGCTCCACGTGTTTACCGACGCCAGCGAAGTGGCCTACGTGTGCGCGGTGTATTGGAGGCAGTGGACGGAACAGGACAAGGGTGACGTCACGCTACTCGCCGGCAAGGCGAGAGTCACGCCGCTGAAGCCCGTATCCGTGCCGCGATTGGAGCTGCAAGCCGCGCTGCTGGGGACCCGCATGGCACAGTCCGTCAAGGAGGAGCTCGACTTAGTGGCCACCAGGACCACGTACTGGACGGACTCGAGCACGGTCCTCGTTTGGATCAAGAGCGATCCGCGAACATTCAAGCCATTCGTCGCTCACAGATTGGCCGAGATCGAGGACACAACGAAACCACAACAATGGCGCTGGGTGCCCACGAAGGAGAATCCAGCCGACGACGCGACACGGAAAGTTCCGAAGAATTTCGGCGCGGACCACAGATGGTTCAAGGGTCCGGCTTTCCTGCGCGAGGCCGAAAATAAGTGGCCTCGCGCCCGTCAGTTCAAAGCTCAACGAACAGGGGAAGAGAAAGAGACGCAAACAACGACCGCCGTTAGAGAAAAAGCGAGTAAGTTCGCGACGCCGTCACCGGAAAGATTCTCGCGGTGGACCAGATTGGTAAGGGCCACCGCGAGGGTGTTGTTGTTCGTGCGACTGTGTCGAAAGAACGCGGTTGGCGCCGTGAACAGGGCGGAGCAAGACCCCGCCTGGAAGCCATATCAGAAGAAAGGAGCGGCAGAAAAGAAGACCACCGTTCGGGAGCGAATGAGCAGGAACCTGCTGCCGCTCGATCCGGACGTGATACGCGAGGCAGAGAGGCTGCTGCTGAAGAGGAGCCAAGAAGAAGAATTCGAAGAGGATATTGGTCGCATTCGCAGCGGGAAGCCGCTACACAAGGGTAGCAGGCTGAGAGGGCTGGCGGTCAACATAGGAGACGATGGGATCATAAGGATGCACGGGCGCATAGATGCGGCCACCGGCGTCACCAAGGATTACAAGAGGCCCATCGTGCTCGGCGGTAGTCACCGCGTAACGAAACTGTTAATACAGCATTTTCACGAACTGTTACAGCACGGAAACCACGCGACTGTCCTGAACGAGCTGCGGCAGAGATTCTGGGTGCTAGGATTGCGCTCAGCGGTGCAGAGTGCGACGGGGTCAGCCGCAGGAACCGCCGACGGGAGACTTGCCTCCAGAACGACTACAACACGGGGCCCCACCGTTCACCCATGCGGCGGTGGACTATTTCGGGCCCATGACCGTCACCGTCAGGCGGCGTCACGAGAAGAGGTGGGGCGCGCTGTTCACGTGCATGACAACGAGGGCCGTGCATGTGGAACTGGCCGCGTCCCTGTCGGCAGATTCAATGATATTGGCCCTGAGAAGAATGGCGGCAAGGAGAGGGATGCCGGTCACTATCTATAGTGATAACGGCACGAACTTTGTGGGCGCAAATAAGGAGTTACAGGAGGCGGCGGAAGGCCTGAAAAACGAAGCGTTGGCGACGGCGGCCGAGGAAATGGGCGTGCGGTGGAAGTTTATTCCGCCTGGCGCGCCCCACATGGGAGGAGCATGGGAGCGTCTGGTTCGCTCCATCAAGGCGGCGCTGGCGGCAACGCTACGGGAGCGGTGCCCGAAGGAAGAGGTTCTGCACACGCTGGTTGCGGAGGCAGAACACATCGTGAACTCGAGGCCTCTAGTGGAGGCAGACGACCCGGCACAAGAAGCCCTAACGCCCAACCATTTTTTAATAGGCAGGTCGTGCGGAGCTCGTCGACTAGGAGTGTTCGCCGACGAAGACGCGACGAGTAAGAAGACTTGGAGGGTGGCGCAGCGGCTCACCGACCACTTTTGGAGTCGGTGGGTGAAGGAATACCTCCCCACTCTCCTGCCGAGAAGAATCGCCGGGCGGTCAGGCGACGGGCGCGATCTGCAGTGCGGGGACACGGTCCTCATAGTGGACTCCGCACTGCCGCGCTGTGTGTGGCCCAGAGGCCAAATCATCGCGGCGCACCGGGGACCCGACGGAAGAATAAGAATCGTCGAGGTGCGGACGGCGAACGGCGTGCTGCGGCGACCGAGCACCAAGGCGGTGCTCCTCGTCCCGGCGGCAGCAGCGGCGGCGTCGTCCGACGAAGAAGAAGGTGCTGCGCACGAGGGGGAGAATGTTGACGACGCACGCACACATCACCCGGCGTAATACACAGAACGCATTTTGTAAGGTCTCGTCACGCCACGATCGCAGTATGTGTGGGCGGATTGGGTGCATTTTTATTGTTTTTTGACATGTTTTTATTGAATAGCTTCGCACCAACCGCTCACACATTAATGATTCATGTGTCATTTTAAAGGGCGTGACGAGACCAATCTAGTGATATACGATAATTAATTGTACGTAAGATACTTACGGAAATAAAGAGGAAAATGACCGCTCCCCGAAGTGAAAACGGAACCAAAAATAGGAACATTTCACGGGGGTCTCCCTATGGTAACGCCTCGGAGTACTTAAGCCGGCAAGCAAAAATAGGAAATCACTGGATCCAGAAGAGCTCTCCGAGGAAGAAACTGAAGAAACCTGAAGACACTCGAAGCCTCAAGAGACAGAAGAAACCTGGGAAAAACCCTGAAGAAAGAAGCCCGAAGTACGAAGCGATCCGGACTGCGACGTTGCTTGCCGGCGTCACTACGATCGAGTACTCCGAGGCTACCATAGGGCGGGGCGTGGTCGATTCCGCGTATATTTTATATCGTGTGTATCATTACGTTGCCCGTCCTATACAAACCGCACCTTTCGGAGCGACATTCCTAGGGGCTAGACGTCAAATAGAGTGCCCGAACACGCACAAGGGGGTGCATACGCTGGGCTCCGGCGCCCGAGTTGAGGACTCGGATTCTCGCCCAGTGAAGTCGCGGCGGAACGTTGGTGTCCGTCTCCGGGTTCCCGACCTCCGCACGCCTACAATTAATATTGCCCGGGCATTATGAATAATGCCCGATTAATCACTTGGCCCATAACAGATACATCGGTTTTCAGTGCTCATAGCACACGCCACGCAGCGACGTCGGCTGCCCAGCAAGTTGGCGTTAGTGTCGATGTCATTAGGCGGACTGCGGGGTGGATAGAACACTACGTAGTATTCGCTAACTATTATAAAAGATCAATTATTGAAAATGGGACAAATTTTGCAAATGTAGTATTTTATCACTTTATTGATTAAACATTCATCTTCTATTTGTGGATGCGTGTTTTACTTATTTCTACAACATTGAGAACTCTCTTAACATCTACATGTGAATTAATAAATCTCGGAAGACGAACACAGAACAATTAAGAGATGAAACGAACTTACCTGAAGTGAAGTTCGATTCTAAATTGTTTTTTCTTCTATGTCTGTATAACTATGACTTTGATGAAGTCACCGTACGTCTATCATACCAAAAGTATGGTGTTGACGTCACTAAGCCGAAGTTGGGTGATGGAAACGAGCCTTACTAATGTGTGTCTTGTCTCCCAGCCTTCTCCAGCTGCGCAGTGGCGGAGCACTGGCCCGATTGGAAGCAGCGCTAGTGCCAGACATGCCATACTGTGCCACGGTCGCAGGGTTCGCATCCGCCAGGGCTACTGATGTTCGATCCGCATTCTTGCTGCTTGGAATTGGTTTTGCTACTGCGCTATTTTTAGGTTTGTGTTTTAATGTACATAAACTTACTTAGTGGGTAGTGGTTGAAGGACGTAAGAGGCATAGACGGCGCTGAGTGTCGAGTGTTGCACTGCGGTGTGCGGAGTTGCTGATCTTATTCGTACAGCAACGGCTATAGGGGATAAAGGTTCTACAATTTTCTGTCGCCGAAAGCAAAGTTGTCAAAATAACAATAATATTTTGTTTTTTTATCTTTATATTTTATTAAATTACGGGTATAAATGCTGATTGTTTAAATTATGAATACATGTTTCAAACAGTCCGTGATATAGATACTTTTTTTATACTTGCAGTTCTAAATTTTGCCACACGCTAATAGATTTATTTTATCTATTCCTTCCTATGTGACTGACGTCGGCTCTTAAAGCATACCTGATGCCACGAACAAAATAGTTTTTTTTTGCGTGAGCACTACAAAATTTTACCTTTTAATACATGCAGGAAGACACATAACAATGTGATTAGATTGTTTAGCTCTCCCAATTTATTTTGTCGTCTATTACTTTTACATTTCATTGTTCACAGGTATAGGAGAATATTGTTGGAAAAATCGATCGCAACAAAAGCAATTACTTAAGAAATATTACGAGCAATTTCTACGTGTGTTTCAATAACTCAAATAATAATTATGAATACAGTCTGTATCAATAATTAAAAAATAAATATTATGAGTTGCACAATCTATTTAGAAAAAAATACTGTCAAATGATTTTGGTAGTCATATTTAAAAGAGAACTTGCAGATTTTGCTTAATAAGAAGATTTCACACTTATCACCTGTATCAGCCCATATACGTCCCACTGCAGGGCTCGGGCCTCCTCTACAATCGAGAGTACGATTGAGAGTGGTTAGACCATATAGTCCACCTGATGCTGGCCTAGTGCGGGTTGGCGGACTTACATACCAATACTTACATATTGTAAGTGCGTGGTGGCCTGTTGGTAAATGGACTAGGCGCGGCTGCCAACATGTTCACGGTGGTTGCGTGTTCGAATCCCAGGGCACACCTCTGACTTTTCAGAGTCATGTGTGTATTGATAGTCAATCACCACGCACTAAAAACGGTGAAGGTTAAACATCGTGAGGAAACCTGCATACCGTAGCGATTTATATTTTCACTATTTATATGTTATTCGAGGTATATGTATAATGCGCACCTAGTTGGTTAGTACGTAGTTATAAGTTGAACCTTATAGTTAATAATAAAATTATAGAGAATGTGTTAAAGTTCTTTATTTGCATTGTAACAGTAGTGCATGGATTTAGAATACTCGATAATAGAGTGATAGATTCTCAGTAGATGCAATACAAACTTTCTAAGTTGCATAAACATAAATGTTTTTTTCTTATTATTAGGGTATTTGTCTCCATTATTTTATTGTATTTATCAAAGGGAGTCCATATTCAAATGTAGCAATAAAATAATATATATTCTAAATCCTTTCGGAATTAAACTAATTAAAAATCGTTTTTATTCTTGTAGTGGGAGTAAAAGAAAGGGAATGGGTAAATAAGGATGATAGTTTCGTCACTAGTCTTAGCATGTAAAGAGACGGCGACATATCTTAATTACGCTCCCACTTCTTCAAAAAAAGGAGATTATGAAATACTAATATTTGTCTCATGTTACAAACTACTTTAACATTGTTAAGACAGAAATGTTTATTTTAATGGTATTTATGTTTATAAACAAAATAATGATAAAATCGTTCATAGTCAAATATCCATTCATAACATCTATGTATGTATGTATAACTAAAATAGTTTGCTGGTGTGTTACGTAAAAGTAAAAAATATTCAACATTATTAAAAGCATTGTAGAAAATTATATTGCATTAAATCTTGCTTTGGCTTATAAATGGTTTACAAAATATGTTACAATGACTTTATTTTCACTAGCATAAACCTATTGATCGATTATTATCGATAGAATAATATAATTTTGTTCAAAATGTGACCTACGGGGCGCATTATCCTCTCCGTAAGTAGTGCTGATCAGGGAGAAATTGTTCCTTTAGGGCTTCGTCTAGACACGTTTGCAAAGAACGTTTAGTTTTTGCTACATCTGCCAATGCTCTCTGTATAGTCTTGCTTTCTACAGTGCGAAGATCCGTGGCTAGGCCAAGTGCTGCCCACACGCGAATGAAAGCGGTCGAACAACCCGAATCTGAAATTATTTATTATTTATATATTTATTTCAATCTTTATTGTACACTGATTTATTATAACTACACAAAGGGATACTTTAAAATACAAAAGTACAAAAAGCGGTCTTATCGCTCTGAGCGATCTCTGCCAGACAACCTTTGGACGGATATAAGAGAAGGACAAAGAGAGGGCAGTGTAAGAATAAAGAATAAATGCTCAAAACGAAAAAAAGAAAAGAAAAAAATAATAATAAACTAATTAATATACGAATAATAATATTAATACATATTCGTAACATAATACACATACGCTATATATATAAATATATAAATAAATATATATACGTAAAATATAAATAAATATATATACGTAAAATACAAATAAAATACAATACATATGTATATATAATAATCTATCTATATACAGGGTATATCAAGACTGCTACCGAAAACGAAGCCGGGTGGTAGTTTAAGCGACTTCAAACACAATGCCACAGAAAATGTTGGAAAAAAAAAGCGACAATTTTTTTAAGTGTTTTTTTTTTTATATGGTCGTATTTGGGCGGTAAATACATTTTTTCGTAAAATAATAGTATATACCCTTTTATTTATTAAGACTCCAAGGTATAAAAGAGTTTAAATTATTATTTTAGCAAAAACTATGGATTAACTACCCAAAAATGACGATATTTAAAAAATGATAAAAACAATTGTCGCGTTTCTTAGCAAAATTTTTAGTTGAATTGTGTTTGTAGTCACTAAAACTACCACCCGGCTTCGTTTTCGGTAGCAGTCTTGAGATACCCGGTATATAAAAATGAAACCCGTTTCGCGTTGTCACGGCATCACGTGTGAACGGCTGAACCGATTTCGATAATTCTTTTTTTAAAATGTTTGTGGAAGTCCAAGAATGGTTTTTACGGCGCGAAAATTTCGAATAATTGCCGGAAAAACCCTAAAAACAACCCTTTTCTTTTTCCCATACAAACGTTTTCTAACTAAAACGTAGAGTCAATTTGAGCTTTATTGCTATTGTATAAAGTTCATATTAAATTACAAGCAATCACTGTTGTTTTAATAATGTAGGTATGTTCCTAACGTCAAAGAGTCAATTTGCACTTTATTACCGCTATACAAAGTTCTAATACAATCATATCTATCAAAGCAGTGTGCGTGATTTTCCCATACAAAATGTTCATGGGTTTGTAACTGTCATTTAATTTTCACCCTGTCGATATGGTAAACTCTTCCCTCAAATTAAAGAACGTATTTAAATAAAGGTTTTGAATCGAAACCATATATCCACAATATTCGATTGATGGCGTATTTTAGATTTTAAAGATGTAAAATATTGACAGCAGTGAAAACGGATTGACATTTTAATTGTTTGTAATTGTTTATGCATGCGTTCCGAAATTTATTTTGTATAAACTAAGGAAAATATATCAGGCTACATTAATATAGGACAATGAAATAAATAATGTTTACACGTAATGGTGGATTTACATGTTGGCTGAGCCTGGGCCAACGTCTACCAACTCCAAGCTATTAACTATGAAAAACATCTTGCAATTTTTATGTACCCCTAATAAATGATAAACTTAATTAATTACTTTCTCCATTATGTTATATTCTTTCTCCATTATGTTATATTCAATTTGATCACTTTTAAAATTACTTTATTATTTATTACTTGATTTGAATTTAAATTCATCACTTAATTTCAAATTCAGTCTTAATTATTTTTAATATATTTTGTCATTGTATAATTATTTAAATTTGCATCCTGTGGTCTCCTATAATTGAAGATCACGTCGAAATGTAAACCACAACAATGCTATACCATTGTCTTCATTCTATGTCGTGTATCCTTCCTTGAAGGTCCTCAATTTTAAAAAATAAAATAAAACATAAGACCAGCCGAGCCAAACACTCCGTTTACATGCTGACGTTGGCGCTGGCTGAGGTTGGCCAAGCGTGTAAATGCAGCATAAGAAGCGTAGACAGATAATACTACAAGTTATAATTACTCCTTTTCAAGATCGAATGCCATTTTTATCACGAAGTTTTACAGTGGCCTTTCATTCACTATAATTCACTGATAGAAATGTACATCGTATCGGAGTGAGATAGGTTATATTATAAATAAATTAGGTAAAAAAAGGGTTGAAATGTTATGTCTAAGAAAATCGAAACCACTGAAGTTATGTCTATGAAATTTGATATTTTAACTCTTTATTACTAACAAAAAGTAATGGCGTGCAATATTTTTGGAAAAAAACAGCATTTTGGTGCTGAAATAAGGGAAGGAATATTGGATGGACAATAAAAAACGCAAAAGTTTTTTATTGTCCATCCAATATAGGGCTGGGATAGATGACAGATTTGTTAGGACGAAATGTAAATGCACGTTATAAAACGGGATGGATAATAAAGAGAAAGGATGGGACGGATTGGGAAGAGACTGAACAGGCGGATGAGACGGGATTGAGCCGGACAGTAGGATAGCTACGTCAAGTTTAGGTTTACAAGAGTTTATACGAAAAACAACGTGTATTTGGTGTGGAGTGGAATCAAAAATATATGCACCCAGGCGAAGCTGGGTCGGGCCGCTAGTCTATATATATAAAAACTTTTTTTTAAATGTTTGTGGAAGTCCAAGGATGGTTCTTACGGCGAGAAAAAATCGAATAATTGCCGGAAAAACCCTAAAAACAGCCCTTTTCTTTTTCCCATACAAACGTTTTCTAACTAAAACGTAAAGTCAATTTGAGCTTTATTGCTATTGTATAAAGTTCATATTAAATTACAAGCACTCACTGTTGTTTAAACAATGTAGGTATGTTCCTAACGTCAAAGAGTCAATTTGCACTTTATTACCGCTAAACAAAGTTCAAATTCAATCATATCTATCAAAACAGTGTGCGTGATTTTCCCATACAAAATGTTCATGGGTTTGTAACTGTCAAACATTTAATTTTCACCCTGTCGATATGGTAAACTCTTCCCTCAAATTAAAGAACGTATTTAAATAAAGGTTTCGAATCGACAACACAATATTCGATTAATGGCGTATTTTAGATTTTAAAGATGTAAAATATTGACAGTAGTGAAAATGGATTGACATTTTATTTGATTGTAATTGTTTATGCATGCGTTCAGAAATTTATTTTGTATAAACTAAGGAGAATATATCAAGCTACATTAATATAGGACAATGAAATAAATAATGTTCACACGTAATGGTAGATTTACATGTTGGCTGAGGCTGGGCCAACGTCTACCAATTCCAAGCTATTAACTATGAAAACATAATGCCAGCCGAGCCAAGCACTCCGTTTACACGCTGCCGTTGGTCGAGGCTGGCTGAGGTTGGCCAAGCGTGTAAATGCAGCATAAGAAGCGTAGACAGATAATACTACAAGTTATAATTACTCCTTTTCAAGATCGAATGCCATTTTTATCACGAATTTTTACAGTGGCCTTTCCTTCGCTATAATTCACTGATAGAAATGTAAATCGTGTCGGAGTGAGATAGGTTATATTATACCTAAAGGGGGTAAAAAGGGTTGAAATGTTATGTCTAAGAAAATCGAAACCACTGAAGTTATGTCTATGAAATTTTATATTTCAACTCTTTATTACTAACAAAAAGTAATGGCGTGCAATATTTTTGGAAAAAACAGCATTTTGGTGCTGAAGTAAGGGAAGGAATATTGGATGGACAATAAAAAACGCAAAAGTTTTTTATTGTCCATCCAATATAGTGCTGGGATAGATGACAGATTTGTTAGGACGAAATGTAAATGCACGTTATAAAACGGGATGGATAATAAAGAGAAAGGATGGGACGGATTGGGAAGAGACTGAACAGGCGGATGAGACGGGATTGTGCCGGACAGTAGGATAGCTACGTCAAGTTTAGGTATACAAGAGTTTATACGAAAAACAACATGTATTTGGTGTGGAGTGGAATCAAGAAATATATGCACCCAGGCGAAGCTGGGTCGGGGCGCTAGTATATAAATAAAAAAACACATCAATATAATCTGTTCATAGCGAAAAGTAATGCTCTTTCATCAGCTTTTTGAAAGACGACAAAGTTTGAGCTTGTCTTACCACTACAGGAAGGGCGTTCCATAATCGAACAGCTTCGACAGTTTTAGCATTCTCAGTTTAAGATTCTCCGACGATCTCAAGGATCTCGAATGTGACTCTAAATTAACATTAATGTAACATTAAAAAGAACGGGCATAAATACAAAGTTAAAGGCGCTGGTTATTCAAATTCCTAACATATTGGTAAGTCCGATATTGACAGTCGGTGGCATAAAGTTAACCGTGTTTCTTAAAACAATAACTTTGGCTAGTCAGAAATTACAAATTGCACGTATACGATGTATTGTAAATTAAATTATCTTAATTTAATGAACAGAATTTAGTTCATTGACAGAAAATGAAAGTACATGCATCAAAGCAATATATTCAAGGGTGGCTCAAAGCTATCCTAATGGATTGTATGACACTGGCTGATGCACAAAAACCACCTGGTTGCGTGGTGTCAATGAGAGTCTCGGCGGGAATTTTAATGATGCGGTCGGCTGATCGTTATATATTTTTAAAGTTAAAATACTAAGTTTGCAATTGAAATTTTACAAATATTTAAACCTATTAAATTAATGAAGTAGTAATGATCAACAATAATTAACTTAATTTAAGTGGTTCGTGGTGATTTTTCCATCTTGCATATCTCATTATTTTAAAAGCATTGGCTGCACTGTGTTTAATGTTTTTAAAAACTTTGCTAAAGGCTTTCTTTTGAAGACTAGGAACATCGCCACTCTCATATATTGTCATTTTACATATTTTTTCATTAAATAGGTCTGGGAAATGAAATAGGTCACCTGATAATATGTGATCACTGCCGCCCATGAAAATCCATAACGCTTGTTTCATAAATGTGTAACCGACCCATCAGATTGACAAGGAACTGGGAAGGAAAAAGATGGCAGGGGTATTGGGCATCCGGCAATCTCACTCACCGATCAAAACATGACAGCGAAGTTGTCACTGCAAGTCGGTTTAAGACAGCGGTATCGTCCTGGTCGAACATGCTCATTCATGCTGAGTCATGAATGACAACGGCGTGTGTCTACCATACATACTCACGCCTTTTCCCTGAAGGGATAGGCAGAGGTGCTAACATGACACCCACGTTTCACATTGCGAATTCTGACCTACGATATGATAGGGGGCGAGTCTATTGCCATATCGGACACAAATTCCTGACTCGGTGATGCGACATTATTTGTTTCACCGCCGGGATTTTTTTGTGAAATGTATTTTGCATTTTTCAATTAAGGATATTTATATATTGTATATATAATATTGTGTAGTGATTATAAAGTAATCTGTTTTAATATCATATCTTGTTCTTACCATAAGTTCCATATTCGCCAGATTTGTAATCGTACGGTATTAAATAATGGTACTGGGGCCAGAAACTCTTCGAAATTATGAACACCGAGTTAGAATCTGGTGGAGATCTGAACAAAAGAAAAATGTTTCTTAGAGTATCTAAGAAATAATCTAATAACGAACCAAACAGGTATAACTAATATTAATCATCGGTTAAATTAATCAAATTAAAAAAAATATATCTTTATAATATGTACTTTGTCAGAATTACGATAAAAATATTAGTAATGTACAATAAGCAATCTCTGTATTGTGGCTATCGAGAACAAGTAGTTACATAATTTGCTAAATAAACAATATCAATTTATGTTTTTAATGGTACTCACTTTTCTCCAGGCTTCAAACCCCATAGGCCAACAGCACTTTCTATCAACCATGATGCATGAAGCACAATACCATAGCGCAGAAACCCAATGACAAATACGGAGCTCAGTACAGTGTCGTCCCAATATTCCAGAGGTGCATTAAGTGGCAGCAATAGGAATAATACTCCGTATAAAAACCAGTATACACTGTAATATTATAGAAAGTAGGGATACAATGATATGAAGATAGTCAGGTAAAGCATTTTTATTATTATTATCTTTATCTACCGGAATAATCACAGGCCTATGTTCAGCAGTGGACTTCCTTCGGCTGAAGTGAAAGAACGAACGAACAAGAATAAATGAGTGTTTACTAAAATGTCTCCTCTACGCTGCACTGGTAACTAAGTTGGTCTTGCATCATAAGACGACAAGTTACAATTATGCTTGTAGCCATCCTTTCTGCCTACCCTTATAGGTTAAAAGTAGGACGGTTATGAATGTGTGTAATGTCGATTTGCCACAAGAAATCCGCTTCTAAAACGGCCTCCTCAAATAACTTTTACAGCGTAAAGTTCGAAGCAGCCTGTATCCAGCCACGTCTTGAAATATTTATTATCCGTTACTGACTCTTCTGAATGAATATCTAATGCAAGTGATTACCAATAACCAGCCAATTTTAAAAGCTCTACACAAGGAAGAGCTATTTGACAGGGTATTTTATTTCATCACAAAAGTATCGTTATAGATATATGTAGTAGTATGGAAAACTTATTTAGCAGTTAGTAATATCAAACTTACGCCTTTTGGAATATAACTACAAAGTCGCTTTCTAAATCCGACATATCGATGGATTGCTTAAGTTTTTCCTGATGCGGGCTCAGTTTTCTCATGCGGGTTAACATGTGCGAGTAGAAGAAACCTTTGTGGTAATCGTATGGGTCGTCACTTGTAGCAAAGTATGCGTGATGGAGTCTATGTTGTTGTACCCAGTCATATATGGAACCCTGAAAAAAAGAAATACAAAATTAATTTAATTTCAATGAAATTCAATATGAATAATCCTCTGATGGAAAATTAAACTGGTCTGCTAAAAAAATATATATTTCCTCCTTTGGATTATTGTGAAACTTTACTATAGGTTTAATATTTTCAATTTGTTATGTGGTATTAAAATTATGTAACAATGTTTTTATTATGTAATTTGATTCAAAAAATATTTTTTCTTTTACAGTTTAATGGTATTTAAACAGTAGGAAAACTGAAGAACATATGAAAAATGTAAAAAAACTACGTTAGCCCATATCATCCTTTTCTATAAATGTCATTTCCGTATGTATTAATCCGATTCAAAACAAAGTAGTGTTATTGCAAGAAAGGTAGAGTAAGTGTATTTAAAACAGAAGTTTCAAAACATATTATAACATAAATTTGACAACAATATGTGACAGCAAAAAACGGAATACACATTCAACAGGTCAAATTGTAAAAATAAAAACAGTGTTAAAATTTAATTGAGGATTTCCTTGCAAACCAGTGTTAACATTAAACATGTAATTAAGAGGCATGAGTGAAATAATATATTAAAACTTACAACACCAGCTAACGTCTGGAACAACATAAGAACGATACGAAGACCAGTGTGGGCTTTGTAAGTACGGTGTGCCCAAAGACGGTGCGCTCCCGTTGTCATCCCCAATATGGCCGTCGAGACGAGAAAGACCACTGAAAAAGTATATTATGTTTTTAGCTTTATGGTAAAATATATCGAGGAGCCATTTTTGCGTCTCATGTGCATATAATACATTTTAAAGTAAATATTATATACAACGTGTAACAGGATTAATTCACAACCTCAGACACCCCAACTTTAAAATATTATTGCAATCATAGTTTATGCTTTGAAATCGTACTACCATAGTTACAAAAACTTTTATTTATGAAATTAGTTATACCAAATGTAGGCACTTAAGAGCGTTTATACCCTGCACGCGCTTTTTGGCTTAAAAACAGGACTTTTCAAATGAGTTAATAGCCACCAATAAACAATTTAAAGGAAAAATAATTATTACTAATTTTAGAAAAGGTTGTCATCTAGGGATTTTGGTGGAAAACATTATAGATTCATGGATAATTTGTGAGTACTATACGGATTACTGAACACAAGTTTCGTTATTTAGGCTTTAAATGACAATTTAGAAGCTTAAGATATCCGAAACCACTAAATATAAGATGAAAATAAAAATATTATCAGACTAATAAGACCCTTATGGAGGGATTTTGCTGAGAAAAATAATCTTTTTGTGTTTAGTTCCTGAAAAATAAAAATTTAAACAATGCGAAATTATTCAGAATCTCTCGTCAAGAACATATTTTTTTTCACCAACTTATCGTACATAATTTTTTATAGCAATTGCATATTACAATAGAAGAACATCTTATCAATAAATTACTATTTTGGTATTTCAACAAAATTAGTTATCATGTTTTCTACAAATATTTTAAAAACCACTATAAAACACGCTGTCCGACGTGGATCAAATCAGACCGCCGCAAGGCCTTCTAGAGGGAGGACGTATCGCTCGTCACTCCGGCCTGGCTGCAGTCGATTATGCCGCGCGTAGTAAAAATAGCCACGCACGGAATGCGATTACCACATCTTAGTACTTTGGTTGTAAAATATTTAATTATTTTTATTACCTACAATGATTTTGTAGTGAGTATAAATTATGTTTCAGGTAATATAATGGGATGTAATTCCGAGGCTAAATTATGTTATGTATTGTAATATAAAATTAAATATATTTGAAAGAAAGAAAGAAAGAAAAACTATTTATTGATACACAGACGCAACGTACATAAAGCACATAGTATTATAAAACTTAATAATAAAAAATGGCTGATCGCGTCTGTGACCGGTAGGTGGCCACTCAGCTTTATGTTGTGAAGTGGTGCAAACCACAACACAACGCTGATTTTCAGTGGCCACCTTAAGTGACGTACGGACGTCAAACCAATTACTCAAGTTTATATACAAAATAAAAAAAGAAACGAAAATAACAGTAATAAAAAAATTAAATAAAATAACTAATAAAATGCACAATATTATAAAATTACAATAACATCTGTATCGCAATCGACGTTTTGCACGTGCACACAACTGCGTCGTTATAATTTATTTAGTTGCGATGTACAAGCCGTCGCAGGCGCAAGTTGCAGAGTGAGCGCGGCGTGTGCAAATAAATAATATAACCAACAATTGGAAACAAACAAATGTCACCTAAAGTGGGTATAATGTTATAGCTACGCGCCATAAAATATACCGTTCTTACGGGAAACCACACCAAGAGGGATATAATTGTATCACTTAGAATAGTGATTGTCGGAGCCAACTGCTTGGAGTTTGACTTCGTACCATATACACATAGATCATAAAACATGTGTAAGAATAAGGTTACTTTACAAAATACTTTTATTTTTTTGTTCAGTTAATAAATATCTTTTATAGTGTAATTTAAATGTTTGTTTTGTTTTAAGGGATCTTATATATGGAGGAAGTAAAACGTTCCAGCAGTGAGTGGCCGCGAATTTGAAACACCCCCTAAAGGCAGCAGTTTTATGAAGAGGCGTCGAGAGCGGATAAGATGTCGAACGAGCAGAGTAGCTGTAATGGTCATGTCTCCAAATTAACTTGTTGTATAGGTATGCCGGCTTGTGTGTATTAATCAGTCCGAATAATAAAGTTGCCATATGTAATTTACGACGAGCAGCCATTTTTAATACATTGTTGTCGTTCAAGTAAGGCGTAATGTGGTTTCTAAAACCTACATTGAAACAGAAACGTGCGCATGCGTTCTGAACACGCTGGATTAAACGTTCTGTACGTGACAAGAGGGACGGGCCGTAAACCGTGTCGCAATAATTTAATTTTGATAAGATTAAACTATCTACTAGCCTCTTTCTTAAGGTAATATTAAGAAAATCTCTTATCCCGTACAAAACCTTCAGTCTATAAAAACATGTTTTAGCAACGCTATTGATGTGATTCTCAAACCGCAGTCCCGGGTCCATGACTAGACCCAAATTCCGAGCAGTCTCCACGCGACCTATGCTTTGACCCAAAATTTTTACGTCCGGGTTCATAGAAGTTATGGCCCTGATTTGTTTTTGACTCCCCAAAACCATATACTTAGATTTTTGGGGATTCAAAACGAGTGAGTTACTTAGGGACCAGGTAGCAATTCTATTTAAGTCTTCATTTAGAACAGATACGGCAGATGATGTCTGAGATGCGTTAAAAGAAACATAAAGTTGAGTATCGTCTGCATAAACATTTCGTAATTGTAAGGGGTTGTAAGGCCCCTGACACTATTTATGTGTTCGAACACGAAATGATTAATAAAACGTCCGTAGTGTATACTGATTGAACACTGATTTGAATGCAACTTAACAATGTAATAATAACGAAAATATGATTAGTATCCAAAATTTGTATTATTCTTTGCTTGCACATTAATATTTGTCTACTTATAATGCAAATAAAATATTTTTATGATATTATATTACAGTTACATTTCAATTGAATATTTGAAGCGCACGGATCAAAGTTGTTTGAGCCGATTGTATAGCGAGCCGACGCGGCAGCTCTACGCACACAGCTTTGGTCGCTTATGTGTGCGTGAAATTAACGAAGAAATACCTATAGTTGACTTTGCGCGCAAGGTGTATACGCTCTTAACATGGTTACCTTACGAGTTACAAATAAGAGTGCACTACTACACACGCTCGCGGACACGCACACATGTACACAAGACCCATTCACACGAGTACCTAACGCCCAACGCTGCGCCGCGCCGCGCCGGCAGAAACAGCTGACAATAAACGAAATACAAATTACGTACGTAACTGATTACTGGGTGGTTCGGTAAACAAATTATTATTAATTTAATCTGTAAGCATAACATTTGTGTTTTAGCTATAAACTTTACTTACTAGATATAATGCGTACGAACCCAACATAAGACAATATTTTGCATGAATCGGCTATAAAATATTATTAATTTCACTTCCGCTAAACTTAGTTCCTACAGGCGGGCGGGATACGGGCGTCATTTATTTTGCATAACTAATGAATAAGATAACGCAATATCTAATCAACGAAGACTGGATTGGGAATCACAACACAAAAAAATACAACAAAATTAACTTACGTGTTACATGGCACTCATGCGGCGATTTCTTTTTAAAATATGTTCGAAATGTCCACCACCTTGATACACTTTGATGCACGTTTGCGTAATTGTTCACGTAATTTATGTAAAACTTCGGTGTCACTCTTCACTTTTAGGAAGGCTGCCACTATTCTACTTTTTAGTTCCTCCACATTAGTACTTTCACTGAAGTATACCAGAGATTTATTACGTCGCGTCCCCACAAAAAAAGTCAAGAGGCGTCAAGTCAGGTGACCTAGGAGGCCATTGCACAGGTTCGCCGCGACCTATCCAGCGCTCTCCGAACTCAGCATCGAGATACTGTCGGACACTACACTGGTGGCGTGCCTAAATGTCCTGCATGCCAATGATACATTATCACCACACAGTGCCAAAGTTCTCACCATTTCAGTGTATCCAATATTCGAATACCGAAAAGACATCGCGCGCGAAAGTTATCGAAATATCTACTTAACACTTAAACACAACTAGACACAGATAACTGCGGTGCACGACTAGATTTTTTTCACATATACGGTGCCCATTTAGGGATTGCAATAACGGGATATCCGACACACCGGGATTCCGCATACATTGTAGCAAAATTACAAACCGAATTTAATCACCATTTTAACGTTCCGCGAAATTATTTTTCATAGAAATACCTACTTGTTGTTTCTATTCATAGTGATTTTGTCACGATTTAATTTGTTTCATTTAAGTGCATGTATTGCGCGGGATTTGGATCGCCCGGTCCTGCAAATACCGGGAGTAATTTTTTTCGCGGCGCATCCCTATACTGACTTTTGTATGTCGGATGGATCAAATTGCATTAAACAATAGCTGCATCCTGCTCTATCTAGTTGTAGTTAAATGTGCGGAAAAGAGAATTTGATAGTTATTTATTTTGGTAGCTTATTACGTTTATTCAGGCCTATCGTTGTGTGCGTTTGATAATGATAGATTGCTTAAATAAACTTTATGACTATCGAAATAAAGTTCATTTTTGTTCATTATTTAGTTTATTAGAGTATTCGTTTAGTGATTCATTTAAAAATGATCTTATGTCCTCCAGTTACGTTTCAATTTCGTTTGTTCGGAGTACTAAATGAAAGAGTGTCTGTAATTTACTTAGTCTTAACTAATTATTTTGAAAAAAAATACCTACCAAAAAAAATGTTGATATCGATTCAGTAGCTGATTCTGAACGTACTACTTTCCGCTTTTACATTTAAATCTGTTACATGTTGTATAAAGAATATATAGAATACATAGATAGCAATGCTAAGACACATCACATTTCTAAAAATTTCAAAATAAAAATAAATAATGAAAACAAAAGAACAGAAGTTGGAAACAAAAAGTAGAATTACATGGAGGGAAGTCTTGATTAGAGAAGAGGAATGTAAAAAACATCCACTGATCTAGACCAAGACTTTTAAGTATAAAATTAAACTAGTGTGAAAATTATAGCAAAAATTTCAACTGCAATTCACTAATCTTCAGTAAAATTAAAAATGCGAAAGCTTTGTGTTTTCTGAATTGTCTTAAATGTTTTGTAGAAAAAATATTTATGAAGTATGCAATGAGATAACGTTCAAAAGTTTCAAATCTCACATTAACCTAAATTATAAAAAATGAATCCCTATATTTCTTTGTCATGGTATCAAACGTGAATGGCTGAAACAATTTCGGTTATTCTTTCTTTGTTGTGTTTAATTGTCAGGAGAAGGTTTCATGAAATTAAAACTTTAAAAAGTTACACGGCACTTAGGAAAACCGACCCTTTTTTATTTATAGTTCCAAATGTAACCATACGCCAATAAACGATAATTAACTTATAACTTTACTAGTGGTAGGTCTCTCATATGTGGGGTAGGTTCCACCTTCATGTCTATTTTTACCGCAAAACAAAAGTGAAAAGTTCTGGATTGAAAAAAAAAATATAGCCAGAGTAACTACTATACGTAACGTGATTTATTATCTTGTCTCAGGATGGCGTGACCAGAGGGATTCCAAGGATTGGTCTATAATTAAAATTTCCTCAATTTTTTTTCCATATTTTCGTATCGTTCAAACCTTCCTTGACTTCCACGAATATTTCAAGACAAAAATAAACCGCATCGATCCAGCCGTTCTCGATTTTTAGTGAGATAAAAATAGTTTATGATTATAAATAGTGGGTATTGAATTTATAAAAGTATTTAAGTAGATACCTAATGGATTTAAATACAGTGAGGCTCAATTTCTGAACACGAGTTCACGTTGGATTTACGTTAGAGTACCTATATGATTTAAATACAGTGAAGCTCAATTCCGTACACAGGTTCTTTTACGTTAGATATAAGTGGTTCAATTTGTTCTCCAACACTATATTTAATTGCATGAACGCGGCGCGGCGCGGTGCTCAACACCTATCTTCACTTACAGCCATTTTACAATAATTAATACTTACAAAGTATCACAGTCATCCATTTTACTTCATAAAACAATAGCCATAATCCGTACAGTGATAACAAATGAACATGTATGAAGAAGAGAACTGCAAGCCAATTTGCTTCTCTACTTCTGCTTAGTTCCATCTCTTTGCTGGGTCCCGCACTATTTGCTTCCTTAATTTCTGTCATTTTCGGTCCCTGTAATTTAACGAAAAAATAATTTCTTAGAACAGGAATTGGGTACCTATTATTAGAAAATGTTGTACAAGAATTTTAGATAATACTAAATGATGGAATGTTTGATTATTTTAATAGACCTACTGTTATTTTTGTTTCTAGTTTATTTCATACCAATGCGGGATGAGTAGTAGTAGGCGGTAGTACGACTACCCTAGTCGTCAGTTTACTATAAATGAGGTCTCAATGATCGTTTGACAAGATATTAAGTAATTGAACATACTCATTCAAGTAAGTAGGTACGTACATAAAATTCTAAAAATCTGTTACATTAGACAAATAAATTAAAGTGTAACAGTGACACATAGGTTACAATTGCTTAATTACAATACCTGTGTTAATGGATAATGGTGTGTATCACCTGTGTATTTCAATATTCAGCAGTAAGCAAGATGAGCGAATGTTCCGAGTGTCGAGTTACATACCACCTTGCCACAGCGGTATGCGATGCATACTGACCGATTCAACGTACACGTTTACACATTTTTCGCCCTTTACGCTAAATTACTCTTATAACCTTTAGCTCTTATTGTATTTTATTTGTTTTATCAGTCGTTATGGTAACAAACATATATTGTGGTATCAAAATGTAAGTAATTAGTACCTACAGTATAAAATGGCAGAATAGATTATAGTATGTAATCTACACTAATATTATAAAGAGGAAAACTTTGTTTGTTTGTTTGGTTATAATGAATAGGCTCAAAAACTACTGGACCGATTTTAAAAATTCTTTCACCATTCGAAAGCTACATTATCCACGAGTAACAAAGACTATATTTATTTTGGAAAAAAATAGGGTTCCGTAAGATATTTGGATTTTTCGGACACAAACTGAAAAAAATCAACCAAAGAAGTTACTTATTTTGCGTACGCTGCCTAAACTACAAAAGATAGAACCATAAAATGTTATAATTAATTGTAGATCTTATAAATATCTACAAAAAAGTCCGCGACACACTATACCTATCTATGTCGAGTGAGGCACAACAACCACATTTTTATTTAAAAATCTTGAATTTTTTTTGACTACTATTAAACGCGTTTATTTTACTCATGCTATTAATCCTTATCAAAATAAATTATTTCATCAATAAGTACAGTTTATGTTGATAATATTTGGTCTTTGAATGATTAAAATAGGACGTTTGGTTTTGAAGTAGTGGTGAAATTAAAATATTACGATTTCTGCTGCACAAAAATTTCATAAGGCAATCTTTATATGTACATGTATATGGAGAGACGGGATATAATAGAGTGGAAGGTACGGGAGAAGGCTGGGATAGCTGACAGATTTGATAGGACGAAATATAAATGCACGTTATAAGACGGGATGGATAATAAAGAGAAAGGACGGGATGGATTGGGAAGAGACTGAACAGACGGATGAGACGGGATTGAGCCGGACAGTAGGACAGCTACGTCAAGTTTAGGTATACAAGAGTTTATACGAAAAATAACATGTATTTGGTGTGGAGTGGAATCAAAAAATATATGCACCCAGACGAAGCTGGGCCGGGCCGCTAGTAATATGTAAATATGTAACCCCGGAGAGTGATACAGTTACTATAGATGCAACCATATAAGTGCGTTCTCCCAAAGATAAATAATAAATAAATATCTCATTTGTAATAATTCTGTACTTATATATCTATAATGGACGAATATATTAATTAAGTAGTCATGTATTTAAATTGAATTGATCATAATATAACCTAATATTTGGTTCATTCTGAAATTGACACACCACTGCCACAAGCCTTATTGAATCTTTGTTATGATAATTACGAGTAAATTGTGGTAACTTATAATTAAAGTGATTTATGTACTTTCAAAGTGCCTATCTTGCCACGTGTTATAAAAGTGTTTCCGAGTTGAAGGGGTCGAAAATATGCTATTGTATGTTAATTATAAACCTTTTCATTTCATTGGTCCCACCATCGCGTCGGTCAAGTGCCAACATGTGTTACGAATTGTGACGTTGCTAATTATGTGACGTTGGACAATTCAATGGAGGTTAGGGACTGGCTACTCAATTTAAATAATGCGGAAACAACTTCAATGATATGCCATGGATGTTTGTTACAATAGCTCACATTTGCAAATATGTACAGGGTATATCCAGGCTGCAAACCAAAATGAAGCGAGGTGGCAGTTTTATTGGATCATACCAAGATCGTATTTATACATGAATGCTTAGAATATTGGTTTTATAATTCAATTTAAAGATATCATTACAAATGTTAAAAAAGATATCTAAATATTTGAAAATAAAATTGAACACCGCAGGGGAGTAATCTTTGAGAAAAATCGTAATAAATTTAATAACTAAAAAAACCGTGAATCATCGTCGATTTTGTATTAGTGTAGACTGTAGATGAAATTAGATCACCGCGACACATTTATACTCCATGCACTATATTTATTTATTTTCAATGGAACCCTAAAAGATGAATATGGAAACAGTAGGCAGTAGGTAGTCGCTCAAAATGCTTACGCTTTGTAATAAATATTCATGTGTGACAATGAAATATTTATGATGACTTTTCACCTACAAATCTACATAATGATGATAATGCAAGTTGTTCGGCATTGAATTGTACGTTTTTACAATAAAGAATAAAGTTATAGTAGAGGAGAACGGGGCTAGAAGTTCCATTTTTTTATCGAAGGAATCATGATTCTAGAATAAGTATTTTTGGGTTTGAATTGAGAAATTGTATTCAACTTTAAAATAAAGAAATGTTTTTAAATAGATCTTTGTAAAATCTTATCTTATTCTATTTCTCATATTCTTATTTATCTTTTTGCATTTTTTTAAATATGTAATATAAATAATTTTAATAATAACAATAAAATCTTTTTTAAACAGCATATTACTATACCCAAATCCTAAAATTCACTACATATCCCAACATTGGGATAAGTTGTTGTCGTAGGAGGTGGAAAGTACACCAAGTATTAGTGTACGTAAACGTTATTTTTTAAACATAAAAAATTATAAGGCCGTTTGTCCACCGCCGCCGTCACCGGACCGTTACCGAGAACGAGATGACGGCGCCGATTTAGCGATACATATATTTACTATGGCCACAGAATACTAAACTAAAGAAGTCAAGCTTCATACAAAGCGTGCTAAATCAACGCACACATAGACAGCGTTCTCCGACACGATATTTGAAACCAGTCGAGACCACTGCGAGCGCGAGTGTCACCCGCTTCGGGCACGCAAATAATGATATTTTTTGTGCAAAGATGGAACAAATGAATAAAAGTTATTACACTTGTATATAAAACACCAGATTATAATAATAGAATGTAAATATCATTAAAAAATACATATATTATACAAAAACAATAAAAAACTTGAAGAATAATGACATACACATTCTCAATGACTTCATAAATACAATTCAAATTTATTTATTTTATTATTGTGTTTTATATATTTTATTTTAAAAAATAATCAAACGATACAAGTACTATTAACACGATACGTGTTTTCGCATAAGCCAGAGTTAACAACCCTTGCGCGAACGCCGAGCGTAGTGTGAGTGTGGCAATAAAAATGAAGTACATACACAAGCTTCACTTCTGTTAGTATTCTGTGCTATGGCCATGTGTCCACCGCACGCCCGTCACCCGAGAACCGTCATCCCGGCCGCCGATGTTTCGAGTACTTCGGCGTGACCGCTAGACTCGGCACGGTCTAATGATGGGCCGGTATTTTTTTTTGTATATCATAAAATTTGTATAAAAAATTAATTAAACGATATGTATATTTTAACAGAAATGTATGTAATCCGTTATTCTATACAATTCCTAGGAAATCTATGTAATTCCTAAAATCGCCCGGAAATGTGTAAAATAAATTACATTAAACACATTTCCTAGGAAATCTATACATTTCCTAAATAGTGATCGGAAATGTAAGATATTTAAGATATCAAGGGGTAAGCGGGGATAGCGGAGCGAAGGGAGGGTATTGCATCATCCGATCGTAAAAGGTCAATGCGTGTAGGTTAGGTTTTTTTATATTATTTTTTTTAATTGCTGTTAAGACGAGACGTGCATGCCGTTCGCCTGATGGTAAGCGATGTGGCCGCTCATGAACAGTAGCAAAACCAAACAACACCTTGAATTGCAAAGCAATGCTTGGCATTCCACTGCGCTCGCCATCCTGAGACATATAGATGTTCAGTCTCAATATGTCCAGTAGTTACTCTGGCTACAATGTCCTTCAATCCGAAACACAACAGTGCATTTAAACTGCTGTCTGACGGGAATAGACATTGCGGTGGTACCCACCCAGTCAGTCTCTCACACATGAGAGACCTACCACCAGTAAAGTGGTAGGTTAGGTTAGGTTAGTATTTATTTATTTATTTGTATAATATAAATTTTATATTAGTTAAGTATTATAGAATTTAACGCTATGATTGTTACCTGTGATAAAAAATATTACTCTCATTTGAACAACGTGTTTTATTACAGAAACCATTATTATTATACATTTCCTAATACGATATTGGAATTTTATACAATGCCTAGGAAATGTATACATTTCCCAGGATATGTATGTATAAAATAATTATTGAAAGAATATTTTATACATTTCCTAAACAGCTTCGGAATTGTATACAGTTCCTAGGAAATGTATACAATTCCTAGACTTTATACATTTCCGGTAACATATATATATCGGCGCGGTGGACACACGATCGCCGTCACGTCATCTTAAATACTCGTTCTCGGTGACGGTCCGGTGACGGTGGCGGTGGACAAACGGCCTAAGGACTTAAAATGTTTTCTAACGATGGATCAGTGACACACGTCTTCATGATCCAATAAACAAATGCTTCACGCTATTAGCCTAAGGGTTTCGACACCGGGATCCCGGGATCTCGGGTTGGGTTATGTGCATAGTAACGCACAGTTTAGATATATTTGTATTACGTTTCGTTTTACTACAAAAAAAATACGATTATAAATACTTCCAAAGATAGTAAATGACCTGCTTTATTCCTATAAAGTGTATTCTTTATAATAATTATTGACTTAATTAAAATATATGGCACAACGACTATAATAGTCAACTGAAGCGCAATTGACATTATATATATTTTTTATGTACTTCTATTATCTTCGTTTTAAGATAGCACAGGGATAATAATAGTCTAAAATGTTTGATTTGGTGACAGTACTCGAAGAAAAGCCAAGTCAAATGCGAAAAAGAGTTTACAGAATCACTAGGGGTGGCTTCATAAGCAGTTTAAATATAATGGAAATTCATGGCAATGATCAACTGTCTACTTTTGAGATGAGAAACGATCAAATGGAATATTACATTACACTCGCTATATTCTCCGGATATTTCTCCTTATATTTTTCTCCTAAATAATATATTGTTTTGAGATGCTGCACGATTTGATATTTGTTTTTTCTCTCAACTTCAAAAATGAAAAATCGGGCCCTAGCGGGGAACTCGCAATTCGACAATTGCCTGAGATATGGGGAAATATTCATTACTATATTTCTAATAAAAAAGCACATTTGGAGACAAAAAAAGATAGGAGTTAAGTTGTCCTCATAACAAGATGCTGTCAATTGTATAAAGATTTTTAAGTGAAATATGATTTGTTAAGAACGCTAGTGCCCGTTAAGGTCAAAATTGTTGCTGCAATAGATCCGTCTAAAACAGATTTTGACATACTTTTTACTCGCTTTTTGTATTGTGGAATAATTCCGGGTTTGCCCGGGATCGCTTTTCGTCAAGCATGAAATCCCGGGATTGAAAAACTCGGGGTCAAAATCCCTTCATTAGCCTGAGTTTTGCTGCCGTGGCGTCGCGTCGGTACGCTGTCATCTTTCATTTCACGACATATTTATGACATACATAAGATATTTATATTATCGTGTATATATTATCCTGGTGGAGAAATTTCCATTGGTACAATTTACCCCTGGAACTTTTAGCTCCGCACTACTACTAGAAGTATTAGAAGAGGCTAGGTACATAAATAAAGTCACAAAAGCCTTAAAAAAATTATGGTTATACATTAGTTTCTTGTTTTCCTTTTGTTACTCCATTCCTCCAAAAGTACAGTCAGCAACATAAGTCGCTAAACACTTCACATTTTTTGATAACCTTTGTATGAATAAAAATTTATACGTACTCTCTGTAGTCGTAAAATATAACCAAATAAAGTCATCTATGCCGGGAAGTGCCATACGATATTGAAAATAATTATTATTTTGAATGATAAGACAATTCCAAATCTCGTGAATGTGTAGCGACTTATGTTACTGGCTGTATAAATTAGCATAATGTGGCAACATAATTTAATATCAGCTATTTATAACAAATAAAAGGTATTAAAAATCTAAATGCCCTTATCCACAATTACGTTTAGCTTATTAAAATATATTTCATTTTATTGTAATACACACTCGCATACATATTGGTCACTTAGCTTTAAAAATACGTAAGTCCAAGAAAGTTACTAAAAAACAGTCGGCAGTTCTTAGTCACTATTAATTAATGCCGTTCGAGTTTTCTCTTAAAACGTGAAAATTTAATATCAGTCCCTCGATATCGTGATTAGGTTTCAAAAATAATCTCTTTGGACTCTGTGTATACTATATAGGTATAAAGTTAAATATATTTCGTACATTCGATTATAACTTGACGATTGTTTTTTACAAGAGACGGCTACCAACTTTATTTCATATTTTCATTTCATTTCATACTCTTTAATTCAACTCATCTAGGTTTCCGCAGTGCTGTGTGATGTTTATAGGTTAAGATATTATTTAGTATGCTTAGCTTTCGAAGCCGCTTTAAAATAAGATTTTAACGAGGGATAAATAACAAACATCGAAGTCTTATTAAGGTAAATTAATTAAAAAGAAACCATTTATATGAAATTAAACCTAAATAGCCATGATTGTATAATATTGGAATTAATTTTCAAACTTGAGACGAAAATATTTAAAACAATAACATTTTAGCATTGTTTTTAAAACTCACAGACATATAAACTTGGATTATGGTGACTACAATGTATTTTTATGTACATAATTCATTCTTATGAACAGAAAGGTAAAAAAAAGCAAAAAATTACATACCCTATACAATGCCGATTAGAGGTTCGATGGTGTTGACGTTCATTCGGCAGCCAAGAATAAAGTAACATGAAGCGGACTGTGTACAATGACACTCGATAGCCAACTGAATAGTTATAAAATTCATGAGCGGCACTTGGGCCATACTATACAGTTGGTTTACTCTATAAAAACGACACGAACTTCGAATGTTCGGACGCCTTATGTAAAACTTCACTAATGTTTCTAGATACACCACAAAATGTTGGATTCCTCTATCGTACGTCGCAACTATAGAGTAAGTTCAGAGAAAATGATAAGTATAATAGAGAATAGTATTGATTTTCAAAAGTGGAAATCATATATCTTACTCCGAACGTCAAATATCCGGAGATTCGAAGTTTGTATTGTTTTTATAGAGTAACCCCTTAGAACATAACACTTACTTTGTTTTAAACGCCAGCATTGTAAATCAAAGACGAAATTTGGATCCAATGGTAAATGGTTAGAATTTGCTTTTTTTTTTTTGGTGTTTCTGTGATCTGCAACACGACTCACTACTTTCTGTTATATGAATTGTTGTACTATTAATAATTAAATCGGGTTGTATGTTTGTTCAATAAGTATTTCTTACTTTACAGCTGGAAATGCATTCAAACAAATATTTACCTAACTAGCGGTCGATATACTTTTTGAGTCCACTAAGATACTTTTTGAGAATTCACGCGGGCTTTGTCCCATGCCAACAATACAAAATAATTATATTTTTTTCATCGTTTAATATCTATCAATAAATATTATAGCTCATTTAACCCTCAATTGGGCGCGCCTAAAAAGTTGCATAAGTGGTCGCGAGGGGTGTCTAGCACCCCAGAATTAGGAAATTAAACAAAATACGAAATACATGCAAAATCAGACTTTTATTAATTAGAACATTTGAACTTACATATTAATCAACTTTTAAACGTATTTTTAACATAATTAACTTTTCTTTTAATATGAAAAATATTGTTTTACCTATCCTAGTTTTAATCGTCACAATTTTGACAGACTATATTCACATAGTCATTGCACACATGTTTTTGGCATTTCGAACATTCAGCCTTTGTTTTCCTGTCCTTATTACATAATACATGGCACCTTTTGTATGATTGTCTTGAATTCCATGTTGTGTTTTTAGTCGTTTTTGCAGCGGTCGTGGTAGGGTATGCTGGCTCTTGATATTTGGTGAGGTTTGACTAAATTAACAGCCAGTCGCTTTAAAAATACTCTTGGGGATATATAAGAATCAATTTGAGATTTGTATATAATATAGGAATTAATATATGTGATATTGAAAATATGAAAAAATATCACCAACGGCCATCTTTTGGTACGTCTTCCTACATTATAACTGGCTCACATTTGGTCGTTCATATCAACTCCCCCTTTCGTTTTATTATAAAAATAAATAATTTCGGGCTTTCTTTTCTCATCCTCATTAATACAATGTTTTAAAACGGAAATAATGAAATTAACAGTCATCCACTACCTCGGAATTTAGACCACACAAACAGTCACCTGGGGTGTCGTGCACCCCAAACACGCTCTCCGAGCCCAACCGTCCACAACAGTGCGCCGCTCGCAACTGAATCGTGTACGTTTTACGTGTTTACGAAGCTACTTAGAAGACCAGCGCGCTAAATTCAAATTTTAAAAAGTAGTGAGCCTGAAACCCTGCTCTGGGGTGCATGACACCCCACGCGACCAATTAAGGATTAAACTATAGTTGTTGTATCAGCTCATATACGTCCCACTGCAGGGCACGGGCCTACTCTACAATCGAGAATACGATTGAGAGTGGTTAGGCCATATAGTCCATATAGTAGTAAACTATAGTTAATTGAATTATACTCCATAGATAATATACGACGGCAGTTGAAATGAAGTTTTATTTTATTTTATTCAAAGAGTCACACCAATGACATGTATATAAAAATATCTAATAATATTTGGTGGTTATAAGTGTAGGTATTAGAATGAGCACTAACTTTCAGGAATTAACTATCGTATATTTTATAATTTAACACTTAATACATTCACAGACAGAGTAAGATTATAACTATGCGGTTCGGAGCGAGATGTGCTCGTGACGAGAGATGGCAGACTGTCTTTTTCATCCAGGGGACTTCACGAACGCGGGACCTCCGTGATTGCGGAGGTACCACGCTGTGGCTACAATTCCTAGGCGAAAGCCTTATCGATTGTGGCCTATCCTTGCGGTCCGTAAAAACGGTACCGATCCTGGGGTTATAGTCCGAACGATACGGACTATGTGAAAGCGGAAAGAAGTGACTATATTTCTCTTGGCCGGCCAAGAGACCTAGGATGTCTACGTGTGAGAGAGCTCCCGAAGGTGACTGACATGACGCGAACTGAGTCAACGCAATTTCCTACCACCGCTTCCTAGTGTTATCGCTGAGTAGAAGAAGCGGCGCAAAAAACTTTCAGCAACACATTTGACCAGTTCGCTCGGATCATTCAATCACTGGAGCGTCTCTCACGTTGCGGGCCTATTGGGCGGGATGTCGGCAATGTTGTTCGAGGTCTCGGCAGAAGCCAAGAGGAGTTCGCGGGGCAACGGCTTGCTTAGGCGCAATGTTCTGAATGTGAACCCAGTCCGATGCGTCAGCACGCGCGAACATGGAAGTCGCAAGCTGGCGGACGAAATTGTCCAGGCTTTCGATTCGGAGATCTCTCTCGATGGTAGCATTGCTGACATCCCACGGAGCGTTAACAATTCTGCGCAGAGCCACCGATTGGACTCTGCGCAGTGCGTCCTTATGTGACCGGCTGAGAAGCCCGTACCAAGAGGGCGCCACGTACGTGATCCGGGGTCGGATGTACGTTTTGTACACCCCCAGTTTGACCCTAAGTGGAAGGTTTGATGAGAGAAGTGGCCGCATCTTCGCATTTGCGACTTTACCGTTCGCGACGGTAGCTTTGGCGTGCCTAGCTAGGCGGAGATTCCTATCAATGATAACTCCGAGATATTTAGCCTGGAAACCCCATGGGATTTCCTGGCCGAACATCATCATAGGTCTCACTGCCCTGGGGCCTTTCGTTTGGGCCTTCTTCGTGATTAGGGCCTGGGTTTTGCCTACGTTCACCGACATCTTCCATTTAGAAAGCCAGTCGGGAAGTAGGTCCAGGCTACGTTGGAGCTTTGCGGCGGCTCCTTTCGCGGAAATGGATGACGAATAGAGAGCGATGTCATCCGCGTATAGAGCGAGATTGACGTCATTCCTGATGGGAATGTCGTCGGTATAGAGCGCGTATAGAATCGGGGAGAGACAACTGCCCTGCGGAACGCCCGCGGCTATACGACGGTCGCGGGACAGACAGTTGTCGACGGAGACGTGGAAGAATCTATCCGTCAGGAAAGATTGGACTACTTTTGTGACGCGTCGGGAAGTGTCCGTCAAAGCGGTCTTGTATACGAGACCGTTATGCCAGACCCTGTCGAACGCCTTTTCCATGTCCAGGAATACTGCAGAGACAGCTTCACGCCTGTTTTTGGCAACCGTGAAGTGGTGCAGCACCCTAGACAACTGAAGAGAGGTGCTGTGATCGGCGCGAAAACCAAATTGTTCGGGCCTCGGAGTCAGGATGGGCGAGAGGTAGGAAAGGAGGAGTTTCTCGAATACTTTTGAGGTATTCGGGAGGAGGGTGATAGGACGGTAACTATCGGGCTTGTGAGGGGGCTTGTTAGGTTTGGGAATCATGATGACCCTGCCGGTTTTCCACCGAGTGGGAAAGTGACCCGTGCGCAGGATGCCATTGAACAGGCGCATCAGCGCTACCACTGCCTTCAGTGGTAAGCGGCGAAGCGCACTGTTCGGAATGCCATCAGCGCCCGGGGCTTTCCTCGGTTTGGACCTTCGGATCACCTCCCGCACCTGGGAAGGAGAGAAGAAGAGAGGATCGTCGTCGGGCCTTATGGGCTCGTCGAAATAATCCTCGAGGAAGTTTGAGACTTCTGTCTCATGGTCAGGATGGGAAGTGGGATTCGGTTGGAATTGGCGTTCCAGGTTCTCGGCAAAGATCTCCGCTCGATCTTCAGCCCTGTATCTCAGGTTTCCGTCGGCGTGCAGAAGCGGCCGCACGGGTTCAGGAGTCTTGGAGAGCGCCCTGCATAAACGGTGGAGAGCGGGAGCGTCGCTCACCGCCGAGTCCAGGACGCTGTTCCAACACTCCGTTCTGAACGCCTCGAGTTCGGCCTTCACCCTATCTGTCAGACGGTTGAGCTTCGTTTTCAACCGCGGGCAGCGACAGTGTTGCCACCGAGCGCGGAGTCTCCGTTTCTCATCAATGAGATCTCGCACGCGGCGAGGGAGATCCGGCTTTCTGCCCGCGGTTGAAAGCGGGACCTTGGAGGCCTGAAGGGCGACCTGGATGAACGAAATAAGTTCGTCCGCCAGAAGATCAACCTCCGAAGCGTTGGTGATCGGTCGAGTCGGAGCGCTCGCATGCAACGCTTCTGCAAAAGAATCCCAATTAATCCTGAACCTATCGCGAGGGGGGTTCCACTTTTCAGGTTGCCCGGGCAACACGAATAGGACGGGTTGATGGTCAGATTCGAGGAAATCGTTTAGGACTTCTTGCGCGGGCAAGGACAATAGACCGCGGTGTATTATTAGGTCGATGACGTGGGCCGAATGTGCCCTGTTAGATGAGTAGTGCGTGGGGGCATCCGGGCCCCTAACGAAGTATCCGTGTGTTTGCGCGTCAGCGAAGAGGCGACTTCCAGCACTGTTTGCCGCCGAGCCCAAGTCCCATGACGGGTGGATGGCGTTCATATAGCCGGCGATCAGCGTCAGAAGCGCCGAATCCAGTAAAACGTGGATATCGGACACCCCCAGTGCGACTGTAGGAGGCTTATAGGCCGCAAACAGGCGCAGCGGATTGCCGGTGATACAGACTTCCACTCCAAGTCCGTACATGGAATTGAGCTGTTGAGGAGGCAAGCACTGATGGATGATTCTCCTCCTGAAGAGATTTCGTCCTGTCGATAAACGATAAACCCCGGTAGTTTACATTTATCTACAGGCCTAAGGTGCGTTTCGTTGACTAATACGATGTCAACGTCTTGGGAGCGAAGGAGAGCTTGAAGCAAATTGGTCTTGCCGCGGAGACCATTTGCATTCCAATGGATGATACGTAGATCCCTAATTATCGGCATTTTGGGGAAATAACGTGAATAAAGTGCGAGCCAGGTCCTCGCTGTTGAAATAGGCTGTGAACAGCCGATGCATTATCTGCATGATCTGTTCGAAGCCTATCATCCTGGAACCGAGAGGGCTGGAAGGCGCGGGCGCGGGTTTGGGCGTTTCCACCCCCTTAGGTCCTCGACCCGCTGGAATAGTGGGTCGAGAAGCTTTAGGGGCGGACTCGCGGGGAGTTGTTGTCGGGCGGCGTGGTGCGGGGACCGGGCGTTACGATCCAACCGCGGGGGCAGGTCGGCGAGACGGTTCCGTAACCGTGACCTGCGGGGCAGCGGAAGACGCGGGGCCAGAAGGAGAGGGGGCAGATTGGCCTTTCTTCTTCTTCTTTCCCCACTTCTTCGGGGACGGTCCATTTTTGGACCACGGGTTGTTGGCCGGAGCCATCAGCGAAGACGATTGATTGTCGCCTTCGATGATGGCCCGGCGGGGAGGGATTGTAATTGCGACGGTACCTGCCTTGTTATTGCGCGCTTCTCGTCGCAAAACAGGGCAGGTGGAGTGGTTAACGGGGTGCGGGCCGCTACAATTGGCACACGTGGCCGGAACTTCGCGGGGTCGGGGGCAGTCGCGGGCGGAGTGTTCTTCTCCGCAACGGACGCACGCTTGCGTCCTGTGACAATTATGGGATGAGTGCCGGAATTTTTGGCACCGATGGCATTGGGCGGGGCCTTTTTTACCCCGCCATGCCTCAATCTTGATGGACGGGAGAGATAATATCTCCCGTACATCATAAATTGACCTAACGTTCGGGGTCCTTTTCAATTCTACAAAGAAAAGGCACCCCGAACGTCCTAGCCTTGTCTTTATCGGTCGAATGTATTCAGGGGAATAACCCTGATCGGCCAGGTCTGCGCGGATGAGATCCACGTCGGTCTCGGCTGGGAGGCCGCGGATGGCCACTTTGATACTCTTCTCCGCGGGGAGAGAGTATGAGAACCATGCAATGTTCTCGGTCTTCTGCAGTTCGTAGAGGTATTTTTGTACGGTACGGTATTCAAGTTCCCCCTTTGGGAGGAACCTGAACCCCTTACCTCCAAAGACGTGTGCGGACGGTATTTTGGTCTGGGCTTTGGGGGCCCAGCGGGGTCTTTTTCATCCAAATAAACCGACCCTTTTATAGGACTACCCGAATGAGGATCGGTGGGGATAAATCTTACAGAAAATATATTTAAGCCATAAAATAGGGTCTATCCTTTCAACTAAAAATTAAGGTCTACCCAAACATCTGGGCTATTGTCCAAACTGAAAGGTTTACCCAAACATGTGTACTATTGTCTAAAAAAAAATTTGTTGCAAAGGATTGCCGCCACTAAAGAACTTAATTATAATAATACAGTTTTATTGCCCTGGCATGAACGGGTCATTACAATTAGGAAACAATAATTTAGAACAGCATCTTTTTAACTAATATTATACAATAAGGTACACAAAAATTCTTACTTAAATAATTTTTACGACTCGCACATGTTTTATGGTTAAACATCTGCAGTCTTATCTTAAAATGAAATGCGTGTTTAAATAATGTTCAAATTACAAATAATAAGCGTGTTAATTTAAAAGCTAAATATAAGTTGGCGTATTGCAACTGCTTTAAAAGCTAAATCTAAGTTGGCGTATTGCAACCGCCACAAATATATTCATTGACAAACTGCTGATACATATCAGTTAAGGGTACACACCACATTTATATCAGCACTACGGTTTAAATTACGAAAAATAATAACAAAAGTGAGAATAAAAGATTGTAAAGTAAATGAAAAAAGAAACTTCTTTATAAACAGTAAAAAAAACAGACAACATTTTAAAAAAATAATCTTACCTACTTATTACGTGGATGTGCAACGGTATGCGTTTGGACAGAATCCATAACGAGCATATCTGTGGTAGTCTTGGCGTCCGCGATGTGGCAGATAAACTCCAGGAATGTCGCTTGTGATGGTACCATACCATAGGAGTACGTCGGCAATGTGGGGTAGGCCCAAGAAGCGCTAGCTAGATGTCGTCAAGGAAGATATGAGGGTCAATGGCCTTATTATTGAGGGTGCCGAAGATTGGGCGAAATGGAAGGGAATTAGCCGGAATGTGGACCCTGACACCGGCCGGGATACCGCCAGGCAGAAGAAGGTATATGTTACATAATATTTTAAAATATAATTTTTAAATAATCTTTAATTCTGTATCTTATTTCAAATATTTCTCTTAAAGGTTACGATTGGGTCAAAGAAAATATTGGTTCTGGTAAATGGAGAGTCTTTTTGTTGTTTGTCGTGGGTTACGGGAAAGGAGAGTCTACTTGAAGTATTGAAGTAAATAAAATTGAAGGATAACACTGTGTTAACCCATCCACGCATTTGTGATGGAATATATATTGCGAACAGTCCACCGGCTACGTAATGATCGGATAGAAACCAAGTCGCTGCTCATAAGGACATCTATGTGAAATTCCCTAGGAGGTGCACGGTTGTGTTTCGGATTGAAGGATATTGCAGCCAGAATAACTACTGAACATATTGAGATTTGACATCTTATATCTCAGGATGGGGACGCAGTGGAATGCCAAGCATGGCTTTGTAATTCAAGGTTTTTTTTGGCTTTGCTACTGTTTATGAGCGGTCGTATCGCTTACCATCAGGCGAACGGCGTGCTCGTCTCGCCATTCGAAGTAATAAAAAAAAAGGTGAACGCCAAAATATATCATGTGAATACACGTTGTACCGATTCAATATATTGCGAATGCCCTCGGTTAATGGGATTCTATTCAATGCTAGCAAATTCAAGATGACTAGACTAGTGTGTCGACTAAACTATTTGTGGTAGCTATTTGGAACTATTGGGCATTTCTGCTTAAAACCGTTATTATTGGTAACCATTTAAGGAGTCCATTCAAACACGAAAAATTTAATATAATATTCTTTGCACTGGCCCAGCGACGCTGAGGGTAGGTAAGAATTAAATAGGGTAGCAACATAAAAGTAAAGTTTTTTAAATATATATTTCATTCGTGTACACCAAATTTCGCTGGGCGCAAAATCAGGGTTTTCCTTTATTATATGTACAGTCAGCCACAAAAGTCGTTGAGCATATTCCAAATTCCAAAAGTCACGCACACATAAAGAAACAGAAGTGACCAGTGTCGGCCAAAAAAAATCATAAACACCATAAAGTTACAAAGTTTCCGAACAACAAAAGCAAAAACATTCTTAAACACGCCAATGGTACATAGTCACTGAAAACTTGTAAAAAGTAAGTTTGCCGTAGATGTGTTCACCTACTTTTGTTGCTTTATTTTGCATTCATTGTTAACTTTTATTACACAGTTTATTTTTTTGCTTTTCTCTGCATTGACTTATCGTTTTCTGTTTTTGTGAAGTATTAATTATTTTAAAGCTATAATTCTTTTGGGACGTTTGGAAATTTATGTGGTGATATAAATATTTTTAACATCAAAATAAACCGAAGAAACCCATTGAAAGAAACCTTTTGATCTTACTTCTTTTTATTCTTACCACCCAAACAAAAAAACAATAAATTTAAGTGCACTTATTTCTTTGTGCGGATATGTACTGTTCTAGATTAAAGCAAACAAAGTTATCCTGGAAAAAAATAGTTATTTGTCAGTGAATATACCTTTAAAATCGGTCCAGCCATTCTCCAGATTAGCGCCAACAAAAGGACTGACAAACATATAAAAACTAACTAAAGAGGATTTTCGATATAATATGCAGGTACCATGTAACGATATGTGCATAAAAAGCTATTTTGGCCTTACATACACTTTAATTTTATCTATATTTAGAGATAGATCATAGATTCGTGGTAGATATCTATGTATTTTATAGTTTAATATGTATATTATTAGTCTGAGGTTGTCTTGGTGGCGTAGTTGTTCTATGGTATTATTAACGTTTAACTCATTTCACCTGTTTGCGATACGAACCTTTCAGGTTAATCAACTTTGGGAAATAAAGAAAAAAATCCCCAACTATTGGGCCATGATAGTTAGTGTTGGTAGTATATCGCATCGATAATAAATATTACCGTCTTACGGCCGATGCCAATAATCAATCGAAAAAATTAGATTGAAGTCAATCTGGATTGTTTTCTACTTTTCGATTGGTCTCTTGTCATGTTGCCATATTTTTTTCACTACTGAGATTCATTGTTGGCTATATCTGTATCAGCCCATATACGTCCCACTGCAGGGCACGGGCCTCCTCCACAATCGAGAGTACGATTGAGAGTGGTTAGGCCATATAGTCCACCACGCTGGCCTAGTGCGTGTTGGTGGACTTACATACCACAAAAAATTTTATAAATTGCTATGGTATGCAGGTTTCCTCACGATGTTTTCCTTCACCGTTTTAGTGCGTGGTGATTGACTATCAATACACACATGACTCCGAAAAGTCAGAGGTGTGCCCTGGGATTCGAACCCGCGACCACCGTGAACAGCATTGGCAATATAGTATCAGAAAAAAGATTGAATTATCAATCTAAAACGGCAAATTTTGGATTGGGATTGTTTATTGGCAGCAGCTGTTAATCAGGCTGTTCAAACTTAGAACATTTTACCATGGAATGGTGGGGGAAATAATGATACCAAATTAAAAGTCCATAGTAATATAGAAACAGTTCCGTCTTATGTATTTTTAATTTAGTCGTATTTTACGTGCTTCTAGCATAAAAACATAGATGTCGCCTGATGGCGTATACGAAATACGCGAATCTAAATAATAAAGTCTCAAAATATATTTTTTTTAATAAATCTTTACGATTCAAATTATAATAATGATAAATTCAAATAATGTTCGTAAACCTTTCATAAACTGGCAACAAAGATATAAGTTATCAAACAGTCAATGGCGGCGCGGCGTCATGGCGTCATTTTTGCCGGTTGTTCTTGTAAATAATTCATATTCAGTCTATTTCTAGTTCTAGTAATTCATTCAATGTGCTGAGTGTGAAGTGCTCCATATTTAGTGTTTGTAACTGTGTAAACATGTGATGGTGTTCTGTTTTTGTTCTGTATTTGTAGTTTGTAACACTGTACGTAAAATAAATGGTCATGATTAGAATATTGTGAATGTTATTGTGGTTTTAATTCCTTAATTGATTCATAAACGTTGTTTATGATTTATAGGGTTATGAAAATAAATTAAATAGTACTAAGTTGCTATAGGCGCGTACATCTAATTAAATACATAACAAAAAAGTCGCTTGTTTATGATACCAGAGGCGCCGCCAATTGCTTACCCTAAAAACCCATTAAGTAAAGCCTCTATTCCTATAAAACACTCTGTGGTCTTAATTTATAATACATGACGGCGCTGGCATCCTTGGCGCCATCTGTTGAATTTGTAGGAACAATATCGGCAGTTGTCAGTCTAGCGGAGCGTCTGATCGATGGAGCGCTGTCATGTTTTGGAAAAGTGGAATAAGGAGTTAGAAGAGCAGCGCACCACGTCACAGACGAATCGCTATAGTTCCTCGCAATATATTAATCTTGTCGAATGAAAATAACTTGGTTTGTAATCTGGCTGTGAAATCATTCCAAACGCCCAAATGCCCACTGCTTGTACTCGAGTAAAGTGCTGACTCAGCAAACTTATCGCTGCATTGTGACGGGCTGCATACCGCGATGGCCTCGATGACCTAAAAATAATTTCTGCAATACGAAACTAAACAATGAAAAAAAAAAAAACAACTGGCTATTGTTGTAGTACGGGAACCCATGATGGTAAGTGGGATTTAACTGGATCGTTGTCGGGATGATGATATTAAGTAGTTTAGATGATAGGAAAAACAACTATCTTCCTTATTATACGGACATATTGAGTTTCTTATATTTTTAAAATCAAATCTACAGGCAAATTAAAGTATCTATTATACCGGGTATATGAAGACTGCTACCGAAAACGAAGCCGGGTGGTGGTTTTAGTGACTACAAACACAATGTTCAATCATTTTATTAATGTTTGAAGATTTCGTAATATTAATAACATGAAATTTTGCCAGAGCGGTGTGGCGTTATAATACAGGGTGGACAAGAAAACGGCGCACCTGCTAATATACATTATAGTATATGGTGAAGGCATCTTAATTAATACGGATTTGCATGGCGCTAGCGAATATTAAGAAAGATGCCGAGAAAAAAAAAACTAACCTTACATATGCTAACCCTTAACACATTACGCTAAAGTGATTGAACCTTACAACTGAACGGTAGACACTCAACAATAAATAAGCATAGCTCATTATTTACTTATAAGTCGTGCGATTGTGTACATAACGCTCAGGGTACATAAAAAGGATATTAAATTAATACTATCAACAGTCACATACATGGGTACTAACCCCACACTAAAATACAAATCTTGTGTCGCGGGGATTAGAAAAATAATTATGGTTCATGGAAATTATTTGTCTCGGGGCAGAAACCGAACCCGCGGTCTCTCATTTCACAGGCAGTTCTTACCAACTGTTCCACGGAGGCCGTCGGTGACTCATATGGGCTGGTTAGTTGTCATTAATGACCACTAAAATAGTTAACTGACCTTGTAATGTAAACCGTAACGGCCTTGATAGGCAAGGATGGAAGCGCAGGATCCGCCAAAACCCGCACGAAAACACTGTCACGGTTTGGTAGCACAAATCACTTTTTCTTTTACATTTCACATAACACAAGTTACATCAAAAGCTATCAAATTGGGTAATGTTCAAAGCATAGTGAAATTAATAAAATTTACTCAAAATAACTGAAAACGAATTTACAATAATATGCACACGACTAATACATGCACACGCGATCGCAATCCGAATCCAACTAATAAAAAATAAATTATTATTTTGATTTTTGAAAGATAAAGGCCTGTTCACATTAGATACAAAGCTTTCCTATTTGAGTTCATAATAATTCAAGTGAACAATTAGTATTAGTACTGTATCAGCTCATATACGTGCCACTGCAGGGCACGGGGTCTCCAGTGTAAATTAGTGTTTAGTAAATTAGTGTAAAAGTAAATTAGTGGTTAGTGTTTATTGATTTCACTAATTTTATCTCACAGAAGTCTCATATGTAAATTCTATGCTGTAATGGTAGACGACATTTCTCTAGGTATAAGAATTTAGAAGAAATTTTATTACTTTAAAGTAACATTATTTTCAAAACACATTAAAGTAATGTTAAATACAATAATAAGCAAAATTAAATAGGCAATTTGTAACTGACTGGATCGGTTGATGACATATTTAAATAATATTATAAGCTCTTGAGCAAGTAAGGACCATTCTATCAGTCCAGTAAGATCTTTTTTTAACGTAACTTTTATATCGGAATAGGTACTTAATCAAATTAAGTTATATCAAGTGTGTAGTGTGAACACACCTCAAGATGTCGGTCTTCTTTTGCAAAATGCTAAAAGTTACCGACAAAGACATTGCCGCCTTTCGGCTCGCGCTCACAAAGGGCGGCGGCAACCTCAAAGGAAGAATAATCGAGCCGCGTTGGATCCGACGAAGTACACTATGACCGGCGGCTTCCTTTGACTAATAGGGCCGAATTGGGCCATCATTTTAAAAATATTATTTTTTATTAATCAGTGTCATCAGATTATTTTTACAATGAATATTAATAATTTAGAAAATTTAAATGTTATGTAGGTATTACGAAAACTTTTCTAATTAGAATTAAATTCGCAATCTTACATGATTTAAGCGATGACCAATGTGATTTCTTGGTGTCTTTCAGTTTGGATTTGTGACACTAAGGAAAATAATGACAAACAAAATAATAGTCAATCCATACACGATGCAACTGCACCTAAAGTTATAATGTTGTTAATTTATTGACGCTTAAATCTGAGTACGTCCCTGTTTAACTGATTGATTTATTTGAAATGAAACAAAAAATATCCTTTTTGAAGTTAGAGAAGGATAAATTATACAGCTAAGAGTTCATGACCTTACCCATGTGTAAACAACGGTTAAAGCGATGTCTAAGAAAGTTTTGATGCTGTTAAAAATGGTTTTCGTGGTATATTTCGTTAACCGTTCAATTAATGACGAAACGAAAAAATACGTATGTGTTTAAATTTTGTTCTTCATCTATTCCAACTGGTTTTATGCGAAAAAGTGGTGATTAAACTGAAAACTTTAAACGGTCATAACTTCAAAACGGATAGGTATTTTCCAAATATCATTTTTTTATTACGATATTATTATTATGCCCTTGTACCCGACTGAGCAAGTGCGCCATTTTTTTGCGCTCCCTGTATAAAGTTAAGGCAACTATCAAATGATGTTTCCTCGGCAGTCAGATACTTTTGATGGTACTTTTATGTTTCCCGACACATTGAAGCTGATAACTTCTGAAGCCACTACGATCTGATCTTCATAATTCCTGATCGTATGATACCTATGTCAGAGGCATGCGCAGGCAAACTTTCGGCTTTTATAAAATGAGGAAAGTGTGGCGGTACTGGCTCTTGGACTATTAGACTTATAATACCATAAGATTAAATCTATAATTATTGATAAAACCTATATCACAATCACAGATTCCACATGCTTTGTATATATATTTTATTACTAGCGGCCCGACCCAGCTTCGCCTGGGTGCATATATTTCTTGTTTCCACTCCACACCAAATACATGTTGTTTTTCGTATAAACTCTTGTATACCTAAACTCTTGTATACGTAGCTATCCTATTGTCTGGCTCAATCCCGTCTCATCCGCCTGTTCAGTCTCTTCCCAATCCGCCCCGTCCCTTCTCTTTATTATCCATCCCGTTTTATAACGTTTACATTTACATTTCGTTTCATCCCAACAAATCTGTCAGCTATCCCAGCCCTCTCCCGTACCTTCCATTCTTTTTTACTTTATGTCCCTTCTCTCCATATCATAGATTTAGTATAAAACATAGATCGGCAATGTGAAAGAGATAGAATAATTTAACTCATATGTTAAAGCGAGATGCATGATGCGACCATACGTTTACACAGGAGTAGCCTGCAGTGACCTACATTGAAAATATGTCAAACTAAGCGAGCAATAAAATTCGCTTATTTTCATAATTTATTTCATTTTACTGTACTGTTTTATATTTATTAAACGTAGTTTATTATAGTGAATTGTGCAGTGCCAAGGTGTGGTTCATGCAGGCGTAAAAATCCGAAATAATTAAAGTTTTCACAGGTACTGGTCACTTTTGCACAATACTATTTTGTGACGATATTGTAGAATTAAATGGAAATCCGTGTATACATATCGGTAGAAAAGAATATAGTATTTCATTATATAAATGCGCTGAAAGCATCCAGTGCGTATAAAAATATTATCAAATACGTGAATTTACATTAATTTCAACCAAAAGTTTCTAGGGATTGACTGACAGGTTCGATCAATAAAAGGTTGTCGATAAAATAGTCGATGACAAGACATATTTTCCTACTTTTTTATAGAGCTATAGTATGTTGTGATAGTGTGCATTCTTCTTCTTCTTCTACCTGGCGTTATCCCGGCCATTATTATAGTATTCATTCTACAATATTTTTTTTTTTTTTTTATTGCCTAGTATGCAGACGAGCAAGCGGCCCGCCTGATGGTAAGCGGCTACCGCTGCTCATGGACCTCCGTAGTGCCAGGGGACCAGCACAACAAAGTCGCTGCCTACCTCAAGGATAGTACTCTCCTTAAACCTCGTTTGAAGAAGGACAGGTCATAGCGCTGAGGAAACACCGATGCAGGGTGTTCATTCCAGAGCTTGCACGTACGTGGTAGAAAAGAACGCTGGAAACGTACCGTTCGGGAGCGGTACGCCTCCAGGTGGTGGGAATGAACTCTACTGCGGAAACGTGTGGTGCGATGGTACATAGGCGACGGTGGTACCATCTCAAACAACTCTTCGGGGCACTCCCCATGGAACAAACGATAGAACACACAAAGAGATCCGAAGTCTCTCCGCAGTCCTAACGGTTCCAATTTGTCCGTGAGATCGGGATCATTGACAATTCGACAAGCTCGTCGCTGCAAGGAGTCAAGTGGGTCGAGCTGGTATTTTGGGGCACCTGCCCAGAGGTGGGAGCAGTACTCCACGTGGGGCCGGATTTGCGCTTTGTAAAGTGTCAATCTATGACCCGACGTAAAGTACCGCTTGGCTCTGTTCAGGATTCCCAACTTCTTGCTCGCCAGTTTGGCTTTGTCCTCCAAATGACTCCTAAACTCGACCTTGCTTGATATTTCGATGCCAAGGATTCCAATACTCTCGGATCCTTGGAGAGTAACTCCTTGGAATTGCGGCGCCATGACAAAGGGGTCCTTCTTCGCAGTGAACACGCAAACTTGTGTCTTCGAAGGGTTAAATTGAACTAGGTTCAATTCACCCCATTCGGAGGCCCGCCCCAGAGAGCTCTCGACTTCAGACACAAGTTGAAACCGTCTTTCCATAATGGAATCCCGAGAGTGGCTCCGTTGGCCGATGTACCGCGCGTCACTCGTACTATCATCTGCATAACAATGCATGCCATCAATAGACAACATGTCATTGATATGCAGGATAAAGAGTGTCGGCGATAGCACCGAGCCTTGTGGAACACCAGCATTAATGGTCTTGGTCTCGGAGCAACAGCCGTCCACTACGACTTTTATGCTCCGACCATCCAAAAAGCTGGCGATCCATTTGCAGAGCCCCTCAGGAATTCCATACGCAGGTAGCTTCGCCAGAAGGGCGCGATGCCACACTCGGTCGAACGCCTTCGCAATGTCAAGGCCGACCGCAATCGCCTCACCCCCACTCTCCAAAGCTTCCGCCCAACGGTGCGTGAGGTACACAAGAAGGTCACCAGCCGAGCGACCATGACGGAAACCGTACTGGCGGTCACTAATCAACTGGCGATCCTCAAGATACCTCTGGAGCTGAGTGTTGATAACTCGCTCCAAAACCTTGGAGAGTAGGGATGTGACAGCAATCGGCCTGTAACTCGAAGGGTCCGAACGGTCACCCTTTTTGGGGACAGGGTGTACATTGGCGACCTTCCACGAAGCCGGAACCCGGTTGGCTTTATAGGAAAGACGGTAAAGGCGCGTGAGCACGGGTGTCAACTCAGGGGCGCACGTTTTAAGAACCACTGCGGGGATACCGTCTGGCCCACTCGACTTATGGACGTCTAGAAGCTTGAGCTCCCGTCTGACAGCACGCTGGGTGATTTTTATGTCAGATAGGACGCTCTCACAACGCGGGATGTTCGGCGGTGTGGCGCCCCCGTCATCCAAAGTCGAGTTCGAGGCAAAGAATTGGGCCAAGAGATCGGCCTTCTCCTTTGCACTGTGGGCCAAACTGTTATCGGACTTGCGCAGTGGTGGGAGACTGGACAGGCAGAAATTACCCTCCACAGCCTTAGCGAGCGACCAAAAGCAGGACTCCCAGAGGGATAGCTCTGGAGTCGCTCGCCAATTCTGCGGATGTGCTCCGCCTTGGCCTTAGCTAAGGCTCTCTTGTTAAATTATTACTTTACATTTACTCATTTTTTATATTTGTGGAATAATGAATATACTTATATATATATTATACTTCATGTGTGTGATTTATGAATTTAGAGCCTGTTTCAATCTCTGCCAAGAGGATGTCAATCTATAATAATAAAACAAGAACATATTAGATATTATTATAAAATATGCGATATTTCTACGCACAGTATCATCGTCCAAACCTTGAAGCAACATTGTTCATTTATCATAACATTAGGTATAAGTTTAAAATTTAAAGTTCTCATAGGGAAATCATTAGTTTAGGCGACGTGATCGAGAAAAGCTTCATAGTTTATTAAACTTTCTCTTTCTACAGCCACAGGAATGCGACTAATATACATAGGCCTCCCACAAGAATGTCTACATCAGTTTAAGCTGTCTGCATCCAACGACTTCCTACAAGCTTAACCAGGTCCTCCGTCCTTCAACGCAGCCTAGCAGGCGTCCAACACTTCACACAAATAAGCATATTTTTTTAACTCTAGTATACATATTATAGTAAAAATGTGTTTCTTAGATTTACGCGAATGTTACTCATTGAAAAAATCGAATAATCACGGATTTTGTTGCAGACTGAGTCCAGCCTGTGACTACGAAAGCTGTATAGTAATCGAAACTTCGCGACGGGAAGTTAAAAATGAAAAAAAATAAACCGAAAACGCTAAAACTTTGTAAATAAGAGTTTTATTTTATAATTTTTTCATCTCAGTTTAATTAGGTGTATGTACTATGTATACACAACAATGAAAAAAAAATTTTGTTCAGGTGAACATAAAGACCCATACAAAACATCTCAAACAAAATGTTTTCAAATAATATGACAATTTATCTTTATTTATTTGTGTATCTATGTATCTGTATAGAAATAAACACATCAATAAGTTTCTGTTAATATTTAATAAAATGTCGATATCCATAAACTGTTATATGACAACTACAGGTCGACAGCCATATCGATATCGATATGATACTATCGAAAGTGCATGGTACACCATTATATGTCAAGCACACATGTAAACTTCACGCACACAATCGTAAATCAGTTTTGGTCGCGCTCAAAATGACACATTGCCGATCTATGTTCTATACTACATCTATGCTCCATATACATCCATATACATATACATATAAAGATTGCAAGTATACTTACAACACAAAAGCCGTTGTTGGTGGAAGCTCGTGCCACGTTTCACTTTGATTAACCAATCGTGCAAAATACACTCAAAATTGATAATGTTATTATTAATAATAAAATAGGAATGATTAATAGTTGATATGAGAGTTACACTGAGATAGCAAAATAATAATTATCAACGTTACTACTACACTCGATGCATAAACAATAATGATGGCAGACAACTGTGTAGGGAGTGAGAGAAGTCTTATTGAGTGAGAGAAACAGGAGACCCGCTTCGTTCTCATCTCTACTCCGTGCTGTTTACTGGGTCAGAAGTGACACCTGTAGACAACTGGCGGAGATGAAAAATGATTAAATTACTAAAACGGCTAAAAAAAAAATAGGTGTGGACTACCCCTAACATTTAGGGGGATGAAAAATAGATGTTGGCCGATTCTCATAGATACTGGATAAGCACAAAAATTTTCATCAAAATCGGTCAAGCCGTTTCGGAGGAGTATGGCAACGAAAACTGTGGCACGAGAATTTTATATATTAGATAAATTATTCAACAACGCACGTAAATATCCAAAATTCGACTCGTTAAGGTAACGGAGAAAAAAATAATTAATTTAAAAATGTACTCTTTCTTTTAATATGCTGTAAGTTATTACTTCCTAAAATTCAATATATACTAGGAAAATTATCGAATAGTGTGATAAAATAGCAAGTGTTTTTTTCAATATCACCGGGTTCTATTCCTCAATAGTATTTTCAAAATCCGTGTATGCAGTTTAAGTTTTTATTAAAATCGAACTCGTAACTACTTCCGCATTTTTGCTATTTGCGGATTTAGTCATCCACGCCCACATGAAACTTCAGTCTGTATATACATTAATTGTATTTTGTAAATCTACATTGGTCCATGATACAATATGATAAAATATTAAATGCGTAAGGGTATGGAAAATATGCAAGAGGAATGTTCAATCAAAATACCTTGTGATCTGGATGATAAGAAGAAGTGCCAACAGGCCTCCACCTGTTGGTTACGAACCAGCAGCGGCTGTCAAAATGTTCGCAGTGGTCAGGGGTTCAAATGTTGGTGAAGTAAACGCCGTGAAGAAACCTGCATACCATACCAATACCAATATGGTATGTACCATAGTTATTTGTAAGAATGTCTATGGTATGTAAAGTCCGCCGAACCGCATTAGGCCGTTGTGGTCTATATGGCCCTCTCAATCGTGCTCTCGTTTGTAGACAAGGTTCGTGCCATGCAGTGGGACGTATATGGGCTGATAAAATACAGTTCAGTATAGAATGATAATGCCACTAAGGGCCTCATTAATAAACTCGGATGAGCGAAGGATTAACTTCAGGCATTGGGCTAGAGAATTCATTATTATGAAAAGCTAGATAGTAATGACTATATAAATAAAAATCTACATTCTTCAGCCTAACATGATAATTCTGTTATGGCAATCCACTGATTTTAAAAGTAAAAAGAACGGTCAAAAAAAATTAGTCAATTTTAAAGTTTTGAGCTAAAATTTAATCCCTCGCTCATCCGAGTTTATTAATAAGGCCCTAAATGTTTTATTACACCTATTTATTATTTGTCTGCGTTTTGGTGACGTTTTATCAATTTTGTAGTATGCTTTTGGCGCACGTATTAGAGTTTCAATTTACAGAATACCTGACACAGACCGGTCCTTACAAACACATTATTTTTAAGGTAGCCCTAATTCCGTGATTGATTACTTAAGGATACACATCAATCCAATTACCGAATGGAAGGTTATAAATAATAAATGAATAAATACATCCAACTTACATAGTCCTGACCCCAGATTAAGATCAATTATTCTTGTGTCGTATCAGTAACTACTACTATTATATTAGTGTATACAACCATTGCCAACCCGCACTAGGCCAGCGTGGTGGACTATATGGCCTAACCACTCTCAATCGTATTCTCGATTGTAGAGTAGGCCCGTGCCCTGCAGTGGGACGTATATGGGCTGATACAGTATACAACCATTTGTCTCGGTGCGGGGTTTGAACCCGCGGTATCTGGTCTAACTGCCAGCGTCTAACCAACTGCCCCACGGAGGCTGTCAAACGAGACGAGGTTATACTAAAAGAAAATTGTTTGGAGGAACTGTGGAAAATAAGTCATTCGGTGCCTAGATACTGCTCTTGGGCGATTAAAGCTTTGTATATATTAGCTATATGGCTACTTATAGCTACTAAGTCCTTAAACAGAAGTCTTGGTGGTTAAATAGGATTTTATATGAACCAAAAGGTTCTCAAATTCTTTTTTGTGCCGCACCGTCAGGCTGTGCAATTGTCCTTCCTATAATCCTGGGTCCTTCCGCCGTAGTGTGAAGAGGCATCTTAGCAGGTCGGCATAATTGTTGCATTTCTTAGCATGGGACTGCCGTGTGATGCTAATTGATACTCTACCTGGATGGCATTTGCGCTTACCATCAAGTGCAATGTGATCAATATCGGCATATTTGGCATATCGGCCAGAATCGAAAAAAAAAATGAAACAATGCTTGGGAAAAATATATTCTTCAAAAAGTGAAACAGTCTTGAAGAACGCGGTGCCAACAACAATGCTACGCCAGTTACTAAATGAGCCGTAACTATGGCCCGGCTCGAGCTTCTCTTTATATGATACTGAAGTTGGTAAAGGGTTAAATTACCACTGGTGAAGGCGGCGGGCGCACTGGGGCGCCTGCTGCCCAACACTGATGGTCCTGGCATCCCTTGCCGAAACCTGTATGCTGGAGTCGTGCGGTCCATGGCCCTCTATGGAAGTCCCGTTTGGGCCGAGTCCCTGAACGCTCGTTGCGTGCGCCTGCTGCACCGTCCGCAGCGCATGGTGGCGCAGCGAGTCGTCAGGGGTTACCGCACGGTCTCGCACGAGGCGGCCTGCGTTTGAGCGGGAACTCTGCCCTGGGAGCTGGATGCTAAGACCCTCTCGTCTGTCTTCTTCGGACGAGAGGAGGCGTCCCAGCGCGGGCAGAGACTGGTGTCCCGAGAGGTCGAGGCAATGTTGGCCTCCCTCCGCAGGACCGCCGTGGAGGAGTGGCGTTCCAGGTTGGAGAGCCCAAGTGCTGGCACGAGGACCGTCGCGGCAGTGCGACCTGTCCTCCAACAATGGCTGGAGAGGCGCCACGGTGCGCCGACATTCCGGTTGACGCAGGTGCTCACCGGGCACGGTTGCTTCGGTGCGTACCTGTGTCGCGTAGCCGGAGCTGAGGAGTCCGCCGTGTGCCACCACTGTGGCAACTGCCGCGAGGACACGGCCCAGCACACACTGGAGGAGTGCCCAGCCTGGGACGAGGAGCGCAGCGCTCTCACTGCGGTTTTGGGTGGAGACCTCTCGCTGCCGGCCGTGATCGCCGCCATGGTTGGCAGCCAGAGGTCGTGGCGAGCCATGCTCTCCTTCTGCGAGCGCGTCATGTCGCAGAAGGAGAGCGCCGAGCGGGATCGTGAGCGGAACGATCCCGCTCGTCGTCACCGCAGACGAAGAACGAGGCGCCGGGACGCCAACTAACCCGGCGCCGCAGAGGCCACACGGGGCCGCCTTCCCTATCCTGGCGGCCCCCGAGACGTAGCGCTACAAGCGTCAAAAAGCCGCGTCGCTGTAAGCGGCAGTGCACGTGGAGGCGGTCCTGGCGCGTCTGTTGAGCGGTATCCCGGGGCCGTCTCCAAAGTGCACCGATGGTGGCCAACGCGGGGTTTTTAGTCGGTATTTCGGTGCGCAGACTACGGGTAGGGACCCGACCCAGCATCACGTCTCGCTGGGCCGGAAGGCGCACCGGTGAGTCGGACACACCCTCGCCCCTTCGGGGGCGGGATGGTCCGTAAAGGGATTTTCCCCGCGAGAAAAAAGAAATGGGTTAAATTACCAGCTCGCTGACTATCACTTATAGGTAGTAGATCCCTTATATGTGAGAGGCCACTTGGGTGGGTAAAACCGCAATGTCTATTTCTCCCGCCAAACAGCAGTGGGAATGCACTCCTGTGTTTCGGTTTGAAGGAAATTGTTGCCAGAGTAACTACTGGACATATTGAGACTTAAAATCTTATGTCTCAGGATGGCGCGTGCAGTGGAATACCAAGCATTTCTTTGCAGTTATTCAAGGTGTTATTTGGTTTTGTTGCTGTCCATGTGCTGTCTTATCGCTTACCATCAGGCAAACGGCAAGCTCGTTTGCCATAAATTGCTATAAAAAATTGGTAAGTGTAATATCTGTGGAAGGTACCGTCGACTGGTCACTTTTGACACACTAACTTCAGATTTCAGCGTTTTCCCTGGATTTACGTTAGAGTGAATGCAATTTAAAATAAAAAATTAATTGTATAGCCAATTACATGTATTTTAATACCTTTTCACCCTCTGGACATTCAATTTTAATCAAATGATTTTATTTTTACGATTCATTTTTTTGTTTTAAATTTCTAATATTGCCGAAAATAAACTACTTGAATTACAGTCAAATCAAAAGGTTTAATTTTTTCCATTGTATTTTTTGGTACATTAACATTTTTATAAGTTTTCTTTTTTTTGTAATTAAACAATGTATTTTTTTAAATAATTCGTTAAAGTTCAAGGGAGATCCCAGGTTTTAATGCTTTAAATGCTCTGGGAATTGGATTATTTTGTGTTACATTAAATTAGGTAAAGGACATACGTAATTTATTTGATGATATTGTGTAAGTCTTGAACAAGAGCATGGGATGAAGCATTAGTTGATAAAGAAAAAGTAGAGTAACTAAGTTGCAGTCATGTAATAACCGTTTGATTTGTATGTTCTTTTTAACGAATCCAAATATGTTAACAAAAAGATATTCTGTGTACATATGTAAATATAAATGTTCTAGTTATAGCAGAGATCAGGAGCTAAAGTAAAATGGGACGAACGTAACAAATGAATTATTGAAAAATTAGTTATTTACACTGTTACGATGTATGGTGTATATAGTAATTTTGAACTCCATAACCTAAGTTGCGCTCTCAGCGCTGTGCCCTTAGGTTTTGGTTGTAGCAAGTAGATGCTGCAAATATACCCCAAAGTATATTTTCGCTATTTTTTTGAACTGCCATATTTATTATGGTACGTTAAATCTTAAATGTAAATGTGTCAGTAAAATAACACAACTATTACCCTTTCTACTAGATGTGAACAATTATAAATAACGATATTTTTGGAGTATGGAATGTGTTTGACAAAATCGGGAAAAACTAAATATAGGGACGAAAGTAATAACTTTTTACTTTCATCCCGATACAATCTCACCATGCAAATAAGTTCGTAATATCTCAAAGCATATTTTTTGTTTTATATTTAACCATAGCATCAAAATGAGAGGCAATGATAGGCAGAAAACCAGTAAAGGCTGGTGTTCCATATAAGCTTTAAATTTAAAAACAAAAATTAAATTGTATGATAATTGAAACGGATATAATATTTTTGGAACGAAGTTCCTTATCGCGCGGTGTGAAAGGGGGGGGGGGGGGGGGGGGGCTAGACGGAAAAAAGACGGAAAAAAACGAAAAGTTGGCACGACACTTTAAAACATTTGACAATCGTTTTTTATTTCTTTATTTGAAAATGTCATACATTTTATTTAACTCTAATAGAGGCAATAAAATATCCAAATACATATTAATATGTTAAATGCTATAGTAAAAACTAAAATACGCTGAAGCCCAAAATTAAGTGGGAAACGTTGCGTCAATTTCTTTCAAATTTTCATCAAATGTCATAAATAAAATTGGCACAAAAGAAACATAAATTGCATAAATATGTGAAAAAAAACATAATGATGGTGATACCCAAATGATTCTTTTGGTGGTGACATATAATTAAAATTACATAATAAAACCGTAATACATTGATTTTCGGTCCTCCTTAATCAATTTATTATTATTTACAATTTTAGTTTGTTATCCTACTGTCAATCATCAACCCTTCATTTGACTATGTATCTTTGCCAATTATTACTAAAATTTAGCTTACTGATTAAGTTCATATAACATTATATTTGTTAATAATGAAAGGTATTATTTTTATAACTTTTATTATTTACAATTTTAGTTTGTTACCCTGCTGTCAATCATCAACCCTAGATTTGACTATGTATATTTACCAATTATTACTAAAATTGAGCGTACTGATTAAGTTTATATTACATTATATTTGTTAATAATAAAAAAAATAGTATTTTTATAACATAAGAAATAAAATTTCATTACAATTCCTTCACTAATTAATCGAAAGGAACTTCGTTCCATCCGGGTGTCCGCTGACACCTCTCAAGTTTTTTTTAATGATCATTTGGATAAGATCTAAAAGAGTGATAAAAAATAAATTATTGCTTACATATTTAACAATCATCCCCTTACACTGTTACAACCAACCCTAGCAGTAGGAGTGTTTGTAAGAAATTGCAATATTATTATTTAATGATATTTTTAATCATCTATGATAGCTGTTGCTATGAAGTCGATATTAATAGATAGATAAAAGACCAATGTATCATGGGTAGTAGTAGTAATTTTGTGAAATATTACAAGGAAATTGAAAATCATTACGTTCATCCCTGGTCTCCCCTATTACTTTACCAAATCCTTTAAATACAACACAATTTGAATACAGAAGGCCGATTCACGTAATTTCTTGACGCGCCGATCAAGTTGCGGTACGGTTACAATTAAGTTTACGCTTTGGTACAAAATGGTATTCTCGTAAATGTTTAGCTGCGCGTGAGCTGCGCGTCAACTGTACGTCAGACGTATGAAATTTGTTTGACATTGACATATACGCGCAGCAGTAGAATACACTAAAGCGCTCGCGTGACGCGAACTTGACGCGAGCGTATTACGAGAATACGAAAAGGGCTGTTTTGATCGAAGCTTAACCGCAACTGCACTGCAGCTAAACTTGTTTTATTACGTGAATCGCCCAACAGTATTATAATAATATTTTACCAGTAGGCAGAAGGTGTTTTGATTATTTTATTAACATTTATCTTTTATTTCATAAATGAGCACAATATAATGTGGTATGCGCTCACGAAGTCTGTTATATCAGATACACATAATATTATGTGTACATTTTATTGGTTCAAACTAAGTGATGCAAACTATAAGACAATAAATATCTTAAAAATATAACAGATTGTTTCCCGTCTCACGTGTTTCCTCCTTCCTATAATCCTGGGTCCTTCCGCCGTAGTGTGAGGAGGCATCTTAGCAGGCCGGCATAATTGTATCTAATGGCATGGGACTGCCGTCTGATGCCAATGGATACTCTGCCTGGGCGGCATTTGCGCTCACCATCAGGCGAAGTGCGGCCAATATGCCAGTATAAAAAAAAAGATCACTTATTTGCTTAATTATAACAGGATCACAATTTCTTTCTTATGATTTATAGAAATAATCACCAATAATTATTAAATATTGGCTAATCATTGCCACGTTTATTGGATTAACAAAAAGACTTTAGGCGAATTTGAAATAACATTTTTTTCAATTAACCTTAATTGAAGTTTACTGTTTTTCACTGGGTTTAACCAACCGGTGCTAAAGTTACAATGCAAATACGATATTAAAAATATAGGTCATTAATGTTTTTTTTATACAAACATAATCATTGGATTTATGTATTTCTGTGCGAAGTCTCCTTACACCCTGTGTGCAGAATTTTACTGTCTGCATTAAGGTGCACTACACACAAAAGCCGCCGACCCACCGACTTATGCCAGGAAACTTTGTTGATGACATGTCACCGGTTCGAAATGATATGAGGAATATTTCTATGTCGTTATTGACTTTATGACGAACAGAGCGCAGCATCGACATATAATTTGCTGCCAATAAATGTTTGCCGTCACGCGTGTTCCATCCTGTTATCCTGGGTCCTTCCGAATTTGAAGAGGCATCTTAATAGGCCATTCATTGTATAGCCTGGACGGTTGCGCTTATCATCAGGTACACAGGTGCAGTGCAGTTATTATGCCAGACCAGTATACAAAATGATTTCAGCGGCAATAAGTGCGGAATCTTCTTGCCGACATGATTATTTTCTTATAGGCCACCGGGGAGGCGGCTTTGGTGTGAAGTGCACTTAACAGTCAAAGTTACAATAAATATAATAGTAACATTAAACACAGTGATTTGTTCATAAAGTTAACATTAATTATTATAATTAATGTAATTGGCACTATCATTTTTAAGCTCGCACGTATTTAAAATTAACTTAATTTCAAATCATATTTGAGTATACCTTACACCTTCAACTTTTGTTTTACATATTATTTTGGTATCGCTTAATTCAGTCTATATTATATAAATTCCTACTCTGTCCTTGTGCTGGGTTGCCAGTTTTTTTTATTCAATATATTTTGGGGGGTTTTTGTCCATATGGACATGCCAACCCCATAATTACTTTTTACAATATTTATTTAAAATATATATTTGTATTAAACAATTCAAAGTTAAAATTGCGAATCACTGCTGAAAGGTTATGAATTAAGCGACAAAAATTTCCGACGTAGGCCTACACAAAATGGGTTGCTTATACATATAAAACAACATAAATAAGGAGTTTTCTAATTCGAACCAGTAATTCCTGAGATTAACTTTCCAGTTTCAATATTAGTATTAAGTGATTTGAACATTTATAATACCTTTATTATTATTATTATGCCAGAAGAATATTGTAACATAAATACTTGCTTAAACAAGGTGGAAGGTTCATTTTAAAGATATAAGGAATTACGTATTGTTTCCGTAAGTGTAATATAAATATCATCTAAACTAAGCAGTGGCTCTTAATCTTTTACTCATGAGGAACCATTTGACAAATTTCTGTCTATCCATTGACCACCCAGTTGATTGACTGGTTGGATTGTATGTTAATACAGTACGAAATGTATATAAATAAAGGTTTTTTTTCTATATATCCATTAAAACATGAATAAAATAATCTTAAATATTGTATTAGTAATTTTTTTTTACTTTCTTTTGTTCAATTCAGTTCTTATCTTTATGATCTTTGCCTTTCTTTTTTTATATCTTCATATAAACAAAAGAAAGTCTTTGTTATTATTATTTCTGTTTAGCTATGTTGTTGTTAAGTTTGTGTACAATAAAGATTAAAGTAAATAAATAAATAAGATGGGTATAATTACTTCTAATTATAACCATTTATTTGTACGTTGCCTGTGCTATTATACGCCTACATATTTCAACTTGTCTCAACCATTACTTTGAAACCCTGTTATTTAGAGATTAAAATAAACATTAAAATCATCGCAAGAATAAAACCTATTGCTATGGTTTTTTTAGAATTATTATCACTTTAATTACTGTAATAACTATTAACAAGAATCGTTTGCAACGAGATTGAGTCGGTAGGTGCCTTCGGCAAATATATTACATGAATATTGAAGTGTTTTTTTAAACCAAATGAACCATAGTCATGCCATGTTCATTATCTGTAGCCCGAGATTATAAATAATGTATACACAGACTTTAGTTCATTTCAGTGATTATCAGCTAGATTTAAATATAATAGTCATATAGTGACAGTAGTATATACTTGCAATATTACTGGAAAAACACACTACGGGGTTGAAATTTGGGATGAAATTTTGTATAGGACATTAAACCCGCTGAAGCTATTGCTGGAAAACAATTATCATTTGGTTAATTCTAATTAACAAGTGCGTGGTGGCCTATTGGCGTACGGACTAGACGCGGCTGCCAATATGTTTATGGTGGTCGTGAGTTCGAATCCCAGGACACATCATGTGTGTATTGATAGTTAATCACCACGCACTAAAACGGTGAAGGAAAACATCGTGAGGAAACCTGCATATTATAGCGATTTATAAGAATTTCAATGGTATGTAAGTCCGCCAACCCGCACTAGCCAGCGTGGTGGACTATATGGCCTAACCACTGTCAATCGTACTCTCGATTGTAGGGTAGGCCCATGCCTTGTAGTGGGACGTATATGGGTTGATACAGATAATTCTAATTAACCTGTATTTAATCAAAAGTAATGTCATGCATAGTTACTTATTGGATTGAATTACTTGTCAGAAACATATAATTCTACAATATTTGAAACGAATTTCAAAAGGATATAGGTCAAATCGGCTCATTACTCAAAATCCTTCAAACATAACCAATAATAACTAGTTTATTTCATAGTTTATGAATCGACTTTTGTAATTTCACGGACTCCTGAAAATTGCAAAATCATTTTTGACTGTTTTATTATTTTCACGTTGATTAAACAGGTCTCCAGTGTATCAATAGTGTATCTGATATATTTTCAGACATATGAATGCTGTAGTTTATACACAGCCAACGAGTAGAATAGTATATTCGGTAACATTCTAATGAAAAATAAAACAAATACAAGATGGTAGTCAAGTATTTATTTAATTTAGAATTGAGAGGATGAATTTAGATTGTCGAATAAAGGGTACCTGTTATGATTTTTCATACAACATTTCATCCCTTATTTTACCTTCATAATGCTGTTTTTTTTATTATGGCACGCTATTAATTTTCGTGTGTAATAGGGAGCTGTTTTTTTAAGTATAAATAGAGTGGTTTCGATTTTACATTGAACCTTTGTTTTAATCCCTTTACGGTTAATTTTAAGAAAGCAAAGTACGCAGTTATTTTGTTTTTAAATGAGAATCTATATGTTAAGTGACATTTGTAATTTCTTTGGTTTAGATTTTTCCATACAAACTTTCATCCCTTATTTCAACCCCTTAAAGCCTTCTTCTTCACCGTAAAAGGTAGCATATGCCCTTTCCTAAGGTTCAATCTATCTTTGTGTAACAATTAATTAAAATCGATTTTGAAGTTTAGAAGTGAATGCGTAGCAGACAGAGTTATTTCGCATTTTTAAAATTTGTATGGATTGCTTAAGCTTCTCGAACAAATGCTTTGTTGTTATGGCTTCAGATACGACGCGACGAGCCGGCCTTAATTTTTGACATTTAATACGCTACTGATGTTGACCCTGTTATTAATTTGTAATTTTTACAACGAAAGCCCTTTTAATTTGATAGCCTCGAGATAAAAATGTATAGTTCTGTGTATCTTGTAGTTTTTTGAATGGAAATTAATGCGAAGAATCAACCGCGTCCTCGATGTGGCGAATAACAGAATGTATAGTCTAGAACGTCTTGACATACAATAATAGTAGTAAATTAATAAAAAATATAAAATATAATTATATTTTCAAAATTCCCAAATGTATAAATTCTCAGAAACTTATGATAACAGTCGATAAATTTTAATTATGAAATATCTGAAACGCAATTCTATTTAAAATTATAAAATTAAAACACCTGACCAAAAGTAAGCCCAAGCGACACACAAACTGGCCAAATCTCTAAGTTCATAAATATCGATAAAAAATCACAAATAGTAAACGATGTATCGTTAATTAGAAGGAATAGTGTCACTGTTGTAAGCTAGTTTTGAAAAGAGCAACACTAGAGTTTCTTGCCCGTTCTTCTCTAGTAAAAACCGCTTTCCGAACCGGGTGGTAGATCTAATTATAACAATGTCTGAATTTAAATGATGTAGAACATCTTAATGGATTCAATAAATTATTTTCATTTTCACGGAGTAACTAAACAAAATACGATTATACTTATTTTATAATACTTTTCTACATATATCTTAACTGCTTTGGTTTTTATTATACCTATTAAAATTTTTAAACTATCCATGTTGCGTCTCTTGTGTTTTTAATTTTAATCTGACATCTTGCAAATAATTCTCTGGATCGTCTTGGTTGCTTCCCGACTTGTCTGAATATTCACATATGATACTTGCTTTTGGTTTTTCGGATGTGGGTGACGGATAAGTGCAGCAAACTGACATTTTGTTCTTCTCTCGTTTATAATTTCTATTCGGTTAACGTCGTGGCATTGATGTGGCGTGTTTTCGACCTCTATTGGTTGTTGTTTTTTTTTTGATGGTTCGTACCTTTTTCCGTTGTGATTTGAGTTAGTGTCAATGGCCTTCTCGCCGTGTTTCCGTTGTTTATTGCGAAAACTTGCGTCCTTTTTAGATGAATTACCTGCAATATAGTCATAATTTAATTATTCTGTTTACCTTTAAATGTATTATGATGGAATATTACAACTACCAGATTGATTATCTTTGAATTTTGAAATTATTATTTTTTCTCGCTCTTATATTAATAAATAAATAGTATATATGTAGGCAAATTTATGTAAAAGTTTACGTGATGCATTTCCTATTTGCATTCAGTATGATAATATTTTTTACACCATCAGTTTTTTTAGACAGCGTTAGGTTAACTAACACCAACACAGGACTGACAAAATTACATGTCGTATTTTTTAAACTCGGAAATGTTGAATTTTCATTATCAATGGGATCATGGAGTAAAATGGCACATAGATACTATAAATCAATAAAAATAAACTAATAAAAAAATAGTTTCATATGAAATGTGAAGAAACTTTTTCTCCAACCTAATCTGTAGTTATTTATGCGGATTTAGGATTATGATTTTCTTATTATTAATTAGGACGGTTAGATATCAACGGGGCTCGAGTGATCCTACTGACCGTGCTATATAATCAAATGACAGAGAGTTGTAATTGTGTATTGTACGACAGCTGTGCCAGTATGTTCCGCTGAACTTACGCAATTCCTAGTCCAAGCAACCTGCAGCATGGTTGTTCCACTATTAGCAAGTATAATAGATGAACTCGGAATGAATAATAGAACAAAAACGTCAGTTTAGGGTTCAGTTATTATTTTTACACAAATATTGTGATAATCCTATTTTCCTACGATTCGGTATGTATCCTGTATGCACTAAAATATTATAAAGAGATTACGCTGTCAGAATAAGGTCTCGCATCATAATTAATATAATAATTAATAAAGTACGTTTGGTTGTCTGGAAGAGACTGGTATTAGCGATAAGACCGCCAGTTGTTACACTATTTAAAAAAACAAACTGTTTAGTTGTTTGTAATATGTGGTGATAAATATAGTATTGTCTATATATATATCGAACAGCATGCATACATAAACTCACGCTTTTTTCCCGAAAGAGATAGGCTGAGGTGCTAACAGGAAACTCACGGTGGCTATAAGTTAAACTATAATCCAGAAGATGAAATATTATTGGATGTCAATATGTCAAAAAACACATCATTATCGAGAAATTTGACAACATCTTTGTCCGCAGAAGCAGTTACCAGCTCATTTCATTTTTTTCCGTGGGTCTTGTAATTATGGGATGGGATGACCAACAACGATCTGGCTAAGGTTGCAGGAAGTCGCTGGATGCAGTCCGCGTCCCACAGGTCAATGTAGAGATTCTTGGGGGAGGCTATGTTCAGCAGTGGACTTCCTGTGGCTGATATGATGATGATGATGATGATGACCAACAAAAATACGTATATAAAGTTTTTTGGTTTTATTTTAATTTTAAAATGTATTAAATTAGGAATTCAACATTTGTTAAGTTTAAATAATTATTTTACGATAACGCAATTAAAAAGAGATAAATGGGATATTTATCGAAAAAATCATTATTTTACTCTGGTTTCCCTAATTCTGCCGGCTTGTGTATTTGTAAACTCTAAGAGTAAAATAGCTATTAAAATAACAAAAGGCAATGTGGTGTATAACGATACGCAAGCACGAGAAAACTTTGTGTGGGTTGCTCTTGGTGGGTATAATTCCAAGAACATTGAGTTATTATTGTCATACTTCACATAGAAATAATTGTTATGGAATGACGTACACAATATACAAGGTTCGTTATAAAGGGTATATACAGCCGAAAGGGCACCCCTCTTTCGGCTGACATCGATTATAATGAACAATTTTCACGACAGGGCCACCGTTGACATTTGACATGCGAAAAAATCAGCTGTTCCATACAAAAATAATCGTTTCAATCTGCTTTATCCTAGTATAAATATTTCTATTTGATAAAAAAATATCTTTAGAAAAGTATATAAACAATGTCAAGTATTTTAGTACCTGAGTTTGTAGTTCCACTGGTGGTGGGGTTACGAACAAATGCCATGGCGGTATAAGTACAACGTTTAATAGCAGTGCCCTCCTGACTCCGGCCACACCACAGTATCATGGTATTCTGAAACCAATCGCCTGCACACTTAAGTTGCTTACATATCAATTAGCTAATTAAATAACTTTCAAGCCCATCTTCGATCAGCTTAGACATCCGGCTAACAATATGATTTAAATCAGTTGATTAGAAACAGAAAGTATGGACTTCGTGGGGATTACTCTAGACTCCGACACAATGTTCGAATGTTCGGACGAAACGTCAACATATATATAAAATAAAAGCTTTCCACCTCTATAAATAATATAGTATCCTTTATGAAACTTATCATTCACTTCGAAATTAGTCTAATATTACAACGTATCACATAGTACCATACAATGGTACCATACAAATAACATACAGGCATATTCGTACAATTTTATGTGCAATGTTCGAACATTGGTCGTTGTGTCTGAGTACAAAGTAACCCTTCAGAATAGACGGTAACGGAAACGGTAAACATGTTGAATAAAACGTAGAATATGCAAACAAATTGAATGTACTTAACGGATTCGAAAACAATTCTAGGAGCAAATCAAAGGTCATGTAAAATTAGAATAATTGTATGATAAATACAGGGTATATCAAGACTGCTACCGAAAACGAAGCTGGGTGGTAGTTTTAGTGACTTCAGATACAATGCAAACAAATTTTGTGCACAAATTTGTGAAGAATAAAAAAAAATGTCGCGTTTCTTAGTGAAATTTTTAGTTGCATTGTGTTCGTAGCCACTAACACTACCACCTGGCTACGTTTTCGGTAGCAGTCTTGATATACCCGGTATAATACCATTCCAAAATATTGTTAATGTAAAATTTAAATATAAATTCTAATTATTAAGCGGAAAAGTTACTTTTCTAATTATGGTAAGAACTTACCTTAAAAGCATCTCTGAATTTGTTGGACATGATGTGGTAGAAAAATGGATTGATACACGTTGACATGTAGTAGAATATTCCAGAAATGTACGTCAGGAACGAATATACTGAGAGTAGCATCGGCGTCTTCGCCTGATGGTTCTCAGTTGTTCCGTAGATAGCAACCAGTCTTTGGGCATGGAAAGGTGCCCAGCATACAAAAAATGCTATAACTACAGCAACTGGTGGAAAGAAAACAATTATCTAATTAATATTAAAGAGGCTTAATTGCTTGTTTTATCTAATATTAACATACATTCATAATATATATGGTGTCCGAGCTCATCCCCATATCGGGCGTGAATTCCTAACTCCGGGGTGATAATGAAAATTGAAAAGTAAATTCCAATGTCACTTTGCCCGACCCGGGATTCGGATCCGAGACCTTTCGGACCCGAGAGCTTTGTAAATGTACCGTAGTACAACTACGCCACCGAGGCAGGCAGCTATGTATGTTTATCGGCGATTATATAAAAACATATCCTGTTATTTGTATATTAGATGTTTATTAAAACGATGATTAAAACAGAAATTCCAAGATATTAAATAAGCCTTTTGCTTTGAGTAATACATGAATTGTTTGTGAGCATTGTGGAGTATTCAGCTAAGCTGTACAAATGCCCAGATTTAACACCACCGCCTTAATGGCAAAGTGAATTGCAATTGTACAGGTAGATGGCGTCGCTTTGGATACATATACAGGGTATATTAAGACTGCTACCGAAAACGAAGCCGGGTTTTAGTGACTACAAACACAATGCAACTAAATTTTTTGCTAAGAAACGCGCAATTTTTTAAAATTATTTTTTAATATCATTATTTTGTGTGGTAAATCCATAGTTTTTGCTGAAATAATGATTTAAGCTCTGTTATATTTTAGAGTCTTTATAAATAAAATGGAAATTTATAAATGTTTAATATTATTTATAAATGTCTTTATATATATATATTATTTATAAATGTCTTTATAAATAATCTTCATAATGTATACACTATTATTTTAGGATAAAAATGTATTTATCACCCAAATAAGACCTTAGGAAAAAAATATAAAAAAGAGTCATCGCTTCTTCTTTCAACATTTTCTATTGCATTGTGTCTGAAGTGGCTTAAACTACCACCCGGCTTCGTTTTCTTTAGCAGTCTTGATATACCCTGTATTTCCAGTAGTAGCTGATATTTCAGTGAAGGACTTTGAAATGGAATAAAACTTTAACATTTTTATGACCACCTAACTGCATTTTTAAATCTCCTCAACTACTATTGACAATAAAAAATTGACTGTTTAATTAGGATATAATTAAACTTTTGCTTTTTTAGATTTTTCAGTTATTTACAATCCCGATCTGTATGTGTATATCGAAAACAGATTTACTCTAATAAATAAAACGAAAATAATAAATATCAGCTTTCCACCACCCTCTACTGCACCATCACCGACAGTGAATATTAGACTACAAGCCCGTGGCAAAAAGTGATGGGTCAAATGAACCACGAGGAGACCTATTTAGTAAGATACAGGGGCTTAAAATAATAATATTTAGCACTATGCCGTCACTTGTAAGCTGTCCGTCTGGATGCAAATGAGACTTCAAAAGTACAGGGAGAGGGTGTATATTTTGGTCATATATTTTTGTACGGCATTTCTACCATCGATAGATCCATGAAAAATAATAAGAAAACACATAGTGCCGTACAAAAATAGTGCGCCACAAATTCAGCAGAACGTTAGATATTCCGGAAATTTTCTTGGTAAATTTGGTCATTTGATTTTATACGGCATCGTTTCCATACAATTTCAATACCTCTTCTAATCCATTATTCCGCAACGCCGTACAAAAACTATGAGACAAGGGAAAAAAACCGGCGGTTGCAACCCACTCCCCTTCAGTGGTCCGGGAGGTGATTTGAAAAAGTACGGCATCGGTTTCATAACATTATGTAGCACTCAAAAGAACTATTTAAAAACATGCCGTCAAAAAATATAGTTCATTTGAATGTATAAAATCAATAATATCTAAATTTATCATAAATCTAACCCTGAAAGCTGTAAGGTCATTTGATCCTGTACGGCAACTACTTTTTTAACATTATATTGCTAAATACAATTGTTATATAACATTGCCATTCAATAAAAAATGTTCTAAAAGAAATTGAGAGGAAAACAAAATACGACTTTTTTCATATTACTTGTAAAGTTTAAACTATCGTAGGTTAATGAAATACAGCAACTTTCTGAATATTATTGTTGTTTTAAATAGAACCTAGGTAAATGAATCCAGAAAAAATGATGCCGTACGTTTTAATGTAGATCATAACTTTTTGCTGACTAAAATGACACTACCATTTCAGGGGTAACTTTATGGTCATCTGATACTGTACGGCATTAACATATTTTCGAAGAGAACAAGTGTTAATATGTATTAATCATTATGCCGTCTATTTAAAGCGAAACTGAGGGTATATTATATCCAAAAATTTAAAACTATCGATCTCAGTATTCATATTCTTGAATAATTTTCGATGTTATGTACTTTATACATGGACATATATTTTTTAATTATCTTATTTTCTGATGTTTATTGATATATATATATACAAAAATGAAAAACAAATAGGAACCGTCAACTGCCCTAACTTAGATATTTATGCCCTTTAACGGGAAATAGTCTAAAATACGATCGATTTTTATGATATTTACACATATTATCGTAAAAGTCGCGGGTTCGAATCCCATAGCACACCTCTGCTTTTTCAGAGTCATGTGTGTATTGATAGTCAATCACCACGCACTAAAACGGTGAAGGAAAACATCACGAAGAAACCTGCATACTATAGCGATTTATAAGAATTTCTATGGTATGTAAGTCTTCCAACACACACTAAGCCAGTGTGGTTGACTATATTGCCTAATCACTCTCAATCATTCTCTCGATTGTGGAGGAGGCCCGTGCCCTGCCGGGGGGACGAAATATGGGCTGACACCGATAGTAAAAAATCCCAAAGAATGTTGTAATTTTTAAATATTTTACTCCGTTTTTTTTTGTACATATAGTTATCGAAAAATTTTAAAAGTTAGACAAATTCATGATCTCATTTCTGTGACATTCTAAAATGTACTTTTTTATCAAGATTATACGACACAATTTGCGTGATATATTTTGTGAGAATTTGAGGAGGTGAAATTTGCTAGGCAATGTCTGGACACCATATTGCACAATTTCAATAAATAATAATAAATGATTAGGGTGGTCTCCTTAGTGACATAAAACAATGAAACAAAATATGTAACATCTTATTTCTTTTCCAAAGTATGTATAATAAAATAGTAAAAAAAGCAACTAATGTAGGTAGTGAACAAATAAAATATTCTTAAAATTATAGCAATAGTACGAGTACCAACACGTACTAGGTCAGCATAGTGGATTATACAGCCTAATCACTCTCAATCGCACTCTAGATTCTACAATCGAGATTACGATTACAGGGCACGGGCCTATTCTACAGTAGGCTCGTGCCCTGCAGTGGGAGGTACTCGTATATGAGCTGATACGGAGTACGAGTTTAATAACTTTTCATTAAATTTTTCATGGCGACCACTTAACAATATATTCCATATCACAACTTTTTATCAATATGAACATTGAGATTTGTATGGAATTGACTTTTTATGGACTATTGCAATAAAAACCAATAAATAATCTAAATGCCGTCCAAAAATTTTCATACTAAATATCAACTTAAAGTATATAGTTACGTGGATTTTTCGAGAGTGTTTTTCGCCCTACAGAAGTTTGGACCAAAAAAAATTTACGGCATGTGAAAAAATGTTATCTATGCCTAAAATACTTTCAAAATAAATTAATTTCATGTTGCGTCAAATCACCCCCCTGACCACTGAAGGGAAGTGGGTTACAACCGCCGATTTTTCTTCCTTGTCGCATGGTTTTTGTACGGCGTTGCGGAATAATGGATTAGAAGAGGTATTGAAATTGTATGGAAACGATGCCGTATAAAATCAAATAACCAAATTTACCAAGAAAATTGCCGGAATATCTAACATTCTGCTGAATTTGTGGTGCACTATTTTTGTACGGCACTACGTGTTTTCTTATTATTTTTCATGGATCTATCGATGGTAGAAATGCCGTACAAAAATATATGACCAAAATATACACCCTCTCCCTGTACTTTTGAAGTCTCATCTGCATCCAGACGGACAGCTTACAAGTGACGGCATAGTGCTAAATATTATTATTTTAAGCCCCTGTATCTTACTAAATAGATCTCCTTGTGGTTCATTTGACCCATCACTTTTTGCCACGGGCTTGTAGTCTATATCTCTGAATACAAGATTATCGCCCGAATACTGGAACGCCATTCAAATAATAAGTTGGTCTTAACAGCGCACGGCCCACTTAGCCAGTACATTTAACCGGGATTAACGTAGTTAAGCGCAAGTTATATTTAAGTTGCGTTCCAGTATTTGGGCGTAACATCGTTAAATCTTTATTTCAAAGGCCCCAAGTTGCTGAGCTGCGAAATACCAAGCGTGTTCTGCTAGACAACAAGTTTCAAATTTCATACCGCCACGTCGTCATAAAAATCATTTTTTTCCATCCTTTTTTCCACACAGAATATAATATAATCCGTTTTAATATTCCGTTGCATTTTCAATTTTAGTTTTTATAAAAGCGGAAATACAATGTCCGTTACTATTTTTGGTTTTTACGAATGTCGAAGTTTAATAATTTTACAATTTAGGCGGTACGAAGTACGTCGGGTTAACAAATAACTTAATACGATAAAAACATTACCTAACATTTTGATGACTCTCTTCGTGGATTGGCTCTGTTTTCGATGAATTCTCTGTGTGTCTTTTGGGTCGTCTTCAAATTCTAATTGATTTTGTTCTCTCATCATACTTGTTTCGTTTAATTTTAATCCAATTAACAAATATAGCACCGTTATCAAAACCATTGGCGTGAAGAAAAACACAAATGTAGATATTTCAAAGGAATGCTCGATGATAACTCGTGTTTGTAAACACATGGTGACTCCTTTATATGTCCTTATGCCAAACTGCAAAGCCTGTGGCAACGCTGATCCAAAAGCCACGACCCATAATAACATCACGTGTTTCGTTGCTCTTGATAGTTTCGACATCTGATGTGACATAAACGGGTGACATATGGCTAAGTACCTCTCAATTGTGAAGAGTGTGATCGTCAGCACACTGGCATTAGTCGACGTTTCAGCCGCTAATCCTCTTAGTACACAGAAAGTGTAGCCAAACACATACGGCCATTTGGACCAAATAGAATACATTTCTTGTGGCATTCCACTTACTAAAAGTAGGAGATCAGACATGGCCAAACTAAACAAATAGTAGTTAGTGGCGGTGTGCATACTCTTATTTCTTACTATGACTATACATGTAAATATATTTCCAAGTACACCAGTGATAAATATGAATGTATAAATAATAGTTATAGGCAAAACGATGTAAAGCGTGTCTCTCTCTGGGCCGAAGATTAGTGTCGCATCCACTGGTGCAGAATCATTTGCTGACGGGTCCGTAGTGTCGCTGAGAGAACTCATTTTATATTAGCTTCCTTTTGCTGCATTAGTTTATCGCTGAGTGGTTTGGGTCACGATTTTGTTCATTTTATCTCTTCTAAATCTGAAAAAAAAAAACAGAAAATATTGTTGCATTAAGGAATACTTATCAGTCACCGCTGTAAATATTTTCTGTTTTCTTTCAGGCCACCTAATGTACGCAATGTAGGTAAATTTAAAAATGATACGCAAATGTAGGTAAATTTAAAAATGATAGACGTTTCGCATTAAACGACTATATTCTATTTAAGGTACTAATTTGCCTTTAGGATTGAGTATATGCGTATTAAGTAGGGTAGGCCGGGTGTTTGGGCTTGTATGGAAATACCGCCACTATTATATTGTAACATACCTACGTAAACTTTTTCAATAATCAAAGTGTAACATTCGCCTTATATCTCATCTTCTATTCAGCTATAAAATTATTCTTTATTTCACCTACATAAAGCTCCTATCCAAAAACAAATCATACTATTACATATACATATATTTGTTGGAATTTAACAATAATAAGATACAAAAAAAAAAAATAAGATGGCAGTAACAAAATGTAATTGGACTATTAATTTAGAATATAGACCGTAAGGGTCCCACAGTTTTTTTTTACTTTGATACCAGAGATATAGATTTTGAGATCAGTCGGGACTTCGCTGAAACTGAATTCAAAAGTAATTCGAAAGGGACAAAAGATTTGATAGCTAAAATAAGTTGTGTATTCTCTGTATGAATAAGGCTGTAAATATGTATCATTTACTTGTGTGGGGAACATTTTGCATAAATGAAGGTATGGCTTTTATGAGATGGAGCGTGCTATAATCCAGTCCTATATGAAAGTGGAACAAACAGAATAATTCGGCACTGCATTTGAATACATTATTTAGATAAATTGCGTTAGTAATTGGATTGTCTCTCTGAAGATATCTTTTATGCAGATTTGTGAAACACATAATAAGATATGTTTTGTGGTACGCTTTATTCGTTTGTTTATCTGTTATTCTATACAAACACAGGTAATTGAGGAAAAGTATCTACCTACTTACCTGTGTTTATGTAATACAGTATTTTATTTAATTAGTGTTAAGTAAATTCAAATATATTTTATACAGTCATTGTAAGTATATTTGTAAGTTTAATTAACGACCTATGCTTTACCACCAACCATAACAAGGGCATATACCAAATAATACTGTGACCAAGGACTGTAATAAGGCGTGAGGTCTGCCGAATGGTTGTCTTTGGTGGTATCACTTGCCGCACTAATGCGGGGGTTCGCGCACCTCTTCTACGCCCGCCTTACTAACAGCCGTTCTCAAACATCTATCTATCTTTAACAAGAGATTATTAGATATTTAGATGCATTTCATGTTTCAGTTAACAATGATAGAGACGTATAGATATGGTACATATATTTATATAAGGCTAGGTAAGATATATATATATATATATATATATATACAGGGTATATCAAGACTGCTACCGAAAACGAAGCCGGGTGCTAGTTTAAGCGACTTCAGATACAATGCAACAGAAAAAGTGGCAAAAAAAAGCGACAATTTTTTTTTGTTATTTTTTTCCTTTCACCATATTTGGGTGGTAAATGCATTTTTTCCTAAAATAACAGTGTATACCCTTTTATTTATAAATAATCTAAGGTATAAAAGAGTTTAAATTATTATTTTAGCTAAAACTAGGGATTTACCACCAAAAAATGACGATGTTTAAAAAATCATAAAAAATAACTGTCGCGTTTCTTTGCGAAATTTTTAGTTGCTTTGTGTTTGTAGTCACTAAAACTACCACCCGGCTTCGTTTTCGGTAGCAGTCTTGAGATACCCGGTATATATATATATATATATATATATATATATATACCTTGTATATATACCTAGTCAGGTCATAAATTCTGTCACATGTTTAATATAAAATAATTGAAACAAGCTTATAATTGAAACAACCCTTATATATATTAAAATGAACTTAACAAAACATAGATTCTTAAGACTAAAGTTTATTCAAATGACCTCCGTGATTTTGAATACAGGCCTTCATCTGCGCGGCCAGTTGTCTATCGCAGCACGAACGAGGTCGATGTCAATATCACGGGTGCCTTAATCAAGGATGTCTTGAGTGACTCCAAATTGGGATGAGGCTTTGAGCACGCCTTTTCCTTCAAGTGTTGCCATATCTTGTAATCTAACGGATTCAAATCTGGACTGGAGGAGGGGCCAGTCTTCGTGCCGGATGAAGTCGATTTCACGCGCCGCCAGCCAGTCTTGTGTGCTCTTTGCTCTATGAGCTGGCGCCGAATCTTGTTGGAATACCTAGTGCCTGTTATTGAACATGGTATGAGAAACAGGTTCCACAAGGTTCGTCAGGACTGTATTTTGATACACAACTGCATTCGTTTTTACACCTTTCTCACAAAAATGTACCTCTGTTAAGCCCCAATAAGAAACTCCCAACCATACCATGAGCGAGGATGGAAATGACCTCGTTGAACACGCGGAATACGGTTGCTCGTTTATTCACTACCGTGTGTGTACACCTTATCATTTTGTTTGTTGTAGCTCTCTTCTACGGTAAAAAATTTTTTCATCTGAAAAAAGAATTTCCCAATATTTTTTTCCCGCGTTCCGCTTCAACAAAGCGCGGCATCTCTTCAGTCTCAGGTCCATTAGACGAGCATTCAAACGATGTGCTGTTTTTCTTAGATATGCCCGAAGCCTCCTATCGTTCGACGGTACGATAAACGAATCGTTTGGTTATATTCAAATAAATAAATAATAAATAATAATAAGCCGCTATCAGTAGACCAATCCGACGCGACTTTCCTACTCGTTATATGACGTAGTTTTTACATTAATTAATAGTTGTGTAGAGTTATGATGCATATAAAACACGGAAAATCGAAAAAAAGAGCTTCCATAGAGTTATGTCAGAGCAACTTGCACAAGTAAACACAAAACTAAAAGTTTTACTATTTAGTTAACTATTTGTTCTGTTCTAATTTAAAGCATAATAAAAACCACTGCAGCCAAAGTAACTATTGGACATATCTTAATATATATGTTATGGGCCAAGTGATTAATGCGGGCAGTATTCATAATGCCCGGGTAGTATGAATATTGCCGAGCCATATCGGGCCAAGTGATAAATTAGAATCTAAACTCACCTATTTATCACATTGCCCGGGCATTATGAATATGGCTACATGATGATCGGGCAATGTGATTAATAGGTGATTTTTACGTGCTGCGCTGCCGCATTGTCGCATCTGCGATAGACCCATAAATTAGAAAGGTTGAATTGATCTGCTTATGTTTAGTTGTTTTTTAACGTCCGAAACATTATCTTCAGAAGAAAATTAGTGTACCCACTTTATGGATCAGTTAGGTCGACTGTGCCCCAAAACCGACTCGGAACACCCCGACTTCACGTAGTCTTGGCTACAGACCCTAGAGTGTATATAAAAAGCCGGAGGCGCAGAGGGAGAGCAGCCCCCGCCCGCTGTAACGAAGGATAGGCAACCGTGCGAGCCGTAGCGGCTGAGGCTGGTCACCGGAGGCGACCAGAAGCCCGAAGCTGCGGAGGTGAGCATGGGTGCCTATCTTTTGTTACGCAAGGGCGAAAGGGCTGAACTTCCCGTAGCGCCGGAGACGATGCAGAAGCTAATTTGTATTGACAACAAGTGTTTTAAGGGTTAGGTTGCTATATTTCTCAGGAATGGTGCGTTACCTTTTCATGGGAGTGGTACCAGGGGAGGTGTGACACGCCCCCTCCCCCTCCACTCCTCCCAACTAGCGTTGAGTAGGACATACAAGAGGCAGTACATTTGTCCCGTACATGACGTCAAAATGTAAGAGTGACTCACCTTTTTAATGTGTACTACTTCATATTTGGTATACTACTGGATCTGTAATGTCATTTCATTGGCGTGAGCCGTGAGGCAAAGTTATGACCCACAAATAAGCGTCAGTACGCCTCACTTCAATTGAAGTGGGACATTGTACTGGCTTAGTACAAAAATGAGGCTACTCTTACAAACTCTTTTTCAAGTCATGTCCTACTTAACACTACTCCCAACCCACCTCGTGCTGCCCTATTCTAGGGCCCTACTATATAAATCCGAAATTCGAATCTTTGTGACGTGTTTCGTTTCGAAACCTACTCTGTAACACGAAATTCGAATCTTCGGATGGAAGAATGAATGATTCGAATATATCGGCAATCCGAACATTAACATTTTTATTTACTATATTTATCCGAAACGAAGCTCGAAACTTCAGGACGAACGAAGTTTGTGACGATACGAATGTACCTACTCTGTAAATGTTCGTATTGCCGATATATTGGAATAATTCATTCTTCGATCCGAAGATTCGAATTTCGTGTTACAGAGTAGGTTTCGAAACGAAAAACGCGGATTAATATAGTAGGGCCCCTAAATTCTACCACTTCGGCTCATTTTGATTCGCTTTACATCACTCTGCCCAATAGGCACTTGGCATTATTCATAATGCCCGGGCAATATGATAAATTGATTGGTTATAATCACATTGCCCGCTCTTATTGGGCATTATTCATATTGCCCTGGGCATTATGAATAATGCTCGATTAATCACTTGGCCCATAACATATATAATTCACGTCTCACGTTGTTTGTACGCGATGGGCTCCTAAACCACTCAACTGATTATAATGAAATTTTGTAGATATGTGTTATTTGTTCCAACTTAAAGGGTGAGATAGTTTTTATCTCGATAAAATTGACGAAAGTATAAAATAAAGAAAAAAAAAACATTTTGCCATACAAAATGTTCATGGGTTTGTAACTGTCAAACATTTAATGTTCATACCGTCGATACGGTAAACTCTTCCCTCAAATTAAATAACGCATTTAAATAAAGGTTTCGAATCAACAATATACAGGGTATATCAAGACTGCTACCGAAAACGAAGCCGGGTGGTAGTCTAAGCGACTTCAGACACAATGCAACAGAAAAAGTTGCAAAAAAAAGCGACAATTTTTTTTTTGTTATGTTTTTCCTATGGCCATATTTGGGTGGTAAATACATTTTTTCCTAAAATAATAGTGTATACCCTTTTACTTATAAATACTCTAAGGTATAAAAGAGTTTAAATTATTATTTTAGCAAAAACTATGGATTACCACCCAAAAATGACGATATTTAAAAAATCATAAAAATAATTGTCGCGTTTCTATGCGAAAATTTTTAATTGCATTGTGTTTGTAGCCACTAAAACTACCACCCGGCTTCGTTTCGGTAGCAGTCTTGAGATACCCGGTATATCCACAATATTCGATGTTGTATTTAGATTTTAAATAAGTAAATTAATGACAGTAATGAAAAGTGGTTGACATTTAAATTGACATTGGTTGTCAAATTATTTATGCATGCGTTCAGAAATTTATTTTGTGTAACCTAAAGAGTATATTATGAAGCTACATCAATACAGGATAATTAAATAAATAATATTCACATGTAAGAAGTTTTACTTCTTTTCAAGATAGAATGTCACTTGAAAATAAAAATCTTTAATAAAATAACACATAAAAATAAAACTGAACTGGACTGAATAACAATTTTATATATTATGGAGAATATTGCAGGGATTCTCAAATTAGGCGTTGCCTGTGTCTTGAGAAACCAGTTAAATACAATTGTTACTACATTAATTGTGTGTGTGAGTGTGAGTGTATTCTATGAAAATTTATATTTCAATCTCTTTATTACTAACTAAAAGTAATTGCGTAATATTTTGGAAAAACAGCATAGTGGGGGTGAAATAAGGATGGAATATTGCATGGATAATCAAATCGCTAAAGTTTTAATGTCAAAATTTAAAGGCATATTGATTTTCTATTTGGATGTGGAGAAACGGGATATAATAGAGTGGGGGAGGTAGGGGAAAGAACTGGGATAACTGACAGATTTGATGGACGAAATGTAAATGCACGGTATAAGAAGGGATGGTTAATAAAAGAAAGGCGGGACGTATCGGGAAGTGACCTGACACAGACGGGATGGGGATGGCATTGAGCAGGACAGTAGGATAGCTAATTCATGTTTAGGTATACAAGAGCGTATACGAAAAATAACATATACTTTGGTGTGGAGTAAATAAAAAAATTCTGCATCCCGGCAAAGGTGGGTCGGACTTTTTTTGCTATGGCTAACTAATTGAATATAAAATTAATCATATATAATAACTAAGCCATAGCGAAGCGTGGTCGGGTTAGCTATGGTATCTTTTGATTGATTTCACTGAATGTCGTCGGAGTAGTATAACAGTGTTATAATATCTCCGTAGCAAAATAATGATTTGAATCTGGAGAGATGGGATAGAATAGAATATAAGGTGGATAAAATGGGACAGAAGAATAGGTACAGTATGGGATTGGAATTGGATAAGCAGTTTAGACAACGGCTGTCATATTGTTTTAAATAAAATATGGACTGGAATCTGTATTTGCACCCAGGCGAAGCCGGGCCGGGCCGCTAGTTGAAACTAAACTTCTCATGTCTCATAATGGCAAGCGCAGTGAAATTTCAGTTGCTTTGTAATTCATTCAAGTTGTTTTGTTACTCTCCATGAGCGGTCCTATCACTTACTATCAGGCTAATGCTCGTCTCGCCATTGATTGTAATAAAAAAAATGTCAAAGTGCAAGCCGCACAAATGCAGTATACCTGAGTCAAAGCGTGAGCTTGCGTAATTAAAGTCTTTTAAAACTTTTTTTTTTCTTTGTATCTAATAAATATGTCTTAATTAATTTATCAGTAAATATACCCGAAGCAATACTATAGCACGGGTGAATGAGATTAGTGGAAGACTAATTTTCGTATTCGCCCGGATTTTATCCATGGTATAATGACCGATGTGCACACACTCATAATGTCACTTTTATGTATGGCGAATACTAGGCGACATAATTATATCCATTAAGACGGTTATAAGACACTTTTTGCTTTTTTTTATTTTTCTCGGGGAAAATTTGGTGGCGAAGCGGTGATGGTTCCCCCGTCTTACGAATTGCGACCATTAAGTGGAGTCCCTAGCAAATACCTTGAACTGGTATGCTTCCAGGGACTTCCAGTAGGCCACGGGACAAGGACCACTGATCTAGATCAGCTATGCTAACATTAGATGCATTGAAATCACTCTGTTGTGCAAGCATAAAAAATAAACAAAATATACATATTAAACTGATATGTTACAATTATTCAATGTTATGTACGTAATTACTCAATGTTATGTATGTAATTACTCAATATACAGGGTATATCAAGACTGCTACCGAAAACGAAGCCGGGTGGTAGTTTAAGCGACTTCAGACACATGCAACAGAAAAAGTTGCAAAAAATAAGCGACAATTTTTTTTTGAAATTTTTTTCCTATTGCCATATTTTGGTGGTAAATATTTTTTTTCCTACAATCATAGTGTATACCCTTTAATTTATAAATACTATAAGATACAAGAGAGTTTAAATATTATTTAGCAAAAACTATGGATTTACCACCCAAAAATGACGATATTTAAAAAATCATAAAAAATAATTGTCACGTTTCTATGCGAAATTTTAGTTGCATTGTGTTTGTAGCCACTAAAACTACCACCCGGCTTCGTTTTCGGTAGCAGTCTTGAGATACCCGGTATATGTTGATGGATTTTTTTTATCAGTTCAAATAATGGTTACTGAAATCTTAGTCATCGTAATAAAATGCAGCCTTCAGTACTTCGTATGTTGAAGTGATACGAAACACCACAATTTTACTCGCATTGGGAACTTGTTTGTTTCTTTACATGGCTGTGTTGCAAATTACGTGAGGTATATTGTTAATAGACCTATACTTAATACTACTCAGAGCGCAATTACATATAATTCTAGTGAATAAGCGATGCGACATTGAAACGGGTTCCACAGCAGTTGCGTTAACAATTTATGCGAAGAGGTAATTTGTTAATTGTTGAATAAGATTATCAACATAGCACATAAATTGTATTTCATGCCTATTATATAAACATAATTTTACTACTTTAATTGCTCGTAAACATGTAGTTTACATGCAAGTTTTTTTATTTTGTGTTGCATAAGAATGGATTACTGTGTTCACTTACCAAACTGCAAACATTGTTTATGAGTTAGCCTAAGAATATATTTAACTATAAGGAAAATGTTTTAAGCAAAATATCAAACGCTCACCACGTTTGCTTTTTTTTCCATAAAACGTAAATAAAACCAAGTGGGTACTCAAGAAATTAATAAAATATTTTAATAAATAAATTGTTTTACGTATCTGTACTGCCCACTAGAAGGTAGAGTAGTGATACTGAGGATACTGTGCCGGGCGGTCTCGCGGAAAGTGACCAAGACTCGCCGCCTTGGAATATTGGGTGCTACTGATATTCAACGGTCACCAACGATAGGTTTTGCTGGCCTTGGATCGTGGGAGAAAAGGCTACATTATCAGGTCACTCTTCCAATCGGTTTAGTAAAAATTCACGGCGTGCCAGAAGGAAGTTTGTTTCACATACGACTCGGATGTTCACTATTTCATTCGCTTTAGTATAAGATTTCCCATTAGGAAAACTGTTCAAAGAAGTTTTGTATACGTACGGGTAGACATCGATACTAGAAAATTGCATTATAACATTGTGTCAGGTAGTTTGAACGTTCGGTCTCTTAAATTAATTTCCAACGACCTAGTAAGTAGGTCGCATTGTAATTGAACATTGTCGTGCAAAAATGTACTGTATTTTAATTAAAGAGTCTTGTGAACGAGGGAAAAGTAGATTGGGATTATCGGTTAGATTTTCAATCTTGTTGAAATATCAAATACATTTTGGTGCTGGAATTGTATTATGACGTAATTGACGAATTGAATAGAATATTATATAAGTATTTAAATGAATAGGATAAGTAAAATTGTATTTCTAGATTGTTGCCGTCTGAAATGGCTTAATAAATATAGCTATGATTTCAGTGCGTCGTTTGGTTCTAGGTATTCTGACATGATTTTATAATATCTTCAAATATATTATTTTTCTAACTCGTCAAGTATGATTTATAGCTGAGTGTCTGGTGTCAGAAAGTGATGAACGCTAGTGGTTCGATTATATGGATATTTGAGGTAATTGCACAAGATCGTACTATTGCGTTAAATTTTTTTAGGGTTCAGTTATTATAATTTGATACTTTGTAATTTAGGTATTTTTAAAATTAAATATTAAATTAATTGATAAAAACAATAGCCAATAATTACTTATTGCATTGAATGGCGAGACGAGCAAGCCGTTCGCCTGACGGTAAGCGATACGACCGCTCATGAACAGTAGCAACATTCCACTGCGCTCGCCATCCTGAGACATAAGATGTTAAGTCTCAATATGTCCAGTAGTTGCTCTGGCTACAATGTCCTTCAATCCGAAACACAACAGTGCATTTAAGCAGTGTTGTTTCACGGGAGAAATAGACATTGCGTTGGTACCTACCCAGATGGCCTCTCACATATGAGAGACCTACCACCAGTACTTAAAACAAAGGTATTCAGTTAAGAATTTTGCTCGCATAACCTTAAGCATTCGGTTGATATCTTTGTCTATTCATCCGAAAACAATTATATCCGCTTACAATTTACGAAAATGTCACACACTTATGTAGAGCATTACACCCGCCGCACATGCTCACACTCGCATTGGCCGTCACGAGCCACGTGCGAGTGGTAGTATTTAAAACCTATATATTGCTCTCACGTGTCGACGTCGGACGTTGTTTCGCCGTACTTCAAGTGAAGGCGACCTAATAAAATTTACTCTTATACATACAAATGTTTATACAAGTACCTCAGAAAAGTGATTTGGAATTTTTTCGAGGGCTTTTCATGTTATATTATTACTGAGGCTCCGAATAATTTTGATACAGTTTTGCCGGAAAATGAACGTTTTTGTCGGGTGAAATATAACGACAATAATTTCAAGTATGTTCTCTTTAAGGCCTTAATCATGGTTACAAAATGAACCTCTTCGATATTATTTTGTTTAAATGAATTTAAAAGGCTTATGTGTAGCTAAAAAGATTATGCTAGCTTATGCTATCTATACATATTAATAAAATTGAAGTGTCTGTTTTAAAAGTGAAAATAAAACAAAATGTCCAACTGCATATCGTTATATACACAATACCTGTGCCGAAAATGATATTTAATTTTTTTGTCTGTCTATCTGTCTGTCTGTTCCAGCTAATCTCTGAAATGGCTGGACCGATTTTGACAGGACTTTTTTTGTCAGGTAGCTGATATAACAAGGAGTAACTTAAAAATATTTTATTTTAGAAAAATAAAGTAATGTAGCAATGCCCGCGCTCACGCGCACGCCACCACTGGGCCGTCACGTCGGCCGTCTCCCACCACTTCTCCCACCAACGAATCAATACCACATTTACAAAATATTGTATATAAAGAAATTTTTCAATAAAGCTAATACAAAAAACTGAAAATAAATGTGTAATGTGAGTTTACCGCCGCTCGCTAAGAGATGGCGCCACCGTAGAATTAGATCGCGGTATGGTTTCGTTACAAAGGTAAATAAAAATGCAAAAACCAAAAAAAAAAAACACTAAATAAACTAATTAACTTTTTTGTTAAATTCCACGCGGACGAAGTCGCGGGTACAGCTATAAAAAATAAAAATATTTGATAAAAATCACGACGCAACCCTTGATACGTAGTTCAGAAGGGAAAAAATAATTTAAAACCGCCAGAGATATGCCATTCGCCTGATGGTAAGCAATACGAACCCTTATGGAAAATAGCAAAACCAAAAAACACAATGAATTGCAACCTACTGCGTTTAGGAAGTCTACAGTTTTGGTGATAGACTATCGAAATATATGTATATAGTCCATGGTATATCGTTACACCACTTATTGTAATTTGCATTTTGTATGAACCGTATTTTACTGCAATTTAAACATTGGTTTTTAGAAACCGGAAACAACAGTGCTTCATTCTGCTGTTTGGTGGGAGAAATAGATGTTGCAGTGGTGCTTACCCAGGCAGCCTCTCACATATGAGAGACTACCAGCGAATAATTCAAGATAATTATACACAGTCAGGTCATAAGTATTGTCACACAGTAAAAACTTTTCTTTTAGAATGCAGGCCACAAAAAAGTTCGAATTGTTCGAATTGTTCATGAAAATAAAAATGTATACTTTTTAGAATTTTACTCATTTTTAAATATGGAGTGGACGTCATGGTGGACGCTTAAAGAAGACCGTTTTGCAGTTATTGTGTTGCATCGTTGCGGTTACGCGCCAATTCAAAGAACAATGGCAAGTGTCCATACATTATTTTTATTGACATTAAAATTAAATGTCTTAAGCTGAAAAAATCTCGTTAGCCTGAGGGTTAATTTCTAATTCAATATGTGTAATAATTGTTGTTAAAGAAAGAGGGGAAAAATTGATATTCACATCAGAATTTTTGTGTTTATACACCTACGTCACACTACGAGTAAAATGGCTGACCGTGCTATGAAGTATTGTCAGGAATATCATTTTATAATAAATAAAAAGTATAATAATACACCCGTTCTATTAGTATCTTGTGTTTTTATTTATATTAGCTTAAAAAGTATATTACACGTATCATTAATAATTACAGTTGATCTGCCGCAGTCTCAGTTGACAGTTACCTTCAATTCTAAACATATTTACTATAAATCAATCCAAGCATTAAAATAAGATCGATGATCATAACAAACATAACATATCACACACAGTAAATATAAAAGTCCGTAACAATGCACGGATCACACAACGCAGTATCCAGGCTCCTTATTCCTCATTTTTTTTGACTCAGTCCGGGCTATATGTTTATCAACAATTCACGCAACGGAAACGTCAAAAGTCTATCTTTTTTTTTGCTGGGTTATCTAAAGCTGAAAACACATTGTAGGTTTTTGCCTTACGCATAGAGTAAAGAGTACAAAACTATGGTAAAGAGCACATCTTACATGGTTCGTACGGGTCGTCAGAGGGCCCACGTACGTTTTTATTTTTTTAATTTCATTGACAAAGGACGGTTTTCTCGTCTGCCAATGACTAAGCTTTTAGGGATGGAAGAGTCGATTTTTATGTACTCTTTATCTCATCTCTATATAAACAAATAAATAATATATTTTATTAAATGAAATCAATCCTAGTTGGCGCTTATTATAAACAGTTCTTATCCGTGATAACCTGTGGTACTATCACATTCGAGTTTACAACTGTTTTATTGTCAAAACAATTATTCAATTAACATTAAATCACACATCAATCAATTATATAATACTGTGATTGATTAAATTCTGTACACAAACATAGATTACATATTGAGAATAAATTTACTGTGGAAAAATGTTAAGCAACAATGCCGTGTACACATATTAGAAATACTTATGTATAAAATGTGTGAATTCCAAAGTGGGCAAGATCGTGTTTCGAGCACACGTCTTCTTCTTGTTGTCTTTTTTTTATATATTTCTACTACCAGTGTCATTTTAAAAGAAAACAAAAAAGAGACTACCTGAAGACAAATAACAAGGTTAACTTTTTCCTATTATAATTCCTAAAACAGCGCGTGTATTTTGAAATTTTAACATCAATAATTTAATATTTGATTGTATAAAAAATTACTCCGTTATCTTTAGTATGATACTTTATTATCTTTAGTACAAATAGGTACTCACTATTTGTTCCCATACTTCTTACTTTAAGTGAGCATATTTGTATTCTTTACATTTAACATTATAAATAATTTATCTATTACGCACATACTCTGATTGTTTTTCTTCCATTTTTTAAGTGAACGCACAGACGAACTTTTGGCTAATTACTGATAATTAAATAAATAAATACACTTAACAGTCACATACATAGTCCTGACCCCACATTAAGATCAATTAAGTGTTGTGTCGTGGGTATCGGGAACTACGAGAGACTTTTCGGTCTCTCAAACATCCAGACCCGAGACCAATACTTACTGGGTCTCACAAACATTTGTCTCGGTGCGGGGCTCGAACCCGTGGCCTCTCGTTTCACAGGCGGCGTCTAACCAACTGCGCCACGGAGGCTGTCAATTACGTCCAGTCTAGTATTTACAAACAACTGGTCAAAGAACTGCGGTGTTTATTTCTGTTAAGTCAAGTTAGATTACCAGCAACACCTCATGTAAATAATTAGAAATGTCCAAATTGTATTCAACAATTTTAATTTGTATGCAGATTGAATAAAGAAAATTATACCTTGTACGTATTATAAATTCTAATTTAATTGTAAGTTTTAAGAAATGTTATATTAGTTTGGCTTAAAAGCTGGTAGCCATATTTACAAAATCTATTGTTGTGTAAACTCAAGTTTGTCCACAATCGCAAATCACTCAAAAGCGCTGTGGTGCACGGAGAATTTGTTACTTTTTTCTCTCTTCAAATTTAATTACATTGGACATTATTATCATTACTACTATTGGACTACTAGTATAAATGTACATTGTATAAATTATGAAAGAATATTTTAATGAAAGCGTTGTAGATATTTTTTACTTTCATTTCTAGTTCCTAATTTCACCACTTGTCAATTTATGTTAGTTGCGCTGTATGTCTCAGACGTTTTTTGTTTTTGAAGGTCATGCCCTCGAATTTCGACCGACAGTGTGCACACAACAAAAGAATCTATTGTTCAGATCGCTGTAAGACGCGTTGCTCTAGTATTTATGGCCGCTTCTTTACTCTATGCGCAAGACAAAAACCTACAGTTTGTTTTCAGCATAAGTCAATCTACGAAGTCAATCGTCAATCGATTGCTTTAAGTATGAGTCTTTTGGCCAGGCTCATATCGTACTTTGAATTTACTTATTATTTAATACAGAAAAAATATTATGTGTTGTTACTATTTAAGCAAATAAAATATCAATGAAGTATAATTATTTACAAAATCAAAATAACTGACAAATTGCGGGAGTTTGCCAATATTATATTGAATGACAAAGTTATCTCGAATAACAGTACTTTACTAGATAGCAAACTATTTAAGTCGAATAAATATAAAATAGCAACACTTAGCCAATAATCCTTACTAATATTATAAAGGTGAAAGTTTGTATGTATGTATGGATGTTTGTTACTCTTTCATGAAAAAAACGGCTCAACAGATTTTGATGAAATTTGGTATAGTGATAGCTGACACCCTGGATTAACACATAGGCTACTTTTTATCCCGAAACATGTAGTGTTCCCGTGGGATGAGTCAGGAAACCAATCCTTACTAATATTATAAAGGTGAAAGTTTGTATGTATGTATGGATGTTTGTTACTCTTTCATGAAAAAACGGCTCAACAGATTTTGATGAAATTTGGTATAGTGATAGCTGACACCCTGGATTAACACATAGGCTACTTTTTATCCCGAAAAATGTAGTGTTCCCGTGGGATGAGTCAGGAAACCAAATATACATATTTTCTACTCTTTCAAATTCAAATTGTTGGCACGGGATGTCCTCTCCTACGGAAGGGAAATATAGTCGACGGCACGCGGGAAATATAGTTAGTAGACACGCGAAATAATATGTTCTTGATGTGGATTGGACTCAAAAACTATCTGCACCCGGGCGAAGCCGGGCCCGACAGCTAGTAGTTCATAAATCCGGAATTACTCAAATGGCTTTCCATTTTAAAGGTTTTTTTTTCACCCGCTTTGTATAATTCATATGATTATTTGAAAAAATGTAAAAAAATATTGGAAATTGTTTTGTATATTTGCCACTCTAAGACACTCAAATTAAGATCAATCAACAATTCGCCATTGTTCTTTTTGACATACTGAAAAATTTGAATATAACCAAAAGATTCGTTTATCGTACCATCAAACGATACAATGAAGACTCTAGTGTAGATGACAGGTCAAGATGTGGTTGCCCTCGGTCTGTTAGGACTCCAGCAGTGATAAAAGCTGTGAAAGCACGAATTCAAAGAAATCCCAAACGTAAGCAGAAACTGTTGGCCCTTCAGATGGGGTTAAGCAGAACCACGGTGAAAAGGGTGTTAAATGAAGACTTAGGGCTTCGGGCATATCGAAGAAAAACAGCACATCGTTTGAATGCTCGTCTAATGGACCTGAGACTGAAGAGATGCCGCGCTTTGTTGAGCGGTACGCGAGAAAAAAATATCGGGAAATTCTTTTTTCAGATGAAAAAAATTTTACCGTAGAAGAGAGCTACAACAAACAAAATGATAAGGTGTACGCACACAGTAGTGAAGAAGCGAGCAATCGTATTTCGCGTGTCCAATGAGGTCATTTTCCATCCTCGCTCATGATATGGTTGGGAGTTTCTTATTGGGGCTTAACAGAGGTACATTTTTGTGAGGAAGGTGTAAAAACGAATGCAGTTGTGTATCAAAATACAGTCCTGACGAACCTTGTGGAACCTGTTTCTCATACCATGTTCAATAACAGGCACTGGGTATTCCAACAAGATTCGGCGCCAGCTCATAGAGCGAAGAGTACACAAGACTGGCTGGCGGCGCGTGAAATCGACTTCATCCGGCACGAAGACTGGCCCTCCTCCAGTCCAGATTTGAATCCGTTAGATTACAAGATATGGCAACACTTGGAGGAAAAGGCGTGCTCAAAGCCTCATCCCAATTTGGAGTCACTCAAGACAAGACCTTGATTAAGGCAGCCGCCGATATTGACATGCACCTCGTTCGTGCTGCGATAGACAACTGGCCGCGCAGATTGAAGGCCTGTATTCAAAATCACGGAGGTCATTTTGAATAAACTTTAGTGTCATAAGAATCTATGTTTTGTTAAGTTCATTTTGGTATATAAATGGATACATAATGAAAAAATTTTTGTCAATTATTTTATATTAAACATGTGACAGAATTTATGACCTGACTAGGTACATATTTTGAAATTTAAAATAGAATGCAAATTACTTACCAAATACTTACCAATTAGAAATGCAAATTACTTACAAATTACCGAAATACTATTTATGTTATTTTAAACCGTTAATTATCTTTAATTTTAGCACAAAGGTTTCGTATAACTTTCATTGTAACAATGCCATTCTCATTACCTATCACGGAATAATACTAATTATTATTTTTTCAATGTCAGTTAATTTTAGGGATCCTTACCTAAAAGGTAATAACGGACCCGTATTACTGAGCCTCCGCTGTCTGTCACCAGGCTGTATCGCATAAACCGAGATAGGTAGAAGGCTGAAATTTCCACAAATTATGTATTTCCGTTGCCACTATAACAAAAATACTAAAAATATGGGAATATTAAAGAACCATTCAACGAACGTGCCTTTTTCGTATTTTTTGTTCCATATTAATATTGGTAACAGGTACTTAGATGCTTAAAATTTGCACAGAAAATTTAGTTGTATATTATCTTTCACAATAAATAATAAAAAAAAAAGTAATATGAAAGGGGAGCCCCATACAAAAAACGTGAGTTTTAGGGTTCCTTTTATAGATAGTACGGAGACGTACGCGAGTTCGATTCGCACGTGGCTGGTTTTTTTATGTATGGCAAGGCGTGGCAAGCAGTGCCGATGTCGACAATTCTGCCAATGACAAATAAATAATAAATAACACCCAACATCCACATACATAGTCCTGACCTCACACCAAGATCGAGTCTTGTATCATGGGTATCAGAAACTATGAGAGACTCTACGGTCTCACAAACACCCAAACCCGGAAAAAATAACTGTAGATCACACAAAAAATTATCTCGCTACGGGGATCGAACCCTCGCCCTCTCGTTTCACAGCCTGCGTTCTAATCAACTGCGCCACGGAGGCTGTCAATAAATAATCCTTGCATACTTACAACGATCACGATACAGGATTCATAACCGCTGTGTACATTGGTTATCCGCGAGAACGCAATTTACCTCAATGTTTTATTGAGTGGTTTATTAATTAACAGCCTTGCTCGCAGTCAGTTTAAAAACCTAGTTTAAGCCCTGGTCTGTCGAAGCTACGCACAGCGTTGCGTTGCGCGGAATGCGGTGTCAAACTCGGTTTTGTTTCATACAAAACATTGACATTGACATGACGTTCCGCCGCAGTATGCGTCATCTAGCGTCTGCGGTGAGGGGTCAACCGGGTGATGGGTAGACTGGTCTTTTGTGCTGTCACAGTATGCGTCGGTGTAGAGGGGCAAGTGTGGTGAAGCGCGGGGCGGATACACCGCACAACGTGCCGTCATTCTCATCATTTCGTCGCGGTAAGCGTATTTGCGCAATACATTTATTTGAGGACAATATTTATATCAATTTTTGTTTGGTTTAAACTTTTGTTTAGGCTGTGGCGCGTATATCGACTATGTGCTGCCGCACAGTACGTTTAATACAGTTCACGTACGTTCCCAATGACAATGGCTCAATATTACACCACGTAGGAATAAAACTTTAAAACCTTGCTTTGGTAAAAAGATACAATTAAAAAGTAAAAATAATTAATATTTAATAAATACAAGATTATAAATGGAGTCAATTACATTTATTATATTGTTATAAAAATGACGAACGGAACTGTATGTTAATTGTTCTAAGTACCTAGTACCCCCATGCTTTTTAACAAAATATAGCAACGGAATTAGTTCCCAACTGACCAGGGTACAATTGGAGACGATTTATTAGTAGGTATCTATATACATTCAGTCTTTATCCCTATTCGCAGGGCACTTTATCAGCCCATATACGTCCCACTGCAGAGCACGGGTCTCCTCTACAATCGAGAATACGATTGAGAATGGTTAGGCCATACTATAGTCCACTACGCTAGCTGGCCTTATCCCTATATTTGCATAGAAAGAAATACAATCAACAAACAACAAATTTTATATGAGCCCGAAAAAGTAGCTACAAAGAATCTTATGATGAGTTTTGTATCAGCCCATATACAAACATTCGTTGTATAATGGTTGTATATTATCTTCGTAGTTATTTTCAAAATCCAACTGCAAGATATAATAAACTATCGCCGTTCGACACAATTAGCACCACTCTCCTAGCACCTGGAGTGCATCATGTGATGACATGGTGCAATTTTAAATATGTAGTTCCTCATAGTAGTATCAAGTTCTGTGTTTTCCGCTTTTTTCCATTCCCATTCCATTAAAACCCCCTCTATATCAGTGGCGGTACTTCCATACAAGCCCAAAAGCCCGGCTTGCCTTACTTAATACGCATATACTCAATCCTAAAGACAAATCAGTACTTTAAATGAAATATATTCGTTTAATGCAAAACGTCTATCATTTTTAAATTACCGCGCCATAATGGACCCCGCGCCTGCGACGGAGCACCCGCGCCGCGCCCGGCAACTCGCCTAAGCGAGCGCCGCGGTCTAAAACTAATATAAAATTATTTCATTCAAAACCAACGCGTGACGCAATATCTTAAAAAGATGGAACACACCAAAGTATTATCTATCTTTTTCTCTCTCGTGTGCTTTTACCTGGCTTCTGGCGTATATTGCCCTCTCAGTCGCACCTCTGGGTGAAATGCTATTACCATGACACTACGTACCTAATACATATAGCTATTTTTTTATGCAATTTGTACCAAGCAAAATGCCCGGCTTTGCGGAGTGAAGTTGTGCACTTGACATGTCATATTAAGATCCAAATTTATCGAAAAATATTTATGTTTTGCTACAAGTTATATTTGATAATATATAAAATAAACAGATATTTTTTGAAACCGTATTATGATGTTTTAAATATTTTTATTAATATATTAGAATTAGAATACTTAATTTGGAATTGTCCATAATTTAGGACCTGTGGCTACCTTCACGCTTATTATTATGTCTTTCGAGGCTCGAGCGGACGATTAACCAGTAACAACTGAACATATATGTTTAGTTTTTTTTTCATTATAGTATTTTACGTTTATTATGTATAATAATGGGTGAAAATGTGCCTTGTGATGGTTTGAAGTGTGTGCAAGTGTTGATCGGCGAGGAAAAGGTAAATTCATTACATTTCGTAGACAAACAACTACTCGTATCTGGTCGAAAACCTACGCCTGATTTGTTGTGTATTTCTCGAAAGTAGTGAAAACTATAGAATACAATTTTATAGATCAGTGCACATAACTACATAGATTGCTGGATGTTCTCATACTAATAAGTTATACTGTCGGTGTTGTATATTTTTTTCCAACGATGTACTTAAATTTTTGGAATTATTCCGGCTATAGTGATTTAAATAATTTAACTGAAACTTTTATAGTAATTGACAAAAACATGTGAATGCATTAATATATTTTCATAATTCCGGTAAACAGCGTATAGAAACCTCTATAAGCGTCATATACATAATATCTAATAATAATAAGTAATATTCCGCAATCTCATTTTAATTTACACAATAAATATGTATTATTTTCACACTTTATCGTATTTGTAAAACAAAGGTTGAGCGATGGTATGACACGTGCGCTCGGCGCTGCATGTTTGGTCGCGTTGGTGTGCTGACAGCTGTGTGCGTACATGTACTTTATGCCTCGTACCGCGCGGACAATTACAAGTATTTATAATTAACCCAATATTATTATTGTTTTTTTTTTTCTCCTCGTTCAGCGCCACGCGGCACTACGATGCACATACACATTCACAACCACAGCCACATACTCACACATAATACACAAAGTTGTTGTTCTTTGTTTACTTACTCGTAATATTTATCGTTGTCTTAAGTTTGAATATATACCGGGTATCTCAAGACTGCTACCGAAAACGAAGCCGGGTGGTAGTTTTAGTGACTACAAACACAATGCAACCAAAAATTTCGAAAAGAAACGCGACAATTATTTTTTATGATTTTTTAAATATCGTCTTTTTTGGGTGGTAAATCCATAGTTTTTGCTAAAATAATAATTTAAACACTTTTATACCTTAGATTATTTATAAATAAAAGGGTATACACTATTATTTTAGGAAAAAATGTATTTACCACCCAAATATGGTCATAGGAAAAAAATAACACAAAAAAATTTGTCGCTTTTTTTTGCAACTTTTCTGTTGCATTGTGTCCGAAGTCGCTTAAACTACCACCCGGCTTCGTTTTCGGTAGCAGTCTTGATATACCCTGTATATTATTTTTGATTCTATTCAATCTGAATACTATAGTCATATTTTTATTATATATATTTTTTTCTTTGTTTAGTCCTCTTTAAGGTAATTGTGTCATTTGTTTAGTATTAGTATTCATTGTAGTTTTAGTATTAATTGTATCATTAACGACTGAACGTCCGCACGTCATGAAAGTCTCTCATCGAAAATCAGCGTTGCAGTGCTGCTTAAGTGGTGCTGCAGCATACTAGCTGAATGAGAGCTACCTTTGCTGGCGCAATATTTATTTGTTTTTATTTTACCTTAACTGTTTTTTGTCAACTCCTCTGTTATTTTCTGTGCCAGCAATAAATATTCTTTCTTTCTTTCTTTCTTTCTATGTGATGAGATTTCAAAACATGCTCGCGTAGACAGTAATCGTATTGTTTTTCAAATATTCCTTAGCTTCCTTTCAGAGCTCATGATGAATCAAAAAATCACATGCATACACAAAAACATAACATGAAAATATTAACAATAATTTGTGGCCGCGAAGTTAAACACGACACCGTACTTGTGCTATTGTAGTGCCGTTTATTAATTTACAAAATAATTACAATATAAAGTTACGTATGCATGCCCAAAAGTAATTTAACTTACACATTTGTTTTATTCATCTATTTAAAACTCATGATGGGCCCTTCAGTATTTTGGCAATATTAAATAGATGGCCGTGGAAATCGCGCCATCTATTAGATTTTTTCGAAACAACTTGTAATAGATTTTTTCATAACGGTGATAAAGATAGTTATTATTTTATTGGTTTTTATCCTAATCTTATATAGATCGTGTGGTAGGTATGGGACTGCCTCGATGGCGCAAAGTTGATGTCTCGGATTCGAATCTGGGGTCTATTTTTATTTAATTACATCGCATAGGCTCGCCCTCTATCGCATGATGAACACGTTCTTCTTTCTTAATACCATTTTGCTCTTGAACCAATACATATTGTTACTAAAAAAATATTGGGCTTGCCCTAGTCTACAACCCTAGGCACGCCACTGCTCTATATATATTGTAATTTGTGCTACTTACACCTACGCATATATATTTTGAGCTCTGTGTTATGAATTCTGTTAAATAGTAAAATAAAATTATTATTTTAAAAAGTGACCATCAGTATTGTTCCAGGTTTTGCTTGTGACAATTATAAAGGAAAATAATTAAATCGTTATGGAATTTATTTTTACCCAATTACGGTACGATCGATAACGATAATGTAAGAAAGGATAACTACAGAAATTTAATTTGATCTGACAATAAGTTGTTTAGCCGAAAAAAATGTATTCAGCACACGCGTATTTCATTAGAATGATAGGAACTTATATCACGTATCAATATTGCGACAATTGTCTCGTAAACATATATTCCCAGTTTATTTAAAATGACGCACAAACATTTTTTTAAAGAAATTATATATATTTCGAACTCAAATGATTGTTATTTGTTGTCATGGAAATTCAAGAAAACTTCAATGCTAAATTGCCATAGTAACGTTGGTTGTCAATGAACGGTTCTCCCATTGGTCAATGGTTTTACGCACAGAGTGAAACCTATATGAGAACCACCTTTTTTGTTGTTATGTGAACTACGTTGCATGACGTCATGACGTTACTGCTTACCGCAGTGCCGCGCGTATTCTTCGCCAGACCAGGCCTTTAGATATCGAATGTTTTATCTTCTTCTCTTAAACTGATTATTAAATTCGTTAGAAAGAGACAAAATATTCTATGAATAAAATAGGTTCATGAACTATATTATACGCACTAAAACAGTGAAGGAAAACATCGTGAGGAAACCTGCATACCATAGCGATTTATAAAAAAAATATATGGTTTGTAAGTCCGCCAACCCGCACCACCGTGGTGGATTATATGACCTAACCATTCTCAATCGTACTCTCGATTGTAGAGGAGGCCCGTGCCCTGCAGGGGGTCGCATATGGGCTAATATAGATGAACTATAAATAAGACTATATTCTATCCACTCAGTAATTGATGGTGCGCTGCCGCATTGTCGCATCTGCGATAGACCCATAAATTAGAAAGGTTGAATTGATCTGTTTATGTTTAGTTGTTTTTTAACGTCCGAAACATTATCTTCAGAAGAAACTTTATGGATCAGTTAGGTCGACTGTGCCCCAAAACCAACTCGGAACACCCCGACTTCACGTAGTCTTTTGGCTACCGACCCTAGAGTGTATATAAAAAGCCGGAGGCGCGGAGGGCGAGCAGCCCCCGCCTGCTGTAACGAAGGATAGGCAACCGTGCGAGCCGTAGCGGCTGAGGCTGCAGCAGCAAGCCGAAGCTGTGGAGGTGAGCATAGTTGCCTATCTTTTGTTACGCAAGGGCGAAGGGGCTGAACTTCCCGTAGCGCCGGAGACCATGCAGAAGCTAATTTGTATTGACAACAAGTGTTTTAAGGGTTAGGTTGCTATAATAGATATTTCTCAGGAATGGTGCGTTACCTTTTCATGGAAGTACCAGGGGAGGTGGGACACTCCCCCTCCCCCTCCAGTGCTCCCAACCCACCCTCTCGTGCTGCCCTATTCTAAATTCTACCACTTCGGCTGATTGTTTTGATTTTGATTCGCATTACATCACTCTGCCCAATAGGCACTTAGCATTATTCATAATGCCCGGGCAATGTGATAAATTGATTGGTTATAATCACATTGCCCGCTCTTATTGGGCATTATTCATATTGCTCACTTGGCCCATAACAGATACACATTACTCGTTTTATTTATTAAAGTTATACAATGCTGCTAAAACTTAATTAGCAGCCAAGATGGCGATGGAACGCCATATTATGGAAAATACTCGTTGATTCACCTTGAATAACTATTGATTATATTTACCACAGAGTACACTCAAGGCTGTGTTTCATTTTTTGTAATCCACATAAGTTCGTCTCATCATTCATTACAATAAAAATAACACAATTATAAACTCTCGTTACACAGCGCACTATAACATAGCCTGACAACGGAGATTTTATAATGTCTCGATAGCGTGCAAGTATGTAAAATGTACTCTGTGACGTGCACGTCGCTGCTTTTGCAGACGCGAATGTAAGACTGCAGTATTACATTCGTGTCTGCAAAAGCAGCCCATATTGTGTTTCACAATATTCGCATTGTGATTAATGATTATTCCTTCAAGATCGTCAAGATAAATAAAGAAAACGAATTTACATTTTCACGCTTCGATGAATTTTTGCTGTCATATTTGACAATAGTCATTTAATAACGCAATTAAAATCGTCTTCCTGCTATTATGATTTGGTTTGTTCCAAATTCATTTTTTTTATTCAAATTCGTGCATATTCCACGTTGCCTCAATCTGTTGCTGCTTTGACCCAAATAGTTTTAATTTGTGTAGCATTTCGGAACCGCGGCCCCTATAAGATTTTTTTAATAATAAGGATATGACGGCCCTTCCATCAATTTCATACATCAGGTTGACTGACTTCTAGCTGTCAGAGTCAGCCTAGCAAAGCGTCATTGTCGATGGTGTTGAGGGCCGTCGCCTGGAGACACGGATTCAAGACGACGGAGCCCGCAGACCACGTTTATGACGAATCGCTATGAAAATAATTTAAAGTCTGTTGTTCTTCTTTAGTATTCTGACTAAGTTGGTGTTGTTTTGTTTTCGTTTCGTGATTAAACTCTGTAACAAGAACCTGTGATTTCGCTGTTCACCTATTAACATAACTACATAATTATTTATCGTAGAAGATGAGTTCTGATGAAGGCCCTCCTGCCCCTTCATCAGAAGTGGGATCGAATGGAGCTAGAGTTGAGCGATAAACAACAAAATCGGACCCAGAAAAATTACTAAGTAATACGGAAATGCTTTTATCTCGTGTTCTCGCAGCCCAGTCAACGCCAACTGTAAGTACTAACAAGGCAATACAAATTTTGCCTTTTAATTCAGACGAACCTGACTGTGACATAGACGGATGGTGCAATATTACCGAAGCAATCGTTCTAAGCGCTTAGAAGGAATAGACTTGCTCATGGCCCTTACTGCTTCTCTAAAAGGGCAAGCGGCTGCTTGTTATCACTAAGCTAAACTTAAATGAAATGTCCTGGAGCGTTGTCAAACAGACACTGTTGGCTTTCTCAAAACCGAAGCTTCTTCAGGACTACTTTGACGAAATATTGCGATTCCAAATAGGAGCTAAGGAGACAGCTTCAGAAGCTGCTCTTCGTTTATGGAACCTTATTAAACGAATACCTAAGGCTGTGATGCCTGGAGAAGTATTGACTGGTTTCGTTATTTCCGTGCTTTGTCAGAAGGACAATTTGATAAGACGCGAATTGATTGCACACAATATCATAACTCGTACTCAATTGTTTCGAATCCTGGGAGGTGTATCTCTTAAGCGATGTTCAGACGGTGTCGAAGCTAACGAACCTGAGCCGAAGCAGTTTCGTACTACCGAAAGGTTAACTGGCAGATGTAACTTTTGCGGAATAACGGGACACCGTTTTGCGGAATTCCGGAAACGTCGTGACGAGCTGGTTTCAGTCAAGCCTCAAGACACTCCGAGTTCTTCCCGTCCATTGGAGAAGATGACTCCCGTAACATGCTACACATGTGGTCAAAAGGGACATCGACAATTAACTGTCCAGATATAAAAAACGGTGGTAAAGCTGCGGTCAAGGAAGTCCACCATTATGAACACCGTCAGATATGTTTATTTTGGGGTTATTTTAGGGCAATAAATAAATTATATAAACGAATATAATATAATCCCATAAAAACATTCTATAAAAAAATTCCAAGTCTCGCAGCTCAGTTAATCTACCGCAAGAAGTTGTGAGATCCATGTAATACCAAGTCGATTAATTTATTTAGTCCTTGCTTAAGGAACGTTCTGTATAAATTTATAACGTAAGTTATTATCATATCAATATTAAAAATTCTTTACGTTGTAAATAAATAGATTGACTTGGCCATCGCACGAAAACATAATGTATCGTACAATTAATACATAATGCTACTGGACATGTTGATCGTCTTAAGCAAGGACTAAATAAATTAATCGACTTGGTATTACATGGATCTCACAACTTTTTGCGGTAGATAAACTGAGCTGCGAGACTTGGAATTTTTTTACAGGATGTTTTTATGGGATCTCACGTCTTTTTATAGAGTCCTACTTTTTTCGTTTTCGGTACTTTTTATTTCTAGAATATATATAACGATTTTTCTTAAAGCCTCTGTTTTATGGATTTTTCTTATTTTTGTAGGTATATTATTAGTGTTCTTTCTTTCATGGTAATTGATATTTTCGAGAGTCTATTTATTTGCAAGTTTATCTTCGTCATGTTTTTGTAGAGGAATGTTGTACAGTTTCATGGGCTGAATACACCCTTTCCCTTTCTATACCCCCCACCTGTTATGCCTCATATATAATATATATAGATTCCTATCTACAACTAGTATTCCATTATATACGGGTACAACGAATCATTAACTGCAAAAGTAACTTTGTAATCGTATACATTTATATGGGATTACAAAGTTATTATGAAATGTTTAAATTTTCCCTGAATTTAAACACTAAATACTAATTATATTCTAAATTTGAAGGTTCTATGTCTGCTAGAAGTGCCTTAGACTTTTGATGATCGGTCAGTCAGTCAGTGAGTGACAAAATTACGAAATTTGACAAGTTATAATTCTTAAACTACTGGTTAAAATTGAATGAAATTTTAAATATACCGTATTTACACAATGCCTACTTAGTAACTGAAAATTCAGACTTCTTACTTTAACCACAACTAAGTTATGGGAGATTGAAAATGGTCTGAATTGCTTCGAGAAAAGGACGGTACGACTGTGCCGCTTTTTAGCTCGACTTGGAGGGGGCACTGCCGTGCCCCCAGATATAATGTAATATAATTTGGTGATACAAAAAATACATATTTTATATTGGTTATCCAATCCGGCAGATTTGAGAGGACTAAGACTTTCCTAGTACTAGTATTAGTAATTATTCCAGTATAAATTGATTTATACTCTGAGAGCCATGATAACTAAGTAAGATTTTGTTCTAAATATTCATAAGGTCACCGTCGAAACCATTAAAAATTTATGGGCCATACAAGGATTAGTTCTGGAATCCAACCAGCTACCTCGGCCCCCCAACTTCCTACTCTCTGTGCTAATTGGTCGTCAAAAATATGGAAACGTGGGCCTTAACTGTATATAAGGAGTGAAACATGGGATTATAAATGGAAATTATTGATCGTACGACGTAGTATGTTGTCGATTCTTATACCTTCGGCTAATAGTCAGATTGTAAATGCGCATCATTAGTTGACAGTTGACACCAATAAACTTTATCCAACCAACTGAGTCATAAAATCATAATCTGTGGTTTTTCTGGGACAATGTATTATCTTATAAGATTTTATCTTTTGTCATTTCATTTCGTTTTAGGCTAAAGCATCTGCTTTTAATTTTTTCCCTAGTAAAATTAATTTATAATGCTTGAAAATGAGAAGCTCACGGAAAAGAGAGCGAAGGGTTTTTAGGTATTTGGTGTTAGGCAACTACACCCAAACAATTCTATTTGAATTAAACTAAGCTGCGACGCCTTTATAATCGCTCTATTGTAGACATATTTTGAAAAGAGCAACTAGAGTTTCTTGCACGGTCTTCTCTGATAAAGACAGCCGTGTAAACCGGACGGTAAAGAAACAAAATGACAGAAACTAAACAATGTATAACATTTTAAATATTCAGTAAGGTATTTTCATTTCAATGAAAGCGGGTAATATAATTGTACATTTATTTTTGCATAAGGATTGTAGAAAGGCAGGGAAAGTAAATAAATAAATTAGTAGGTAAGGTGTCACAGAGTCCGCATTTAGTCATTGTAGAGGAACAACGATACTCTGAGACGCTTGTTTTAAATATATATATTTTTAGAGCTATTTTTAGAGCTTAGTGATATAGAGCCTACAAACCAATCTAAATATAGAACATATGTGTCTGTCAATTTCTTGCTATAACCTACTTGTCCCAGCAGTCGCCTAAACAAAAAGCAGCCAGCACGTATCTATGTACATATATAATGTAATGTATTTTTTATGATTGAGCCTAAGGAATATCGTTACAGATGTGTCTGAAATAGTTATTATTTTTATTAAAACGCACATGTTGAATTATTATCACTGTTTGACCGTGAAATTCGGCTTCATTCGGGTGCAGATGTTTACTTTTTGAGTTCAATCTACACCATCAACATATTGTTTCTAGTGCTATTTTCTTTGATTATATACTCGGCTATTTTATTTAAATTTAACTCAAGGTGTCGTCCTTTATAATGTTTTCGCCATCCCATCCCGTCCTGCGTCCTGTCCCGTCTTGGTCTGTTGCGGTTGTCAACACTTGATGTAATTCTGTCTTCTCCTGTCCCATCCTATTCCTTTGAGTTTAAAGAGTTATAAATATACTTGAATAATTAAAGCATCCCAAGAGAACTATATGGCCTAACCACTCTCAATCGTGCTCTCGATTGTAGAGTAGGCCCGTGCCCTGCAGTGGGACGTATATGGGCTGATATAGATACAGATACAAGAGAACACTATATTTTAATGTGGTAATCTCCATACATCAGTAAGGAAGCATCATAATGCTTTACTTCAGATATTGAAAATATTTTAGACTATATTTATGACAAAAGAAGCATGAAAGTAAAAAAGTGAGGATGTAGTGACAAGAATTGACAAAGGAATGTTACGATGGTTTGGCCATGTAGAGAGGATGGATGAAAGGAGAATAATGAAGCAAATTTACAAGGCGACTGTGGATGGAAGAGTCGGTAGGGGTCGACCTCACCGAACATACGCAATTCAAATCGGTGATATCCTTAACAAGGGTCAGGCCAAAAACACCCTGAACCGACGAGAATGCTTGAAAAGGTCGATGAAAGTGGATGAAGCGAAAGTAATACATATGTCAGGATCGAGCAAAGTGGCGTTCTATAGTCTCTGCCTACCCCTATGGGATACAGGCGTGACGATTATATATGTATGTATATTTATTAGCTGCATAGTATATTTATTTACTATGCAGTAAATAACCTTACTCTTTTAAGTGTAATATTTTAATTTATGTAACATCAGAATTTCATGAGCAGTATACAATATTATTCTATGTGTGTAGCTTATATCCTTTCTATAGAATTTATCAATTCGAGTCTTAAGTCCTAAGATTAGAGGTAATAAACAAACAAAATATTCAACTTTATAAAACATTTTTTAAGTTGGCTCCGTACCCGGCTTATGCTTGGCCAGGCTGCTAGTCTATATATATAAAAATGAAACCCGTTTCGCGTTGTCACGGCATAACGTGTGAACGGCTGAACCGATTTGGCTTATTTTGGTCTTGAAATATTCGTAAAAGTTCTGGGAAGGTTTTAGGAGTGAGAAAAATTGGAAAATTTCTAAGGAAGATACTAAAAACCTTTTTTTTGGGTATCGTTCAAGCGTGATGCGTCCAGCCAATATAGGATGAACTTTGTTTATTTGACGGGAGACGTAAAAGATGGTCCAGCTTCAACTACCATCCAACGTAAAATGATCTATCTTTCCATTGTCTTTCATTGACGGCTGACGAAATAGAACAAAATTCAAAAAATGTGTATAACGTGTATATAATATTATCTAGATACGGCGTCTTGCGCGTAATTTTGTTAAATGTAAAATAAAACGATGTCCATATCTACCAAAATAGCCCATTGTTTTTTTAGATTATTGCAGCAGTTTTAAACAAGGTATACTCTATCGAAGCGTTTTGCCGGAGTACACCAAAATATATCTAATTATAATTTTTCGTTTTCATAAACGACATTGTCTTTTGAATTGATACTTTTAGATGCGCTGGGGGACAAATTTAAATTCCGCATTAGTATTGTTTTCAGACTCAAGTATAAAAAAAATGGTACGTTGATGCCGTATCTAGACATTATAATGAAACGATATGCAGTTTTATATTTTTAAATATTTGTTTTATTACTTACGTCACCAGGTAAGGCAGTATGAAGGTTTTATTAATTTGTATATGGTAACGTACTAAACGCGACTGCCAACAAGTTTATGATGGTGACGGGTTCAAATCTCCGGGCACATCTCTGACTTATCGGATTAATGTCTACGTCAAATAAAATCCGCCAACCCGCACTAAGGCAGCGGGGTGGACTATATCTTCTTCTATAATATAAAAATGAATCGCAAAATGTGTTGGTAAGCGCATAACTCAACAACGCCTGGACCAATTTGGCCAATTCTTTTTTTTAAATGTTTATTATTACTTTATTACTAACAAAAGTAATGGCGTGCAATATTATTTGGAAAAACAGCATTTTGGTGCTGAATTAAGGGAAGGAATATTGGATGAACAATAAAAAACGCTTAAGATTTTAATGTCAAAATTTCATAAGGCAATCTTTATATGTACATGTATATGGAGAGACGGGATATAATAGAGTGGAAGGTACGGGAGAGGACTGGGATATCTGACAGATTTGATAGGACCAAATGTAAATGCACGTTATAAGACGGGATGGATACTAAAGATAAAGGACGGGACGGATCGGGAAGAGATTGAACAGACGGATGAGACGGGATTGAGCCGGACAGTAGGACAGCTACGTCAAGTTTAGGCATACAAGAGTTTATAGGAAAAATAACATGTATTTGGTGTGGAGTGGAATCAAAAAATATATGCATCCGGGCGAAGCTGGGCCGGGCCGCTAGTATTCAATAAGTATAATGCCTACTTGAGGATTGAATGGATTAGACTGACGCAGGTCGTGGGTTCGATTTTAAGCCTTCACTGGTATTGTTTGTATTAATTTTGTAGTATTTATAGAGTTAATTATTGTTCAATTTAGATTATATGGAAAAATGTGTGTGAAGATAACCAGTATTAGGCTACTGCGGTAGACAAAGATCGATCAAGTTTGAAAAAAAATCTGTTATACGTTCCTCGTGAATAACATTTATATGCCTGGGTAAGACAATCTTCCATAATTGCGGATATCTCGAGATTCTTAAGCCCAGCTTAGATACGATTAAACACAAAATGAAGTTTTCCATGAGTTGAACTGAAAATGCTTTTTTTAATTTATTTAATCACTGGTGAAAATTATACTGGATGGAATTTTAATTATTATAATTTAGGGATGAAATGAATGTTTTCACTGGTATCAAAATGAAGCGAATGCATGGAAAACAATGTTTACAAAAAAGTTTTTTTTAATGTGCTGTGTTGTCCTCGACTGTCTGTTTGGTATATATGTTATGGGCCAAGTGATTAATGCGGGCAGAATGAATATTGTCGAGCCATATTGGGCCAAGTGATTAATTACAATCTAAACTCACCTATTTAGCCCGGGCATTATGAATATGGCTACATGATGATCGGGCAATGTGATTAATAGGTGATTTTTTATGTGGTGGGCTGCCGCATTGTCGTATCTGTGATAGACCCATAAATAAGAAAAGTTGAATTGACCTGCTTATGTTTAGTTGTTTTTTAACGTCCGAACATTATCTTCAGAAGAAAATTAGTGTACCCACTTTATGGATCAGTTAGGTTGACTGTGCCCCAAAACCGACTCGGGACACCCCGACTTCACATAGTCTTTTAGCTATCGACCCTAGAGAGTATATAAAAAGCCGGGGGCGCGTAGGGAGAGCAGCCCCCGCCCGCTGTAACGAAGGATAGGCAACCGTGCGAGCTGTAGCGGCTGAGGCTGCGAAGCTGCGGGGGTGAGCATGGGTGCCTATGTTTGTTACGCAAGGGCGAAGGAGCTGAACTTCCCGTAGCGCCGAAGACGATGCAGAAGCTAATTTGTATCGACAACAAGTGGTACCAGGGGAGGTGCGACACTCCCCCTCCCCTCCACACCTCCCAACCCGTCCCCTCGTGCTGCCCTTTTCTAAATTCTACCACTTCGGCTCATTGTTTAGATTTTGATTCGCTTTACATCACTCTGCCCAATAGGCACTTGGCATTATTCATAATGCCCGAGCAATGTGATAAATTGATTGGTTATAATCACATTGCCCGCTCTTATTGGGCATTATTCATATTGCCCGGGCATTATGAATAATGCTCGATTAATTACTTGGCCCATAACATATACATGTATGTACGATTTGAATGTATGATGAAAGATGAGTACAATGGAACGTTAGACGAATGACAGATATGGAACGTGGTTTGTGTGAAAGAGATGTCGAATAAAAGTAGTTAAAATGGAAAGAGTTAGAGAACGGAAGACGTAATAAAAACGAATCTATAAGACTAAATTAAATTCAAGGATGTCTGAACAATCTTTGTTTTGTTTGATCCGAGACGGAACTATTCTCACATATATAGGCTGATAAAAAAAAGCTCTGTCCGATCGATAAAGGAGTTATCAGGCATCATTAATGTGATCTATTGAAAAGATCCATTTCACAAGATATTATAATAAAATATATCCTTATATATCCTTATTATAAAGGTGAAAGTTTGTATGTATGTATGGATGTTTGTTACTCTTTCATGAAAAAACGGCTCAACAGATTTTGATGAAATTTGGTATAGTGATAGCTGACACCCTGGATTAACACATAGGCTACTTTTTATCCCGAAAAATGTAGTGTTCCCGTGGGATGAGTCAGGAAACCAAATATACATATTTTCTACTCTTTCAAATTCAAATTGTTGGCACGGGATGTCCTCTCCTACGGAAGGGAAATATAGTCGACGGCACGCGGGAAATATAGTTAGTAGACACGCGAAATAATATGTTCTTGATGTGGATTGGACTCAAAAACTATCTGCACCCGGGCGAAGCCGGGCCCGACAGCTAGTATTTAATAAATTAAAAAATGTGGAAACTCACATTACACTGCTAACAACTGCATTCGTAACGAGCAACGTGTGGCGCGACGTTTCAGAATTGTTTGAATGTACGTTTTTGCTGTCAGAATTTAAAACTTTGTTAGATTTTAGAGTAATATTAATACTAAAATGTGTATTTTAACTTAGGTTAACTATATCACTCCTTAGTTTATGTATGTATATGCCATATTATATTTCTTTCGTATTTTTCAAATTCTACAATTGAGATAAGTATCCAAAATGCGTGAGCTTAGATCGGATGGAGTATTTTTGTTATACCGGTACACACACTAACTACTCTATAAAATAGAATTATTATTTAAACTCTTTTTCATTACGTTCCACTGTCGCTTTAAGTAAGTTTCCCCCGCATGTAAGTACGTCTTAATGGATCAAATAATACGTGGAATTAAGCCGCGATTCAAAAGGAACACTGTCTTTCAGCGCGATTCGTTTTATGACCTATAAAAACGAATAGCCTTATAATACAAGGTTACGTAGAGAATTTTTTGGGTCACAATAGATTAGTGTCTCAAACCGATGGATTTGTTTGCAGAAATAACGTAAGAAATATAGGTACTATATAATATTCAATCATAATAAGTACATACTGATGGTAGGTCTCTCATATGTGAGAGGCCAACTGGGTAGTTACAACCGCAATTTCTATTTCTTCCGTCAAACAACAGTGTAAATGCATTGTTATGTTTTGGATTGAAGGACATTGTAGCAGTAGCATTGGACAGAGTAGCTAGTGGAAATATTAAGACTTAACATCTAATGACTCAGGATGACGGGCGCAGTGGAATGATAAGCATGTATAATTCAAGGTTTTGTTTGGTTTTGCTTTACCGTCTGGCGAAAGGCGTGCTAGTCTCGCCATTCATGAAATAAAATAAAACATCGGCCTATGCCATTAATGTATCCTGGCATGGTCAGTCTAGCCAGTGTACCCTTGAGTGTCTCCGCATAAAATGCTTAATTAATATTACTTTCTCCCATCCTCGAGGTGCCAGAAATGTAGGTTAAAAGTTTCCTTTTCGCACTGTCCATTCCAGCCATCATCATTAGGCCATATATTTAAATGTAATATCAAAATATAATCTTGTTAATTTTAGATTCGGTTCCTGACCTTTAATCGACAAATCATCTAACGCTAGATCTGGCTTCGATAGCAAATGAATGATAATACAACTGGACGCTCACATAATCCGTTTAGTCATTAAAGTATTATTAAAAAAAGAAAAATAATATTATTTATTCGTAGCATATTGATTGTAAAACATTATATCTGTCAGCTCATCAAATGAAAATTGTTATTTACCATTAAGCGGATATTAACATAATTAAGGAGTATTATGCATAGTAAATTATCAGTGAAATTTTCATTAGTATGAAAAGTTGTAGTAGCTTTATACCAGCTGTAATATTTTGTAAATTATAAGTATATCCCAACTATGGAATTTTGTATTCTTTGCGTGTTTTCTCTAATTAAACGAAACAATGACAGAGAATTAATTGTAAATTAATACAATAAATCAGTTACGAAACTATTTAGTATTAAATAGCTAATCAGAAAAAAACCCTAACCTAATTGTGGTATTGACTGAGTTCCAAATGCATTTAAAGTAAGCAATTATTATAAAGCAATCATTTCTAAGAATTACTTATTGTAAACTATAACGGTGTATGAGATAGTATAGTACTATTACTTTTCAATAATAAAGAGCTCGCTTTTGTTAGAAATTTCATACAGTTTTACTAAAACTAGTGGTCGCCTAGCGGTCGAAATTCGACCAAATCAAGAAGAGAAAAAGTTTTTACCTGTATGATGATGTTGTTATTCTGATAAATCGTGCACATTTAAATGTACGTATCTCTCAAAATCACTTATTTCCCCTGAAGTATATGCAATTACTAAAATCGTAAACTACAATAATTTCTTTGAACCAGCAATAGTAAATTATATATTTTTTTGTACCTGAATGTTGTTATTGCAGATTGCTGCTACAAAACTTTCTTTATGTATATAATGAATGATAGCGCTCAGTATTTCACGTAGTATTCGTCAAATAAATCTTTTCTCTTTGATATTCAACAAAACCACAGTAAACATTTTTTTCTGATTGACATTCAACTACATATGTCTATAATAAAGCAAAGAAACAATTTGACCAAAGAGTATGTATACGTGTACAAATACTTGTGTATGCGTGTGTCAAATGCATGCTGGTTTATTTATTGATTTAATGTACTTTTTATGCATTATTATTAAAATCTTGTTTTATATTACATTTAATATTAGGCTTAATATTAATATTATTGCCTCATTTAAAATTAATATTCTCTTTTAATATTAATATTATTACCTCATTAGGCAAATAAAACCTTTTTTTTATATGTCTATGTCAGAAGAACAAAATGAAAAAGAAAAGAAACAATTTGACACCAGAGTATGTATACTTGTGTATGGATGTGTGTGTGAAATGCATGGCAGTGTGTGTAATGTTTTATTTTTTGATTTAATGTACTTTATAAGCATTATTATTGAAAAATATTAGCATTCTCCACTTCTCCTACACATAAACTATAAGTGTGCTAAATTTTATGCTCCTGCGTCCGCGCAATTTTCGTAAAAAGGGATCCAAAGTTTTTGCATCACGTATTAATATATAGATAAGCAAATTTAACAACAATATAAGCAAATTTAATTATTTTTTTTGAATGAGTTTTGGTGAGTTAGCATAGCTCACCTACTAAATTCAATCAGAAATGAGAACAACAAGATGGACGAAAGATCAATTTTGCAGGATTTTTTTCCAAATGAAAAATATTATAATTGTAGTTTATGACAGGAGTTCTGCTTGTTTTTTCGGTTTTTAGGGTTGGCCTCACAGTAAAAGTTGATCATTTCAGCTTTATGTAGACTAGCTTAAAAATTATGGTAGCCGTCCACCTGGCAGCAAATTGCAAAAAAGTTGGCTTTTCAATGTTTAAGATTTATGATAAGATAATTTTTATTTCTCTTTTATATTAGTTAGGGAATAAAATACCAATTCAAAGTCAGTTTTATTTACTGAAATATGTTTTTTTAGAAAATTCGTTGAAAAAATTTTGTTCATGACTGTACTAACTTAATGGAGCATGAATAAGTGGGGCAAAAACTTTGAATCGCTTTTCACGACAACTACGTGGTCAAAGGATTATCAAAAGCACAGTTAAAGTTTATATGAAAAGCGGTGCGGAAAGCTAATAATTAAACAAAACATGGGCAAATTCGTTACATTAAATTATTAATTAAATCGTACAAGGGTGAAGCGACTGAACTAAGTGAGCTCGTCTGTCTGGTTGACCGAAGTGGTAAACACGCTCAAGCTTAAAGGCACAACCAACATAAAATGATCTATCTTTCGTTGACAGATTATAATCTTATGCTTTAAATGTAAACCCAACACTTTATAATACGAGTGTAGCTCATTGAATACATGACGTAAGTAATAATTTTCGAATTACAATATTCATAAATCTTTTCGTTACATTGTTTTTTGTACAAATACGCGAACAAGTGCTATGCTTGAAATGTTACATACGTTTTATTTTTTATTTATATCGACGTTATTTTTGCTATTCGCTCCAAAGTTCCAATGTATTGTATTCAAATTAGTATCTAAAGTGGGAGGTTAAAGATTAATTAATACGGTAAATTACATTAGAAATTGTTTTTTTTTCTAATGAATAGCAAATACTTCGTAACATACATGTGTTTTATAATAGGTCTTGATTCACCGGTTGAAAAGAAAAAAATATATTATGTCTTATTATTCTCTGTATAAGCCCATATGCGTCCCACTGCAGGGCATGGGCCTCCTCTACAATCGAGAGTACGATTGAGAGTGGTTAGGCCATATAGTCCACCACGCTGGCCTAGTGCGGGTTGTTGTTGTCTTATTGTTGTTGTCTTATTATTGGTTTTTATTTATTGTAACCGGTATGGCTTAAGCTTCTTTATTTTTTTACGTTGTAATGTACATAAATTCGTCTGCTTACTGGTAAAACAAGATAAATGCATTTTTTTTTCAAAATCGAGTTAAAAATGCAGTTATATGGATTTTTTTATTCTCTATCTACTGGTAAAACCCAATAAAAGCAAAGTTCAATATCTTCTGAGATAATAAGTTTGTAAAAGTGATAACTTCTTACATTTTGGAAAAAATATACAAGTAAAACATAATAAATATTCTTATAGCTTAAATGCATTTCAATTTTAACAGGTAAAAAATAATTAATACGGTTAAAGTTTTTTACTTTGTGTTGTGACAAGGTCTTAAACGCATTTATTATTATAAATCTTACAATTTAAACACCATCACTATATTAAAGTTATTTATTCCATTGTATTTATTGATTTTTGTTTATTAAGGATCGGTGTTTGATTGCCATAATTACGTGATAAGAAATACAAAAGTGCTGCCCGAGAGCCGAGTTGATCCGACAGTACAGCAAAGACATCCCGGACATCAGTCGGTATGAGATTCGGATGGCCCTTGATCGACTTAAAAATAACAAAGCGCCGGGCGAGGACGGAATTACAGCAGAGCTTCCGAAAGCGGGTGGAGCGCTGATACTGCAAGGCCTTCGGAGGCTCTTTGATTCCGTCCTGCTTGAGGGCACAACGTCAGAGGCATGGAGCAGAGGTGAGGTGGTACTGTGCTTCAAAAAGGGTGATAACAGCTTCTTGAAGAATTGCAGGCCCATCTCACTCCTGAGCCATGTCTATAAGGTGTTTTCAAGGGTCATCACAATTGGTTTGGAATACAGATTTGATAACTTCCAGCCTCCCGAACAAGCTGGTTTCTAAAAAGGCTACAGTACCATAGACCACATTCATTCGCTCCGGCAAGTTACATAAAAATCCGAGGAGCATAATTTGCCACTTTGCTTAGCGTTTGTGGACTATGAGAAAGCATTCGATTTGATAGAGATTTGGGATGTGCTGCAGTCTCTTCAACGGTGCCACATTGATTATAGGTATATCGAAGTGTTGAAGTGTTTGTACAAAAACGCCACCATGTCAGTCCGAGTACAAAATCAGAGTACGAATGCTATTCCCTACTACAGAGGGTCATGAGACATGGAAATATAATATCTCCGAAAATGTTCACTGCTGCGCTATTCGACATTCGGATTCGGCATCAACATCAATGGCGAGTATATCAGTCACCTTCGATTTGTCGACGACATCGTAGTCTTGGCGAAATCGCTGGAATCCTGCGCCATATGCTCAAGGACCTCAATGGAGTTGCTCGACAGGTGGGTCTTAAAATGAACATGGACAAGACGAAGATTATGTCATGTCCACCTGGATTGCAGTTGGAAACTCTACGCTCGGAGTTGTGGACGAATACGTCTACTTGGGACAAGTTGTCTGGTTGTAAGTTGTAGTCGCAGTGGGCCGGACACATGGCGCATAAAACCGATGGCCGTTGGGACCGAAAGGTTCCATTGTGGAGGCCACGTACAGGCAAGCGAAATGTCAGACGCCCGCCTACAAGGTCGACGGACGAGCTGGCTAAAGTTGCAGGAAGTCGCTGGATGCAAGCCGCTTCCAACAGGTCGATGTGGAGACCCTTGGGGGAGGCCTATGTTTCGCAATAGACTTCCTGTAGCTGAGATGATGATGATGAAATACAAATGACGGATTATTAAAAATCGTTTCTTTTATTATCGTTTAATAGATTACCTATGTAAAGTTAATTTCTTTTTATTAAATTAATCACCTTTGTATGATGTAATACTTAATAAGTGACATGCTTACACTAAAAGTATACAAGTAAAACAGGTTAAATGTATCAAAAATATCATTATTTCAGCGAATTTGGTAAAAAAAAAACTTTCCACTTAAAGAATTGGTGTAAAGTACAATAAGTCTTCACACAAAAGTAAAATAAGCTTTTGAAATCATTGAATTTAGAAGATATAACACCTTTGATAAGTTCTGGTAAAACATGTTAAATGCAGCCCTCCTTTGACCTAAATTTGATTTTATTCAATTTTTATTAATATCAAATATTAAATAAAAGTAAATCTCAAAAGAGGGGTAGTTAGCCCTACTTTTTGCTTTAACAGTTTTTTAATTAATGAATTTGAAATAGATCAAATTACAACTCAAACTTTAAAAACTCTTTTACTCGAATTGGCACTGACTGCATTTATTACTTTTTACCAGTAAGCAGACGAATTGGTCTGACAAATACTTCTAATGCTTGAATCATGGATGTATTAAGCATTTGAAAATTGACGGGGAAAGTTCGGAGAAACGGAGAGAGAGGTAAAATATATTTGGCCTTTGGTAATATTCCCTCAACGAGATTCCTAATCTAAGAAAAAGTTAGACGTGCGTTGCAGTGTGGCTCCCTGATGCGCCGTAGAAAGTAAAGGAGATCACTGCGAAGAATGTTTTCCTATCTACCTAACTTCCCTTATTTTACTGGTCTCATATGTAAGAGGCGATCTGGGTAGGTCCCACCGCAATATCTTTTTCTCCCGCCAAACAGCAGTTATAACGCATTGTTGTGTTTCGGATTAAATGATTTTGTAGACAGAATAACTATTGGATATATTGAGACTTAACATCTTATACCTCAGGATGGCGAGCGCAATGGAATGCTAAGTATTGCTTTGTAATTCGAGGTGTTGTTTGGATTTGCTACTGTTCATGAGCGGTCGTATCGCTTACCATCAGGCGAACGGCATGCTCGTCTCGCCATTCATTGCAATAAAAACTAAAATTGTGTATCAAGTGGAGATAAGGCGGATAATCACTGATAAAGGAAGTAATAGATCACATAACTTGTCCAACGGGAAACTCACAAATAAATAGTGACATAGTTCAGGGTTTTAGAATTTTCTCACTTTTAGGGGAGAAATGGGGACGTAATATCTAATTCGAGTATCTATCGCATTTTAGGATATAAAACATATTGCAAATACAGTTAATCACGTATAATAAGTTGCGGGCAAAAGCCAGTAGTAAATATGGACAGTCATAAAAGTGTAACTTTATCCAACATTTATTCAAGCATATAGCATTAAATTATGTTTATAAGTATTAAATTACTAAATTAAATTATCAAAATATCCCGTTTTATTTAATCGTTTATCTTGATCGGCGCTATTTCTCTCCAGAAACACCCAGACAGTAGTAAATGAAAATAGTACTTAATAATATTTAATTATACAGGGTGGACAAGAAAACGGCGCACCTGCCAATATACATTATAGTATATGGTGAAGGAATCTTAATTAAGACGGATTTGTATGGCGCTAGCGAATATTAAGAATGATGCCGAGAAAAAAAAAACTAACGTTACACATGCTACCCCTTAACATGTTAAGCTAAAGTGATTGAACCTTACAACTGAACGGTAGACATTCAACAATAAATAAGCAGAGCTCATTATTTACTTATAAGTCGATTGTGTACATCACGCTCAGGGTACATAAAAAAGATATTAAATTAATACTGCCAACAGTCACATACATGGGTACTAACCCCACACTAAGATACAAATCTTGTGTCGCGGGTATTAGAAAAATAATTATGGTTCACGGAAATTATTTGTCTCGGGGCGGGAACCGAACCCGCGGTCTCTCATTTCACAGGCGGTTCATACCAACTGCGCCACGGAGGCCGTCGGTGACTCTGGACTCATATGGGCTGGTTAGTTGTCATTAATGACCACCAAAATAGTTAACTGACCTTGTAATGTAAACCGTAATGACCTTGATAGGCAAAGCTGGAAACGCAGGATCCGCCAAAACCCGCACGAAAACACTGTCACAGTTTGGTAGCACAAATCACTTTTTCTTTTACATTTCACATAACACAAGTTACATCAAAAGCTATCAAATTGGGTAATGTTCAAAGCATAGTTAAATTAATAAAATTTACTTAAAATAACTGAAAACGAATTTACAATAATATGCACACGACTAATACATGCACACGCGATCGCAATCCGAATTCAACTAATAAAAAATAAATTATTATTTTGATTCTTGAAAGATAAAGGCCTGTTCACATTAGATACAAAGCTTACCTATTTGAGTTCATAATAATTCATCTGAACAATTAGTATTACTACTGTATCAGACCATATACGTGCCACTGCAGGGCACGGGGTCTCCAGTGCAGTAAATTAGTAGTTAGTGTTTATTGATTTCACTAATTTTATCTCAAATAAGTCTCATATGCAAATTCTATGCTATAATGGTAGACGACATTTCTCTAGGTATAAGAATTTAGAAGAAATTTTATCACTTTAAAGTAACATTATTTTCAAAATACATTAAAATAATGTTAAATACAATAATAAGCAAAGTAAATAGGCAATTTGTAATTGACTGGATCGGCTGATGACATATTTAAATAACATTATAAGCTCTTGAGCAATCAGTCCAATAAGATCTTTTTTTTAACGTAACTTTTATATCGGAGTACTTAATCCAATTAAGTTATATCAAGTGTGTAGTGTGAACACACCTCAAGATGTCGGTCTTCTTTTGCAAAATGCTAAAAGTTACCGACAAAGAAATTGCCGCCTTTCGGCACGCACTCACAAACGGCGGCGGCGACCTCAAAGGAAGAATAATCGAGCCGCGTTGGATCCGACAAAGTACACTATGACCGGCGGCTTCCTTTGACTAATAGGGCCGAATTGGGCCATCATTTTAAAAATATTATTTTTGTTAATCAGTGTCATCAGATTATTTTTTCAATGAATCTAAATTATTTAGAAAATTTAAATGTTAATGTAGGTATTACCAAAACTTTTCTAATTATAATTAAATTCGCAATCTTACATGATTTAAGCGATGACCAGTGTGATTTCTTGGTATCTTTCAGTTTGCATTTGTGACACTAAGGAAAATAATGACAAACAAAATAGTCAATCCATTCACGATGCAACTGCACCTAAAGTTATTATGTTGTTAATTTATTGACGCTTAAATCTAAGTACGTCCCTGTTTAACTGATTGATTTATTTGAAATGAAACAAAAAATATCCTTTTTCGAAGTTAGAGAAGGATAAATTATACAGCTAAGAGTTCATGACCTTACTCATGTGTAAACAGCTGTTAAAGCGAAGTTTAAGAAAGTTTTGATGCTGTTAAAAATTGTTTTCGTGGTATATTTCGTTAACCGTTCAATTAACGACGAAACGAAAAAATACGTATGTGTTTAAATCTTGTTCTTCATCCATTCCAACTGATTTTATGCGAAAAAGTGGTGATTAAACTTAAAACTTTAAACGGTCATAACTTCAAAACGGATAGGTATTTTCCAAATATTATTTTTTGTTACGATATTAATATTATGCCCTTGTACCCAACTGAGCAAGTGCGCCATTTATTTGCGCTCCCTGTACATATATAGCTATGCCAGGATACGAGACGGCGACTTTATTAGGTTTTGTTCATTTACATTTTGTATTGCGTAAAATATTTATTTACATAACGTCTTTTCATGAAAATTCCTCTGTTTAATGTTAATTGTTGTGTGTGATGTGAGTGATGACATACGGCACTGAAACGTGGCCTCTCACTATTGTCGCCATAAGATGGCTAAGATTCACTCAACGAGCTATGGAGAGGGCTATGCTCGGTGTTTCTCTAAAAGATCTCATCAAGAACGAGGAGATCCGTCGGAAAACAAAGATTACCGACATAGACCTTAGTACTACCATGCCGAAGAGAAGTGAAGTAAAAAAAAAATGTAGGAATTTTAAATTTTGCCCGCCATTTTGAAAAGTGTATATGCACCCGGGTGGAGTTGGGCCGGACCGCTAGTATATTATTAAAATTGAATCAACATAATAACTAGAACAATCAGACAACCATAAAAATATTTAACAAAGTAAACATTTTGCCACCAACAGCAATTAGAAACGCCTTGGAATTTCATAAACTATTAAGTTGATGACATCGGACTGTCTCGATTGAAGATATTATTATAAATAAGTAATTTACCCAGCATTTGTATTGATCCCACACTATGATTGAGTCTTGTATCGTGTATGAGAGATTTTAGGGTACCACAAACACGGAACAAAATTACCTCTGAATCATTCAAACATTTGTCTCGTTGCGGGGTTTGAAACCGCGGCTTCTCTTTTTACAGCCGTAATCTAACCAAGTACGCCACAGAGGCTGTCGATAAACTTGCATTAATATGTTTTTTATATTTGTGCAAGTATCCCTAAAATTATATAGGTAACCCGAAAAAAAATCCACAAAGAAATTAAAGATGTATAAATCATATCAGCGATGTGAAACTCGCTACTTGTTAAAGGCAACATTTTATAGTTATCTAGCGCCCGGAATTATTTCTCGAGTTCTCAAGGCAGTGAGTGAGCTTTTTGTTCTTGCCTCGGTCAAAGACAAATTTTCCAAGAATTCTCGAGGCAAGAATTCTCGAGCAGAAATCCTAGTAACTCTATGAGTTCACTTCAAAGAGACCCTTAGGTGAAGTATGTAGCTCGACAGCTATTACGTAGCGCATAGTGCCGGGTGAAGAAATTTAAGCATCAGATGATGTAGTAAACTTGGATTCTTATAACTTGGTTTATTACTTATTGATATAAGAACCTTCTTATAATCTCGCAGCATCTCTTCAACTTAATCGTGTTTGTAATTTAAATAAACATAAAAATAACAATCCTACAAATCACTTAGATTAAATAATATTTACACACTGCGGTGTCATAGATTCGCGTCTTCAAGACAGTGTATATTTTTTACTCTTGAAATAAATATTTCGTCGATAGAAATAAAGTTAAATGTGAATTTTCACGCTACAATGATATTTATTATTATCGTCATTAAAATATATAATAGCATTAAAATATTTTTTTTAGTTTCTATTTCACATTTCAATACATATTTCACAATGCTGACATAATTCCAAGAAAATTGTAGCTCCGACACCACCATTACTGTCTCCGGTTTTGAAGTCTGAGCACTCCATCCAGACACTATTTAATTTAAGTCACTGCGAGACATGAATTTTATAGATTGTCTGCGAACTGTTGGCGTCGTAATTTATTTATTTATCAAACTTCATATACATTGTACAGTCAGCGACATAAGTCGCTACACATTCACGAGATTTGGAATTGTCTTATCATCCAAAATAATAATTATTTTCAATATCGTAGGGCACATCGCGGCATAGATGACTTTACATGGTTATATTTTACGACTACAGAGTAGTGCGTACAAATTTTAATACATAAAAAGCTTATCAAAAAATGTGAAGTGTTCAACGACTTATGTCGCTGACTGTACCTATATACTGTATATTGTATTATGTTTATATACATTGTATTTCTTATTTATAGCTCTGTCATACAGGGTATATCAAGACTGCTACCGAAAACGAAGCCGGGTGGTAGTTTAAGTGGCTACAAACACAATGCAACAAAAATTTTCGCAAAGAAACGCGACAATTATTTTTTATGATTTTTAAATATCGTCATTTTTGGGTGGTAAATCCATAGTTTTTGCTAAAATAATAATTTAAACTCTCTTATATCTTAGAGTATTTATAAATTAAAGGGTATACACTATTATTTTAGGAAAAAAAATTATTTACCACCAAAATATGGCAATAGGAAAAAAATTTCAAAAAAAATATTGTCGCTTATTTTTGCAACTTTTTCTGTTGCATTGTGTCTGAAGTCGCTTAAACTACCACCCGGCTTCGTTTTCGGTAGCAGTCTTGATATACCCTGTATGTGACAGGTCACTTGGGTAGGTACCACCGCAATGTCTATTTCTCCCGCCAAACAGCAGTATAAATGCACTGTTGTGTTTCGGATTGAAGGGCATTGTAGCCAGAGTAACTACTAGACATATTGCGACTTAACATCTTATGTATTAGGATGACGAGCGCAGTGGAATGCCAAGCATTGCTTGGTGATTCAAGGTGTTCTTTGGTTTTGCTATTGTTCATGAGCGGTCGAATCGCTTACCATCAGGTGAACGACATGTTTGTCTCACCTTTCCATGAAAAAATAAAAAATGTATACAAAGGGGACTACCTACTATAGTTTACCTTTGCCTGGTTGTGATGCTCTTGTTGAAATATTAGGAACAGGTTTTCACTTTTAACATTTAATTTTAATGGATATGGTAATACTATAAGATTGCAAGTACAAATGTTTATTGTAGAAGAAACATGTATCAAACAATGAGTAAGCTGCCCATTCATGCTGAGCTTTGCATGAATGGGCAGGATGGGCATAGGCTTTGTGGGCTTGACTATGTCTGACAGCGTGGCTTTACCACGATAAATGTATATCTGTCGCACGTAATTAGCCTTATTACAACAGAGCCGAAATGGGTAAAACCTTGAACATCCATAGTTTCAATAAGCAATTAAATACCTATAAAGAACATATTCTATACCAACAGCCTAACTCTTGGGTAGAGTTCACAATCACATTTTGGAATGACAGCAATGATTGAACTCAAATGGTAACGCACTGATATCGGTTCAAAATGATACATATAATGGTACTCAAATAAATAAGAACATGTTTCATATGAGACTGCGTTTAGACGAGTCGATAATTCGTAAAGAAAAATCTCCTTACGAAACACTTTTTTTATAAACCAATGCAACATGTTATACGAGATTTTAATTCTTGCCCGCATGTAAAAAAGAATACGATAATTTTATACCGTATTATAACGATAATTTTTATGCTCGAGATACAACATTAATCGGGCGGGAAACTCGCGATATAAATAGGCTTTAAGAACAATTTTGGCGATTCATAAATCTATTTTTCATTATTTAATTAATTAAACCAAGCTTCGTCTGAGAAGCTTGTGATATTAATTTTTGAAGACAATGTTACAATTCACGAAATTGGAGCTTAAATTAATGTCGGATTTATCCTTCGAGTGAACTGAGCTTTACAGTCTTTGTCAGAATTGTCGATTCAAATTCACGCCATAAGTACGTCATTCATTACTTCTGGGAATTCAAACTTGAAGCGCATCGACGCATCGAAGTTCTTGCGATCGCTAGCATCGAAACTTTCACCCTTTCGACATTAGATCATCATCATCATCATCATCATCATATCAGCCACAGGAAGTCCACTGCTGAACATAGGCCTCCCCCAATGATCTCCACAATGACCTGTTAGAAGCGGCCTGCATCCAGCGACTTCCTGCGACCTTAGTCAGATCGTCCGTCTACCTTGTAGACATTAGATCGAGTTGTTTTAATTTGATGATTCATTAATTACTCCTTGCCCTTAAGCGCTGACTGATGTCGCGGAAGCCCGAATTTAAGTCTGATAGCTTTCGAATATTTGTATGTATCGAATGTTTTGTAAAATAACGCAGATACATTTTTTTATAGTAATGAATGGCGAGACGAATATGCTATTCGTCTGATGGTAAGCAATATAACTGCTCATGGAAAGTAGCAAAACCAAAGAAACACCACGAGTTACAAAGCAATGTTTGGCTGTGGCGGCCCGGGTTCGGACCCTACATTCACTTCATTCGGTCTAGGTGTTTATGAGACCGAAGTCTCTCGTAGTTCCTTATACCCACGACACAAGACCCGATCTTAGTGTGGAGTTAAAAAGTGATTATTCGTATAAAATCTGGTATATCTTAGCTCGACGTAACTGTCCTACCATCTCATTTTCTTTCCATGATCTGTCCTGCTCAATCTCCTCATGTCCCGCTACATCTCGTCCCGTCCTTTCTCGTCGCGTCACATGCCTTGACATTCTGTCCTATGCCATCAAATGAAGTCAATCAGCTGTCGCAGTTCCATTCCGGTCCTCCCTCTCTATTTTATCCCATTCCTTTGCAACCAAATGGTGTGCATTTAGTAAAATAGAATAAGATCATAGCATTTTCCCGCAACTTCGTGCGCGTGATAAGATTATGTAGACGTAAAAGGAAGACAACGTTCTATAGCTTCAGCCATTAGGTACATGGTAAACTCGCCGTGAACTTTTTATAAAAACGAACGCGCAGCGTTTTCCACAAACATCGTATGTGTATTCAGGTTTAAAAATATATTTTATTTCATTCACCGAGAGCTTGTTTGTATCCAAATATAAAATATATTATACCTATATAATTTTGTTGCATTTCAAGAATAATTAAATATAGTTAGAAAAGTAGTATAATTTAAAATATATTTAGTTGTAGTACCTATGTATTCAATTCCGACTATGAATTAAGATTCTAAGACAAAGTGCTGGTAAGATATCGAAGTTGAGACCAATCAGATCAAATATAAACGACAAAGTTCGAAATGGCGGTCAACATTTTCAATTCTGACTACGAATTTGAATTTTTGAAGAAGGTATAATAGATTAATAAATTACGTTCATGTAGAATAAATTCGTTTAAAGTTTTTCTATCTGCATGTTTTCTACCAATTCATTGCTAACGCTACCGCTTTTTCATATAACATATCAATCCTAATTCTAAACCCCTATAGGAAAAATATTCCTTATATCTCTCAAGGACAAAGTACATAGTATACCTTTATAACAGTGAAAGAATTTTCAAAATTGGTTCAGTAATTCTGAAGATCACCCCGAACAATTCAAACAACATTACCGCATAATAAAATAAAACAATTTATGTTACTTAAACAGTATATACGTTTTTTCGTCACTAAAAAGATACAAAAAGAAAGAAGACGCTATAAAATAAATACAAAGTGCAGCGGTGCAAGTTTGCCAAAACCCGAGCTAAAACAAACTTGCAGTATAAAGTTATGACATAAACTTAGTTACTGTGAAGTCCATGCTGTTAACTTATACAGTACCTATCTATGAGAGCATCTATACAACAGCTTTGTTAAGTTTATTATCTGTCTATTTGGTCAACTAAAAACATTTTATAGGGACTGTATCAAAATAAGAAATCTTTATTTCTTTAATAAGCAGAATGACTTGACAATCGTTTATTACCGCTGTAGAATCTACATACAAAAAGTCGGCCTAATATTAGGCTTTGATCGCTTTTATTATGTTAGTGTTTGCATGAAATTAGCGCGAGTGCTATTTATTTAATTTAAAACTTCATTGTACCAGTGAAAAAAAAATATAACAACAAAGAAAAGAGTTCAATGTTTATTTCTCCCATCAAACAACAGATTAAATGCTCTGTTGTGTTTCGATTTGGAGGATATTGTACCCAGAGCAACTACTGGACATATTGAGACTTATAATTTTTTGTTTCAAGATGGTGAGCGCAGTGGAATGCATTAATTCCTTTGTAATTCAAGGTGTTGTTTTGGTTTTGCTACTTTTCATAAGCAGTCGTATCGTCGTCGTGTCGGAGTATAGATTAACCCTCTGGAAACATAGACACACGCTATCGCGGATGTTTTTAGATCCTTGTAACAGGAACATACATGATTTTTGCTTAACTTCAACCGTTTACACAACCCACGCAACGGAAGCTCTCAAAAGGAATAACATTTGCCCTGTTTTTGTAATATTTTTAACCACTGCTCCCCTTCTATTGGTCCTGCGTGACGTTAGCCATAACCTTCCCCGATATATAGACTATTCCAAGCAAAAATATATTTTTTTAATTTGAACCTGCAGTTACTGAGATTTGCCGTAACAAATAAATATACTCTTCAACTTCATACATTGGTATTGATGTAATGATGTACCTTCTTAATATGCTTGACAAACTTCGCAAATTAATTAATGTTGTTTACATTTCAGTAGCACTCGGGCGTAGCTTCCCTCATGTCTTGTTATTTTAACACATGAATACCTATTTCCTCTTTCCTTATATCTCCAGTATTTTCAATCGTATATTTTGTATCATTGTGACTTTTGGTAGCACTACCAAGTCATGGTAAACGCGATACCTTGGGTTTAATAGGCAGATTGGCGGAAATATCTGATTTCGAGATAGATAATTTAATAACTATGAAATCGAGCTCACATGTAGGTCCAGAGAGAGAGATTGAGAGTGGTTAGGCTATTCTAACAAATCTATCTACGAGTATTGTCAGTCTCCGTGGCGCAGTTGGTTGCAACCGCCTGCGAAACTGGTTCGATCCCCGCATCGAGAGAAACGTTTGTACTGCCCACAAATATTACTTTCGGGTCTGGGTGTTTATGAGACCGAAAAATCTCGTAGTTCCTGACACCAGACTCGATCTTAGTGTGGGGTCAGGACTATGTATGTGACTGTTGGGTGTTATTATTAATTATTAGTTATTTTAACAAATCTCTATGGTACGCAATTTACCTCACTATGTTTTCTTTCATTATATATTTGTAATTGACTATCAATTCACACGTAACTCCTAAAAGTCGGATGTGCTGATGAAAATGCTGTGAAGTCTATCTTAAACTACCGGGGTCGCTGACCACACTACGGTCTTGGTGCCCCGTCACTCATAGAAACTTTGAATTAAATCTGGGATATCTCATCCCACGCACAAAGCAACTGATGGATATTGAGGGATTTTAATCGGTATGCTGGTGAAGGATTTGTTAGGACCCGGATCGGCCGCAGTATAGAGGCCGTAAAAGTGCTGGGTTGGAAGGTAAGTGTCACTGGCTTACTCGTTTCGATTTCTTGTTTGTGTGGTGTAAGCTTCGATCAAATGTGTGTTTGATCGAAGGGTGTAAGGTGATCTGAACTGCTTTCCGCTTCTCAAGTAACGGTTTTTTATCAAATTATTTTTTTAGTATTACCAGTGTTTATCACACTATTACTTATAAACTATCATACTTTATAACACAAGTATGATACATGGTTTCTTAATATTACACAATATGTGACTTGCCTAGTCAAATTTAAATAGGTATACAGAGTGAATTGTTCAAGTGTGTTCTGTCAAATGTGGCTATATGTTTTTCAAGCGTCTCTAAAATAAATCGTTAATAATTTAAACAAGCAAGGAACCCGCAATGAAACTTTATAAAAAACAACTGTGTCAAATCTATTTAAAGTCATTTTCTGTTAATTTTGCTACTAACACAGGAAACTAGGTTTCGGGATAATGGTAGAAAAAATGTATTGTTAAATATAGACTCTTTCATTACCTTAGCCATAATATGTCATGGTTTCCCAATATTTTGTCCTTTTAGCGATATTATCGAATATTGTATCTATTAATAAAGCGTAATTTGGTTTTTCTTCAAAATCAACGAGTTCCTTTGGACATCTCAAATTGAAAAAAAACGCGTGTTGTAAGCGATTTGGTACATAGTTTTTTCTATTGTTTTCATCGTTTTATAGAATATTTTATACGTTTTTTAAACTATTGTTACAAAGATATTTAAAAAAAATGGTGTCTTACAATTCACATAACACTTTATTTCTAATTTTAATGCTTTCGTGTTTTCTGTAGCTAATAAAACACATCTTATCAGACATTAACACAAAAGCCAGCAAGTTAAAATTACTAACAATGATAACAAAAAATGAACGATTAATGTGAGTTGGCAATCTGTATCTGTATCAGCCCATATACGTCCCACTGCAGGGCACGGGCCTCCTCTACAATCGAGAATACGATTGAGAGTGGTTAGGCCATATAGTCCATCACGCTGGCCTAGTGCGGGTTGGCGGACTTAGATACCATAGAATTTCTTATAAATCGCTATGGTATGCAGGTTTCCTCACGATGTTTTCCTTCACCGATTTAGTGCGTGGTGATTGACTATCAATGCGAGTTGGCAATGCAAGAACGTTTTTATTCGACTATTCTGACTAATATTGTAAATACGAACAAGCGTCTGTATATTTATTACCCATTCTTGCTTCAATTATTCGTCATAATGATATTATATTTTATAAAAACTTTGTACAAATAGATACCGAATAACATAATTGATTGATATTTAAAACTAATCGGCTCGATAAATAAAAAGTTTAAAATGGCGACCACAAATTTACATTCGGACTAAGAATTTAAATTATCGGAAGAAAATTTTGTTCTTCTAATCACGATTTTGAGAAATAACAGATGAATAAAAAAATAGTTATATGAGATTTTTTACAATAGCTGATCATTTATCACAACAAATTATTTATCACAAAATCTAATCACACATGACGTTTGAATGAAGTATTTTTGATCGAAACTGATATAAAAGACATGATGTACATTTATGAATATTTAAGAGCTTGCACGCAAAGTCAACTATAGGTATTTCTTCGTTAATTTCACGCACACATAAGCGACCAAAGCTGTGTGCGTAGAGCTGCCGTGTCGGCTCGCTATACAGTCAGCGCAATCAACTTTGATCCGTGCGCTTCAAAATTCTAATATTCAATTGAAATGTAACTTATGATTTATATATTGGTAATATTATATCATAAAATATTTTATTTGCATTATAAGTAGACAAATATTACTGTGCAAGCAATGAACAATACAAAGAACAATGGCAACTGTCCATACATTAGTTTTATTGACATGAAAATTAAATGTCTTTAGATGAAAAAAATCTCGTTAGCCTGAGGGTTAATTTCTAATTCAACATGTGAAATAATTGTTGTTAAAGAAACAGGGGAAAAATTGATATTCACATTAGAATTTTTGTGTTTATACACCTACGTCACACTACGAGTAAAATGGCTGACCGTAATATGAAGTATTGTATTGTCAGGAATATCATTTTCTAGTAAATTAAAAACATAATAATACACCCGTTCTATTAGTGTCTTGTGTTATTATTTATATTGGCGTAAAAATATATTTACACTTATCATTAATTAGAGCTGATCTGCCGCAGTCTCAGTTGAAAGTTACCTTCAAGTCTCAACATATTTATTATAAATAAATCTAAGTATTAAAATAAGATCGGTGATCATAACAAAAATAGCATATCACACACAGAAAACATAAAACTCCGTAGAATGCATGGATCATACAACGCAATATCATGCTCCTTATTCCTCAATAATTTTTGACTTCGTCCCGTTTAAATATTTATCAACAATTCACGCAACAAAAACGTCAAAAGTATCTTTTTTTACTGGGTTATCAATGTCAATCGACTATTTGCTTTGATTATGAATCTTCTAGCCAGACTCATTTCACATTCTGATTTACTTCTTTTTTTTAGTACTTTTCTTTTCTTTATACTATGTTTAGTTATAGTAACTATTAAAGCAAATAAAATATCAATTCAGCATAATTATGGCCAAAATTGAAATAACTGACGAATTGCGCGAATTTGCCAATATTATATTGAAGGACAAAGTTATCTCGAATAGCAGTACTTTACTAGATGGTAAACTATTTTAGTCGATTAAATATAAAATGGCAGCACTAAGCAAATAATAGTTTATAAATCCGGAATTACTCAAATGGCTTTCCATTTTAAAGGTTGTTTTTACCCGCTTTGTATAATTCATATAATTACTTGAAAAAATGCACAAAAATTTTGGAAATAATTTTGTATACATGCCACTTAAAGACGCTCAAATTAAGATCAATCAAAAAACCACCATTGTTCTTTAGATACTAATCATATTTTCGTTATTATTACATTGTTAAGTTGCATTCAAATCAGTGTTCAATCAGTAGACACTACGGAAGTTTATTAAACATTTCGTGTTCGAACACATGAAAAGAGTTAGGGGCCTTACAACCTCTTACAATTACGAAATATATTTAATTTTATATTACAATACATAACATAATTTAGCCTCGGAATTACATTATTATCTGAAACATAATTTATACTCACTACAAAATCATTGTAGGTAATAAAAAGAAAAAATATGTTTTACTACCAAAGCACTAAGATGTGGCAATCGCAGTCCGCGCGTGGCTATTTTTACTACGCACGGCAAAAATCGACTGCAGCCAGGCCGGAGCGACGAGCGATACGTCCTCCCTCTAGAAGGCCTTGCGGCGGTCTGATTTGATCCACGTCAGACAGCGTGTTTTATAGTGGTTTTTAAAATATTTGTAGAAAACATGAAAACTAATTTGTTGAAATATAAAAATTGTAATTTATTGATAAGATGTTCTTCTATTATAATATGTAATGGCTATAAAAAATTATGTACGATAAGTTGGTGAAAAAAAATATGTTCTTGACGAGTATTTCTGAATAATTTCGCATTGTTTAAATTTTTATTTTTCGGGAACTAAACATAGAAAGATTATTTTTCTCATCAAAATCCCTCCATAACGGTCTTATTAGTCGGATAATATTTTTATTTCTATCTTATATTTAGTGATTTCGGATATCTTAAGCTTCTAAATTGCCACTTAAAGCCTAAATAACGAAACTTGTGTTCAGTAATCCTTATAGTGCTCACAAATTATCCATCAATCTATAATGTTTTCCACCAAAATCCCTAGATGACAACCTTTTCTAAAATTAGTACTAATTATTTTTCCTTTAAATTGTTTATTGGTGGCTATTAACTCATTTGAAAAGCCCTGTTTTTTAGCCAAAAAGCGCGCAAAGGGTATAAACGCTCTTAAGAAATTACTTTTAATATCTGTATGTGTATACGTCCTATTGCAGGGCACAGGTCTCCTTTACAATTGAAAGTACGATTGATACGGGTTAGGCCTATAGTCCACCACGTACGCCTACTTCGGGTTTGTGGACTTTACATACTATAGAAATTCTTACAAATCACTACGGTATGCCAGTTTCGTCTCGATGTTTTCTTTCATCGTTATTGTTGTAGTGCGACTGACTATATCAATACACACATTACCCCGAAAAATTAGAGGTCTGCAATGGGATTCGAACCCGCGACCCCTTTACACATGTAGGCAGCCCCGTCTGGTCTGTACACAAGACAACAGGCCATCAAGCACTTCTATATTATAGTTATGAGTAATTGTCATGGTTTGACACCTAATTTCGTCATATAGCTTTTGTGAAAAAGGCGTGCGCGCCCATCGTAAAAAATTACTCTCAGAAATCAGATATCCCCAAGAACCTTAACGGTTGGATATACATAAATATAAAATCAGGCACCAATGTACCAAAAAATTATTAGTATATTTGGAAAACAATCTGTCTGTATCAGCCCATATACGTCCCACTGCAGGGCACGGGCCTCCTCTACAATCGAGAGTACGATTGAGAGTGGTTAGGCTATTAGTCCACCACGCTGGCCTAGTGCGGGTTGGCGGACTTACATACCATAGAAATTTTATAAATCGCTATGGTATGCAGGTTTCCTCACGATGTTTTCCTTCACCGTTTTAGTGCGTGGTGATTGACTATCAATACACACATAACTCCGAAAAGTCAGAGGTGTGCCCTGGGATTCGATCCCGCGACCACCGTGAACATGTTGGCAGTCGCGTCTAGTCCGTTTACCAAAAGGCCACCACGCACTAAAATTGGTATTGGTATTGTTGGAAAACAATATTAATGCTTAATTTTAATTGATCACTCAGTGCACCTAAAATATAATACAGGGTATATCAAGACTGCTACCGAAAACGAAGCCGGGTGGTAGTTTAAGCTACTTCAGACACAATGCAACAGAAAAAGTTGCAAAAAAAAAGCGACGATTTTTTTTTGTTATTTTTTTCCTATGGCCATATTTGGGTGATAAATACATTTTTTCCTAAAATAATAGTGTATACCCTTTTATTTATAACTAATCTAAGGTATAAAAGTGTTTAAACTATTATTTTAGCGAAAACTAAGAATTTACCACCCAAAAATGACGATGTTTAAAAAATCATAAAAAATAGTTGTCGCGTTTCTACGCGAAATTTTTAGTTGCATTGTGTTTGTAGTCACTAAAACTACCACCCGGCTTCGTTTTCGGTAGCAGTCTTGAGATACCCGGTATACTTCAAAAATAAATGTTGTTTATAAAAGTGGAAAATATTACTGTATCAGCCCATATACGTCCCACTGCAGGGTACGGGCCTACTCTACAATCGAGATTACGATTGAGAGTGGTTAGGCCATATAGTCCACCACGCTGGCCTAGTGCGGGTTGGCGGACTTACATACCATAGAAACTTTTATAAATCTCTATGGTTTCCTCACGATGTTTTCGTTCACCGTTTTAGTGCGTGGTGATTGACTATCAATACACACATGACTCCGAAAAGTCCGAGGTGTGCTCTGGAATTCGAACCTGCGACCACCGTGAACATGTTGGCAATCGCGTGTAGTCCGTTTACCAACTGGCTACCACGCACTTCAGTAAAAAATATTAATTGAAGTTTAATTGAGTGTGGCTGCTATAAAAGTTTTGTCAATATCTCAAAAAGCGTAGACTATTTTGAAATATTTTTTTTCGATCTATTTGACATTAACAAAATTAAGTTAAAGACGTTGTATCTAGATGTTAAAGTAAAATGAAAATCATTTGAATTTTGATATATTCCTGTCACGAGTCAAAAAAAATATTATCTTTTGTTAGTCGTCTTCTATACCTTTACATCTACTGTCAGTCAAAGATAGATCAACCTATTTTGGTTATTCACGCTAGAACGATTGAATTAATTGAATTTATATGATTTTCAGCACATATTTTAATATTAGGCTCGTTTCTTCTTCGCCATATAAACTTTAACTTTACCATATCTCAGGCTGCCATGCGTCCAATACGCTTAAGTGTTGTAAACATTTTTTGCTTCTCTCTCATAATTATATTAGAAATGTGTATTTTCTTGTCGACTACCGGACACAAAATAAGAAGAATAATAAAAATAACTTGTAATAGTTTAACACATGTGTTTATGTTATAATGACTCTCAACTATATGCTTAATCATAGATATGTAATCAGTTTCGCATGCTACTGTAAATAACGTTCACAAAAAGATTTACTAATATCAGACAGTTTATTTTACTTATTTATTTATTTATTCTTAACTGCACATAAAGAGGAAATATATTTAAAGATATTACAATATACTAAAAAATATAACAAAATTGAAAAAAAAGTACTGATGTCGGTCTAGTCACTCTAGGCGATTTCTTACAGACAACCTTTGGATGGATATGAGAAAAGAAAAAGAAGAGAGGGCAGTCTAGAAAATAAAGGATACAAGTTCCAGTAAATGAATAATACATAGGCGAATGATTTATAATTAATTTATACACAATGTATATATTAATTCAAATAAATACGTACAATACACATATAAATACATATTATGTAAAATTAAAAACATTAACCGAAATAAATTCGTCGTAATATACATTTATATCGAGGCAATCAACTACAAATTTAAGAAAATTAAACTTATTCTTATTAAATTTTGGTAATATTTCTAAGAAATTGTAACACTTTAATTTTATAGGCAGTAAACGTCGCATTTGTGGTTGTCTGAGTTTTCTTCAACTTTATGTGCTGTAAACGCTAAGCGAAATCAAAGGCCACTTATATAAATTATTTTCTTGTCAAAGGCTTGCCCCTATTTGAGATAATAACAACATGTGCAAGTAAAGCATATAAGAGAATAAAACTTTTTCATACTCCTCGGCAAAAGATAGCTCATTTCAACGACATTTATATATACAGGGTATATATATCAAGACTGCTACCGAAAACGAAGCTAGGTGGTAGTTTTAGTGACTTCAGACACAATGCAACTAAATTTTGTGCAAAAATTTGGCCTTACTTTCAAAGTGACCGCGGAACTGAACATATTTTTTTCTATCATCGTATTGGGATGGTAAATACATAGTTTTTTCTTAAATAATTGTGTACACCCTTTTATTTTTAAAGATGTTATGGTACGCAAGACTTTAAATTATTATTTTAGAAAAAACTATATTATATGATATTAAAAAAATAATAAAAAGTAATTATCGCCTTTCTTGGCGAAATTTTCAGTTGCATTGTGTTTGTAGTCACTAAAACTACCACCCGGCTTCGTTTTCGGTAGCACTCTTGATATAACCGGTATAAATACCTTTTTCATTGCCATTTTTTTTATACATATAATCGAACGAGGTTCTTTTGGACACATCGTAGACATCTGATGATTACTTATAGGAAACTTTTTTATTATTATTATTTATTTATTAAAATACAGAGTTAGAAACAAAAAATAAATATTATTTCCACGAAACCGGGCTTCGGTTTGACCGTGGAGTTGGCTCACCAACTCCCGGCCCGGATGAGACTCATCTCATTTACACATGTACATAACATTTGCATTAGACATTAAACATACAAAATAACCCTTATGAAGTCAGAATTTTTAACAAAAATATACAAACACTCATAAACTTTGTGATATAACTATAAAATAAAATGAAACAAGTATCACTCTATCACTTTATCCATGATGAATCTTAAATAATAAAACAATAACACAATATAACAATAAGAACCAAATTATGAAAATATCCACCATTTGCAGTCTTATAGAGTGTCCGATCTTGGGGGACCCTTAGGTGTATGGAAGAAAAGGTATTTTTCACATATAGATATTTAAATTAATATAAGGCATAGGTCCTACATGTTTGGTACTTGGCGGCCCGCCTTCAATATGTTACGCATATATTTTGATTTGTTGGCTAGTCAAGTCATTAAGCAAATGAATCAACATGCACGAGCTCCATGAAATAAATATTATTATTTCTTTGCTTTAAGTGGTTAGTTATTATTTTATTATTTTTTGGTTTTTAGTGGATTTTTGTTTTGAAGTCGGTTTTTATTTTTTTTTATTAAAAATTTTAGTTATTTTTATCTTTTTAGTGTTGATAGGCATTTAAATGAAGAAGATCTGGTCCCCACAAGGAATATGTTCTTTCCGATGACAATGAAATCGCTAAAATTGGCTAAAAGCTGCCAAAGATATTGGAGTATTCACATGTTTATTATTTCCCCCACACCTACCCTTCACCCCTACCCCTTTTTCCTTCAACCACTGTAGCTTAGCTTTTATACTGAACCCAATGCAAAAAGAACCGTTGAAATCCTATTTAATTTTGAGGAGTTCTCCTCTCCAGGTCCGAACATGATAATCAGATCTTAATGTTGTGTTCCTGGGATCAACCTGTTAATACGTTCTTTCCAATGAAAAAGAAATCACTAAAATCGGTTATAAACTGCTGAAGATATTAGTATTTACGTGTATTTTAACGTTAACACCCCCCCCCCTCAACCCTACCCCTTTCTCCCTCCCTCACTGTAGCTTAACTTTTATAATAAACCTAATGCAAAAAGAACCATTGGAATGCTACTAAATTTTGAAGAGTTCTAAGCTCCAGGTCCGAACATAATCATCAGATCTTCATGTTGTATTCCTGAGATCAACCTGTCAATACGTTTTTTCCAATGAAAAATAAATCGCTAAAATCGGTTAAAAGCTGCCGAAGATATTAGAATTTACGTGTATTTTAAATTTATCACCCCCCCCCCCCCTCACCCCCACCCCTTTTTCCCTCTCTCACTGTAACTTAACTTTTCTAGTGAACATAATGCAAAAAGAACCATTGCAATTCTCCTTAATTTTAAGGAGTTCCCCTCTTCAGGTCCGAAGATATTAATCAGATCTTCACCATATTTTTATAGGACCAAACGACAAGCACCAGCTTTCAATCAAAGAAAGAATGATTGAAATCGGTTCACACAGTACAGAGAAACGAGGTAATAAACATAAAAAAAAAGCAACATACAGTCGAATTGAGAACCTCCTCCTTTTTTTGAAGTCGGTTAATAAAAAAAATACTGCTTATTATGATAGAATATTAACATAGCAGTAATAATTAAGTAATATTCATAAATTATATAAATTAATTACTATTCAGACATTAAAAAAACTACCATTTTTTAATTAACCTCAGAATATGCACTACGAGTATACCTATTCCCCGAAGAATGAAGCTGTATATGCTTGTAAGCAACACCATCTGAAATTCACGTAGGACGAAGTTTCAATCCGTGACATTAAAAAAAATAGAGCTCTTTCTAACTCTAATTCCAAACATGTTTGGCTTTAGGAACCGTCCGGTTGTACGATACTTCCCCTTAATATTAATATGTACGTAAAGGAAAATCTTTGAACGCATTTTCACTAATATTGCGCGGACGGACGAGCATTAAATTTAGCAAAGGTGAATATTATATGGAGAAGAAGTACAGGAGGTTTATTTTAATTTAAAATTTGTGCTGCAAATTCATTAAATTCAATTACTGAAATGGTTCAAGCATGAGGCGTCCAACTAATATACCTATAATATGAGGCTCAAACTGTAGTTTAAATGTACTGTTTGTTTCTGGATTGAAGGACATTGTAGCCAGAGTAACTACTGGACATATTGAGACTTAACATCTTGTGTCTCAGGATGGCGAGCGCAGTGGAATGCCAAACATTGCTTTGTAATTCAAGGTGTTGTTTGGTTTTGCTACTGTTTATGAGCGGTCGTATCGCTTACCATCAGGTGAACGGCATGCTCATCTCGCCATTCAATGCAATAAAAAAAAAAGTTGTTTTGTAGTTTGGAGGAAGGCCCAGACAAATGATATTTTTCTGCTGCCGTGAAAGCCTGCGTAAAGATCAAAATATGTATTGAACGACAGAAGTCACGTGACTGCCAAATGTCATTTCCATACATTTGATCTACTTGCATGCGTTCACGCCAGCAGAAAGTGACAATAATTGTCTAGAGGGCCAGTTATGCCATATCTAAGTAAGTGCCAAGTGTCTTATGTCTTTAATACATAACAGAATAGATTAAATCATTCCTTAACTTCCTAAATACGAAAGTGATTTTTTCAATAGTCGGTGTTTCGTTAGAATAAAAATGTAATATGAAAATACCGAAATAATATAAACTGTAATATAAACTGTAATCGATTAAATACAAACAAATGTTATCGATATATCTTTATCCTATAATATTGTAGTAAACAATTTATTAAATCACGTAAAACTGCCAGACGGTACTACAATATGGAACGTATGTGTTTCAAACAGAAACCAAATGGAGTTGTTTGGCGACTGAAATAGATAAAGTGGTTGTGGGCTACCATACATAGTTTCCCGCGTTCCAGGCGGCTGCCATCTAGTAGCACGTGTTTACAGCTGCAAACTACATATTCCCAAACAGCATAAATATTGAACCAAGTGAGATTGGCCTCTGATATGAAGCGATAAAAATCAGTCGCTTAGCTGGAGACAGAAGACAAATTATGTATTTTTATTGTTCTTGTGAATCTGTATTAAAGTAAAAATTTAATGGTTCGTAGTAGTCCCTAAAGGAATTAATAAATTGAATAGTTTTAAAAGGTCAAAATAGATAAATAGTTTTGCTACGTAGAATTCGCTTCAATTCGGGAGTTTCATGTTGGGGAATATTAAGTAAAGTGTAACACTCAGAAATTCGTAATCACTATTTAACTATCTACAAACTAATCTTCCCGGTTTACTTAGTCGAGTGCATCCTTTACTCTCTTCTACTTAATCTATACTAATATTACAAAGAGGAAAGATTTGTTTATTTGAACTAAATGAGCTCTGAAACTACTGGACCGATATGAAAAATTATTTCATTATAGAATCCTACATTATCTCTGATGAGCACATGCCCAGGCGGAGTCGGGCCAATTCGCTAGTAATCCTACTAATATTATAAAGTGAAGTGGAGTATTAAAAAGTGTGTGTGTTTGTTACTTCTTCGGCTGGACGAATTTTGATAAAATTTCCATTGATTTAAAAACTACGGGTTAGTAAATTAGAATTTTCAAAAAAGTGACCGTGACAATCGCGCTATACGATGTATTCAATTAACTTAATAAAATAGATTTCGTCTAAACGGTGATAAAATTTCTGCCATAATTCAAGCAAGAATTTTCAAAATCATTGCGAGCGAAGACTAATTTCGGTAATGCTCCACTAGAGATATACTGAAGCGCGCACACCATTGACATACGAATCCTTTACGTGTTTTCCGCCCTGTCCATATAATATGTCAATGGAAATTTCGTAAGGAGGTAGCAGCTACTCTGGATTAAGGCATAGGTTACTTTTCATCACGAAAAAATATAGTGTTCCTGTGGGAAGAGCAACGAAGTCAGATACATTACACACAAAACCGCATTAAAATCCGTTGCGTATTTTTAAAGATTTAAGCAAACAAGTGGAAATAGGGACAGAAAAAGCGACTTTGTTTTATACTATGTAGTGATTAGGTCGGTACATTATACATATCGTCTGTTGATCATTGCCCGAGTACAGATACTTCTTTAATCCTATCAAAATACATCAACAACATAGTATTTCTGGTACTGCCTTTTTTATATTGTCGTCAACGATACTGTTTTTCCATTGCTTGTCCGATTATCTATAGCATGCAATCCTTTCCCCTCCTATCCCGTGCCATTCCTTTAAAGTGTAGCTAATATATGTATCTGACTTCGTTGCTCTTCCCACAGGAACACTATATTTTTTCGTGATGAAAAGTAACCTATGCCTTAATCCAGAGTAGCTGCTACCTCCTTACGAAATTTCCATTGACATATTATATGGACAGGGCGGAAAACACGTAAAGGATTCGTATGTCAATGGTGTGCGCGCTTCAGTATATCTCTAGTGGAGCATTACCGAAATTAGTCTTCGCTCGCAATGATTTTGAAAATTCTTGCTTGAATTATGGCAGAAATTTTATCACCGTTTAGACGAAATCTATTTATTAAGTTAATTGAATACATCGTATAGCGCGATTGTCACGGTCACTTTTTTGAAAATTCTAATTTACTAACCCGTAGTTTTTAAATCAATGGAAATTTTATCAAAATTCGTCCAGCCGAAGAAGTAACAAACACACACACTTTTTAATACTCCACTTCACTTTATAATATTAGTAGGATTACTAGCGAATTGGCCCGACTCCGCCTGGGCATGTGCTCATCAGAGATAATGTAGGATTCTATAATGAAATAATTTTTCATATCGGTCCAGTAGTTTCAGAGCTCATTTAGTTCAAATAAACAAATCTTTCCTCTTTGTAATATTAGTATAGATTAAGTAGAAGAGAGTAAAGGATGCACTCGACTAAGTAACCGGGAAGATTAGTTTGTAGATAGTTAAATAGTGATTACGAATTTCTGAGTGTTACACTTTACTTAATATTCCCCAACATGAAACTCCCGAATTGAAGCGAATTCTACGTAGCAAAACTATTTATCTATTTTGACCTTTTAAAACTATTCAATTTATTAATTCCTTTAGGGACTACTACGAACCATTAAATTTTTACTTTAATACAGATTCACAAGAACAATAAAAATACATAATTTGTCTTCTGTCTCCAGCTAAGCGACTGATTTTTATCGCTTCATATCAGAGGCCAATCTCACTTGGTTCAATATTTATGCTGTTTGGGAATATGTAGTTTGCAGCTGTAAACACGTGCTACTAGATGGCAGCCGCCTGGAACGCGGGAAACTATGTATGGTAGCCCACAACCACTTTATCTATTTCAGTCGCCAAACAACTCCATTTGGTTTCTGTTTGAAACACATACGTTCCATATTGTAGTACCGTCTGGCAGTTTTACGTGATTTAATAAATTGTTTACTACAATATTATAGGATAAAGATATATCGATAACATTTGTTTGTATTTAATCGATTACAGTTTATATTACAGTTTATATTATTTCGGTATTTTCATATTACATTTTTATTCTAACGAAACACCGACTATTGAAAAAATCACTTTCGTATTTAGGAAGTTAAGGAATGATTTAATCTATTCTGTTATGTATTAAAGACATAAGACACTTGGCACTTACTTAGATATGGCATAACTGGCCCTCTAGACAATTATTGTCACTTTCTGCTGGCGTGAACGCATGCAAGTAGATCAAATGTATGGAAATGACATTTGGCAGTCACGTGACTTCTGTCATTCAATACATATTTTGATCTTTACGCAGGCTTTCACGGCAGCAGAAAAATATCATTTGTCTGGGCCTTCCTCCAAACTACAAAACAACTTTTTTTTTTATTGCATTGAATGGCGAGATGAGCATGCCGTTCACCTGATGGTAAGCGATACGACCGCTCATAACAGTAGCAAAACCAAACAACACCTTACGATGTATTCAATTAACTTAATAAAATAGATTTCGTCTAAACGGTGATAAAATTTCTGCCATAATTCAAGCAAGAATTTTCAAAATCATTGCGAGCGAAGACTAATTTCGGTAATGCTCCACTAGAGATATACTGAAGCGCGCACACCATTGACATACGAATCCTTTACGTGTTTTCCGCCCTGTCCATATAATATGTCAATGGAAATTTCGTAAGGAGGTAGCAGCTACTCTGGATTAAGGCATAGGTTACTTTTCATCACGAAAAAATATAGTGTTCCTGTGGGAAGAGCAACGAAGTCAGATACATATATTAGCTACACTTTAAAGGAATGGCACGGGATAGGAGGGGAAAGGATTGCATGCTATAGATAATCGGACAAGCAATGGAAAAACAGTATCGTTGACGACAATATAAAAAAGGCAGTACCAGAAATACTATGTTGTTGATGTATTTTGATAGGATTAAAGAAGTATCTGTACTCGGGCAATGATCAACAGACGATATGTATAATGTACCGACCTAATCACTACATAGTATAAAACAAAGTCGCTTTTTCTGTCCCTATTTCCACTTGTTTGCTTAAATCTTTAAAATACGCAACGGATTTTAATGCGGTTTTTTTTAATAGATAGAGTGATTCAATAGAAAGGTTTACATGTATAATAACATCCATTAAATAGTGGAGAAATATTGTTATTTTTGAGGTTTCTAATGTGATGTCGTTAATTATCAATATTTTTCCGCTTACATTGCAAACGCAGGCTGAACCCTACGAGATTTATCAAAATAATGTACTACATATTTGTACACATTGAAAAGGTCTACAGAAAACTCCGCGATGGTATATGTCTATCTCTTATGGATATCCCAAAATAACATTTTTTTGTCATTTACTTTTTACGACAAATAATGGCTAATTTTCGAAGCGATTTTAACCAATACAGCATTAATCCTTATCCAATTAAATAGCTTAAATAGATTGTTGATTTAATATAGATCTATGTGTTCCTTACAGCACAAGATTTAAATGAATATTTTCGAAGATATTACAGATTTAAAATTGCGGGACGTAGCGTTTTCGGCGGTACTGGCCGGCCGGGGCGGCGGCAGCGTGCCTATATAGGAATGTTTATATGTATAATAATAATACGTACATATTATTGTACAAAAATCTATTTGTAACCGGGCGAAGCTGGGCCGGGCCGCTAGTTAAAACATATAATGCTTAGTTTACGGCCAAATTTATAATGCTTAGGGACACCACTGCATACGTTTTTTTTACACTGGCCCGGCATTATGGCAACACTGCGCCTGATGGTAAGCGCAAATGCCGTCCAGGCAGAGTAGAGAATGGCATCCGACGAGAGTCCCAAGACATTCGATACAATTCATCCGGATCATATTAAGGAGGGAATACGCGTGAAGGCAAAGAATTCCACAGCTTGACGGTGCGGCACATAAAAGAATTTGCGAACCTTTTGGTTCGTGCCATCATGTTTGGACCATCAAGCTACGGCTTCGCAACTAGCACGCGTGGTTCTGCTTAAGAATAGAGAGGAGGGGATTAAATTACAATAATCAAAATAATTACATCAATATTTGGCTACATCGTAGAATAGGGAATATATATGTATATTTTGGATTTTGATATATTCTTTAAATTATTGCATTACTGGAAAAAATATTACTCTTTTAAGTAATAATCAGAAGGGTACTAAAAATATCAAAACTGCTATCACTTTCGGAGCATTCTGGCACGAACTTTCTGTGATGTCAGCATTTGCGATATCAACAACAAAGTGTTTGAATGATATGAAATATGTAAACTCATTTGCAAAAAAAAAACGGGCACCTAAGCAATGAACCATTTCAAAGGCTACTATTGGTTTGTTTGATAATTATAGGTAGTATTACTATCACAATTTTGTAAATTAATAAGCAAATAATCGTTTTCGTCAGTATTATCATAAAATTTTGATAAAATTTATGGGTTTTAATGCTAAAGTTCACTAGTAGTGCATATGCTCGTGAAGTAAAAGTTAACAAAGATTTTTGTTTGTTTTTTAAAAGCAGATAAATCTTTAGTATCGAGTGTGACCCCCTCTAGCTGAAATCACAGCTTGAATTCGTCTGGGTATGCTAGCAAGGATATCCCGGATACTTGCTTGCGGAATACGTTCCCACTCCGCGGTAATCACATTATTCAGCTCTCTGATGGTCTGCGGAGCCGGTTGTACTGATCTCACGCGTCGTTTCAGAACGTCCCAGACATGCTCTATAGGATTGAGGTCGGGACTTCGAGCTGGCAAATCCAAACGACGAATGCCGACCTCTTGCACATACGCTTCCACATCGCCAGACCGGTGGGCGCGAGCGTTGTCGTCCATAAAAATTGAGTCTTCGCCTAAAGCGGCCAATGCGGGCTGTGCATGAGGAATTAGAACTTCCGTTATGTATCGATGTCCAGTCAGTGAGCCGTTTTCAATGAAGACTAAATCTGTACGATCCATTGAATTTATTCCTGCCCAAAACATAACAGAGCCCCCACCATAAGGTGTGATTTCTTCAAAACAAGCCTCTGCAAAGCGTTCTCCTCGTCTTCGTAGCACTCGCCGACGTCGGTCTTCACCGAACAGAGATATCCTGGCTTCATCGGAGAACAATACCCTATTCCAGTCTTCTTGAGTCCATGACTCACAATTTCGAGCAAACCTAAGCCTGGCAACTCTGTGCTCACGGAGTAACTTAGGGCCGCGGGCCGGGCGATGACTGCGTATATTGGCCGCGAGAAGCCTCCTCCTGACCGTCCATAGACATATGCACATTTCTTACTTCTTCGAGGTTGTTCTTAACTTAATCGCAAGTCTTCGTATGTTGTTGTCCACATACGAAGACTTGCGATTTCTCAATGCGTGACTCACAAGAAAACGATCATCCCGTGGTTGGGTACATGGTTTTCTTCCAGAACCAGGCCTTCTCTCGACGGAACCGGTGTCTTGATACCGCTGCCAGGTCCTTTGAACCGTCGAGCGACTCACACTTAGCCTCTGAGCCACGAAGCATTGGCTGCAACCCTCTTCGAGCAGCGCAATAATTTTGGTAGCTTTTACCACTTTCTCTAACATTATTGAGACAGCTAAACAGCAATAAATGAAGCTTTGACAATTAAGAATATGAAATAAATTCATAAAAATTGACTAAAAGTTATGAAAACTGATATTATCTTTTGGAACTTCGCACCAAAAATGTAGGATAAAAAGTGGTTTTCTGTAAAAACGAGCATCAAACGAAAATTTGAATTTAGAACGTACTGTTTTAGACACCGCGGCATTTTTAAAACCGGCGAGTAACATGTACAAATGATTGAAATCATTTTGGTACCGTATTTTTTAAAGAAGAATTAAAATCAAAACCGCCCGTTTTTTTTGCAAATGAGTGTATAAGATAAAAACTTGCAATTGTGCCCATTTGTGAAAATAGATAAGAACTACTCCTGTCGAAGTGTATTTTTATATGCCATGAGATGCGAACTTGAGAAAAAAAGTAATGGAAGGCGATGAGAAGAAATAATGTGTAATATTCCACAACTATTTTATACTCCTCTTATAGGTTGACAAAAAAGGTTAGTAAACATTAGTTATATACCGGACTCTAGATTAAATACGAGGTATTAGACTGCCTCGGTGGCGTAGTTGTACTAGGGTACGGTTACAAAGCTGAGGTCTCGGGTTCGAATTCCGGGTTGGGTAAAGTGATATTATATTTTTCTATTCATTATCGGCCCAGAGTAAGAAATTTGTACCCGTGGGACGGAACATATAAGGCGAAATGTGGGTGCCCTGTGGGTGAGTTTATGTATTTATATACGTATTATACTCGCAGGTCGAAGTGCATGGTGGCCTGTTAGTAAACGGACTAATTCCAGATCACATGTCATCAATAAACGGCGGGCAATACGTGCGAATAGTTGCAATAGTGTTGCCGACATGATTCATGCCGACATGTTGGGTTGTTACAGCGCCTATATCTAAGAAATGAGCCATGTAAAAAATAAGATTTAGCAGCTTAATTTATACTATTGATTCTAAATTATGCACTTACAGTATCATCGCAGTACACATTAAAACCCGGTGATATGGAATATGTATTAAAATATACTTAGGCAATTGTATCAGACTACCGGTAATCAATTCAGAAACATGACAACAAAACTCTATGTTTAATCCTACGGTACGCGACCTAACCGGTTCCATTTTAATAGCATATTATTACAAACTGTACACAAACAAGGTCATTACGAGTAAACAAATATCCACACATGCATTCGATGCTGCCATCAAGCCCAGAATCGTCTTAATAATAACTTTTTGGTTCGACTTCCAATTAAATCTGTGGCAACAAGAAAAAGTACACTACTTCGAATATTTTGTGATGAAAAATTCGGGCTATTATTCGTTTAATTATTGAATTTAATATACCGACGAACCAGATGTTGTAACAACCGTCTTAACTTATGTAGAATGTGATTTCTAGGAGCCTTTGTGAGCTACGCCGTAGTTATTTTAATTAGTGCGATGGTTTAAATGACAGCGAACAGCACTGATGAATTAAAGGTCGGGGGTTCAATCCGAGCCACGCACGGCGCACCTATGACTTTTTTAATTATTTTTATATACGTAGTTAATAATCGTTGACTATAACTTTGTATTGTATTTTATTTTATTCTTTTAGGAATACTTACAGGTAATAACAATATAATATAAGCTTAAAAATAGAAGGTTAATTTCTAGTTTTCACATATCTATAATATAAAAATGAATCGCAAAATGTGTTGGTAAGCGCATAACTCAACAACGCCTGGACCAATTTGGCCAATTTTTTTTTAAAATGTTTGTGGAAGAAAAAATCGAATAATTGCCGGAAAAACCCTAAAAACAGCCCTTTTCTTTTTCCCATACAAACGTTTTCTAACTAAAACGTAAAGTCAATTTGAGCTTTATTGCTATTGTATAAAGTTCATATTACATTACAAGCACTCACTGTTGTTTAAACAATGTAGGTATGTTCCTAACGTCAAAGAGTCAATTTGCACTTTATTACCGCTAAACAAAGTTCAAATTCAATAATATCTATCAAAACAGTGTGCGTGATTTTCCCATACAAAATGTTCATGGGTTTGTAACTGTCATTTAATTTTCACCCTGTCGATATGGTAAACTCTTCCCTCGAATTAAAGAACGTATTTAATTAAAGGTTTCGAATCGAAAACATATATCCACAATATTCGATTGATGGCGTATTTTAGATTTTAAAGATGTAAAATATTGACAGTAGTGATATTTTCACTATTGACATTTTAATTGTTTGTAATTGTTTATGCATGCGTTCAGAAATTTATTTTGTATAAACTAAGGAGAATATATCAAGCTACATTAATATAGGACAATGAAATAATAATGTTCACACGTAATGGTGGATTTACATGTTGGCTAAGGCTGGGCCAACGTCTACCAACTCCAAGCTATTAACTATGAAAAACATTATGAAAAACATCTTGCAATTGTTATGTACCCCTAATAAATGATAAACTTAATTAATTACTTTCTCCATTATGTTATATTCAATTTGATCACTTTTAAAATTACTTTATTGTTTATTACTTAATTTCAAATTCAGTTTTAATTATTTTTAATATATTTTGTCATTGTATAATTATTTAAATTTGCATCCTGTGGTCTCCTATAATTGAAGATCACGTCGAAATGTAAACCACAACAATGCTATACCATTGTCTTCATTATATGTCATGTATCCATCCTTGGAGGTCCTCAATTTTAAAAAATAAAATAAAAATAAAATAAAACATAAGACCAGCCGAGCCAAACACTCCGTTTACACGCTGGCGTTGGTGGAGGCTGGCTGAGGTTGGCCAAGCGTGTAAATGCAGCATAAGAAGCGTAGACAGATAATACTAGAAGTTATAATTACTCCTTTTCAAGATCGAATGCCATTTTTATCACGAAGTTTTACAGTGGCCTTTCATTCGCTATAATTCACTGATAGAAATGTACATAGTATCGGAGTGAGATAGGTTATATTATAAATAAATGGGGTAAAAAAAGGGTTGAAATGTTATGTCTAAGAAAATCGAAACCACTGAAGTTATGTCTATGAAATTTTATATTTTAACTCTTTATTACTAACAAAAACTAAGTGCGTGGTGGCCTGTTGGTAAACGGACTAGACGCGACTGCCAACATGTTCACGGTGGTCGCGGGTTCGAATCCCAGGGCACACCTCATACTTTTCGGAGTCATGTGTGTATTGAGAGTCAATTACCACGCACTAAAACGGTGAAGGAAAACATCGTGAGGACCTGCATACCATAGCCGATTTATAAAAAATCTATGGTATGTAAGTCCGCCAACCCGCACTAGGCCAGCGTGGTGGACTATATGGCCTAACCACTCTCAATCGGTAGTCAATTGTAGAGGAGGCTCGTGCCCTGCAGTGGGACGTATATGGGCTGATACAGAATTACTAACAAAAAGTAATGGCGTGCAATATTTTTTAGAAAAAACAGCATTTTGGTGCTGAAATAAGGGAAGGAATATTGAATGGACAGTATAAAACGTTAAAGTTTTTAATGTCAAAAATTCATAAGGCAATCTTTATATGTATATGTATATGGATGTATATGGAGAGAAGGGACATAAAGTAATATTGATATTTGGTGTGGAGTGGAATCAAAAAATATATGCACCCAGGCGAAGCTGGGTCGGGCCGCTAGTGTATATAATATATACAGATCACGCGTTTTTTCACGGAAGGGGTAGGCAGTGATGCTTCCAAAACACCCTCGTTTCGCCTCGTATATTTCGTTCCATGATGTGATAGGGGGGCGTGCCTATCACCATTGGGAACAAAATCTTGAATACAAAAAAAACAATATTTGCCCGACTCAGGATTCGAACCCGTACCGTAGTACAAAGACATTGAGGCATATCGAGCTTATAACAACAGTAGCGAGAACCTGTTTAGGAAACTGGCATAGTAAGAAGAATGAATTTTCACAAATATTTTGAAGATATTTGAAGGTTGCCAAGCCGCAAGACAGTTTGTTGGACTTAGGTGTAAACCTTTCTCATGCGGAGGAGGTCGGTACTCACATGCATAAAGGGGATATGTATGGACGTATTTCATACATCATCTACAATGCAATTTTCTGTTTCAGTTATCCAAAATTGTTTACATTTAATTATTCCAATTAAAATATTGTTAATATTTTATTTGGGAAGCATACAGCTAATTTTACATTTTAACAATATCTTAAACATCTAGATGCCAATTAAAATCTATCACATACAGAATGAAAATGTTAGAATTTAGAAATTAACTATATAACTTGAAACACCGGCTGAACTTATAATAGCTGTTTAGGCTAATTAGTCAAATTTAGCTCATTAACGAATTTAGTAAATCAATGAGCCAGAAAGACTGGCGGCCGAATGTGTTGTTGTCATTCTGTTGTCAAAATATTATTCACATCAAGAAGCTTATACCCAAATGGAGATTGCATTCCGTATATAAAAGTGAAGCACAAAAATTTGACCTCGAATGACGTTGCGACTGATTGCTATCCTTTTCTTTCGAGTGACAATGAATGAACAAAAAGTCATTTTCATTCATTGTCACTCGAAAGAAAAGGATAGCAATCAGTCGCAACGTCATTCGAGGTCAAATTTTTGTGCTTCACTTTTATATACGGAATGCAATCTCCATTTGGGTATAAGCTTCTTGATTCACATTTTAGTATATCTACACTAATATTATAAAGAGGAAAACTTTGTTTGTTTGTTTGTAATGAATAGGCTCAAAACTACTAGACCGATTTTAAAAATTCTTTCACCATTCGAAAGCTACATTATCCACGAGTAACATAGACTATATTTTATTTTGGAAAAAAAATAGGGTTCCGTAAGATATTTGGATTTTTCGGACACAAACTGAAAAAAAATCAACCAAAGAAGTTACTTATTTTGCGTACGCTGCCTAAACTACAAAAGATAGAACCATAAAATGTTATAATTAATTGTAGATCTTATAAATATCTACAAAAAAGTCTGCGACACACTATACCTATCTATGTCGAGTGAGGCACAACAACCACATTTTTATTTAAAAATCTTGAATTTTTTTTTGGACTACATTTAAACGCGTTTATTTTACTCATGCTATTAATCCTTATCAAAATAAATTATTTCATAAATAAGTACAGTTTATGTTGATAATATTTGGTCTTTGAATGATTAAAATTGGACGTTTGGTTTTGAAGTTGTGGTGAAATTAAAATATTACGATTTCTGCTGCACAAAAATTTCATAAGGCAATCTTTATATGTACATGTATATGGAGAGACGGGATATAATAGAGTGGAAGGTACGGGAGAAGGCTGGGATAGCTGACAGATTTGATAGGACGAAATATAAATGCACGTTATAAGACGGGATGGATAATAAAGAGAAAGGACGGGATGGATTGGGAAGAGACTGAACAGACGGATGAGACGGGATTGAGCCGGACAGTAGGACAGCTACGTCAAGTTTAGGTATACAAGAGTTTATACGAAAAATAACATGTATTTGGTGTGGAGTGGAATCAAAAAATATATGCACCCAGACGAAGCTGGGCCGGGCCGCTAGTCGTGTATAAAAGATTTATGAATCATATTTCACGAAAAAAAAACATTTCGTTCACGTTCGTTTTTATTATTATTTTAACTTTTTTCTCTTATATTTTATAGTATTTTTTCATATCTTGTTGTATTTTATGTTATGTTTAGTGCTAGCAATAATAACATATTGTGTATACTTAGTTAGAGATACGAGTACACCCTAGATCATATGACTAAGCAATTTTTTATTGTTTAATCGGCCGTATTCTGTTTTGTGTACTAAATAAATAAATATAAAATGGTAAATAAACTCATGGCATGTTTTAGTATTATGAATAGTCCGATATGTTCGTGGCGTGTACTAGTGACTAGTACTAGTCAATTTACACAAAAGGCTTTGGGACACGTGGACTAATTGATTGGATTGAGTATATTATATACGTACGAAAATTGGAGTGGCTGTAGCTTGGTTGGAGGCTACATTAAGCAGGTGCGCTTAAAAGCTATGTGTGGGGTTAGGTGTTTAGGGTGTTAGGAGTATTGGGATCCCAGAACCCCTGCTCATTTTTCGGGAATTATCTTAATATTTCAATTTTAGCATTTTTTTTACGATAATTGTGAATAGTAAAGAACGCTAGGTGTAAATTAAGGTCAAAACCGTAATAGCGATTTAATAATCTGTATAAACAGATATTTACCTGCTCTTCCTAGTTTTATTACACAATCCCAGCATTACCCCGGGATCGCCTTTCGTCAGTGATCAACCGAATTGAAAAAAGAAGCGCGGGATCCAAATCCCTATTGAGTGCGTCCAAGTCCCTATTGATTGCGCACAGTACAGTCATTTTATCGAGACTGGGTCAGACTTTCAAGGTCAAACTATTGTTCGCCGTTCGCCTGATGGTAAGCGATACGACCACTCATGAACAGTAGCAACATTCCACTGCGCTCGCCATCCTGAGACATAAGATGTTAAGTCTCAATATGTCCAGTAGTTGCTCTGGCTACAATGTCCTTCAATCCGAAACACAACAGTGCATTTAAGCAGTGTTGTTTCACGGGAGAAATAGATATTGCGGTGGTACCTACCCAGATGGCCTCTCACATATGAGAGACCTACCACCAGTCATTTTTTTCTATCGTCGTATTTGGGTGGTAAATACATATTTTTTTTCTTAAATAATAGTGTACACCCTTTTATTTTTAAAGACGCTATGGTACGCAAGGCTTTAAATCATTATTTTAGCAAAAACTATGGATTTACCACCCAAATTCGACAATATTTAAAAAATAATAAAAAAAAATTGTCACGTTTCTTTGCGAAATTTTTTGTTGCATTGTGTTTGTAGTCACTAAAACTACCACCCGGTTTCGTTTTCGGTAGCAGTCTTGGTATACCCGGTAGGTATATAATCCTGAGCCCACACTAAGATCGAGTCTTGTGTCGTGGGAACTACGAGAGACTTTTCGGTCTTACAAACATCCAGACCCGAAACAAATACCTGTGGTTCACACAAATATTTATTTTAGTGCAGGGATCGAACCTGCTGCCTCTCGTTTCATAGCTAGCGTCTAACCAACTGCGCCAAGGAGGCTGTCCAATATATTCGGAAATTGCTTCAAAACTAACCTACAATAACAAATATTTATAAGTTATATAAGTCTATTTCGTTATTGCAATGTATGATTCATATAAATTCTACTGGCCTGTGGCGAAATTTGGAACTATAAATAGAAGAATGCGCTTCCATAGTATAGGTAAAAATTTTGTTCATCCCGATACCGATACTGCTTAAAATTCATTAAAGTATTTTTTAAGGTTTGTACTTATAGGTTTTCCTGCTTTATCCCGGGCCACAGATTTATATAAAATAAAGTAGTTATCATTATATGCTGAAGAACGATAAAAAAAATTGGACTCATTTCATTATCATTATTTTCATTTCTCCAAGAACTCAAGACCTGGGTCGCAGTCATGTTTATATTTATTGAAAATATAAATTTTTTACGACAAAAAAAAATGCACAAAAATCTTTGCACCCATAGTAAAATAGTCATTCTTCTTTGAAAATATATATGTAATGAATTGTTTGAGATATGTTTTAAACTATAGAAAACAAGCATTTATACTTATAATGTAGTAGTATATAAAATGTTAGGAGAGAAAAACTAAGTTCTTGAGAAAAACCGTTATTAATATTTCACAACAAAATGACAACAAAGTACTTGGACGTTAAAAAATCGTAGACGATCAATACAATTATGTATTTGTCGGGGTGTTCTTATGTAAGGTTCATATGTTAAATAATTGTAAATCGGCCGTAAGGAATCTACGGGTAATTGTAGAAGTAATTTTATTAAAGGAAACCCGATTGTGGTTCTATTTCACTACCCACAGAGTAAGGGTGGGAGCATGACACTTTGCAATATAAAGCGCCTCCGAACCGTAGACAAGGCATTCCAGATCCAGCAGTCGGCGGTGAAGCATACGCGTGTTTACTATAAAAGTAACAAGTTGTCGCAGATATTCGGATAAATCGTTAATCCGTTAATTATAACGTGTGGTGTTAATAATAATTAAATAATTAACACAATGGGTTTTATTTCCGACGCCCGGCATATTGCTAATTGAGATGCAAAACATTAGATATACGGTTTAGTGAAATAAAATAATACAATGGTATAAATATATATTTGTGATGAATTTAAAAGTACAATAAAATTTATAGGCATCAAATATTTCAAGAACCATATTGTATTAACAGCAAAGTGAACAGTTACGTCTATGTTTAAATAATTAATAGATTTTGATTGACATAGGCAATATTTTTGTTATCGAACAGTTTTGTCCATTGTCATCTGTGAATACAACGTGGTTGTGTAACCAACTGTTATGCGCTTTAGTTCCGTGTATTTATGTTTTGAATATTACTATTAGCTTTTGCAATTTACTAACTTTTGGTTTATTGTTATGGCTTCCAATACGAAGTGCAGGCCTTACTATTGGATACTGAATCTACTACTGATGTTAACCCTGTGGCTACTTTTTTTGCACTGATTGGCTAGACTGTTCACCTGTTAAACGATACGGCTGCTCTTAAATAGTTGCGAAACCAAACAACGCCTCGAATTACAAAGCAATACTTGGCATTCTAGTACACTCGTCATCCTGAGATATAAAATGCAAGTCTTAATATATCCATCAGTTACCCTGGCTACAATATCCTTCAAATCAAAACACAACAGTACATTTACATTGAGGTTAGGCGGGAGAAATAGATATTGCGATGGTACCAACCCAGACCACTCAGAGAGGCATTACTCTTTTAAAATCGGACAGGCACAAACATGTATAGTTCTGTGCATCACGTAGTTTTCTCGAATGGAAATGAATTTATACTATGCATCAGCTTAGACATCGATGTGCTGAATCACAGAATGTGTACTTACAATAATTATTATTCATATAAATAATCTGTTTTATCTATTATATTAATTCCACAAACGTTTTAAATCGGCTTACTTATGATAAGAGTGAAAAGAAAACACCTGTCTAAATTAAGCCCATTCCATAGAAACTTTCCGTTCCATACAAACTTATTCCTTTGCGTCTGTTTCATTACTAAACAAAAACGACTCTACTTGTTTAGACTTTAATTTACGTGATCTGCATTATTTGAACAACAAAGGTGAGCTGAAAATTGTGTTTAATGTATTGTCGTGATTTCATTTTAATTTACGGATATAAAGAACGGTGAAAATTATACAGGATACCTGCAAGTTCAGATGCCTTTTTACGTTATATTCATACACTCACGCCTTTTTCCCAGAACGGGTAGGCAGGGGTGGTACCAGGACACCCACGTTTCGCTTATGTGTTCCGTCCCCAGATGTGATAGTGGGTCAGCCTAGCGCCATCTCGGGCACTTTCTGACTCCGGGCTGATATTGAATGGAAAAATCCAGTAACATTCCCAACCCGGGACTCAAACCTAGGAAATCAGTTTTAACCGTACCGTAGTAGAACTAAGCCACCGAGGTAGCTAAGTAACAACTTACTTTCGGACTTTAGGACGTAAAAACTCTCTTTAACAGACTGCAATTCGCTGCATTGGGCAGTACCTACATCTAAGATCATATTACGTTTTGAGCGGGGTTATTAGAAACTAGTACCTACTGTCTTTTATGTAGCATATTTTATGTAAATTATCAACCAATTATCATCAAAATGTAACAAATCTAAAATTACAGAGTTCAGTAAGTATTCTGAGTTTCCACTGATTATAATACATTATTACATGAAACAGAACGAAAAGTATGACCATGGCCGTTTCCAAAAAGTCATGCTAAAAGTTAATATGCCATAGAAGTTGATTCCAGAAACTCAATATAATGAATGATTACTTAGTAGCACTACAATACGTCATACCAATAAACAACTCAGCAGCCGCCGTGGCGCAGCTTGTTATAGCTTGTGAAACAAGACTATCGGCTTACTTCATAAACAGTTTAAAAACCTAAATGAGCAATCAAATGTTTTGTCCCTTCCGAACGACTTTTGAATTTAGTCTGAGGGAAAAGGACAAAACATTCGATCACTGAAATAGGTTTATTAACTCTATGAATAAGGCCGTTTATATTTCACACAACTATAATTTTACAATAACAACTCAAAGGAAATTCACGCAATTATATCTATAAGCGGGTGATCTGTTCATTCGTGAAATCTGTTCAAACATATTTCAAATGCATGAATTCCAGGTAAATATTGACGTTTATTTAGTATAACGAGCGAGATTCTAGCAAACGAGCATAGTAACGCAAAATCATAGATTAAATAACATTAATTAAAAAAATATATTTTAAGTTGCGCGTATTTATTAGAAGAAAGGTACATAATAGGAATTATAGCTATTTAAAATTAAAATCACCACCTTATTAATTTTGGACCCTTAGCATGTTCTATATTTCTGCTGTGCCCATTGCCCCCACAGAATTGGGGAAACAAAAATACAGTTTTCACATCTAAAATTACACACACAAAATTTATGGTTCAGTTTCTTCTTTAAATGGGTTCGTAAAAGAAAACTGATTCCTTTATAGTTTACTCGAGAACGTATAAAAATATTAGCCGATCGGCTTTGTGAATGACAATCGCAAAAGCTTATTTATATAACTTGTGAAATGGTTTTATTGACTTCACTTGCTCTTAGTGATTTTTATTGCCATTCATGCCAGCTCTAGAAGGTATGAAATTGAACAGTATTGTATCTAAAGATGCCGACTCAGATAAAAAGAGGTGCGCATCAAAATAACGGATTCTATAGATGAATATACCTAATTCAAACCATTTTAGTAATAAATAATAATAAATCAGTGTAACATGGACTGATATCAAAGAGCCTCGACCAACATCTTCAGAGGCTCTCAATTGGTCGTTGGGTCAAGAGCCAGATCCAAAAGGCGGTGTTGTTGGACACGGCACGCATCGCATACTGAGGAGGTTCCCCACTTTGGATCCCTAACCGCCGCGCCGCCCGGTGGCTTGGGTCTTGAGACCCGCCACCGAAGGGTCATTACTTTTTTTTATTTTTATATGACATATTGTTTGTTTTTATTTTTGTTTTTAAATATGATGTATAAAATTGTAAAAAAGAATATCAACGAAATAAAGAGAAATAAAAAAAACTGTGTAATATAATTAATTCACAGACAGCCTCGCTGGCGTAGTTGTCCTACGATTCGCCTAGGGCCGTGGTTCCTAATCTGGGGTAATTACCTCCACGGAGGTAAAACTTGTATTTTGCGGGGGTTACAATGAGCTGGTTATTATCTTAAGTGAAACAAAACCTAATATTACCAAACTTGTAAAATATAAGCAGTACGTCGTGGTACTGTGGTGGTATAAAAAAAGGAAATAACTAGAAATTTCAAAAGCATAATAAGTTACATAATAATAATAAATGCGGGGGATATATCACGCACAGCTTGTGTTATGGATATCGGGCAGATGGTATATATGCATACATACATAGATAAATACATACAAGCAAGATAAATAACCATCTTGTTGGTGGACGTCCTACGCTGCGCTTTCCGCTACGCGGCCTCCATTCGAGTACTTTCCGACCCCATCGGTCATCAGATCTCCGCGCTATGTGCCCGGCCCATTGCCACTTCAACTTGCTAATCCGGTGGGCTATGTCGGTTATTTTAGTTCTCCTACGGATCTCCTCATTTCTGATTCGATCTCGTAGGGAAACCCCGATGGTTTGAACAAGATGGTCCGACGACCTGGTAAAGGTCGCGGGACGTCGCTGGACACAGGCTGCCTCCAACAGGTCTCTGTGGAAATCATTGGGGGAGGCCTATGTTCAGCAGTGGACTTCCTTTGGCTGATGGATGGATGGATGGATGAAGATAAATAACACACAAACACAAGTATTCATCATATACGTGTTGTTTGAGATCATCCTTGGGAGGAGGGGTAAAATCAGTCACCCTTAGATCATAGGGGTAACGGACCTAAAAAGGTTAGGAACCACGGGCCTAGGGTCTTCACTAGGACGGTCCTTTGAGATTGCAGTGGCCATTATGTTGTGGTTGATCCTAGCGGTTCGTAAATATAATGCCGTTCCTTGGGGTATAGGATCCGATCCGATCGGTTCGGAACTATGCAATTGCGGTATTGTGATTCGACTACTAAGCTGAAGTCTCGGGTTCGAATTCCAGGTAGGGCAAACTGATATTGATTTTTTTTCCATTATCAGCCGATTTGTGCAATTGTGATTGTAATTGAAATTTGTGTCCAATAATATGGCAATAGGCTCGCGCCGTCTGTCACATCGTGAGACGGAACACAAGTTGAAACGTGGGTGTCCTGTAACACCTCTGCCTATCCCTTCTGTTGAAAATGCGGGATGTTTATGAATGTATGTATAAATAATTAAAAAATAATTGCGCACTGTATACCATAAATAAAAAAAAAAAACAAACAAACAAAAACGCCACATAGAGTAATTAAGGTTTTGCTAAATGTGTCAACAACGATAAATATTAATTTGGACGGTTGATTTTTCGTGTCTACCCAGTACTTTTATTTTTTTGAAATATTTGTAAACAACACTTAGTTTTGTCACATTTTTTTCCTCTTCTGTAAAGTTGGGTGATATCATTGTTTCGCAAACTTCTGTGATTTAATAACCCAGTAGCCCATAAAAACAACACAAATTTTTACTATACTGCGGCATGACTTAACTACATGTTATTTAAAAATTCTGTATTCTGTATCAGCTCATATACATCCCACTGCAGGTTACGGGTCTCCTCGACAACCGAGAGTATGATTGAGAGTGGTTAGGCCATATAGTCCTCCACACTGGCTTAGTGCGGGTTGGCGGACTTACATACCGTAGAAATTCTTATAAATAGCTATGGTATGCAGGTTTCCTCACGATGTTTGCCTTCATCGTTTTAGTGCGTGGTGATTGACTATTAATACACATATGACTCCGAGAAGTCAGAGGTGTGCCCTGGAATTCATAACTGCGACCACTACTATTTAAAAATATAATGGAATAAAAGAATGTATACCGGGTATCTCAAGACTGCTACCGAAAACAAAGCCGGGTGGTAGTTTTAGTGACTACAAACACAATGCAATTAAAAATTTTGCCTAGAAACGCGACAATTTTTTTTTATGATTTTTTAAATATCGTCATTTTTGGGTGGTAAATCCATAGTTTTTGCTAAAATAATAATTTAAACTCTTTAATACATTAGAGTATTTATAAATAAAAGGGTATATACTATTATTGTAGGAAAAAATGTATTTACCACCCAAATATGGCCACAGGAAAAAATAACAAAAAAAAAGTGTCGCTTTTTTGGCAACTTTTTCTATTGCATTGTGTCTGAAGTCGCTTAAACTACCACCCGGCTTCGTTTTCGGTAGCAGTCTTGATATACCCTGTATATGGTAATGTACAAGTAACTCAAACTAAACGAACATACCAAACAAATATTGTTTTGTAAAGATTCATTAATCATTTTTACATACCAAAGTGCCGTATTAGTAATTAATATTATCTCAATTTGATTTACATTCATAAAAACAGAACATAAATTACATTTCCTTATTTTTTGCAATTGTAAAGCGTAAAACTACATACACAAAAATGATTTATTTAAAGGTCACCTCTTTTTGTCTCTAATTGGTCTCAACATTTTGTTACAAAGTAATTTATAAGGTTAAGCTGCTACATATAATTAATAAAAACATTTTGATTTGATTTCCATCATCTTATTATAGGTATTAAAATATTAACTTATTTTGATGTAAGAAAAATGTTTAAAGGATACCTAAAATTTTCCATAGCGATTTTTTTTTTTCAGAATAAATCCAAACAAACCCCAACTATAAGATCGAGCTAATTACGGAAAATACCATGAGATTTTCACTGACATAAGAATATACATTGACACTAAAACGAAAAATAAACGCACTTACCAAAATCATCCATAATTAAAATTCACTATTAATTTCATTTCACTAGTGCACATTTGTTTCGACAAGCTTGTGAATGAAGGCCGGCGCGGCGCTAGTGGAACGCAGCACGTCTGTACGACACAGTCACATCTCCACGACTGCTATAAACCATCCACATCCGATCGGATCGAGAACTTTTCCCGCAATTCCATAACGCGGAATATTTTGCCATGTTTATTATCGATGGGCGTTATTATTATTTATATTATAGAGCTTAGCCTTATGTTTCGAGACTCTATTATATAATTCTTCTGAACTCTATTGGCGTGTGGCAATTACAATACAATTACATACATTATTCACGCTTCTTTCCGAGAAGAGGTTGGCAGAGGTATTGCATTTAGCCTTGTGTGTTTCGTCCCGCGGTATGATAGGGGACGAGCCTATCGCCATATTGGGCACACATTTCTGACCCCGGGCTGATAATGAATTAAAAAATCCACTATCACTTTGTCCGACCAGGGATTTGAGCCCGAGATCTCAGCTTTATAATCATATGGTAGTGCACCTGCGCCTCTAGGCAGTTTAGAATTAAAATTAATTTGAGATCTAACGCTTTGTTTGAGATATGTTTTCGTATTATAAACAACGAGAACATATTACATAATTAAGCCGGCATGCTTAAGTTTAATTGCACAGTGGTTAAACCCGGGATTATAGGAGGCAGAAAACAAAATCTAGGTGTTATTTTTTACACCGTTTGACTGCATTATTCACCAAACTGTTATAGTAATGTTAACTTACTGCTGATTCATCTTTTGATCGCTTTGATCACTTATTTGGATCGAGACAAAAGTCATAAATGAGGTTACCGTTGTTCGTTAAAATAGGGATCTCTATTTATTTAAAACGTAAAGAATTTTTAATATTTATATGATAATAACTTACGTAATAACTTTATACAGAACGTCCCTTAATCAAGGACTAAATAAATTAATCGACTTGGTATTTCATGGATCTCACAACTTTTTGCGGTAGAAAAACTGAGCTGCGAGACTTGGAATTTTTTTACAGGATGTTTTTGATGGGATCTCACGTCTTTTTGTAGAGTCCTACTTTATTCCTTTTCAGTACTTTTATTTCTAGAATATATATATAATGATTTTTCTTAAAGCCTCTGTCTTATGTTTTTTTTTTATTTTTGTAGGTATCAATTTATCACAAATATAGCGGATTTCTTTATTAGTGTTCTTTCTTTCATGGTGATTGTTTTCGAGCTATTTAGTCTATTTATTTGCAAGGTTATCTTTGTCATGTTTTCTCTAGAGGAATGTTGTACAGTTTAATGGGCTGAATACACCCTTTCCCTCTTTATACCCCCCTTCTGTTATGACTCATATATAATATATATAGATACCAATCTACAACTATTATTCCATTATATACGGGTACAACGAATCATTAACTCAGGTACTTGCAATATCATATGTACATGTAAATATTATATTTGTTTAAGTTAAACATTACTTATTGCTTATCTGAGAATGAATTAGACTTTCAACAAAATGATAGTACTTCAAGATATAAGACGGTGTCCACTGTTCATATCAATGTATTGGCAGAACATTTCTTTACATCTCGAACAAATTGAAATTTTCTAAGAATTTCCGATTCAAGAAATCTTAACGAGTTCCAATCCCGGGTACAACGCGCGAGTTTTATGGTTTAAGTTTTTTTATTACAATGAATGGCGAGACTGACATGTGGTTCACCTGATGGTAAATGATACGACCGCTCATGGATAGTCGTAAAATCAAACAAGCAATGCTTGGCATTCCACTGCACTCGTTAGATATAAGTTAAGTCTTAAAAGTCTAGTAGTTGTTCCGGCTACTATATCCTTCAAACCGCGCCACAACAATGCATTTACACTGCTATGCATATTGAAATACGTAACCTGTAACTGTTAATTTTCAGACTGCAAAGACACTTTAACTCTTTTTGGCGCGGCGCTCTAAGTGTACATCAAACTTGTTTGTGTTCAGTAGGTGAGGGTGCGTGACAAAAGTTACACTCAATTACGTTTCATTAATATAAACGCCTGACAAAAATGGTTGTTCAAGTTTTCTAATTCAAAATAAAATAATGAGGTGAAAATTGAACCAAACTCAACAGCTCGCGTTATAATAAATATGAAAGTTATCAATAAATAATAAATTTATAAAGCATACAATAATGATTTCATTAATTAATCTTTCCATTTAGCAATTACAATTATTTCATATTTTTCCTGAATTTCATAACATGGTTATTAAGTACAGTCAACTGTACCTATTTAAGATAGTGTAAGAAAGAAAACTTGCTTAGGCGTCAACTATCGTATCCTAAGAACAATGACTAAAGCATAGGAGGAGTCTAAAACACTTATAAATGTATCCTGTTATTCCAAATAGGCCAAAATCATTGAAGAGAATGAGACAAATAATATGTTGCGAAGACGGCTCGCGTCCGATGTAGGTACGTCAAATTGGAAATCTTTGGGTACCTTTCGAAATGTTTGGCTTATCGTCTGCTTAAATTCTATTGGAGTATGACGTACTTGGTAACTAAAAATAGAATTTAAAAATATCTAGTTATCGTATTGTTTGAAATATGTGTTCATAATTTAAACATCAAGCATTTATATTCGTAGTCTAATATTATTTATTTATTTTATCAAAAATATACAATACAAGCTTACACACTAAATTAAACCAAAAAGCTTACATAGTTAAAGTACATATTATGATATTTATAACTAAAAATTACTACAATAACTTATTAGTACAATATATTATAACATTATTTATAAATTATACAAGAATAAATAAGCATTTTGGACCTTTGCCACGAATCCACTAAGCAAAGTAAGAGCTCTGGCTGTTGGAACATCAGCGGCATGGATGGTATGTGGTGACTTCGGAAACATAAAAAAACGGTGTCGACCGATACGCACATAGTTATCAGGTGCATATAATTTTTTTTTATTTATTAGTCTCCAAGTAAGATTACACATGGCTTGCATTTAGTTGAATACAAATAATTATAAATATTGTGCATCTTAAATTATAAGAGGACAGAGCTTACATAAAATATAGGAAACAATCGAGCAAAGACAAAAACATAAGATTCAAATAAAATATGGGATAACAAACAATAAAAGGAAATTTTAACAAATGAAACTAAATAATATTTTATGTATTGTGTATCAGGTAATCCGCTTTATGTGTCAGGACAGTCCACCTTACTCTTAAACAAGAGAAAATAATACCGTATAAGGTGAATAAAGCTAAGCCCAAGCATTTCAAGGCCAACCATATCTGTTACGAAAAGAGACTGATATAGATACGGGTAATAACAATTCGCTTGTATAGATATCCTTCTTGGATAGAACTTCCTTCCTGTGAAAACCAAGACGATGCTTGTGCAAACCTTGATATTTCCTTTAATCGACTATGGTGATGTGTGCTATTTTGATCTGGATGCAGAACACCTCAATAAACTCGACCGGCTTCTTAATAGCTGCATTCGATTCATTTTTAATCTCCGAAAATATGATCATATTTCTTCTTTCCGCTGACAGTTAAAATGGTTACCAATACGTCAACGTCGTTCTTTACACGCTCTTACAACTCTTTTTTCCATTCTAATGTCCCCTGCTTCACCTTCTTATTTGTCGTCTCAATTTAATTACTTAGGGAGTAACCATAATAGGAATCTTCGCTCACTTAATCATCTCCTTCTGCAGTGTCCTTCCCACACCTCTAATTTCATACATTCTTCTTTCTTTATTCAGTCAATTCTTCTGTGGAATGCACTCCCCCTCGGAATCAGGTCGTCTAGTACTCGTATGACATTTAAAGCGAAAGTCCGACAACATTTAATTGATAAATTGGCAGAATAATCATGTTTTATGTAGTATATGTACCCTATCTATAAGTATAAAATATATGTAATTTTGTATATTTATTTATGTAATATACAGACTATAATCACATTCATTTATGTATATATATAATATATTGTTCTGATATTTATTAGTTTACACCTGAATTTTTATTTTATTATTATATAGAGATACTTTGATTTCTCTGCACCACCCAAAGGTTGACTGGGAGAGAATGCCTCAGGCATTAAGTCCGCCTTTATACTTTGTATATAAAACATTTAAATAAATAAATAAATATCCAGCAAAATTACCTTAGAGCCTTTCAATCATGACAGTGTACTTAATCTCGCGTGGGTCCCAGATAATTGAACCGAACTCAAGTTCGCTACGAACAAGGGCGTTGTATAAAAGAAGAGCGTTTATTACATCCCTAAGTTGAGTGGCAGTACGCATGATGAAACCCAAGATTTGGCAGGCATTCTTGTATACTGCAATGATATGTTCGTGAAATGTCAATTTAGTGTCTATCAGTAAACACAAATCGTGAAATTTGTTCACTCTATCTATACTAATTCCGTATATAAATAGTAGGATGTTACAACAGGTGCTCTCGCCCTAGTAATTGAAATTATTTGCCATTTCAAAGTGTTAAAAAACGGCCTGTTTGATGGACTCCCATTGATCACAGTCCTCTACAATCCCGCTGTAGAGCCTGACAGTCCCTATCGTCACTTAAAGGCCGAAAAAGCTTCAAATCATCAGCAAAAAAAAGACATTTAGAATGAGTAAACACTTCTGGCAGGTCGTTAACCATTATTAGATACAAGTCCAAGTGTGCTACCCTGGCTTACTCCATATCTAGTGTAATACCATGAGCATCCCGTACCACCGACTCATAATCTAAAATTGGTTTTTGTTTTAAAAATTTCGCAAAAGCTGCAGCAGCGTTTTGGTCCTCAAGCCTCCTCGAGTGGTATGCGAACTTTTCATTTTGTCGCTTAACATCCTGTCGAGTATTAACGTGTTGCCAAAACTTAGACTGGTCAGAAGATTACAGATTAATTTCCAATGAGTTAAGATCATCTCTGTATGCTATCTTGGCAAGGTATGGACGTTATTCATAAACTTGTCCAATATTTATATTTATAATATTTTGAAAATAACATGAACACAGCATATTCAAAAACCACTAAATCGTAGATATCCTTTATTCATAATGCCAAATTAAAAAGAAAATTAATATCAAATGCTATAAATAGCAAACACTTATTATTCCGAGTCACAAACACCTAAATCAAAACTGTATCTTTACAAGTACACGCACACTTAAAGCTGTAAGGCAAGAAGGTTTGAAACATCTTACACATTACACACATTTTACGATAGAAATAAGATGCGTGAAATGTGAGTGGCACGTTTGCCTACTCCATCAGGGAAATACAGGAGTGACCTCATGTATTTATGTATACTGTTTTTTTATTTTATAAGAAATTTTAAATGTAAACCTTTCTTCACATATATCACAGGAAAGATAAACGTACAACTGTGATTGTTACTGTACATTAATATTACTGACCCCATATTGAATCAATTAAGTCCTGTATCGTTGGTATCTGGAACTATTTGAGTCTTTTTGGTCCCACAAATACCCAGCCCCGAGACAAATACTTATGGGCCTCACAAACGTTTCTCTCGGTTCGGGATCGCGGCCGAGTCTAATCCTAGGAGACACAGGGGCTGTCTAAATAAATGAATGGTTTAAATTTTGCTCATTTATAAACTTGGTATTTATACTATACATCTATTTTTATTTATTTATAATTATTTGTGTATGTATGTGTTTAATTAGTACTATTTAACTTTCATTCTTTATTTTTTACACTGCTCCCTCTCTCTCTTCTTTTTAAATCCATTTCATGTGTGTCTGTAAGATATAACTTTGTACCGATAAGACCGCCATTTGTGCTTTTCATTATTATTTTTTCTGTGTATTGTTTAGTTAATATTTGCGTAAAATAAAGATTTCAACAAATATACGTGAATAATCTAAAATTGCGCATTCTGTATCAGCCCATATACGTCCCACTGCAGGGCACGGGCCTCCTCTACAATCGAGAGTACTATTGAGAGTGGTTAGGCCATATAGTCCACCACGCTGGCCTAGTGCGGGTTGGCGGACTTACATACCATAGAAATTTTATAAATCGCTATGGTATGCAGGTTTCCTCACGATGTTTTCCTTCACCGTTTTAGTGCGTGGTGATTGACTATCAATACACACATGACTCCGAAAAGTCAGAGGTGTGCCCTGGGATTCGAACCCGCGACCACCGTGAACATGTTGGCAGTCGCGTCTAGTCCGTTTACCAACAGGCCACCATGCACTACATTAAAAAAAAAATATTTTTTTTCCTATTCATTGCAATAAAAAAAAAGATATTTTAGTTTTAAGACGATGGTAATTTGCAAGCTCCCAAATAGTATTTGGTCCCCAGCAGGTTGTCTCCTCGGAGGCCCGTGAAAGACGATCGCCTCGGATTAACAGGCACAAATTGGGATCCGCCCCTCCATATTGCCAGTGATCAATGAGATATTTTTTTAACAAGAAAATAAATGTTTTGACTTCGTTTTTTCAAGAAACACATTAGAAATGAATTATTTTTGCTTTTTAGTTTCGCCTTTATTAAGCATGGTTTTGAGATTTTTTAACTAAAATTTATTTGACTTTGCTTTTAATGAATACTCAAAGAGAAGATTCTTCACATTCTTATTTGAAAATAATTAAGTTACATTAGTATTTTGTAATTATACAAAAGGTCAATACAGATGTTTATATAGAGTTTTCACCAGGAAATTTGTTTTTCAATAGGGGCAAATTGGAAGTACATAACAGTTTTGAAATGTAGTATTTTATTTGAGATTTTAACATATCAGTATAGAAGCTATTGCAATTGTAACATCATTGTAATTAATTCAATTTCAATTAATAAAAACCTACTATGAAAATGGTGGACCTGTAAAAATACGGGATAATTTATAAGGGATAAATGTGAGGTAGTGTTGTTTGCTGATGATACTTCACTGATATTTAAAATTAACGACATCAATCAAATTTTGACGAAGTAAACCACACTCTCTCAAGAATAGTACATTGGTTTGGCGTTAACAATCTACTGTTAAACAGCCAAAAAACTAAATGTATTCGGTTTATAACGCCTAACGTAAAAAAAGTGAATGCCAACATTTTTATGAACGAAAACTACTAAGTTTTTGGGAATCACATTGGATACTAAACTTCAATGGGATCCCCACATAACAGCGTTAGCTAAAAAGCTGAGTGCTGCAGTTTTTGCAGTGGGCAAGATTCGCCAATTGACTGATATTGATACAGCTCGATTGGTCTATTTTTCTTACTTTCATAGCCTAATGAGTTACGGAATTTTGTTGTGGGGTGGTGCTGCTGACATTAATACCATCTTTCTTCTTCAAAAACGAGCCACAAGATCTATTTATTCGTTAGGCTCCATACAATCACTGAGAGAAAAATTTAAAGAAATAAATATAATGATAGTAGCATCAGAATTTATATTCGCTAATTTAATGTATGTCCATAAGAATATAGAACAATTTCAAAAGGTTAGCGATATTCATGACAGAAATACTAGAAATAGAAATAATCTAGTCAGTCATAAGACCAGGCTCCAGAAAATTAGCAAATCTTTTAAGGGTTACTATATACATTTCTGTAATAAAGTTCCCACTCACATAAAAGCCTTAACTATAAATAAATTTAAATCTAATATTAAACGACAGTTGTGTAATAAAGCATATTATAAAATTTCAGAATACTTAGAAGATAGTAAGGCGTGGGAATAAAACATAATATAAGTCCCCGAACCGGATGTGTGTGTACTCTGTTAAATATAATTAAAATAATTATCCCACTTGTGTCACCATAGTTGTAGGCAATTTGAGTACGTCATGCTCGCTTAAAGGTCTGTGCTTGCGGCGGCATCGTGTGCCGGGTCGGTCACTTCCCTATAACACGGTTGAGGAGACCGATGGCTGGCACATGGGTCATACTCGTGAACGGGTGCTGTTTCTGTAGACTGGTCTGCTCAATTTGCTTATAATGATAATATTAATACGTGGAAAATGTCGTGGTTGTTACTTTAACTTATATTTTTAACATGTACACTATTAGCATATATTTTATTGTAATGATGTTTTTTTTCCCAAATAAAGAAAAAAAAATAAAAAAAATAAAAAAAATATTAATTACGTTGTTTTTTTTTTAATTTTTTTATTGCCTTTCATTGCTTTTGCTGAACAGTGTATACCGATTCCGCGGTCAGGGCGACCACACTTAACTCAGCCGTACAATATAATTATTATTATGAATAATGTATGAACTGCTCTGAATTTCAACTCCTGTATGATCACTATATTGTAAACTTATTTTGAAAAGAGCAACGCTAGAGTTTCTTGCCCGTTCTTCTCTGGCGAAAACAGCCTTGTGAACTGGGTGTTAGTGGAAAAAAATATGACAATCTAAATAGTGTATGACATTTTATGGGTTCAATAAATATTTTCATTTCATTTCATTACGTTTCATAAAACACGTGATATTTGTATGGATAGTTTAAGGAGCATAATTACCAAATTTGGGCTTCTGAAAATATAAGCGCTATTGTTGAGAAGAGTTAGTTACAGGTTGAGAATGCAAAGGAAGGAATTGAGAATTAATAACTCAATTTTGCCCTATTATTGATGACAGGTTGGTGCCACAAGTTTCACAAATTCACAGAAACAATGAATTTATTTCAAACCAATTAACCGATCGCATAATTTCACGAACTTCAGCTGTTAACTGGCCGGCCCGACCATGTGATTTAACACCACTCCATTATCTTTTGTGTGGCTATGTTAAAGACGAAGTCTATACAGTCTATCGAAGCGATTTCAGACTTAAAACGCAGAATACGTGACGTGATTAACGAAATCAATCAGCCATTGTGTCAAAATTGATTGAATATTATGATCAAAGAATTTACACCTGTAGGCATAGTCGTGGTGGACATTTATCTGATATCATTTTTTATTTCTAATTTACCAAAGCTTATTTTTCTTATACAATAAAAAATTGAATCACTTTCTTTGTTTCAAAGTTCTTCTTGAAAAACCCTATACCTACAATATCTTAATATGCTTCTTATACTTTCGCCTATATGTATGTAAAGGAATCTATGAATTTGATTTTCGAGTATTTAAAAACGCAGGATTACTCATCAATGACAATACAAAAACTAAATTAAAAAAAAAATAATAAAATTGATGCTCTTCCTGCTTTCTTTGATATAATACCTTTTTTACAATATAATTTTGAATAGGTATGATAGACATTTTAACTCCAAAATAAAAACAAGTACGTAATAAGTCTTTAAAATATGACTTATTAGAAGACCCAACAAAAGAAAAAAAAAAGAATTCTTAAAGAAAATTAAGCCAATTACATTCATTTTTAAACTTCTTCAAAAAAAGTGATAATTAATTCGGCCTGTATGTATGTAAAATTGCCAGAATTGCACAGTTTTTAGATACTTATATTAGTCTATCCTAGCTTCTGTGCCCCAAGCAGGAACATTTGGCTCTATAGTATAGTAATCGTAATAGTAAAATTTTGTATGGGAATTTGAACAGCGCCATAGTGAGCGTATTTGGAACTAAATTATGGCAGCGGGAAACGTTTTCGACACTATAGTATGGTAATCGTATAGTCTAACGATAGTTTTACTATACAAATGTATGAAAAGTGGTAGCACGAATATTTTTTGACGTATAGTATCGTTGTAGTAATAGTATAGTAATCGTTGTCGCGATACTATTACTATACGATACTTCAAAATGTTCCTGCTTGGGGTACTGAACCCAAATATGACATTTCATAAGTATATACAGTATGTTTGTCTACGTCTGTATCAAAAAGTATAACTGGGATCGCAAATCCGTAAATTCGACGGCCTATTTCAACTTAGAAGCAGTGTATCATTCCTTCAGAGTCCTTCAGAGGCTCTTCAATTCCGTTCTCCTCGAGGGCTCAACGCCAGAGGCATGGAGCAGGAGCGTGGTGGTACTGTTCTTCAAAAAAGGTGATAACACTTTGTTGAAGAACTACAGGCCCATCTCGCTCCTGAGCCATGTCTATAAGTTGTTTTCGAAGGTAATCACAAATCGTCTCGAACGCAGGTTTGATGACTTCCAGCCTCCCGAACAAGCCGCTTTCCGAAAAGGCTTTAGTACTATAGACCATATTCATACGCTACGGCAGGTTATACAAAAAACCGCAAACAAAATTCTCTTCCAAAATACCTCAGTGCCTAAAATCGAAAGTCTTCGATAGTTGTGTGTTACCAGTGATGACATACGGCACCGAGACGCGGCCTCTCACTGTGGGCCTCATTAAAAGGCTCAAAGCCACTCAACGAGCCATGGAGCGGGCTATGCTCGGTGTTTCCCTACGAGATCGAATCAGAAATGAGGAGATCCGTAGGAGAACCAAGGTTACCGACATAGCCCATAGGATTGACAAGTTGAAGTGGCAGTGGCCGTTGGGGCCGAAAGGTTCTTGAGTGGAGGCCACGTACAGGCAATATACGCCAGAAGCCAGGTAAAAGCACACGAGAGAGAAAAACATAGATAATACTTTGGTGTGTTCCATCTTTTTAAGATATTGCGTCACGCGTTGATTTTGAATGAAATAATTTTATATTAATATAGCTCATAGCTCGTAGAACCGATGGCCGTTGGGGCCGAAAGGTTCTCGAGTGGAGGCCACGTACAGGCAAGCGAAATGTCGGACGCCCGCCTACAAGGTGGACGGACGATCTGACTAAGGTTGCAGGAAGTCGCTGGATGCAGGCCGCTTCCAACAGGTCATTGTGGAGATCCTTGGGGGAGGCCTATGTTCAGCAGTGGACTTCCTGTGGCTGATATGATGATGATGATGATGATCATCATTAATAATATGGTTTAGTCGTTTTTGAGATAGTGCAGATGGGTCCAACCTATTTTATCTGCGGCGCGCATGTCAACTTACTATTTTGTCTCGGCGTCCTAATCTATCTAGCTGATCGAAATAGACAAGTATAATGATAGTAGTTAAGTAGACAAGCACAAGAGCAACTTCCAAAAACCATATTATTTTTAAAATTAACTTTTTAATTTAATAATTTATTAAATAAGTCAAGTTTAATTTTAATGGTCACGGGGCTATCAGACCATTAAATCTGTAATCGGAACGTCAGGAAGTTAATGTAAAAAATATAACCAATCACGCGAAATAATCTATAAAAAATAGTTTTGTTTCAAAATATTGTGTAATCACTATTTAAAGCGATTACCGAATTTGCATATTAATTATTTTGCCAATTTTCACCTAAATTACTTTGCCAATACATGGTTAGGTTTTATAAAATTAATATACTACTCATAAACACATTAGTATTCAGAATGTTCAAAATGTCGATTAATTACGTGCAAAATGACAACCAGGCAATGTTAATCATATATTATGAAATGAAATTAGTTTGAAAACGTCATAATCATCAGCCTATACTGTTTTCCTAAGTCTAGCAACATAGGCTTCCTGCAAAACTACTGGATATAGGCCTCCTCCAAATTGGGCAATTTCACCCTGTCTTCGTCTTGTCGCATCCAGTATCAGCCAGCGACCTTTTGCAAATCGCCACTCCACCTACCTGGAAATAAAATTAGTTTATTACTCAATTCAATAGCTCTTCTGACTAGTCAATACACACATATGGTACAATATTATTTATATTCAATTTACTCATTTATTGGTAGTCTTATAATATAATATTACTATTGTATGTCTTTTTTTTAAAGGAAACACTATATTTACGTTAATTAATGTACAAGTGGACCATGAGCATTATTTAACACGTAATAATAGTGCATCAACAGCCTCCGTGGCGTAGTTGGTTAAACGCCGCGCCGGTTGCGAAACGTGAGGCCGCGGACTGGGGGACCGTTTTCAGTACGGTATTAACGCCATAGAGTACAGTGTAGAAAGTAAATATTATTGTTGGAGCATTTCGAATAATAATCTCAACACACTTCACGCGACAGGATAAATTAAAAAGAAAAATGTCCAGAATTAATATATTAGTATATTTTTTATTTTATTTTATTCTTTTACATTAGGACGGTAATGGACCGTGTAGCAGCACAATACATAGAATATAAAAGTTATGAAAGCAACTTAAGCCATGTAAGGATACCTAAGCCTTTATTAAAATGAATAATTAAACTATGTGCTATTTAGCCACTAAACTAAAGCAACACAAACTGCTTCTATTTCTGAAATAAGCGTGGAAAATCTATTAACTTTTATGAAAAACAATTCATAGAGCGCACATGCTATTTGCCTGTTTTGTTATTGTTTATATTTGGGATCAATGGAATTTGTGAGCTATAAAGGTGAGATTAATAACCATAAATACTTAATTTATATATCATGGACAGTAATAACACCGTATCCAGAGTATCTAATAGACTTCTGGATATTTTCTTTGTTTTCAGCCAAGAACGAGATAGAAATAGCGAAAATATCATACAAAAACGAATACAAGATATATTTTTTTCCCTCTGTTGCCAAATTAATATTTCAATACTAAATAAAATTAGTGTTGTGATCAGTTTTCTAGTTTTTTGACGTGTTTCTTATTGTTGCACTTTATAATGGTACGATGCACTATCATTATTATAATCGACCCCTCAAACATTCCGGATTAAATAAGTTTTATTATACCGGGTATCTCAAGACTGCTACCGAAAACGAAGCCGGGTTGTAGTTTTAGTGGCTACAAAGACAATGCAATTAAAATTTCGCATAGAAACGCGACAATTATTTTTTATGATTTTTTAAATATCCTCATTTTTGGGTGGTAAATCCATAGTTTTTGCTAAAATAATAATTTAAACTCTCTTATATCTTAGAGTATTTATAAATTAGTAGTTAGAATATACTTCGGACGGAAATTAGAACGAAATGAATTGTTGCTACTGGTAAGTAATTGGATTCCAAAACAAGCTTCAAGGTAGCCAACACTTTAACAAAAAAACTCTTAATACTAAAAAGGAAGCAAACTTTTTATATACCTGATGCGTTTACCGCCGACTACCTGATGCCAGCTTGTTATCCGCTTTATTATTATTTATACCTTGGAAGTAATAAACACCAATAAAACGATTTAATCTAATTGTAGTATTTTTAATTTTACTTGTAGTTATTTGTTAATTTTCGAATATTTTAAAAAGTCGTTACTTAAGTGGGTATACCATACATGGCATCTCTAAACAAAAGAAGTACTTTTTCGTCCCTTCCAATGACATGGGGCTTATATAAATAAATATATCTAAGAACATAACTCTGGCAACTAATAACTAACTCATTGTCACTGACATTAAACATTACCCAAGATATCCGATATTCACAACTGGGTCATTAACAGTTCAGCATAAAACAATTTTGCTAAAAATAATGCAAGTACACAAAAACGTATGTACCAGAATAGGCATCGCATAAAAAAACGCTCGGGACAAAGTAGATTAGTTGTGTGCTCATAACCTGGTAACTAAAGTGCTGAGTTGGTAAAGTTTAATATTGTAGGTTTCCTCTTCACCTTTAGTGCGAGATTATGAGGAATGTGTATGATATAATATCATAAGCGCGTTCATAGATAATACGTACATATAAACTGAGAAGCGCATTACACACTGAAGCTGCCGACCCGCCGGCACACGTTGACCACTTTTTGTTGACGACATGTCGGTAGCTTGACATGGCATGAACATTTTAATGAAATTGATGAGTGTCGCCGGGCAACTGAGCAGAGCACATGCCGACAACACGAGGCAAGCAATACGTGCGGGCGCTTGTCGTCGACATGTTTTTCCCTGATAAACCTACGTGTTGTGACCGCGGCGGGCTGTGTCGCCGTGCCGCTGGCTTTGGTGCGTTGTACGCTTTAAAAAATCAAACGAAAATTGACTTATTGTCGTCAAAGAGTTTTTCTCACTAATGATCGCCACTCCACCCGGTCTAAATGAGCCGAAGTGGAGAATATGAGTTAAAATATGTATTACGAAAAGAAGTTGTATAGATGAAAACTTGTAAACATCTTGGTTAGGACCAAGGAGGATTATTATAAAATAACCCCTTGCTTATTTTAGTTTCGATGCTGGTTAAAAGCATGCTAGTGTACCTAAAGCGCAGTGAACACCGAACCACCGACCGGCCGGCATAGATCGCAACGTTTTGTTGGCAGGCTCGTGGGCGGCTTCACTCATTGCAAATCGAAAAACTTTGCTGGCGACATGCATATTGCAGTTGTGTGTGTATTAATAGTCAATCACCACGCACTATAACTGTGAAGGAAAACATCGTGAGGAGACCTTCATACAATAGCGATTTGTAAGAATTTATATGATATGTAAGCTATATGTGGACTATATTGTCTAACCCCTCTTAATCGTACTTACTCTTCATTGTAGAGGAGGCCCGTGACATGCAGTTGGACATATACTCGTACAGGCTGACATATACTACATACATATATATATATACATACTGGTGGTGGTAGGTCTCTCATATGTGAGAGGCTGCCTGGGTGGGTACCACCGCAATGTCTATTTCTTCCGTCAAACAGCAGTTTAAATGCACTGGTGTGTTTCGGATTGAAGGACATTGTAGCCAGAGTAACTACTGGACATATTGAGACTTAACATCTTGTGTCTCAGGATGGCGAGCGCAGTGGAGTGCCAAGCATTGCTTTGTAATTCAAGGTGTTGTTTGGTTTTGCTACTGTTCATGAGCGGTCGCATCGCTTACCATCAGCCGAACGGCATGCTCGTCTCGCCATTCACTGCAATAAAAAAATATATATTAGTTCGTAAAGGCATAAAAATAAACGCAGACAAAAACTAAGAAATAAAAGAGATTCGTATAAATATTTTCGGAAGAGGTACAAAAAAATAAAATGAATTCTGTGTATATAAAGATATTCAAACACTCCATCCGAATCAATTGTTTTTGACATCATGTGTCTGATACAATTACTCGTAGGCCGTTTGTCCACCGCCACCGTCACCGGACTGTCACCGAGATCGAGATTATTTCGGGCCGTATTTAAAATGACGTGACGGCGATCGTGTGTCCACCGTGCCGATATATATACATATCGTTTTATTTATTTTGTATACAAATTCTATGATAAACAAAAAAAAATACCGGCCCGTCATTAAACCATGCCGAGTTCTAGCGGTCACGCCGAAGTACTCGAAACATCGGCGGCCGGGATAACGGTTCTCGGGTGACGGGCGTGCTGTGGACACATGGCCATAGTAAATATATGTATGGCTAAATCGGCGCCGTCATCTCGTTCTCGGTGACGGTCCGGTGACGGCGGCGGTGGACAAACTGCCGTACGGTGGAGGCGCAATCCCATGCATATCGCAATCGCCAGCAGGTGTTTTCATTATCACTGTTAGTTGATTTTGCCGAGTGTGCGATCAGTGATCATCAATATTTAATAAAAACCGACTTCAAAACAAAAAACCACTAAAAACCAAAAAATAACAAAATAATAAGTACCACTGCAAAGCAAAAAAATAATATTTATTTCATGGAACTTGTGCTTGTTGATTAATTTGCTTAATGACTTGACTAGCCAACAAATCAAAATATATAATAATATAGTATATTCATAAATAAATAATAGTACCAAACATATAGATATTTAAATTAATATAAGGCATAGGTCCTACATGTTTGCTACTTGGCGGCCCGCCTTCAATATGTTCTGCATATATTTGATTTGTTGGCTAGTCAAGTCATTAAGCAAATTAATCAACAAGCACAAGTTCCATGAAATAAATATTATTTTTTTGCTTTAAGTCATTTTTTATTTTTATATTAAAATTTTTAGTTATTTTTATCTTTTTAGTGTTAATAGGAATTTAAATGAAGAAGATTTGGTCCGCACAAGGAAAATGTTCTTTCCGATGATAATGAAATCGCTAAAATCGGCTAAAAGCTGCCGAAGATATTGGAGTATTCACATGTTTATAATTTTTTCTACTTACTTATTTTTCCAGGTCCGAAGATATTCATCAGATTTTCACCTTATTTTTATGGGACCAAATGACAAGCACTAACTTTCAATCAAATAAATAACGTTCGAAATCGGTTCACACAGTACAGAGAAACGAGGTAACAAACATAAAAAAAAAACAACATACAGTCGAATTGAGAACCTCCTCCTTTTTTTGAAGTCGGTTAAAAATGCTACTACGAGTAATTATAAATAGATTTGAAATTTGAATAAAAATTTGATTAAAAAAGTCATTTTGCTGACTCGTATAATAAGGTAACTGTAATTATATTTTGCTATTTTTATTGCATATTAGGTGGTGGCCTGTTGGTAAACGGACCAGACGCGGCTGACAATATGTTCACGGTGGTCGTGGGTTCGAATCCTCTGACTTTTCGTAGTCATGTGTGTATTGATAGTCAATCACCACGCACTAAAACGGTGAAGGAAAACTTCGTGAGGAAACCTGGATACCATAGCGATTTATAAGAATTTCTATGGTATGTAAGTACTGTAGTAAGTATGTAAGGACTATATGGCCTAACCACTCTCAATTGTAGAGGAGGCCCGTGCCCTGCAGTGGGACGTATATGGCTGATACATATAAACATATACATTGCATATATTAGTTGCTAGAGATACAAATGCACTGTGTCTGCAAACATGAAAACGGGCGATAATGTAATAAATTCTTAAGTCAATAAAACAAAAATTAAACATTCATTTTTATTAATAAAATAATTTTAATCCTTATGCTACGACAACAATCACAGTTACATTATATTTTGTAATAGGAGGTACATGTCACATGACGTAAATAGAAATTGGGTACAAAATAACCGCAAGTGAGACAAGAGGATTAGACGACATACTTGCAAGTACAGAAATTACTATAAATATTTTTACATATTATTATATATTTCGAATTCCAGAATGATCATTATTTTATGCTGCAGTTCAAATATTATAGTGTTTATTGGAATATTTTTATGAAATTTGGTCGCTCTTTGGCATTCGTTTATCGGTATAAGCTTTACTGAAGAGTTATATGAGACCATTTTACCAAAAAAGTCATTTGTTATCTTTTAGTTTGAGTAATGTACTCGATGTGTTCAGCGAAATTAATATATTATAGGCATTTGCAATTTTAAATATAAAGTTAAACTGGGGCTGTCTTACGAAGAGGATCAATACCTCTTATCAAATGCTCAGGGAGTGAAATTACGTTAACATTTAATTATTTAATATTTGACAAAGAAAAATAATTGCATTCCCTTACTTATTCTTTTTTCTATAATAACAATACAAAATACTGTATCGGATATTGTGAAACGTGAGCCGTACGTTTGGTTTGAGCAAAGAGTGACGAAATCTGAACTAAATTAATTATTAATGTAATTTTTAGTTTGGCGGAATACTGCTTGTTCTCTCTAGGTACTGTGTTGATTTATGGACTCTTTTGTAGGATTCCCGTATGTGAGAGACCGCCTGGGTAAGTACCACCGAAAACTCTATTTCTCCAAATAAACAACAGTGTAAATGGTTGTGTTCTCGCTTGAAGGACACTGTAGCGAGAGTAACTGCGGGATATAAAACGACTCAAGTCTCAAGATGGCAAACGCAGGGGAATGCCAGGCAATGCTTCGTGCTTCATGGTATTGTTTGGTGTAGCTACTGTCAATGAGCGGTCGTATCGCTTACCATCAGGAAAATGGCTCGCTCGACTCGCCATTCATTGCCAAAAAATATTTAATATCAGGAATGAAATATCTTCAAGTGCATTTAAAAGCGGTAGGACTAACTTAGTTTATCGTTGTAAATGAATTAAGTAATAGGATTACAAGAGAACGACGTGAAGCGACAGCTTAGCTGTCACGTATCGTTCGGTGAGTGAGTTGGCCGGATGCCCAATAATTTTTCCTTCCCGCTCCCTTCACAATTTGTTGTGCCGGTAACACATCTAACATCCAAGCGCTGTGAATGTTCAGAGGTGTCAGTGGTCACTTACCATCAGGTGGCCTTTTTGTTTGTTTGCCGGACCAATTGAAAAAAAGTTGTGCTTAACAATATTGTTTCCGAATTCTCATACAACTGTTGTTGGTAAAATATTTCTATTCTATCTATAATGTTAATTCCAACACATGTGTCGTTTAAATCGATCCGGTCTACCTACGTCCATCTGTTCCGCGCAGTCTGGTTTTATAGACAATAATCTTTAATATTGATTACACTACCATGAGGTATAATTATCAGTTTGACTGAGAAGTATAAAAAGCTTATTACATGTTGTGTAACACTGCAATAAGCCTCCTAAGGTAAATTATTCGAATAGAGCACATTATTTTATAATTACGACTTATCCTACAGACCAGTTATTCTAAACAAAAAATCTTAATTCGATAAATCGTTAAACTAAAACAAAACAAAACAATCGTGTCATCCATTAAGATTAATATGAATGATCTACTAAAGCCCCATTTACTAGAGGATAAATTCTCCCCCACGAAGATACGATTATCGTAATGATATGAAAAAGTTGCATCATGTAAGCATATTTTGTCAACACACAAGAATTTACGACAGTTCCGTCATGCGATAATGGCATACGAAACTCTCCCCGTGTAAACCGACTTTAGTGCACATTGAGATAATACTAGAGTTGACATCTTTGTTGTTACTTATGGGGCAACATTGTTCAGCTCGGTAACATAAGGTTAAGGTAACATAACAATCTGTAACTTTTGTTGCAACTTGTTACCATTGTTGAATGTATGTAATCGCGTCCATGCCACCAATAACATAAAATATCTATATATAACAAAGAACAATATAAAATATAACATGATTGTTACCATATGTTATACAACATTATTTAATATAAACTAACTTAGCAACATGTACTAACAATAAATACCATTTTGTTATCAGATGTTCCTGCGTAACATTTGAAAACGTTGCTCGACAAGAAGTAACTTCGTTGTGGATACAACAAAAAAATAACAAAAAATCGATAACGATGTCTTTTTTATCTTTTTCACTATTAAGCAATCGGAGCAACTACTGGACACAATAAGACTTAACATCCTATGTCTCAGGATGGCGAGCGCCGTGAAATACAAGGAATTGATTTGTGGTGTCGTTTGTTTTTTTGCTACTGTCCATGAGGTGTCGTATCGCTTACCATCGGGCTAATGGCAAGCTAATGGCAATCCCAATTTTAAAAAATCACTGTCCTCCCTCTTTGCTCTATCTTTTCCCTGCAGTACTAAATAAATAAATACACCCAACAGTCACATACATAGTCCTGTCCCCACACTAAGATCGAGTCTTGTGTCGTGGGTATCAGGAACTACGAGAGACTTTTCGGTCTCACAAACACCCAGACCTGAACCAAATACCTGTGGTTCACACAAATATTTGTTTGTGTGCGGGAATCGAACCCGCGGCCTCTCGTTTCACAGCCGGCGTCCAACCAACTGCGCCACGGAGGCTGTCAAACTGCTGTCTGTACTGGCTTATATACATTTTACATTAAGCACATTTTTTTGTTCCAATATAATTTAATTATATTTTTTTCCTGTTATGCAGAATGAAGGATTTTCTAATGATCTAGGAACCAATTAGCTATGATACCTATAGAGTTGGAGAGTTAGAGTTGGCAAGCGTATTAGTCTCACCAAGAATCCCTTTAACATGATTTCAGTGAGTGGATTTTTTGTAATATGGCCTCAGTAGGTAGTATTAGTAAGTGCGTGGTGGCCTGTTGGTAAACGGACTAGACGCGACTGCCAACATGTTCACGGTGGTCGCGGGTTCGAATTCCAGGGCACACCTCTGACTTTTCGGAGTCATGTGTGTATTGATAGTCAATCACCACGCACTAAAACGGTGAAGGAAAACATCGGGAGGAAACCTGCATACCATAGCGATTTATAAAAAAATTTCTATGGTATGTAAGTCCGCCAACCCGCACTAGGCCAGCGTGGTGGACTATATGGCCTAACCACTCTCAATAGTACTCTCGATTGTAGAGGAGGCCCGTGCCCTGCAGTGGGACGTATATGGGCTGATACAGAATACAGGTAGTATTCCTTTAATACGACATAGTTGTATGGGTTTCTACTAACACCCCAAAAAAAATATTTGAGTGCAATATATTGAATATCCTCATATAATTGAATAGAGATCACAAAATATGACAAACCGACACATCAAACAATATAAAAATATCTCATTTTAGAATTAGCCAGTGTTAATCCGGTTTGGAGCAAACTGGCATGAAAATTAATAGTATCGAAATTGTGACAGATAATGTTAAACTTAATTATTCACCGTATAAACCAGTTGAAACAATATTAATAACTTCTGTACATTGGGAAGTTGCAATATTTTGGTAAATTATAATATTAAATGCATATAATATGTATTATATATTTTTACCTTCGTAAAAATAGTTGAAAGTTATGATCAATTTATAATCGAATATTTGTTTTTGGCCCCAAATTACATTTTAAAGAAGTTATTAGTAAATACATTTTCTAATATTTTGTGCCAATATTGTACAATTTTCGCAATAAATGTTTCCTAAATTCCCACAATACAGACGGGACAACAAAGAATTTGGGCAAAGAAATAGTTCTGAGCAGTTGATATACCTCGCGAAAACTACACATTTCCAAGATCAGTCAGTGTGACAATTATATGGAGATGTAGGTTCGGGCTCCTCTGCCTCGCCTAACGTTCCATCGCCGCTTCGCTTAGCTCTGTTCACGATCATATCCGGAGTTGCTGCTTTCACTGAAAACATAGCAATCAACAATTAGGTACATAAACAACGCCTGGATGCTCAACAAAGCAGAATTGTGTTGAAAATTCTAGACAGTATATTACTGCCGTCCTCATAGCAGTGTTTATCATGTGCTTTTTCTTGCCTGCTTGGTCATTGTATGTTTTAAACTCCATTAATAGAGATTACTATTTTAATTTCGTTGTAAATCCACAAAATATTTTGGTGAACCAGAGCTGTACTAATGATATTACGTGCTAGAGGCCTATATTAGTATTTTTAAGTCAATATATCCAAGAAGAATATTAGTAGGCTTATGAAGAAACTTACAGTCGTATGCCCATCCGATTTTGGAGAATGTGTCTATGAAATTGGTGGAGATGTTAAGCCTGCCCAACTCGGAAGTCCGGTAGTCCCACGGGAACACATGGTGGTAGTTGTGCCAGCCTTCACCCAGTGCTGCCAAGCTCACCATGCTGTTCTCTACCGGCTTTATGAATCTGTTCAAAATAATATGGAATGTTTTGCGGTACGTTAATAACATAAATTACCTATATAGTCTTACAAGGTCATCGTGAATTACATCAGAAAAACGACTATTAATGATTTAGTCCTTGTAACAAGTAACTTGTAACTCCTATATTATATTACAAGCTAGATTGTTAAAACTGCCTTGTAGTAAACAAAACAACATTATTTTTAGGTTATGCTAATAGTGACCAAAAATATATAGCATATCCAAACGCGCGGAATTATTAGCAGAAAGGAGAATGCCATAACATACAATTAAACCAACTTGTAAATTTTGTAATAATCCCTACATTGTAAACTGGTTTTGAAAAGAGCAACACTAGAGTTTCTTGCCCGTTCTTCTCTAGTGAAAACCGCTTTCCGAACCGGGTCGTAGATAAAAATGACTGAATCTAAATGATGTTGAACATTTTAATAGATTCAATAAATTATTTTCATTTCATTTTCATTTCATTTCATAGTATCGGTAAAAAATATCGTTGACCCTGATACCGATGTATGTATGTATCAGCCCATATACGTCCCACTGCAGGGCACGGGCCTCCTCTACAATCCAGAGTACGATTGAGAGTGGTTAGGCCATATAGTCCACTACGCTGGCCTAGTGCGGGTTGGCGGACTTACTTTTTATAAAATAAAGTAATTATCATCACATGGTACATATTGCTCATAGAGCTGAAGACAAAAAAAAATAATAATATTGAATTTCAAGTTCAATATAATTTTTCGGTTCGCAATTATGTTTATATTTATTGAAAATATACCCACTCAAAAAAGTAGGTTTCGTCGAGGGACAAAAATCTTCTCACCAATAGTAGTTTTCCTAGTAAAATGGGTCTTCTGCTTTATCTTTAAAAATAACTTACAGTTTATGAACAACAAAAAATGCAAATATTTAACCTGTCATAAGGCTTGTTCCCCCACAAATGTGCGAAGCTGTTCACACAGAAGGCGATGTTGAGGGTGATAGTGAACCGCGTGACGAAGCTCACCACGAAACTGTTTAGTAAAGATTCACCCCAGAAGTGGCACGGTACCCACACAGGCAATATCACGTTCAGTAACGCGAACATGGGTATGAAAAATCTGGAACAAAAATATTTATGTTTATTTTATTATTTTTATTAGAATCTCCAACGAAGATAACACATTACATTTATATTTCAGCAAATATGTATCATTCTGCGTACATCTTCAAAAACAGAAGAGTACAGATTGTATGTTACTATCACTACATGAAGAATTCACCCAAAAGCAAATGAATTTGTATCCTACTTCCCTCACTCTGCACCTTTTCAGTCATGTTACAGAATAATTTTGCTTTAAATTTTACGAATTGGCTTACGTTAATCCTTTCGGGGAAGACCTTGTAGCCCGCTACACTAGCCAAAAGCGGTTAGCAGAAATCGAATGCCTTTGGAATTCTTGTATTCTCAGGAAAGTAGGTCTCCTTATTATACTTTCCGCGACCTTTGTAGTGCGTGGTTATGGAGTACCAAATACACACATGACTCCAAAACTTAGATAGACTTGAACGCGCTGTCCCGTCTCTTACAAATAGGGTAATTCATTAATATAATGCACATCTGTTTAATTAAGAGATATGTAATTAAGAATATACATGTTTTTAAATGAATGTTGGCCTGTTGGTAATGGATGTTGTCACTATGTTCACGGTGGACGCGTCTTCTAATCCTAGGACGCATCTCTGAATTTTCGGAGTCATGTGTATATTGATAGTCAGTCACACGCACTATCACGGTGAGGAAAAACATCGTGAATAAACCTTGCATACCATAGGTTTCGATAAGGTTTAATATAACTGAATCTGTGTCCTTTAGCTCTGGCACCACTCCCATGAAAAGGTGACGCATCGTTCCCGAGAGAAAAAAATAATGAAACCTAACCTGAAAATATATGGTTTCAAAACGAATTGACTTCTGCAACATCTCTGGCGCTTCGAGGAGTGCAGCCCCTGCGCCCTTAAGTAACAAAGGATAGGCACCCACGCTCACCTCCGCTGCTTCTGCTTGCCAGCCAGCCAGACCAGGCTCAGCCGCTACGGCTCGCACGGTTACCTGTCTTTCATTACAGCTGACGGGGGCTGACCTCCATCCCCGCCTCCTGATTTTATATACACACTAGGGTTGGTAGCCAAAAGACTACGTGAAGTCGGGGTATCCCGAGCCGGTTTTGGGGCACAGTCGGCTGGACTTTAGAATATTAAGGCACAAAGGCAGTAGTGAAAGTAATCACAGGTGATAGGGATTGGGTCCTTGATTACAACGATATCACTCTTGTGAAAAGTTGACGCATATTTTCCAGAAATTCAGGAAAATAGTTTCTAACCTCAAAGCACATATTAGGTAAAACGGAACGTGAGTATGGGCGATCGACAATCAAATCGTTAATGTCAAATATATACTCTATGGTGTAGAATGTAGAGAAAAGTCGGTTATAAAGTAGTTATTAAACCAAATCCGCGATAAAATCCGTAAATAATAGTTTTATTTCAATGAGTAATATTCGCGTATACCTAAAAAATGATTATAACGTAGTGTTTGTATTCTCAATGAAATATGTGAACGGAACGTAAAAAACTGCGCGATTTGCGTCATATGTCAGTGTCGATAATAATTGTTATGTTTTGTTATAAAAAATAAAAACTGAACTGAACTGAATGTTTTGTTGATGTTTTTTGACCAAGTTGTCGAATCTGCGATAGACCCATAAATTAGGAAGATTGAATTGATTTGTTTATGTTTTGTTGTTTTATAACGTACTAGACATCATGTTCAGAAAGAACTTAGTGTACCTACTTTTTGGATCAGTTAGGTCGCCCCAGATGTGACTTCAAGCAAAAAGGCCTCCTCCATATAAGCGGGAAGACTTTCTCGCCTCAAAGATAAAATCATCACTAGGATATAGAAAAGTTGCATCGTGTAACAATTGTCAGAACACGATAATCTGTTGAGGCTATGTTATGTCTCCCTTATTAAAATGATCATATTGATTGTTGACACCTTGTTCGTGGTTACAGGGAGATTAATTAAATTACTGTATTGCACTGTAACAGACCATAAACGTTGCAGGGCACGGGCATCTTCTGCAATCGAGATTACGATTGAGGGTGGTTAGGCCATATAATCCTCCACCCTGGCCTAGTGCGAGTTGGTGGACTTTACATACTATAGAATTTTTTCTCACCATGTTCTCCTTCACATTATAATTAAATAAGCGTAATATACAGGATGTGCAAGGAAATGACGCATCTGCCACTATACATTATAGTGAAGGCATCTTAATTAACACGGATTTGCATGGCGCTAGCGAATATTAAGAAATATGCCTAGATAAATAAAAGTTGAGTGGTGTCAAGGGACACCATGATGGAACGAAGTTCCTTTCGATTGATTAGTGAAGGAATTGTAATATTATTTTTTAAGTTATAATAATATATTTTTTATTATTAATAAATATAATGTGATATAAATTTAATCAGTAGGCTCAATTTTAGTAATAATTGGCTTGTGGTAACTGAAGTAGGAAACATATGTTTGGGTTTCTATTTTATTAAAATGTCTTGAAAAAGCTGCATTATATTTTTTTGTTGATTCTGCTGGATTATTGTTAATTCTTAAATCAAATTCTTCCTCTAGAAACAGTAGCAATGGTTTTGATTTTTCATTACTGAAGTTGATGTTAAAATCACCGGCTAAAATGAGGATTTTTTTTGTTGTATCTGCTAAGCGTTCGAGATACATCTTTAGAATACTCTAGCAGTGCAGCGCTGCGCGGCTATTCCTCCAATTACGTGAGCGCTGCGTCACGTTATCGCGAGTCTGACCAATAGGGGCGCCTGGCCTGCAACTTCCGCGAATCCTGTGCCTTCGCGGTGCGCTACGACTTCACGCAGGACAACCATCTTCAAAATTAATTACGACACATTGTGGTTAACGCAATTTTTTGTAAAATAACAAATATAATGTAATATAAACTTAATCAGTAGGCTCAATTTTAATAATAATTGGCAAATATACATAGTCAAATCTAGGGTTGATGATTGACAGCAGGGTAACAAACTAAAATTGTAAATAACAATAAATTTATTAAGGAGGATCGAAAATCAATGTATTACGGTTTTATTATGTAATTTTAATTATATGTCACCATCAAAAGAATAATTTGTGTATCACCATCATTATGCTTTTTTTCACATATTTATGCAATTTATGTTTCTTTTGTACCAATTTGATTTATGACATTTGATGAAAATTAGAAATTGTCGCAACGTTTCCCACTTAATTTTGGGCTTCAGCGTATTTTTAGTTTTTACTATAGCCTTTAACATGTTAATATCTATTTGGATATTTTATTGCCTCTATTAGAGTTAAATAAAATGTATGACATCATTTTCAAATAAAGAAATAAAAAACGATTGTCAAATGTTTTAAAGTGTCGTTACAACTTTTCGTGAGAATTTTTTCCGCCCCCTTTCACATCGCGCGATAAGGAACTACGTTCCAAGTAACGTTACACATGCTACCCCTTAACATATTACGCTAAAGTGATTGAACCTTACAACTGAACGGTAGACACTCAACAATAAATAAGCAGAGCTCATTATTTACTCATAAGTCGTGCGATTGATTACATCACGCTCAGGGAACATAAGAAAGATATTAAATTAATACAGTCAACAGTCACATACATGGGTATTAACCCCACACTAAGATACAAATCTTGTGTCGCGGGTATTAGAAAAATAATTATGGTTCACGGAAATATTTGTCTGGGGGCAGGAACCGAACCCACGATCTCTCATTTCACAGGCGGTTCTTACCAACTGCGCCACGGAGGCCGTCGGTGACTCATATGGGCTGGTTAGTTGTCATTAATGACCACAAAAATAATTAACTGACCGTGTAATGTAACCGTAATGACCTTGATAGGCAAGGATGGAAGCGCAGGATCCGCCAAAACCCGCACGAAAACACTGTCACAATTTGGTAGCATAAATCACTTTTTCTTTTACATTTCACATAAAACAAGTTACATCAAAAGCTATCAATTTGGGTAATGTTCAAAGCATAGTGAAATTAATAAAATTTACTCAAAATAACTGAAATCGAATTTACAATAATATGCACACGACTAATACATGCACACGCGATCGCAATCCGAATTCAACTAATAAAAAATAAATTGTTATTTTGATTTTTGAAAGATAAAGGCCTGTTCACATTAGATACAAAGCTTTCTTACCTATTTGAGTTCATAATAATTCATCTGAACAATTAGTACTGTATCAGTCCATATGCGTGCCACTGCAGGGCACGGGTCTCCAGTGTATTAAATTAGTACTAAGTGTTTATTGATTTCACTGATTTTATCTCACAGAAGTCTCATATGCAAAATCTATGCTATAATGGTAGACGACATTTCTCTAGGTATAAGAATTTAGAAGAACTTTTATCACTTTAAAGTAACATTATTTTCAATGTTAAATACAATAACAAGCAAAGTAAATAGGCAATTTATAACTGACTGGATCGGTTGATGACATATTGAAATAATATTATAATCTCTTGAGCAAGTAAGGACCATTCTATCAGTCCAATAAGATCTTTTTGTTTTAACGTAACTTTATATCGGAGTACTTAATCAAATTAAGTTATATCAAGTGTGTAGTGTGAGCACACCTCAAGATGTCGGGCTTCTTTTGCAAAATTCTAAAAGTTACCGACAAACAAATTGCCACCTTTCGGCTCGCACTCACAAACGGCGGTGGCAACCTCAAAGGAAAAATAATCGAGCCGGGTTGGATCCGACGAACTACACTATAACCGGCGGCTTCCTTTGACTAATAGGGCCGAATGGGGCCATCATTTTAAAAATCTTATTTTTTATTAATCAGTGTCATCAGATTTTTTTTCAATGAATATTAATTATTTAGATAATTTAAATGTAATGTAGGTATTACCAAAACTTTTTTAATTATAATTAAATTCGCAATCTTACATGATTTAAGCGATGACCAGTGTAATTTCTTGGTATCTTACAGTTTGGATTTGTGACACTAAGGAAAATAATGACAAACAAAATAGTCAATCCATACACGATGCAACTGCCTACTACCTAAAGTTATTTATTATTTATTTATTTATTTAAATCTTTATTGTACACAAACTTAACAAGAACATAGCTTAACAGAAATAATAATAACAAAGAGTACAAATGGCGGTCTTATCGCTCAACAGCAATATCTTACAGACAACCATGGGATGGATTTAAATGAAGGAGAGGGAGAGAGGGCAGTGTAACAAATAAAGAATTACTTCAAGCTAAATAATAATACTACTTAAACATAATTACTAATATACATATACATATCCATATATATACATACATAAATATATATACATACATACATAAAAATAAATAATACAAAATCATACATAAATTATAATATACTACAATTTCCAAATGATTTAATGAAAAAGAAGTAATAGTGAAGTCTGCTTTAAAGGGAAAGGTAGTGCTCTTTAATCAGTTTTTTAAATGACGACAGCGTTTGCGCCTGCCTCACCACAACAGGAAGCGCGTTCCACAACCGAACTGCTTTGACAGTAAAAGAATTATCCATTGCTGTCGTGGTATGCACAGGCATTCTCAGCTTAAGATTCTCAGACGACCTCAGGGATCTCGAATGGGAGTCATGAAGAAAAATGAATCGTTCTTTAAGATAAGATGGGGTGAGAGGATTAAACAAAATATTATAAAGAAGAGAGAGAATGTGAGTATTCCGACGAAGCCGAATAGGTAACCACTTGAGCTTAGCACGAAACTCAGAAACATGGTCATATTTGCGAAGACCAAATATGAACCTTATGCAGAAATTTTGAAGACGCTCAAGTTTATTTAGTTGGTCTTCGGTGAGATCTAGATAGCTGACATCGGCATAATCAAGGATGGGGAGAAGGAGGGTTTGCGCAAGCGTAATCTTCGTGGTAACGGGTAGAAAGTTGCGTAGCCTTCGCAAGGACCTAGCGGAAGCAAACAGCTTCCGGCTTATATCCGAGAGCTGTGGACCCCAGGTGAAAGATTTGTCTATGTGTATGCCCAGATTGCGGACGGAGTCACTGAAAGGAATTTTGACACCTTCACAATAGACACTAGGTAATTGGGACAAGTCAAGCCTCGAGATCATCCTGGGGCTGCCGACAACAATGACTTGGGTTTTAGCGGGGTTAATCTTTAAACCATGAGCTATACTCCAATTGCAGATGTGTTGAATGTCGGTATTGATTTTAGCAATTGCATCAGTCATCTTGTCTAACGGAGCTTGAGTATAGATCTGGAGATCATCAGCGTAGAGGTGGTAGGAAGAACGAATGAGATTGGTTATGGAGTTAATAAAGATAGCGAAGAGAAGAGGAGATAGCACGCCGCCCTGTGGTACGCCAGCAGATACGGGGCACCAGGAGGAAAAGTTTTCCTCCACACGGATGCGTTGCCGGCGTCCATACAGGTAACAAAGTTATTATGTTGTTAATTTATTGACGCTTAAATCTAAGTGCGTCCCTGTTTAACTGATTGATTTATTTGAAATGAAATAAAAAATATCCTTTTTTGAAGTTAGAGAAGGATAAATTATATAGCTGTGAGTTCTTGACCTTGCCCATATGTAAACAACGGTTAAGGCGAAGTCTAAGAAAGTTTGATGCTGTTAAAAATTGTTTTCGTGGTATATTTCGTTAACCGTTCAATTAAAGACGAAACGAAAAAATACGTATGTGTTTAAATATTGTTCGTTATCCATTCCAACTGGTTTTATGCGAAAAAGTGGTGATTAAACTTAAAACTTTAAACGGTCATAACTCCAAAACGGATAGGTATTTTCCAAATATATTTTTTATTATGATATTAGTATTATGCCCTAGTATCAAACTGAGCAAGTGCGCCATTTATTTGCGCTCCTGGTATATATGATAACACCAATGCTAGTGCCTATAGATTAACGTGGAATCTTTATTACTCGGTATCAAAAGATATAATATTTTATTAATGCAATTTCGCAATGATGCAACGATTATTTAAGCAATTTTTTTTTAATTACAATAAATGGTGAAACGAGAATGTCATTCGCCTATTGGTAAGCGATACGATCGCTTATGGATAGCAAAAAAACAATCTATACCATGAATTACAATGCAATACTTGGCGTTCCACAAAAGCATTTACATACAATACGCTTAAAAGTATTTACATAGTTGATGGTATTGCTTATAAATTAAGGCAGCACTTTGTCTCTACAATAGCCTTCTGATATTAGATTATAAACGAAAATACAATTTATTTCTCTCAAATAGGAAACGAAAATATTTTTCTGTATGCGGAAATATATAAAGAGATGGAAACACGCCGCTGAAATTGTAAGACGCAATGTTCACGTTAATAATAACCTTTTAATAATAACAAAAGTTAATGTCAAGAGCTACTGGTTCGAATTGAAACATTATTTCAATGTTGGATAGCTTATTTATAAACGAAGGCATTAAGCTATATAAAATCACATATGACTGATAGGAGCGGAGATACTATGAAAAATGTTGAAAAAATGAGAAAATTTATTCTCCGGTAATTTTTGTTGAGTGTCATCGATCATATGATCTCAAAATACGAAAGAGGAAAACTAATATTTTTTGTAGACAACAGACCGTTGTTATGTAACGGTTATAGGCTTACTGAATGTTTTTTTTATTGCTATTGATGGCGAGACGGGCATGACGTTCACTTGATGATAAGCAATACCACCATTCATGAACAATAGCAAAACCAAACAACATCTTGAATCACAAAATACGAGTATCTCCATTGTAGAGGAGGCTCGTGCCCTGCAGTGGGATGTACATGCGTTGATAAAATACAGTACAATAATACGTTTGTCGGCTGTCGTTTTAGTTTAGTGTGTAATGTTGGCGCTTAATCCATTAACACAAAGTATTAAATTTATATAAAATAAAATATTGTAATTGTGGTCATTTTACAAACGGGTTTTGTACAAAAACCTATTATTTAATTGATATTTAATTACTGCACCATTTGTTTGAGTCCGGTAGATATCTATTGGACCGTTACTGAAATTCAGTTCAGTTTTCTATAAATGGCAAGCAGTGCCGATGTCGACAATTCTGCCGTTACTGAAATTAGTGTTTACTCGTAACGATTTTGAAAATGCTTATTTGTATTATGACAAAAAGTTTAATACAAATGAAGATAATAATTTTTGTCGCCATCTAAACAAAATCTATTAAATTGAGTTAATTGAACATTTATTTTAGCGCGATTTTCACGGTCATCTTTTTGCAACTCTATGTACCGAAGGGCCTATCTTTAGTTTTGAAACCAATGCTGTACCGCCTTTTTTAAAGCGAGCGAATTTCGATTGTAAGCTATTTAATTTAATGTTAACAGTACGTTATGACTTATGACATGCGATTAATTCACAAAATTGTTTATTATTTCATTTCTTAATTTTAATCATGTACGATTCAGTTATAATCGTTGTTTAAAGGTTAGTTTGGTAATGTGATTGTAACTGGTGGTAGGTCTCTCATAATGTGTGAGGCCACCTAACAACAGTGTAAATGCACTGTTGCGTTGCGGTTTGAATGAAATTTTAGTCAGAGCAACTACTACTAATATACATGAAACTTAACATTTAATGTTTCAGGATGGCGATCGCAGTGGAATACCAAGCATTGTTTTTTAATTCATGCTGGTATTTGAGTTTGCTACTGTCCATGAGCGGTCGTGTCTCTTTCCATTAAACTAAGGGCACGCTAGCTATCCACTGCATTAAAAAAAATCGCATCAGACTCGCCGAGTCTTATAATGAAAATCCATATTCCATTAAAATGCTTAAAAGTAGTTGGTCTAGAACAAGTGTAATGTCGTTGTCATTAGCCAAGAGTTATTGTGCTAGTGTTTTGTATTATTTTAACAGCCTCCGTAGCGCAGTTGGTTAGACGCCGCCTGTGAAACGAGAGGCCGCGGGTTCGATCCCCGCACCGAGAGAAATGTTTGTGCGGCCCACAAATATTTCTTCCGGGTCTGGGTGTTTGTGAGACCGAAAAGTCTCTCGTAGTTCCTGATACCCACGACACAAGACTCGGTCTTAGTGTGGGGTCAGGACTATGTATGTGACTGTTGGGTGTATTTATTTATTTATTTATTTTCATAAGTTTAAGTTATGTGCGAACTTTTAAAAGAGCAACTGCAGAGTTTTCGTGGTCGTACTCTGTATACCCGCTTGCCTAACCGGGCATCGGCCAAACAGTAATTAATAATTTCATAATTGTGATTTTTAACATAAACAAGCCGAAAGGGCCGTCACTATGAAGTTCATATGAAGTTCAGTACCGACATAGGTAATTTAATTGGTAATAAATTATCTAAATAAGAAAACAGCACAATGAAGAAGTATTGTAAACTCACTTCTTCTGTATCCTCACCACGGGGTCAGCCATGAGGTCCACCGACGTCTTCCGTAGTGCTGCTCTGCGGTCTTCCACAGCTGGGTGTGGTGTGAGGACGAGCCAGCCCACGTGCGCGAACCAGAACCCTCGCCTCACATCGTGAGGGTCTGCCACGCTCTCAGAGTACTTGTGGTGCACGCGGTGGTCTAGCGCCCAAGTGTAGATGTCGCGCTAAAACATACACCTATTTTGTTTTAGTTTGCAATGGTTGCTAGTCACGCCTATAGAGCAACGCTAGAGTTTCTTGCCCGTTCTTCTCTGACTGAATCTAAATAATGTATGACATGTTATGGATTCAATAAATATTTTCATTTCATTCATTTTCATTTCATTTCATTATTTTAGTTCAAGGAGTAGTTAAAGAAGAAATTGTGGTTTAGTTGTAGTGTAATTGAGTTGAGGTGGTAGGCCTTTCAAATAGTACAGGCCGCCTGTGTAGGTATCACCGCAATGTCTATTTATCCGGCCAAACAGCAGTAAACGCATTGTTTATTTATTTTATTTTATTTATTAGAATCTCCAACGAAGACAACACATAACATATATATAAGACTACATATTTATCCTTCTGCGTGCATCTTCAATTACAGGAGAGTACAGCTTGCATTTAGCGTTGATATCCCGGACATCAGCCTGTTTGAGATTGAGATGGCCCTCAAACAACTTAAAAACAACAAGGCGCCGGGTGAGGACGGAATCACTTCAGAGCTTCTGAAAGCGGGCGGAACGCCGGTACTGAAAGTCCTTCAGAGGCTCTTCAATTCCGTTCTCCTCGAGGGCTCAACGCCGGAGGCATGGAGCAGGAGGTTGGTGGTACTGTTCTTCAAAAAAGGTGATAACACTTTGCTGAAGAACTACAGGCCCATCTCGCTCCTGAGCCATGTCTATAAGTTGTTTTCAAGGGTCATCACAAATCGTCTCGAACGCAGGTTTGATGACTTCCAGCCTCCCGAACAAGCCGGTTTCCGAAAAGGCTTTAGTACCATAGACCATATTCATACGCTACGGCAGGTTATACAAAAAACCGAGGAGTATAACTTGCCGCTTTGTTTAGCGTTTGTGGACTATGAGAAAGCCTTTGATTCGATCGAGACCTGGGCTGTGCTACAGTCTCTTCAGCGGTGCCACATAGACTATCGGTACATCGAAGTGTTGAGGTGTATATACAACAACGCCACCATGTCGGTCCGAATACAGGATCAGAGCACGAAGGCTTTTCCACTACAGAGAGGCGTGAGACAGGGAGATGTCATATCTCCGAAACTGTTCACTGCCGCGCTGGAAAATGCCTTCAAGCTCTTGCAGTGGAAAGGATTCGGCATCAACATCAACGGCGAGTATATTACTCACCTTCGATTTGCCGACGATATTGTAGTCTTGGCAGAATCGCTGGAAGACCTTAGCACTATGCTCGAAGACCTTAATCGAGTTTCCCAACAGGTGGGTCTTAAAATGAACATGGATAAAACGAAGATCATGTCGAATATCCATGTTGTGCCCACCCCATTGGAGTTGGGGGCACGACTCTCGAAGTTGTAGACAAATATGTCTATTTAGGACAAGTGGTCCGGTTAGGCAGGTCCAACTTCGAGAGAGAGGTCAATCGGCGAATCCAACTCGGTTGGGCAGCGTTCGGGAAACTTCGCGACGTCTTCTCGTCCAAAATACCTCAGTGCCTAAAATCGAAAGTCTTCGATAGTTGTGTGTTACCAGTGATGACATACGGCACCGAGACGTGGCCTCTCACTGTGGGCCTCATTAAAAGGCTCAAAGCCACTCAACGAGCCATGGAGCGGGCTATGCTCGGTGTTTCCCTACGAGATCGAATCAGAAATGAGGAGATCCGTAGGAGAACCAAGGTTACCGACATAGCCCATAGGATTGGCAAGTTGAAGTGGCAGTGGGCCGGGCACATAGCTCGTAGAACCGATGGCCGTTGGGGCCGAAAGGTTCTCGAGTGGAGGCCACGTACAGGCAAGCGAAGTGTCGGACGCCCGCCTACAAGGTGGACGGACGATCTGACTAAGGTCGCAGGAAGTCGCTGGATGCAGGCCGCTTCCAACAGGTCATTGTGGAGATCATTGGGGGAGGCCTATGTTCAGCAGTGGACTTCCTGTGGCTGATATGATGATGATGATGATGACAGCTTGCATAATTAATTAATTAATTATTATTAATTAATTATTATTAATTAATTATTGTCATTGTTCTGTTCCGGTTTGTAGGATATTGTAGCCAGAGTAACTACTGGATATATTAAGACTTATTTATTGTCTCAGGATGGCGAGCGCAGTAGAATGCCAAGCATTGCTACTGTCCATGAGCGATTGTATCGCTTACCATCAAGCAAATGGTATGTTCGTCTCGCCATTAATAGCAAATATGGTAGATTTGTGGTGGTAAACATTTTCGACGTATGTGGTGGTAGGCAGATTTACATGCTTTCCAATCGTGGAATCTCAAAAATATATACATACCATGGTAAATAATATAATGATAATTAATTGTATCCATTGTGCATAATAAATCGACTCATATTTTAATTCAGTCGAATGAATTAATAACGCCTGAAGGAAATTACATAGCACTCGAAACACGATTGCGGGCGTCTGAAGACGATAACTACAAATAATTTAAACAGTTGAAACTGAACTTGACGTCTTTAAATTAAGTAAGCAAATAAATTAAGGCTATATTTTGTTCAATTATGTACATTGGGAGACAAAGCGAATGTGTGTTGGTTTGTGAAACGACTTGAAATAGGCGTCTTAACTAATTTGTGACGCCAAATGTGTGGAGACTTGAGATAATATTGGACTGTGACGAGTATAAAGGAAGTTTTTGTGTTTCATCCCTAGGGGGATGGTTAAAGGAACACTTATGTAGACGGTGTGTAATATTACACTCGTATACACAAGTACTGATAGAAAATTCTACATTGCAATGACAACTTCTGTGGCGCACTTGGTTAGACGCCGGCTGTGTAACGTGAGGCCGCATGTTCAATCTCCGTACGGAGACAAATATTTGTATCATCCACAAATTTTTCTTTCGGACCAGACCCGAGACTTGCGAGACCGAAAATACTTTCGTAATTTCTAGTATCAGTAACACAAGACTTAATTGATTTTAGTGACGGGTCAAGACTATGTATTTGACTGTATATTTATTATTTATAATTCGATTTCATAACTACGGTTACTAAATCGTAAATATAAGACCGATGGAGGTATACTCCGAATGGACAAGAGTGCAAGAAAACAGATTAAACATGTCAGGATTGAGGAAAAAGCGAAATTCATAGTGTCAGTTTATACAAAGTTACAAGAGCCGAATCTTACAATACTATTTAACATTATATTAGTGTAGTAAATATTGCTCAACTAAGGCGCAGATGACACCAACTATTTTATTGGACGCCAAGGCTAAATGACAAGGGTCAATAGCTTCATTTGACTCTATTTGCTTAGGCAGAATACCAACTACATGTAATTATTATTTGATACCATCTGTTTATCTTATGTAACTTGCCTCTATTAATAAATAAATACACCCAACAGTCACTTTCATTGTCCTCACCGTTTTGTGTGGGTGTGTACGGATTTAGTTTATTACGAAATCAGCAGTTATTTATAATAGTATTGGAAACTTTTATTTTATTGTTATTTATTTACTAGATCCCACAAACGAGCAAACAGGTCACCTGATGTTTTGCCCATGAACAATCACATCGCTTGGATTATGAATATTTTACCGCGCCATCAAAGGAGGGAAGCGGAGAGCAAAAAGGAGTAAATTGAAATTGAGGGGTTAGGCGTCGGAAAATCCCAAATATCTTTATTATTTCTGGCAATACGGAAGATCATTTAATTACCCGTGCGATCTGCAGCTATATTTAGACTTTTAGAGAAGCATGATCAAAACAATTATATTGATTCGAAACAAAAATAACATTGTTGAGGTTTATATATCGTTCCGTTATAGTATAGGTTTATAACAATCCAAAACCTTAGTTTAGAGGTGACATTTTGCGGAGAATTCAAAAAATCTATAATATCCCGAGCTTCCAAATAACCACTCCTTATAGTGACAAAAACAATAACATTTTGTTGCGCATAGTCGTTATTAAGTCAATGTAATTTAATAATGAAGGAGATTCCTGGCGGTCGTATGTAAATATATACATTTAGGTTGGCATTATCGACCGAGGAAAAAAGTCGTCTCGCGTAGATATACACTTCCAAATTCCCAATTAAGTATGAGTGTACGCATTATTATTTATTATCACTTTTTGATATAAAAAGTAAACTCCATTTATTTATGTATTCTTGATGTATGATGTGATGAAGTCTTTCTAAATGCCATATTACGCCGACCTCATGTAAGAGTGGCGTAAGTGCAAGTAGAATATGAACCCGCCCTAAGATAAGGATCATTAGAGTAGTATAAAAACTAGATTATATGGTAATAGGTCCATAATTTACTTACAAGTTACCCGTTTTGTTCAATAATAGAATAAGGGTTAGTTTCATGATTCACTATATTATGTTCACTGTATACATAGTGTGATTTAGTTCTGTAAAAGGTCAAATGCGAGTCATAAGAACACGCAACTACCTAGAATAAGGTACTTTACACTGAAAATGCTAAACACTTCGCGTTATAAATGGAAACGACGTTAATGTCAAGGGTAATTTATAAAATGTACTGCACTCAACAAAATGAAGTGCGTGGTGGCCTGTTGGTAAACGGACTAGACGCGGCTGCCCACATGATCACGGTGGTCGCGGGTTCGAATCCCAGGGCACACCTCTGACTTTTCGGAGTCATGTGTGTATTGAGAGTCAATCACCACGCACTAAAACGGTGAAGGAAAACATCGTGAGGAAACCTGCATACCATAGCGATTTATAAGAATTTCTATGGTATGTAAGTCCGCCAACCCGCACTAGGCCAGCGTGGTGGACTATATGGCCTAACCACTCCCAACCGCACTGTCGATTGTGGAGGAGGCCCGTGCCCTGCAGTGGGACGTATATGGGCTGATACAGATACATATACAACAAAATGATAAAGTACAAATACAGAACATAACTGGTCGATTTCTGGAAGTTATTTGAAAAATGTTAGTGTGCGTAGACTTTATATCAGCAATAAAAATCAAAATATTTCAATTTTCAAGTTGTACGTCTTTCACTGCTACAGACGAATTTGAATATAAATTACCCATCAAAAACATTTATATGAAATGAAAGCCAAGTTCAATATTATGATATTTACTTTGGTCGTTGACTCCATCGACCAAAGAAGTGAGATCTAAATGGGTGCCAAGCTGAATGGCCAGTCTTGAAATTTATTTAAAACTACAGAAAATGTTCTATAACAACTTAAAATATACTGAAGACTCTGACTTGGCTATTTCTAAAAAATAAATAACGTGTTATTTCTCTTTAAAATATTAGAGTATTGATGTCCATTTCTGGAAATAGACCAGATTTATTAATCTGGTCACTTATCCTCGTGGGGTGCGCATTATTTTTCCTTTAAGGCAGAATTCTCGATACAAGGAACAAACAAAAATAGCTATGGGTATTTTTAAGTGGCAGATAAAGCCTTGCTGTGGTTCATTACATTTATAGTACCTACCAACGGATAAATTTACGGATGAATAAAAGATTTCCTGTGAGTTTCGTTCGATCACTGACATTTTCGGAAACTGTACCTATTGCTTGTCAGAATAATTGATTTCAGTTTGGATGGCGATCACTATTACTGATACCGGAAATATTTACTTTTTTCACTGGTTGTCTCTCATATTTGACAGGCTGCCTGGGTAGGAACCACCACAATGTCTATTTCTCCCGCCAAACAGCAGTGTCAATGCAGTGTTATGTTTTGGTTAAAGGACATTGTAGTAAGTGATTTATTAGTTAGCAGGTAGCTATTTCGGAACCACGTGAATATTTTGTCAACGTTCACACTTCCCGAGGTCGAATCACCGAACCATATCTTGGTGCATCTCGTCATTGACATTCTTGCACTAACCGGTTATTTTGCGCGCCTATAATACACACATATAACGATCGCCTACAATACACACGAAAGGGTCGCCTTTATCTTTGTTTAGTTACAAAGATAAAGGCGACCCTTTCCTGGATGCATCTTTATATCTTTGCAGCCTATGTAGTATGCACTTCCTACCTCTAGACATATATATATCTCACGGATATATCCAGATGGTAGTTTTGGTGAGTTCAGATGGATGCAACTAAAATTTCGCGTTTTTTTGCAGTTTTGTTGCATTGCTTCTGTAGTAGCTAAAACTATTACTTGGCTTTGTTTCCGGTCGCAGTCTGAGTAAGCCCGGTTAGAACGATTACATTTTACTAAACAATGTTAGCAAGTAAGGGCTAACCCTTACTTGCTAACATTGTTTTATTAAATTCGGATCGATGATTTTTATTTATTAAATAAAAACATATCAACGTTCTGTCATAGAGACAAGAGACGAAGGTTATGTTATATTAAAATTTCTTGTAATACCTCTTATTACATCACAAAGTCCTTATCAGTGTTAATAAGTGTCATTCTAAATAAAGAACGGATGGAGGAATACCCCGAGACCAGAACAGACAAGAATACATAGTTTAAGTGTAGTATGTTAGATTGAGGAAAAAGTAAATTCATATTCTCGGTTTTTACAGGATTACAAGAGCCGCATTATACAAGACGAAAGGAACGGAACGAAAGTAATTATTTCAAATTATCTTGTAATATGTCCCAGACTTATTAAATACCAAACGAATAATTATATTATAATTATATATTTTTTGTAATTTTTTTTCTATTTTTTTTTATTGCAGTGAATGGCGAGACGAGCATGCCGTTCGCCTGATGGTAAGCGATGTGACCGCTCATGAACAGTAGCAAAGCCAAACAACACCTTGAATTACAAAGCAATGCTTGGCATTCCACTGCGCTCGCCATCCTGAGACACAAGATGTTAAGTCTCAATATGTCCAGTAGTTACTCTGGTTACAATGTCCTTCAATCCGAAACACAACAGTGCATTTAAACTGCTGTTTGGCGGGAGAAATAGACATTGCGGTGGTACCCACCCAGGCAGCCTCTCACATATGAGAGACCTACCCCAGTAAATTTAAATAGTATTTATTTATTTCTAAGCATGGGATCCAACTCTACTCTTAATTAAATCCCAAAAGACCAATAAACTTTTTAAAATTACATTTTAATATAATAATAATAATATAAGATGCCTAATACCTCAGTCCACCCCGTGATCACAAAAACTATAAAGTAACCGAAGAGTCGGGATGTTAAAACATGTGAGAAACAAAACCAATCTACGATAAAATCATTAAATAATACTTTTATTTCAACACGTAACATTCGCATTTAAGAAAAATTAAATAACGTCATGTTACATTTATCTCGCGCTAATTACGTCCCTGACCTATCCCATATTGCAAAATACAATATCCATTTTTGCTAAACTAAACTCATTTGCAAAAAAAACGGGCACCTAAGCAATGAACCATTTCAAATGTTACTATTGGTTTGTTTGATAATTATAGGTAGTTTTACTTTCACAATTTTGTAAATTAATAAGCAAATAATCGTTTTCGTCAGTATTGTCATAAAATTTTGATAAAATTTATGGGTTTTAATGCTAAAGTTCACTAGTAGTGTACGCTCGCTAGTAGTGCATATGCTCGTGAAGTAAAAGTTAACAAAGATTTTTGTTTGTTTTTTCTTTAATAAAGTAAAAGCAGATAAATGTTTAGTATCGAGTGTGACCCCCTCTAGCTGAAATCACAGCTTGAATTCGTCTGGGTATGCTAGCGAGGATATCCCGGATACTTGCTTGCGGAATACGTTCCCACTCCGCGGTAATCACATTCTTCAGCTCTCTGATGGTCTGCGCAGCCGGTTGTACTGATTTCACGCGTCGTTTCAGAACGTCCCAGACATGCTCTATAGGATTGAGCCTGGTTCTGGAAGAAAACCATGTACCCAACCACGGGATGATCGTTTTCTTGTGAGTCGCGCATTGAGAAATCGCAAGTCTTCGTATGTGGACCTTAAGAACAACCTCGAAGAAGTAAGAAATGTGCATATTAGTCTATGGACGGTCAGGAGGAGGCTTCTCGCGGCCAATATACGCAGTCATCGCCCGGCCAGCGGCCCTAAGTTACTCCGTGAGCACAGAGTTGCCAGGCTTAGGTTTGCTCGAAATTGTGAGTCATGGACTCAAGAAGACTGGAATAGGGTATTGTTCTCCGATGAAGCCAGGATATCTCTGTTCGGTGAAGATCGACGCCGGTGAGTGCTACGAAGACGAGGAGAACGCTTTGCAGAGGCTTGTTTTGAAGAAATCACACCTTATGGTGGGGGGCTCTGTTATATTTTGGGCAGGAATAAATTTAATGGATCATACAGAGTTGGTCTTCATTGAAAACGGCTCAATGACTGGACATCGATACATAACGGAAGTTCTAATTCCTCATGCACACCCGCATTGGCCGCTTTAGGCGAAGACTCAATTTTTATGGACGACAACGCTCGCGCCCACCGGTCTGGCGATGTGGAAGCGTATGTGCAAGAGGTCGGCATTCGTCGTTTGGATTGGCCAGCTCGAAGTCCCGACCTTAATCCTATAGAGTATGTCTGGGACGTTCTGAAACGACGCGTAGGATCAGTACAACCGGCTCCGCAGACCATCAGAGAGCTGAAGAAATCAGTTGAAATGTAATGTAGAAATTATTTCTTACTGAGATCATTAAATAAGAATAAAATGTTATGTATTATTGTTTCCTGTTATAGAAACATAACTTCCCTTTTTCTTTGTATACTTTTGCATAAATATTACTTTCGCCGTATGAAAATTAACATTGTCATACTATTATACGTATGTTTTTTTTATTTTTACGACCCGCCATCTGCCTTTCGTCTTTGCGGACACCTCTAGTTGACTGATTAAACGCCAGACATAATGTCTGTTCTAAAATGTTAAAAATATAATACACACGCCGGCAGAATTAGAGGAACACGCGTTAAATATTGAATTTCTTAGAAAATAGTATAATAACTGAATGTTTTTATTTTTCAATATTTAAAATGAGGCAAAATTTATAACAAATTACTATAATTGAGTAAAAAATACTTTAATTAATGACGCAAATGCAATTTAACGGAAATACAGTAAAATGAAATTACTGTATTGTCAAATGTAATCGTGTATTTTAAAAACTTACAGAAATAATTTAAGAAAATTAATAATGCGTGTTGCTACCACGGGCTCTGATAAGATTCTGGATATGATCCTGACGTCCTCAATCATTTTTTGCGACTAATTCTTCCACTCTTGCACTAACATGAATTTTTATCCTTGGACGATCTTAGGGGCTTGGTTTCTTCCATTTATCTTTCTTCCGATAACGTCCCATTCGTTCTCTATGGGATTCATGTCTGGTGATCTTGCTGGACAATCCATTTGCGCGATTTGGGCCTGATTTAAGTAGTCGCGAACCATTTGCGCTGTGTGGGGCCGCGCATTATCATGCATAAATAAAAAATATTCGCCTATGAATGGTGCAAAAGACAATACATGGGACTCTAAGATCTCTGCGACGTATCTTTGTGCAGCTAAGTACCCATTTTCTATAAGTATTAACTCCGCGCGTGCTTCCAAACATAAACAACCCATACCAAAATTGACCCTCCGCCATAACACACCTCTTTCAGTAAAGTTTCCTCGATTAGCGTTCTCCTCGATACCTCCAGATCCTCTCGCTTCCGTCTATGCAATTCACAACAAAACTGCTTTCATCACTAAACAAAACTCGGCTCCACTCATTTGTCCAGTCGCGGTGTTGATGAGCAAAAGCTTATCTGGTTACTTTATGTACCACCTCGAGTTTTGGAGCTTTTGACGGAACGTAAGACTTCAGTCCAACATCATTTAAACGTGTTCTCACTGTACGCTCACTGATATTAACATCACGGACTTCTTATGACATGTTTCGGGTCTGAACAGTTGTTTGATTACGATTTCTCAAAGTTTTCAGCCGTATAAAATGACCATCCTGGGTACTGGTCCACTGTTTTCTGCCTTATCCTGGCAACTGCACATAAGAGCCTATGTGCCTCTAACGTTTAACGTTGAGAAAGACGACAGATACCGACACATCCAATGCGCGACTTACTGAATTCAACCCTTGACCATTATCAATCATTGTTACCGCTCTGGCAACTTCAGTGGAAGGTAAGCCACTCATTTTATATCCTACAAGACAGGTACTCTAAAAACAATAACAATAAAAATATCTTAAGTCACATAAAATGAAATTAAACAAAATTTCGTAAAACCACTTGAAAGTGAAAAAATCTTAAAAACACTTGAGAGCGTATAATTAACGATAAAACTCTAAATATCCAAAAATATTTTTGCATCATTTAATTTTTACAGGTGCTGAAATATAAAAACAAAGACCATTTAAACAAACAGCAAACAAAATTAAAAAAAAAAAACTAATATTTGTGCGTGTTCCTCTAATTGTGCCGGTGTGTAGTTTGATTGCTTTAGGTTTTGTAGAGCTTGACGGAAAATCGATGATTTCTAGATTTTTTTCTGGACTACTTTTTCAAAACACAGTTTAGGATAATCATAAAGCAGCTCTATTAACATTCAGTTAACATGTATTATGTATGTGCGAAAAGATTGCATGAATACTTATGTTTCATTATCAATAAGTGAGTAGTGACTCACTACGAGTGTCATTGAGTTCTAGTAGCTTTTCACACCCACTTTCATATAATAGTGAGTCTATATTGTGAGGTATATTTTACCTTATTTAGTCACTAATGAATCATAAAAATCAATAACGTATACCGGGTGTTAGTATACTATAATATAATAATAAATATCCGGCAATAATACTTATGGTCCCTTTGAAGACGGGTAAAAAACAAATACATAAAAAATCATCTTTTAACAAAGTTTAATAAGCATTATTCAGGTTTCATCAAGTTTGAGCAGCTGAATGAAACGGTAATATTATAAAACATACATCAACTCCCTAAACAGACGTAGCAGTGAAACAAAAAACTTGAAATGAAAAACCGTGAACAATGTTAAGAAAATGTTTTAGTAATATTATTTTTTCATCAGGTTTTAGTATTTTTCAAATCCATCATTAAAGGTATAATGAGTTCTATCGTCTGTATTTCGTTTTCGGAAACATTTCCCTAACAACGGGTATGGGAAATTGAAAAAAAAAAATCTTTTTATCCGCTCTTATCCTGACATTGACATGAGGTGAGCGGCGTAAAATGAGTTTTTACGCTAGAGATCGACTTGGCTTGTAATTTTAAGTCAGGTGTCCGCCACTCCCCGAAAAACAAATATGATCAGAAAGTATATAACCACGAGTTCCTACCCGAAACCAGTTATGAGGACTTAATAGCTGGACAGTTCATTTGTATAGAATGTATGAAATACCGACAATTTCAAGTGTAAAGCACAATACCGCAAGGCATCCTTCAAACCTCAGAGTTTTTTGTATACCTTTTGAAACTACGTGAAGTAATTACAGCACAATAATAGCTTATCGTGGTAGATTGATACTTTAGCAAATATAATACTACCAAAAACATTTTCACGTAAAAAATTGCCAAGATGATATGGTCCTCTCTTACACGGTTAAAAAGTTATCAGATATCATGTAAAACCTGCTTACTGTTCACGCCCTAAGTTTACAAGGATTACCTTCACTTCTCTTTACCTTAGTTAAAATATGTGGCTTGGCCGTTATTATAGGTGAAAATAAAAAACTGCTCCATTTTCGTCTTTTAAAATTTGGAAGTGGTTTTCTAAAGATACATTTTTTATTTTTCATAAAGTACTGCCTAAGACACGACTTTGATAATTATAACATGTCTATTTACTTAACCTTGAACGTGTATTTCAAACGAAATGTGAGGGCCCAAAGCAGCGTTAAGAATAATTTACGCACGTAAAGGTAATAGCGAAATGGTGGTTCTACCGACAGCAATCGATGGCGCGCCACACCACACCAACCTTAACACGCTACATAATCATTAGTAACTATGCGCGAACCTGTCTCGCACTTTTACGGGTTTCCTAGAAAACCGATAAAAAGTGTATTTCAGGAATAAAAGGGAACGAACCTACGGAAATTTTGAACACAATTATAGGGGCAGTTTCATTCGATACGATTTCTGACAAGACTGGCAATAAGGTTTCTTTTTTTGAATTGTAATGAATGCCGACACGAGCTTGTCATTCGCCTGAGGCTTTTCATGAACAGTAGCAAAACTATACAACACCTTGAATTACAAACCAATGCTTGCATTCCACTGCGCTCGCCATCCTTAGACATACGATGTTAACTACTCTGGCTACAATATTATTCAAACCGAAAGACTACAGTGCATTTACATTGCTGTTTGGTGGGAGAAAAAGACATTGCGGTGGTACCTACCCAGGCGGCTTTTCGCGCATGAGAGACCTACCACTACTGGAACAGTACAGGCCTAAAATCTCATCACACAATATTTGTGTTCGTAATATCTAAAAGCAAATTTATTGTTACATATTTCTAAGTAATTATTGTTAATATCAAGAAAGAATAATTATTGGGAAAGCTAAGGCAGCAAACCGGTAAAGTGATGTTCCATACTAGAAGAGAATGACCCAAAAAAGCTCTGGAAATGTTTGGCTTGCTAATAAAAAATACATTGATATTGTTGAAGTTGATTCAGGGAATGTAATATCTAAAAGGCAGATTGAAAATAAATTGTTGATTATTGAAAGCAATTTTTATTTCGATTGCGATGTAACAACCATCCCTTTGAACTGTTACAAGTTACCCTAAGGGTAGGAATGATTGTAAAATTTTCCACTGGTTTTAATTCGGCATTTCTCTCTTAACCTTTAATAGCATTGCCATCAAATTGGTGTTAATTTAAGCTGAGAGAGCAATTTATCATGTGTATTTAATTATTATTTTGTGATCATGTGTGTGATAAACAAGGTCTGTTAGATATTTATAACGTGGCTAAATTGATGTTTGTCGATAAAAAATAATCAGCTTTAGAAAGTTTTCTTTAGAGATCAAATCAACCTGAGCCAGTGCTATGTAATGCATAAGACAGGTTAGGGATCTCAACATTTCGTTTGTTTTATATTATTCCAATGAATGGCGAGACAAGCACGCCATTGCCTGATGGTTAGAGAAACGACCGCTAATGGACAGTAGCAATACCAACTAATGCCATTACTAACAAAGCGATGCTTGACTTTTCACATTTTGCACATTTGACACATAAGATGTTAAGTCTCATTATGTCCAGTTACTCTGGGTAAAATATAATTCAAACCTAAACACAACAGTATTTACTCTGCTATTTGGCGGGAGAACTAGACATTGCGGGTTCCTACCCAGGTGGTCTCTCACATATGACAGACCTATCACCAATAAAAACACGTTGTATTTCTTTTTAAGAGCGGTTGTCACCTTTCTTTACTTTCTGATTATAACATCTGATTAATTGAAGCAGGTGATTTACAAATTCACCAAAAGTTAAATTAAAGTCGTTGAATGGCTTTTGGTATGAGGTTGGGCGATGATTTAAGTGAATAGTGCTTCCTTTATTCCTCATGTCTTTGAAGACTGCAATATAATATCATATTAACGCCGCATTGTGCCACACAAAATTATTTATTATTTTGTGTTGGAACCGATAACGTATTCGTTAATTTGTTTGTTAATATCTAGTGTCAAAACTACATTGTTTTACACAAGCCGTTCTTCAACATAAATACAAAGATTGAGAATTAAATAATTTTATATTGATGGCTTGTTTGAAGGATGGACTGAAGTTGTGATAGGCGAGCATGAAAAGATGTCCATAGTATTTTCTATACTATATGGGCTTGGGATAAAAATCTTGAAGAATGCAAACCAACTTAAATTACCAAAATACTAAGACGTTAATTAAGGTGGTACTTACTTGTCCTGTGATAGTGAAGAGGAGTGCAAGAAGTATTCGTAACGGAGTATTCGCTTTGTAAGCTCTGTGCGACCACAGCCTGTGTACTCCCGCTGTGATACCAAACCCTGATGTGTATATGGTCCCGAAGGCTGGAAACAAATGAAAATATTTTCACAAGTCATTCTAATACATCTACATACATACATAAACTCACGTCTTGTCCCCATTAGGGGTAGGCAGAGGTGCCAGGACACCCACTTTTCGCCTTGTATGTTCCGTCCCACGATGTGATGGGAGGTGAGTCTATCGCCATATCGAGCACAAATACCTGACTCTGGGCTGGTAATGAATAGTAAAATTCAATATCACTTTGCCCGACCTGGGATTTGAAACCGAGACCTCAGCCTTGTAACCGTACCGTAGTACAGCTACGCCACCGAGGCAGTTAATCTAATACATATAGCTAATGAATATTCCAGATGGGTGCATATACAGAAGTCTTGGGTGAAATAAGTGCCATAGTGGAAACTAGTGCAGTTGAAAGTGTATACATACTAGGTGACTTAAATGCACACCCACATTAATTATTTTATAATGAGTTAATGATTTTCTGTGCGGATCAGACTTGGATATGTGCTGATATAGAGAAGTTAGGGTTAAGATCTAATACATATACATTTGTGAGTGAGGCCTTTGGTTGTAAAAGATGGCTAGACCACTGTGTGGTCTCGCAATCAGCTTGGCAAACTGTTTTTAAGATAAAAGTAGATGAAAATGTCTACTTGTCAGATCATTTGCCTTTACACGTGTATTGCAATATCGAAAGAGTTAATCCTAAGGTAAGGATGCGTGAGACGCAGCGCAACTCAATTATTTGGGGTAACAGGAACGAGTCGCAAATTTCGCGTTACCATAACTTCTGTAACAATAAACTCCGTGAAATCAATTTTCCCCAAGAATTTGAGAAGTGCGCTTATGGATCATGCAAGTTAGATAAACATAAAATTGTATTGGATGACTTGTATAATAAAATTGTGACCATATTATGTGATGCAGCTGTACATACAGATAGTTTCAAGGAACGTAGGACTGGGAAAAGGCGGGTTCTATGTAGGTGGGACAAATATGTTTGTGATGCGTATCGAGATGCTAGGCTGAATTTCAAAAATTGGGTGTTGCATAACCGACCCAGTACAGGTATATTTTATGACTCGATGTGCGAATCGCGTAGAATTCTTAAGGGCCGCGTTAAGTGGTGTCAAAAAAATCAAGTACAAATAAAAATGGATACGTTAGCGCGTCACAGAGCTGATAAAAATTTCATAAAGTTCTGGAAATGTACAGGTAGGTTGGATAATAAGCCTGGCCTTCCAGTAAGTGTTTCTGGACTTAACGATGCCGGAAAAATAGCAAATATGTTTATGGAACACTTTAAAGTAAAGTCTCCGTTGGGCCCCTCGAGTACCACCACTCCTAAACATGGCAATCAGGGTATGGGGCAACTATTACATTTTTCGGCCAAGCAAGTTAAGGCGGTCATTGATAGAATGAGTAGAGGCAAATCACCCGGATATGACGGGCTCAGCATAGAGCACTATAAATATGCAGGTGTGCACCTACCCAGAGTTTTGGCGATGTTTTTTACTTTGTGTCTTAGTCACTCATATTTACCAGAGGACTTAATGAGAACAACGATAATACCTATAATTAAGAACAGAACGGGTGATATATCGGATAAAGGGAATTATCGTCCAATATCTCTTGCCACAACTGCGGCCAAAGTACTGGAGAGCTTGCTTGATACATGTATTGCAAAATATATACATCTGCACGATGCCCAATTTGGTTTTCAATCAGGGCTATCGACAGATAGCGCTATCTTAAGTGTAAAGCATACTATCCAATATTATATTGACCGAAGAACACCGGTTTATGCCTGCTTTCTAGATCTCTCTAAGGCATTCGACCTTGTGTCTTATGATGTACTCTGGAGAAAGCTGGAGAATAGAGGTATTCCACTGGAGGTCCTGCAAATATTTTAATATTGGTATGCTAACCAGATCAACTATATAAAGTGGTCTAACACTCTCTCTGCTCCATACAAACTGGAATGCGGAGTGAGACAAGGAGGCCTAACTTTCCCGAGGCTTTTTAATCTTTACATGGACGATCTTATAGTTGAGCTCAGCAGCATGCGTGTCGGATGCAAACTGAATGGTGTAAGCGCAAATAATATAAGCTATGCAGATGACATGGTGCTGCTGAGCCCGACTGTGGGAGCATTGAGTGACATGCTAAAAGTCTGTGAGAGATACGCTGCTACCCATGGATTGCAGTATAATGTCAAAAAGACGGAGTATATGATTTTTGGTGCCACCAATATGCTTCCAGACATTGTGCCTGTAGTCACCCTTAATGGGTTAAATATTAAAAGGGTGTCACACTTTAAATATCTAGGGCATATCCTTGTCGAAGACCTAAAAGATAATGCAGACATAGAAAGGGAGCGCAGGGCTCTGGCGGTTCGGGGTAATATGTTGGCCCGTAGATTCGCTCGTTGTACTGACCAAGTCAAAATTTCACTTTTTAAGGCATATTGTCAGAGTTTTTATACAGGGAATCTATGGGTCAACTATACTAAAAGATCGCTAGATGTACTTCGGGTACAGTATAATAATATCTTCAGATTGTTGTTGCGGCTGCCTCGTTTCTGTAGCGCCTCAGAGATGTTTGCTAGGAATAGAACTGATGGTTTTCATGCTATTCTTCGCAAGCAAACGGTATCCCTTGTGGGCCGCATCCGGGCTAGTCGCAACAGTATTCTGAGAACAGTAGCGGAGACGGCTGTATCACCTATTATGAAACATTTTGTGTGGAGAATGATAATTTAAATTGTGCTCTCTAATTCTCCACAAGAATTGTAACATCTTAGTATAAGTTTATTATTGTCACGATACTAACATTAGTTTATAAGTTATTACTATAATTTTACTAACTCTTTGGATCTATGTTGTCTGAAATAAAGTTATTTATTATTATTATTATAAACAAATGAACTAAGCAAGGTATTTGCTATAATTATTTTTAAATTAATACACATCTTTTAACATTACATTTTACTGTTTATGTTTTATTATTAGGTATAGGGATGTCAATCATACATACAATATCTATCTATGCTAGAATTATCAGTGGATTTAATACCTATGGCAAAGAGCTTGTTGACGTTATAAAATAACATGGTTGTGCGATAGCTTGGAATATTAATTTGATTTATATTAAATTGGGCAATAGTTTCGGAAGTGGTAGGGCCAAGCTGTTGTCAGTCATGATTCAGTATGAATGGGCGTGGTCATCCAGTAACCCTGTCTCTCGGGAGACCGACGTGAAGCGATAGCTTCGCTTTAGTGTTTCTTTCGGAGAGTGAGATTGGAGGATGCCTAATACCCCTTTCCTCTGCCCATCCATTTTCCTTCCCGCTCCTCTCCCGATTTGATGGGCCGGCAACATATTTATAATTCAGGCGTTGTGGATGTTCCTGGGTGGCAGTGACCATTTACCATCAGGTGACCAGTTTGCCTCGTGCTGCTGCACTTAGTCTTTGCTTGTTTGCCGGTCCAATGCAATAAAAAGGACTGCCAAAACCTAACCCCTTTTTTTACTCAGAAGTCCCAAAATTTCTATAAAAAACGGGTTCATGATACTACCTACAAGATTGGAGAAAGTCATCGAACACAATGGCACGTTGAGATTGATTGTTGAGGATGCCCGGCAATGGGACGAATAGGGTATGGTGTTATATGATATTAAATATTTATAATACTCCCAGTGTTGTAGTTTTCACACGTGATGTGCTTGGTTTCCATACGCAATCTTTTTTTATTATTTTTTACAGAAATACAGATAAATGATGACTGCCGTCCATAAATATTTACAAAACTTGGATCGCAGGTGCGTTGCTGATCCCTCAACATGGTAAGGTAAAAGGAAGTAAGCAGGGATGTGTTCTATACCTTCCGCCAATCTCGTTCACCGAACAAAACCGAACAAAATTATAATAAGCGTATACATTATACAGGGTATCTCAAGACTGCTACCGAAAACGAAGCCGGGTGGTAGTTTAAGCGACTTCAGACACAATGCAACAGAAAAAGTTGCAAAAAAAAGCGACAAATTTTTTTTGGTTATTTTTTTCCTATGACCATATTTGGGTGGTAAATACATTTTTTCCTAAAATAATAGTGTATACCCTTTTATTTATAAATAATCTAAGGTATAAAAGAGTTTAAATTATTATTTTAGCAAAAACTATGGATTTACCTCCCAAAAATGTCGATATTTAAAAAATCATAAAAAATAATTGTCGCGTTTCTTTGCGAAATTTTTAGTTGCATTGTGTTTGTAGTCACTAAAACTACCACCCGGCTTCGTTTTCGGTAGCAGTCTTGAGTTACCCGGTATATATGTATTATATATATATATATATATATATATATGTATATACATTGTGCTATAATTTTGTTGGCAAAAATGTAAAGATGGCTTCTTTTGGAGTGATCACAAGAGTCTGATTAAGCAACACAAATTGTTCCTATCCCTCCTAGTTTATGTTTGCATTACCGAGTATTAGACATTTAATTCCTAAGTAATAGTTTTCTTAAAATGGTACTCACCAAATAAAACTGTGAGAAACTTCACTTGAAATGTAATAATTAAGAAGAATCCATAAATTGTGACCAAATGTAACAACACTTGCACTGTAAGATCGGGCCATTTGATGCGCGGCCTGAACTCCATAGCTTCATATTTGCTTATGTCAAAGTCTGTATCAGTTTTATTATCAATGGCACTGTGTTGTAACACTGAATTGTTATTTTCGTTGCAAACGAACACGTTCTGCTGCGCTGGAGCCATGTTGATTTCCTGGAACCAATATTTTGGTTAGTATATTTGAATAAAAGACGTACTGAACCTATAAATTATTCAGAAAATGAAACATTTTATTTTCTTGAATGGTATTTTTTAATATACTATCAATATTGATAGGTTTTGATATCAATATTTAAAAAAAAAAATTTTTAATGAAATTGATATTTAGAACTCTGAAGAGAATTTTGTAGGGCTATGAATAATGAAATTCGAATTATTTTTCTCGGTCACAAAAGTATTTTTTTAAATGGAATTGATTGAATTCAAAATGGTATTGTATAGTCAGCAATATAAGTCGCTACACACTTCACATTTTTGATAACCTTTTTATGAATAAATATTTATAATCACTACTCATATTTTATATGCAGTAGTAAAATATAATAAAAGTAAAGTCATCTGTGTCGAGAAGTGCCATAAGATATTTAAAATAATAATTATTTTGGATGATAAGACCATTAAAAATCTCGTGAATGTGTTGCGACTATGTTTCTGACTGTACTTTCGATCACGTATTGGTTTTGTACCTGGTATAATAATATTTTTTATAACAATAATATTTATTTGTATCCAAAAAGTAAATTATGCACAGTATGTCTTATTTCTATTGGTCCCAAACTAGGCGTGCCTATATATTGATTAAAAAATAAAGGATGTATCGAGCAAACCGATACAGAAGATGTTTTTTTGTAAGTTTTTAATTGAAACTATTTTCACACAGAGCCCATGTAGTTGCCACGGACTTCAAGAAGTGTTCACTCACAAAAACGATGCGACTTAAATTGATGATATGAATAAACGCAAAATTATTTACTCACTCTCACTTAATCTGCTGGATTGTTTAACTGTATGTTATGAACATAAAAATCTACACTAATATTATAAAGAGGAAAGATTTGTATTTTTGTATTTTTGTATGTAACGAATAAACTCAAAAAGTACTGGACCGATTTTAATAATTCTTTTTGCATTAGAAAGCTATATTATCACGGAGTAACATAGGCTATATTTATTTATTTATTTATCTATAAATTCTTTATTGAACACCACATACAGTATTAAGATAAAAAAAAATATGACAACACGTTTAAATAAAGGTGACAATAAAGGTGATTGGCGGTCTTATAGCTTAACGCGATTTATTTAGTACTAGATTACTATAGAAATTCCTATCAAAAGCAACCGAAGGTGTAAAAAAATTAGCCATAAAATGTCTTTCATAGCATACGCCGCGAAGAGTATTAATGGTAATATTATAAATATGAATGATTCAAGAGGAAGGTTTATGTGTATAATACGTGCATATTATTGTAGAGAAATCTACATGCACCCGGGCGGAGCTGGGCCGGGCCGCTATATTAAATATTAAAATATGTAGTATACCGGGTATATCAAGACTGCTTACGAAAACGAAGCCGGGTGGTTGTTTTAGTGACTACTAAACACATTTTCAACTAAAAATTTCGCAAAGAAACGCGCCATTAATTTTTAATGATTTTTTAAATATCGTCATTTTTGGGTGGTAAATCCATAGTTTTTGTTGAAATAATAATTTAAACTGTTTTATACCTTAGAGCATTTATAAATAAAAGGGTATACACTATTATTTTAGGAAAAAAATGTATTTACCACCCAAATATGGCCATAGGAAAAAAAAAACAAAAAAAATGACGCCTTTTTTGCAAAATTTTCTATTGCATTGTGTCTGAACTCGCTTAAACTACCACTCGGCTTAGTTTTCGGTAGCAGTCTCGATATACCCTGTATATTATGTACGCCAGTTGTTAGATATAAAATGAGTAAAATAGTCTTTTGTATTGATTATTTGGGTATTTATAAACATTGCTACGGAAATAATGAGTCATAAGAATACCTTACCGAATATTTGAACTGCGATAAAATTTCATCGTGTAATTTAGGCGTTTTTACGCGTTATCGTTTATTGTTTTTATCTAACATTAGGCAGCGTACGCAAAATAAGTAACTTCTTTGGTTGATTTTTTTCAGTTTGTGTCCGAAAAATCCAAATATCTTACGGAACCCTATTTTTTTTCCAAAATAAAATATAGTCTATGTTACTCGTGGATAATGTAGCTTTCGAATGGTGAAAGAATTTTTAAAATCGGTCCAGTAGTTTTTGAGCCTATTCATTACAACCAAACAAACTGGTGGTAGGTCTCTCATATGTGAGAGGCTGCCTGGGTGGGTACCACCGCAATGTCTATTTATCCCGTCAAATAGCAGTTTAAATGCACTGTTGTGTTTCGGATTGAAGGGCATTGTAGCCAGAGTAATTACTGGACATATTGAGACCTAACATCTTATGTCTCAGGATGGCGGGCGCAGTGGAATGCCAAGCATTGCTTTGTAATTCAAGGTGTTGTTTGGTTTTGCTACTGTTTATGAGCGGTCGTATCGCTTACCTTCAGGCGAACGGCATGCTCGTCTCGCCATTCACTGCAATAAAAAAAAAAAAAAAAAAAAAACAAACAAACAAAGTTTTCCTCTTTATAATATTAGTGTAGATATCAGTAATTGCGCTTCTCATAACACGCTGTCATCCTTCATAGTATCGCACGTATCGGCCGGACTCGATACGTTGTATGTCAATTAAATTGTTAATTAGTGTAGATTATCTTGCTTTGGTTATTGTTCTGAGGATTATCTTCGTAAAATCAACATAAAGTAATGATTGCAATCAATTGACAACCTCCGTGGCGCAGTTGGCTAGACGCCGGCTATGAAACGAGAGGGTGCGGGTTCGATCCCCGCACCGAAACAAATATATGTGTGAACCACAGGTATTTGTTTGGGGTCTGGGTGTTTGTGAGGCAGAAAAGTCTCTCGTAGTTTCTGATACCCACGACACAAGGCTCGATCTTAGTGTGGAGTCAGAACTATGTATGCGACTGTAGAGTGTATTTATTTTTTATTTAATTGACATTAAATATCTCTATGTACTTAAATAAGTGAAGCATTATTTAGAGCTTATAATTGTGGATTAAAGCACTATGCTGAATTTCATTAGATATAGTATAATAACTAATTAGTATTATCTAGTGTGTACTATCGTACCCGTAACAAGAGGTGATAATATTATGTTTGTTATGCGTGCGTGGTGGCCTGTTGGTAATCGGACTAGACGCGACTGCCAACATGTTCACGGTGGTCGCGGGTTCGAATAGCAGGGCACACCTCTGACTTTTCGGAGTCATATGTGTATTGACAGTCAATCACCACGCACTAAAACGGTGAAGGAAAACATCGTGAGGAAACCTGCATACCATAGCGATTCATAAGAATTTCTATGGTATGTAAGTCGGCCAACCCGCACTAGGCCAGCGTGGTAGACTAATGGCCTAACCACTCTCAATCGTATTCTCGATTGTAGAGTAGGCCCGTGCCCTGCAGTGGGACGTATATGGGCTGATACAGTACAGTATAATACTGTTAAGTGTTTTGTAGGTTTCCTTACCCAAGACACTTGTACCTATGTAAGTGAAGGATAACGACTATTGAAATAATAATAATATTTTTTATTTTGATCAATAAAAAAACTTTACAAGCCCCGAGTACAATTGTGTGGGTTTATACCGGGTATATCAAGAGTGCTACCGAAAACGAAGCCGGGTGCTAAAGGCCGACCGTTTAACTCGCGTATCGCCTGCGCGGTAGGAAGGGAGCGAGGGGAGATGTTAGCGGGTGCGTGAAAGGGGTGCGCGGAGCAGAGAGCTTACGTCAAGTGCGACAGTGCGCTGGCTGTAGTCATGCGCAAAATGAATCACTGTAAAGAAAAGAGAGATATATGTCTTTTGAGTCAAAAGATATATATCATTCTTTTATATCTTTATATCTCTATCTCACAATGATCAATGAGCTTAAGAATGAGTTAATTAAAATTGAGTTATGAGTCTTTCTTTATATCTATATCTAAGATTGACATTTTGGTGGAGTATATCTTTATATCTCTATCTCTTAATGATTCATGAGCTAAAAGATGAGTTTAAATTAGTTGATTAGAAATTTTGTCGGTTAGAAATTTTGTTATAAGTCTTCCACAATATCTATATCTAAAATTAACATTTGGGTGGACGTTCAAGAGGCTATATTCGAGTAAAAATTGCTTTGTGGTTTAGATATAGTATTGTTACAGTGAGATAAAGAGATTAATTATTTTCTGCCGATATCTATCAACAGAAATAAATTGTGTTTAGAAATATAAATAAGCAGCAGTGAAATATGTAAAAATTCATGGACATTAAAACATTGCATCAATTGGATAGTTTTGTAATTAAAACTTTTGTGCTATGGTTACCACTGGTACAAGATATTTCACGGAAACAAAATACAAATCCGATAAAAAAATGAATACAATATATCTTTGCTAATTTGAAAACATGCTAGCGAAATTAGGACTTAATTCATTGTAAATAGCTTTGTTTTCGCTTACACTCCTTTTACTACTGTGATCGTTTTCCACGATCGTACGCATGGCGCATGTACATTGTGAACATAAATATTCTCTTTTCCGTTCACATAAATATAAAAGTCTATATCTGTTTCTTTCTAATCTTTGCAGTGAAATTGAACCAATAATGATCTTTACGCGTATGGATATAATGAGTTAGTTTGAGTGCAAGGGATATAAAGATATAATCGCTCCGTACGTCGGATATATATCTTTTTAGTAAATCACTCCTGAGTTACACATGTCTATGTAATTTTGTAACGGACACTTGGACATATCCGCACAAGGTATACGACTTGCCAAGATAAATCTCAAGATGAATCGCTCTTGCAGTTTTGCGAACAAAATTAACAAGCAAACTAAACAAATAGCATACAATGTATATTCCTTTTTTAAAGCCAGAAAACAAGATCATAATTCTACAGAGTATCTTGAAGACGTAAACCTAAACAAACTTGTTGCTAAAGCTACAGGACTCCGGTGACTACCATACCGGGTATCTCAAGACTGCTACCGAAAACGAAGCCGGGTGGTAGTTTTAGTGGCTACAAACACAATGCAATTAAAAATTTCGCTTAGAAACGCGACAATTATTTTTTATGATTTTTTAAATATCGTCATTTTTGGGTGGTAAATCCATAGATTTTGCTAAAATAATAATTTAAACTCTCTTATATCTTAGAGTATTTATAAATTAAAGGGTATACACTATTATTTTAGGAAAAAATGTATTTACCACCAAAATATGGCAATAGGAAAAAAAATTACAAAAAAAAATTGTCGCTTTTTTTTGCAACTTTTTCTGTTGCATTGTGTTTGAAGTCGCTTAAACTACCACCCGGCTTCGTTTTCGGTAGCAGTCTTGATATACCCTGTATATAAAAATAAATAAAAAACAAAAAGAGAACACAAAAGGGATGGCGAGAGAGAGAATAAATATACATATGGAGTTTATATACTTCTCACATCATTCATCATTGATATTATTACCGTGCTAATACTATTGAATCTGCAATTGTGTGAGTATATTTAAGTGTTTTGTTTATGTGTGATCGCGGGGGCGCGCGCGCGCGCCTTTGTTTGTGTGTGCGCACGCGTGCACGTGTGAGTGTGTCACCGAAGATTTTCCGTGGCGTCATATGAAAGGGTCATGAGCCAATTACAGAGGATCATTTCACATTTTTTATGTGTCATATATATTAAGGACTTTATTGATGTTGTTGTACAATCTAGGGCTCAAATTACGACCAGCGAACATTGTTTTACTGCGCTCAGACCGGAAGACCTTATCTGACCTACGTTTGTTTTTGCAGTGTTCAGGATCAAACGAAGTCTGCAGATGCTTACGAAGAACAGCGCGATAAATAAACAGTTGACGAATAGTCAACACTTTACAATACCGATAACGTTCACAGGTTGAAAATAAAATGGATCGATTAATCCACACAGTCATTACCTTCAGAACAGACCTTTGAGCTCGTTCAAGTCGAATAATGACAGTTTTTGAGCAATTTCCCCAGACTGTATTAAAATGAGTAGGTACAAAAGTACCAAAAGGTGTTGAAACATGTTTACCTGTTGACTTTTGACGAGCAATGTTGTGAGTTGACGTGAGGAGCTTTTGTGAAACTACGAGAGTCTTATTGCGTGGCAGGCGCATTTCTAAGAAGCTGTTATTTAAAAAATCGTAACACGAACACAGTAACCTTGTGTTTCTACGTATACACATATTTATCTACACGCGTCCTTAAATTATATGGAAACGATGGTTATCTTTATTTACTTTTTAACAATAACGACAATGTTAACCCTAAAATCCCCAATCCCAAAAACCTAAGGCCTCTGTGCTGTCTGCATTACGTCCTACTTCCATTTTACCGATCCTTGCAAGTCTTTGTACATCTCATCCGTACCCAACTTAATGATATTCTTTCCAATAACAACCTCCTAACCTGATCACCAGTCCGGAGTTAGTCCTTGGCAGTTCTACCACCACCCTGACTCATATTACGGATAGCATCAGATCGCGTATGGGTCAAGGTCAGCTGATAGTCCTAGCAATGCTTCAGCAACGCCTTCAACGCTGTTGATTTTGATATTCTAGTTCTAGGAACACTACATTTTATAGGACTAATAGTAGTACCTAGTATCCAATGTGTTAATCCAGGATGTCACCTACCCCTATACCAATATTTCATCTAAATCGGTCAAGCCGTTTTTGCGTGAAACAGTAACAAACATTGATGCGTCTAAACATGCAAACTTACAAACTTTCATAATTATGATATTAGTAATGTTTTAAATATGAATATTAGTCTAACTTTGTTAAGGTGTGTTATGATGACTACTTCATTAATTAATTTTAATACAATAAAAATAATAATAATCAAACTTCATAATCTTATATCAACGTCAACGTCTTTAGGCAAGCACGTCGTCGCGTCGCATAACATACCTACGTATAAAATGATCGTTTGACAAACTCTTTCCTCATTCAAATTGGTTGAAAAAGGCAAATACAGCCTACAGTTTGTTACCATCGGTTAATTAATCTCATTTACGCAAAGATAGACTATAAAAGTACTTAAGTCTTCTCATAAAACTTTTGCAGATTCTTAGAATCAAGAATTAACAAATGCGTATTACAAAATCCTTGGAAAGTTACATTTATTCCTGGTGTATGACTAAAGCCTTACTACGCAGTTGTAAGTCATCAATTGACTCGAATAATAATTATGTACTGTATATTACTTAGGTATATTTTATCATTATCGCACATGTGGTATTTGTATCATTTTCATGATTCATGCACATTCATGCATGTAATCTGTTTTATCAGGTATCTAATCAATAGAGCATCATTCAAAAAAACTCAGCTATTATAAGAACTATTCTGTATCAGCCCATATGTGTACGTTCCACTGCAGGGCACAGGCCTTCTCTACAATCGACAGTACGATTCAGAGTGGTTAGGCCATGTAGTCCACCACGCTGGCTTAGTGCGAGTTGGCGGACTTTACATACCATAGAAATTCTTACAAATTGCTATGGCATACAGGTTTCGTTACGATGTTTTCCTTCGCCATTACAGTGCGTGGTGATTGACTATAAATACATACATGACTCCGAAAGTCAGAGGTGTACCCGAACTCGCAACCACCGTGATTATGTTGGCAGCCGCGTCTGGTCCGTTTACCAACACGCCACCAATCACATTTTTAAGAAGATAATAACTATTAAAATATAAGATTAACTTGAAATTACAAATAACGTGGCATTTCGGCGGCCTTGGACTACTTCAATGCCAATATTTATGCCGACGACGGAGCGCATCTGACCTTGCAACATTTACACTTGAACAATCATAAACACAATCGTGCGTACCGTCTTAATGAATTTTAATATTTATAAATTACCCAAAGATTGAGTTTCTTTTTATTGGCATTTAGTAAGCCGACGACAAGCGGACAATGTCCCTCATGGACTTACGCAATGCCAGGGCTAGCACAGCCAAGTCTCTGCTTCTCGTAAGGAGGTAATCAATAAAAAAGATTGGAATTCATAATTGTATTGGAATCTGTGTAAACCATGTTGATACAATTTGTTTATTGTTTTTGTAACGTAACTCTTGCTACAATTTGTTTATTGTTTTTTGCAACTTAACTGTTTATTTATTAGGTAATATTTTTTTTTTGTAGCAAAGAATAAGGCGACGAGCATGCTAGTTGCCTGATATTAGCGATTCGGTTGTTCATGTATGGTAGCAAAAGCAAACAACACATGAAACACAAAGCAATGCTTGGCAATCGATTGCGCTTCCACATCCTGATACATAAGCTGATGTTAAGTCTCAATATGTCCTACAGTTACTCTGGCTACTATGTACTTCAAACCGGAACGCACCAGTGCATTTATACTACTGTTTGGCGGGAGAACTAGAAATTGCAGTGGTATCTACCCAGGCGGCCTCTCACATAAGAGTATACCACCAGTATACTCAAATGGTCCGTATATCTTTTTTTTATAAAGCTTACTCATTACAGACGTAGAGGATAGATTGTCCTCCTATTCGTTTACAGTTAACGCCGATCATTAAAAATGATGGTCTGGTATTATGACGTGTTTATCTCTCCGACTCTTTGATGTTTCAAGGTTTATGCCATTCAAGTATGAAGTAACAAATCAGACTTTTTACGTGCATTCGTGACACTGTGAAGTCATTGACAAATCCGTATAAAATATAGTGAGCGATAGGTCGTAAATTCTGTAATGACTTCCGATTGGTCTATTTTGCTTACTTTCATAGCCTAATGAGTTACGGAATTTTGCTGTGGGGTGGTGCTGCTGACATTAATACCATCTTTGTTCTTCAAAAGCGAGCCATAAGATCTATTTATTTGTTAGGCTCCAGGCAATCGCTGAGAGAAAAATACAAGGAAATAAATATAATGACAGTAGCATCACAATTTATATTTGCTAATCTAATGTATGTCCACAAGAATATAGAACAATTTCAAAAGGTTAGCGATATTCATGACAGAAATACTAGAAATAGAAATAATCTAGTCAGTCATAAGACGAGGCTCCACAAAATTAGCAAATCTTTTAAGGGTTACTGTATACATTTCTATAATAAAGTTCCCACTAACATAAAAGCCTTAACTATAAATAAATTTAAATCTATTATAAAACGACAGTTGTGTAATAAGGCATACTATACAATTTCAGAATACTTAGAAGATAGTAAGGCTTGGGAATGAAACAACACTCAGCCGTACAGTAAAATTATAAATTATTTATTATTATAAATTATTTATGAACTGCTCTGAATTGCAAATCCTGTATGATCACTGTATTGTAAACTTGTTTTGAAAAGAGCAACGCTAGGGTTTCTTGCCCGTTCTTCTCTGGCGAAAATAGCCTTGTGAACCGGGTGGTAGTGAAAAGAAAAAGGGACTGAATCTAAACAATGCATGACATTTTATGGATTCAATAAATATTTTCATTTCTTTTCATTTCATATATATTGTTATTGATTGATTGCTAGAGAGATAAATAATACAATATTGGTTCTTACGCCTGAAACTGTATGATGACGAACGATTATTTTTATATTAATTACGGTCCAGCCCGGCTACGCCATTACAGATACACTTTTTTGAAAATATTCTGCCGCCTATATTCATGAGGAATATTATTAGATAATGATGAAAGATTTTTCAAATTATTTTAGTAGTTTCAGAACCTATTCACTACAAGCAATCAAATCTTTCCTCCTTATAATATTAGTACAGAAGTATAGATTGAGAGAAGTAGACGCGAATGTGTAACAACATACAGTTTAATCTGCCTGAGGGAAGTCGACTCGGCCAGTGCAACAATAGCTGTGACATATTGATGATGATCATTCAGAACTACAGTAGTTGCCGGCTATTGTAGGTTTTCATGGAAATACAATTATATATCCCGTCATTTTATAGGTAAGATACCGTGTTTAAACTCGTTGTACTGATCTCAGGAAGTCATTGTTTACGCAACTGGTACTCCAGGTGAACAGCCATGAAAGCCTAACAGTTATGTAGGAGGATCATAGAATTAGGAATTGAATGTATGACCCTATTTCGAAATAGTGGTTAAAATAAAATTAATCTTATAAAGTAAAAAATATGTAATAAATAAAAATTACTTGGTATTATAAAATATTTTATTAACTATACCATCGATAAAAATAGACTCATTTTTTGCGTGCGATATGTTTTTTTCTCACGCCTTAATTTCTTAACGAATGATCATTAGCATACACGTTTCACAGAAAGGAACATAGTGCACTTTTCATCAGAAAGCTAAGTATTAATTCTAAGGATCTAAATATAATTAATAGATAGTTGTAATGAAATGAAATGAAAATATTTATTGAATACATAAAATGTCATACACTATTTAGATTCAGTCACTTTTTTTTCCACTACCTCCCAGTTCACAAGGCTGTTTTCGCCAGAGAAGAACGGGCAAGAAACTCTAGCGTTGCTCTTTTCAAAATAAGTTTACAATACAGTGATCATACAGGAGTTGAAATTCAGAGCAGTTCATAAATTATTCATAAATCATAATAATAATTATATCGTACGGCTGAGTTAAGTGTGGTCCACCCAGACCGCGGAATCGGTATACACTGTTCAGCAAAAGCAATGAAAGGCAATAAAAAAAAAAACAAAGTAATTTAATATTATCATTATAAGCGAATGTAATGTTTTGTATCAGCCCATATACGCCCCACTGCAATGCACGAACCTCTTTTATAAACGCGAGACCGATTCAGGGGGATTAGGCCATATAATCCACCACGCTGGCCTAGGGCGGGTTGGTGGACTTAACATACCATTGAAATTCTTACAAATCCCTATGTTATGCATGTTTTCTCAAGATGTTTCCGTTTACCGTTATATCACGTGGTGACAAGACTCCAAAAAGTCACGAGGTGTACCGTGGGGTTAAACCCACAGCAGTCAGGTCCGGTCCATTTACCAATACGCCAACACGCACTTTTTTGACACAAAAAAGATGTAATTGTGGTGCGAACACCCTTGAAATACTCCCTAGAGTACTTTCTTCATTTGATGTGGCATCTGAATATTGTTGAATAAAGATACCAAATTATAACCACCTTTAAACAGATGTGTGATTTAGTTATTACAGAAACATGTTTGCACTTTTCAATTACATAGTATTTTTATAAAGAGCGACAATGTAATGAATGTCCATGCACTTCGTTGTCCTTATTAATATTTACAACGGACCATACGACCGATGATCATAAAACAATGATTGTTTCATTAATGCACTTGTACGTGGCTATGCAACGTTCCCGATAACAATGCATGATTAAACCAAATGAATGAAGATATTGTCAAATAAACTGTTTATTTCTTGATTTATGTTTAATTCGATGAATTCGTTTCATTTACTTGTTTCATTTGCGTAAGATGGTAGGCGATACGGCAAATTAGGGACAGCAGCAAAATCAAATAAAACCACGAATTGAAAAGACATGCTTGGCATTCCACTGCGCTCGTCATCCTGAGTCGTAAGATGTTCATCCTCATTATTTTCAGTAGGTAGTAGGTATTCTGGCTGCAATGTCCTTCAAACCAGAACAGAACAGTGCATTAACACTACTGTTTGGCGGAAGAAATTGACATTATTGATCTAAGATGAACGAGTAATAGACTTTAATCAGCTGTAGATTTATTTAGAATAGACTAGTTAAAACAATTTTGAAGTAAGTTCTACGTTGTGAAAAAAAAATATGTGAGCCGTTATGGGACGCCTGGCAGATGTGAAACATCGTGTGTGTACAAGTAATATGCATAAAAGATAATATTATTACAGTAATTAAATATAGCCAAAGAAAAAATGAAGTATTACGAATTTCTTACAGAAAATGGTAACTTCATTTAATAAACATTAAATACTTAAATAATACATTAAATAGTTAATTTTAATAAAAAAATAAATTAATATAATTTATAAATAAATGAATAAATTAATATTAATATAATTTATATAATTATTAATCTTAATATAATTTATATAATTATTAATCTTAATATAATTATATAATTACTAATATGATTAATATGAATATAATTAATTAAATATAAAAATATAATAATTACATTTATGGACAGTTGAAAAATACGATCTATAAAAGAATAATAAATAATATATACCTAATAAATAATAATAAAATACCGGGTATCTCAAGACTGCTACCGAAAACGAAGCCGGGTGGTAGTTTTAGTGACTACAAACACAATGCAATTAAAAATTTCGCCTAGAAACGCGACAATTTTTTTTATGATTTTTTAAATATCGTCATTTTGGGTGGTAAATCCATAGTTTTTGCTAAAATAATAATTTAAACTCTTTTATACCTTAGAGTATTTATAAATAAAAGGGTATATACTATTATTTTAGGAAAAAAATGTATTTACCACCCAAAAATGGCCATAGGAAAAAAATAACAAAAAAAAAATTGACGCTTTTTTTTGCAACTTTTTCTGTTGCATTGTGTCTGAAGTCGCTTAAACTACCACCCGGCTTCGTTTTCGGTAGCAGTCTTGATATACCCTGTATAATGTATACCTTAGTATAGCGTGGCGACCCGTCGCGTCGCGTCGCCACGGCAAGGGTCGCCACGCCAACAATTCGGTTTACAAGTGAGCCTATAGATGTTTCACATAAAAAAAAACGTTGTACCTAAGTAATAAAATTAGAAAGTGAAATAGGTATATAATAAAAACGATCTTAGATAACTGATTAATTATGTTAAACCAGATTTTGTGTAATACTGCCGATTAATTATCAGTTGGGTATTGGTGACTAATATTTAAATGATTGATAACGTCTGTTGCCATAATGAATTATAATAATATTCTAATTTAAACACAAATCCATAACATCACGACATCAAAGCTTCTTCAGTTCTCAAAATAGAATTGATTAAAAATGTTCTATTATTTCGTTTATGGCGAGACGAGCACGCCAATCGCCTGATAGTAATAGCCATACGACCGCTCAAGGACAATATCAAAAGCCAAACGCCATTAACTTAGATTATATACTCGTCATATAATCTAAGGCCAATCATTACAAAGCGCTGAGACGTAAGATGATAAGTCTCAATATCCCCAGTAGTTACTTTGGCTACAATGTCTTCCTTAACATTCATATATGAACGGAAAATATCAGTTACTCATCGACAAGGTGGTCGAGGTATTGTAACACTATCTGTAAACGTGAGCACTACTATGAAGTAACGTGAAGTTATTGCATAATTAGTGTGTGTACATAGTATGTGCCAATGTTATCTAATCCACTAAGTAAATAATGTGTTTAGCGCATATGTGTTGTCGGTATACGAGGAATTCGGATAATCATTTTTGCGTATGTTAATACGAAGTGATAATGACATATGGTATTAAAAACACGTGTTTCTAACCACTCCAGGCAACGTTCTATCATGTTTTAAAAAAGAAACTGCCCGGTAGTTTTGTCAGAAAACGCGATTTTAGTCCGAAGGCTTTGGATCAACCCGTAAAAGTACGAGTCAATTTACAGTTCAGGTAAGTTACATAATCGACGTAAAGTTCACCTAAGCGGTAAAACATTCGTATTTATACGGAGTGGCCAAAAATCATAAAAAGTTAAATTATTATTTTTGACACAAATGACTACGTGAGCTATGTAGTCCAGTGTATATGTTCTGTTAAATTAATAGTTAATACCTATGCCTCTCGAACAGTTTGTCAGTATCTAAAAGTGCCACTTCTCACTAGGTTGACTCAATAAAACTGCACTTAATAGTGATATGTATAAATGCAAAAATGTGTTTAATGGTTCGTCCTTTCTAGACTTTGTGCTTGTGTACAGTAAAATAATTTGAGAATAATGTACTATTCAAACCAGAAATCATTCCGATACTTGGATGAGAGACGTTAATCGAAGAAAAGGCATAACCGCAGGATATAGCTGGTCATAATACACCTACAAAAGTGGTCACTACTTTTGTAGGTGTTACTTTGTAGGTATTAATACTGTTAAGCTAAGCCAAAAGACAATATGTAGTTAGAATAAGGAACATGGTTTCTTTTAAATCTTTCCGGAAACAATAAGTTAGGTAAGTTTGTTACCCTGCTAACAAACTAAAATTGTAAATAATAATAAATTGATTAAGGAGGATCGAAAATCAATGTATTACGGTTTTATTATGTAATTTTAATTATATGTCACCATCAAAAGAATCATTTGGGTATCACCATCATTATGTTTTTTTTTTCACATATTTATGCAATTTATGTTTCTTTTGTACCAATTTGATGACATTTGATGAAATTAGAAATTGTCGCAACGTTTCCCACTTAATTTTGGGTTTCAGCGTATTCTTAGTTTTTACTATAGCCTTTAACATATTAATATGTATTTGGATATTTTATTGCCTCTATTAGAGTTAATTAAAATGTATGACATCATTTTCAAATAAAGAAATAAAAAACGATTGTCAAATGTTTTTCGTGCCTACTTTTCGTGAGAATTTTTTCCGTCTAGCCCCCTTTCACACCACGCGATAAGGAACTTCGTTCCAAAAGAAAAAGGCTTTTTGAATTTATAAGGCATCATGTGTATACACAGTTGGTGATTGAGAGCTGCAGTCTTCGAATTGGGATTTAGTATTAAAAATAGTTATCAACAGGCCGATTTCATACAGTTTGTGTACCATTTATGTACTCGTATGTATCTGATTTTGTTGATATATATTTCTGGTCAGAGATTTTAACAATATTAAAATTATAAATTGAGTCTTATGTTCATATTGGTAATAACTGCAGCGAAATGAATATAACTTTTAAATGAAATCATAATACTAAAACCACTTTAGTACCTGGAGAAATCTCAATACGACAAAAGAATCACTTATTTTCTATACATAGAATAATCTCATGAACATGGTTAATTAATATTGCGAGGTTCCACATTTTGTTTTAAAAATATTGCCTTCCTAATGGCCATTACACCGATAACATGTTAGTGAAGGCCAAGAGTTAGCCATTTGCTATACTATTGATAGATTTTAATTCACTTTCTTAAAGCGAGCGGTTCATTTTGTGTCAAGTTGTCAGCAATTATCAAATTACCTGTGAATCATCGGCTGGAGGGAGAAAAGATACAGGAGGATTTTAATTATGTAAGAATTTGGCCGTAAATAAATCTGATTCAGAAAAAAACATACCTACCAATAAGATCTCCTTGCGACTAAAAACAATAGGCCGGGCAGCAGTTCTGTGTATGATAGCTATATCATCCTTTCCTCCACTCTTTAATTCTTTATCTCTTCCTTACCACTATCTTGAGGTGCTAATTAAATGTAGTAAAAAAATTTGTGACTGTAAAGCGCACTACACACCAAAGCCAAGCCGGTCTAGCGCCACTGCCTACCGACAAATCCGACGGCTTATAAAAAAAGAATCATGGGCGATAAGCGCCCGCACGTGTTTCCCGCCGACATGATGGTGACGCAAGCGCCAGCGATCGCTGTGCTCAATTGCCCGGCGACACTCAACGTCATAAATGTTCTGCATGTCATGTTTGGTTGCTGTCATGTCGTCGACGATACTTTCCGATTTGCAAGATGGCTGCCGGCGGCTTTGGTTTTAATGCATTTCAAACTAAGGCCGGGAAAATACTGCTGAAACGCCACGCGACCCGTACGCGACGCGACGCGACGCGTGTTTAAGTCGGGTAGAGTCGCGTGGCGTTTCAGCAGTTTGTTTCTGCCTTATTTGTGTACAAGTTTGTAAGTATAATTGTGTTCTGAGAGACAAAATGAGATGAAGAGGGGCTGAAATTGTTTGGCACTTTACTTGTATCATCTTACTGACAAGGGTTTCACGGTTACACCATACTATTAAAATCTTAAATAAATATCATAATCCGTGAATTAGAACACAATAGTTGTTTGTAAGTTTACTCGTAATTTCTGTCTCGTTTACGATGCTGATATGAATATGAAAACTATATTAATAGCACTCAATATGTGTTCATGAGACGGATAATTAGTATTCAATATTCATGGCGTTACAAAGTTAATTCAAAAATATCGATTAAACGTCAGTAGGTTAAGCTAACATGCTTTCGCATACTGTAGTACTCTGTTCTGCTTATCGTGTCGATAACTGTTAAAGTTAAACCCAGATAGCAAAATTTCCTCGTATTGATACAACTGAACAACCATATTTTTTCAAAGAACACTAAAAGTTGATTTTACGGGCTGGATATGTTGGTTCTCATAGAAAATCGCCATGATGTAGCAGTTTGGCTGATGCTTTTTGTTCGGTGCGTGACATATAGAATCAAAAGCTAGTGTTCGAATATCATTTTACACAATGATGGAAAGCCCGATATGTATACCACGAAAGTCTGCCACGTTTCAGTTTCAAACCGACAATTTAGGGGTAATCCAGGATGACGTCATTCGGTATATGATTAAATATTTCTTTGTATTTATCAATGGTATCCCATTGATATACATAATCCTGCAAACAACAATTATATAAATCCGTTCAGAATTAAACAAGTTAGAAACGTTTTTATCTTGTAGTGGGAGTGAAAGAAAAGGATGGGACTAAACAGCTGACGTCAGACTTAACATGCATTTCATTGTGTGTGTGTGAAAGAGACGGGACGCTCTCCCCCCTACGCTCCCACTCTTGCATTTAAAGTACTAATATCAGCCTTATGTTAGAAGCTATTTGATCATTGTTTTGACTGAAGTATGTTTTATTGTAATTTGTGTTTGTTTGTAAAATAATATAAATACTCTAGTATAACGACTTGCGACAGACAACTCTTCCTTGTCAGTAGGTATTCTATCTGAATTGCATTTGCCATCAGGTGAAGTGTTCGCTGACTCACGTTTTGATAAGCATTATGTTTAGTAAACACTTTAAAATATACGTATCAGGAGATAACATACTATTATAGATAGATAAAGTGACTCAACAACGCCAGGTGTGTAGAGTAGGGAATGCAAATCTCGCGAGAATAGGGCTCAAGCGAGATCTCGCGAGTTTATGAATAACAATACTGCGAGATCTCGCCAATTTCGAGATCTTGCGAGATTAGTAGTTTAATATTTTTATTTGCAAATAATCACAATCTTTGAAAAAATTCATTCTCAAGCCATTATTACGAATGATTTTGAAAGTAGCTCCTTAAGAAGCACAAAATGTCCAAAGAATCGTCTGTTAAACGGCTTCTTATTTTATTGGCCAGATGCTGATCTGATGCCAGCCACTGAATAGGCCCTTTCAGATTCAACGCTAGTTAGAACCACAGATCTCAGACAGTTATCCACGAACTGTAAAAGTGCGCCTATAGACCCCCCGGACTGGTATAAATTCATTTCCTTTTTGATTAATGCCTCCGGAGAATTCGTAGTTAGTTTTTTGTCTCTAGGTTATTTGAACGCAGCAGTCAATTTTCATTATCGTTATCATCAAATTCAGCTATATCCTTAGCGGTGGCAGCTAATGTTGATGCGATCGACGGAGATGGATCTGAATTTATCTGTGTCTGTGAATTAGTTAGATTGTATTGCGGATGCAAACGCTCTTTAAGTGATTTAATTTCAGTTCGAATCATATTTTATGCTCGAGTGCAATCTCGTTAAACTCGCGAGATCTCGCCTTTTTTCGTGCGAGATCAATCTCGCTAAAAAAGACCGAGATCTCGCGAGAACGAGATTGCATTCCCCAGTGTAGAGATACCGACGATCGACTTCGTAATCCTAATAAAAATTTGGACTCGTAAAAATACACTAACTAATCGGAAAATTCCACGGTATTATGGAGAATGACAGACTAATGGAACTAAACCTAGGCGCTACTAATCGATTTTTAGGGTTCCCTACCTAAAAAGTAAAAACCCTATTAGTAAGCCTCCGCTATCTGCATGTCTGTCTGTCGGTCACCAGGCTGTATATAATAAACTGTGATAGCTAGAAAGCTGATATTTTCACAAATGATGTATTTCCATTGCCGATATAACAACAAATAAGAAAAATTAAAATATTAAGGGTGTCACCATTCAATAAACGTGTATTTTTTTGCTTAATATTAATAACGGTAACAAGTAGACGCTTCAAATTTTCACAAAATATTGATTTGAATTACCTTTAAAAATACAAATAAAGTAAATATTAAAGGGTTCTCCTCAACAAACCTAATTTTAAGCAATTTTTAACTCGATCTTAATAATCAGGACCAAACGAGATTTTTAGGATTTCTTTTATAGATTATGGTACGGAGCCCATTGTTCGCAAGTCCGACTCGCACTTGGCCGGTTTTCGGAATAGCTGTGAGCCATCGTCTCTATAATACATTGGCCTCAGTCAAAAGTTTTACGAGCCCTAATAGACGCACGCAAATATTTAATATACTATCGCCCGAATACTGGAACGCAACTTAAGTATAAGTTGTGCTTAACTACGTTAATTCCGCTTAAAATGTACTGGCTAAGTGGGCCGTGCTCTGTTAAGAGCAACTTATTTTTTGAATGGTGTTTCAGTATTCGGGCGTATGTATGGAGATTAACCAATTAGTACTAATAGTAAACATTAGAATTAAGCTCAGTTTTATTCAATTTTAATTGGCAGACTACTTTATCAAACAACTGTTCACTGTATGTAAGAAAATAATTATTTAGTAGATAAACAGCAACATGAATTTAATTTAACTTTAAATGGCTCTCCGTTTTTAAAGGTAGAATTACCTGTTATACGAACTTATAAGTAAAAAACACTTATTATTTATTTCAAGCATATTAGACTTTTGACTAACCTTAACATAATTAATTCATATTGATGTAGTGTTTACTGTTAAAAAATATACACTTAGCTTCTGGACTTAATCTTTATTACAAAATAACAGTAAAATTTAGTTTAGTTTTAGTAATTAAAAGTAGAACCAATAAAGAAAAGAATAAATATATTTACTATCTTCATTAACTAAAATGAAATAAGGAAGAAGTATGAAGAACGTCCTACCACAGAGTTTAGTATTCTGTGGTCCTACCGACTAAAGCATTGTGATATACCGCTAACTCCTCTAAACAAGGGGCTTGGAATAAGTGTGTGCATGCAACCACAGCCCTTGGAAATATAAGTCGCCTAACAGCTATATTCATAAAAAAAAAACCTTGTCGATAAGGAATGTTTTATCTTTATCGTTCAAACTGAATGCAAAAGTCGTCCGAAAGGGACAAAACATTCCATTACTCAATAGCTTTTAAAGCTATTAAAAATGAATTACGGAATTAAAGTGAGACCAACTTCATTGAAATACATATCTAAGACTCATTGAAATTATTGTTTGTTATGCACATACTGATGTACAAGTCCAACATTTCAAGAGCAAGACGAGCATTGATTTCGCCTAATGATAAACGATACGACAGCTGATTGACAGCAGCAAAACCAAACACCTTTAATTACAAAGCAATGCTTGGTATTCCACTGCGCTCGCCATTTTGAGACATAATATGTTAAGTTTTAATATGTCCAGTAATTACTCTGGCTACAACGTCCTTCCAACCGAAACACAACAATGCATTTACACTTTTGCTTGGCGGAAGAAACAGTCATTGCGGTGGTACCTAACCAGATGGTCTCTTACATATGAAAGAATCTACCACGAGTAAATGTAATAATGTATGTAATAATTAATAGTAATGTATCATCAGCTTTCCATTATGTTATATAAAAATAACTCGTACTTAAAATAATGATTTATTTATAAGACGTTCAAAATTGAATGTTTATGTTAGTACGACTAAATATAATAATATAAATTGATCTTCTGTAAAATAAAAGAGTAACAAATAATGAATAAGGAGGAAAACCATTAAATTGGTACCGAGAACTTAATGAATCGAATTTCCTGGTTAAGAAGCGATTGCTTGTAACTAAATACTTAAATTAATTGGAAAAAAATTCAATACCAAGCCCGGAGACGCGACGAAAGGTCACAAAGAAAAACTAGGTAATAATGTCGCAAGAAAGAAAGGTAAATGTGTAAATGCAAGAAGTGGAGAAGATGGAGCAGGTACTGGCCAGGGTACCGACATAGCCTAAGGGCTTAAGGTTAGGATTAGCAAGTTGAAGTGGCAGTGAGCTGGGCACATACAATGTAGAACTGCTACTGGGATCGAAAGGTTCTGGATTAGAGACCACGTACAACGCATTCTAAGTGTTGACGCCCACCCACGAGGTGGACGACATAATTAAGGAAGGAAGTCACTGGTTGCCAGCCGCTTCCAACAGGTCTAGGGTAGCAATTCTTGGGAGAGGCCTAAGTTCAGCAGTGACTTCCTTTAGCTGAAGATAGATGGAGAGAGACCGACTGGCCAGAATAAAGCCTAAAAAATACAAAGAGAAAGATAGAAAAATTGACTTTCTAATGAACTATCGATCAATTTCTTTACAAAATCTTCAGAGAGTCTTATAGTACATACATACATACATATAAAATGATTAAGATGAAGGCTATGCAACGTCATACCTTTTACATAAATTCCAGTCTAGTATCAAACAACAGACTTGCACAATGTGTTTAAACCGATCTGGAAAACAATCTCAAAACCTCACTGTACACAACTCGTTAAGCATTGTCGCAAGATATTTAAATACCTATCATAACATCGCACACAAACTGTTTACTATCATTATGTATTTCCTTTGTGTAACTCTGCGATATACAGGGTATATCAAGACTGCTACCGAAAACGAAGCCGGGTGGTAGTCTAAGCGACTTCAGACACAATGCAACAAAAAAAGTTGCAAAAAAAAGCGACAACTTTTTTGTGTATTTTTTCCTATGGCCATATTTGGGTGGTAAATACATTTTTTCCTAAAATAATAGTGTATACCCTTTTATTTATAAATATTCTAAGGTATAAAAGAGTTTAAATTATTATTTTAGCAAAACTATGGATTTACACCCAAAAATGACGATATTTAAAAATCATAAAAATATTGTCGCGTTTCTATGCGAAATTTTTAATTGCTTGTGTTTGTAGCCACTAAAACTAACCACCCGGCTTCGTTTCGGTAGCAGGTCCTTGAGATACCCGGTATAGAACATTGAAAAATACACACATGAACTCACGCCTTTTGCCCAGGTGTAAGCCACTGTGCTACAAGTACCATTCGCCAGACCATAGGAAAAAAACACTTTTCCCGACCCAGAATTTGTAACCGAGACCTCAACGTTGTAATCGTACCGTAATACAATTGCGGCATTAACGCCCGAATACTGGAACGCCATTCAAATAATAAGTTGCTCTTAACAGCGCACGGCCCATTTTCCAGTACATTTAAGCGGGATTAACGTAGTTAAGCGCAACTTAATTTAAGTTGCGTTCAAGTATTCGGGCGTAAGGGCAGTTGTATGTAAAATATAGAGCTATTAATTTAAATGAATGGTCTTATTTTTTTTAACTCCTATTTTACGAGTAATTCCATACCTTCCATCTGTCGTGTGATGTGGATACGGGGTTCGATACCCGTACCGAGGCAAATGTTTGTGAGACCCGTGTGTGCCCAATGTGGTGATTATTGGCTCGGGTCTGGCTGTTTGTGGAGACCAGAAAGAGTCTCCCGTAGTTTCTGATGACCCACGACACAAGACTTAATTGATCTTAATGTGAGGTCAGGATTATGTATGTGACTTTTGCATGTATTTAATTTAAAAAATATATTTACGGACATTAATATGATTTTCTTACTAACGAGTAAAGTTTCCAATCTCAAAATCACTTCGATCAGGGTAATGTATGCAGTATATATCATCTACGGTTTTTAAAGTGCGAATGCGTGGTTGTCATGTTGTTAAAATATTAGCAACAGGTTTTCCTCTATTTAACGCGTTGTTTGAGATATGTTTTATTAATAATCGTAATCTAATAGTATATAACATGTCCATATAATTAAATGTGAAAATAGAAAAACTGTTCCTAGGTATTTTTACAAGAACATTCCACACATTCAACAACAACCACGCATTCGCACAGCCAAAATATTGTATACGATCTATACACGTTTTCTCTTACATAAAATCTTCACATTTTAAAGATACATATTAATGTAACTTGGCCACAGCACCAAAAATATTTAAGTATAAAAAAAAATAATGCATGCAATAATCACCACGATCGCAATTTATCAAAATATATTTCTGTTTATGCGGCTTGTGTGTTTCGTAACAACTGAAAAAGTTGTTTTAAATATTTACCTACATAAGTTGCATTTATATATACATAACACGTCATACAATTTTACGTTCTATACGTGGCGATACGTTCGCACATACATCTTCTTACTGAAATGACATCACTCACCAGATTGTGTCATCACAAATACATAAAATACCAAGGTTGCGAATGTCCAGTACAATTTTATCATCTTGGAAAATTTCGGAGAGAATGCAATTGGACTCGCAAAAATGTACATGATGTTTAAATAGGTTAACGACGCGGCGCTATTCGGTGCTTACATGTTGAATTCGAGAACTCAGGGAGAAACGTTACTATTAGATGTCTTTAAATAATATCTGAAGTGTCCAATTGAATGTCACGGGATTCATTGTTTCTATACACTGATCTAGTACTGTTGCAATATAATTCACAGCGTGTAAAAGTCTTTGTAAACTATATGCTAATTAATGATGATAAGCGTAACAACGAGGTAAAAATTTATTAAACTAAATAAATATGTGAATTACTCATAATCCTAGATGTTATAAAATTTCGCTGAAGAAAAATAATATGTGAATCCGATCCGAATGCCTCTTTTATTTGTTAATTGTTTTGGATACCTTTTCACGCATTGGTAAACATTGAATATCAATTTTGTAAAAATATTTCCTTAATTTTTTGTAAAGATTCAAATTCCTTTGGATTAAAAGTGAACACTTCGAAATCCTTATCGTATGTAAATATTCACGTGGCGTTCTTTAATATTTTAAACATTATATTTCCTTAACATATTAGCAAAATACAACAAGTTGCGCAAGAGCAACTGTATCTCGGTAAGGTTGTTTTAATGTCAGATTGTTTCATTACATTCCAATAATTTATTTATTAAAGTACAATAATATTTAAGAGAACAAACCGTTTATGTTTGGCGGCAATATCGACGAACCAACAAAAATCTCTCTATTACTATAATTGATAACTGCATTCACGTAATATTAGCATTGCGCGCGGTATCGCAAGCGTTCCAAATAAAAATTTCTCTAGATAGACGACTATATTTACGCAATTGTCAAGCGTCGAAGACCTTGTCGATTTCTGTATCCACGGAAAATTAGTCACGATTTGTAACGCGCGCCGCGAGCCACAGAGTGTGGCGGGGTGGTAGAATGCAGGCAGCCGTGCCGCGTTCTATGTAGACTGGTATGGCTCGTACTCAACGCTACTGATGGGACGAGGTCGGGGCCATCCAAACACTGTACTACCTATCCAAATAGTAGGTACGCCTCGGCGACTGCTCTACACTGGGAGATGAAATTATAGACACTTCGGAAGACATTATATTTTAATTAATAAGTGCTTTTTATAAATAATATTTATTCAAATTGTTGTAGTGGACGACATATACGTATATTTAAATCTTGTGTTGTAGTGACGATGTTTCAAATTGTTTTAATAATTATCGACCAATGTTTAAATTGACATTAAAATATAATTATTAAATAATTACGTATTTTACTGGGAATTCATATAAATATTCGGGTGGTATGTTATCTTGAGACCCGTGTTTGGAAACAGGTGTGGATGCGAAGGCGCCGATGCGTCACCGTGGCGGCAGCGGGGCGCGGCCACATCCCACGAGCTGACGCTACATCATTTCTATCGCTATCTATACGAGTATAACATAACCTCGTGTATACTGCGCCGGCTACGTCATTTTCTTTCAGCGCGTGTTTGACACACATTATATTCGCCCGAGTGACAAGGATTTACAAATCTAATTAACTTTACATTTTATCGCCTTAACAAGGTAGGTATGTTTCCTGGGTAATGCCTCATTGTTTTTGATGGAGTTTACGTCTAAAATACATTCTAGAAAAAAAAATGCAATACAGTTGAAGGCCGAAAAAATCTTGGAGATATTGTTCTGACATTGCGGTTTGCTATATTTGGTGTCTTTTGTCGTGACAGTGTAAAATATACATATATAGAGTTTGTACATGCTAACGATATTGAATGTTACTAGGGCTCGAAGATCGAACTTTCCTGTACAGTGTACTGTATCAGCCCATATACGTGCAGGCAGTGCAGTGGCTGCAGGGCATGTTCCTTCTATACAATCGAGAGTACAATTGAGAGTGGTTAGACCACATAGTCCTAGTTGTTTAAAACATACAAATAATGCATACTACAAAAAAAATAGAATAATTTGATTAGTAGAAAAGCCGTTACTAATTTTCAACATTAATTTTCATTCACTTTAATTAAGACCAAGCTCTAAATTATGTTTTGTGTTCGTCCGTACTCGTAGGTTTATCAGATTGAATATGTAAGTAGTACACAAACGAGCGTTTCTGACGTAACCTATTGGGCCTCATTAATAAACTCGGATGAGCGAAGGGTTAACTTTAGGCATTGGGCTAGAGAATTCAATCTATTATTATGCTATATAATAGCTACATAGTAATGACTATATTAATAAAAATCTATATTCCTCAGCCTAACACGATAATCCTGTTATGGCAATTCACTGATTTTAAAAGTAAAAAGAACGGTCAAAATAGATTAGTCAATTTTAAAGTTTTGGGCTAAAATTTAATCCCTCGCTCATCCGAGTTTATTAATAAGGCGCTTAGTGATTAATATGTGGTATAGGGTGTAATAGATTAGGAAAACATAGAAAGGAAAATGCCCAATTTACTATGAGTCATAGTATCGGTGCGAAGATTTTTGTGCCTCGATGAAACTTAATTTTATGTGTAGGGATAAATATGTTTTCAATAAATATAAACATAATTGCAACCCAGGCCCGGAGTTCTTGGAGAAATGAACTTGAAGTCCAATAAAAATATTTTTTGCCTTCTTAATTACTTTATTTTATAAAAATCTATCACTCGGGATAAAACAGGAAAACCTTTAATAACAAACCATAAAAATGAATCACCTAGTGAATTTTAAGCAGTATCGGCATCGGAATCAACGATATTTTTTTACCGATACTATTAATGTATTACATTAGGAAAGTTTAAACCATAAAATAAGGAAGTATTTAATATTGATGCGGCGAAATTTTTATTTTTGGGCCGAATGCGCGACATTTGTGAAATAAAAACTAATACCTAATTATTTTCAATAGGGTATTTGACTCTATTTGTTTATTGTATTTATCAAAAGGTATCCAAAGCTAAAGCTAAGTGCGTGGTGGCCTGTTGGTAAACGGACTAGACGCGACTGCCAACATGTTCACGGTGGTCGCGGGTTCGAATCCCAGGGCACACCTCTGACTTTTCGGAGTCATGTGTGTATTGATAGTCAATCACCACGCACTAAAACGGTGAAGGAAAACATCGTGAGGAAACCTGCATACCATAGCAATTCATAAGAATTTCTTTGGTATGTAAGTCCGCCAACCCGCACTAGGCCAGCGTGGTGGACTATATGGCCTAACCACTCTCAATCGTATTCTCGATTGTAGAGTAGGCCCGTGCCCTGCAGTGGGACGTATATGGGCTGATACAGACAGACAGATCCAAAGCTATAGTCTAACACACAAATAAATTTATAAATCCATTCAGAATGAAACAAGTTAGAAACGTTTTAAATCATGTAGTGGGAGTAACAGAAAAGAAATGCAAAACAAAGCGCGTGTGAAAGAGACAGCAAAATGTCCCCACTACACTCCCACTCATTAATTTAATTATTAATATTTGCCTCATGTTACAAGCTACTTTAATACTTTTTTGACAGCAAGGATTTATTTTAACGTACATATTTGTGTTTGTAAGCGAAATAATACCAAAAATCGATAATAGTCAAATACCCCATTCGATCGTCATTATTGACAAGAGTTATTTACGTTTAGATTTTCAATAGTAGTTTTTATTAATGCCAAGTAGCCATGTAAGTCATTTGTACTTTTTTGTAAACATACAATTAATTTATTTGATCAAATCAACGTAGGTACATATTTTCTTGAAATAGATATTACCATGTAAATAAAATTTAAAACTGACTAGGCAGCGCGTAATAGTTATAAAATAAACATTACATTACAGAGGATTCAGTCGAAACATCGGCACTGACTGCTCGAAGTAGGTCAATTTTATGGAAGAGTTCACGCGGCCAATCTTTCGGTCACACTGCTACACTCATGCGTTGGCCTCCTTCGTACTATAATTATATTGATGTCAGACAATGCCCACTGTTTTGATCATATGTTTAGTCTGGTATTTATTATTTAAACTAAATTGGTTTATATTTCATCCATTCCACAGGTTGAAGCGGCAGAACCTCGTAGAGCCCGTTGTTACCTGTAACAATCAGTTTGTTCGACTGGGGTGGCATCATTATGTAATAAAAGACTCAAGTAAAGAAAGTTTACTGGTGGTCTGATATGTGAGAGGCCGCCTGGGTAGGTACGGGCAGCAACAAAAGTCGCTACACATTCACGAGAATTGGAATTGTCTTATCATCCAAAATAATAATTATTTTCAATATCGTATGGCACTTCTCAGCAAAGATGACTTTACTTGGTTATATTTTACGACTACAGAGTAATATGTACAAATTTTAATTCATAAAAAGGTTATCAAAAAATGTGAAATGTTCAGCGAGTTATGCTGCTGACTGTACCACCGCAGTGTCTATTTCTTTCGCCAAACTGCACTGTTATTGTACTGTTGTGTTTCGGTTTGAAGGATATTGTAGCCAGAGTAACTACTGGACATAGAGACTTAACATCTTATGTCTCAGAGTGGCGAGCGTAGTGAAATATCAAGCATTGCTTCGTTATTCAAGGTGCTGTTTGATTTTGCTACTGTCCATGAGCAGTCGCAACGCTTACCATTAGTAAGGCATGCTCGACACGGCATTCATTGAATAAAAAAAAAGGAAAAAATATAGTCTGTTTACGAAGCTACGTGAAAAACAATCTCCATGCTGGTGACTTGTCAAGGTTCTGAACTACGTAATATCCCATGCATTCGACTTTTTGATTCTAATCTACTTCAGATTATTAGAACCGGATGAATTTAGAAATGCATACTTTTTATGGACCAAATTATAATTTTAAAAATCCTGTCTCACTAATGTTTATTCAGATGTATTGTTAACATTTGGTAATATTCTATTTGTATTGTAAACGTTACGTTGTATTGTTGCCTGTTGGTAAAAGGATGCGTCGAAAAGACGCGTCTGCCAACATATTCATGGTTGTCGCGAGTTCGAATCCCAGGGCACATCTCTGACTTTTCGGGGTCGTGTATGTATTGATAGTCAATTACCACACACTATAGCTGTAAAGGAAAACATGGTGAGGAAACCTGCATAACATAGCCATTTGTAAGAATTTCTATGGTATTTAAAATCCGCCAAAACGCACTAGGCCAGCGTGGTGGACTATATGGCCTAACCACTCGCAATCGTACTCTCGATTGTGAAGGATGCTGCCCGTGCCCTGCAGCAGCATTATTCTGCATGCTGTACTGTATCACCTCGTATACGGAGCTAATACAGAATGTTAAGGATGCTATGCTCGTAGTATATGACAAAAGTTCCACTGGCTATAAAAAACTGATTGCAAGTCTTTTTTATGTAAATGTTGGGATGTCTTTAAAAACTCAGCATTAATTTGAATAAATATTAAGAGATTCATATCTTGTATTAAAATATTTGGAATATTAACTATTATATTTTTTTCGACTTACAGCATTCCGAGGAGTTAAAATCTACGAAAACGAAAGCCTTCGTGGAAATATTTTAAAAAACGTTAAAAATAAAATACGAAAGAAACCAACACTAGTCATATTTAGTCCGAAACAAGCAAAGTTCTAACAACAATCCAACACTTTATATGAATGGTTAAATAAAAATTATTAGAACCAATTGAGCCAAATACTTCTCTAAGCGCTGTGATCTTTAAATCAAGACTGGTCGTATGTATAGGCCTTTCACTATTAGAAAGTTTAGTTTCTGTTTTATGGAATGGTTGATACTCATATTATTTTTTATGAAATTCTGTTTTATGAAATGGTTGATACTTATATGGTTTATTTTCCGCGATATTCTCGGTTTTCCCTACTGTGTTGGCGTGCAATTTATCACATGGGTAAAATAAGTAATACAGTGTATTCAAGACTGTCGTCTTCGTTGTCACGAAGCCGGGTGGATGTTTTGGTGACTACAAACACAATGCAACAAAAAATTCGCAAATAATTGCGACGATTGTTATTTACAATTTTTAACTATCGTCATGTTTGGGTGGTAAATACATAATAATAATAAGCCTTTATTGAGCATATTACAATATTAACTTAATCTATTGTAATGATAATTATTTGACACCGGTATAAGAAAATTGTCTTGATGTTTAGCATAGGCCTCTCCTAAAATTTTCCACAGTGCACGATATTGTGCTTTTCTTTGCCAAGTAATACCTGCAAAAATAAATACATGGTTTTTGCTAAAATAATATTTTAAGCCCTTGCGTACCATTGCGTCTTTATACAAATGAGTTTATGTATTTACCACCTCAACACGACGTTAGATTATTATTATTATACTGTTTTCTACTTTAAGTTAATCTCGGTTATCACCGGAAAAAACCAAAACATACGAGCCAAAGCCAAGTATGTTTTACTCTTCATTCGTTTGTAGGAATTTTCTAACTATTCTACACGTATTTAATATGGTTGCCTTTTGTAGTGCTCTGTAAAAATATTTAGATAACCTAGAGTTTTAAGGGACTCGTGGAGTTGTAGAGGAATAACACCGGTGGTTGAAAGTACTATGGGGACTATGATTACTTTATTGAGGTTCCAAATGCGGCTTATTTCGTTTTTGAGGTCAGTATATTTAGATATTTTTTCAGAAATAGTGCTTTGGAGGTTGTGTGTATTTGGAATTGCTATGTCAATTAGCCAAAGCGGTTTTGTTACTTTTATTTATTACTGTAATATCCGGTCTATTGTAATGTATTGTGCGATCAGTTAATATGGCTCTGTCAAAATAAATTTTATGTGTTTGGTTCTCCAATATCGTTTCTGGAATATATTTATAGTAAGGTTTTGGGTTAGTTATTAGGTTGTATTTGACGGCAAATTGTTGGTGGATGACATGTGTTTATAGTCCGTTTGGACTATAGACTTGCAGGCTCCTGTAATATGCTGTATTGTTTCGGGTACACTATTGCAGTGGCGACAGATATCGGTGGGTAAATTTCTATTTTTAATTATGAACTTCTGATAATTGCGCGTTTATTACCTGGTCTTGTATAGCTACCATGAATCCTTCCGTCTCTGGGAACAGTTCACCGTGGACTAGCCAGTCGTTCGACGCATTCTTGTCGACATGGGGTTGGCTAATATTCGATCGATGCCTGCCATGCAGAGATTTCCGGATCCATTCATTTATTTTACTTTGGTTATCTATCTGTGTTTCATTTGGTTGTGTGTTGCTATCTTGTAAGTTTAGTGGAGTCAAGCTATGATCGTTTTGGGTTATGGCTAGATGAAGGGTAGATTCAGTGGATTTCCTATAAAAAAACGTCTTAAGTTACATATCTGTGAGTTGTGGAGATTAATAAGATCAATTATACCTCGGCCACCCTCTTTCCGGGGTAAGGTCTGTCTTTGAATACATGCTCGAGGGTGGTGTTGCCGGTGTTTATTCATTATAACATTGATGGTGCGTTGAAGCTTTTTAAGATCTGTTTTGGACCAATTTACGATGCCGAAAGAATAAGTTAGTATAGGTATTGCGTAGGTGTTTATGGCTTTATTATTATTATTATGAGCCTGTAGCGTCCCACTGCAGGGCAAAGGCCTCTCTTTCCGCCTTCCATGCATCCCGGTCAGGCCATTATATGACCAATCCTTCAAATATGCATCCAACTCGTCTCGCCACCTGCGTCTAGGTCTTCCACGTGGTCGACGGCCGTTTGGGACCCATTCAGTGGTGATCTTCGCCCACATCTCATCTGGCATGCGACACACATGTCCAGCCCAATCCCACTTTAGTCTGGCGGCTTTTTGACCAACGTCGGTTAATTTGGTTCTGGACCGTATTTCGGTATTCCTAATGTGATCTGAGAGATTAATACCCAAAATGCTGCGCTCCATTGCTCGTTGGCAAACGCCAAGGCTGGATTTTTGGATGTTAGTAAATGACCATGTCTGGGCACCGTACGTGAGAATGGGAAGAATGCACATGTCCATGAGTTTGCGCTTTAGGGAGAATGGCAACGGTCATTTCATAAGATCTTTTAGAGAACAATAGGTTTTCCAGGCGTTTTCAGTGCGTCGAGTGATTTCTCTATCTTGTCTCGCCTTGAAGGAGACTAATTGGCCCAAGTAGATATACTCATCGACATATGCAATCTCCACACCTTCAACTTCAATTTTCTTCTGCGTGTTATTCGTCATTAATTTTGTTTTTGGCCATGTTCATTTTGAGGCCAACCTCGGCGCTCGCTCAACTTAAGCTTTGAAGCATTGTATGTAAATTATCTGCTGTTGAAGAGAAAAGGCCAATGTCATCGGCGAATCGAAGATTGGTTAATCTTTTTTCACCCATGGCAATACCCAAATCCCTCCATTCAGCAGTTAGTTTTTGGAACACTCTCTGTAGGGTAGCTGCAAAAGTTAGGGGAAAAGGGATCGCCTTGCTTGACTCCCCGCTGTATTGGGAAAGATGGTTCCTTTTTGTGGACAAGAATGGATGCCGTACTATTAGTGTAAATATTTTGTAATAGGTGTATGTAAGTGGCTTCAATTCCTTGGTTTTCTAATGATTGAAATATTTATGTACGTTAGATAAAAAAATAACAAAAATAAAGGTAGTTCTTTTTTTTTTTTGCGAAATTTTTAGTTTCTTTTTGTGTGAAGTCACTTAAACCGCGTGGCTTCGTTTTCGGTCACAGTATGGACACACGCTGTATAATAAAATAAGTACTAGCATATGTATAATAAAATATAATTATTCCGTTAGAAATGGTAAACGCTATTGTGATTTTTATACAGACGACAAAATGATTACATTATACTTGATGAATGCAATGAATTCCAAATAGAATATCGACCAGTGCGATACATATCTCTCCTCAAGTAACAAAATAATGTCGGACTCGAAACCGAATATACACAGATTGAGCCCTGAGAGTCGATGACCCTGACATTCCCTTTTTTCCCCCTCCCACTGAGGTTGCGGTAAGGGAACTTTAGTAAGCTTCCACTGGTTAAAAAGGGCTTAACACGACAAACTTGCTTGTTATACTGTAGTATATTTTGTAGAAGGTCGCTATTGCTTGGCAAAAGAGTTTAGAGACATAAGAGAAAGTTTTACCATCATGTGGAAATATCCAGAGAATTAATATTAATTGAACAAAAGTTGTAGCTTTTTTTAAACATTGCCAACGCCTACAAGTTCAGTATTAGCAACAATTTAATTTTAAGGTTGTGCTGTGCGTTGATATATAACTTCGATAGAATTATCAAGGCACTTACTTATTTTTAGTAACATTTTTATATTCATGCCAGGCGTCAGAATTAAATTAAATACATTCTGTATAATGCTGTATCAGACCATATACGTCCCACTGTAAGGCATGGACCTCCTCCAAAATCAGGCCATAGGCCATAGCCACTCTGGCCTAGTGCTGCTTAACTGGCCTAGCGCGGGTTGCTTGGGTTACAAATCGCCATGGAATGCAGGTCTCTCAACAATATTTTCTTTACCGCTATAGTGCGAGATGATTGGCTATCAATACATACATAACTGCGAAAAGTTCAATGTGTGATCTGGGAGTTGAAACCACGACCACCGTGAACATAATGGCAGGTGCGTCTGGTCCGTCTGGTTTGGTTGTCTGGAAGAGATCGCTAATAGCGATAAGACCGCCAGTTGTTACACTATTTCAAAAGATGTGAACTGTTTACTTGTATGTAATATGTGGTGAACAATAAAGTGATAACTATCTATCAAATCTATCTAAAAAACACATCTACGTCATTAGAAGTTTATAAAAATCTGTCTGTTAAGACCTATCTAGCACTTATTTGACTACAAGTTAGTCGTGTTCACATCGATGTTGCTTTTTGTATAAATCCAGTTATTGTGAACAAAAACCGCACCGTCAGACTGTGGAATTGTTTGCCGTCACGCGTGTTCCCTCCTTCCAATAATCCTGGGTCCTTCCACCGTAGTGTGAAGAGGCGTCTTAGCAGGCCGGCATAATTATATCTAATGACATGGGACTGCCGTCTGATGCCAATTGATACTCTGCCTGGATGGCATTTGCGCCCGGCATAGTGAACACACTGCACCTGATGTTACCATCAGAATAAAAAAATACACCAGTAAATAGTTAGTATAAACGTTATCTCGGTTACAAGTCTAACGCCCGAATACTGGAACGCCATTCAAATAATAAGTTGGTCTTAACAGCGCACGGCCCCACTTAGCCAGTACATTTAAGCGGGATTAACGTAGTTAAGCACAACTTATATTTAAGTTGCGTTCCAGTATTTGGGCGTAAAGATAACAACTCAAGGCTAAATACAGTCTAGGGTATCGGCCGGATGTGTGATGTTGTATTTATTAAGCCATATGCACACAGCAAGAACGCACACAGCTTTGTTATTTCGGTGTAAGTACCGTATGTTGACTTTCGCACCAAAAGACTACTTAGCAAGTAATAGCAAGGCAGTTTTGCTGTAGATTTTATATACTGACAATATTAATTATGACACAATTCAATTTTACGAATATTAAAATCCAGGCAAGCTATGTGGATATCAAATATCATACATATATTATCTACTAGCTGTGCCCGCGACTTCGTCCGCGTGGAATTTAACAAAAACTTTTTGTTTCTAAAATAATAAAAGAACTTTTCTAAAATAAATGTAGCCTAAGTTACTCCTTATTATATCAGCTACCTGACAAATAATAAATTCATAGCAACCAAACATTAAAACGTGGCGTAATTGCACTATGGTATAATTACAACGCCTGAGGTCTTAGGTTCAAATCCCCGGGCGGGCAACGTAGATTTTCCTATTAAATTATCAACCTGGTTCTGGAATTTGTGTTCGATATGGTGATAGGCTTGCCCCTATCACACAATGGTGCGGAACACACAAGGCAAAACATATTATGTAGGTCCCTTCTTAGCACCTCTGCCTACCCTTACTGGGAATATGGTATGAATTAAGCAGTTCAAACATGTGCATATATTTGACACTCTTTCAAACTCATAGGGATGGTTTGTGATATAAGATTTTATTGAATACTAGCTGTACCCGCGACTTCGTCCGCGTGGAATTTAACAAAGACTTTATTTTTCCAAAATAAAAGGAAGGAAGTTACTCCTCATTATATCATCTACCTGACAATAAAGTCCCGTCAAAATCGGTCCAGCCATTTCAGAGATTAGCCGGAACAAACAGACAGACAGACAGACAGACAAAAATTTTTAAAATATCATTTTCGCCACAGATATCGTATATATAACGATAAGTAGTTGGACATTTTTTTTATGTTCAGTTTTAAAGCAGTCACTTGTTGTATCTATACATATAAATAAAATTGAACAGACACTTCAATTTTATAATATTTTATTTTAGAAAAATAAAGTAATGTTGCAATGCCCGCGCGCAGCTCACGCGCATGCCACCACTGGGCCGTTACGTCGGGCACCTCCCACCACTTCTCCCACCAACGAATCAATATCACATTTACAAAAAATAAAGCTAATACAATAAACTGAAAATAAATGTGTAACGGGAGTTTACCGCCGCTCGCTAAGAGATGGCGCCACCGTAGAATTAAATCGCGGTATGGTTTCGTTACAAAGGTCGATAATTAAAATAAAAATGCAAAAAAAAACCTAAATAACTATTTAACTTTTTTGTTAAATTCCACGCAGAGATGCCATTTTCGCACAAGGGGTATGCAGATGTACTACCAGAACACCCAAGTTTCATCTGGTTTGTTCCGTCCCAGGATATTACGAGCCTTTCGCCATATCATGCACTAATTTCTGACTGCGAGCTGATCTCGAAGAGAAAATACAATATTATAAAGCTGCAGAGTTTGTTTGTTTGAACGCGCTAATCTCTGGAACTACTGGTCCGATTTGAATGATTCTTTCAGTGTTGGGTAGTCCATTTATCGAGGAAGGCTATAGGCTATATATAATCACGCTATAATCTATAGGAAGAAAGCAGTAGTGATATTTCTAGCAAATACGAGGAAATTTTGTTCGTTTTTCGTGGTCCGATTGGTCGATATTCTAAACTGATAGTCAGAATTAAACATTTTGACCGCCATTTTAAAACGTGTATGCACCCGGGCGGAGCCGGGCCCGACCGCTAGTCATGTATAAAATATTAGTTGTAGCCTAATTCTAGTTATAAACTTATCATCCATCCATCAGCCAAAGGAAGTCCACTGCTGAACATAGGCCTCCCCCAATGATTTCCACAGTGAAACTTATACATATAACATACTGCTTATAAATTTTTAATTCCAGCGCCTATTTTTTTGTTATAGCAATGTACAATACTTGGGTGAGTTATCATTTTTAAGGCGTATATTTTTTGACGCTTATGAGTAATAATGAAATAATTCTCAATTAGTCTCATTTATTTGTGTGATTAATTCCAGACAGTTACTGAGCCTCAATAATAATTGGTGGAATTAATTTGTTCCGCGGTGGATCCTGGCTCCCAAAAAGCAGAGATGGGTGCGAAGGCAGGACAGTGTGTATAACGAAGGAAAATAACTGGCCAACTTGGAGAAGCCACTGACATAATGAAACTTATGTGATTATATCAAGAGGCAGAAAAATATTTTTAAGATTTGATTTTAGCCAAAAGGCCGAGAAGCAAAAATTTTTTTTTTAATTTATGGTATTAATATTACAAGAGGAATAAATATCATAGAGCTTACCAAGGTACTGTATCAGCCTGTACTCTACAATCGAGAGTACGATTGAGAGTGGTTAGGGCATATAGTCCACCACGCTGGCCTAGTGCGGGTTGGCGGACTTACATAGCATAGATTTTTTTTATAAATCGCTATGGTATGCAGGTTTCCTCACGATGTTTTCCTTCACCGTTTTAGTGCGTGGTGATTGACTATCAATATTCAATACACACATGACTCCGAAAAGTCAGAGGTGTACCCTGGGATTCGAACCCGCAACCACCGTGAACATATTGGCAGCCGCGTCTGTCCGTTTACCAACAGGCCATCACGCGGCACGCACTTTCCACCAACCAAGTGTACCTTGCTTTAAAAGTACAACCTTTTTAATTTTGTTCAAACTATTTTAGATTTTGCATTGGTATGTAATTTTATGATATCAAATAAATGAAGCTTCTACGAACCCATAAAAACGGGTCCCCCAAGTCATTTCCTAATTACATAAAATTTGACAATATAAATACAATTGGTTACTATAAGTGCCCAACAATTGTTTTACTGTAAGTCAAGACCTATATGGGCGCATATCAGTATGTAATGATTATATTGTCCTACTGGTGGCGTCACCTGTTGACGATTTATGTAAATTTGTATGGAATTGTTTGTTTATTACAATAAGTGTAATTTATGTATAATAAATAATTTAGAGTTATGTTTCGAATACTGAAATATATTAATTTTAAGATTCATTATATAGTAATTAAAACGACTGGCTTTAAAGGAAACTGCGATTGCGGTAACCGTTGCTATGGAAATAATGTCAATTTGTTTGTAAAATGGTTTCACTTTTGTCCTAGCATTCCTGTGAGAATAAACTAAGTAATCTTTGTGTGTATTTTCATTGAAAAAAACATTAACCTGATACACTGGGATTATCGCCGACATATACGTTGTTAAAATTGTAATAGTCACTATTTACGGTTAATATGTGTAACATTGTAGTAGAATACAATTATTAATATTTATCGGCTCGTTTGCTATACACCACGTCTTCACACCCCGTTCCGTCCTCCACGTCTATGATCTATCCCCTTCTATATCTATCTCACTCACCCTTGGTTCGCGTAGTATATAGTTCGAGACGACAGAAGAGTATGAATTTCATCCCTCCCTTTTTGTTGTTTTAAGAGGTTATTCAATATACAGCGCATTAAATCATTTGAACAACAGTATAGATACTTATTGCTTATATCTTTTGACATTCATTTAGACGATTAAAACTATTTTTCTTATAAATGCTAAAATATGGAATTGAATTTTAAGTACAGTACCAATGTTTTATTACATAATCAGATTGCTCATTCAGTTTGTTCATTTCAGTGTTGTTTATTTTGTATAACTCTATATTATCCGTTAGTTTTTCCAAATGAACCCATTTTGCTTAATTGTCTCCCCAGTTTCGTTATCCTGGGCTGTACGTCTCCGCTTTTCTTCGCCTTTTTTTTTTTTTATAATGGCCTGGCATAATGGCGGCATTGCACCTGATGGAAAGTGCCAATGCCGCCCAGGCAGAGTATCCATTGGCATCGGACGGCAGTCCCATGCCAATGGAAACAATTATGCCGGCCTGCTTAGGTGCCTCTTCACACCACGGCGGAAGGACCCAGGATTGTAGGAAAGAGGGAACACGTGCGCCGGCAAACAATTCCACAGCCTGACGGTGCGGCACAGAAACGAATTTGAGAACCGTTTGGTTCGCGCCGGGATGGTGTGGACCGTCAAGCTATGGCTTCGCAAGCAGCCTTTGCGGTCTATGATGAATTTGTGCATATATTAGTTCTATTTTATCATCCATATCTAACTCACAACTCATGGGCCCTCTTCTTTAGTCTGCATATTACTTATCTATCTTTTTTTTCTTTTGTATTTTTTTTTCTCAATTCTGGGATTTCCGAGTTAAATGTCAAGTCCTTAATCATCAGTAATTTTCCGCAGAACTGTCTCCTAACATAATTCCAACATGTATTTCTCGTGAAGTTATGAGGCGTCCCATACTAAAGTATATCCCGGTTTTGCCTTCCTACTTCTCCATTTTATCATAGCATTGTACGTTGCCAATGGCTATTTTAAGTCCGTCTCAATATTTATACTAATATATAGAGCTCACGGGTTTGTTCGTTTGTGTGGTTGAAACCACTTAGGCACTACTAGATCAAACCGAAAATGTACTCCGGTGTTGGATAGTCAATAAATCCCTCATTAAACAGTATTACCTGGATGTTCGAGCTTTGCTCGGCATTTTTTTTTGTTTTTTACTTTATTAAATGCACCCTTGAAGGAATTACTCCTCTAAAAGTCCTCTTGTACTTTCTACCATTTATAATTCCAATACAGTTCAACATGATCTTATTCTCCGTTACAAATTATTCCTAGTAGCGCTCCGCGGAATATACCGTACTTTACACAATACATTCTCTCTCGATTCAATACTCGCTCTATCCGGCAGCACATTAATCCATGATTCAAACAAACAGCCATATCCAAAACCAAACGCCAAACCACCAATCTCACCTACTATTTTCAAAGTTCCGACACACATCCCAATGAAACCTAATGGCTAATGCCACTCATTGGCTTAACACTGCTCAACAACGCCATCCACTGGGACATCTCTAGTGGCACTGCATGGTTATGCAGTCAGCTGCACACAATAAAACAAACAGTATTATCATTCGCCAATAGATGTTAGGAAGAGTAATATTATCAGTTTATACCTTTATTGCGTGAAGTGCGTGGTGGCCTGTTGGTAAACGGACTAGACGCGACTGCCAACATGTTCATGGTGGTCGCGGGTTCGAATCCCAGGGCACACCTCTGACTTTTCGGAGTCATGTGTGTATTGATAGTCAATCACCACGCACTAAAACGGTGAAGGAAAACATCGTGAGGAAACCTGCATACCATAGCGATTTTTAAAAAAATTCTATGGTATGTAAGTCCGCCAACCCGCACTAGGCCAGCGTGGTGGACTATATGGCCTAACCACTCTCAATCGTACTGTCGATTGTAGAGGAGGCCCGTGCCCTGCAGTGGGACGTATATGGGCTGATAGAGATACCTTTATTATTTATTTTCCAAAATGAATCCCAGCTAGATCGATTTATCGCCCCCGAAACCCTGTATACAAAATTTCATGAAAAATCGCTGGAGCGGTTTCCGAGATCCAGATTATATAGATATTTACATATATACAGGGTATATCAAGACTGCTACCGAAAACGAAGCCGGGTGGTAGTTAAAGCGACTTCAGACACAATGCAACAGAAAAAGTTGCAAAAAAAAGTGACAATTATTTTTTTGTTATTTTTTTCCTATGACCATATTTGGGTGGTAAATACATTTTTTCCTAAAATAATAGTGTATACCCTTTTATTTATAAATAATCTAAGGTATAAAAGTGTTTAAATTATTATTTTAACAAAAACTATGGATTTACCACCCAAACATGACGATATTTAAAAAATCATAAAAAATCGTTGTCGCGTTTCTTTGCGAAATTTTTAGTTGCATTGTGTTTGTAGTCACTAAAACTACCACCCGGCTTCGTTTTCGGTAGCAGTCTTGAGATACCCGGTATATATACAAGATTTCTCTTTTCTGACCAATTTTTTTTTTCTTTTTTTTTTCTATATAATGTTCATGTTGTCATGCTTAAAAATGTCTCACAGAGATAGCAATTGGTATAACATGTTCAATACCCTTTCGATTAATAAATATATATATTTTTGCTCTATAGTGTGTAAAATCAGCAAACATATCCCTGACAAAGAATCCACTTAATCTACTTCTAGAGTATAATTGTGAATATAATATCAAATTTGCTGCACTGAAGTCTCAAAACTCATTTTTCACTACGTGCAGAGAGCTTTTTTTTTTATTATTTTTTTTATTGCCAATCGCTATTATTCCAATTCCTCTCTAGTATCTCGGAATCAAGACAACTCTCAGTCCAACGGCGCTAGCATCATGCTTAACCATGGAGATATCAAATGGATTATTATTACTTAAAAGAGATATACTCAATTCTCTTAAATGAAGATTTTTAAGGATCAAAAGGTGATTGTTGAGATGAGCTCCCAGCGTCTATCATAGTATTTATTCGTGTTCCTACCTTTTTGTTTGATGTACACCGTCAAAGTTTTGTAATAATTGCTTTATTCGGAATTCTGTATAATATATTAATCCTAAAAACGTTACAATGTAATATAGTTGTCAGTGCGCTTCATATACAATTAAAACATCCTTTCACTTAGGAAACGTTCTGATAACTTTAAATAAGTGCTGCGACACGCGACAAAGTTCTCATATTATGTATTTTTATTCTGTACCATAACTACAATACCAGTATTTTTACCTTCTTAGATGTTTTATCATTTATTAGATTATGGTGTAATCGGAATCTATTAACCTTCTAATAACATATAATCATACATGTATTTCGTATGTTTTACTTTGTTTCAGTGCGAAATACACATCTATATTTTTTCATTTTTCCATATATTTTTTTTCGTCTATTATTATCATCTAGGAGTCTGCAGGCATTTGGTATAAAACAGTAAAATATTCCGTATAATTCACGTGCACCAATATACAACAAATACCTTCTCTTCTGAACATTAGTGTCCATACCGATCAACTCTGAATATACAATATACATATAAATATATCCAACCTCCTTTCTTAATGAACATACTGAATAGCAACTGAGCATAGGTTCTCATAACATTCAAAATTGTCGTAAGTTTATTGCGATTTAAACCATAGCATCATACTTCAATACCACCTGTCAACTGTCGAACTTAAATACCTAGTATCGAAATCGAAAATAACACCATCGTCGAAATTTGTTACCAACTTGATATGTATCGCAATTCAATGCAGTTTTATACATTTATCACAATTTAATACATTTTACACATTTATCCCAATTAAATGTCACTTACACATTTGTCCCAATTTAATGCCATTTTACAAATTTATTGCAATTTAATGCCGTTTTACCAATTTATCTCAATTTAAAGCCGTTTTACAAATTTATTTCAATTCAATGCCGTTTACCAATTTATCGCAATTTAAAGCCGTTTTACAAATTTATCGCAATTTGATGCCGTTTTACACATTTATTGCAATTCAATGCCGTTTTACATTATTGCAATTCAATGTCATTTCACACATTTATCGCAATTTAATGCGAATGTAGCCTTTACGCTACTTGCAATTTAATGCCAATGTAGCCTTTTCGCTAGTCGCAATTTAGGTAATGTCAATGTAGCCTTTTCACTACTCGCAATTTAATGCCAATGTAGTCTTTTCATTACTCGCAATTTAATGCCAATGTAGCCTTTTCGCTACTCGCAATTTAATGCCAATGTAGCCTTTTCGCTACTCGCAATTTAATGCCAATATAGCCTTTTCGCTACTCGCAATTTAATGCCAATGTAGTCAATGCTACTCGCAATTTAATGCCAATGTAGTCAATGCTACCGCAATCCAATGCCAATGTTCCGGACGATCTTTGCTATTTGTTGCCAATGTTACAGCGCGTCTACACTATCGCCAATCACGTGCCACGGTACATTCGGCAACCTTCGTCACAAATATTGCATTTTTCCAAAAGATCGTATCCAGGATATGCGACATGCTACACGTGCGTTAAATTACACATTCCACGCTAGTGTTACTAGAGTCGTCATTCCTTCATCCAGCACATGAATAAAAGTTACTGAGGGTGGTTGATTTTAAATGATTAATTATTAGGCATGACAAATTCCATAATATGTAACTCTGTTTGCTTCATACATAAAAACATTTCGTACAACAAAACCTGACAGTATACTGCCGTTTTAAATGAATCGCGCAGAGTCGTCACTACGCAATGGCGTATTATGAGTCGAAACGCAGAGCTCCACTCGCGTCAAAACGCACATAATATGCTTAAGGTATTACTTCAGTAGCCTGCGCCTTTCATTGTCCGTAGTTGATACTGGCCATTGTGTGTACGAGCTACAACATACGTACATAAATAAACTCATATATATATTTTTTTTTTCTGACTTTTTGTCCAACCCGGGTCTCAAACCCGAGACCCGAGCACCTCAATCACATGACACATCGCAATATAACCGCGCCATACCGAGGGTATGTTTATATCAATACAGGGTATATCAAGACTGCTACCGAAAACGAAGCCGGGTGGTAGTTTAAGCGACTTCAGACACAATGCAACAGAAAAAGTTGCAAAAAAAAGCGACAATTTTTTTTTTGTTATTTTTTTCCTATGGCCATATTTGGGTAGTAAATACATTTTTTCCTAAAATAATAGTATATACCCTTTTATTTATAAATACTCTAAGGTATAAAAGAGTTTAAATTATTATTTTAGCAAAAACTATGGATTTACCACCCAAAAATGACGATATTTAAAAAATCATAAAAAATAATTGTCACGATTCTAGGCGAAATTTTTAATTGCATTGTGTTTGTAGCCACTAAAACTACCACCCGGCTTCGTTTTCGGTAGCACTCTTGAGATACCCGGTATATTAGTTATCAATGTATATTCTCATATTTTAATTAGGTATAGTTTGTATATAATTCTCATAATTAAAACATATAATCACATTTTAAAAATGATATTAATATTTATGTACTAATTATTCCATACCTGCAACTCGTAAGGCATTACAATTAATGCTTCCTTAGTCTCGCCATCACGACGACGCATTGTCAATAAGCGACGCCTCTGATTGGTTGTTAAATCTAGATGGCTTAGAATTAATCAATTGAGCAACTGATATAAAAATAATATGTCTGTAAATCAAAATTTGTTTGTAATTGAAACAAACCGCATACAAATTTATAAAATAAATATATATTTATATATATATCAATCTCTACCCTGCTTTATAGGATTTATTCATTAAATTATAAATTAAATCTCGTACCATCTAGATAAGACGTTCTTTGTAAAAAACGTGTCCCACCCAAGTGCGGTGCATGCACCGCACACGAATCAGTCTGCCGCGTGACGGCCGCGCAACAGTACGCCTCTTTGCTTATATTTAAAAGTAATTTATTTTGATTTTCCCCGTCAAACCGACAGCGAAATTTTCTGAAGTTACAATATAATTAAAGCATACAATTTAAGTGATAAAATATTGCAGTATAATGCCGATAATACAGATATTTTATTTATTATTGGATTAAATATTTGTATAGCTCATTAGAAATACAAGATGACCTTCTGAATCGTATGTCTCATTCCCGCGCACAAAAATTGCTCGTCGAGTGAGAGAGACGAACTATATTAGATATAGATTATTCATAGGACATTCATATCAGTTGACCAAATAGGCATAAACTATTCGAATACATAACAAATACAGATATGTAGGAAAAATGTAGTTTAAAAATTGATTTCAGTATTTCATTTTAATTTTATGTTGTTAATTAATAACACAAAATATGTGTGTTGTATGTATGTTTTGAAACAGTGGACAGTTTTTAGAGCCTATTTCTTTATATGAATTACCTAATGGACTACGTTGGAATTTGGATCCCATTGAATGTTATTAAAGACTATAATATCACTTAAAATTGTTTTAGATTCTTACGCGTTGTTACGAAAGGGGGAGGTCTCTCTAATATAAATGTCTGTTGTTTCATTATCTTATTGTAAAACTGTGATGAAGTTGTACACTTTTTAGTTTAATTTAGATAATTTTCATGAATTATTCACGTAAATAAAAATCATTACAAAATATATAATTGCTATGATAGCATTCATACTTAGGCAGTATATTGGAAAAGCTATAATTGATTTGAACTGTCTCTTCTGTCTAATAATCTTTGATAATAATTTGTAATGTTCAAGTAAACGTGCTAGATGTCGCTACTGAGTTTTGACAAATATGGGACAAATAGTTTCTATGACGCGTCGCGTCTATCGGTAGATTATAAGTCAATGCGTACCATAAATATCCATCAACAGCAATTATTTCCACCAACAATTTTATTTTAATATAAATAAATTAAATACTAGGAGTTGATGTGACAGCGGTCACATTCTATCATTTTCTTCTTTATTTATTTGATAATTACATCGTTAAAAGAAATGGAAAGTTATAGAACAATAATTTACTCACCTGTCAGTATCAAAGTATGACCTACATTTAAAAATATCGATTTATTGCATTGTTTGAGATATATCTCCATATTATAAACAATTAAAATTTACATACGTAATTGTGGTGTATGCATGGAGTTTACAATTTAATCCATGGTTCGAAGCTAACTTTTATAATTCCTTCCGCCATTTTTTATTTGTGTCCCGCCAATTAGGTACTAGATTATTACGAGACAGCATTTTATTTACTCACAGTCATCGATATCAAAGTTACACTAGATAAGACGTTCTTTGTAACAAACGTGTCCCAAACCCAAGTGCGGTGCAATCACCGCACACGAATCAGTTTGCCGCGTGACGGCCGCGCAATAGTACGCCTCTTTGTTTATATTTATAAGTAAATTAATTTTTAATTTTCTCCGTCAAACCGACAGCGAAATTTTCTGAAGTTACAATATAATTCAAGAATACAACGTAAGTGATATAATATTGCAGAATAATGCCGATAATACAGATATTTTATTTATTAATGGATTAAATATATTTTAGAGCTCGTTAAAATACAAGGTGAGCTCTTTAATCGTATATCTCATTTCCGCGCATAAAATTGCCCGTCGAGTGAGAGAGACGAACCATATAAGATATAGATTATTCAAGGGACATTCATATTAGTGGACCAAATAGGCATAAACTATTCGAATACATTACAAATACAAATATGTAGGAAGAATGTAGTTGCAAATTGATTTCAGTATTTTATTTTAATCATATGTTGTTAATTAATAACTCAAAATATGTGTGTTGTATGTATGTTTTGAAACAGTGGATAGTATTTAGACCCTATTTCTTAATATGAATAACTTAATGGACTATTCGAACCCATTGTTATTAAAGACTAATATCATTTAAAATTGTTTTATATTCTTCCGCGTCGGTTACGAAAAAAGGAGATCTCTATAATATTTGTCCAGAATTATTGAAATGGATATAAGTGGCTACCATGAGAACATACCTATATTTGTTCAATTCATTTTCGACACGAATATTTCAGATATTCCAAATGCGGTACATATTTTTGAAAACTTCTGGTGTACCATTCCTTTTATCTATTAGTCTCGAAAAAAGCTTATCAGCTTGTTAAAAATTCATAAATTTTATTATAATAAATGTCAGACTGATTGTACACTGATTGACTGCTTGACAGACTTGTACACTTGTAAGAGTATTTTAATTTCATTTACATCATTTCCATGAATTATTCACGTAAATAAAAAAAAAACATTACAAATATATTATTGCTATGACGGTATTTATACTTAGGCAGTATCTTAGGCAAAGCTATTATTTACATGAACTGTCTTGTCTGTCTAATAATCTTTGATCATAATTTGTGATATTCAAGTAAACTTACTAGATGTCGCTACTGAGCTTTTGTCAAATACGGGACAATTATTTTCTATGACGTGCCTCGTCTATCGTAGATTATAAGTCAATGCTCACAGTAATGTAACAGAATTAAACACATCCAATTTATTGAAATGTGAAGAGAAAAAAATACCACTCCCAACATTTCGACAACAGCATGACAATACGCATTCAAGATCGTCGCTGATCAATAATTGGGAATTACTAAAAATACAATAATTTCCACTCACAATTCACCTCGTCGCCACATGTGATAGTCACTATTTACGGTTAATATGTGTAACATTGTAGTAGAATACAATTATTAATATTTATCGGCTCGTTTGCTATACACCACGTCTTCACACCCCGTTCCGTCCTCCACGTCTATGATCTATCCCCTTCTATATCTATCTCACTCACCCTTGGTTCGCGTAGTGTATAGTTCGAGACGACAGATGCTGAGAGTATGAATTTATCAATACACTACAAAAATATAGCAGGAAATAAGGTTAGAAGGCGCCTGCCATTTTATTCAACAGATGACTTTTAGCCAAGACGAGCAAGTTGCTTTTTCACATGCCATTCCACTGCACTCGGTATTCTGACTTTTTGACAATTGAGTCTAGTAATGCCTAATATCCACTATGTATTTATAAAGAGTTAAAGAGTGCTTCTAAAATCTAATGTAATGGCGGAAAATATTATTAGAGCAATGTTGTCGGAGTGAGACCCGAGTGGGCTGACGGCATTCCAGAGTGTAATATAACTCTAAACTAAAGTATCAATATTGTGGTGTAACTTGTACATTTAATATGTTAAAGGTTGAAGAGCTTCTTAAACGACATGATTTATTCAGTGGCGTGCAAAGTAAATACTTAATAGCAAGTAATAAATATTTATTTTAAAATTCCTTTTAAATTATGTATAGTAGGTACTTACGTCTCCGTTGTTAAAACGAACTCGGAGACTATGTAAATACATTTGTTCGTTTGAAAAGACATATACTTCTTCTGAGCTTGTTTGTATAAGAGGACTCTTTCAAGAAAACGTCATGTACGTACAAATATAGAAAATATATTAAATTAAATATTTCCATCGAAGATTTTTTATATTATTACTATTCATTTTCAAATTACACATTTTATTATGGAGAGAGATATCTTGTCTTCTTAATTTATAAAAGAAAATCTTATTTCAGTACAAAGTGATGTTAGGCGTAGTTTAAACCAAAAAGTATATCTACTGGAAATATAAAACTAGTATTAAAATAGTACAGGTAGCCTATCTCAGTAATTTACCTCATGAAGTTAAATTCTAAGTTAGGAATTTATAGGATATCCCTTCATTTTACCAAGGACTCATTTTTTATGGCATTGAATGGCCTCATGATAAGCGATACCAAGCAAAACGAAACACAATGCTTAGTATTTGACTGCGCTGGCAATCCTGAGACCTATATTGTTCAGTCTCAATAATATGTCCAGTAGCTCCTCTGGCAACAATGTCCTTTAAACCGGAACACAACAGTCTAGTTACACTGCTGCTTGAATGGCAAAACAGAAAATGCGATGGTGATGACATGAGACACCTAACACTGGGAAAATTTGCCATTTTGCACCTTTATTTACCATCAGTGGCGTAACAATAGGGTGGCATAGTGCGTAAAATGCCACGGGCCCCCGGTCTTAGGGGTCCCCGGCCTGGCATGGCAGGGCCCTGGTCCAACTGGGTCTCAGGCCCAACGGCCCCGGCGCGATTGGATCTCGGGCTCAAGTCCAACAGGGTGTAAGCAGAGAAGAATGTAACATTAATTTATAATAATAAATAATTGGCTACATTTTTAACTTTACAATAATTTCACCATAATATTTGATTTAAATGTTTTGTTTTTGTTTCATTAAAGTTTAAACATAGTTAGAAACCAATAAATTACAATTTAATGAATATTGAGGTAATATTTTCAAAATCTATATATTAATACGTGATGCAAAAACTTTGGACCCCTTTTTACGAAAATTGCGCGGACGCAGGAGCATAAAATTTAGCACACTTATAGTTTATGTGTAGGAGAAGTATTGTATTGTATTGTATCAGCCCATATACGTCCCACTGCAGGGCATGGGCCTACTCTACAATCCAAAGTACGATTGAGAGTGGTTAGGCCATATAGTCCACCACGCTGGCCTAGTGCGGGTTGGCGGACATACATACCATAGAAATTCTTATAAATCGCTATGGTATGCAGGTTTCCTCACGATGTTTTCCTTCACCGTTTTAGTGCGTGGTGATTGACTGTCAATACACACATGACTCCGAAAAGTCAGAGGTGTGCCTGGGATTTGAACCCGCGACCACCGTGAACATGTTGGCAGCCGCGTCTAGTCCGTTTACCAACAAGCCACCACGCACTTAGGAGAAGTGCAGAACGCTAATATTTTTCAATAATAATGCTTATAAAGTACATTAAATCAAAAAATAAAACATTACACACACTCTCATGCATTTCACACACACATACATACACAAGTATTTGTACACCCATGTTGTACACGCATACATATTCTGGTGTCAAATTGTTTCTTTTCTTTTCATTTTGTTCTTCTGACAAAGACATATAAAAAAAAATATTTGCCTCATTTAATATAAAAATGATTTTAATAATAATGCATGAAAAGTACATTAAATCAATAAATAAAACATTACACCAGTATGCATTTGACACACGCATACACAAGTATTTGTACACGTATACATACTCTTTGGTCAAATTGTTTCTTTTGTTTATTATAGACATAGTAGAATGTCAAACAGAAAAGTTTGTTTACTGTCATTGAGGTATTACAACTTTACTGTGGTTTTATTGAATGTCAAACAGAAAAGTTGTATTTGACGAATACTACGTGAAATACTGAGCGCTTATAAAAATGGGTGTAGCAGTAAGATACATTTAAATGTACACGGACTATCATTATATGCATAAAGAAAGTTCTGTAGAGGCAAACTGCAATAATAACATTCAGGTACAAAAAAAATATAATTTGCTATTGCTGGTTCAAAGCAATTATTGTAGTTTACGATTTCAGTAATTGCATATACTTCAGGATAAATAAGTGATTTTGAGAGATACGTACATTTAAATGTGCACGAATTATCAGAATAACAACATCATCATATAGGTAAAAACTTTTTCTCTTCTTGATTTGGTCGAATTTCGACCACTGGGCGACCACTAGTAAATATAAATATGCCTTGTGCTAGAAACTAAGTGGTAGTGAAAACGAAAGAGAAAGAAGAAGTCTGAGGCAATAATTAAAAAAATACCTAAAATAAGTCATTACTTTGGAAATGAGCAATTTATTGATGAAAAAGCGAGTAAACAGAGTCCCAGAAATGAACGAATGAACGAAACTATAAATTCCATAATAGCAAATCTCGGCGATAGTGAATATTCAGAATCAACACAATCACAAACTAGTACGAACAAAAATGAAATTGAACCATATTAATGGGAGTGGAAAATATTAAAACTCCACAGGTTACAGGCGAGTTTAAAACTAAAAAAAGCCGAAGTGAAACGATTTGTAATTGAGAAAGGTCATTGTCAGCCCAATGACCCCTTCATATCAGACAATAAATATAAATAGTAAAAAAAAAATATAAATAAATGTAGACGACGTTTCCCTGACGATATAGTCTTGATGGCGGAATCGCTGGAGGAGTTGCAACAGATTCTGCATGGCACTGGCTTCAGCCTCACAGCGAATAGATCATAAAATTAACTTCGACAAAAACAAAGTAATTATCAACTACCACATTGAGCCAATCAGTCGCTGTATGTGGCCACCAGCTCGAAGTTGTTCCGAATATGCCTACCTGGGGCAGATCCTTGCGGCGGGTTAGGCCGCCCGCAGGTAGGGGTAGGCATGTAAATGAGAACTCAGGGTAATTTCGTGGTTCGGGCTTTAATAAATTCGCATCACTATTTACACCCGGCACTGTTGCTGATGGTATGCAACAGGAGTCACTGGCCTTCACTGGACACTGATCCGGGTCTTCGGCACGTGGCGGAACCCGGCGACAGCTCGCCGGCGAATTTTGCTGCCACGTGGCCGGACACGGTGCGCAGGTCAGCGGCGCGGCGCAGGCTCGGCTACAGTCAGGCAGTTCGTACGTCAAATTTGACAGATGTTAGAAATGAATCAACCAATCAGCGCAACGGAGGCGTTGATTGGCATAGACAATAGGATTTATGCCGACTATTGAACCATAGACCGCAAATATTAGAGGTGACACTCTCACAACGTCACATCCTTTAACAAGGTAGTTCAACAGTTTTGAGAAAGAGGCTACGTGGAGGTTCCAGCTGGGCTGGGCAGTATTTGCAAACTACGTTGAGTCTTTGCGTCACCTTTACCACAAAGGTTGAAAAGCGAAAGTTTTCAACCAGTGCGTCCTACCTGTCATGACCTACGGTACTGAGACTTGGTCACTCACAGTACGACTGGTCCACTAGCTTATGATTGCTCAGCGATTTATGAAGCGTGCTATGCTCGAAGTCACTTTGACGGATAAGATTCGTAATGAACTTATCCGTACAAGAACCTTAGTTATAGGCAGCAAACAGAATTAGCAAGATGAAGTAGCAGTGCGCTGACCATATCTGTCGAAAAACCGATGACCGTTGGAGTAAACATATTTTTGAGAGGAGACCGCGTCTCAGCTAACGCCCTCCAGCTAGGTGTAGTGATGATTTGCAAAAGGTCGTTGCTCGATGCTGGATGCGACAAGCTGACTGTGAAATGGTGCAATTTGGAACAGGCCTATGTCCAGCAGTGGACAATAAAATAATGAAGATGAATAAACAAAATGTTTGAGTTGAGGGTTATGACGACTGGAAACAAATTAATTCAATAGAGAGACAAGAAATACCGAAAATTCACTTGGATTCATGTTTTTTGTATGAAAAATACCAGTTACATTGGACATTACAAGAGGAGCAACAAACCATATAAAAAAGAAACATATTTTGGCGCCAAGAACTGACTATACTCCTCGAAGTTACTAATTCAGCTTTTCGTGACCATAGAGATAACGCAGCAATAAAGGAACTTTTTTGAGTTGTTTCTAGCAAAATATGACCCTGATTTAGAGGAATGGTTAAATAAGTTAATTGTATCAGCACATATACGTCCCACTGCAAGGCACGGGCCTACTCTACAATCGAGAGTACGATTGAGAGTGGTTAGGCCATATATATTGCACCTGATGGAACGTGCCAATGCCGCCCAGGCAGAGTATCCATTGGCATCGGACGGCAGTCCCATGCCAATGGAAACAATTATGCCGGCCTGCTAAGGTGCCTCTTCACACCGCGGCGGAAGGACCCTGGATTGTAGGAAGGAGGGAACACGTGCGCCGGCAAACAATTCCACAGCCTGACGGTGCGGCACAAAAACGAATTTGAGAACCGTTTGGTTCGCGCCGGGATGGTGTGGACCGTCAAGCTATGGCTTCGCAAGCCAGCACGCGTGGTTCTGGTTAGGAATGGAGAGGAGGGGAGCAAGTTGAACAATTCTTCAGAGCACTCACCGTGATACAGGCGGTAGAACACACTTAGAGAGGCGACATCTCTCCGGAGTTGTAGCGACTCTAAGTTGGTTGTAACGTCTGCATCATTCACAATGCGGATGGCCCGCCGCTGCAATCCATCCAAGGCATCGAGCAGGAACTGGGCGGATCCATCCCAGAGGTGCGAGCAGTACTCCATACCCAATACTCCAATTTACTGGTGGTAGGTCTCTCATATGTGAGAGGCCATCTGGGTAGGTACCACCGCAATGTCTATTTCTCCCGTGAAACAACACTGCTTAAATGCACTGTTGTGTTTCGGATTGAAGGACATTGTAGCCAGAGCAACTACTGGACATATTGAGACTTAACATCTTATGTCTCAGGATGGCGAGCGCAGTGGAATATTGCTACTGTTCATGAGCGGTCGTATCGCTTACCATCAGGCGAACGGCTTGCTCGTCTCGCCATTCAATGCAATAAAAAAAAAAAAAAAAAAAAATACCCGGCCGGACCTGCGCTTTATATAAGCGACAAAGCTGACCGGGCGTGAAAAACCGACGCACCCTGTTCAGGACTCCAACCCTGCGTGATGTGGCAGATATTACGCCCTCGATGTGATTCCTTGGATTGAGATCACAGCGGAAATCCACACCAAGGATACTCAGGTCATTCCGCACTGAGAGGGGAGTACTCTGAAGAATGGGGAGGGGAGAGAACGGGGATTTTTTGCACGTGAACGCACACACCTGGGTTTTCTTGGCATTGAACTCAACCATATTCCTGGAACCCCATGTAGAAATGAGATCCAAGGTCCGGTTGAATTCAATGACAAGATCTTCGCGTCCCTTCACAGTTTCGACACGGCAACCTGGAGGCCCGCAGTGGTATCGCCCATGAACCGTGCTGTCATCTGCATAGCAAGCGACAACATGTCATTGATATGCAGAATAAACAAGGTGGGCGACAGTACCGAGCCCTGAGGAACTCCGGCATTTACCGACATGAGCGCCGAAGCGTGTCCGTCAACGACTACACGTATTCTACGCCCATGCAGAAAGCCGGAAATCCACGAACACAGGTTGCCGGGTAGACCGTATGCCGGAAGCTTGGACAGAAGACCACGGTGCCAGACCCTATCAAACGCCTTGGCAATGTCGAGGCTCACAGCAAGAGCCTCGCCACGCCGGTCAATCGCCTCACCCTAGCGATGCAGGACAAACGCTAGAAGATTACCCGTCGATCGATTATGACGGAATCCGTATTGTCGGTCACTAATCAACGAGTGATCCTCCAGGTAGCGGACCAAATGAGCGTTTATGATCCGCTCCATGACCTTACACATCACTGAGGTGATAGCGATAGGGCGGTAATTGGTAGGGTCCGATCGATCACCCTTTTTGGGGATTGGTTGCACATTGGCCTCCCTCCAAGATTCCGGCACAACACCTGTGCGGTAGGACGCTCGGTAGAGGCGAGTCAGTGCTGGAGACAACTCGGCTGCACAAGCCCTTAAAACCTCCGCTGGTATCCCATCCGGGCCACTGGCTTTCCGCACATCGAGAGACCGTAACTCACGCCGCACATCACACTGCCTGATGCGAATATCTGCCATTGAGAAACCGCAATCAGGCAGTGTAGGCAGTGACTGGGAACCACGGTCTTCGAGGCGGGAATTAGCCGCAAAGAGATTTGCCAGCAAGGCAGCCTTCTCTTGCGGCTTGTGGGCCAGCGACCCTTCTGGGTACCTCAGCGGCGGCAACGCTGGACGGCAGAAGTTAGATTGAACGGCCCTGGCCAACCTCCAATAAGCACGACTGCTAGTTGGGTGATCGGCCAACGCACGCCCAATCCTGCTAATGCGCTGGGCATCCGCCCTAACGTAGGCCTTCTTGCAGGCCTTGGAGCCACGGTTGTAGGCTTCTTTGAGGGAACTGATATTGGGATCCTTCATGGCGCGACCCCTGATCCAAGCGCGATACGCCGCCTGTTTGTCACCGACAGCATCGGCGCATGCACGATATAACCAGGAGCGTCCACGGCCCTTACTGGCGATCTCAGAGGAAGGAATGTAATATTCCATTCCAAGTCTGATCTCGTCAGCAATAGCGTTGGCACTCGCTGAGGGATCTTTACCCTCAAAGCAGCGCTGCCTCCAAGAGATGGATGCGAAATATTCCCGCATACCGTCCCAATCTGCCGACGAGTAATGCCAGACCCTTCGCCTAACCTGCACGGGACGTGGAGGTGATGCGATCGGTACTGACGACCCAACCAGGCAGTGATCGGAAGTGCCCAGAGGCGCACTAACGGTCACACGATACCCGGCTGGGTGACTCGCCAGCAGAAGGTCCAGCAGAGAAGGCGCATGACTCGCCACATCCGGGATCCTGGTGGGCTGGTTCACCAGTTGTGTCAAGTCATGAGTCAGAGCGAATGCATGGGCAGCTCTGCCAGCATGATCAGTCTTGGAGGAGCCCAGCCACAGTTCGTGATGAGCATTGAAATCCCCCCAAGACCACCATTTCGGCCGACGGGAACTGCGCCTGCGCGTCATCAGCCGCCTGGCTAAGATACCTGAACAGCCGAGTCGTCTCATCGTCCCCGTTGTGAGACCTGTAAAGGCACACGTAGATGCGGCTCAAGGAACCTAGATCCACGTGCACCCACAGAGCGGAGAAGGAGGGGTCCTCCATGCAGTGCAAACGGCGACAGCAGATGTCCGACCGAACATACAAGCATACCCCGGCTTTAGGCTTGAAGTTTACTTCAAGCGAATAACCGGGATACAACAGGTAACAATTATCGGTCGGACAACGAATCTGCGTCTCCGTTAGGAAGAGCAAAGCAGGCCGGGCCGTCTCGAGATGGTGTTGGACGGCATTGAGGTTCGTATGGAGTCCGCGGATGTTAGTGAACTCCATAGTGAACGCGGTGGTGGGGTTAAGCACCGCTGAAGGACCTGCTCTGTTAGGTTGCACTGTCATTGTAGAAAGGATGGGATTGGTGAAGAGGCAACGAGGAGCTTAAGTTCGGGCACTAAGAAGGCCGAATGGGCACCGGCACGAAAGGGTCGGCAGGAAGCGAATTGATCCGCCGGACGGAAGGGCCCCCGTACCCTCCCGGGATGGGCCGCCGGGACCCCACTTCCGGTCACCAACCGGCACGACGGACCCACCCAAGATTATGCGCGGCATGGTGAGGCAGCCTCTTGAGGTGGTTAGCCCCGATTGGGCCCCTGTACTATACCGCGGGCGGCCAGCGGACAACCGTTTCTACGGGTCTCCCTGGCCGGCGGATCAACTTTCCTCCCTTCGACATAGGACCGAAAATACCCACACGGTACATCCTCATGCCCGGGCTCAAGACCCTCGAAGAAACCGGAAAACCACTGGCTGATCCCGGAACGCGACCCCCTTACGGAGATCACTATGGCGGTCTTTACGCCTCGTGGACGGTGGTAGCTACCCGGGCGGACACATAAGTCCTACCACCACTAAATTATATATTTTGCTGTTGTGGGGCCTAAGTTTACTTCATTGTCATTGATACAACTCAAGATAAGTTTTTTAGTACCGTGTGGCAGAAAGAAATGAAAATGGAAATCCAAAAGCTCTCTTTAATCGTTATTAGAGAATCCTTTTCAGATTTCATGAAATTAGTTATGTCCAAAATCCGATGAGAAATATGAAGCCATTTGATTAAAAAGGTACTGTATCATCTCATATGAGTCCCGCTACAGGGCACGGGCCATAATATCTACCACGCTGACCTAGTGCGGACTAGCGGACTTAACGTAGCATAGAAATTCTTACAAATCGCTATGGTATGCAGGTTTCTTCACGTTTTTTTGTGTGCGTGCAATGCGTGGTGATTGACTATCAATACACGCATGATTCCGAACATTCAGAGGTGTGCCCTGGGATTCGATCCCGAGACGACCATGAAAATGTTGACGGCTACGTCTGGTCCGTTTACAAATAGGCCACCTTAACAAAATATTCATAAAAACGAAATTACAATATTAAGTTTTTTTTACATATACGAAGGGCCCCATTTGATGAACTTTGCCACGGGCCCCCGATGGTAGTTACGCCACTGTTTACCATCTTCTGTATCTGCGAATAGTTAAAGTGCTTTTAGACATAAAAATATACCCAATCCATTGTGCTCAAGCTTGTTGATACCTAGGTAGATTTTTCAATGTAAAGTTTTGACAGAACTTTATATTTATTTGACACTGGGTTTAATTATTTTAGGTTAAAATATAACAATCTAAATCGTTTCTTTAGTGCTTGAATCTCAATTGCTTTAACTTGTCTATTTGACAACCATCTAAAACAGATAATTGCTCAAAACAACTATTCTATCTTGTTTCGAAATCAGATTTTCCATCCTACCCACAAATCGGTAACAAATATTTACTATCAAAAATACTTTACATCTTTATTTCAAGAACAGGAATTCACCCCTGCTGGAGCGTGATAGCGAAATGAGCACGAAGATATTATTTTTGCGCTAGCAATAATATTTTGAAGTACTGTTATTTTTAGAATATTTAGAATGCAAGTACCAAATTTTACATCTTTATAATCCATTCTACCTACTGGGCATATGTTCAATACATTGAAATTAAGTATAAAAGAGCTTTGTCTCTTCATAATATGCTCGTCGTATGTCACACCATTTGGGATATTTAGAAAGTGTATCTAGCCCTACCTCCCTCCTCCTAGCCTCTTACCCTACATTCAATGACAGTGTATATCGACGGGTGCATTGGTAGAGTTGATTTTAATTGTTTCTTAATAGAATTAATTTGCTTAAGTCCGGAACAGTCTTACCAGCATTTTCCTATAAATATATCCAAGTGAAGATCCGTGACATTGGTTAGGCTACGCCTAGTTTGGGAACCTCTGGTACAGCTAGAATTTAAGTTCTAAAAGATTTAAAAAAAAAAGAAAGAAAGAAAGAAGAATTTTTTGTTGGACAATAAACATATTGGACATAGAAATACAAACAAAACAGATAACACAAGTGAGACACAAACACTAAAAATAATTATCATTTGGCCAACAATGGACCTCGCATTCAGCTAAATGCTTCGGTAATGCATAAGCAGTACCGCAGCGCTGATTTTCAATGCGAGGACCAAGTGACGTTCAGATGCTTAGTCATTAATCTGACTTGAATTAAAACGTTAAAAAAAATAATGTATAATAATAATAACAATTGGGAAAACAAAATAACCAAATTAAAGAACACTAAAAACTTAAACAAAACACAAATATAAAATTAAATGGTACTCAATTTCAGGTATGTATATGTGTTTTATAAATATACCCATGTAAATGCATTTGCGTCATCATCATCATCATCATCATATCAGCCACAGGAAGTCCACTGCTGAACATAGGCCTCCCCCAAGGATCTCCACAATGACCTGTTGGAAGCGGCCTGCATCCAGCGACTTCCCGCAACGTTAGTCAGATCGACCGTCCACCTTGTAGGCGGGCGTCCGACATTTCGCTTCCCTGTACGTGGCCTCCACTCGAGAACCTTTCGGCCCCAACGGCCATCGGTTCTACGAGCTATGTGCCCGGCCCACTGCCACTTCAACTTGCCAATCCTATGGGCTATGTCGGTAACCTTGGTTCGTCTAAGGATCTCCTCATTTCTGATTCGATCTCGTAGGGAAACACCGAGCATTGCAACAATTTTCTATGTGACGATGACTTACAGACTATCCTTACTAATATAATAAATTATAGTGTTATATCAATATTTTAATGTTATTTGAAAATATTCAATATGTTTACTTTACTTTTTCGGTTAAAAGTAGAATTTGCACCCTATAAGAAAAGTTTGTAGTTTCTTGAAGCAGTTCACAGACACATTCGTTCGGAATGCAACTTGTCTGTAGCTTTAACTTTCCGACCCCTATTTGAACGCGCTCATGCTCAAACTTTACTTTAAAGAACTAACATTTAGCACGTCCAGAATTTTTGAATTTGATATATGTTTGGTCTATATAAAACTACTTTTTTTTATCAGAGTGCGTGGTGGCCTGTTGGTAAACGGACTAGACGCGACTGCCAACATTTTCACGGTGGTCGCGGGTTCAAATCCCAGGGCACACCTCTGACTTTTCGGAGTCATGTATGGATTGATAGTCAATCACCACGCACTAAAACAGTGAAGGAAAACATCGTGAGGAAACCTGCATACCATAGCGATTTATAAAATTTTCTATGGTATGTAAGTCCGCCAACCCGCACAAGGCCAGCGTGGTGGACTATATGGCCTAACCACTCTCAATCGTACTGTCGATTGTAGAGTAGGCCCGTGCCCTGCAGTGGGATGTATATGAGCTGATACAGATACAGATACAGACTTTTTTTATTGCAATGAATGGCAAGACGAGCATGTTGTTCGCATGATGGTAAGCAATACGACCGCTCATGGACAGTAGCAAAACCAAACAACACCTTGAATCACAAAGTAATGCTTGGTACTCCACTGCGCTCGCCGTCCTGAGACATAAGAAGCTAAGTCTCAATATGTTCAGTCGTTACTCTGGCTACTATGTCTTTCAAACCAATTGTGCATTTACACTGCTAATTGGCAGATAACTAAACTCATTTGCAAAAAAAACGGGCACCTAAGCAATGAACCATTTCAAATGTTACTATGGTTTGTTTGATAATTATAGGTAGTTTTACTTCCACAATTTTGTAAATTAATAAGCAAATAATCGTTTTCGTCAGTATTATCATAAAATTTTGATAAAATTTATGGGTTTTAATGCTAAAGTTCACTAGTAGTGTATGCTCGCTAGTAGTGCATATGCTCGTGAAGTAAAAGTTTACAAAGATTTTTGTTTGTTTTTTCTTTAATAAAGTAAAAGCAGATAAATGTTTAGTATCAAGTGTGACCTCCCCTAGCTGAAATCACAGCTTGAATTCGTCTGGGTATGCTAGCGAGGATATCCCAGATACTTGCTTGCGGAATACGTTCCCACTCCGCGGTAATCACATTCTTCAGCTCTCTAATGGTCTGCGGAGCCGGTTGTACTGATCTCACGCGTCGTTTCAGAACGTCCCAGACATGCTCTATAGGATTGAGGTCAGAACTTCGAGCTGGCCAATCCAAACGACGAATGCCGACCTCTTGCACATATGCTTCCACATCGCCAGACCGGTGGGCGCGAGCGTTGTCGTCCATAAAAATTGAGTCCTCGCCTAAAGCGGCCAATGCGGGTTGTGCATGAGGAATTAGAACTTCCGTTATGTATCGATGTCCAGTCAGTGAGCCGTTTTCAATGAAGACTAACTCTGTACGATCCATTGAATTTATTCCTGCCCAAAACATAACAGAGCCCCCACCATAAGGTGTGATTTCTTCAAAACAAGCGTTCTCCTCGTCTTCGTAGCACTCGCCGACGTCGATCTTCACCGAGCAGAGATATCCTGGCTTCATCGGAGAACAATACCCTATTCCAGTCTTCTTGAGTCCATGACTCACAATTTCGAGCAAACCTAAGCCTGGCAACTCTATGCTCACGGAGTAACTTAGGGCCGCGGGCCGGGCGATGACCGCGTATATTGGCCGCGAGAAGCCTCCTCCTGACCGTCCATAGATATAGTACATACAATATGCACATTTCTTACTTCTTCGAGGTTGTTCTTAAGGTCCACATACGAAGACTTGCGATTTCTCAATGCGCGACTCACAAGAAAACGATCATCCGTGGTTGGGTACATGGTTTTCTTCCAGAACCAAGCTCAATCCTATAGAGCATGTCTGGGACGTTCTGAAACGACGCGTGAGATCAGTACAACCGGCTCCGCAGACCATCAGAGAGCTGAAGAATGTGATTACCGCGGAGTGGGAACGTATTCCGCAAGCATTTATCCGGGATATCCTCGCTAGCATACCCAGACGAATTCAAGCAGTGATTTCAGCTAGAGGGGGTCACACTCTATACTAAACATTTATCTGCTTTTACTTTATTAAAGAAAAAACAAACAAAAATCTTTGTTAACTTTTATTTCACGCGCATATGCACTACTAGCGAGCATACACTACTAGTGAACTTTAGCATTAAAACCCATAATTTTTGTCAAAATTTTATGATAATACTGACGAAAACGATTATTTGCTTATTAGTTTACAAAATTGTGAAAGTAAAACTACCTATAATTATCAAACAAACCAATAGTAACATTTGAAATGGTTCATTGCATAGGTTTTTTTTGCAAATGAGTGTATTATAAGGATTTTATTGCCCAGTAGTTAGTCCACAAGTCTGTACTTTACGGCTTTCGTGGTCGCAAGGTAGACTGGCCACGAAAGTAGTTTTATTTCAATTTGTATATAAAGAACCGATATACATAAGTAATTACGTATAACTATAGTGGTCACCCGGCGATTGAAATTCTACCTTAATTCATTTTTTATTTTTTTATTTTTTTTGTTGCAGTGAATGGCGAGACGAGCGTGCCGTTCGCCTGATGGTAAGCGATACGACCGCTCATGAACAGTAGTACAACCAAACAACACCTTGAGTTACAAAGCAATGCTTGGCATTCCACTGCGCTCGCCATCCTGTGACATAAGATGTTAAGTCTCAATATGTCCAGTAGTTACTCTGGCTACAATGTCCTTCAATCCGAAACACAACAGTGCATTTAAACTGCTGTTTGACGGGAGAAATAGACATTGCGGTGGTACCCACCCAGGCAGCCTTTCACATATGAGAGACCTACCACCAGTAAAGTTAATAATAAAAAGTATGATGGAGGATCGCTTCCAACATTTATGACTACCGGTGTTACTCACCTCCTCTATAAATCTGGTAGTGCCACGGACCCAAAAAATTATAGACCTATTACATGCCTCCCTACCACATATAAACTTTTTACATCCATATTAAGGGCTAAAATAGCAAACCACTTCACCTCAAATAATATTCTTTTTCCAGGCCAAACTGGATGTAAGAGTGGGTCGCGTGGTACTAAAGAACTCCTTCTCATAGACATGACCATTTGCCAACAGGCTCGTCAAAATCGTAGAAATTTATCAGCTGCCTGGATTGATTATAAAAAGGCATTTGATTCGGTGCCCCATACTTGGCTCATGAGGGTGTTAAGTTTGTACAAAATTGATACAAACTTATGCACCTTTCTTGGGTCTTGTATGGGACAGTGGACCACTGTCCTTAGATATCCAGGTGGTATGGTTTCTCCTGATTGTGACGAGCCAATAAGAATCAAGCGGGGTATATTCCAGGGTGACAGTCTGAGTCCACTGTGGTTTTGCATGGCCCTGAATCCTCTTAGTACTCTGTTGGTGGATTCGGGGTTAGGCTACCGTCTTCGGAGAGGGACTGAGCCTATTTCTCACTTGCTTTACATGGATGATCTCAAGTTATTTGCATCAAAACAAACAGAATTGATTGAGTTGTTAAAAATAACTGAAAAATTTAGCAACTCAATTAATATGGAGTTTTGTGTAGATAAATGTGCGATTATCCATGTAAAGCGGGGGGAAGTTGCAGTCTCTGATGATGTACAAATCTCTGATGCTGTAAGACTCAGAGCCCTTTCCGAGACAGAAACTTACAAATATCTGGGTATACCAGACGCACTGGGTATTTTGAGTGCAGACGTAAAACAATCAGTGAAGGAGCGTTTCTTTGGCCGCCTGGCAAAAGTTCTGAACAGTCTTTTGTCAGGTGGGAACAAGATTCGCGCCTTCAACGGTTGGGTTATGCCTGTGCTTATGTACTCTTTTGGCATACTCAGATGGACTCAGACCGAATTGGACGCCCTAGATCGTAAAGTCCGGACTCTACTGACTGCACATCGTATGCATCATCCACGATCGTCAGTGATGAGATTGTACATCCCGCGGAGATGTGGGGGCCGAGGCATCCTTAATGCTAAGGACTTGCATAATCGCGAGGTGTGCAATCTCAGGGATTATTTCCTTCACAGTGACGTGGATATGCATAGGGTTGTAGTTAAGATAGATAAAGGACTCACCCCGCTCTCTTTGGCGAATGAGAACTGGCGGAAACCACTGGTGATGAGCACGAAAGATCGCGAGGAAGTATGGAAGAGCAAAGAGCTGCATGGTCGGTTCTATCGGGCCCTCCATGGACCTGATGTGGACCGACCTGCGTCTGTATCTTGGCTACGTTTCGGTAACCTCTTTGGGGAAACTGAGGGTTTTGTCTTTGCAATTATGGACGAAGTTATTAAGACGAACAACTATAGGAAATACATCCTGAAGGACGGTACGGTCGACATTTGTCGGGCATGCCACCGTCCGGGCGAGTCAATCAGGCATGTTATCTCCGGTTGTTCGTATCTTGCTAACGGCGAGTATTTGCATAGGCATAACCTAGTAGCCAAGATCATACATCAGCAAATTGCTCTTCGATATGGGCTTGTGACTCTTGAAATGCCATATTACCAGTACGTTCCACAACCAGTTCTTGAAAATGGTCATGCAACGCTATACTGGGATCGGTCTATTATCACAGACAGGACTATTGTCGCCAATAAGCCTGATATTGTGATAATAGATCGATTGGCGCGCCGGGCTATACTTGTTGACGTCACCATTCCGCATGACGTTAACCTCGTTAAAGCTGAAAAAGACAAATTGTCTAAGTATTTAGATTTGGTACACGAGGTTACCGATATGTGGGATGTGGACTCAACAGTTATTGTCCCGATTGTTGTTTCTGCACATGGACTGATGCCAAAGAGCTTCGACCAACATCTTCAGAGGCTCTCAATTGGTCGTTGGGTCAAGAGCCAGATCCAAAAGGCGGTATTGTTGGACACGGCACGCATAGTGAGGAGGTTCCTTACTTTGGATCCCTAACCGCCGGTGGCTTGGGTCTTGAGCCCCGCCACCGAAGGGTCATTACTTTTTTATATTTTTATACGACATAATGTTTTATATATATATATATATATATATATATGGTGTGTAAAAATGTAAAAAAGAATATTATGGAAATAAAGAGCAGTAAAAAAAAAAAAAGTACATGTATACAAGTAAATAAAACTTCAAGCCAAACTTTACTGGTGGTAGGTCTGTAGAGGTGTTGCCGTAGCGGCAGTTAAATGTTGCACTCGAGCCCTCCACTTATTTAACTCGGGCACAACAAAAGTGAATAATAAAGTCACAGTATGAAATAACAGGTGAACGCGATAGTAAATTATGTTATTGAGAGTCCAGTAGATTATTTAATGATATTTACAGCAAGATAAACAAAGTAACAACACTATATAACAAAAAGGTAGTAACGCGCGCGGCAGACGTCGACGGCTCACTGGTCCCTCACCGCTGCGCAGGCGCATCTACGTCACAGCTAAGTCGGCTGTCCCAAGACGCATAAGCGGAGCGTTTTATGAATCGCTAGTAGTATGGTACAAGTTGCCACATATTCCCCCTGGCCAGACCGTAACTACGGTCGATAGTAGTCAGGAAAATGATTTTTTCTGCCACTGCGTGTATGCCTTTCCTTTTCTTTCTCTGTAGATGGACCAGGAAGAGAAGTTGTTGGCGCGATGTCATCTTTCAGCGTGTATGCCGGCTTCAACCTGTCGACAGAGACGTTGATCTTCTTGTCCTTGATGAGTAGGGTGAAGAATTTCGGCTGTCGTTCTATGACCTTGAACGGTCCGGCGTAATGTGGCTCTAATGAAGTACGAACACGATCTTGCCGCAGAAAGACGTGAGAAGAAGTAGAAAGAGTGCGCGGAATATAAAAGGGTGACGTTGTATGCGATGAAGTAGGTTTGGGTGTTAGTTTAGTCATATAGGACCGAAGACGAGAGACGTATTGCGTTATGTCGGCAGTACTGCAGTCACCTTTCGGAGAAAGAAACTGGCCGGGCAAGGTCAATGATTCACCGTAGACCAATTCTGCTGGAGATGCACAAAGATCTTCTTTCCAAGTACTGCGTAGACCGAGGAGGACGAGGGGAAGAACCTCAGTCCATTGTGTGGAAGCGTGGCACATGATCACTGCTTTAAGTTGGCGATGCAGGCGCTCCACGATTCCGTTGGCTGCAGGATGGTAGGCAGTAGTGCGTAAATGGCTTGCACCAACCAAGTGAGTGAGAGCCTGGAATAGCTGACTCTCAAATTGGCGACCACGGTCTGTGGTCAACCGGGCAGGGCATCCAAATCTGGCTATCCAGCCAGACACGAGGGCAGTTGCGCAGGTCTTTGCAGTTATGTCCTTCAAGGGAATCGCCTCAGGCCAACGTGTAAATCGGTCGATGACTGTGAGGCAGTACCTGAAATCAATCGAAATTGGTAAAGGCCCTACAATGTCGATGTGTATATGGGAGAACCTCGAGGAAGGAGTTAGGAAAGAGGAAAGGGGAAAGATGGTATGGCGGGAAATTTTGCATTTTTGGCACTGTATGCATTGCCTTGACCACTCTCTACAGTCTTTCCGGATCCCTGGCCAAACAAATCTCTGTGTTACCAGTCGGACTGTAGCAGAACAACCGGGGTGATGTAGGTTGTGAATCATGTTGAAAACGGTTTTTCGTAGTTGTGGCGTAATATACGGTCGCGGAGATTGAGTACTCGTGTCGCAGTACACGGGCAAGTCAAAATCAATTGGTGGTATCTTCCTTAATTTGAGAGTGGAACCGTGTTTTAATAGGTCTTGCAGTTCTGGATCTGATTCCTGATATTCTACAAGATCCTGGTAGTTGACGCTATTTCTTCCTATCTCTTCCACACGAGATAAGGCATCTGCAACCACGTTTTCCGGACCGGGTATATACTTCACGTCAGTGGTAAACTGTGAAAAGTAGTCGAGGTACCTATATTGTCGTGGAGAAAATTTTTCCTTACTGGTTGAAAATGCGTAAGTGAGAGGCTTATGGTCCGTGAAGACGATAAAGTTCCTGGCTTCGACCATATAACGGAAATACTTGATGGCCTCATATACAGCTAACAGTTCTTTGTCGTATGGGCTGTACTTTTGCTGCGACGGTGAAAATTTATGCGAAAAAAAGCCTAAATTCTTCCAATCTTCACCGCATCGTTGTTGAAGTACAGCTCCTAAGGCCATGTCTGAAGCGTCGGTGATTAAAGCCAAATCAGCTTCAGGGTCAGGATGGCAGAGTAAGCTGGCTTGAGACAAGGATGATTTGCAATTATCAAATGCTTGCTTCAAATCCGGTGTCATTTCGATAGGTTGCGATCCTTTTAGTTGTCGGCCTGTAAGAAGGGAATTGAGAGGCGCTTGAAGTTGAGCTGCTTTAGGGACGAACCGGCGATAGAAATTTAGCATGCCTAAGAAACGGCGAAGCTCTTTGACTGTTCTTGGTACAGGATAGTCGATAACAGCCTGAACTTTGCTTTCCAAGGGCTTCGTCCCATCTGCGGAAACGGAATACCCCAAGAAGGTTATCTCGGGCTGTCCTAGCGTACATTTTGCCGCATTCACTAAAATACCATACGACTACAGACGTTCGAATAATTCACGAAGATGAGCATAAAGCTCATCTACCGATGACGTGAAAACTAAGATGTCGTCGATATACCCAAAACAATAGTCAAGGCCAAGCAAAACCTCGTCGATGAACCTTTGGAATGTTTGAGCAGCATTCCTAAGACCAAAGGTCATGAAATTGAATTCAAATAATCCAAAGGGTGTCGTAATGGCAGTTTTTTGGACGTCTTCAGGGTTGACAGCAATCTGGTTATAGGCTTTTACCAGATCGATAGTAGAGAAGATTTTACATCCTGTAAGGCGATTGGAAAAATCCGGAATGTCTCGTATGGGATATCGGTCAGGGATGGTTCGGGCATTCAGGGCTCTGTAGTCTCCACACGGTCTCCATCCGTCGTCCTTCTTCTTGACTAGGTGAAGAGCAGACGACCATAGACTTTCAGAACGTTTGGCTATACCCGACTGTAGCATTTCCTCGAATTCCTTCTTTGCCGCTTGAAGGCGAGCAGGATCAAGACGTCGGGGCTTGCTCGCAACCGGAGGTCCTGTTGTAGTCCTAATGAAATGGCGAGTTTTGTGCTTAGGAAAAGTGATTACACCTGCAGGTCTAGTAAGATCAGGAAATTGACGCAGTATCTCGTGGAATTCGGTTTCTCCTGTAACGGATTTTATTGATACGACATCTTCCGGCAAGGATGAGCAGATAGCGTTGACTGAGAGTGAAGTTACTCCATCAATCAAACGCTGGTTTTTGCAGTACACAAGTAAGCTTTAGTAAGTGAGAAAGTCTACACCTATAATCGGCTTTGTAACATCGGCAATTGTAAAAGTCCAGAGGAAATCACGACGCAGGCCAAAGTTGAGGTGAAGCTTCAAAGGTCCGTAGGTATGAATAACCGAGTTATTGGCTAGCAGCCAATAACTCGGTTAAGATCATACCTAGTCTTGCAAGCTGATCGTGGAAAAACGCACAAGTCTGAGCCTGTGTCCACTAGGAACTGTATTTTTGACATACGATCAGTTATGAAAAGACGGCCTGTTGATGGAGAGAGGCAGCCGTTGGCCGCTACATGCGACTGCCCTGAGCGTTTCCCGATGAGAAGCTGCAAGGTTCCTTACACTTACGTGCCTTAGAGCCATACGTAAAATGATAAAAGCAGTGCGGATGGTCTTTCGGAGGTTGTCGTGGACGTGAACGGCTGCGGGAACGGTTGTCTTGCCTGTTTCTAAATCGAGATCTGTTATTCATCGTAAGCCTGTCTACCTTTTTGGAGAGCTCCTGAACCATTCTCGTTAGCTCTTCCACCTGAGAGGAGTTACTGGAACTGCTAACAGTGCTAGTCATAGCTACTGAAGGATTGGTAGGTGCGATTTCGTAAACGGTATCAGCTAAGTCAGCCTTCTTCTCCAATTCTAAATCTGCCTGTGAAGCGATTACCGTTTGGATGTTCTGTGGTAGACGACTGACCCAAAGTGTTGCGAGAAAGTCTGATGGAACAGCTGGACCGGCGAGTCTCTGGAGATGACGGAGAAACTGAGACGGCTTCCTGTCTCCAAGTTCCTCGTACATGAGTAACTGCTTTACGCCTTTTCCTTGGAAGCAGAAAGTCTTTTGATTAGTTCGTCCTTTAGTTTATCATACTTGTTCTTACTCGGTGGTCTAGTTATAATGTCTCGAACTTCTTTAGAATATTGCTGGTCAAGTTGCGATACTAGGTAATGAAATTTAGTATCATCAGTAGTGATCCGTGAAAATGACTTTCGACCTGGGCGAACCAGATCTCAGGATCCTCAGGCCAAAAAGGAGGCACCTTGACACCTACTCGTAATACGTGTTGTTCTAGGCCATCATGAAAATCGTCGCCTTCACCACTTCCGCTCTCAGTAGTCATCATAAAAGATTAAAATCGCTCACCGCTTATAACTTGGACCACCGCCTTAGATAAGAAGTATTTGTTCAACGTCGTCCGATGTGGTTTGATGCTTACCCACACGGATTTTATCATAAATTATATTCAGTCCAAAAAAAAAAACTTGAACGTCGGTGTCGGGTCCAAAGTGTAGATGTCATCGGAATAAGATCTCCTGGGTCTGCCGTTACTATGGGAGTTCCGCAGGGCTCGATTCTTGGACCCTTTCTCTTTTTAATTTATATTAATGACTTACCTTTTTTTATAAGGGACAACTGTGAGGTAGTGTTGTTTGCTGACGATACTTCATTAATATTTGAAGTAAATCGACGTAATCCTGATATTGACGACGTAAACAACACCCTCTCAAAAATAGTACATTGGTTTAGCATTAACAATTTGTTATTAAATAGCCAAAAAACGAAATGTATAAGGTTTGTGACACCTAATGTCAAAAAAGTTAATGCTAACATTAATTTGAATGGGAATGAGTTGAGCCTTGTGGATACAACAAAGTTTTTAGGAATTACATTAGATCCCAAACTTCAATGGGGTTCTCACATAGTAGCTCTAGCTAAAAAGCTGAGCGCCGCAGTCTTTGCGGTGGGTAAGATTCGCCAATTGACTGATGTTGATACAGCTCGATTGGTATATTTTGTCTACTTTCATAGTCTGATGAGTTATGGAATTTTACTGTGGGGTGGTGCTGCTGACATTAATACCATCTTTGTTCTCCAAAAGCGAGCTATAAGGTCAATTTATTCGCTTGGGTCCAGATATTCTCTTAGAGAAAAGTTTAAAGAGATAAATATAATGACAGTAGCATCACAGTACATTTTTGAAAATTTAATTTATGTCCATAGAAAAAAAGAAAGTTTTCTTAAGATTAGCGATATTCACAACAAAAATACTAGGAATAAGAATAATCTAGCTACTCTTAAGACCAGACTCCACAAGATCAGCAAATCTTTTAAGGGTTACTGTATACACTTTTATAACAAAGTTCCCAGTCATATTAAAGCCTTATCTATTACAAAATTCAAAGCTACTATCAAGCAAAAATTATGCAATAAGGCATATTATAAAATTTCGGAATATTTAGACGATAACAAGGCTTGGGAATAGATGTAATAATATTCATATCAAAAATATTTATTGTAAATTTACAACATATTATTATTAAACTGCTCTGATTTAAACCAACTTGTAAATTTTGTAATAATTCACTACATTGTAAACTGGTTTTGAAAAGAGCAACACTAGAGTTTCTTGCCCGTTCTTCTCTAGTGAAAACCGCTTTCCGAACCGGGTGGTAGATAAAAAAAAATGACTGAATCTAAATGATGTTGAACATTTTAATGGATTCAATAAATTATTTTCATTTTCATTTTCATTTTCACCAGTTGTAGAGGTGTAGCCGTAGCGGCAGTTAAATGTTGCACTCGAGCCCTCCACTTATTTAACTCGGGCACAACAAAAGTGAATAATAAAGTCACAGTATGAAATAACAGGTGAACGCGATAGTAAATTATGTTATTGAGAGTCCAGTAGATTATTTAATGATATTTACAGCAAGATAAACAAAGTAACAATTAACACTATATAACAAAAAGGTAGTAACGCGCGCGGCAGACGTCGACGGCTCACTGGTCCCTCGCCGCTGCGCAGGCGCATCTACGTCACAGCTAAGTCGGCTGTCCCAAGACGCATAAGCGGAGCGTTTTATGAATCGCTAGTAGTAAGGTACAAGTTGCCACAGGTCTCTCATATGTGGGAAGCCGCCTGGGTGAGTGCGACCGCAATATCTATTTCTCCCGCCAAACAGCAGTGTGGATGCACTATTATGTTTTAGTTTGAAGGATATTGTAGCCAGAATAACTACTGGACGTATTGAGACTTATATACCATCATATTTCTCATCGCTTTGTATTTCAAGGTGTTGTTTGATTCTGCTACTATTCATGAGCGGTCGTATCACTTACTATCAGGTGATCGGCATGCTCGTCTCACCCTCCAGTGCAATAAAAAAAATCTACTGCTATACAATAATGTACTGCCTTTACATATGACGTTAGTAGAAGAACAACATTTAAAAATATATCATTGCAAATGAGGCCATGCTCGTGACGTTCAGACAAGTCCAGTTAAGCTGGGTATACGTTGGAAGAGCCGAGCTCTAGCCGTGCGTACCGTAACTGAATAGTTCGGACTATGCAATTTTTTTGACTATACCATTGTTCATGCGGTTAAAGTTTTAAATTATGCATGAAGTTGAGGGAGATTTTATTGTTTAAGGAAGTAACATTCTCTTGGCGAGATTAGTAAATTCCTTGTAATTGAAATTTTGGTAATTTACTTAAAATTATTTATGTAAAATGTAAACTTATGTATCACTAACATCAATTTCAATAATTAAAAAATTTAATATAAATGAGAAAAAATATCATTTATACTTTTAACGTAGCCTTATCTGTAGGGCGATTCACGTATTATAATAAGTTCAGTTGCAGTGCAGTTGCGGTTAAGTTTCGATCAAAACAGCCCTTTTCGTATTCTCGTAATTTTGACAACGGCTGTCAAATACGCTCACGTCAAGTTCGCGTCACGCAAACGTTTTAGCGTATTCTACTGCTGCGCGTATATGTCAATGTCAAACAATTTTCATACGTCTGACGTACAGTTGACGCGCAGCTCACGCGCAGTTGACGCGCAGCTCACGCGCAGTTCACGCGCAGCTAAACACTTACAAGAATACCATTTTGTACCAAAGCGTAAACTTAATTGTAACCGCACCGCAACTTGATCGGCGCGTCAAAAAGTTACGTGAATCGCACTACTGATTGACATTAAGCTACTGACGTCACAGGGACGTTATATGTGACAAAGTCCTGGCGCATTACCAATTTGCGGGGTTTATTCCTTGTGGTCGATGTGGAGATCCTTTAAGGAGGCCTATGTTCAGCAGGGGACTTTCTGTGGTTGAAATGATGATGATCATGTTATTGACACATATATATAGCTATGTATAGCTATTATTCTTGCAACCATAATGTCAAAAATCAGTGGGCCATTTTTTTATACGCGGTCATTATTTTCTTTGTATCAGTAATTTCCATATACGTCATACTCACGGCCTTCCTATGCAACCGAAAATACGACTGAGAGGGGTTAGGAATGGGCCATATCCACCACGTCTAGTGGTCTAGTGCGGGATGGCAGACTTTACATACCATAAAAATTCTTATGAATTGCTGTGGTATACAGGTTTGCTCACGATATTTTCTATCACCGTAATAGTGCGTGGTGTTTTGCTATTACTGCACAAAAGGCTCCGAAAAGTAAGACGAGTGCTTTGGGATTTGAACCCGCGCCCACCTTAAACATGTTATCAGTCTGCGTTATCATTAGGTCACCACGACCGCACGTTTTCTTCGAAGAATACAATTGAGCAAAATACACCGTGATGAGAATTACTAACGTTAGCTGATCTTTAATTTATTGGTTCCGTAAAAAAATATTTACAAATATTTATATTCAATAAATATACATTTAAAAATAAAATTAACAAAAATAACAAATATATATATTTATGATTCTTTTCGTCCAGTATTTACAAACAATAGACCATTCTACACGAGCCCGTCGTCTCATGCTTTAACGATTCAATTCCGTGAATTTGCAGCACATATTTTACTGAAATATTAGGTTTCTGCACTCCTCCACATAATCTTCAACAGTACTGAATTTCATGCTCCGCCATGCGCGCAATTTTGGTGAAAATTAATATACAGCGACAATATAAGTCTAACTTACAAAAATATTATGCCACGGTGTTAGTAGTTAAACTCCTCTGAAATTGACATATTTTAAGATTTCTTTAATGTAAACATATTTGTTGAAACGTTGAAAAACGTAGATACTTATTTAAGTATCTACGTTTTTTTACTTATTTAAGTTATTTTAGATACTTATTTAAGTATCTACGTTTTTTCATTTAATTTTCATTTTTCATTCCTTCCTGACCTATTTCATTCTATAAGGACTTAAGGGATGCAACCCTGCCTTGATCTATACATATAAATAAAATTGAAGTGTCTGTTGGTAAAGTGAAATAAAAAAAATGACCTACTATATATCATTATATACACGATACCTATAACGAAAATGACCTTAGATTTTTTTGTCTGTCTATCTATCTGTTTGTTCCGGCTAATCTCTGAAATGGCTGGACCGATTTTGATGGGACTTTTATTGTCAGGTAGATGATATAATGAGGAGTAACTTCCTTCCTTTTATTTTGGAAAAATAAAGTCTTTGTTAAATTCCACGCGGACGAAGTCGCGGGTACAGCTAGTATTCAATAAAATCTTATATCACAAACCATCCCTATGAGTTTGAAAGAGTGTCAAATATATGCACATGTTTGAACTGCTTAATTCACACCATATTCCCAGTAAAGGTAGGCAGAGGTGCTAAGAAGGGATCTACATAATATGTTTTGCCTTGTGTGTTCCGCACCATTGTGTGATAGGGGCAAGCCTATCGCCATATCGAACACAAATTCCAGAACCAGGTTGATAATTTAATAGGAAAATCTACGTTGCCCGCACGGGGATTTGAACCTAAAACCTCAGGCGTTGTAATTATACCATAGTGCAATTACGCCACGTTTTAATGTTTGGTTGCTATGAATTTATTATTTGAAATCCTCCGGGATATCTAGAAGCGCCTATAATATTATAAAGTGCGATGGTACAGTTCTTCGCTGGGAGTTGCCGGTGCATTGCCGGAATAGAAAAATAAATCTAGAGATGCAAAAAAAATAAAAGCGAATGTGAAAAAAGAAACAAATTCTGAAAAATATGAAAGTATAGAAAGCATGTAAAGTATAACCTTATTTAACCAGCTTTACAAATACGTCTGTATTCTCATATACTTTTTCGTTTCAGAAGATAATGTTTAGTTTCATCAAAGTATTTGAAACCACGGCTACTGTAAAAATAATTGTTTAATTTAGCCAAGTAAACTTACACGCCACTTATGGATAATGTTTAACAAAAAAGTACAAGCGGATGATTTTCGAAAATGAAAGAGAAACTCGAATATCTTCTGCGTTTATAAAGAGATGATGGGTGGGGAAAGTGTTACATCGTCTGAAACTATAAGTAAGAGGTGGTTGCGCACGCGCCGCTCAAAGCTTTGAGTTTTGCGCGGCGTCTCGAGCGCCGGTCGCCTTGCTAAATTGTATTGTGTAGCAGTGAGTGCCTCTTGTTGGATACTAAATAACCTGCATCACTGATAAAGGTAATTAAAAATAACTAACTCATTTAGAAAATATTTTTATATTATAAATCTATATAGGTACCTAGTTTGTATTTAAGTGTATAATTTGAGGTAATTCAAAAATCATTAATCTGAATAATAAATATTATATTGTCAGAAGGCGATTAGTATTCGCGATAATTTTAATAATAATTTTAAATCTGAAATCATATTCTTGAAGCGATATAATTAATTAATGTTTTATAAAAGCGTTAAATAAAAGACTATGCCATAGTATTGGATGAGCGACAAGGTATTAATGTGTTATGTTTTTGATAATGGCAAACTAATTTATTTATTATTCAAAAAATGGTACACCAAGAATATGAGACATGAGATCACTTATTTTTAGATAAAGCAGAATATATTAATATCAATATTAAATGTATAGGCATACACAGCTTGAGCCAAAATAAAATATAACTATAACTATGACTTAATTATGTGGTGATGTTAAACAATTAAAGTTATTAAGTAAAACTACACTAAAAAGAAGGAGGAAAATAATGACATTACTATTTTTAGTCTTCTATACTATTAATTTACACAAATATAAGAATAAAAAAATAAGAATCCAATTATGCTATTTTTACAAGTCTTAAAAATATAATAATCATTGACTCGTCATTGCTTTGTATTGAAGCTCATTATGAATTTTAATATAATGAACACAAGTTCCTCACATGCAATTATAAAATCATTGTCATAATATGGTTAATATTATAACAATGGTTTTCTGGTAGAGTCTTTCTGTCTATTTGTCTACTTCCACTTATTAAATGCGAAATGATATTGCATTTATGTTTACGGCCTTATACAGCCATATACAGGGTATCTCAAGACTGCTACCGAAAACGAAGCCGGGTGGTAGTTTTAGTGACTTCAGACACAATGCAACAGAAAATGTTGAAAAAAAAGCGACGATTTTTTTTGTAATTGTATTGTAATTTTTTTCCTATGGTCGTATTTGGATGGTAATTTTTTTTCCTAAAATAATAGTGTATACCCTTTTATTTATAAGGACTCTAAGGTATAAAAGAGTTTAAATTATTATTTTAGCAAAAACTATGGATTTACCACCCAAAAATTACGATATTTAAAAAATCATAAAAAAAATGTCGCGTTTTTTTGTAAATATTTTAGTTGCATTGTGTTTGTACTCACTAAAACTACCACCCGGCTTCGTTTTCGGTAGCAGTCTTGATATACCCAGTATAGTTTTAAAACCTAGTTTAGTTAATGATTTGACTTCTTCGCTCAAACTGGATTCAAATGTCGTTCGAAAGGGATAGATATTAACTACAATAGGGTTTCTATTGTAGTTAATATAGTAGTATGGTTGAAGTAAACTGGTCACATTTCCATGAGGTCGGTATAACATGACATATAGTTTGCGGAAAGACAAATTTTCAATCAAATACCCGCCTAACATTAATTCTTACGGGTGCCGGCCGGTAACCACACGTTCACCTTAAACCTTAAATGTGATTTAGAGATTTGAAGTTCATTAGATTTGAATTCAGGAAATTCGGTTGTGTTTATTGACAACAAGAAAGAATTATCAAAATCGGGTCACCCAGTACATATTTATGAGATTTCAAATATAAAAAATAATTTTTCACTCATTCAGTCGAATTAAGGAACTACTATTTTTTTAAGTCAGTTAAAAATTGATTTCCCTGTCTGGTGAGTGAGAATGAACTTTACAAATGGCCGCTGGTATTAAGACGTCTGGACGGCATGGATTATAAGGCCTTATGGCCTAACTACTCTCAATCGTACTGTCGGTTGTAGAGGAGACCCGTGTCCTGCATTGGGACGTATATGGGCTGATACAGATTCAGATATTGTGGTAAGATGTCTCGGGAAACAGCTATTAAGTGCTTGGCTAGCCTATGTGTTAGTGTTATGTATTGTTTCTTTCAAATATTAATTTCGTATGCCACGATTAGAATTAAAACTTAGATCATGACTACAGATTGTTTAATCTGAGTAATTAAAACCCCAATCCAACTCACTGTAAATTAATTATGTTTTTAAAGTATTTAATATAATAAAATATATTTTAATTCAAGTTTAAAACATATTCCCACGTATTGTGTGTTATATTAATGACAATGTCCGGCTTCACTTGGGAGCAAGTATTTAATTCTTTTTCAAAATTATGAACACTATATTATCAAAAAATAATAAGTTAAAAGCAAATCTTGTAAAGTTGCTGCCAATTAAATAAAAAGCCGACTGCTCAATGATAGCCATTGAACTATTATAGAATCATGAATTTTGGCTATTAGTCACTCTCACAGCATAAATAAACGGAAACGAAGCGAAAATATATTTTTGCCATAACAAACTCACACCTCTCATACGTGAAATATTGTATCAGAGATTTGTTTTCCAATGGCGAAGTTAAGCTTGTGCTGTGAATCCGGATTAAATTTGTTATTTTTGAAGTTTTATTTTTGTTATACCTATAATAAAATCCAAGATACATACAGACTTTAAACTTAAATCGATTACTTCAAGACCTGAATTAAAACAGTATACTCATATTATCTTAATATTTGACAGCCCCGGTGGCGTAGTTGAACTACGGTATGGTTACAAAGCTGAGGTCTCGGGTTCGAATCCCGGTTCGGGCAAAGTGATATTGGATTTTTCTATTCATTATCAGTACGGAGTAAGAAATTTGTGCCCGATATGACAATAGGCTCTCTCTTTATCACATCGTGGGACGGTGCATACAAGGGGAACTGTAGGCGTCCTGGTTGCGCCTCTGCCTACCACTTCTGGGAACAAGGCGTGAGTTTATTTATGTATATTAATATGTACAGTACTAACGCTCAATATTTTTCTTGGTAATACTGGTTTCCCTTTTAAAGGATACACGTTAGCGCGATTCAAGCAACAAGGCTGCTTATCTTTACCAATAAGAATCCTATGGCTAAATGCCTCCATCACATGACAGCCATTATATTCATGAAAAACGCCGGCTGTGAAACGAGAAACCACGAGTTCGATCCCTGCACCAAAACATTTGTGTGACCCACTGGTATTTGTTTCGGGTCTGGGTGTTTGTGAGACCGAAAAGTCTCTCGTAGCTTCTGATAGCCACGACACGAGACTCGATCTTGCTGTGGGGTTATGACTATGTATGTGACTGTTGGGTGGATCTATTTATTTATCAATTCGTTTATTTCTAGTGCAGGTTTATAGAGGTTGTAGAGGTGAGTATATGGGCAACATATTTTTAAATGATGATTGGTATTTTGCATTATGAACTCTTGACGCGCGATCTTATTTCGGACTTGCCGCTCAGCCGGTTTTTCAATGATTTAACTCTGTTAAAGTTTGATAAATTAATTTTTAATATTATAACGGAAACATCTTACTAGGGGGGCTATAGTTAATAGCTATTTAGTGTTTATTTATTTATTTATTTAAGGTTATTGCAATTTAAGGTACATTTCAATTAGCCATATTTGTGAGCTGTAGATGATGTTCCCATTTACGTTATAAACAACCATAGTTTGAAATAACATAGCGTTCATTGCACTAGATGAACGCTTTGCTTTTTATTTTCCAATAAGATATTAAAGATGTCAGTTTAATATTAGAAACTTATCAATGAAGTCAGGCGTACTCTAGTGTTTTTTTTTTGTTTTCTATCAATGAACTCACTGACGGGTATTTGCGTTGTACTACGTGTTGAAGGCCACGTCACAACGAAATGCTGTCAATGATAACGTAACCGCAGAAGCGCAATGTTTACTACACAGATGCACGAACTAGCGGCAGTGGCTTGGAAACAGCACGATTTTGTAGACATGCATATAGATGAATAACGATACGAACTTCGAATGTTCGAATGTTTGGCGTCCGGAGTCAGATATAAGAGTTCCTAAACTACTTCTAAAACCAATAGAATAGATAGATCTCTTCTCTATTATACTTATCATTTTCTCCAAACTCAGCCTATGGTTGCGAGTGATGCGACGTATGATAGAGAAATCCAACATTTTGTGGAGTATCTAGGCACTTCAGTGAAGTTTTACGTACAGCGTCCGAACATTCAAAGCTCGTATCGTTATTATAGAGTAACTCCCCTGATGCCTTGAGATGTATTCATACCCAGGTGTCTAGTTTGAAAATTTACTCTGTGTGTTTATACGCCTAAAGCATAAATTTTAACATGCATCTCGAAAAAAAAATGATCGCATCAAGAAGCGTGATATTAAACATGCATAATTACTTGCATTACATTACAAAGATATATATATAAAAAAAACTTGAATAAATTGAAATTGTAATAAAATAAATATGTAAGTGAAAGCTGTTTTTCCTTGATATATTCAAGTGGTATAACAGTATTACTGTATTTATAAAAAAAACATATTTCAAAGTCAATTGATGTAAATAATGTAGGCCATAATATATACGGTCCGCTGTGAGGCACAGAACCCTACTACAATCGACAGTTTGATTGAGAGGTTAATCACAGGTAGCGCTTCTGGTTAACTGAAAGTTGTATTACAAATCATCAGCATCAAAGCAACAAATATTTAAATAAAAGACGCTGATGGTATTTAATTAACGGAGACTTAATTACATTAAACAAAATTATGCGGGATTTGTTACTATGCTAACTGCACTGTTTCTCGCGTTTCTAATGTTCAAATTTCATGCTCTACAAAAAAAAAACATATGACCCACATCCACAAGACGGTTAAAAGTGTCTAACCGCGCCGAGCCGCGACTATAGGGTCATCTTGAGGTTTTACTTTTATGAGCAATGAGCGTAGTTACAACTCGATTTCGATGTATGTTAATGCTGTTACCACGAGTTCCGTTTTTGGAAATAATTCAGTCTAATTTTAGCATTAGATGTCGCAATTGGTATCATTTATACAATAGAAAAAATAACGAATCAAATAAAATTAATAGTTGAGGGCAGTGGAAAAAGAAAATAAATAATTAATAGTGTTTGTTACCTATCACGTAAATATGTAATTATAATCATTTCTTTTGCGTGTAAGGCATTGTCATACGCTTTGTTGTATAAAACGTTGACTTATCACAAAATCTATTGTTTGCTAGCGAGTTAAAAAACTACAGTTTTGTTGCCTTTTGATGTACTGGCATTGACTAAATGCAAATGTTGTAGAAGTTCATAATGCTATGCAAAATAAGCGGGATTACTGACATCTTAATTAATTTTGCTTTAAAAACTCTTAAGTAATTGTTTGGTTTAATGTTTTTTTTTTTATTTAAATTTTGTCTGCTGGACTGACGTCACCATGCTGATGCAAGGTGTATGATAATATAATATGGGATATAATGGATAAAATATATATTCTAGAATACTTTTACGTTTTTGTACATTTTGCAGCATTTACATAATAAGCATTGGTTGTAGAGCTGTGTGTAGTTTATGAAGACTATTGCTAAACGTTAAGCTAGCTTTGTGCCAACCTCTTTGTGTTGTTTGAAATTTTACGACTAACTGTTTCTAGGACACGGTGGTTATATTCGGATACGCTTAGGAATCCTATATTAACTCTTCAGAACGGTATGCAATGTGATGTAGTGAAGTAACATCTGTGTTTACTAAATAAAAAACTGATGAAACTCAACACAGACTATATGGCCTAACTACTCCCAATCGTACTCTCGATTGTATAGGAGGCCCGTGCCCTGCAGTGGGATGTATCATACGCTGATACAGATGCAGTTAGAACTCCACAGCATTTAGATAGGTATTATAATATAAGCCGTTTGTCTGATGATATTTCACATCATAAGATTTGGGAATCTGCACCAAAACCTACATATATTTGTAACTAGGAATATAACATATTCTGAACAAGTTTTCACCGCCGATGAGTTAAACCTCGTTAGAGAATAGATTTTCACAAATTCTTTTGCTAGTGCTCATTAGGTTGTGCGTGGTTCTCATGTACCTCAGTTGTATAATGAATTCTTGTAACTGGAAGTTTGCATTGCATGTTCTGTGAAGCGCTTGTCAAAGTTTTACTAAATCGATATAAACTATTTATTTATTTATACACTTTATTGCACACAAAAAAAAATACAAATAAAACGAAAATCACAATCATAAAAGTACAATTGGCGGTCTTATCGCTCAAAGGCAATGTCTTCCAGACAACCATGGGATGGATTTTATAAATGGACTAGCTGTGCCCGCGACTTCGTCCGCGTGGAATTTAACAAAAAACTTTATTTTCCTAAAATAAAAGAACTTTTCTATAATAAATGTAGCCTAAGTTACTCCTTATTATATCAGCTACCTGACAAAAAAATCCCGTCAAAATCGGTCCAGCCATTTCAGAGATTAGCCGGAACAAACAGACAGAAAATAACTTTTCTAAAATAAATGTAGCCTAAGTTACTCCTTGTTATATCAGCTACCTGACAAAAAAAGTCCCGTCAAAATCGGTCTAGCCATTTCAGAGATTAGCCGGAACAAACAGACAGACAGACAAAAATTTTTTAAATATCATTTTCGGCACAGGTATCGTGTATATAACGATATGTAGTAGGATTTTTTTTATTTTCACTCTTAAAACAGACACTTCAAATTTATTTATATGTATAGATAAATAGAGGGCAGTCTTAAAGTGTAAAGAATAGGAGTTAAGAAGGAAAAATATAAGAAATACAAATAATTACTAATTAATAATAAAAATAACTATTGTTATGAATATAATTTGTTACTGTTAAATGACTACGATAGACTATTCATAAGCTCTTCATTTATGCATACTATAGAAAATAAATAAACTAGATTGTAAAGTATTATTATTGGCGCTCTATTTGATTCAGAATATAATGTCATACTAAAAATAGATACTTCTGTTTTATTTTTATTGACAATATTAAAAAACGCATTGCTTTATATTTTATTGTAATAAAATGTATTACAATGCATCCTGCCGAGAATTGTGGATACTACAGCAAGTATTAATTTAATTATCAGTAAAATAGTAATGAACAGTGGGGTTGGATTTAAACCGAATTCAGAGAAAAAGTTATTGCATATGAAAATATCAGGAATTAAGTATGAATATTAAAGAATAATGTTTTGAATTCGAACAGTCTTTTTCTGGTTATCTGTGTATTTTATTCATCTAAGTCAGTACCTGTTAATACAACGTTAAGTATATTTCCTTCTAAATTATGTGAAACGTGTTGTCTCGAAGTTTCCATAGATTGTCGTTATACATAGATGTGTTTTTTGCTCGTGTGAAGTCTTTGAAGTGGCGTGAATCACTTCGAAGAAAGTTCGGGATTACAGCCCTGAGGCGTACATTTTGAAAGCGGATATGGATAAATATCACGTCGAATAAATAATGATATCGCATAATTTATAGGGACGTTCCGAAATACGCTAAAATACATTGGATTTTAAAAAGGCAACGACTCTTAATTCGGTGCATATTTTATGGTTCTTAATGTGTGTTCATATTTTATGTTATTAGTCGTTAATATAAATTTTAAATATAATTTGTCATTATACCGGGTATCTCAAGACTGCTACCGAAAACGAAGCCGGGTGGTAGGTTTAGTGACTACAAACACAACACAACTAAAAATTTCGCAAAGAAGCGCGACAATGATTTTTTATGATTTTTTAAATATCGTCATTTTTGGGTGGTAAATCCATAGTTTTTGTTAAAATTATAATTTAAACACTTTTATACCTTAGATTATTTATAAATAAAAGGGTATACACTATTATTTTAGGAAAAAATGTATTTATCACCCAAATATGGTCATAGGAAAAAATAACAAAACAAAAATTGACGCTTTTTTTGCAACTTTTTCTATTGCATTGTGTCTAAAGTCGCTTTAACTACCACCCGGCTTCGTTTTCGTTAGCAGTCTTGATATACCCTGTATTAATGATGATGTTACCTTGAGTACGGTTAAATTTCCTATGAATAATATCTACTCGAGAGTGTCTTTATTTTTAATACAATTTACGTATTATTCTCTAATACGTTAAAAACCTTGAAATCAAATTATATTGTCATAATGTTTCTAAATTAAAATAATAATATACAAAGAAACATTTAATTTGTGTAATTCGTACTTTCAAATATATCTTAATTTTATTATAATTTACAGTGTAAAATAAAAGAAAGCACAAATTAAGCACTTATGCCTTAAACAAAATACTTTCTTGGTGTTTTATCAACAGTAACTAAACGGCCATTGCCAGCAGTGACCAGTTAGGGTTGTATAAAAACTCTATGCTACTCCATGACAAATACTACGAAACCGAATAGTTTGATATCATTTTCTTGATCTTCAGAGAAAGACAAAGCATTGATTTAGCCAATCTTGCGAAATAAATCCGAATCAGTTTTACTGAAAGCTTGTAGAAATAAGTATATGTTCTCTCAGACATATGCGTTTCATTTTTTTTTATTGCAATTAATGACGAGACTAGCAAGCCGTTCGCTTGATGGTAAGCGATACGACCGCTCATAAACAGTAGCAACATTCCACTGCGCTCGCCATCCTGAGACATAAGATGTTAAGTCTCAATATGTCCAGTAGTTACTCTGGCTACAATGTCTTTCAATCCGAAACACACCAGTGCATTTACGCAGTGTTGTTTCACGGGAGAAACAGACATTGCGGTGGTACCTACCCAGATGGCCTCTCACATATGAGAGACCTACCACCAGTAAAATTTTATTTTAAGAGCCAGTTAACAGAAATAGTACGCAGAGGTATTTTAAGAAAACAACATATTTGTCACTACAGGAAGACGAATATCCGTCACACGAATGCTATGTTTGCCGTGTTAAATCAATAAACATCGCAAAATACTCTTGTGAACATATGAAATATTTGCTGGTCCATATTCTTTGTCTCTTGACATTATTATTTATTTAGTCCACCCCATGACCACGAAAGCTGTGAAGTAATCGAAATATCAGGAAGTCAAAAATGTACAAATTAAACAAAATCCGCGACAAAATCTGACAAGAATAGTTTTATTTCAATTGTTATTTAGCTCTCAGTATTTCCAAAAAAATAAATTGGTATTCATAAGTATTCATATAATTTCTTTACAAAAACGCTTGGAAGTTTTTTGTATGCTGTAGTGCTTAGGTAAGTGTGTTTTTGTAGTAAAGTGTAGGTAAGTGTGTCACGTAAAGCTAATTTGCGTTGATTATTAGAGTGGCAGTTTGTCCGATAATATTAATGTCAAGCGATTTATAATCGGTGAGCTGGGTGGGAACCCTGACGAGGGCCGGGTAATGGTTGGTCGGCCCCGCACCGCGCTTACTCTCTACCGAGTGCCGTTGTTGGTGAAAGTGAGTTACAATCCCGCGCCATCTCATTCACTGCAGCCCACCGCTGAGGTCAAGCGCGGAACAAGTTTCGTTGTAATCATACACTTTTTTGTAAGGAAGGAAGTAAAAGTTCGCAATGACGTATGTTAACTTTTCAGACTTTAGTTATCATCTGCCTTCTATAAGTCTTTCTACATATTTCTAATTGCCTCTAGGCAAACAAATAATTATAAATAAAATAAATTTATTGAATCAAATCGCAGTATAGTCGAGACTATCGAGATATCGCACTAAAATTCGCCATATTTTGTGTCGTGGGTATTAGAAAGTTTTTTTATGAATGGGAAGTTCTTGACCACAACATAAATATTTATATTCCATTCCATTCAATCCATCAACAAATAGGTATTAGACAATCATTTGTTTCATATTGAAATCTTCGATGTACTGGGTCGCAGAAAGCTGACGTATAAACGTATTATATAAAGCCTTAAATCGTTAACCATATACTCAATTATGTCTATTGCTCTTTATTCATAAACGACAAGGTCTAGAACATTCGATTTCGTTTTATCAGGTGCTTATATTAACCTGCCTTATTTTTCACCTTGGCCTAAATAAATAAGATTATGTTTTGAAGGAAGTAAATATTTTTATGAGACGCGTCTGGATTTCGTACAGCGTTTTATGAGTAGTTATGGTTTCTTTTTATAAGGAAGATTACTTACAATGCGGATTTGTAACTATTACACATTACACAAATAAAGGCAATAATACGTTTTGTAATAGGATTACCTACTTACTGAAATAATCCATGCAGATAATTAGACAAATGGACACTACACTTTTATTTCCCACTAATAAGTAAATACGGCCAGTCACATACATAGTCCAGGGTGCCAAGACAAATGTCACTTTTCTGGTAGTGTGAACGGTTGCGAAATCAAATGTATTGAAATGACAGAAGTCACGTGACTACCAAATGTAATTTCCAATGTGGGGCGCTTACCAAACATTGAGATCAATTAAGTGTGTAGTGGATATATGAAAGTAAATACTACGAGATAATTTTCAATCTCACAAACAGCTAGTCTCCATACAAATGCTTGTGGGCCTCACAAAAATTTATCTCGGTGCGGGGATCGAACCCGCAGCCTCTCGTTTGACAGCCGGCGTTTAAGCAACTGCGCCACGGAGGCTGTCACTAATTCTTAAATCACCTACTCACACTTACAGACACTTTCTTATCATGAATGTAAAATAATAAAATGTAGAAAATTGAGCAGAAGACATACCTACTTGGCATGCGCGTTAGCAACATATTTAGATGAAAGCAATAATACAATGGCTTGTGCTAAATCTTAATGGATTCTGCTGTCTTATGACAATGATATGTGAAAGTTCAACTCGTGGCACCATTTCTGTGAGCAATGTTTCTTCAATAATAATTGTAACTTTCTATATATGGATGAATGTCACGTGACCCCGTGATCTTTTGTTGTTTCAATCTTTTCTTCTACGCGTTCATAAACTCCCGGTTATGAGGGGAAATCGAGCTCAATGGAAACAATTTTATTGTTTTGTTAGCCGATAAAGTATTCAAAGCCATGGATACCGTTAAAATTTATTAGGTATAAGTATATGTTGTTATTAACATTTATTATTTACTAGCTGGCCCGGCGAACTTCGTACCGACTAAACAGTAAATTCATTACATTTAAAATTTATAAATACCAAATATTTTAATATCCGCTTCTAGATAGAAAACATTTTTTTTGCTATTTTGGTTTATTGAGTCGTAAACATAAAAAAATTCGTATCAGTTGTTGAAATACAATGTAATACTTGAAATATTAGAAATACTCGTTTTAGTTTATTTTGAGTTGGCAACATTTATTGTATAAAATATATTAAATAGATTTTTTTTTTTTCACTAAGCTGTCTTCACGTGTCTATTGTTCTGCTTTTTGTTCATTATTTTATTGCTTGTAATATTTTTATCAAAGCCTTTAAACTGACTATAGGTTATTGGCCCAGGCCACGAATATATTAATTAGAAGATTGAAGGCCAAAAATAAAGCAGAAAAAGAAAAACAAAAACGTCAGTGTGTAGAGGTTATGAAAAAAAACGTGCTTAGTAACTGAGCTGCACGGAAGGAAAATCTGTTAAAATACACGATGGACGGGAGTAACACACATACAGTTATTAGACTGGAAGGAATTAAGAATTGGAATGTTTGGAAATTCCAAACAATGGTATTACTGCGAAGTCAAAATTTACTTGACATCGTTGAAGGTAAACGGCTAAAAGGAGGAAATTCAGAAGAACAGAAAGCGTGGCAAACTATGGATGCTAAGGCTCAAACCTTTTTAGTGACCAGAATGACGGAGGAAGTGATGATACATATAATAACTTGTACTACTGGAGCAGAGATGTGGCGAAAATTAAAAAGTATTTTCGAACAAAGTAGTGAAACAAGCATTCATATAATTCAGCAACGATTTTTTCAATATCAATATGAAGAAGGAATGGAAATGTCAGTATTTTTATCAAAAATACAAGAGTTACAAAACCAGTTGAAGCAGATGGGTGAAGTCATTTCCGAAAAGTTTGTTATTACAAAGGTGTTAATGTCGTTGCCAGATATTTATAAACACTTCATATCCGCGTGGGAGTCTGCGCCGGATGATAAACAAACATATGATAACCTTGTTTGTCGTTTGTTAGTAGAAGAGGAACGATTAAGACAAAAAGGAGAAGTCGCTTCAACATCCTCCGCGTTTGCAACAAAGTTAAATGTCCAGAAATATAGCGTGAAGAAAAAGAATGTAAAGTGCTTCAAATGCAATAAGATGGGGCACTATCAAACTGAATGTGTGAGTAACGTGAACAATAATAATGTAAACAAGAGAGAGAAAAGATGTTACTATTGTAATAAGATTGGTCATAACAAAAGTGATTGTTGGTTTAAGAAAGGAAAAGAGAAAAATGCATTCGTAGTGCAACAAACACATACAGAATGTTATGAAACATCAAAATGGTTGGTGGATACAGGTGCCAGCGAACATATGTGTCGTGATAAAAATTTGTTTTCCACTTTTTCGCCAATAACTATACAAAGATCTGTAATAGTAGGTGACGGTACCCAGATAAGTGTCATCGGATGCGGACAGGTGGAGCTAGAAGTTTTTAATGGTCATAGATGGATCGAAACAACCATAGATAATGTATTATGTGTGCCAGATTTAAAAGTAAATTTATTCTCAGTAAATTGCGCAGCTGACAAAGGTTATGTCATGGTGACGGATCAAAATAAATGCAAATTTTTGAAAAATAATGAAATACGAGCGTTGGCAAATAGAATCGGGAACATGTATATAATGGATGTTCGTTACAAATCTGCTTTTGCAAATGTAACCGAGATGAATTCAAATTTGAATGACTGGCATGAGAAACTTGTGCATCAAAATGTAAAAGATGTAAAAACCGTGTTGGCAAACAATAACATTAAAGTATCGGATGAGGGCCTAGAAAAATGCCAAGCCTGTTTGGAAGGAAAAGCGCACCGCTTGCCCTTTAGTCTCAGCGATACAAAAACTACCAAAACATGTGAGCTAATACACGCCGACGTATGTGGTCCCATGGAGGAAATGTCTGTTGGAGGATCAAGGTACTTTTTAATATTAAAGGATGATTACTCATGCTATAGAACTGTATACTTTCTTAAGAAGAAGGAAGAGGTGGTAAGATTTATTAAAGATTTTATTAACAAAGCAGAAAATGTGTCAGGTAATAAAGTAATAAACTTCAGAAGTGACAATGGTTTGGAGTTTATAAATAAGGAATTATTCAATTTTTTCTCAGATCGTGGTATAGTACATCAAACTTCTGTTCCCTATACACCTCAACAAAATGGCAAGGCAGAGAGGGAGATAAGAACTTTGACAGAAGCAGCAAGATCGATGCTGTGTGCCCGAAATCTTCCAAAGAAATTGTGGGCGGAAGCAGTGAACACTGCAGCTTATGTTATAAATAGAACTGGTAAAAGTAAAGAACCAGGTAAAACATCATATGAAGTATTTGCAAATAAACAATTTGATCTTAATAAATTACATATTTTTGGCACATCTGTATCTGTCCATATTCCAAAAGAAAAAAGGAAGAAATGGGATGCTAAAAGTGAGACTGGAATTATGGTAGGTTACGGAGAATCCGTAAAAGGCTATAGAATATTTTATCCAGAAAAGAATGATGTACTAATTAAGAGAGATGTTATATTTTTAAAACCATGCATTGCGAAACAAGAGAAAGTAAATCTAGAATTTGTAAATGAAATACCAAGCAATGAAACACCAGTCCATAATGACCCAAATTTAATGGATGATAGTATTACAGTTTCAAGGGAGAGAGATGAGACAATACATGAAGATGAGGATAGTTTATATAAACCAGAGGAAACAAGTGATGAATTCAGTGAATGCGATAGTGGAAATGAGCCGCTGCCAGCTTCACCTCGTCAAAGCAAACGTGTCAGAAAACAAACACAATTTTATAATTGTCAAAATGTCTACACTGTGGAAACAGAACCGAGCACATATAAGGAAGCCATGGAGAGAAGTGATGCTTGTCAGTGGGAAGCAGCCATCAAACGGGAACTGGAGACCCTGAAAGCGAATAATACATGGACAGTGTGTCAAGTACCTGAAAATCAAGACATTGTAAGTAGTAAGTGGGTTTTTAAACTTAAGAAAATTGATAATAATATTCAGTATAAAGCGAGGCTGGTTGCCAGGGGATTTGAACAGAATGATGCATTAGATTTATATGATATTTATTCACCTGTTACTAAATTGACAACCTTTAGATTATTTGTTTCAGTTGCTACTAAATTAAACTTAGAAATACATCAAATGGATGTCACTGGAGCTTTTCTATATGGGGATATAAAAGAAAATGTGTTTATTAGGTTACCAGAAGGCGCATATAATGGTTGTGAGAATATTGTCAAACTTAATAAGTCTTTGTATGGACTGAAAAAGTCACCTAAGTATTGGAATGAAAAGTTTAATGAAGTAATATGTAAAGAAGGTTTTGTTAAGTCAAAGAATGATCCGTGTCTGTTTTCAAAATGTAATGAAAATGATCAAACCTATATATTACTGTATGTTGATGATATTTTGATGTTTAGTAGTAATAAACAATTGATAAGTGATCTTAAGTCAAATTTACAGAAAGTATTCAAAATGAAAGATCTAGGATTAGTTTCAAATTATCTTGGTATTAGAATTGAACAGAATTTTAAAGATTGTGTAACAGAATTAAGTCAGAAATCGTATTTAGAAAGTGTATTAAAGAGATTTAACATGGAGAATTGTAAGCCCGTATCTACTCCTATTGATCAAAATTTTAATAGAAACATTTTAGACATAAAGGAATGCAAATCAAACAAACAAATAGAAAATATATGTAGGAAAATGATAGGGAGTTTAATGTATGCCATGTTAGGCACTAGGCCAGACCTTTGTATAGCTGTATCCATATTAAGTAGATACCAGAATAATGCGAGTGATGTATTATTATCTCATTTAAAAAGAGTTTTAAGATATGTTAAACACACTTTAGATTATAAGTTAGTTTACAAATGTGATGGTGATGGGCTTGTAGGGTATTGCGATGCAGATTGGGGTGGCGATTTGAAAGACAGAAAGTCTACCACTGGTTATTGTTTCAAATTTTCTAATTGTCTTGTATTGTGGTGTTCAAAGAAACAGTACTCAGTGAGCCTATCATCAACTGAGGCTGAGTATGTTGCAGTCAGTATGGCAGCTAGTGAGTCTTGTTGGTTAGCAAATTTACTAAAGGACTTTAATATTGTAAATGTGTATCCAGTACCTATATATTGTGATAATCAATCTGCCATAATGGTTGCAAATACTGATAATATTAAAAGACTAAAACATGTTGATATACGATATCATTTTGTCAAAGAGTTGATTAGAGATAATAAGGTATGTTTGATATATGTAAACACTGGAGATCAGATTGCGGATATGTTCACAAAATCTTTGAACAAGGAATTATTGCTTAAATGTCTAACTGGATGTGGTTTAAAGTAAATTGATATTATTTTTATTTATTGTTTGTTCATTCAGTTAATGTACATGTATTACATTGAGTGGGGATGTTGAAATACAATGTAATACTTGAAATATTAGAAATACTCGTTTTAGTTTATTTTGAGTTGGCAACATTTATTGTATAAAATATATTAAATAGATTTTTTTTTTTTTCACTAAGCTGTCTTCACGTGTCTATTGTTCTGCTTTTTGTTCATTATTTTATTGCTTGTAATATTTTTATCAAAGCCTTTAAACTGACCTATTATGATACGTGAGCATTGTATGTGTGATTCTTGTATTTTATTTTTCTTGGTATTCCTGGTTACGCCATATTTATACATTTCGATACAAGGTCATTGTCTATTCGCCAACTTCGCTTCGCATCGCTGCACGCGCCGCACACGCATTCGTGTTATGTAAGTGTTCCCGCCGCCGCTACCCTGCATGTGCATATGGCGCCCCCGCTAATCCGCGAATAAATAATTCATCGCACGCCGCTTAAATCATAGCACTAATTAATTAAGGACTGAGGACCGTAAAGTTGATGCCGGCATAGCTATTTTGCACGGGACAAGCCCCTGTTTGTGTGTGTCGTGTCACGTATTGCTGCGTCGACGCTATCACGCCGGGACTGCGCGCCACCTCGCCGAGGATGCAGATGTAAGGTAGGCGTGCTTTCTTTTCCTTGATCCCGACCCAACCGCATCCGCACCGCGAACCAGCCCCTTCTGAAGGGGACATTAAAATTACAGTCGACTATATATATTGCCAACACCGCCTTGTTGCCTAGCATCAACCTCCAATTGTTTCATCGCGTATACATTTCGGGCCCTCAGCCAACCCCCGCAACCGCTCCTCACCGCATGGCACGTCGGTCTTTCCGCACCATATTGTCTGGCCACTTCGAACCGGATTTATTGTCGTGACTATAGTTTAGTATAACTTAATTTGTATACGACGTGCCATATTTCGTTTCGAATAGTATTCCCGCGTCCATTATAATTGCTGACACGGATCTTGAGCGCTCGGCGACAGAGTGGGGATTGCAAAGACAAAATAAATGTATACCGATTTATTATTATTGATTTATTCTTAGTAACTTTTATATTTTTATTATTTTATTTTATGGGATGAAAGGAATATTTTATTAGAATTATGAATATATTAAGAGATATATTATGTCTTTTACTTTTTCACATAGCTTACTCCAGTCGATAGAGGACCCATTAGATCGATTTTTTCTTTTACTAAGGCGGTCACACCTTTGACGCTCCATGTTACATTCTTGCTGGCTACGTAACTTTTAATAGCAGCCTATGCCATTTCGATGGGATTCACGTTTGTGGCTTCTGCTGTTCTTTTTTGGGCTTGTTTTATATTTTTGACGTCATCTTCCGCCTCTTTTTTCATGAAACAGTTTACATGGTTAACCATTTTTCTGGCCTGTCTATTTAACACTGTTTTTTTTTTCGTGGCATTTTGTACTACAAAAGAATTAAATTAAATATAGTATGAAATAAATCCAACATATTACGAACATATTTAGGAAGGTATAATAAATAATTAGAATTTTACACTTACCAAAAAAAAATGTATTTATAGAAAAGTGAAATGGCTAATTAAAATGCAAGCAAGTATAATTCAGTCGTAGTAAAGCACGTGCAGCAAACGCAATGAATGAATTAGGCATAACAACAATATGGCGTCGCGTAGTGAACCAATTACTGGCCGATGCGATAATGCCCCCGCCCGCTTACTTCATCATACCACTAAAGAGACCCAAAAATCGACTACTGCGCAAGTAACGGCCAGCGCTCAAGATCCGTGCCGGTAGTTATACTCAGTTTTAATAACTTATTATTACTTAATAATGTCGCGTTCAAGGACAAAGGGCGCTGAATCACCCGCGCAAGACCTTGAGCTTCCTTATTGGAAAGTAAACGGGACACGTATTTTTCTATCTTACAAAATATTTTCGATAACTCTCAAAAGGCTTTTAATAGTGAGGAATGCATGGAAACATTTCTCAGTTCGGTAGGATTGATAGACAGATTGTCCGAATAGTTTAGAGAAGCATTAGATGATTATAACCGCGCTTTGCTAAAGTCTGATCCCGCTTGATAAATCTTTATTCGCGCATTATTTAAATACGCTGCCGCTCGCAGACGCTTCTTTCGCCACACCGTCAGAGGTACATGTGCTTCTAGGCGCGAATATTTTACCTCATTTGTTATTGCCGGGTACTGTTAACAGTATGAATGGCTTACCGCCCGCAATTAATACAATTTTTGGTTACGTACTAATGGGTTCCGCTCCAGTTTTGATACCCAGAAAATCGAATTTAAAGTCGACGTCGGCTTGTTGTACCGTCGTCGACCAGACTTCCTTGGACCTCCTTCTTAAAATATTTTGGGAACTCGAGGATGTCTCCGCTCCGCCCGCCCACAGTCAAGATGACCTTGAATGTGAGAATCATTTCCAAGCCACCACAACGCGCGATACTAGTGGTAGGTACAAAGTCGCCTTACCGTTTAAGGATGACGTATATAAATTAGGTAATTCGTTTAACACCGCACACAGACGTTTTCTTTGCTTGGAACGCAAGTTGCAGTCTTCGCCTATGTTGCGCTCCGCTTACGACGATATAATTCGCGAATGCGTTGCCAAAGGCTACGTTACTGAAATAGGACCTGTTGATAATGTCGATTTCGACGCATCCTATTTCGTACCGCACCATTGCGTGCAACGTGAAGACAAGTCAACTACCAAGGTACGCACATCCGCTGTCGATTCGTTAATTTACTCGCTCGCGCTTCGCACTTCTTCTTGGTCTAGATTATTACGCATAATGGTTTATGTTTACCGTTTTTCGACATTGTTTCCACGTCGACTTTCCGTAACTGCCTCTGATTTAGATTACGCCGAAAATAAAATCATACTCGCTCTTCAACGTTTTTATTTCGCCGATGACATAATTAAACTGTCGAACAAACAGAATTGTTCACCCGCTTTGCAAAGGCTAAGTCCATTCTTGGACAAAGATAATATAATACGCGTCGGTGGCCGTTTGTCGAATGCGATCGTCGACTATTCGCAGAAACATCCGCGTGTACTCCCGCGCCGCGATCACATAGTTGATTTGATAGTCGACTATTATCATAGAAAATATTTACACGCTGGTCCTGAAACTTTAATGTCTATAATTAGACGTCGCTTTTGGATAATTGCCGCTCGGCGAGTTATTCGTCACCGCATATACAAATGTAATACTTGCTTTCGGGCCAAACCATGTCCATTATTTCCAAAGATGGCTGATTTACCCGCTTACCGCGTCAACCAGGTAGACAAACCCTTTTCGCATACGGGTTGTGATTACGCAGGTCCTATAAAATACACACCCGTGCGTGGCAGAGGCGTCAAGAGTCGTAAGGCCTGGCTCTGTATTTGCTCGTTGAAATAGCTTCCGACTTAAGTACAGTCAGTTTTCTCGCCGCACTAAAACGTTTTCTTTCGCGCGGTCCTGTTCAGTGTTTGTACACGGACAAGGCTACGAATTTTGTCGGTTGTAGATCGTATCTACGCGATCTTTATAAATTCCTCGACCATTATCGCCCGCACCTTGAAACTGAACTATCTGAAAGTCGTATTGACTTCAAGCAGATTCCGCCTGCTAGCCCTCACTGGGGTGGATGCTGGGAATCAATGGTGAAGGTTGTCAAAACTCACTTGTTCAAGGTCATAGGACAGCAGCTGCTTTCCTATGAAGAATTATTAACTGTACTCATGCAGGTCGAGGCACTTATAAATTCGCGTCCGCTTACTTCGCTTAGTAGTGATCCCGCAGAGCCTGCGGCGCTCACACCCCCTCATTTTTTACGTACCGCTCCGCTATTTTCGCTACCCGCGTCTCATGTAGACTCCTATAGTCTACGTGAAAGACATTCGCTTTTGGATAAAATGGTCCAATCCTTTTGGCAACGCTGGAGGATTGAGTATTTGCATCAATTGCAAGCTCGAGCTAAGTGGACCACGCCTTCCACTCCCATTCAATTAGGGACGGTAGTGGTTATAATTGTCGACAATGTCCCGCCTCTTTCATGGCCTCTCGGTGTGGTGGAAGCAGTCCACGCTTCGAAGGATGGAACAATACGCGTCGTCACAGTCAAGACGAATAAGGGGAACTTTGTGCGACCCGTCGTCCGACTGTGCCCTTTGCCAAATCAATAAGTTTACGCCTCTCACGGTAGCTCGTAGGACTAGGACAACTAGTGGCTACGGATATTAGATTGACAGCCTCCGTGGCGCAGGCGGTTAGACGCCGCCTGTGAAACGAGGGGCCGCGGGTTCGATCCCCGCACCGAGAGAAATGTTTGTGCGGCCCACAAATATTTCTCTCGGGTCTGGGTGTTTGTGAGACCGAAAAGTCTCTCGTAGTTCCTGATACCCACGACACAAGACTCGATCTTAATGTGGAGTCAGGACTATGTATGTGACTGTTGGGTGTTATTATTATTATTATTATTATTAGATTCGTAGCCGATGCCGAGAGCCCCGTGGGCATATAGTATTTCGCATTTTTCGCTTTCGCTTAAGAGCGTTTATACCTTCCGCGCGCTTTTTGGCTTAAAAACAGGACTTTTCAAACGAGTTAATAGCCACCAATAAACAATTTAAAGGAAAAATAGTTAGTACTAATTTTAGAAAAGGTTGTCATCTAGGGATTTTGGTGGACAACATTATAGATTGATGGATAATTTGTGAGTACTATAAGGATTACTGAACACAAATGTCGTTATTTAGGCGTTAAATGGCAATTTAGAAGCTTAAGATATCCGAAATTACTAAATGTAAGATGAAAATAAATATATTATCAGACTAATAAGACCCTTATGGAGGGACTTTGCTGAGAAAAATAATCTTATTGTGTTTACTTCCTGAAAAATAAAAATTTTAACAATGCGAAATTATTCAGAAACTCTCGTCAAGAACATATTTTTTTTCACTAACTTATCGTACATATTTTTTATAGCAATTGCATATTATAATAGAAGAACATCTTATCAATAAATTACCATTTTTATATTTCAACAAAATTAATGTTCATGTTTTCTACAAATATTTTAAAAACCACTATAAAACACGCTGTCCGACCTGCATCAAATCACCATGGCGGGGTAAAAAAGGCCCCGCCCAATGCCACCGGTGCCAAAAATTCAGGCACTCATCCCACAACTGTCACAGGACGCAAGCATGCGTCCGATGCGGAGAAGAACACTCCGCCCGCGACTGCCCCCGCCCCCGCGAAGATCCGGCCACGTGTGCCAATTGTAGCGGCCCGCACCCCGCTAACCACTCCACCTGCCCTGTTTTGCGTCGTGAAGCACGCAATAACAAGGCGGGTACCGTTGCAGTGTCAACCCCTCCCCGCCAGGCCATCATCGAAGGCGACAATCAATCGTCTTCGCTGATGGCTCCAGCCAACAACCCGTGGTCCAAAAATGGACCGTCCCCGAAGAAGCGGGGAAAGAAGAAGAGGAAAGGCCAATCTGCCCCCTCTCCTTCTGGCCCTGCGTCTTCCGCTGCCCCGCAGGTCACGATTACGGAACCGTCTCGCCGACCTGCCCCCGCGGTTGAACCGGAACGCCCGGTCCCCGCACCACGCCACCCGACAACAACTTCCCGCGAGTCCACCCCTAAAGCTTCTCGACCCACTATTCCAGCGGGTCGGGGACCTAAGGGGGTGGAAACGCCCAAACCCGCGCCCGCGCCTTCCAGCCCTCACGGTTCCAGGATGATAGGCTTCGAGCAGTTCATGCAGATAATGCATCGGCTGTTCACAGCCTATTTCAACGGCGAGGACCTGGCTCGCACTTTATTCGCGTTATTCCCCCAAAATGCCGATAATTAGGGATCTACGTATCATCCACTGGAACGCAAATGGTCTCTGCGGCAAGACCAATTTGCTTCTAGCACTCCTTCGCTCCCAAGACGTTGACATCGTATTAGTCAACGAAACGCATCTTAGGCCTGTAGATAGATGTAAACTACCGGGGTTTATCGTTTATCGACAGGACGAAATATCTCCGAACAACGTCGCGTACCGCGGTTTATTGGTAGGCGTCAGGAGGAGAATCATCCACCAAGTCTTAAGGCCTTTTGTTTGTATAAATGCTGTACGTCAAGTTTTTATGAAATAAATTATTATTATTTTATTATTATTTTAATGCTTGCCTCCTCAACAGCTCAATTCCATGTACGGACTTGGAGTGGAAGTCTGTATCGCCGGCAATCCGCTGCGCCTGTTTGCGGCCTATAAGCCTCCTACAGTCGCACTGGGGGTGTCCGATATCCACGTTTTACTGGATTCGGCGCTCCCGACGCTGATCGCCGGCGACATGAACGCCATCCAGCCGTCATGGGACTTGGGCTCGGCGGCAAACAGTGCTGGAAGTCGCCTCTTCGCTGACGCGCAAACACACGGATACTTCGTTGAGGGCCTGGATGCCCCCACGCACTACTCATCTAACGGGGCACATTCGGCCCACGTCATCGACCTAATAATACACCGCGGTCTATCGTCCTTGCCCGTGCAAGAAGTCCTAAACGATTTCCTCGAATCTGACCATCAACCCGTCCTAGTCGTGTTGCCCGGGCAACCTGAAAAGTGGAACCCCCCTCGCGATAGGTTCAGGATAAATTGGGATTCTTTTGCAGAAGCGTTGCATGCGAGCGCTCCGGCTCGACCGGTCACCAACGCTTCAGAGGTTGATTCACAATGCGGATGGCCCGCCGCTGCAATCCATCCAAGGCATCCAAGGCAGGTACTGGGCGGATCCATCCCAGAGGTGCGAGCAGTACTCCATACCCGGCCGGACCTGCGTTTTATCTTCTGGCGGACGAACTTATTTCGTCCATCCAGGTCGCCCTTCAGGCCTCCAAGGTCCCGCTTTCAACCGCGGGCAGAAAGCCGGATCTCCCTCGCCGCGTGCGAGATCTCATTGATGAGAAACGAAGACTCCGCGCTCGGTGGCAACACTGTCGCTGCCCGCGGTTGAAAACAAAGCTCAACCGTCTGACAGATAGGGTGAAGGCCGAACTCGAGGCGTTCAGGGCGGGGGGTTGGAACAGCGTCCTGGACTCGGCGGTGAGCGACGCTCCCGCTCTCCACCGTTTGTGCAGGGCGCTCTCCAAGACACCTGAACCCGTGCGGCCGCTTCTGCACGCCGACGGAAACCTGAGATACAGGGCTGAAGATCGAGCGGAGATCTTTGCCGAGTACCTGGAACGCCAATTCCAACCGAATCCCACTTCCCATCCTGGCCATGAGACAGAAGTCTCAAACTTCCTCGAGGATTATTTCGACGAGCCCATAAGGCTCGACAACGATCCTCTCTTCTTCTCTCCTTCCCAGGTGCGGGAGGTGATCCGAAGGTCCAAACCGAGGAAAGCCCCGGGCGCTGATGGCATTCCGAACAGTGCGCTTCGCCGCTTACCACTGGAGGCAGTGGTAGCGCTGACGCGCCTGTTCAATGGCATCCTGCGCAAGGGTCACTTTCCCACTTGGTGGAAAACCGGCAAAAGTATTCGAGAAACTCCTCCTTTCCTACCTCTCGCCCATCCTGACTCCGAGGCCCGAACAATTTGGTTTTCGCGCCGATCACAGCACCTCTCTTCAGTTGTCTAGGGTGCTGCACCACTTCACGGTTGCCAAAAACAGGCGTGAAGCTGTCTCTGCAGTATTCCTGGACATGGAAAAGGCGTTCGACAGGGTCTGGCATAACGGTCTCGTATACAAGACCGCTTTGACGGACACTTCCCGACGCGTCACAAAAGTAGTCCAATCTTTCCTGACGGATAGATTCTTCCACGTCTCCGTCGACAACTGTCTGTCCCGCGACCGTCGTATAGCCGCGGGCGTTCCGCAGGGCAGTTGTCTCTCCCCGATTCTATACGCGCTCTATACCGATGACATTCCCATCAGGAATGACGTCAATCTCGCTCTATACGCGGATGACATCGCTATCTATTCGTCATCCATTTCCGCGAAAGGAGCCGCCGCCAAGCTCCAACGTAGCCTGGACCTACTTCCCGACTGGCTTTCTAAATGGAAGATGTCGGTGAACGTAGGCAAAACCCAGGCCCTAATCAAGAAGAAGGCCCAAACGAAAGGCCCTGATGATGTTCGGCCAGGAAATCCCATGGGGTTTCCAGGCCAAATATCTCGGGGTCATCATTGATAGGAATCTCCGCCTAGCTAGGCACGCCAAAGCTACCGTCGCGAACGGTAAAGTCGCAAATGCGAAGCTGCGGCCCATTCTCTCATCAAACCTTCCACTTAGGGTGAAACTGGGGATGTACAAAACGTACATCCAACCCCGGATCACATACGCGGCGCCCTCTTGGTACGGGCTTCTCAGCCGGTCACAAAAGGACGCACTGGGCAGAGTACAATCGGTGGCTCTGCGCAGAATCGTTAACGCTCCGTGGGGTGTCAGCAATGCTACCATCGAGAGAGATCTCCGAATCGAAAGCCTGGACAATTTCGTCTGCCGGCTTGCGACTTCCATGTTCGCGCGTGCTGACGCATCGGACTGGGTTCACATCCAGAACATTGCGCCTCAGCACGCCCGACCACCGGACGGCAAGCTGTTGCCCCGCGAACTCCTCTTGGCTTCTGCCGAGACCTCGAACAACATTGCCGACATCCCGCCCAATAGGCCCGCAACGTGAGAGACGCTCCAGTGATTGAATGATCCGAGCGAACTGGTCAAATGTGTTGCTGAAAGTTTGTTGCGCCGCTTCTTCTACTCAGCGATAACACTAGGAAGCGGTGGTAGGAAATTGCGTTGACACATCATTCATTTATTGCGTCATGTCAGTCACCTTCGGAAGCTCTCTCACACGTAGACATCTCCGGCCAAGAGAAATATAGTCACTTCTTTCCGCTTTCATATAGTCCGTATCGTTCGGACTATAACCCCAGGATCAGTACCGTTTTTACGGACCGCAAGGATAGGTCACAATCGATAAGGCTTTCGCCTAGGAATTGTAGCCACAGCGTGGTACCTCCGCAATCACGGAGCTCCCGCGTTCGTGAAGTCCCCCTGGGCATCAAATCAGACCGCCGCAAGGCTTTTTAGAGGGAGGACGTATCGCTCGTCGCTCCGGCCTGGCTGCAGTTGATTTTTGCCGTGCGTAATAAAAATAGCCGCGCGTGGACTGCGATTGCCACATCTTAGTACTTTGGTAGTAAAATATATTTTTTTTCTTTTACCTACAATGATTTTGTAGTGAGTATAAATCATGTTTCAGATAATATAATGGAATGTAATTCCGAGGCCAAATGATATTATGTATTGTAATATAAAATTAAATACATTTCGTAATTGTAAGGGGTTGCAAGGCCCCTAACTCTATTCATGTGTTCGAACACGTGCGTTTCTGTTCGAACACGAAATGATTAAGAAAACATCCGTAGTGTCTACTGATTGAACACTGATTTGAATGCAACTTAACAATGTAATAATAACGAAAATATGATTATTACCTAAATTTGTATTGTTCATTGCTTGCACAGTAATATTTGTCTACTTATAATGCAAATAAACTATTTTTATTATAAATATTATATTACAAATATATAAATCATAAGTTACATTTCAATTGAATATTTGAATTTTGAAGCGCACGGATCAAAGTTGGTTGAGCTGACTTTATAGCGAGCCGACGCGGCAGCTCTACGCACACAGCTTTGGTCGCTTATGTGTGCGTGAAATTTAACGAAGAAATACCTATTGTTGACTTTGCGAGCAAGGTGTAAACGCTCTTAAATTTAAGAATAGGTTTAGGGTTATTCTTTATTACCGCGCTATTTAGTTTATTTTTTTATTAAAGGTACCCTTTAAGGCCGGGGGGAATGGTTACGCCATATTTATACATTTCGATACAAGGTCATTGTCTATTCGACGATGTCTCAAACCGCTATTTTATATGTATTTCACGCGCAGTTGGCAGTATTGTAGAATCCTTACTATCCGACATTCCCGCTGTTTCCTTCTCCCTCTAACGCACGCTTTACCGCATATTCTGTACACCTCGCGCGTGACGTCACGTGTAGGACCTATGCCGTATATTAATTTAAATATCTATATGTTTGGTACTGGGCGACCCGCCTTCAATATGTTCTGCATATATTTTGATTTGTTGGCTAGTCAAGTCATTGAGCAAATTAATCAACAAGCACAAGTTCCATGAAATAAATATTATTTTTTTTGCTTTGCAGTGGTTCTTATTATTTTGTTATTTTTTGGTTTTTAGTGGTTTTTCGTTTTGAAGTCGGTTTTTATTTTTTTATCCAATATAACTTGTAGCATAACATAAATATTTTTCGATAAATTTGGATCATAATATGACATGTCAAGTGCACAACTTCACTCTGCGAAGCCGGGCATTTTGCTTGGTACAAATTGCATTAAAAATAGCTATATGTATAGGTACGTAATGTCATGGTAGTAGCATTTCACCCATAGGTGCGACTGAGAGGGCAATATACGCCAGAAGCCAGGTAAAAGCACACGAGAGAGATAAAGATAGATAATACTTTGGTGTGTTCCATCTTTTTAAGATATTGCGTCACGCGTGGACCAGCGTTGATTTAGAATGAAATATTTTATATTAGTTTTAGATCGCGGCGCTCGCTTAGGCGAGTTGCCGGGCGCGGGTGCTCCGTCGCAGGCGCGGGGCTCCATTACGGCGCGGTAAATTAAAAAATGATAGACGTTTTGCATTAAACGAATGTATTTTATTTAAGGTACTAATTTGCCTTTAGGATTGAGTATATGCGTATTAAGTAAGGCAAGCCGGGCTTTTGGGCTTGTATGGAAGTACCGCCACTGGAACAAGCAGGTCACCTGATGGAAGTTGTCACTGCCGTCCATGAACATTCATACAACAGCAACATCAAATCGGGAGGGACATAAAAGGATAAAATAAAAAATAAAAATAAAATAAGTTTATTTCTGAACCAACAAAAAATGTAACAAAATAAATGTTGCCATAATAACTGCAGTAGTTGTAACTGTGTCGCAGTTATTAGGTCCTCCTTATAACATTAGTTTTCATAGGTTTCACAAAATATGAGAGTTAAATTAACGTGATAAAATAATGTGACAAAATCTAGAATCTAAATATAAACAGCCAAGAAAGTATGAGTGTGAGTGTGTGTGTGTGTGTGTGTATGTATGAGTGTGTAAGTATGTGTGTCTGTGTGGATATAAACTATTTACATTTACATCATATCATTTATTTATTTTTATATACTTATTTTATTTTTGGTGCTTTGATTAGGAATCGTGAGATATTTTAGTACAACTAGGTAAGAAACTAACGTAGGTAAGAAAAGATGGAAAGAGGGAAGAAGTATTGGGCAGCCGACAATCGCACTCACCAAAATCTGTGTGACAATGGTACCACTCATTCATGACTCACAACAGCGTGGCTCTACCAAGTTTAATAAATATAATTTTATTCTAGACAACAAAAATGAATTGAAATACACAGAAAACCGAGTTGAAATAAACTGTTGACATAATAAGTAATTCAGCAACTTGAGGAAGCTCAATGTTATGATTCCATTAGACCCTCATTGTATTACAATTGATCTGTTTGGGTAACGAGAGCCGTGTGTTCTATGAATACTTGTAAATCGAATACTCAATTACTTCCTCCCTAAAGTAAAACAAATAAACAGGGATTAAACAATTTCATGTATTATGTACACATCTATACATATAAATAAAATTGAAGTGTCTGTTTTTAAAGTGAAAATAAAAAAAAATGTCCAACTACATATCGTTATATACACGATACCTGTGCCGAAAATGATCTTTAAAAAATTTTGTCTGTCTGTTTGTTCCGGCTAATCTGTGAAATGGCTGGACCGATTTTGACGGGACTTTTTTGTCAGGTAGCTGATATAACAAGGAGTAACTTAGGGTACATTTATTTTAGAAAAATTCTTTTATTTTAGAAAAATAAAGTAATGTTGCAATGCCCGCGCGCAGCTCACGCGCATGCCACTACTGGGCCGTTACGTCGGGCGCCTCCCACCACTTCTCCCATCAACGAATCAATATCAAATTTACAAAATATTGTATATAAAGAAATTTTTCAATAAAGCTAATACAAAAAACTGAAAATAAATGTGTAACGGGAGTTTACCGCCGCTCGCTAAGAGATGGCGCCACCGTAGCATTAGATCGCGGTATGGTTTCGTTACAAAGGTTGATTAAAGGTAGAATTAAAATAAATATGCAAAAACCAAAAAATAACCATTCACTTTTGTTAAATTCCACGCGGACGAAGTCGCGGGCACAGCTAGTAATAAATAAATTGGAACAGAAATTACGAGGATTCTGTGAATACACATAAAATACATTCAACCGAATATACTTCTTTTTGGTTATCGGTTAAAATCATGTTTTTCATTTCGATGGACAAATATAATACATAACATGTTAATAATCACTAACTATTTGAATTTTATGGTTTCTAGGAAATATACTAAAAGTTTAGGTGCAGTTTTATTGAACAGACTAGCTGTACCCGCAACTTCGTCTGCGTGGAATTTAACAAAAAGTTAATTAGTTTTATTTTTTTCGTTTTTGCATTTTTATTTTAATTATCAACCTTTGTAACGAAACCATACCGCTATCTAATTGTACGGTGGCGCCATCTCTTAGAAAAGGGCGATAAACTCCCGCTACACATTTATTTTGAGTTTTTTGTATTAGGTTTATTGAGAAATTTCTTTATATACAATATTTTGTAAATGTGATATTGATTCGTTAGTGGGAGAACTGGTGGGAGGCGCCTGACGTGACGGCCCAGTGGTGGCATGCGCGTGAGCTGCGCGCGGGCATTGCAAGATTACTTTATTTTTCTAAAATAAAAGATTTTTTTCTAAAATAAATATAGCCTAAGTTACTCCTTGTTATATCAGCTATCTGACAAAAAAATTCCCGTCAAAATAGGTCCAGCCATTTCAGAGATTAGCCGGAACAAACAGACAGACAGAAAAATTTTAATATTATATTTTCTTCTTCGGCACATAATATCGGTTTTATTGTTGTGTAAAACCGTTATATTTTGTGTATACCCACGAGTCACAGATTTATTTATGATTCATAGATGCATGTTATTTTGCAAGCAAAAATTCTAGAAAAATATTGACGAATATTTTCCGAAAATTTTAGTTGCATTGTATTGCAGTCACTAAAGCCTAACTGAAACAACATGGCTTCGTTTTCGTTCGCAGTCTGGGCATACCCTGTATTTTACAGATAGCTGTTTGTACATAAAGTGCAGTACCTCACTCAAAGTGGTAGAGTAGAGTAATAGACTTTGCAGTGGGTATATGTGAGAGACCTAACACCAGTAGTTGTTAGTCATTACTCAGTTTAAAAGTGTAGGCTCCCACAAATAAGGATATAATTCTGTAGGTATACTCATCCGGGGTGATACTACTGTCTCACAGGAAATCGACGTGCAGTTATTGTGCTGTATTTCGTTCGACGAGTGAGATTACCGGGTGCTCTATACTCTTTTCATCTTTCCATCCTTTTCCTTTCCCACTCTCCTCCCGATTTGGGCGGCAACACATACATGATCCAAGTTTCGTGGATGTTCATGGGCAGCAGGGATTACTTAACATCAGGTGATCTGCTTGCTCGTTTGCGGGACCTATACATTATTTTTATAAATATGAGGAATGAGGATATAACCGTATGTTGCCTTTGAAAAATTAAACATTTTTAACCTTATTGCTTTGTTTTAGCTTAGTATATGTCCGACGTTGACGTTTCGAGGCTAATTAATAAAAATATATATTTTTTTTATTAATTTTTTTATTTTAGTCGTTATATAATTATATGGCCTAACTCAATTGTACTAAACAAAATGTACATAATTGATACGTACTTGCGCATCAATTAATTAACTTTGTATTTTTAAGCCTAAGCTATTTCATATGCAATAGATTAGTTTAAGTTATAAATATCCGTCATTATTGTATACTCACTTTAAAAAAGATAACTTTGTTTTGGCAGTACGTTTGTTTTAATATCGATAGCAGGAAAGTGAAATCCGGCTTCAACTGACTATTGATTTTTTTTTACAATATTGGGTATTATATTACTTGATTTCAATTTATTAGGTCTCTTTTATTAAGCTTATGCCCGTGACTTTGAATTATTTGTTATTATTTTTAATAGAACGGGAATATATTTAGCGAGATAAATAAAACGACGTATTTCTGTGAAACCTCTTAACAAACAAATCGAATATCATTTTAAGAACTAAGAACTATCGTAAACAATGTTCCATAGAGTTTATTTAATACACAGAAAACTAATACATTCTAACAATTTTAAACAACAAAGTGGTAGCGTATGGCACAATATGGTCACACTGTATGCAGTGATATGACTAAATTCAATACGATTTGCGCCTGAAAGTTAGTTTAATCGAGTACGTTATTAAGAATTGTAATATCAATTAACCAATAGATTTACCGTGATGTTTATATGGGCTAAACAGACACTACAGTGGGCTTAAGCATAAATACATTATAATATACAGCATTCTTTAGACGTTTAAAATAAGTGCATTATGCTAAGAATGCTTCGTTTTTTTAAGCAATGAATGGCTAGACTAGCTTGTCATTTGCTTGATAGTAAACGATACTACCGCCAGATAGTAGCAAAACTAAATAACACCATAAATTACAAAGTGACGTCACGGAGTTTGCATAGTATCAATCGGTGAAGAGCTTAGCCGAGATTAAAGTCTCAGGTCAGACGATGAATTTTACCCATCTTACGCTCCGTGTAATAATTTTGTACTATTGAAATCCATTATCACTTCCATGACCCATGATCCCCCAATACCCATAACTAACTTCCGAAAAAACCGTACGATCTATCAGTTGAATAGGAAATATGTTCCAATAAAAAGATACCAAATCCTGACACGTTTGCTATAAATGCCATCGAAAAATACCAACTTGTTTAATTCAAAATTAAAATAAATAAACTAAATAAAAGGTAAAATAAGAGTACATCTCATAGCCTATGGAGTGCAGAGTGCAGACCCAGCTTTTGCTATTCCTGTGTTTAAATTAAATGACTCATAATGAAAATGATAAACAATAAACAGCAATATTTGGTTAGTATCATAAGATATTTTTATAATCATTTGGTGTAGGCATTTAATTTGAAAGATAAAACAATAATAACTTACAATTACTGTTAATGATGAAATTACGGCGAAGCAACTCTTTTTATAATCAAAACTGTACATGAGTTTCCGGTAACATGTGTCATATCATGTACCAGCCCTTATACATCCCACTACATGCCACGGGTCTCGTCTACAATCGTTAGTACGATTGAGAGTGGTTTATATGGACTGTCATACGGGGTATATCAAGACTGCTACCGAAAACGAAGCCGGGTGGTAGTTTAAGTATTTTGTAGTAAATTGTGTTTGTAGTCACTAAAACTACCATTCGGCTTCGTATTCGGAAGCAGTCTTGATATACCCAGTATAGTCCAACACGCTGGTTTAGTGTGTGTTGGTGGACTTCACATACCACAGAAATACTTACAAATCGATATGGTGTGTAGGTTTCCTTACGCAGGTTTAAAAGCATGCTATAAATAAAAATGTGCACAGATAATTTAATTCCCCCACTTTCAGCTTCATTTAAAAGATTGCTGGTGTTTTAAACAAAGGCTTAAACTAGAGGACGTAGCCAGCAAGCTTTTATAAGATAATTAGTAACAGTACAACGCGCTATTGGACAGAAGAAACTAAATGTAAATTTGTTGATTAATTATTATTGTACCTATGCCCGCATAAAGCCAAAGTCCGCGGTAGCCCTCGTCGGTGCATTTGAAAAAGAGCCAAATGGTTTAGTTGGACAACTATTAAAAGTCTTTCTGCGGCATAGTTATGACATTCAGTATAAGTCAAGTTCAATGGCACTTTATATTATCTTGACACAATCTCTAATTATACCTTTTTTGTATTATTTAAAGCCGTCCGTATACGTTCCACTGCAGGACACGGGCCTACTCTACAATCGAGAATGCGATTAAGAGTGGTTAACACATATATCCCACCACGCTGGCCTATCATGGGTTAGCCGACTTAACAAACCATATAAATTCATATAAATAGCTTTGGTATGCAGGTTTCCTCACGATGTTCTCCTTCACCGTAAGAGTGTGGTGATTGACTATCGATGCACACATGACTCCGAAAAGTCAGAAGTGTGCCCTGGAATGTAAATTCGCGAACACCGTGAGCATGTTGGCTATCACGTCTGGTCAGATACCAATAATCCACCACGCACTAGATAACTTTCGTTTGATTAAAAATGTTAATTCGTTGGATATAATTTTTCATTTAGAAGCGATTTTAGATTTTCCACTTTAAGTCGTAATCTTGATAGGAGAGAAGGCCCGAGCCCTGCAGTGGAACGTACATGGACTCCCCTCGGACTCCCCGGACCGAAATAAATATTTGTGTGATCATAGGTATTTGTTTCGGGTCTGGGTAAGACAAAAAAATCTCTCATAGTTCCTGATATCCACGACTCGATATTATCGAGACTCGATATTAGTGTGGGGTCAGGACTATGTATGTGATTGTTGGATGTATTTATTTTATTTATTATTATGAGCCCGGGTCAGGCATTTGTGCCTTATATGGCGACACAATCGCCCCTTATTATATATACCGTGAGACGTATACGCAAGTAAATTAAACAAAAAAGACATGAGAGAATGAGAAAATAACTAATAAAGACGCGCTGTAGAATTCACAATAATAGAATTTCTCTAGACTTCTATAAGAGTTGGTTATTCAACGGGCTGCACAAAATTGTTCTAGTGTTTATAAAAAAATTTTTTTTACTGAAATGTCTTTAGTAATTGGTTTATTTTAATACGAAAACATAACAGAGTACTTTAGGCTACTTTTTTATATCGCGGGAATCGGAACATCTACATTTGACACCTCTTGCTTATTCACAATCGTGTTCTTGGCCATTGGCTACGGATAATGTCAGGTTAATTCTTATTATTTCCTTCGGCAAAAACAATATTTAAAACATACATAAATACATACATACATGTAGGAACTTTCTGAACGCACTACTGTATTTGGTGTATTAATGTTTAAAAAAATAGCTATAGGTTGTATGAAGGAAGACGTTACGATGTTTACGGAGTAAGATACACCGTGCAGGTACCATTTTATCTATCTGAGATATAGTCAATATTGTCAATCTTGTCGTTTAAACTGTATATATAATTATATTTATAATTGCCATATTACAAGGCATTCGTAGAGTCAAGTGGGATAACTTAAACTTTAACTGAACCCAGGCTTTAATAAAATAGTTATTCATATTTCGATGCAAGCAACATACAAAAAAGCTTTCAATTCAATTATGCTTTGCTTTGGCTTTGCTGTTCTTTTGGCTTTGGCTATACTTTTCCATATTTATGATACTCAGGTTTTGTAATGCATATAGATTATTTATTTGTCATTACCGTTCATTCTTTGGGCGCGTTCCACTAAGCGATCACGACGATCGAAATACTCTTTTTCCACATGACGAATGTCAAATGTCGTTGTGGTCGCCGTGAAAACGTCACTATTGAGCTCAAGAGAGGGTTGAAGTGGAAGTAGAGAAAAAAAAACAGTTTACAATAAATAGTATGAAAATGTGTAGAAGCATTTGTAGAAGTTACAAACTTAAATTTGAAATAATATTTTAAACAGTCACAATGGAAATATAAAATTTCAATAGGAGTCCAAATAGTTAAGGGTTTTTTTTTAAATGTTGCAATGAATGGCGTGACGAGCATGCCGTTAGCCTGATGGTAAGCGATACGACCGCTCATAAACAGTAGCAGAACCAAATACCTTGAATTACAAATCAATGCTTAGCATTCCACTGCGCTCGCCATCCTGAGACATAAGATGTTAAGTCTCAATATGTCCAGTAGTTACTCTGGCTACAACGTCCTTCAATCCGAAACACAACAGTGCATTTACATTGCTGTTTGATGGGATAAATAGACAATGCGGTGGTACCTACCCAGGCGGCCTCTCACATATGAGAGGCCTACCACCAGTAATTATTAATAGTTTAAAACCTAAAATACACGCTTTAATAAGATACCCAACTAAAAAAGTAACAATAATTGATAGTGAGTTTAAGATTAGAAAATGCAGTGAAATACATACATTTTACTGTTACAAAGCGTGGGGTGCTGGAGGATAAGTAAAGGTTGTAAACAATCCATCCAAAACCTAGGTGATTGTTATCTTCATCCCCGGAATTACTTCAAAACTAGATAGGAACAAGCTACCACCAGTTTTCTGTGATGGCACTACCGTCACACATAGTCACAAAGTTACAAACCTTGGGCTATATTTGGACAAGAACTTTGACTAAGGTTCGAAACTTCAAGAACTAAATCTTAAGTTTTTGGCCTCGGCAAGGTCCTTCCGAAGATCACATAATCTCTTACTTGTTACTACAAACAATTAGCGCAAACCCTTCTTTTCCCTATCCTTGATAATGCCGATTATTAGCTATATGTCAGCTATTTCTAAGATTTGTACAAAGCTTAAGTGGTTGCCTATTTAGCTTCGTTGGAATGCTCACATTCTTTCTCTGCCGTGCAATATGTTGTTCAATTCTCCCGCCCCCTCCAAGCCAACTTAATATTCTTAATATTTCATTATCTCCGATGCTATCTTTCTTTAATTGTTTTACAACCAACGATTCTGTGAGTATAATGTTCAACCGTGTAGGTATTCGAACTTCTATTAGGATGTTCTAATCAAGATTGAACCAGTAAATTCATCTACATATTTAACCTAATTCTGAATACTTCGTAATTCCATAACTGCACCCATAATAATTGTAACCGAAATGTCTCCATTTTAGCCACACCGGGCTTTAGTCACATTCTGAATCACCTCGAGGGTAACGAACTGATCTAATCTAGAGATAATCTAGCATTTTAGGATGCTAATGATATGATATAATGCCGGACAAACCTTTTTCATTGTTCTGGATTTTAAAGATGACTTAATTATTTAATTGGACAAAATAAAACTTTTTTTTGTGATATAATGCAGGGTACGACTATAATTTTACTTGAGAATAGTCACTGTAACAAAACAAACATCAGTTTTAATAAATTGTATGATGTATTTGGCCAATCCGCTATAGGCCACCGTGGTAGGCTATAATATTGGCAACCTAGAGGAGGCGCCTGCCCTGAAGTAGGATGTACAGTATTGATTATCAACCAACAGATGGAAGCATGATTTTGGCCTATATTTTATTTTCCATGGGCTGGCCATGGGACTCGAAGGCATCCTAATCGCAGGGCAAATATCGTCACCCAATGGATACCTGATGGTCGACGATACCGCGGCAGACCACACGCTAGGAGAGACGTACTGGATGCTTTCGAGACCATGTGTCCTGAAATTTCCTTAGAGCGCGATTTCTGGAGAGGTATGGGGGAGACCTTTGCCCAGCAGTGGGATCAAATAGGTTAATAAAAATAAGTTCTATTTATACTATCGCCTAATTAGTATGTACTTATTGCTGTGCAATTGCACAAATAATACTAAATGTCCTTCGTACTACAATAAGGACTTTATTTTCTCAAGGATTTTATTTTTAACAACCTGTCACTCCGGATGTTCGTTATATTCTCTTGAACCTAAATTTAATTATGAATTTTCATTACGTCCAATGAATTCAATTCGTGACCCTGTACGTTTTTAACCAAAGCGGGATTTTATTTTATTTAATACTTTAGCCCTACTATTTTACAGTAGTAAGGTTTTAGGCCAAATTTATAAATAAATAGGTCTTTATACATAAAAGTATTTTTTTAAATATTCGACATTATTAAATAACAAAATGCCTGTTCACTGTCCAATACAATTAATTGACTAACATAGTTTTTAAGTAAATCTTTTGTTACTAACACACATATGGACATATTTTGCTGAAATAAATGTTATTATTATTATAATACCGTTCATCTATTTTTTAACGTCTTTGTTATTATATAGTTATTGGTTTTAATTTAATTTGTTATTCTCTTATTTTATTATTATTATAAACGGTGCTCTAAGTTGTCAATTATATGTGGATACTTGTTATTAACAATATTGTTACATTATACTTTAAGTTCTATATATATACAGGGTATATCAAGACTGCTACCGAAAACGAAGCCGGGTGGTAGTCTAAGCGACTTCAGACACAATGCAACAGAAAAAGTTGCAAAAAAAAGCGACAATTTTTTTTTTGTTATTTTTTTCCTATGGCCATATTTGGGTGGTAAATACATTTTTTCCTAAAATAATAGTGTATACCCTTTTATTTATAAATACTCTAAGGTATAAAAGAGTTTAAATTATTATTTTAGCAAAAACTATGGATTTACCACCCAAAATGACGATATTTAAAAAATCATAAAAAATAATTGTCGCGTTTCTATGCGAAATTTTTAATTGCATTGTGTTTGTAGCCACTAAAACTACCACCCGGCTTCGTTTTCGGTAGCAGTCTTGAGATACCCGGTATATATTTTAAATAGTCAGTTAGGATGACTTCTAAAAATATAAAATAAATAATATAAATAAATAAATAAGCCGCCAGAGCATCTGGCGCTTGAAATGTTTCATTCTTTTACCTTAAATTACTAGTTTATCTTTGTTTAAATGAAATTTCCCCTCCATACTATGATGGGATACGACGTGTTCAGCAATTTTCGTCATCATTCTTGCATCTATCCAGACGATAGTGTTTAGGTGACGTGTTTTACACGTGGGCGGTTACGCGAAAGTAAATCGCGGCGCTTTCTGCCCTGGGGGGTCTGGTGCCGCCCATAATACGTGTGACGGTCATCGAGGGGTTTTAGCCAGTATGCTGGCGTAGTTTTGTTAGGGAGTCAGCCCAGCCATAAAATTCACATTGTGCCGGGCTGGAAGGCTAGTAACTCTGACATACCCCTTCAGACCACGCCCGGGGTACCGAATAGGGAGATTAATAATGTTCCTTTTGAAAAGAAAATGTCACAAGTTTTACACGTGCTTTAAATTAAACATTCTCGTGATCACTTAGCATCTGTTGACTGACTCGGTGGTTGTGGTTTTCAATTGTAATTAATTTTCGCACTCTTTCCCGTTATTACTACCACAAACCAGCAACCGAGAACACATCAATAAATCGAAATGGCGGCCACATTTTCAATTATGAATTTTCATAATTTAAATCATTTTTATTACGACTAAACATTAATTTCTTTCGATTTTATTTACAAAGAAGGACACATGAAATTTGACTTGCTTGCTTTTATAATAGACCAGATGAAACATGAATATACCTTGTGCAACTGAGTTATTTTACTTTTTGTTTTAAGACTAATTTTATCTGATGGTGATTCATTAAATAAATTACCCACTTCTGAGCAAATCATGTTTTTTTTTAACCAAATTGGCCCCAATAAGTCACATAACTTACTATGTCAGCTGGACCTCACAATTCACGACATTACAGACTATTAAAGGAATGTAAGAAGTATAAATGTTTGGCGTGATATTTTCTAGGTTTACTACATCGTTAGATTTATATAAACTGTATATTTTTCAGTAACAGAACCACTATGTACCTCACACAAACTACTATCAAGAAACTGGATAATGAAGACGTGCCAGGAGTCACCACTAATGGAGCCCCGAGGAAAAACAGAGACTATGAGTGAGTATCCGGTTTTTTACATATTTTTATTGTAATAAATGGTGAGACGTGCATGCCGTTCGCTTGATGGTAAGCGATACGAGCGCCCATGAACAGTAGCAAAACCAAACAACGCCTTGAATTATAAACAATGCTTGGCATTCCACTGCGCCCGCGATCCTGAGAGTTAAGTCTCAATACACCCAGTAGTTACTGGCTACAAAGTCCTTCAATCCGGAACGCAACATATTATTTGGCGGGAGAAATAGACATTACGGTTGTACCTACCTAGGCGACCTCTCACGCATGAGGGACCTACCATCAGTAATAAATAAATTTGGTAATAATGTAAGGTTTCACATTATTACCAATTTATTTATTATATTAGTACGGTTGACACCAATTACACTAATTAATAACAATGTAAAACAATAATTAATAACAATGTTAATAGATGTCTTATATTTAAGCCTAAATCCACATAACAATATGTTGATACAAGTTATACTTGATGCGAAGGCCATTTTTCGACCACATTTTGGCAGTGTATTTTAAGAGCGTTTACACCTTGCACGCAAAGTTAACTATAGGTATTTCTTCGTTAATTTCACGCACACATAAGCGACCAAAGCTGTATGCGTAGAGCTGCCGCGTCGCCTCGCTATACAGTCAGCGCAACCAACATTGATCCGTGCGCTTCAAAATTCTAATATTGAATTGAAATGTAACTTATGATTTATATATTGGTAATATTATATCATAAAAATATTTTATTTGCATTATAAGTAGACAAATATTACTGTGCAATCAATGAACAATACAAATTTAGATACTAATCATATTTTCGTTATTATTACATTGTTAAGTTGCATTCAAATCAGTGTTCAATCAGTAGACACTACGGACGTTTATTAATCATTTCGTGTTCGAACACATGAAAAGAGTTAGGGGCATTACAACCCCTTACAATTACGAAATATATTTAATTTTATATTACAATACATAACATAATTTAGCCTCGGAATCACATCCCATTATATTATCTGAAACATAATTTATACTCACTACAAAATTATTGTAGGTAATAAAAGAAAAAATATGTTTTACTACCAAAGTACTAAGATGTGGCAATCGCAGTCCGCGCGTGGCTATTTTTACTACGCACGGCAAAAATCGACTGCAGCCAGGCCGGAGCGACGAGCGATACGTCCTCCCTCTAGAAGGCCTTGCGGCGGTCTGATTTGATCCACGTCGGACAGCGTGTTTTATAGTGGTTTTTAAAATATTTGTAGAAAACATGAAAACTAATTTTGTTGAAATATAAAAATGGCAATTTATTGATAAGATGTTCTTCTATTATAATATGCAATTGCTATAAAAAATTATGTACGATAAGTTGGTGAAAAAAAATATGTTCTTGACGAGAGTTTCAGAATAATTTCGCATTGTTAAAATTTTTATTTTTCAGGAACTAAACATAAAAAGATTATTTTTCTCAGCAAAATCCCTCCATAAGGGTCTTATTAGTCTGATAATATTTTTATTTTCATCTTATATTTAGTGATTTCTGACATCTTAAGCTTATAAATTGCCACTTAAAGCCTAAATAACGAAACTTGTGTTCATTAATCCTTATAGTGCTCACAAATTATCGATCAATCTATAATGTATTCCACCAAAATCCCTAGATGACAACCTTTTTAAAATGAGTACTAATTATTTTTTCTTTAAATTGTTTATTGGTGGCTATTAACTCGTTTGAAAAGTCCTGTTTTTTAGCCAAAAAGCGCGCAAAGGGTATAAACGCTCTTAAGTCCATTAGGGTTTTACTCAGCTTGCAAGCGAAGTGTAAATGCAATATATAGGTACAAATATTATACATGAATAATTCAAAGTGATTGAATAACTAATTATTAATAGAATATTGAAAACAATTTTGGATGTCTACCTAAGAAAACAAAATAAATTAAATAAATACAACCAACAGTCACGTACATAGTACGATCACACGATCTTAGTCTTAGATCTTAGTGTCGTGGTAATCAGAGAGATTTTTCGGTTTGATCAATAGAACAAAAAAAAAATACTATAACAGTACACTTTAACTATGATGTATTTTTTTCAACGTTAAAGTACAAAGTAAGTTTCAGTTCGCGGATGATTGAAAATGCATAGTTGCATCTTGGAAATCGAATCCGAGACAACCGTTCCGCCAAATCGCAACTGATAAGTTATCAACAAGTAGTATTGCCCCCAAGGAAAATATGTTTGGATGAAATTCAATATTGCACTCCACGTTTTTTTTTATTCGTTCATATTTCATAGTACGAGTAATAATATAATACATATTCTATATTGTTTCCACAAAGTCATAATGATACGTACGTACATATTCTGGTTGGAGTGGATAAAAAACTCCCATTGTATTCATTTTTTCTCCATTTATAAAGTTCCTAGGTTGCATAACAATACACATTATTAAATATGTTAAGTTTATAAAACATTATCATATTTGACCTTATTTTTTATAGTTAATAAACCTATTTAAGTTATGGAATGTTTTGTCTTCTTCGCTCAAACGGGATTCATAAGTCGTTCGAAAGGGCTAAGCCATTCCATAAGTAAAGTAGGTTTTAAGGCCGTTTATCTAGTGCTAAAAGCGTATGAAAATTATACATTTAACGAAAAGTATGTAACATGCGAGTGACGTATGAAATCAACTACCTACTACAACTAACAACAAGGTACAATAATAACTAGTTAAAATTAAAATAAAGTAAAATCTAAATATAAATAAAAACAAAGCAAGAAACAATAGTATAAACACAAACAAAAATCATAATTATACAGTATAAACAACATAAAAAATATAATTATAAAATGCAGTAGTATGTTACAGCATGTCGTGGCTGTGATATGTAGATAACCGCTCAGCATTAAGATGTGAAGTGGCGCGAACCACTACACAAAGCTGATTTTCAGTTTCAGTGGTGACGTACGGACACCGAACCAGGTATCTAAATAGTCATGGTGTCTTCACATATAGGATAAGAGTTGCAGTTTACTTAGAAAAGTCAACCGCATCGTGGCTTTGAACCAGCAACCTTGGATTTGTCAATCCAGCCCGCTCCAAACCAGGCTATTGCTCACTTTACTAAGCCTATAGTAATATTTGAACAAATACAACTAAATATCAACAATTTTACAAACAAGAGCTGTTTAGGTTTAACTTTGATAGCAAACACATAGATAAGCATCACGCCTTTTTCCTAGAAGAGATAGGCGGAGGTGAAAATGAAAATACTTATTGAATCTTTAAATTGTGATTTATGGTTTAGTTTCACTTTTTCTTCTCAACCATTTTTTTTTCTCTACTACCCGGTTCCCTACGCTGTTTTCGCCAGTGCTACTATATATTTCAGCTTTTGTGTTCCGTCCCAGGATGTGATAAGGGGGAGCCTGTCCCTGTACTTTGATAAAGTTGTATTAAATAATTTTCATTATTTATGTGCATAACCGAGCAATGACTTTGAAATCGATTATATAGTAAACGTAGAATGTGATTTTCCGCTGGTTGACTTTGCCACTTTCCATTTCACGGTGTGGTGGATATATTAGCCGTATGGAAGGCACCTTCAGTAATAATATGCAAGTCTAGTAAAAAGAGTTATATTAGCAAGTTTTATTGGCGGAGTTGGTTCGGAGCCGACTGTGAAACGAATGGTTACGAGTACAAACCGCGCACTAACAAAAATGGTCCGACGACCTGATAAAGGTCGCGGGACATCGCTGGATGCAGGCTGCCTCCAACAGGTCTCTGTGGAAATCATTGGGGGAGGCCTATGTTCAGCAGTGGACTTCCTTTGGCTGATGGATGGATGGATGGATGACTTACAAAAAAGTTTGGTTGAACTATTTATTTCGGGTATAGGCGTTATGGAACAAAACATCTCTTGTAATTTCCGATAGATCCGACATAATAATAAGTATAATTTATTTCTAACCTAGATACATCAATCATCTGAAACAAATATTATAAGCTCCATGTTTTGCCATACAGGCCTTGTAAAGTCGTTCAAATATAAATATTTTAAATATTACTATTAAAAGGTCTGGTCAAAAGTACCCTGAATCGACAAATTCATGAAAAGGTCTGAGAAGAGCATGTTTGTTGGATGTTTCCTATAATGGTTTTTTAGATTTACACGAATGTTGTTGATAAAATCCGTAAATAGATTTCCATGAATGGTTCCTTTTTGCATAAATACAGACAACTTATATCAAATTCGTTCTAAGGAAGTGTTTAAACAAGGTGTACTCAAGGGAAATCCTTTATTTACAGATGGCAAGTGGTGTGGAGAAACGTGTTCGCTTTCATATATTTGCACATTGCCGCAGCGTATGGCATCTTCCTTATGCTGACTGGCAGAGTGAAACTGTGGACTGTATTATTCGGTAAGCCTATGAATATTCATATTTTATTTATCCACTGGCATCATGAGCTGTGAACCGTGACAACTGGGATCGTTGCTTTTTTATTTATTTTTTGCTTATTAATTAGTTCAAGTCAAATTTAGATTTGGTCAAAGCACAGCTTTGAGTTAAATTCTATGATAATGGGTTCCAGTATACAGTCGCAGGTACAAAGATATAAGTGTATTTTTTTATGATGTAACTGTTGCAATCCCTCTTATTCTCTGTTTTGCAATGAATTGAAAAAAAATATGTAAAATTTTATTTCGTAAACGTAGTTTTATTGAGGTTGCACTTTATTACTTACTTTCCAACCGTAGATATGAATTGCTTTCGTTTTACAAAAAGTACGATGTCGTACTAAAATATACTTATATTATTACTAAGGTAAAATTTAAAAATATAATCTAACCTAGACACAATTTGTACCGCGTCCTTCATTCGAGATTTTCAATTTTTCTATATTTTTGTTTTGTTAATATTTACTTCTAGTTTGTGCATGAGGCGTTCACTTCTAGAAGGTTGCAAATATTTTCTATGCTGTACTGTATCACTTTTTATGAATGTCATTTGTTTATAACCAGTTTTGTTGGCCTAATAAACAATAAAAAAAAAGTTACTCACTAAATTGTGGTTCATCTTATTGAAATTCTTATTTCTTATTAGTATATTTTCTTAAGTGGTTGTATTCTCGTTCTCCACTTTATTTGTGGACGTAAATTAAACGAGTGGAAAATATAATAACTAATAAAATTGGGCCAACTACGACCATTGCTTATTATTATGATGAATAAAATTCGATTTACAAATAATCTGATACCTTTTGAAATGCTAAATAATGCTAATAATAATATAAATAAATTAAACTATTATTTCTTTTTCTTAATTTGTTATTTAATTAATTTATTTATTTAATGTTTGTCTGGAAGAGATCGCTTTTAGCGATAAGGCCGCCAATTGTTGCACCAAATGTACATCTGCTTCATATTTTTATTTTATGTTTGGTGTAATAATAAAGAGTTTTTATTGTTATTATTATTTTCTGTGAAAAGCTCAAAGCATTTCAATGTGTGAGGACTCCATTGTAATTATGAACTGGCTATTAACCTTTGTATGTATTGATTTCCAGGGTTGCTGTTTGCGGTAATGTCAGCTATGGGTGTGACGGCGGGAGCTCATCGACTATGGGCCCACAGAGCGTATAAAGCGAAGTGGCCTCTCAGACTCTACTTAGCGTTTATGCAGACGATGGCTTTCCAAAACCACATATACGAATGGGTTCGTGACCATAGGTCAGTATATCTGTCATTCATACGTCTGTCTATAGATACGAAAAAAGTGTAGTCCTGTAACCAATAAATTATGCATTGAAATTTCATTTTTTGTCAAACATGGCAAGTTGTTCACATATTATGTAAAATAGATCAGTCATGTTCGGCCTTCACGGCGTATAAATATATATATTTAAACAAATTACTGAAAAAGAAAATAAAAACTTATTTGCAGTGCACTGTACTGTATCAGACCATATACGTCCCACTGCGGGGAACGGGCTTCCTCTAAAATCGAGAGTACGATTGAGAGTGGTAAAACTTATTTAAAACTTAATTACCAACAAATTATTAAAATGTGACGAGATATTACACACAAATTGTGAAAAAGATAGAGCTATCTTTAGACATAAACGGCCTGATTCACAGACATTTTAAAAAACTATTTTAGTTTCGAATGTTTTGTTGTCTTCTTCGCTCAAACTGAATTCAATAGTCGTTCGAAAGAGACAAAACATCCAATAACTAAATTAGTTTTAAAAACTATGTTTGAATAAGGTCGAATGAATTCAAGCGCTATTATTAAAAGTATTACAACTAGAATAGTTTGAACGTTTTCTCATTAATATCATTTGATTTGTTGCACTACGTAATTAAAATGTTCATATAAAGCATCCTGCTTTCAATTTAAAATAATAATGTACGTAATATTTGTTGAAAATAATTGGCTTATCACGAAACAAATTTTAGACATATTTAGTATGAAATAGGAAGCAACTTTCCAGTACGTCGCGTTTTCAAATATTATATTATCAAACATTTAGGAACACTGGCACTATTCAAAAAGCAATAACAGTTAATAAAATATAATTTACTGATACACCCAGTTTACTTATAGCATTTAAGTGCGTGGTGACTGGTGGCCTGATGGTAAGCGGAGTGCGGACCAAACGCGGCTGCCATCATGTTCACGGTGGTCGCGGCTACGACTCCCAACGCACACCTCAGCCTATTCCGATTCACGTGTGTATTGATAGTCAATCATCACGGACTATAACGGTGAAGGAAAACATCGTGAGGAAACTTGCATACCATTGCGATTTGTAAGAATTCAAGTGGTATTTAAAGTCCGCCAACTCGCACTAAGCCAGCGTGAAGGACTATATTGCCTAACCCCTCTCAATCGTACTAAAACGTACATAGGCTGATACAGCACAGTACTTAAAGAGTTTTAGACACGGATTTAATAAAATTTTATGGTTTCTCCAGGGTGCATCACAAATTCACTGAAACAGATGCAGATCCCCACAACGCTAACCGAGGTTTCTTTTTTTCTCACATCGGCTGGTTGATGGTCAGGAAACACAAAGACGTTTTCGAGAAGGGCGCCACCGTTGACATGTCTGACCTTGAAAAAGATCCTATTGTGATGTTTCAGAAGAAGTAAGTTTTCAACACTCTTTTATTTCTTTCCAATTAAATACGTTCAGGAGTTTTTTTCAGGAGTTCTCCTACTACAGTGGGCAATTTATTTGAAGACCTATTTTATGAAGAGATTATGAGTATATCGCCTCATTAGTTTAGGTTACCAGTAATGGCAACGTGTATGGGCTGTGACACGTAAGGTTTTGAATTCAATTCCCAGGTACTCACTCTGCGTGAGTTTTCCAAATTCAGGAATCTAATATGAGCTATACAGGATTTGAATTTGTCTCCGAAATTGAATGACGAGTAGCCTGCTCAATGAACGATTTATATTGTCCTATACATAACTAAGTTTAACCGCGTCCATTTCAGGACATATTTGGTGGTGATGCCGCTTTTGTGTTTCGTCATACCCACCTTCGTACCAGTATATTGTTGGGGCGAGAACGCGTGGAACTCTTGGTACGTCGCATCGATTCTGAGATACACGCTCAGCCTACACTTCACTTGGCTCGTCAACTCCGCAGCACACATATGGGGCAACAAGCCTTACGACAAGTAAGTTTAGTATGTTAATGGTGAAAAAATTACAAAAACCAGTAAAAATAATGTCTGGTAAAATTGAAATATGCGGCTTGATTATTTATGTTGTTATAATCCAACTAAAGTAATAGTTCCATACTTTTCAACTTTCTATTGTAGACGACAAGTCAGCATGGCAATTTTCTAGTGATGACTACATCCGTCCGTGATGACTACATCCGTTATATCGATATTTTATCGATATGTTAGTACATATCGATATATTTTTTTGCTATGCAATAAAATAAGTGTAAAAATAATAAAGTAAATGATATTATAAACAACATGAAAAAATATTATAAACAACATGAAAAAAAAAATATCACTATCTTTTTTTCTTCTAACATGAGACGAAGAAGCTACAGAAGTCATTTCTATACACAACAATATTTGTATATTACAAAGAACCAATGATATTAGAATAAAAAAGACACATATCCATATTGCGCGACGTTTTAAAGCTCTTGGTATAGAGCCACAAAGTTATCTGGCCCGGTGGCCAAAAGTGGAAACAACGACGTCATTTGGAATTGACAATTTACCTGCCACTCACTGACATAACCGCCATTGGTTGTTTACTCAATGTATTTATTTTTCCTGCATTATTAAAAATTAGTGAAAAATGCCGAATAATTTAAAAAGTGACGCTAGGAACGTTAGACTCCAGGTATTCAATTTTACAAAGGAAGATAAGCGTCTTCAGACACCAATAATACCCTTCGAAAAATTGTATCAACGCGTAGCTGCCACCACAGGCTTGTGTTGTCAGCTTTTCAAAATAAATTCCACGTAAACAGAATTTTGTAAGTACTAGTAGAATAGGTGTAAGCACATATCATAAACTAAAATGTATCGTTACGTGCGTGGTGGCCTGTTGGTATATGGACCAGACATGGCTGCCAATATGTTCACGGTGGTCGTGGGCTCGAATCCCAGGTCACAAATCTGACTTTTTGGAGTCATGTGTGTATTGATAGTCAATAAACACGCACTAAAACGGTCGAGAAATACATAGTGAGGAAATCTGCATACCATAGCGATTTATAAGAATATCTATGGTATGTAAGTCCACCAACCCGAATTAGGCCAGCATGGTGGACTATATGCCCTATGATATGGCCTAACCACCTCAATAGCACTCTCGATTGTAGAATAGGGCAGTTCCCAGCAGTGGGACATAAAGTATATGGGCTGATAAAGATACACTTATTTAAGGGTATGGGGAGCGATTTGTTAGAAATCTTGGGAAGGAAAAAAAACATGCAAAGGAAACTGATCTACTCATTTTCCTGACACTATTGATCGAATTGAAAAATCTTACTTTACCCACTTTATTGCAATATCTATTTTTATGGCAACACCAAATTCGATTACAGCGACTCTCTCACCGGGTCAGTTAAGTTTGTGGGATATTTGACAATATTTCATGACATTACTAAATGAAACAGATCATACAGAAAATCGAGACGAAAAGAGTTGCCATGCAACACCAATTGCCCGAATTTGCACGCCTTAGTTTCGAAACGCTGTCATATCTACGTCGTAATTGGATAATATATACATAATATGTAACCCCATATATCATATTTAAACATCGTCTACGTTCTTTTGGCGTGCGAATGCGTTTTTTCAATTTCACATTTTTTTATGCTGGCCATGTTAGTACTATTAGATTACGAATGATAAAAAAATAATGCTTGTGGTTTATATTAGGAAACATATCTCACAACAATGCGATAAATAGAGGAAAACTGTTCCTAATATTTTGACAACATTATGACAATCGAGCAATCGCACGTCTAAATACCGAAGACGATCATAACATCACTTTTATCACTTAAGACATTAAGCATCTATTTTTAAAACAAGTGCGCTGTATAAACTTAAGATTTTAAATAAAAATCAGCTATCATTTAACTTAATTTGTAAACATAAACTTATGGAATAAGTTTTCAAGAGTAAAATTGGCATACTTAAAATAAAATAAATTACTTTTGATTCTTATATCAAAGGTCTTCCTTTCTTAGAAAATATATATTTAAACTTATAAATAAATTGCGTATTCATGAATGGCTAATTTATAGTAATAATGAAAGAATTAAGTTTTAATTAGTGAAAAGTAGCTATGAGTATACGTCAAAGGCGACTGATTTGAAACGTATTTATAATGTTTGACGACAATATCATAATATGTTGAATGTAGAATGTTTAATTGTGTTACGTGTTAATTGGTAATGTGATTAGTGAAACTAATTTCATTTATTTTATGAACTATTTAATTTCTAATATACAAACATCTCATAATTAATTTTATAACCGTACCGTAAAGGCATGTGTATATGTTCACTCCTTCAATTGCTCTCTAAAATAATTATCGTAAATCGAACAATTGATTTCAGTTTCTAAAGAACTACTTCACTCCATAGTGATGATTACCAACTCAATGAAATATTTGCTGCAGATACATAGGCGCTACCGACAACGCACTAGTGGCCATCTTTGCAGGCGGTGAAGGCTGGCACAACTACCACCACGTGTTCCCCTGGGACTACAAGGCAGCAGAACTCGGGAACTATAAAACTAACTTATCCACAGCTTTTATTGACTATGCTGCGAAATACGGTGAGTTCAATCTATCGTCAAGATGATCACGGTCATCGTAATATTTACAAATTATTTGTACAATAATTTACTATAACGTCAGACATGATTTGTGTTTTTTTATTCTGGCTCGGCACAGTGGCTTCCTTGCACCTATTGGTAAGTGCTGATGACGTCCAGATAGAGTAACGAACGGCACCAGACGGCGGTCTTGTGCTATTTGATAAGATACCCAGGAAGGACCCAGGACTATAGTAAGGGAACACGTGTGATGGCAAACCGTTCCACAGTTTGACTTTGCGGCAGAGAAAATAATTGGAGAACCTTTTGGTTCTCGTCGACATGGTTTTAATCGTCAAGCTATGGCTCCGCAAGTCAGCACGCGTGGTTCTGTTAAGGAAAGCAAAGGAGAGGATCTAATTGTTTCCGAATGAATATATCACCGCCCTTTCAGAGGCGCGTACCTACATGCAAATCATACCGAGTGGCGAGGGCCTAGTGACCTTGTAGAGTTATTTATTTATTTTTAAGGAAAGCTTACAGAAAAATTAACAAAATATCAACCATAAATAAAAGAAATACTAATTACAAGCTTCCACATGTTGGTAAAGAATCAACGATAACAACATCCTTGCCTCCTACGTAAAGAATAATACAATTATTAAAAAGAATAATAACAATAATTAATAACAATAATCAAAAGAACCAAATGGAAATTAAGAGAAAACAAAATAAAAACAAAACAGGTGTACAAAGCAGAGGCAATAGAAATAATAAAAATAAAAAAAAACTTACAATGCAAAAATAAAAAATAAAACTACATACTAAAAATAAGCTACTTATTTGAAAAACAAATAACAATAAAAAAATTATATAAAGTTGTGAAAACCTATACTCGTATAGTATATGTTATACTCACTAATTTACACCGTTATAGTATTCACTGTTAAGAGTTTTTTTTATATTACTTATACTGGAACAGAACAAGTCTATATCTATGTGCGGCGAGAGAGCATTATATATTTTGGCACAACGTAGGCAAAAGGCATTCCGCCTATAATTAGTGGATGCATACGGTACACGTAGTAAAGGGCGCCTCCTGAGACTCATATCATTTTGAAAATGGCATTTCATTGCAGAATAAATCGACACGCCCTATCAACAATGTCGGATCTGAATTTTTGTGTTTTTGTTTTTATGACATAAAAACACTTAAAATATTTTATACATAATCCTACATTTAAATTTATTTTAACCAATTGACGAAGAAAATTACGTCAAAATTGTCGGAAGTAACGCTTGTATTCGCTCAAAAACATAGGTAGTTACTTGGCGCAAACAGGCGTGCCGATCTGGCAGTTCCCGAGTTAATGCCGGGAGAGGCACGTCACTTATTTTTTGTTCCAATTTGTGGTATCATAAACATTGCACAAACGCTTACAAAGGTTTCGCTCACGTACAGTGCGACTTTGGTTAGTCCGCTCATAAACGATATATCAGGTACATTCGACATTTTTGACCGTAAATTATGAAATACATAGTGTAGGATCTGCCACATTCGACTTTTTTGATTGGACACTTTATAATGTATACTGTAAGATCTGCCATAACCGACGTTGTTGATTGGATACCTAATAATATGTGGTGTAGATTCAGACATAACCGACGTTAACGATCGCAGATGGTTTAATTATACCTGTCGAATTATTGTTAGTTTGATCGTTAAATAATATAATGGTGTCATTTGTTGTCATACTATTTTACCTTGTTGTCGATTTGTTTTAAGTCAGCACATGTCTAATTCCAAAAAATGCACTTTTTGAATATGCTTGTTATGTATACTAACTATAATGAATTTACTATGTTTACCTAAATTAACAAGAAAATGTAGAAGATTTTAATAGGATTTTTGGTTAAGAATTTTTTCGAGAGTCGCCTGTACCTTTTGATGCAGAACATGATTTGGAAAAACTGGATGTTATATTTAAATGGTGTTTTTGACGATGAATCTGTACGGAAACTGGACAATTTAAGGTGTGACACTTGTTTTCATGAACCACATACATAAACGCCAGTAAAATCAATATTTGTATATTAGATAACGAAACTTCAATTGGAATTTCATCACCATCTCAGGAATTCACGAATCTATTTCCAACAATAATCACGATATAAATATTAATTTAGCTGTTGTACCTGCTGGTGAAACCTTTTACCAGTTGATTTTGTGCCCAGTGTTCAGAGGTTTTTTTTATTAACACCCGTTGGTTTATATGGAATTAGGTATATCGATTTGTGTCATATATATTGCAAATAGTACTATAAGTCTTTTTTCTTTTACTTCTTCTACCATAAGCAAAAGAAAAAGATATTTAAAACAGATAAAAGAATGAGCATGAACTTATACATAGAGTAAACTGGAAAGTGATTCAAAGTAAATTGCTGAGGTAACAAGGCAAAGTTACATAAACCAGACCGAAAATCATTTCCAACAACTATTATATAATAAAGATAATCTTGTCTTAATAAATTTGATATAATTTTATTCGTAGCTTATGATTATTCGCTTATGTACCAGACGAAAGGTACTATTTAGTAGGGGGGCTATATTACTCGGTAATTCATATTTGGTAAAAGAGAATAGAAATACCGCAGTTATTTGATTTAAAAGCCAAAGTTTTCGCAAACAAAAACTGTCTTAAATCTGCGTCTTATGCAAAGGTTAGATGGAGTGAAACCCGAGAGGTGAAAATAGTAAGAAATAGTTATGACAAGATTGAATTTGACCCGGAAATTGTTGTAGTTAAACTGCGTTTTAGAGAATTTGTCTTAAATGCATATAATGACCCGCTCCCTATACAGAATGAAAAATATAAAGATGTAAACAATTTATGTAAAACTGGAATGATTCTAGTGCGATATGATAACTTTTTAAAGTCAGAGTAATTGGTTTTCTTAGTAGGTAAGTGTTATTGATTCTATCAAAAGTTTATATATTTTGTAGGTTATTTATTATACCTCAAGACTAATTAATTTTAACTGAGTACCTACCTTATTATTTTAGGAAAATTATTAGAATAGTGTTTTTTTTAAATAGGTACTTATAATAAATATACGAGTCTAGGATATAAATACCGTGCAGTTGTAATTTTGTTAATGTGTGTTATTGTATTTGTTTTTTCTTATTTATTTATTTATTTATTTAATCTTTATTGTACACATACAAAAGAACATAACAATATAAAGAAATAACATCTATAAAAAGTACAAAAGGCGGTCTTATCGCTAATAAGCGATCTCTACCAGACAACCTTTGGATGGATATAAAAGGAAGGAAAAAGAAAGGGCAGTGTAAAACAAAGATAAGTTAAGCTCCAATAGATATAAATTATAAAATAGATAATCATAAAAAAAATATACATATAAATGACATAATAAATACACATACGTCATATAATATATACATATATACATACATACAATTTTAAATAATTACATAAACATCTATAATAATTTATAATTATACTACAAATTAAAAAAAAAAATATCCGAAAAGAGGAAATAATACCATGCTTTATCTGTTTAGAGAGAAAGGTAGTGTGCTTTCACCAGCTTTTTGAAAGATGACAAGGTTTGTGCCCGTCGAACCACAACAGGAAGCGCGTTCCATAATCGGACAGCTTCAACAGCAAACGATTTATCAGTAAATGTCGTTGTGTGTACGGGCATTCTCAGTTTAAGGTTCTCTGACGACCTCAGGGACCTCGAATGTGAGTCATGGAGAAAAGTGAAACGTTCTTTAAGATAAGATGGGGTGAGAGGATTAAACAAAATATTATAAAGGAGTGAGAGAACGTGAGTATTCCGACGAAGGCGTATAGGTAACCACTTGAGCTTAGCACGAAACTCAGAGACATGATCATATTTGCGTAGTCCAAATATGAATCTAATACAGAAATTTTGAAGTCGCTCAAGTTTATTAAGTTGGTCTTCGGTGAGATCAAGATAGCTGACATCCGCATAATCAAGGATGGGAAGAAGGAGAGTTTGCGCAAGTGAAATTTTCGTGGCAATGGGTAAAACATTGTGTAACCGTCGCAAGGACCTTGCTGAGGCAAACAGCTTGCGACTTAACTCTCGAAGCTGAGGACCCCAGGTGAACGACTGATCGAAGTGTAGACCAAGATTTCTTACAGTGTTACTGTATGGAACAGTTATTCCATCGCAAGAAACACTTGGTAATTGGGTGTGATTTAGTCTCGAAATCATTCTGGGGCTGCCAACAACAATGACCTGAGTCTTTTTAGGATTGACTTTTAAGCCATATGTCTTGCTCCACTCACAAATTTCATGGATGTCGAGATTTATAGTTGCAATTGCACTTACAATCTTATCTAAAGGTGAAAGGTATTTAATATTTTATTGATAATTATTATAACTTTTTATTGCATTTTATGGAATTTATTTATTATTTTCGATTATAACATAAAACGTGCACGATACTCATTATAAAATAATATTATTAAGATATATTTTAAAGTGCGTGGTGGCCTGTTGGTAAACGGACAGGGGGTATAGAATATAGAATCCGTAACTCGAAGTTTCGTGACATTTTTCGGACGGATGTTACTTCGTTACACGAAATCCGTAAAAAGAACGAATGATTTGAATTTTTCGTCAATACTTCGTCGTCCGAACTAACTGTCAGAGACGAAAATTTGAAATTGACGTCGACGAAAATGTCATATTTCCGAGTCTCGATAAAATGTTGTTTGTGAAGTGATTTTATTACTTTAGACCATATATCAAGTGCAAAATCTTAATTAAAATGGCATTTAACAGCGGTGATTCGAAGAAAATTAAGTAATAAAAGTTCGAACAACAATAACGCAGCTAAACAAAAAATGAAGATTGTTTGCACTGGATGTTAGAAATGCCTGTGAAATATCTTGGAAATTATAGAGGGGAAGAGGATGCACACCACCAGGAATTAAAAGTACAAGATGAAGCATACCGTTTATACCACAGACGAGTAAATAAGTTTATACGACGCAATAGAACATTCACAACCACAACGAGACTCAATATTGTTATTTCAAGATTTGTTTTTATTGTGGCGTAAAATAACAATGTACTCCCGACAGAAAATACAGGGATAATATAAATAAAACCCAAAACCAAACCGGTATAATGGAGAAGAACATTTAACAAGAACAAAACGACCATACCTAATACAGTTTAAGACAAATTGAATAAATTTTGGTGTCAATGTGAAAGAATATAGTGTAAAACATGGTGGATATTTCAAACAAACCAATAAGATGGCAAAAAGGATACAACTATATTTTGGCTGATATTTACAACGCGAAGACCACCTAAACTTTATTTAAGAGGAAATCTTTTAAAGGTGTTTCTTCAAAGTTTATCTTATTTATACTTTTTGTACCCAAAAATATAGCTATAAAACACTTAAATAAATTAATTGTGGATAGTAATTAACATATTTTATTAAACTGTTGATATTACTAAATAAAAATTGTTTTCTTTCCACCTTATGATTAGTGGTATGTTCATAGCTCAATATCAGCTGCATTGTGAGGAATAGAAAAGTCAATATTACTAATAAGTATCTTACATAATAAAACAATGTGATATACAGTGCATATTTTATATTTTCTCTAATAACTTATATATGAGTTTCACACACATTCAATGTTATGGCATAGTACCTACCTATTTGTTTTGATAAACTCTGCAATCTGCATGATAATAATTAGACAGTCACTTTTGAACAAAATATTAATTGAAATCTTTTATAACATGGATAAAAACTTCAATTGTATGTATTTTATTTATATAAAACTTTTTGTAAAAGTTAATTAAGAAGCATTAATTATAACCAACCATAAAGATGTCAGGACTCAGGAAAGGAAAAGGTTTTGTTAGAATGAGTTTAGATAAATAACAAAACAAACTAATATCTATCTACTTAAGAGCAAAATCGAAGTATAATTATTTCTAATTTTAATAACATCAATACAATATTATTATCCAATCAAACTATATCAACTTCACATAACAAGTATTTAACCTAATGTGAAGATAACCGGTAATTTGTAAAAATATATCTTTCAATTGCTTCCTTAAATTAATTATATGAAACAGAAACTCCTTCAAATGGATGTAATATACTGTAATTATAAAGAAATGTACATACATACTTAAAAAATGGAAATAATTATTTGTAGTGTGTTATATATACATAAATATAAGTAAGTATAACTTGTTTCACATAAATTACTGCCAGGTAACAAATAAAATACAAATAAAACATTTATTTCAACATATTCCATTTACAACAGTTTTCACTAATGATTAAACATTTGATGTTCCTTATCCTAGCAAAAAGAGGATCTCGTTGTTGTGGTTGAATCATCCGCAAAGTACCAAGCGATAACTTCAAGTAGTTAAATCCTGTAACCCAAAATAGTAATCTATTAAAACATATTTACAACAATAGTGTTTCATGTTATTTATACACTACCAAATCATTCCAAACACAAGTTATTAACTAACTAAAGACTTTAATCATATACTTTGTGAATATTGATAACGTGTGTGTGACTATTAACTATATTAAATAACCACTAGTGGAACTTCTTTCTATCCCAACAAAGTTGCATGTTTGAGCGCGACATGTATAAGTAAATAAATATTTGTTAGGCGCTTCAAGGAAATATAACAAGGAATATCAACCCAGTTCGATAATTGATCATTATGGCATTAAATAGATATTATAATTTAAAAATAAGAAACTTACCGTTTTAATAAAATATTTTGCACAAATACGTACTTTTGCCAACATTAAAGAATTTTAAACATTTAATAATATCTTTATATACAATGTACTGTGTGAATTAATTCCTTATTTATATAATTAAGTGTTTTGTAAATGTTTACAATTTAATTTTTTTTTACGTTTTGACGTTTGATAGTTGATACTTGTTGTTTTTTTACATTTAACCTATCTAAAGGCAAAAGTCCCAGCCGTACAGCCTAGGGTAATATATTGAAATTCTTCAATTTAAGTTCTTTTATTAGGAAGTAAGAACCGTAGGCTCGCCCATGTCATGCTTTAAATAAATTAGTAAAGGGGCTTTATTGAGATTTTATGTAATATAAAAATAACTAAATTAGATTGTTATATTGGTATATGACAGCTCATGTGCCACAGGCTAGGCGGTTAGCTGATGATGCCATGCCGCCTGCGAAACGAAAGGCCGCGGGTTCGATCCCCGCACCGAGAGTTAGGTTTGTGAGGCCCACAAATGTTTTTTTTTTGTGGGTCTCTTTGTGGGGGGTCAGGATTATATGTGTAACTATGGGCATGTTATTTATTTATATGAAATAATAGCCTCCGTGGCGCAGTTCGTTAGATGCCGGCTTTGCAAAACAAATGTCCACGGAATCGATCGCCGAACCGAAACTAATATTTGTGTGAACCACAGGTATTTGTTTGAGGTCCTGGGTGTTTATGAGACCCAAAAGTATCTCGTAGTTCCTGATACCCATGACACAAGATTCGATCTTAGTGTGAGGTCAGGACTATTTATGTGACTTTTGGATGTATTTATTTATAAATAAGAGTTCAATTTAAAATAAAATAAAAAATAATGTGTATAATTTAAAACGTCTTTTGTATAATAGTCTAAAATACATAGGGTATATCAAGATTGCTACCGAAAACGAAGCCAGGTGGTAGTTTAAGGGACTTCAGACACAATGCAACAGAAAAAGTTGCAAAAAACTAAAAAGCGACAATTTTTTTTGTTATTTTTTTCCTATGACCATATTCTGGTGTTAAATACATTTTTTTCCTAAAATAATAGTGAATACCTTTTTATTTATAAATAATCTAAGGTTTAAAAGAGTTTAAATTATTATTTTAGCAAAAACTATGGATTTACCACTCAAAAAATTCAATATTTAAAAAATCATACAAATTAATTGTCGCATTTCTTTGCGAAATTTTTAGTTGCATTGTGTTTGTAGTCACTAAAACTACCACTCGGCTTTGTTTTCGGTAGCAGTCTTTAGATACCCAGTATATTATCTATACACATAAATAAAAATAAATGTCTGTTTGTAAAGTGAAACTAAAAAAATTGTCCAACTACATTTCGTTATACTCGTATACACGATATCTATACCAAAAATGATCTGAAAAGAGTTTTTGTCTGTCTGTCGTTCTGTTTGTAATCGCTTATCTCGAGAACGTCTGGACCGATTTTGACGGGACTTTCACTGAAAGATAGCTTAATTAATTTTGCGGGAGTAACTTGGGCTATTTAAGTTTTGAATAACAATTTAGAGTACTGCACAAAAAAAAATATCCCTTTTTTGCGGTTATTTTTAAAATATGCTTTAATGATAAGAGAGTGTCTGAGTTAATTATGTTTCCTCGATTTAGTTTGCTATAAAAATATTTAGGGTTCCGTGGGACAAATCATTTATCTAAGACAAGTAGAAAGAAATAAATCATTTATTCTTAAGCCCTGCACGGCTATGATTAAAAATTAAAACTCGTAATATTATTTTTAAATAAAGATTTGTAGAAAAGTTTTGCAATTCAAATCCGATAGAAGTGAAACGTCAGAAAATTAACCTACGTTATCTTTTCTATAATTTTCGTTCACTGCAAATCCTCTAGAAAAAACACTTACCAATAAATATCATTTTTCCCCACTACATGCTAGGTCTAAATTACCATATAAATAGTGGAAAATTCACTTAGGTGGCAACATTGTTGGAGAATAATGATCACAGATAATGTTGTTTTACTCCTTCTGAAGAATATCTATGATAATTATCATTCAGTCCGAAGTTAGTCTATGGTTACGATGAATTTTCAACATTTCGGATGGCTCACATACTCTGTGGTACATTTATTTCGTCACTGACATCCGTCATCCGAAGTTTCGTGCTTCGTAACGGATTGTAGAGTAACCCCCTAGACGCGACTGCCAACATGTTCACGGTGGTCGCGGGTTCGAATCCCAGGGCACACCTCTGACTTTTCGGAGTCATGTGTGTATTGATAGTCAATCACCACGCACTAAAACGGTGAAGGAAAACATCGTGAGGAAACCTGCATACGATAGGGATTCATAAGAATTTCTATGGTATGTAAGTCCGCCAACCCGCACTAGGCCAGCGTGGTAGACTATATGGCCTAACCACTCTCAATCGTATTCTCGATTGTAGAGTAGGCCCGTGCCCTGCAATGGGACGTATATGGGCTGATACAGATATTTTAAAGCTGTAATATCCCCTGCTTTTGTAAATGATGACACCAATAACGTACCTAAGTAGCAGAACCAACAAAATTAAATATACTTTTCCCGCCATCCGACCTATAAATTAGATTTTTATACAATTAAAAAGGTTGGTTCTACCACATCCGACGTATGCTAATAAAATATATCCGCCTAAAAGCTTGTAGCTACAAGTACAATTTTTCCTAGTTTTCCAATAAATTTGGTAAATCTATATCATTAGTTTAATGAACAATAGGATACTTGACACTGATGTCAAAACTCATAATCTTATCCCTTGAGATAAAATTTTTATTGCACTTTTAAACTTTAAACTGCTCTACTGAAAAGTTGCGTATTTGCAGATCCTACATTCTTGATACAGCGTGGCGAAATTTCTGTATCTCAAGCATCTTGGAGAATAGACACAATTTGGAGATGGAGCGGTAGTTCTCTATGTTGGAGCTGTCGCCTTTCTTTAGCACTGGTGTAATAAAAGTAGACTTCCATATTTTGGGGACAATACCTTCCCGTATGGAATGTCTAAACAAGGTACAGAGAGGTGTCAATAGACTGTCAGCGCACTTAATAATAAAGATAGACGGTATATTATCGGGTCCTCTTGATTTAGACAAAGTTATGACAAAGTTAGTCACCTCTTTTGATAAGCAGGAGAAATGCAATGGTCATTATCTGTCTACGCATGGTCAGTGAAAAATCTATCAAATTATCCCCTTCCCGCCATAAAAGACGACCTAAAGGGGTCATCGGGTTCGCTGGAAACATTGCGTTATGGCGTCTTCTCTCTAATTGCACCTAATATGCGTTACATGCTTAGGTTACATGACCTTAAACGAACACCCAAATACAGTTGCAACTTTCGAGGTTGTTTAAAAATGTTGTTATCTAGATTGTATCATAGGAAGCGTTGTAAGAATCCATACAGAAATATGCAGAAAGAAATATTTCTAAACTGGTGGATGATGATTCAAATGATTTTAGAGTTTCTTCATTTTCGCGAATAAATAATTTATGTTGTTTTTACAAAATACTACCTACCTACTTGCTACTTCATAGTGTTTTTCAAATATATTTCGTCACTCATCGTTGGACCTTGTAAATATGAGAAGATGCTGAATATAGGCCACTTTAAATAGGCCAGTATGATATTTTTGGATGTCTGTGACCAGCACTGGAGCTCCTGTGGATGATGCACTGTGATGATTAGATATCTACTTATATTTAGTTCAATTTTTTTTACACTTTAGAATTCGTTTTTATAACATAATATATTTTTGTTACAGGTTTGGCGTACGATTTGAAAACAGTATCTGATGAAATGATCAGGAAACGAGTTGCAAGGACTGGTGACGGGACCCATCCGTTGTCCAAGCAAGCCCTGGATTGTAACGAGAGCCATCATCACCCGGAGAACCCTGTGTGGGGCTGGGGCGACCAGGACATGACCGACGAAGAAAAACAACTGGCACACATTGTTCATAGAAAAGAGGAATAAAACGGTTTTATTCGTCAGTATTTAGAATATTCGCTGTCTACAATGTAGATTTTCTTATTACGAACCTCTAATAAATACCAGAGAAAACTGTATTGAAAGTGCGCCACTATGGTATAATGTACCATAATCGTTACGTTTGCATGATGGTGATAGAGGCTTAAAGAATAATAGTTTCTCCTTTATTTGATCACAATTTTTTTCACGAGTCGTAATTATCTACCAGTGATTTTGCTAAGATGATTCGTAGTTTGATGATGATCTTCTCTTCTAGATAATTAATTTGTTAAATCTGATTAGATTTAAATAATTTAACGACTATATCTATTCAGATATCGTCGTCGAAGAATTATCTTCTAATAAACGGACGAATGGACAAGTAATAAATTACTAACAAGGTCTTAGTATTCGATACAAATAGATGGTGTTTGTAAAAGGATTAATTTTGCATTTTGTAAACTTTACCTGATTGACTGATTTAAAATAAAGTGTTGAGTGTTTTATTAGCTTAATGCATTGATTTAATAACTAAGGATAGGCCCTTCAGTACATTTGGTTGGCAGTAGGTCATGTAAATTATAAAAATATTAGCATCATTTTTATTAAACCTTCGAGTTGCGACCAATTTCAGTAACGCTACACACCAGAGATGAACTGGAGCGCGCGCACCACTTACGTCGGAACACTACGCGCTTTCCGCCCTGTCCATATTATATTTAAGTCAATGGCTTAATGCTTCTTTGTTAGGTTTATGGTTTATTCATTGTTGTTGGGTATTATAATGATTTTTGTGGTGAGATAGTGGTGACACTACCTATAAATATGTCAACGTTATGCGTTTATATTATGAACAAAAAAAATGAGAAAGAATTGGTAGTTATTATAATATTATTTTAATATATATACATTTAAATATTATTTTAATATAAGCGCTGAACACTGTACATTATAAACTTTGCTGTCTTATTTATTTCCATTAGTATTAATATAGAATAGGTTGGAATAAGTTTTTAAACAATGATATTTGTAGATGACATAAAATTGTAGCTGGCCGGTGAAATAAATTAAGGATATACCAAATTATAATTAAATAAAATTAAAAACTGTGTTTTAATATTTCTCAGTCCAATAGTAAATTAAAATATTCTTATCAGCTGTTAGAGTCCCACTACATTTAACATTTTACTGATAGTAGGTCAAATTGAACATTTTGGAAAATTTGAAAGTGTATCTGCACCCGGGCGGAGCCGGGACGGACCGCTAGTTTATTATATCTATATATATATATATATAGATATATATATATATATATATAAAGTCGTGTTAGTTACGCTATTTATAAATCAAGAACGGCTGAATTGATTTGGCTGAGAATTGGCGGTGCTTAAAGAAAAGCTTAAAACCAGGAGAAGGTAATAAAATATTTTTTATCTCGTTCCCATGGGACGTGTCATAAAACGTGGTATAACAAAACGTAACAGATATGGAATAACAAAACGCGGGTTTGTAACAGTTAAACATTTAATGTTCATACCATCGATATGGTAAATTCTTTCCTCAAATTAAAGAACGTATTCAAATTCAGGTTTTGAATCGACAACATATATTCACTATATTCGATTAATGGCGTATTTTGGATTTTAAAGCTTAGAGTAATTACCCAAGGGATTAAAATTTAAATTGGTTGTAAAATATTTATGATGTGTTCAGAATTTTTTTTTTGTGTAAACTAAAGAGGATATATCAAGCTACATATTATATAACTCGTAAGAAGTTTTACTTCTTTTCAAGATAGAATGTCACTTTTATCCCGAATTTTTACAGTGGCTTACCTTTGTTATAATTCACTGATAGAAATGTATGCATCGACATCGGCCGTTAGAGACTATAGTCTCTAACGGCCGATGCCAATTGTCAATCGAAAAAATTAGATGGAAGTCAATTTGGATTGTTTTCTACTTTTCGATTGGTCTCTTGTCATGTTGCCATAGTTTTTTCACTACTGAGATTGATTATTGGCAATATAAATAGTATCAGAAAAAAGATTGAGCTGTCAATCTCAAACGGCAAATTTTAGATTGGGATTGTTTATTGGCAGCGGCTGTAAGTGAGCTATATTATATTTTGAAATGTTATGAAAGTAGGATTTGAATGTTATGATGAAAGATGAGTAGAATGGAACGTTGGGCGAATGACTGATATGGAACGTGGTTTGTGTGAAAGAGATGATTAATGAAAGTATTTAAGATGGAACGAGTAAGAGGATGAATGATTAAGATGTTGAAGTACGGAAGGACGGAATAGTAGAGAAAATAGCGCGGAAGACGTGCACTGAAGACGAAATGAAGACTTACCTATAAGACGAAATTAAATTAAAGAATATCTGAACAATCTTTATTTCATTTGACCCGAGAGGGAACTATTCCCACATGATTATGAAGAAGATAGAATATAATGAGGTTATTTATATGAAAATTAATATTTCAGATCATTATTACTATCTAAAAGTAATAACGTAATATTTTTGGAAAAACAGCTTAGTGTGGGGTAAAATAGGGGGATGGATAATCAAAATCGTTAAAGTTTTAATGTCAAAAATTCATAAGGCACACTATTTGGATATGGAGAAACGAGATATAATAGAATGGGAGGTACGGGAGAGGACTGGACTAGCTGACAGAATTAATAGGACGAAATGTAAATGCACGTTATAAGACGGGATGGATAATGAAGAGAAAGGACGGGATGTATCGGGAAGCGACTGAACAGACGGGATGGGACTGAATTGAGCAGGACAGTAGGATAGCTACGTCAAGTTTAGGTGTACAATATGAAATCAAAAAATATCTGCATCCAGGCAAACGAGAGTCGGGCTATTTCGCTATGCCAAATAATTGAATATAATATTAGTCTGAATATAATAACTAAGCCACGGCGAAGCGTGGCCGGGTCAGCTAGTGTATAGATGGAAAATTTACAAAAGTCAAAGAAAAAGTTTATGTGGAAAATTTGCTCACCACCGGTTGTTTTAATCGCTAACAGAAAGCATCGTTAATTTGACCTTATCCTAGAACTTCATACGGTTGCACATTCATAAATTAATGTTTTTTTTTATCAGCCCATATACGTCCCACTGCAGGGCACGGGCCTACTCTATAATCGAGAATACGATTGAGAGTGGCTAGGCCATTTAGTATAAATTAATGTTGTTTTCTCCTAAATTCAGTATTAATATAGTTTAGAGAGGAATGTAACACCAAGTTGTAACAAAGCATAGAATTAACTACCTACTTATATTTTTCATGCTCTTTATTCAAAACGTGGTCAATTTTTTAAAATTTGTTTTGTATTATTTGACTTTGTAGCCTCCATGGCGTAGTTGGGTAATGTGTGCCTACTGTTAAACTACTTTAATTATTAAATTCCATCCTGTTTACCCTATTTTATTACATACATAACTATTAGTTTGATCCGCAAATATATTTTTGTCATTCATGATATTCATGAATTACAACTTAGATTTCTGTTAGGGTTCAGGCCTATATGTGTGTCCGATAATTTTTTATTGTAGGAAAATTGGTTACAAAGAAATTATTCGTAATAACAGCTAATTATTAAATATATTTACATAACATTTAATACGAAATAAGTTACATATTATGTTTAATCCGGCGGAATGAGTTTAAGCAAGGACCTTTTCGTCTACAACAATTATATTATTTAAGGTCAATTATATTATTTAAAGTTACAGTACAATAAATTATTATCATGAAAGACATTCTACATGAATTTAATTATATTTTAGAGACAGACTAGCATAACTAATAAATAAATAAGCACTTTGTGCACACGTTTTGGAAATAGGCCATAGTTAAAGTTTTCCATCTTTTCTTTCTGTTTTCGGACCAATCATTTTATAGAATTTACTTCCGCCATAGACATTCTCCCATTTTAAGGGGGCTTCTTCAATTGTATCAATATTGTCACTAAATATGTGGCTGCCCTTGATATTATTATGTTCGTCTACATTTGCTTCGGCATACACTACATCATAATTATCATTTGTTGGATGTCCTTCTTCGTAATGCACGGGCGCATGTTTTTCATTTTTGTATCCTGCGTTGACATACAAAATTTTATGTTCATACTTGTCATTAAAGGCATTATTTCTGAGAAGTGTGAAAACCGCTCCTGTCAGAGCCATGTTGTTGAGGAGTCCTGCTCCTATCGTCATCATTTTCAAAGCTGGCAAGATGAAAGGCAAGACGGCTGCCATAAGCAGACCGGGCAACACCAAAAGAGGTACTATTTGATAAAACATTTTTTTCAACTTTTTCTTGCTGCCACGGCCCGATTCCACCTCAGTGTCTGTAAATAAAAGAAAAAGTGATCAGAAAAAAGTGAAACCGAATTATTATTGAATTATTACACTTTCTGTTACCTATTTTCACCTATTTATGTATAAACAGATATCTTTTAGTATCCGGTCATATTATGATGTGATAAAATATAACATAAATGTACATATCTTTCTTGAAACGTAAAATACCAAAGGAATGTATTATTTATGGACCGAGCGTGTCGCATTGTATCTTTATTGCATACTCATATGTGAATGCAATGAAATGAAGAGGTACTTTGATTACAAACAATGTTTACATGTTCTGTTTACTTCACAAGAACAACTCTGCCTACCATGCAATTATCTTGATAATAATAGAATACAATAATTATAACAATCACTTTTATTATTACAAGATACGTGACACTTGTTTTATTTGTACTCTACCATAATAATGGGCTATAACTTATGTAGAGCGATAGAACGTAACGACTTTCTACTCGTACATTGGCCCATGCCATAATAAGTAGCCAGTTTCACCGTTAGTTGAATGTGCAGCCATCAATGATATTATAACATTGAACTAGTCGACCAACGTATAATAAAGAATCACAACATTAATACTCACTCCGCAGCACTTCAACGTTAAGAGTTCCATTTCCTTTAGATTCCAACTCAAACCGGTACCCCGGCATCGACAGCGTCAGCGGGCGCCGTTGTAACAGCCTCTCCGTTCCATCACACAGTTGAGAGTACAATTGTTCATCCGACACATTGTTGTACTGCTTCCACTGGAACTGTTCTATATCTGATATCCAGTTGAATTGTGGTTTCGGCGTAACATTGTTGAGGGCGCGTTTGGCTCGCCACACGGTGAATGCGTTGAGACATTTGATCGGGCCGAGTTGTGTGGCGCAGGTGAAGACGCGTTGCAGTCGGTGAGTGCCGAGTATGGAGTGTGCGAGTGTTGGTGAAGGTTGCGCGTGCAGATGGCACGAGCACGCAACAGTGAGGAGGGCGGCGAGCGCGCGCATTGCTATCGGTGGACTGCGCGCCGAGCTGCTCATGCCGCCCCTCACCACGCAACCATTCATGGTAGGGACATTGACATCGCGGCTCGCAGCGAAAGCGAATTGATTTCGAGTTACCAAAACAACTAATGTTGCGATACTAATTTTTTTACATTAGGTTCGGATTTTGTTATTGTTTATCCGAATTGACTGATAAAATAGGTATAATAATTGCAAAGTTTTTAATATGTTTTTAATAGATGGATCCTTTTTTAGTTTTACAAATTTCATATAATTATAATTTTATTTAGCTACTTAATTACTGTACCCAAAAAATATAATTCTACTGTCGATCTACTTTTTTGATCGTGTATATAGATCTGAGTAGGCTTGTCAATAAAGCTAATTAAACACTGATTAATACGCCTTAGCTGAATAAAAGCACCACAAGAATATTAGAATGATAATAATATACGAATAGCTTCGTGGCATTCATTTTAAAATAAAACCGAAAAAAAAAGTAAAGGGTACATTAAAGATAACAAAAAAAAAACAAAACATAAGGAAAGCATATAACGTAAATGAGGATTAGGAAAGCTTTTTTTATTTATACGTTATAAAAAGTCTATAGAAACAAATTCAATATAATTTTATTGGTAGTAAATTGTCCTATAGCAATATTGAAATCTACTTTTGGGAGTCAGGAGTTTCGAAACTTGTGAATCTATTTACATTCATCTACATTGTTTGACTTGACCGATGTCGAAGTATTGGAAAGTTGATACTATTTATAGGCTGATTTGAATGATATCACTTATTATGTAAGTTATGTTTTTAAAATGTAAATCCATTATTGGCCGTAAGATAAGCACACCAGTTGTATTATACTAGTATTAAGGGCTGTGGATTTTGTTGAATAAAGAAATTAAAAAAAAATAACTGGTAGAGAGTTATAAATACATTTATCTCACAGTACAGACCCTTGCTGCATTTTATTACAGCTACATATACTACAAATGGGTGGGCTCAACCGAGATAGTTCCTCACCTGTGTAATAGAAAGGCGGAGTAAAGTATCTTAACTGAGAACTCTACAACTGTTGGTAGAATATTCATATAGACCTGCAGACCGATCCCCCGTATATTGGATGGAAATATATCTTATTGACCCAAGGAAGAATGCCGCGTGTCGGGTTACTTTTATTGCTATGAATCGCGAGACGAGTGTGCCATTCGCCTGATGGTAAGCGATACGATCGCTCAAGGACAGAAGCAATGCTTGGCATTCCACTGCGATCACCATCCTTAGACATAAGCCAGTAGTTATTTTGGCTACAATGTCCTTTAAACATTCAACCTGTGTAGAGAATCTATCTTAGTGAACCACACGAATATGTCAGCTTTAATCAGTGTAATGTGGTTGCAACCAGGTCAGTACTATCAGATGCATTTCAATCTATTTGTAGTGGAAACAAAATAACAGTCAGTTTATGGAGAAATGTCAAACTAGTACAACGTTATCCATTTGCTCTCTGTCTCTCTCTTTGCCTTCAACCACAGGAAGTCCATTGCTGAATACAGGCTTCCAAAAATCTCTACATTGACCTTTCGGAAGCGGCCACATTATCCACTATTACCACATAATCCAGTTTGAAGTTGTATAATATTTATTCTGATCGTTATTCGTAGTACAGTCCGTGGACATCGATTTCATGAGGAACCTTTTGCTAGTAGCTGAGCTCCTATGACTTATAAAGAAAGACGTCCGTTACGTCGACATACAAACCTAATTGTTGTTAAATTCTGTTATTAAAACATGCACACGCTTCACGTATAAATTATTACACTGAATCACATAATAATAATTTATACATGAACTTAGAACTAGCATTAAATTAATAGTAGTAGATCTCTTATGACCACCTGGGTTAGTACCACCGCAATGTCTATTTCTCCCGCCAGATAGCAGTAAACGCACTGTTGTGTTCCGGTTTGATATACATTGTAGTCAAAGTAACTACTGAACATATTGAGACTTCTGTCTTATGTATCAGGATGGCGAGCGCAGTGGAATGCCAAGCATTGCTTTGTAATTCATGGTGTTTTTTTTTTTTTATTGACGAGACGTGCAAGCCTTTCGCCTGATGGTAAGCGATACGACCGCTCATAAACAGTAGCAACATTCCACTGCGCTCGCCATCCTGAGACATAAGATGTTAAGTCTCAATATGTCCAGTAGTTACTCTGGCTACAATGTCCTTCAATCCGAAACACAACAGTGCATTTACGCAGTGTTGTTTCACGGGAGAAATAGACATTGCGGTGGTACCTACCCAGATGGCCTCTCACATATGAGAGACCTACCACCAGTGTTGTTTAGTTTTGCAACTGTCCATGGGCGGTCGTTTCGCTTACTATCAGGCGAACGGCATGATAATCTCGCCATTCGATGCAATAAAAAAATGGCAGCTGTCCAAACGAAATGTAGCATGTATAGTATAATACGTACGTATAGTTATGAAAGAATGTGAAAAGAAATAAAGAAATCAATCTAGACTTTGTTTCATATTCTAGGTCCACACCAAACACGGCTTTGTCATGTCAATGGTTTTTCGGCGTTCCGTGTTGGCAGGAAATGGCCCATATTGCCGAACAAAGTGTATGGCATTAGCATACTCGCGGTCACGGACATGCCGACAACCATCTGATCGAGTTTCTCCACACGTGCCGCAACTGTTAATACGCCGATTAATTGTATTCGATATACACGCAAATCATATTTTCACTAATTACTCTCACATGACTTGGACCACTTATGTCGGAAAGCAAAGCGGAACGTCACGATATGTCACGGTGCGATTTATTGACGCATCACATGTATAATGCGCAGTTTCTTCTGTCCAACTTGCGTGTCTTATAATATGCCTCCCCGCGGTTATCAATATGGTCTGCTGCTTTTAAATTATTTATCATTTATTATTCATACACTGTTTAATGAAATACTTGTTTTCTGTTTTTATACACATAGCTTGTAAAATTCCAATAGTTACGATTTAATCATTTAACGCTCAGTTTTACTAACTGATTTGCAAAATAATCCGCCTCTACTTTCTCTTTCAAATAATTTCAATTATTCTTTTTCTGTTTGCATATCATTTTATGCCTTTTTAAATACCCATTAAATAAGTCTAAAACTACTTTCATAATATAACTTTTAAATAATAATTTTTAGCTGCTAGTTGGAAAATAATATAATCATACTGTTAGCGAGAGTAATAATTATACTGGTATTTCAGATTACTACGGTAATAGAGCTAAATATTCATCGAGATATGTATCGCAAACACGAGACGTGTGTACGAGATCGTTAAAGCCTTGATAGCATGTTTCAAGTGTCATACAATAATGTGCTCGATTTAAAGTTGGTAACACTATTGCTTGTTGTACATATTACTTCTATACTTTTCAACATATACATATAGTTTTTAACAAATTAGTGATCTATCGTAATGCTATTTTAGAATGAAATGCTCTTTAACCTAAAAAATATGTATCTTGATCCTTATACTTGACCCAAATTCAATTAGTTTAGCTAATTTATCGCAAGCGTAAAGCAGCGCTGCATTTGTATGGTATAAAGAGGCTTGCATAACCTTCTATGGCGCGCTCTGCTAATTAAAATAAATTCACAAAAACCGTAATTAATTTTGTGTACATAAATTGTATATTTAAATGTCATTAACGAAATGGCCTAAGTTTTAATTGCCATGGAGTTGAAACTACTGTAATGTTTATCAACAGAACAGTAATGTGCACGTCGCATAGTAATATATAAACGGCAAGTGATACGTCATATCACTTTCGACTAATTTGCCTCGATAACGATCAGAAACTGTCCACAGGGAATCATGATCATATTCCGTTAATGATTCTACATTGGTCCTTAAGCGGACGGTGGTATTGAGGCCGAACATTTCTACCGATCGGTCACGTTGTCCTGCGCTTTCTTTTTGTCGTCACTTTTTGGTCCCGCCGACCATTGTCTTTCGGATGACACTTTATATCCTGGCAGGCAAGCACAGAACCCATCAGTCATTATCAGGCAGGCGCCAGCAAATCATCGCCATTACCAACACCCAAAATGTGCAACAAATTCACAGTGCTCACCTTGGCCTACGTGGTCATTTTCATCTCGGTTGTGAAGTGTGACGATCAAGTGAACCTCGGAGATTATCTAAGCAAAGGTAATTTTATCTTTTCTTGGCGCACCCTTATTTATCTACCTACCTGATATCAATGAGTGTAAGGTTGTGCGCTATTACCCAAATATTACACATATATTAATTACCGGAATGCAAAAACCTAAGTCGCATGCTTAATTTGACCTAAGCCTGTTCCGTCATTTTCATATAAAAAAAACTAGCCAATTCGACAGCTTTTATTTTTTACCAAGTTGACATTGATTTGGAGATAAACCCACTATTTTAGGCTTTTAATATCACAACAAAATAGAATGGCAAAAGAAAAGTATTTATATAAGTCCTTTTTATTCGTTAATTCAATAATGAAGTTTATGAATAATAAAACGACTTAAACTTATATCCACTTAAACGCAGTTAATTGTAATTAAAATTAAACAAAATTATTGCTTAAGGGTTAAGAGTATTAAATCAATAAATAAATTACAAAAGGTGTTTACTAATTATTAATTACAAATGAATGACACAAATGGTTAAACACTACCTTTCAGTCGTGGTACGCAGCTATAATCATTGGCCATTGCATTTAAGGCAATAGAAAAGTAAAAAAAATACAAACTATTTGGTAAAATTCAATGTAGTAGTCGTTGAATATTCGTCATGGATTTTACCAAATTAATATACCATAATGATGTTCTCATATGTAAATTAATAGTGGCAGTTTTAATATGAAGCAATCTTGAAAAGCGCAAAATATTATTATCTATTATTATCTATTTAATAGGGTTTATCTTACATACAAAAGAATAAAATATTCCTGCATACATACATAAACTCATGCCTTTTTCCAAGAAGGTGTCGGTAGGCAGAGGTGCCATGATACCCACATTTCGCCTTGTATGTTCCGTCCCACGATGTGATAGGGGGCGAGCCTAACGCCATATCGGACACAAATTCCGAACTCCGCGCTGATAAATGAATATAAAATCCGATATCACTATGCCCGACCCAGGATTCGAACCCGAAACCTCAACTTTGTAACCGTACCGTAGTACAATTACGCCACCGAGGCAATTAGATGAATAAAAAAAATATAATAAAAAAAGATTATTGTGATGTGTATTATAATTAACTGTCACCGCAAGTTATGAGTATTCCTTAAGCATTTCGCATCGAATTAGTTGCGAAGTTCAATTGTTGCTAATCCTCTCCTTAACTTTCGTGGTGTTAATCGAATTGAAACTAATAATTATTTATATGACATTTAGGGCCTCGTTCACAAAGTTGTTCAAGTAAAGTCTCAGGGAAGCTAGTTATCAGTTAAACTTACCCGCAATATCATGTGTCTATTTCACGACGCTCAAGTATAGTAATCTTATGATTACACTAGTCAGTACGTCGTTTGCTAATTAGCGTATTTATTTGATGGTTAAAATAAGCTTAAAATCATTTTTTGTGATAAAAATACGTTGGCACTTCAGCCGAATAGGGCGGGGGATATTTTACGATGGAATTATCTAAACACGTCTGTACATGGAATATAAATGAGAAAAACTAATATAGGGGACTGTATAAACGTAACAACCCATAACAACTGATACCCTGGATTAACACGTAGGCTACTATTTATTATATTCTATTTTACAAGCTTTTGTTTACTTTCACCTGTGCCGATGTTTCATGTTTGGTATCAAATTTTACTACTGCCTTATACAATTATTAGTGTCTCTGAACCAAGAGCCAACTAACAGCTTCTAGAAATGTGGGCGGAGACTCCAGTGTCAGCAAGTATAAACTAATAGTCCCTGTATAAATTAATATTTTCACCTAACAAAATAAAATTGAGCACTATTAAAAGGGCCATTTCCTACCATATTTTAAGGTATACTCGTATAGGTCATAATTCAAATATTCTATTGGTTAATTGAGTAGTTTTTCAAATTAACTCAAGGTAATGCAAATGTTTTTCCAATTCTAAAGCATAATTAAATGAAATAAACTGTAGAAAGTGTTAAATATTTTAAAACTTCTTCCAGATGTCGGAATTGGGCGCACGTTTGGTCACAACGCCCTCAAACGGCTATCGTTCATCTTCCTGCCAGTGATGTTCACGCTGGGCGTGATCTCCACGCTGCTCATGGCACTAGCCGTCATCTCAGTCAAGAACCTGGCTATAGGAGTGGTACTCCTGATAGTCGCCGTCAGCCAGGTGAGAAGGCATTCAGTTTATGGACTGACTTTCGAATGACTCATGAATTATAATGTAATAAAAAAGACTCAACGAAATGCAGAAGTGCCTTGTCATATCTACTTAAAAAAGTATAAACGTGTTTTAAATAGAATATTAATTTTTTGCGGTTGAGTTGAAAACTACACTTAGTTTAATTGCTGATTGTTAGATTTTAGTATGTTGCTAGGTTAGGATCCTTAGACACAAAACTTAAATATCACTGCAATGAGTGTTTTAAATATATTGCGGTTTCTGGGTCAACTTGTGCACCTTCGATAATTCAATAATATCCTAAGTTTCTAAGTAATAAATTCTGCGTCAGATTTTCTACGCGGACATATTCACTATGAAGTATTCGGCTCTGAGAACAAAATGTAAAATATGATGATAATTACTTTAAAAATCTATCGCCCGGGATAAAACAGAAAAACATTTAAGGACAAACCATAAAAAATGCTGTACCATACATTTTTAACAGTGTCGGTATCGGTATATACTAAATTTTTACCGATACTATGAATGGGCATTCTTCTTTGGCATCACAGTTAACTACTTCGATTCATTACGTACATTACGAGTATAAATTGAAGTTACTTTCCAATACTATGTTTAGTAGTCAGACTTAACTTCTAATAATATATTTATTGAATTATGTAAGGATGAAAGCAGTTTTGCAGACATTATTTATTACACTTGAAAGCACGTGTCCGTTGCATCTCTGTTGCAGTTGCATTTCTAAATTATAATTATCTAAATATAAGCGTCTGGATTTCACCTGCAACGCCCAACACAAATTATACAACCGTCAATCCAGTTCTTATCTAAACTAATATAAAGAATAAATATTTGATTGTTTGTTTTCATTTGGCTCTAAAACTACTAGACCGATTTGAAAAATTCTTTCACCATTAGAATCCTACATTATTCTTGATGAACATAGGTTATAGGATAAGAATTTCAAAAAAGTGTGGGTGTAAAAGCGAAGTATATTGCAGAACAACAATCTGCAACTCTAGATGCACAAGGTAAACTTGGCGTAGAATAGATAAATAACTTTTATTATATCAGCCCTCGCAAAATTCAAATAGCTTTGAAATTCTTGAAAGTTTACTTAATGCCATAATATATTTTACCGCATAGAAATTCACTAGAGCGCAATAAGAAAAGAAAGTAATCAGTAACAAAGATTGTATTATACGGAATATGTATATCGGAAAATCTAAATTTTACTTATCATACAAATATTTATTTATTTGTATTTATTTAACATTACAATATACATAAAACATTCTTAAACAATAAAACTAAAACCAAATATACAGATTTTTATAGAAGTTACAAACAAAAAATATCTAATCAAATAGACCACCTGTCATCGTCCCTGAGGCAAAAGAGCCCAGAATACTGCAGGCATTTCCTCTTTATTTATTTCATATTTTTTTCAAAACATTATTTTTGTCATGGTGCTTTCTTAACATATTTTTTTTAAAATATAATTCAAAAAACTACCATGAATATTTTAAGTTATTCCAGAATTAAATAAATAAGTACACCCAACATTCATATATTTATACAGGGTATATCAAGACTGCTACCGAAAACGAAGCCGGGTGGTAGTTTAAGGGACTTCAGACACCATGCAACAGAAAAAGTTGCGAATTTTTTTTTTGTTATTTTATTCCTATGGCCATATTTGGGTGGTAAATACATTTTTTTCCTAAAATAATAGTGTATACCCTTTTATTTATAAAATCTCTAAGGGATAAAAGAGACTAAATTATTATTTTAGCAAAAACTATGGATTTACCACCAAAAATGACGATATTTAAAAAATCATAAAAAATAATTGTCGCGTTTCTTAGCGAAATTTTTAGTCGCATTGTGTTTGTAGTCACTAAAACTACCACCCGTCTTCGTTTTCGGTAGCAGTCTTGAGATACCCAGTATAAATATGTGAATGTTGGGTGTACTTATTTATTTAATTCTGGAATAACTTAAAATATTCATGGTAGTTTTTTGAATTATATTTAAAAAAATATATGTTAAGAAAGCACCATGACAAAATTAATGTTTTGAAAAAAATATGAAATAAATAAATATTTGTATGATAAGTAAAATTTAGATTTTCCGATATACATATTCCGTATAATACAAACTTTATTACTGATTACTTTCTTTTCTTATTGCGCTCTAGTGAATTTCTATGCGGTAGAATATATTATGGCATTATATGTATGTATATGGCAGCTGACCCCACATTAAGAACAATTAATTCTTGTGTCGTGGGTATCAGAAACAACGAGAGATTTTTTGATCTCATAAAAACCCAGATTCAAGACAAATAATTATGGGCCTCAAAAATATTTGTTCGGTGCGGAGATCGAACCCGCCGCGGTCTCTCGTTTTATAGCCGGCGTTTTACCAACAGCGCCAGGGAGGCTGCCAGTGAATAATATTAATTGTATATTGTACTGGTTGAGCGATGCAGTTAATATGCAACAATTGTATACGTATAACAAAAATACCCTGATGTTACCTGTACATTATACCTTGCTCATTGCTGTCTTATTAGTCGAATATACGATTGGCCGAATTTCGTACTTCCAATTAAGTTACTATAGATTTTTTTAAATAAAATTGTTAATGTTTTATTTGCCTGAATAACATGTTTATACGTGGATATTTATAAAAGAGTTGTGTTTGTGCAGGCTGTATCTCGTCTGTTCACTGCGGCGACTGCGTCTCCCCTGGTGCTACACCCACGCACCGAAGTTCTCCCGGCCCCTGTGGTGCCTGCGCCCTGGCCCGCCTCCGGACCTCTCCTCTCACCCTGGGCGAGATCCGACAACGAAGCCACCATATCTGACTAATTTAAATCGATCTTGACAAAGTGGTACAACCAAATCTCAAACGCAAACGATCTGAACGAATATTGTTAAACTTTGGCTACCTCAGTGACTAGAAATGAGTCATAAAAATTGCATTTAATTTATTTTAATTAATGTGTATAATTTATATTCTCGTAAGTATTTATTTAAATTAATAATGTTTCGTACGGAACACTTACTTCGTCTGCCTCTCGCGAACACGTTGATTCGTGAAAGGTAGATGACGAAATCTTAGTTTTAATTATTTATTTAATAAACGCATATTAAATACGTCATGAATATTATTTACTTACACGTATTACAGAATAATGAGAGAACGTGTCTTAATGAGACATGGTGAATAGCTTTATTATGCTTTCCCCTAAATAATACCCAATAATATACAATAATAGTTTCCCACCTGTAAAAAAGAGCATAGCAGCATATATAAATTCCATCCCATGATCATAAACATATCGTTAAAAAGGTACTTTGTTGCTAGTATTTATATATGATTTTTTCATTATGCTTCATGTACAAAGTTTAAAAGACAGACATAATGCCAGTGACATTATTTCTAACTACTAGATATTTATTTAAGTAATTAAATAATTATATTACACACTTTACAAATACATTATTTTTCGGTATATTGTATTTTTTAATGTGTACAATAAAGACTTAAATAAATACTATAAATGTAAATAAATAAATAACTATCCCTTGTATCAATAATCCCTTGTAGATATAAATAACCTTCATTTTAAACCTGACACGGGTAGTCGACGTCCTGATTTCTAATACCTAGTTCCCAATTAAAGCCTCTTTTATCATAAGACTGCCTATACACAGAATATTAAAATTACAATTACATTGTTGTTAATATTTATGCGTGCGACTCATTACATTAATTGACATTAAAATAGTTTCACATCTGCGTCTAGTCGCTTTCTCACACGATCCAGAATGATTACATTGTCTTTTTGCAAATTGACGAGGTTTACAAGCGAAAATGAAAGTGAAGTTAAAACGAGCGTGTTCGGCGAACTTTTTGTTCATCGTATACTGACACACGCAAAAGTGGTTGAATCACTTTTACTGATACAATTTTGTCGTTCTTTCGTCTTTGCCGGATTAAATTAAATAAGTATTTGGATTGTTTGCCAACTGCGCTCTAGTTTCTCAGCTGAGCGCTCCAATTAAGAGAATAATACTATTAGGCTTCAAAATAGTTTGATAGTAATTTCAAAAGCATACTCAGTCGATTAAATAGTATCATTTTCTTTATTCAACTAGCAAGTAACTCACGTTTTTTTTCTTCTTTCTTGCCAAAGTAACTCACTAAATAACCGCGTCAGCTTTTCCTATGCAACGAAAAAATTAAACCCAAACCAGACAGATCCTTCCTTTAGTTTTCTGTTATACCTTTTTTTACTCTTATATATTGATAATTATATGAACATATAATAAAAAGACGTGTGACACTCGGAGACTGCCGCGGTAAAGCTATTGCATTTTTTTTTAATTTATAATATGCAGTATTTTTTTCTTTTGTTTTTCTTTGATATTAATTGTACAGATATTCACTGTTGTACGTGCGAGATTCGTAGAGTCGTACTATGAAGTAAATACAAAGAGGAGGTGCCCTAACGCCGAAAACTCTAAGCAGGCATGAGTCACCAGATTGCGGGGCGAAGAGGGGGATTACGCATGCTCAGGAACGCCGATACAACCAATGCCACCTAGAGGCGAGTTGCTGAACAAAAGAGGCAAGCGTGATATTTCAAAAAGTCATTAAAAGTTCTGCTATTCATCGATAGATGGCAAAACTAAATATCGAAAGAGGTTTGATTACAATTAATCACGCAATAGCTTTGCAATAGGGTATTTGACTATTATCGATTTTTGGTATTATTTCGCTTACAAACACAAATACGTTAAAAATAAAGCCTTGCCGTCAAAAAAGTATTAAAGTAGCTTGTAAAATAAGGCAAATATTAATATTTAAAATTAAAGAGTAGGGATGTAGTGGGGACATCTTGCTGTCTCTTTCACACGCGCACACTGTAATGTATAATAACCCTAGTGACGTCACTATCTTGGTTTTGCATTTCTTTTCTGTTACCCCCAGTACAAGTTTTAAAACGTTTCTAACTTGTTTCATTCTGAATGGATTTATAAATTTCTTTGTTTGTTAGACCATAGCTATGGATACGTTTTGATAAATATAATAAAAAAATTGGAGTCAAATACCCTTTTCGCATTTAAAAGAACTGGCACATATTTGAATCAAAATAAAAACATTAAATTTAAATTTCGGTCGGACTTAGGTTATTTTCGTTACGGAATTTCTGGATTCGGTCTCCACGCTCAAGGCCCGCGATAGAAGCTATGCAATGGCTTAAAACATCGTCCTTTAATCCCCATTTACAAGAGGATCGTTTCTTGCCTCAAAGATATAAAAAAGATGCATTGTTTAAACTGTAAGCATTTTTCAAAACATTATTTATCTATGGCGGTTATGTCATGTGATAATGGCATACGATTTCTGGCCGCGAGTAATTTTAGCCGTGTAATTGGGCTATTAAAGTTGTATTAGTAGTCAAATTGGGTCGTTACGCACTTTCCCACAATTTAATGAAATCATTACTGGGGTAAATATAATTGCTTGGTAAACTTTACAGAGGAGGACCTCACAAATTATATATTTTTTCCTATTAACAAAAATATTTGGATGGCGGAGAGCGCGCAAAATTCAAATTCAAATTAACATCACCACCTTGTTATTTTTGAAGCCTTAGCATGCTCTATACTATATTTCTGCAATTGCTGGTGGAACTGGTGGAAGGTCTCTCATATGTGAGAGGCCATCTGGGTAGGTACCACCCCAATGTCTATTTCTCCCGTCAAATAGCATTGTAAATGCGCTGTTGTGTTTCGGATTGAAGGACATTGTAGCCAGAGTAAACACTGGATATATAGAGACTTAAAATATTATGTCTCAGGATGGCAAGCGCAGTGGAATTTTGCTACTGTTTATGAGCGGTCGTATCGTTTACCATCAGGCGAACGGCTTGCTCGTCTCGCCATTCATTGAAATAAAAAAATCTGATTACCCCCTCTCAGAATTTGTAAACAAAAAACCCTTTCCTTAACAGTAGACTCATCAAGTTTCTGGACAAAAATGATATTATTGCTCAAAATCAATATGGCTTTAGAAAAGCTAAGTCCACGGAAGATGCAATTCTAAATTTGACCGATTCTATTGCCATAAATATTGATACTCAAACTAAGACACTCGGAATCTTTTTGGACTTATGTAAAGCATTTGATACTGTTTCCATTCCCATTCTATTAAATAAGCTAGAGGATGTTGGTATTCGTGGACTTGCGTTGGATATTTTTGAAAGCTATTTAACAGGTCGTTCCCAACAGGTCAAAATAAACAAATTCATCAGTAATGAGGAAACTGTTTCTTACGGTGTACCGCAGGGTAGTGTGTTAGGGCCTACACTGTTTCTCGCATACATTAATGATTTGTGCAAGATCTCAATTCCCTCGTGTAAGATTTTGTTATATGCGGACGACACTGTTCTCCTTGTCCAGGGCTCTACATGGGAGGATGCAAAAACCAACGCCGAGGCTGCACTATGCACTGTTGTGAACTGGCTCAACCGCAATTTGCTCACTCTTAACTTGGATAAGACCAAATTTCTAGCTTTTGCGCCCAGAAAATCCTCGCTTCCTCCTTCCACGTTTGCTCTAAAAGTCCACAACTGTCAGCATTCTTCTACTGTTTCATGTCAGTGTACAGAAGTTGCGCAGACTGACAATATCAAGTATTTAGGAATTGTGATCGACAGTAATCTCACATGGAAATACCAAATTGACCTTGTTGTTTCTCGATTACGTAAACTAATGTATATTTTTAAAAATCTACGAAAATCAGCAGATCTCCCGATCCTCAAATCTGTATACATTGCTCTGGCCCAGTCAATTGTAAGTTACTGTATCACAGTTTGGGGAGGTGCCTGTAAAACATTCCTTCTGCGAGCAGAGAGAGCGCAAAGAGGAATACTAAAAGTCATGACTGGTAGTCCAAGCCGTTTTCCCACTTTTGAACTTTATTCACTTTGCGAAGTCCTTACAGTGAGGCAACTCTTTATCTACCACCTTATTCTAAGAAAACATAAATCCTTACCATTTGACCCTAACATCTCTAAAAACAAGCGTAGAACTGACTTGGTTTGTCCCAGGCTTTACTGTAATTCTACCCTAGCCTCTCGCCAATTTTACTATTTAAGTCCCAAATTGTATAATAAGCTAAATAAACAACTAAATATTTTTCCACTCACAATCCGAGAATGTAAAATAAGCTTATTTAATTGGCTCCAAACCCTAACATATGACAATACAGAAAAAATATTATTGATTGGTTAAAGCAGAGTTTCTTACCTAGTTGTACTAAAATATCTCACGATTCCTAATCAAAGCACCAAAAATAAAATAAGTATATAAAAATAAATAAATGATATGATGTAAATAGTTTATATCCACACAGACGCACATACTTACACACTCATACATACACACACACACACACACACACACACAAACACACTCACACTCACACACATCCACACACACACACCCACACACATTGGCTGTTTATATTTAGATTTTAGATTTTGTCACATTATTTTATCACGTTAATTTAACTCTCATATTTTGTGAAACCTATAAAAGCTAATGTTATAAGGAGGGCCTAATAACTGCGACACAGTTACAACTATTGCAGTTATTATGGCAACAGTTTTGTTGTTACATTTTTGTTGGTTCAGAAATAAACTTATTTTTATTTTTTTTTTTTTTTTTTAATAATCTAATCTATTAACTGGTGGTAGATCTCTCATATGTGAAAGGCTGCCTGGGTGGGTATCACCGCAATGTCTATTTCTCCCGTCAAACAGCAGTTTAAATGCACTGTTGTGTTTCGGATTGAAGGACATTGTAGCCAGAGTAACTACTGGACATATTGAGACTTAGCATCTTGTGTCTCGGGATGGCGAGCGCAGTGGAACGCCAAGCATTGCTTTGTAACTCAAGGTGTTGTTTGGTTGTACTACATGACGTATCGCTTACCATCAGGCGAACGGCATGCTCGTCTCGCCATTCAATGCAATAAAAAAAAAAAAAACAAACAAATATTATAACTATTTTCACATCTAAAATTACACACACAAAATTGTCTAATCAGTTTCTTTCTTTACTTTCTTCAATGGGTTCAATAAAAAAAAAACTCACTCACTCCTTCATAGATTTTGTGAATCACAATCGCATTAATAATATATATAACTGTAAACTATAAATATAAATTTATATAACTTGTGTAATGTTATTATCGACTTCACTTGCTATTTGTGACTGCTATTGCAATTTATCCCAACACTAGGCCTATCCTTAGTTAATAAATCTGTTTTTTTTGTTTATTAAATTAGATTGACGAGAACCGGAAATCATAAATATATAGGCAGTTAGATAACATATAGACGTGAGTAAAACGATGTTGATGTCATAAGATGATTTAATGTCGATTTGTATTTATATTTATATGATTATATAATAACTAATTTCAAAACATAATTGAAAATAGACAATAATAATTTTTTTATACAATTTATGTTAATTGGCATAACTTTTACGTCATTTATTATGGTTCTTTAATGTTTATTGGCCAATAAACTTTTTTAACTTAAATTTTAATCCATTCTCTTTTCTGATATTGCCTATGTTTGGTTCGTTCCTTGTGTAGTGGAATGCACAGTGCACCAACAGGTTATGGAAATAAAATATTCGTCATTTACATAAAATAACAGTCTGGTTCGGTATGTTTTATACATATAAAATTTCTATGGTGGCAGCGTATACTCAAATCGGTTTCTTAAGTAATCGAAGCCTCTAGCAATTTCATCCAGTATTATGGAAAATTACCATATAAAAATGTAATTTTCGTAGTAATATTATATCTTAGGCGCAATTATATCGACGCAATCACCGATTAAAAGACAACATGTTGACTAATTATGCTCTGATTGAAATATAGTCCCAATTTGTGACAGCTACACCAAGCGTAACTAATTGCATTCAAGGAACTTAAAACAAAAATTGACAAATGCAATTACTCATAAATTAGACGGTTTTTCTCAGGAATGAAAAAGTTCAAAGTGGTGGGATTTCGCCCGATATGAAAATGAAAGTTGTAGTTTGACCACAACCAGTGCAGATGATAGAATCAACTGAGTTGTTTCAACTACGAAATAAGGTAACAAACACCGTATTATTACATTACGCAATATAGAAACTTTAATCAATTATTTTTCTCATAATCTTAAAATATAGAATGTTCTATAGAAAAAACCCATTTTATAATTTAAATTAACTTTATTCTAGCACTAAAGGTCTAAAGGTGAAGGTCACTAAAGGTCACGCATTACCATTAGATATAAAACGCTCAAAAACTATACACACATTTAAAAATCAGGTACGAAACCACTATCTGAAAAGTCTATAGTGCCACCTTTCTTGTCGTTATTTATGTTTTTTGTTATAATTATTAGTATTATTTTTAAATATGTATTAGTTTATTTGATTTTGGTATTTAAGTATTAGTATGCTATTAGATAGTTTACCTTTTTGTTTTCTTTCTTTATTGTTTACCGCCATCTACAACTATTTCCAATATTCTCCATCCCACGGTTGTCTGGTAGAAATCGCTTTAAGCGATAAGACCGCCCATTGTATCACCAAACATAACATAATATATTTAAGCTCAATACTGTAATTTGGTGTGCAATAAAGAATTATTGTATTATTGTAAAGGTCAATAATACTAGACTGATGTGGTAAAAGTAAACTAAGTTCTTATTTAAGTAAAATAAATCTCCATATGACTTTGATGCTAAAATAAAATAAACCGTAGTAATTTCAAAAAGTCGCTTACGACCGCTCAACGATACTGTTATTTATTCGAGATCCAATGTTTCTGCTGAAAGACAGACAAATTTCTATCAATTGAATGTACTATAAAAAAAATGATACTTGAACAAATTCATTAATACATTAAAACAAATATTTACATTATGCAAAATGGCTACGCTGGTAACAGTCATGACAGACAAACAGACGGACAACAAAGTGATGAAAGTTCCACTTATTTCCTTTTGAGGTACGAAACCCTAAAAATAAACACTGTAAAACAACTACATTATTAGACCACTTCCTCGGTGCTTCAGGTGTACTACGGTACGATTACAACACTGAAGCTTCGATCAAATATACACTAGATACACAGTTCCCTGTAAAAGTTCTGTTAAAAAGTGGCACCAATGCATGACATGAAAAAAATAAACAAAAAGATCACATATTCCAAATATATTAACACAAACTCCACCTTATTCCTGCAGCTTAAAGTAGCTTTTCACATAATATTGTCTAAAGGTCTGCGACGTTTTAGAAGCCACGGTCGGTGCGTGACTGAAGGCAAAAGAGTGCTTAAAGCACTCTTTTTTGTTGCCATTTTCTAAGCGCTCATGTTGTCCATCCATCCATCCATCAGCCAAAGGAAGTCCACTGCTGAACATAGGCCTCCCCCAATGATTTCCACAGAGACCTGTTGGAGGCAGCCTGCATCCAGCGACGTCCCGCGACCTTTACCAGGTCGTCGGACCATCGTGTGGATGGACGTCCTACGCTGCGCTTTCCGATACGCGGCCTCCATTCGAGCACTTTCCGACCCCATCGGTCATCAGATCTCCGCGCTATGTGCCCTGCCCATTGCCACTTCAACTTGCTAATCCGGTGGGCTATGTCGGTTATTTTAGTTCTCCTACGGATCTCCTCATTTCTGATTGCTCATGTTGTATCTAGTGTATATTTGATCGAAGCACTGATATCTGAGGTCTTGAGTTCCAATCCCGGATCAGGCAAGTGTAAGTGGATTTTTCAATTAATTATCAGAAAAAAGCGCAGAAGCGTGTTTAACATTAATACGTGATTGAGCCATCGAATTTGCTTAAAGTTTGCACCACATAAAACGTAATTGGAACTTTTAAAAAGAAGTTTAAAATCACCGCCGAAAATGAAACTTAATAATATCACTGTTAAGAAAACAGAGTCGGTTTGTTAACTTGGTTTAATTTTGGAAAGAAATTTTTCCTTTCTTAAACATAATAAAAACGTCGGGGAAAAGTCGAAAAGGAACTTTTTTGTTTTGATGAGAATATCAAAATCAATGCGGGGGCTATCTTTCAATACACAAAATATCATCTATGGAGCAACTTACTTAGGATGTATTTGTTACAGATCTCCCGTATGGGCTGATAGGGTTACTATCGGTGCTGTGCGAAGAAAACTGCTCCAGAGCCAACGTTTGGCCTTAGTATTCTTGTGTAAGGCATATAGAACTGTTAGTAACGAAGCTTTGCCTATCCTGGCGCTTTGCACGGAGAGAAGTGGACAATAATTTATTTCCAACTCCTCCAATTAATTTCACTTTCTGATTAATTTCCATGCGGGTTAAAGACAAGTTAGACATTCGCGGAGACTCGCCGAGCTTCAATGCTCGGTGTCACTACATTGTGTTGCCCCTTGCACTGTTGACCGTGGCTTACAGGAGTTACCTTGGTGGGTGTGAGGGTGGGACAGTGTATAGACACTGTAATATAATTATAGAATTATCATCGCAGAATTATGTATTTGTGCCCGATATGCTATGACTTCGTGGGACGGAACACATAAGGGGTAACACCTTGGCTGACCTCTTTTGGCAAAAGGCGTGAATTAATAATTTTAATTAGATATATTATGTATACATAAAACACGCCTTTTGCGGTAAAACATACGCAGTATACAATATCAATGTACATTGCCAAAATATTATAGGACATTTAATGCAGATATATATTCTAAAGTTTTTCGTGTCAGATTTGCAATAAGGAGGATTATAATTTTATTTCATTAAGCATCAAAAAGAGCTTAATAAAGGAGACCCAAATTGCTTCATGAGAATATTTTTTGATTAGTACGCCGGTCACACCGATATATATTTATATGACATATATTTTGCTTATAATAATATATCAGCTGTGTAGTGTGAAATAAGCGGGCGCCAATTTGATCTACGCACTCAGACAAATGATTTCTTTTAAATTCACAGAATATGTTTCAGAACTGACCTTTAATAACGGAAAGAAATAGCAGGGATTTCAAGAAAAGCATATCATCTGATATGAGTGATAACATTCAGACGTTGAAATTCTATCATTGCTCGGAGTTTACGAGAAAATGCTGTGGTTGAAAATGAAATTCTAGATTGAAATCTGTACTGCTGATTGTTGAATATCTTTGCTATAAAGTTTATTATTTTTAAAGAAAGAATTATTTTAGCAGCTAAACCATCGCACCTGAATTACATCCCTACTAATATTCCTAAATATGAATGTAAGTTTGTTTGTTATGCTTTCACGCGAAAACTACTTAACCGATCATTATGATACTTTGCACATACATTCTTGGAGGTATAAGATTTAACACAGGAAGCTTAATGAATTTCTTTATATAACGAAAGAGAATTATTTGTCAAAATATCTCAACGCCATATAGCATTCCAGTAATGAAGTCCGAACCCTGAATGTGAGTACTGTAATACCGTTGCACTGTACTCGTATTACTGACGGTCACATCCTAATGACTATAGTTTCAGCTATTTGGAATAGGCTATATATCATCACGCTATGAACTATAGGAGGAAAGCAGTAGTGAAACATCTAGCAAATACATGGAAATTTTATGACTTTTTCGTGGTCAGATTGGGCGCTATTCTAAATTGATAGTCAGAATTGAATAATTTGGCCGCCATTTTTAAAAATCTGTTTATACCCGGGCGGAGTCGGGCCGGACCGCTAGTCTAATATAAATATACGGGTTATCAATTCTGCGATTGAAAACGAAACCGGGTGGTAGTTTTAGTGACTACAAACACAATGCAACATGGCCTAACCTCTCTCAATCGTTATCTCGATTGTTGAGGAGGCCCATACTCTGCAATGGGACATATATGGGCTGATACTGTAAAGTATGGTACAGTGTGATGTATATAGACTTGTCTAATAACTTACAATATTAAAGAATACATTATATACACCTAACCTATATCTATTTCATTGAGTGAGATAATAAGGAAAATTCTTGATTTTCTTACACAATAAATGAACGAGAAGCCCCGAGCCATCAAATTTTATAACCCAAGCTGCCACACTATCCAACATACGCCACGTAATACGTAAATTACTTAGTGCGTACCTACTTATCTGGGGGCGCGGCCGAGCCCCCTCCAAGTCGAGCTATAGGCCGTAACATCCTTTTCTCGAAGCAATTCAGACCATTTTCAACCCCCTATGACTTCGTTGTGGCTAAAGCATGAAGTCTGAATTTTCAGTTACTAAGCAGGTATTGTGTAAACACGGTATATTTAAAATTTCATTCAATTTGAACCTGTAGTTTAAGAATTGTAACTAGTCAAACTTTCTTAATTTTGTCACTCACTGACTGACCGATCATCAAAAGTCTAAGGCACTTCTAGCAGACATAGAACCTTCAAATTTAGAATATAATTAGTGTTTAGTGTCTAAAGTAAGGGAAAATTCAAACATTTCATAATTTGTGTCTAGTTTTCTAGATAGACTAACTGCGTGAATAACTTTGTAATCCCATATAAATGTATAGGATTACAAAGTTACATTTGCAGTTAATGAATCATTGTACCCGTATATAATGGAATAATAGTTGTAGATAGATATCTATATACATGAGGCATAACAGGAGGGGATATAGAGAGGGAAATGGTGTATTCAGCCCATGAAACTGTACAATATTCCTCTAGAAAAACATGACGAAGAAAAACTTGAAAAGGAAAAAAAGTGGGATTCTATAAAAAGACGTGAGATCCCATCAAAAACATCCTGTAAAAAAATTCCAAGTCTCGCAGCTCAGGTTTTCTACCGCAAAAAGTTGTGAGATGCATGTAATACCAAGTCGATTAATTTATTTAGTCCTAAAGGGACCTTCTATATAAAGTTATTACGTTAGTTATTACCATATCAATATTAAACATTCTTTACGTTTTAAATAAATAGATCGACTTGGCCAGCAGCATTATGTATAAATTGGACGATACATTATGTGTTCATGCGATGGCCAAGTCGATCCATTTATTTAAAACGTAAGGAATTTTTAATATTGATATGGTAATAACTAACGTAATAACTTTATATAAAGGGCCCTTAAGGACTAAATAAATTAATCGACTTGGTATTACATGTATCTCACAACTTTTTGCGGTAGAAAACCTGAGCTGCGAGACTTGGAATTTTTTACATGAATATTGATCGCGTACATGCTACATACTCATCCTTATAAATTATCAGAATTTGATCGTTATTTAAGGCTGAGTTACCTTATATTTTATAACCTAACGGTTATTATTTGTGAATTATTAATGTGAAATAAGATAAACTCTAATTTAAGCCACCTAAACAAAGAGTTAGTTTTTAGTTTGTAAGCGGTTCAATGAGCCTAATTTAAATTATAATTAAAACAATAAAATATTTCGTCAAGTTGATATTATGTTGTTTATAGTTATTTGTTTATTATTGATATTTATAGCTTTTATCTTATTTGTTATGTTTGTCTTTAGGCAAACATCGTTGTAATAATGGTAGGTAGACTTTCTGATAATTAAAAATACTCCTTGTTGCCATATGAAATATAGTAATAAGATGTTTTTTTTATGGAATAGCGAGACGAGCAAGCCGTTCGCCTGATGGTAAGCTATACGACCGCTCATGAACAGTAGCAAAACAAAACAACACCTTGAATTACCTACAATGCAATGCGTGCCATTCCACTGCGCTCGCCATCCTGAGACATAAGGTGTTACGACTCAATATAATAAGTAGTTAGTCTGGCTACAATGTCCATCAAACCGAAACACAACAGTGGATTTACACTACTGTTTGGCGGGAGAAGTAGACATTGCGGTGGTACCTACCCAGTTTGCCTCTAACATATGAGAGACAAGCCACCAGTACCTAATAAGATAATAAAATTAGAATAAGATAAAAAAAAATAAGATAAAATTATCACTTAAAACATGATAAAAGATTGCATTATTATTTTTAACTTTCAACTAAAATGATCAGAATGATGATGATTCGAACCGAAAATTCACGTGCAGAAGCCAGGTACAAAAATCATGTTGACTTACGTTATTTAACGTGGGAACATTAATTACACTTCATAGCTATTAAACATCCATCTTTCTAATTTATTCCGTCAAATCAATGGTTACCACATACAACACCATGTTATTTGGTTTCTCTTTCATTGCTATAACTTAACTTTTACTACGATGGACGTAATAAGATTAAAAATTAGTCTTTATTTATAGGCGCTTTCATTATTCCATATTATGTAATTTATAAATGTTAATCATACATAGGTACATTATATCCTCAATTATTAAGGTATGTTGTTGCCTTAATAGCTTTAACATTGCACGAGAATATTTAATTATATATTATAATGTTTTAATTAATTTAATCCGATAAATATTTATTTAATTAATACGGTTAACACCATTTATATTAATTAAATAAATTTAAAGTACTCAGTCAAGCATCTCGCTCCGAGAACCTCAAGCACTCGTTTAATACAATATCTTCGCCCATTCATCAGCAAACAAATCACATTCCGAATGTATGTGTAGGAGAGCAAAGTGTGTTCAGCATTCATGGTACTGGCGACAAAGCATAAGATAATATGTATCATAAGTCAGGTGGTTTTAAATCCACAGTCCACCATCCCGGGCTTGTTTGTATCGAATGGCATAGAACCAAATTCCTGCTGTCTTTCGATACTCTATGTGGTCGACATTTATGCTTACCAACAGATGCAGTGTAGTCACTAAGCCGTACTAGACTTTAAAAAATCCTAGGCTAGCCTGATGGATAATGGCTGGTGTTCTTTCAACCAAACTGTCGATTGAAGAAGAGACCCGTGCTTAGCAGTTGACTATAATTATGAGCTTATACGATAATTAGTCGGTTTTATTTTATTGCAATTAATGGTGAGGCGAGCATGGCATGCGCTGCGATATGACAGTAATAAAAGCAAATAACACCATGTTTTTCAAAGTAATGTTTGACAGTCGAATGCGCTCCCTGCTGCTTGGTCATGTGGTCATATTTTTATTATTGCAATGAATGGTGAGTCGAACACGCCGTTCGCCTAATGGTAAGCGATACGACCGATCATCAACAGTAGCAAAACAAGGCAACACCTTGAATTACATAGCAATGCTTGGCATTCCACTGCGCTAGCACTCCTGAGACATAAGATATAAAGTCTTAATATGTCCAGTAGTTACTCTGGCTACAATGTCCATCAATCAGAAACACAACAGTGCATTTAAACTGCTGTTTGGCGGGAGAAATAGACATTGCGGTAGCCCTGGCGACACACTCACAATATACGAGACACCTATCACCAGGTTAAAGATATTTTAATTTTGGAAGCCTGGCGATCTTTAAAAAGTAAATTTGACTTTGAGATATTTTATGTATCAAGCCTAAAACAATATCCCAAAAGTTAAAGAAAATAAATAGAACGTATCATGTAATTAGCTTCAAGTTCAATCTATTACGTTACAAAGCAACAGCACAATCCTATGAAAATATGCCGAAAAACAGTATAATGGTAGACTAATTAATTCACACATTGTCTTGGTAAAATATACTATATTTTGTCAATAGATCATTGCGAGTCTGTGTGTGTGTGTGTGTGTGTGTGTGTGTGTGATATATACAGGGTATATCCAGACTGCAACCGAAAACGAAGTCAGTTGGTAGTTTTAGTGACTTCAGATACAATGCAACTAAAAATTTTGCAAAAAAGCGACGATTTATTTTTTGTATTGCTTTCCTATAGTGGTTTTTGGGGAGTAAATACATAGTTATTCCTATAATAATAATGTATTTTATTTTTAAAGATGCTATGGTACTCAACCGCCTCAATCTTTATTTTAGCAAAAGATATGGATTTACTACCCAAACACGATGATATTTAAAACATGGCTAAAATTTACGCTTCTACCTTGTGTCACACTAAATACAATTATATAGTAAATCTACCATCCGGCTTCGTTTTGGGTCGAAGTCAAGACTTCGACATCAAGATGTACCCTGTATATTTAATAAAACATTCTTACTGTCATCGCTTATTGTGGTTGCTCTTCTGTGATACATATTCACTATTAACTATCTGCAGAAACTTTTATAATCACTGTATAGTTGTTTTCTATGGTATGTTATGGCATCACTGTATGTTATCTTAAAATAAAAAAAATCTAGTAATTAGTAGTAGTAGTAAATAAACAGTATCTAGCATAGAATACTCTGTGTTATGTACTACATATTTCATCGAGTATTGTGCTACTTATTCTCTGCACAAATGAAATGCCATAGTGTGTTTTCCTATGATATCAAGGCTTATCTGGTGGCGTATTATAGAAAGCCGTGGAATAACGGCTTTACTGTTGCGAATCATTCAGAGAATAGGTTTGCTAGAAACGCCATATTTAATTCTTATATAATAGTAGGAAACTGACATAATGACCCAGTAAAACCCCATTTACACAGTGAAAGTTTCTTTCGGCGAAAATAGTATGCCATTATCGCATGACATAACCGCCATAGATTATCGTGTTCTGACAAAATGTCCTTACAAGATGCTACTTTTTATAACCGTAAGATTATCGTATCTTCCAGGTACTTTTCTTTAAAGTCAACTCACTAGGTGTTTTTGTAGACATAATAGGCTGAAACGTAAAATCTAGATAGTGTTGTTTATTTTCTTAGTAGAGATGTTGGAAACTTTCTTAATGATAAAATCAGAACTAACTTAGAGGCTCTACGCTCTTTATAAATAAATAAATAATAAATAAATAAATACACCCAACAGTCCCATACATAGTCCTGACCCCACACTAAGATCAAGTCTTGTGTCGTGGGTATCAGGAACTACGAGAGACTTTTCGGTCTCACAAACACCCAGACGCAAGACAAATATTTGTGGGCCTTGCAAACATTTATCTCGGTGCGGGGATCGAACCCGCAGCCTCTCGTTTCACAGCCGGCGTCTTACCAACTGCGCCACGGAGGCTGTGCTTTGTCTTTAGACAATATAACTACATTTGACAGCCTCCGTGGCGCAGTTGGTTAGACGCCGCCTGTGAAACGAGAGGCCGCGGGTTCGATCCCCGCACCGAGAGAAATGTTTGTGCGGCCCACAAATATTTCTTCCGGGTCTGGGTGTTTGTGAGACCGAAAAGTCTCTCGTAGTTCCTGATACCCACGACACAAGACTCGATCTTAGTGTGGGGTCAGGACTATGTATGTGACTGTTGGGTGTTATTTATTTTATTTATTTATTTATTTGTATTAGTTGAAGTCCGAAAAAAGCATCAAATCTAAATTATAGCTATTCTTTCTTCACCTGTAAGTAGTAGCAAACGGTACTTAATGTCTTGGAATTGTGCCCACTAACTCAGCACTTGTCATCTATGCGTTCGGATCAACAACCGGTATGAACTTGTTTTAACACCTTGCGTCGATTTACTTACATACATGATACATAAACTCACGCCTTTTCCTCAGAAGGGGTAGGCAGAGGTGCAACCAGGGCATCCACGCCTCACCTAGTATTCTTTGTCCCACGATGTGATAGCGGCGATATCGCCATATTGGGCACAAATTCCTGACTTCGGTCTGATAATTCATTGAAAAATCCACTATCACTTTGCCCAGCCCAGGATTCGAACCTGAGACATCAGCTTTGCAATCATGCCGTAGTTCAACTACGTCACCGAGGCAGGCAGTAATTACTAATACCGGATATATCAAGACTGCTACCGAAAACGAAGTCGGGTTACCACCAGGTTTCAGTGACTACAAACACAACACAACAATAAATTTCGTAAAGAAACGCGATAATTATTTTTAATGATTTTTTTAAATATCGTCATTTGTGGGTTGTAAATTCATCTGGGGGCACGGCAGTGCCCCCTCCAAGTCGAGCTAAAAAGCGACACAGTCGTACCATCCTTTTCTCGAAGCAATTCAGACCATTTTCAACCCCCCATAACTTCGTTGTGGTTAAAGCAAGAAGCCTGAATTTTCAGTTACTAAGCAGGCATTGTGTAAACACGGTATATTTAAAATTTCATTCAATTTGAACCAGTAGTTTAAGAACTGTAACTTGTCAAACTTCCTTAATTTTGTCACTCACTGACTGACTGACCGATCATCAAAAGTTTAAGGCACTTCTAGCAGACATAGAAACTTCAAATTTAGTATATAATTAGTGTTTAGTGTCTTAATTCAGGGAAAATTTAAACATTTCACAATTTCTGTCTAGTTTTCTAGATACACCAACTGCGTGAATAACTTTGTAATCCCATAGAAATGTATGGGATTATAAAGTTACATTTGCAGTTAATGAATCATTGTACCCGTATATAATGGAATAATAGTTGTAGATAGGTATCAACATATATAACGGGTATATCAAGACTGCTACCGAAAACGAAGCCGGGTGGTAGTTTAAGCGACTTCAGACACAATGCAACAGAAAAAGGTGTAAAAAAAAGCGACATAATTTTTTTGTTGTTATTTTTTTCCTATGACCATATTTGGGTGGTAAATATTTTTTTCCTAAAATAATAGTGTATACCCTTTTATTTATAAATAATCTAAGATATAAAAGAGTTTAAATTATTATTTTAGCAAAAACCATGGATTTACCACCCAAAAATGACGATATTTAAAAAATCATAAAAAATAATTGTCGCATTTATTTGAGAAATTTTTAGTTGCATGGTGTTTGTAGTCTCTAAAACTACCACCCGGCTTCGTTTTCGGTAGCAGTCTTGAGACACCCAATATATATGAGGCATAATAGGAGGGGGGTATAGAGAGGGAAAGGGTGTATTCAGCCCATGAAACTGTACAACATTCCTCTAGAAAAACATGACGAAAAAAAACTTGCAAATAATTAATAAATAGACTAAATACTAATATTCTAGAAGTAAAAAGTACCGAAAAGGAAAAAAGTAGGACTCTACAAAAAGAAGTGAGACCCCATCAAAAACATCCTGTAAAAAAAATCCAACTATCGCAGCTCAGTTTTTCTACCGCAAAAAGTTGTGAGATCCGTGTAATACCAAGTCGATTAATTTATTTAGCCCTTGATTAAGGGACCCTCTGTATAAAGTTATTACGTAAGTTATTATCATATCAATATTAAAAATTCTTTACGTTTTAAATAAATAGATCGACTTGGCCAGCAGCATTATGTATAAATTGTACGATACATTATGTTTTCATTCGATGGCCAAGTCGATCTATACATTATACTCGTAGTATAAACGCTGAACTTTATATTAGTTATTTAAACAATTATCAAATGCTTTTTGTTAACTTGGTAGCCAGACACTGTTAATAGCTCATTCAACTTATAGCCAGATATATTGTATCTGATAACTTTCAAAGCTTTCGATCCGAAATTCATATTTTCTAATTGTGTGGTGTTTGTTAAGAGGCATGCAGAGGCAAACTTTCAGCTTTTATAAAATGACGAAGGTGTGGCCAGCTCTTGAGCAATTAAGTAATTCATAGGTCTACGAGCACGTACATATATAAATACCGTTCTGAGATAGCCTGGTTTCGTAATTAATAAAAACTCAGGTATTAGAAACTTAATGGCAACTTAAAAAAATATATTATACTTGTTATTATTTTATAAGTCCATAAATGGTAAATTTCATAAGTCTCGTTATGTCCATTAGTTACTCTGGCTACCATACCCTTCACACCGAAATATAACAGTGCATTTACTCTGCTATTTGGCGAGAGAAATAGATTTAACACTGGTGCTTACCCACGCCTCTCCTGTATGGGAGACCTACCACCAGTAAATAAAGCATTAACTACTTTCAGAACTAGTCATTTATTTTAGTTACAATCGTACACACCTTCTGAAAGTTGATTATCAACTTGCGCTGATGGACTACATAAATCTATTCGTATAATATTTATTTTACTGATCGATGTTTGTATATGGAATATACATATATGACAAAAACTGTTATGAAGGGACTGTGTAATAATGTGTGTAACCTAAAACAATCATGGTTTTTTTTTGTCACTTTTTCTATTTTTCTTTGCCGATTTTAGCACGCACAACAATCAATCAACAATCTAAGTAACAGATGAACCAATTTCGCCAAAATTGTATGTAGAAATGAAGACACCCTGCATTGACGCATAGGCTACTAATCCCGAGTAATGCTGTATTACCGTGGGCGAGCAAGGAAAACATATATATTGTTGCTCTTTCGAACTCAAATTAATGGGTCGGGAGAGAAGAGGATAGAATAACATGCCTTGAGTGATGGGAGGAAGAATGAGACGTGACAAGACGAAATAATTAGGACGGATTGGGTAAAACTGTATAGGGAGCAGACATTAAGTTTATTAAGTTTAGATACCTTCAATAAAACAGTTATTACGAGAAATACATACTAATATGTTGCGAATGTGAACTGGACTTGGACCGGCGTAAAGAATATATATAAAATCAAGTTTCATTGTTATTATTGTTTCTGATTTGTATAGTAATATAAAAAATACATTACTTATCTTATTTTCTATCTCAGACGTCATACAAATAGATTGCGAACAATCAGGCATAACATTCGTTTTTGACAATAAAATTGGTTTTCTACAAATAGTATTTTAGAAAATTGCTTGTAGTAAAAACATTATGTTAACAGGAGCACCGATTTATATCCGTAGCTGCACAGATATATGATGATATTTGTTTGCATTTTATGCTCTGCTGCTATAGAATACAATATTATACCAAGATACATCTACACATAATGCATAATTTCATTAATCCCTCGATAATAATCATAGGAGTAATTGAACTTCATTTTAATGTGTTTTTTTTTTGTTGAAATGAATGGCGAGACGAGCTTGCCGTTCGCCTGGTATAATGCGATATGAAGGCTCATGAACAATAGCAAAACCAAACAGCGCCTTGAATTGTAATAAAACAATGCTCCATAATCCACTGCACACGCCATCCTGAGACATAAGATGTTAAGTCTCAATATGTCCAATTGTTACTCTTGTTGTAGCTGTTCTTTAACCTGAAACACAACAGGTCATTTACACTGCTGCTTAGCGGGAGAAACAGATATTGCCGTTGTACTTATCAAAGCGACCTCTCACATATGAGAGACCAACCACTATTAAACAGTAAACTATTACTTATATTGTATTTGTACAATATACAAAGTGGTCGTGGGTTCGATTTCCAGGGCACACCTGACTTCCGAAGTCATGTGTGTTTCACCAGGCACTATACCGGTAAAGTAAAACATAGTGAGGACACCTGCAAATCATAGCGATTTGTAAAGATATCTATGGTATGTGATGTCCGCCACACGCCCTAGGCCAGTGGCCTATGGCCTAACCCCTCTATAAAAACGATACGAGCTTCGAATGTTCGAATGTTCGACTTCCGGAGTAAGATATTATAAGATTTCCACTTCTAAAATCACGAAATCTATTCTCCGAACTTAGACTATGGTTGTGACGTACATACAATAGGAATCCAACATTTTGGGGAGTATATAAGCACATTTTAGCGAAGTTTTACGTACGGCGTCCGAACATTCGAAGTTCGTATCGTTTCTATTGAGTAACCCTCCTGGATTATACTTTCGTTTGGTTAACAAAGCTCTTCCATATCATACCATCAGCAAAATATAAAACACCCTTTTTAACAGCACTATAAAACTAGTTGACTACACAAACTTGTTATATTATATTATAAACATACACGCTTATCTACAGTGGAGTTTGTCTACAAACTCTAAAGCGAGAGGTTTATTATAGAAACAAGAACTCCAGCGTCTAACCAAGACCTGCCAACTTTGTCCGCTTGTGAACGAATTAATTTTATCACTTTCCCTAATAACGTTATTATCAGTACAATTAGTCTACACGATGTTTAACGTTTATATTACAACATTCTGTCCCTGACGCTAATAATTTCTTGAATCGTTATTATTAAATTCGGATGAGCGAGGGAATAAATTTAGCCCAAAGCTTTGTAAATAACTTGTTCTTTATGAAATTTCCCATAAATACAACCAGCTACTTATGTATTATCATTATGAAAACATTTATAGAGTGGAAAGCTACAGAATAACCACTTGTAACTTCATACAAAAGGAGCCGCCTCAGAAGCGGTGCACCCATCATAAGGAACACTAACAAGAAGTAATTTCGGTGCTTCAATTAACTAAACCAGTGGAGCATTTAGCGACTTCACATAAACACAATGAATATTACGGTTCTCTCAGAAACGTTACTTGGTCGACGAAGTGACAGCGATCACTTGCCACCAAATAACCGGGTTGCTCTCTTATCGCTTCTCTGCAATAAAAAGCAATAACTGGCTGTGTTATTATTCAGAACTACCGGTACTCCGCTCGGGAGTAGGTATACTTTTCAAAATAGAGGCCAAAATAATCAATTCTGACTATCAATTTAGAATATTGACCAATTGGAAAACGAAAACGAGTTTGCTAGATTGTTACTGCTTCCCTCCTATAATCACAGCGTGATGATATATCCTATATTATTCCTCGAAAAATGACCTGTCCAACACAAAAATATATTTTCAATTTCAATCAGTAATTCCTGAGATTAAAGGTAACAAGCAAACAAACTCCTTTTTCAAGCTTTCTGTGATTTCATTCTTCGCACAATCGATGTTTACAGTGAAAGAAAAAAATCATTGAACCTACTAACAGTGATAACGTTTTATACACATTGACCAAGCGAAAATTAATTTTAATAATAATACAATACATTAACTAGGTGGGTGGTTTGAAAATCATAATAAAAATGGATGAGGTACTTACTAGTTACTATAAAATAAAGGTGTAGTGAAAATCAAGGTATAAACGAGGTCAAACTACACAAGCTATATCGACTCCCGGCTTCGATCCGATAGTTTCCAACCAGTTTTATACTCGATGTACCAACTCGATACTTTTATGTTTAGCTAGATAACATTTTATAAGAGTAAATATAATTACATTATTATTTGTGTTTGAGCACATTTGACAATTTGGTACAAAAGTTGAAAGTTCTATTTTATATTATATTAATACTCATTATTGTAAAGTGTGAATATATTATAATTTGATTAGAAAGAAAGAAACTAAAAACATGAAGTATGTTATTTTATTGATCATTAAATAAATACATAAACGCAATTAATGTATAACTAAACTTTTAACATCAAATAACCAAATTCGTATGTTTATTATTTTTATTCATATTTGTAGGCGACCATTATTTGTTTAAACATTTGTAATTTTGAAATATACCTGCTATCTAAAAAAACCTTACCATCAAATTTATGTTTAATTCAAATGGTACAACATTGAATTAAAAAAAATGGTTGCCTGTAAAGTCGGTTTTACGGGCGAAGATTTTACGTGACAACGTCTTTTTCTCGGTAGAATATTTATTGATATGAATATAATTAAATTGCACAATAGGAACAAGGAATTGAATGAAAATAAGAATTGCACAAATTTTAACTATAGAAATATATTTTGTTTACTAAAACATTGTACATGTAATGACGAATCTAAGCACTCCATATTTTCACTACAGACACAGCTGACGATACTTTAACCACACGTGTGAACTTGTATTGTGACGCTTTCTTGTTTTTCCAACGCCAAGAACGTTCGAGAAAGACAAAGACAGAGACACAAGCATGCGCCGATTCAATGCGCCTAATTCTCTAGTGCTGCGCGCGCGGCAGACCGATCATAGTTGAGTGGGAGAGAGACGCAAGGCATTCGGCGGGCCTCTCTCTCGTTCGGTGACTCATCGTAACGTTACCGGGCGTTACACTTTTTCATAAGTGACTCCCAGCCGCAACCTAATTTAAGACGTTGTCACGTCAATAAATTTTTTGGAGGTAAAATATTTTTTTTTGGGGGGGTAATTTTTTGCGTAATTTGGGATTTCTGGCGGGGTCAATTTGTAGCCCTCACCAAGACGGTTCCGAGGATACCAAACTCGGTGGGTCTACGACCTATGTTGGCCGAGATAGGATTGGGGGGGGTGAGGTAAATTTTCGGGGTGGGGGTAGGGGAGGGGGGGGTAGGTTTCGTGGGGAGGCTAATAGGCACTATTTCGGAATAAGGGTGGGGGAAGGCAGGGGGGGGGCTATGGGACAATTTTGGAAAAAGTGGGTGAAACTGAAAAATAATTCTCTAGTGCTGCGCGCGCACCGTTACGTTACCGGGCGTTACACTTTTTCATAAGTGACTCCCAGCCGCAACCTAATTTAAGACGTTGTCACGTCAAAATTTCCTTGTCTAAGAAAGATTTTAACCGAATTCGTTGGTTATAGATTATTTATATTTCTGAAACGATTATTACGTTACAATGCGACGAAGTTATGCAAAAATAGATTTCCTTCGCATCTCTATACCCTGTGTATGTATGTAGATGTTTATGAACTTTGGTGATCACTTACTATAATCACTGGGAGCATCGATATCAATGTTACACTAGATAAGACGTTCTTTGTAACAAATGTGTCCCACCCAAGTGCGGTGCATGCACCGCACACGAATCAGTCTGCCGCGTGGCGGCCGCGCAATAATACGCCTCTTTGTTTATATTTATAAGTAATTTATTTTGAATTTTCCCCGTCAAACCGACAGCGAAATTTTCTGAAGTTACAATATAATTAAAGAATACAACGTAGGTGATATAATATTGAAGAATGATGCCGACAATACAGATCTTTTATTTATTAATGGATTAAATATATTTTAGAGCTCGTTAAAATACAAGGTGAGCTCCTTAATCGTATATCTCATTTCCGCGCATAAAAATTGCCCGTCGAGTGAGAGAGACGAACTATATAAGATATAGATTATTCAAGGGACATTCATATCAGAGGACCAAATAGGCATAAACTATTCGAATACATTACAAATACAAATATGCTGGAAGAATGTAGTTGCAAATTGATTTTAGTATTTTATTTTAATCATATGTTGTTAATTAATAACTCAAAATATGTGTGTTGTATGTATGTTTTGAAACAGTGGATAGTATTTAGACCCCATTTCTTAATATGAATTACTTAATGGACTATTCGAACCCATTGTTATTGAAGACTAATATCATTTAAAATTGTTTTATATTCTTCCGCGTCGGTTACGAAAAAAGGAGATCTCTATAATATTTGTCTAGAATTATTGGAATGGATATAAGTGGCTACCATGAGAACATACCTATATTTATTCAATTCATTTTCGATACGAAGATTTCAGATATTCCAAATGCGGTAGTCATTTTTGTAAACTTCTGGTGTACCTTTCCTTTTGTCTATTAGTCTCGAAAAAAGTTTATCAGCTTGTTAAAAATTCAAAAATGTTATTATTATAAATGTCAGACTGATTGTACACTGATTGACGGCTTGACAGACTTGTACACTTGTAAGAGTATTTAATTTCATTTACATCATTTCCATGAATTATTCACGTAAATAAAAAAAACATTACAAATATATTATTGCTATGGCGGTATTTATACTTACGCAGTATCTTAGGCAAAGCTATTATTGACATTAACTGTCTTGTCTGTCTAATAATCTTTGATCATAATTTGTAATATTCAAGTAAACGTACTAGATGTCGCTACTGAGCTTTTGACAAATACGGGACAAATAGTTTCTATGACGCGCCTCGTCTATCGGTAGAATATAAGTCAATGACTGGGAGTGATCTGTGAGTGAACCGTATGCTCGTATGTCCGTAATATAAAAATCGAATCGAATCGCTAGAAGTCACGTGAGTGTTTTTCTTGAAGTCGATGAAGCATACCGATATGCTCCAATAAACAAAATAACACGATCCATAGATAAAAGAAGCATGGAACGTTATGTTAATTGTTCCAGAAAACCAAATCCAAATATTTTTCCTGTGGAATGTAATTGAAGTGTATTTTTACGTGTTAGTTCTGTGGTTCGCACCGCAGCGCAATATTTGCTGAGTGATTACCTAGTAGTCACAGCCACGACTAGCAAATTTCTTCCTTCTTTTTTAATTTTAATTTCTTTTTAAGTATTTTTACATCAGTAGGTATATTTACGTCGTTTTGTTCGCTACTGACAAATAAACAGTTTTTCTGTACTATATGATACACCGGCGTTTATAGAATGCCACACAAGCATATTATAAGAACTAACCTGAATTTATTTATGTTTCATTATTACATAAAACGAATTAATATGATGACTACATTATGTTCAGTGTCGATAACCTGTCTGAGCATGCGTCAAATAGTCCAGCCGTAGGATCGCCGGAGAGGGGCGCCGGCGCACGGTTGCACTGCCAAAACGACCGGCAGAATGTACGCACCGCTTGTGTTCTGTGTCTTCGCGATTGTAATCGCTAACTGTTCGGCGAGTGTGCAAAACACTGTTAATTATGACTTGGAAACGAAAAAAGTGGAACTCTTCGACGGAGTGTCCGTGAAAATACCTCGAGGGAATGATACATCAAGTCTGCTGTCTCTTGAAATCGCCACGGAAAGAGGATTAGAAGAAGGTATTTTATCGTGTATTTCGTGCTGTTTTTTTTTTTTTTTTTTGGATAACTTCTTTAGTAGTAGCAAAGAGATCTTATTTTAATAACACGAGCTTGATTAAAACCTATTCATAGAAATAAAAAGTTCTGCTTACGCACTTACTTATTTTGTTTCATACATAAGCTGTGTTTAGGATTTTAATTAGATAGACTTGAAACAAAATCTTACTTTTATTAAATTAATTTTGAAACAACAAAAACTTTCAAAATGTGTAATGTTTTTGAAAAAGAGAAGATTAAGAATGGAATATAGTATGAAATCAGAGATGCGATTTATTTGAAATACTTCCATTTAAAATGCAAATACAAAATGCAAAATACCTATTTTGTATTTGGCATTTAAATGCCTTTTAGTAAACAACATTTTGTATTTTATTTGAAATACCTTTTGAGATGTATTTTGCATTTTTAATATTCATTTCAAAATGCAAAATACTTTGTGACTAAGTTTAGTCAATATTGCCAGACCGGTCAAAAAAAATGGAATTAACGAATGACGCTTATAATGCCGCCGAGGGTGCGTTCGGCTGTTCGCGTCATCAACAACTCACAACAGACTCCTCTGCAACCAGTGAGGGTGGTAGTGACAATACTACTATAGACCTAGAAACCCTACAATATTTGAAGGATGAGTGCACAAGTCTGGAGATGCTAAACGCATATCCCACAATAAAAAAAGTATTTTTAAAATACAACACATCCCTACCTAGTTCATCACCAGTAGAAAGACTTTTTTCGTATGGTAGGAAGATTATGAGACCTCACAGAAAAAAAATTAGTGATGATCTATTCGAACAACTGGTATTGGTAAAAAGTGTATTAAATAAAGAAAATTGATGTTTAGACTGTTTAGTCTTTCCTTTTCTTTTCGTAAGTCTAGTTTTTACATTATTTCAAGTGAGTATTATTATTATTAATAACAACAGAATTTATTGATACGCATACTGATAAATATGACCAAAAAGTGCTAGTTGGCTCGGCATTGTATCTCTATTCCATTTCTCATGATAAATACCTAAAACAAATAAAAATATCATTCAATTTGGTCAAAAGGCATTTTATTTTGAAAAAGTATTTTGAAAATACCTATTTTGCATTTAGCATTTGAAATACAAAACGTAAAACTATTTGGTATTTTGCATTTGAAATAGGAAATCTGAAAAGTATTTTGCATTTTGTATTTAAATGCTTTTTTAAAACTATTTTGTACATCTCTGTATGAAATTAGTTTTTATTTTTGCGTTTGTCTGCAGAAGCGATCATTTTGACTAAAACAGCAGCCTTATACAAGATTATTGCTGTAGAATAAATTTAAATTGCATTATGTGTGACGCCGAGTCCGTAAGAAAGTGGCTGCTAACGACTATCATTTCATATACACTATGGGAACTGGCACTTGCAGCGTCGTGTTATTTAGTCCTCGCATTGAAATTATATGCCATTTAGACAAGGTGCTTAAAAACACTAGTGTTTTTCTATTGTCATGTCATGCAATTTACAATACATGACGCATTTTTTTGATGTTAACTATAACTCCACCATTTTTGAAATAACATGACTCTACCCTTTTGAACAATCGCATTTGGTAAGGAGTTCCTTGAAAAATATACACAACAAACTTAATATGAGTATAATAATAAGGCCAACCAATACAAGATATACATAAACTACTTATAATAAGATTGATTGATGAAAAATAAATAATGTGAAGCTTTTAAACGAGGTGTGCACGATACTTAAGCTCAAAACACATTATAGGTTTTCGTCTTACGCATAGAGTAAAGAGCGGTAAGTACGGGGCCAACTGACCAATCAGGACAATGGAACGTACAAGGTTCTTTCTATGTAGTCTGTGGTCACGTCTTAAGCGTATGACCTTTAATGTGCACACAACCAAAGGAATCCATTGTTCAGATCGCTCTAAGACGCGTTGCTCTAGTATTTATGGCCGCTTCTTTACTCTATGCGTAAGACGAAAACCTACAATGTGTTTTCACCTTTAAGATTTGTAATGTAGGAAAAAAGAAAACAGAATTGTTAAAAAGTATGCTTTTAAGCAAATGCTACATAATTTTCCTTATCGAAGAATTTTCCATTTCATTCTACATTCATACAGACGTTTTAAACAAATCAAAGTAATTGCAAATTGCAATCTTCTGGGAATATTTCAGCGATCTGCGTTAAAAGTCTACAAATATTATTTCCGTACTGGTATATTTAACAATTTATATTAGTAATTTATTTTGTAAACTTTTCACACGCCTTTTAAATGCTATAATTAATTAAGAGAAGAAATAATTTCATACATTATTTATACAGAAGTATATTATAGTAGTATTAGTAGTGATAGTGCGTGGTGGCCTGTTGGTACACGGACTAGACACGACTGCAAACATATACACGGTGGTCGCGGGTTCGAATCCCAGGGCAAACCTCTGACTTTTCGGAGTCATGTGTGTATTGATAGTCAATCACCACGCACTAAAACGGTGAAGGAAAACATCGTAAGGAAACCTGCAAACCATAGCGATTTATAAAATTTCTATGGTATGTAAGTCCGCCAACCCGCACTAGGCCAGCGTGGTGGACTATATGGCCTAACCACTCTCAATCGTTTTCTCGATTGTAGAGAAGGCCCGTGCCCTGCAGTGGGACGTATATGGGCTGATACAGATTACTTATACAAAAATTATCAGTAATGAAAATGAAACATTGGTGCTATATTACGCACAAACAAACGTATCGAATGAATAATTTTAAAATATTCGCATTCAATGATTCGTGTCTATGCATATTGATAATTGCTTATTTGTGTTTATTTTCTCAAAGCGTTATGGAATTAATAGGAGTTAAATAACTCTACCACATAGCATTTACTTCACTCGTTGTTATTAACGATGAGTCAGTGGTAATACTCATTTATTTTCTTAAGTAATCACATAACTCTTACAGATTTACACATGGAATATTTTTTATCATAAATATAGTAAACTTATTAAAATGTTAACTAACTAAATAATATCAAATATCTAAGCCAATAAATGTCTATATTGTAGGTCACATCATACATCTGTAATTTATGGCATATTTTCATCGTAATAAAAAATGGTAAAGCTTCTCCAACAGTATACATATTATCAAAATTAATACTATTTTTACAAGTAGCTTTTTGATGCATATACAAATTACAGGAGTACACAAAACTTACAAAAAAATATACACGCAATTAAAACGAAGAAACTATTATTTAAAAAATAATTTAATTAAAAATTAAAAGACCGACTTCAATGTGTACTACAAAGTAATAAATAATATATATTTCATTGTGCTAGTACACATTGATTAATTTTCTTATTGACTAGACTAGCCAATAAATCTTAAATACGTAATATTTTGAAGGCGGGTCGCCAAGTGCCAAACGAGAACAAATTTAAGTAATGTAACACAGTTGAATATTATGTACTTGTACATGTATCGTTGGCGCTCAGTTAGGTCCATAATATGTAAACTAGAAACAAATTAATTTAACATATTGATCCTACGTGTACATTTGTTGGAATTTTAATAGAATTAATATGTGTCATATGTGTGGTCTAATTTTAATGTATTGCATACGATCAAACATACAGTGGTCAAGGGTTTCAACTCCAGGGTACACCATTGACCACACCATTGACTTATTGGAGTCACTTGCATATTTATATACAATTACTTTAACAGTGATAGGAACCATAGTGAGGAAAGTATAAGAAAGGGAAGGGTTTTTAAGTTTGTATGTTTCCCCCGATTGTAGATAAGTCCGATGCTCAACAATGTTGATTAAGAGCTGATATATTAAGGACGGGCGATTTTTCTATTAGTTATCAGGACAGGGACTGGAATTTGCACCCGATATGACTATAGACTCTCGCCCCCAATCACACCGAGGGACAAAACACGCAAGGCGTAACGTGGGTGTCCTAGTTGATACTAGGAGAATCTCTGCATACCCCTTCTGGGAAAATGGCGTGAGTTTATATAGATTAAGACAAATTAATATTGCGTGTAAAATTGCGTGTTTTTCGCTAGTATGTTTTACACAAATTAAATTTAAGTGTAGGTCGTCGTGTTCGTCACTTGGCGACCCGCCTTCAAAATATTACGTATTTAAGATTTATTGGCTAGTCTAGTCAATAAGAAAATTAATCAATGTGTACTAGCACAATGAAATATATATTATTTATTACTTTGTAGTACACATTGAAGTCGGTCTTTTAATTTTTAATTAAATTATTTTATTTATTACATTTTAGTTTTCATAAGCATTGTAATGATGCCAAAGGTAATCATATTATGAAAACTGGAATCAATGTATCTAAAAAATGAACTATTGTGATCCTTTATAATTTCAAAAACGAAAATTAATATTTTATGATTTTTAAGGAAGCTACACTGTCATTTCGTTTTTATGATAAATAAATAATAATAAACTTATACTGAACCTAATGTAAAAAGAATTATTGCTGTACTGTTCAATTTTGAGGAGTTCTGCCCTTCAGCTCCAAAGATATTCATCAGGTCTTCACAATACTTTTTTTGGTCTAACCTATCATATAATACTCTTTGACAAAAAAGTTATTTTTAAGTCGGTTAAGAACTACCGGAGATATTGAGTATTAACAATTGTACCTATTTTCTACACCCTCACCCCCCCTCCACCCCCACTCTTTTCCAATTTTCACCCACCCTTTGTAATAATATACTCATACTTAATCTAACGCAAAAAGAATTAATGCTGGATCGTTTAATTTTGAGGAGTTCTAGTCGGCAGATCCTAAGATATTCATCAGGTCTTCACCAATTTCATATGGGACCAACACTGTATAGCATGCTTTCCGACAAAAAAGAAATTTTCAAAATCGGTTCCCAATTGCCGGCGTAATCGCGTAACAAACATACAAAAAAAAAAACAGTCGAATTGATTACCTCCTCTTTTGAAGTCGGTCAAAAAAAAAATTTAAACAATATTCGAAAACGGAATCCTGTCGTTTATAATGTAACATTTTGGAGGGCAATATATATTCACAAGACACCGGTCTAGAGCATTATACTGTGTGGTATACTTATAATGTGAACAAACATAAATCCTCTTTTCGTGAATAGAAATTCATTACTAGAAAGTCGAAGCTGTGTACAACATACTAAACAATCAGAGCAGTGCGGCTCGGAGTTGATAGGCAAGGCATCGATCGGCGAACACCCATCAGTTCAACCAACCAACTAGATCGAAAGTGAATGCCGACCAAATTCGCTACGGTAGATTTCTTTTGGTTAAAAGAACAGTATTTTGTATAGCTTCAGTTGCCTTGCTTGCTACTTACTAGCAACAAAACATAATGTGACAATGAAAAATGAAAATAATCTATATTTATACTTATCTATACTTACATATATACCTATAATAAACAGTTCTTTGGATTCCCAACTCATAAATTATTTTTGTTTTAAAATGAATTATCATGTTATGCGTCAACATCAGCTATATGATATTCCCTTTGTAGTTTTAAACACATCGTTATAAAATCCTTTAATACGTATGTCTTTTAAACGAAATATAAATCGCCATTAATGGAATTTATATCTTCGTAGTGAAATTTGGTGCATTTAAACGAGTTTTGTATCAGCATTTGTTTTCTTTTACTAATTTATAGTGTGTTGAATTCATTTATATTAAGTATTTAATAATATTATTTTGTAGTCTCTAGTTAATTTGTATATGTCTTTGTGTCTTTTCTACTGTTCTATTCGTCTAATCAAAACATTATAATGATAAGCATGCCTATAAAATACGTTATGCTGTGTAATGTGTCAATTTTTCATTACTCTTAGTTTATGTTATTGTATTGGTAATGTAGTTGGTATGCTTATTACATAAAATAGTATAAAACAAAGCCGCTTTCTCTGTCTCTATGTCCCTTTGTATGCTTAAATCTTTAAAACTACGCAACGGATTTTGATGCGGTTTTTTTAGTAGATAGAGTGATTCAAGAGGAAGGTTTATGTGTATAATACGTACATATTATTGTAGAGAAATATATACCTATGCACCCGGGCGAAGCTGGGCCGGGCCGCTAGTATTACATAAAAAAAAATACTAATAAAGCAGAAGAGTTTGTTTGTTTGGTTGTTACCTCTAATCTCAGGAGCTACTGGTTCGAATTGAAAAAATATTTTTGTAATGGATACGTCATTTCGAGGAATGCTATAGGTTATATATCATCACGATATTCCGAATAGGAGGTAAGCAGTAGTAAATCATCTAGCAAATACTATGAAATTTTATTTGTTTTTCGTAGTGCGATTGCTCGATATTCTAAATTGAGACTCGGAATTGAGCATTTTGGACGCCATTTTGAAAAGTGTATCTGCACGCAGGTGGAGCTGGGCCGGACCGCTAGTTCAGAATAAAATGAGAAATATAATGTACAAATTATTTTACACGGATTCAGACTTTTTTTTGTTCTACCACCCGGTTCTTGTACGATCCAGTAAATTGATTTTCATTAGAAAACATCGCGCAAGAAACTCTACCTAGTGTTGTTCTTTTCAAAAGCAATTCACAATACTGTGAATAAGTGTATTATTTAATTGCTTCCTGTACTAACATTAAGTGGTAGATGTATTTTACTTTCATTACTCATGGCTATTTTTAATACTAATTACTATAAATACTAGATTTCTATGATGATGATGAGAGGCTGCCTGGGTGGGTACCACCGCAATGTCTATTTCTCCCGTTAAACAGCAGTTTAAATGCACTGTTGTGTTTCGGATTGAAGGACATTGTAGCCAGAGTAACTACTGGATATATTGAGACTAAACATCTATATGTCTCAGGATGGCGAGCGCAGTGGAATGCCAAGCATTGCTTTGCAATTCAAGGTGTTGTTTGGTTTTGCTACTGTTCATGAGCGGTCGCATCGCTTACCATCAGACGAACGGCATGCACGTCTCGTCATAACAGCAATTAAAAAAAATATATAAAGAAAGCTAACCTACACGCATGGACCTTTTACGATCGGATGATGCAATACCTCGCTCCGCTATCCCCGCTTACCCCTTGATATCTTAAATATCTTACATTTCCGATCACTGTTTAGGAAATGTATAGATTTCCTAGGAAATGTGTCAAATGTGATTTATTTAACACATTTCCGGGCGATTTTAGGAATCATATAGATTTCCTAGGAATTGTATACAATGACGGATTTCATACATTTCCGTTAACATATACATTGATTCATTTTGTCTGAATAATTTGTGGACAATGTTATTGGTTGAAGATTTGTATATTTAGTCTATATTAATATGTTCCACTAAACTGTATTTTTCTACTGTTTTGTGTCCCAACAAACTGAAAAAAGTCTGCCGGTGCCTGGTAGATATGTGTTGAGAACATTGCACAACACAATATAGCCTTCTAAGACCTAGGTCAATAAAGTTACAAAATAACAGAACCATTAGCAGTAAATTGTTTGAGATAATTAGATATCTTTATACATACATACAATTGGACGACATATTCTGACTATTTTTTCACAAACCCTGTATGCAAACTTACAGTCGGTTAACCTCGACACTTCTTTTTGTTTGATTGGTGACTAACTTACAATTATTGGTTTTTCCAGGTCGTAAGAAGAACAAGAAGCTGTTAGAAAAACTGCTGCCGTTATTCATCATGCCGTTTGTCCTGCAATCTGCCATTGTTCCACTGTTTTTGGGAATGCTGAAATTTATGCTATTCAAATCTCTCATGGTCGGGAAGTTAGCATTGTTACTCATCGTCCTTAATGCCTTCAAAAACCACAATTCATTCAAAGGAAGGGACGCAGAAATGGCGCATTTACATTACGGCTACCACGGAAACGGAATGGAAGAGTATGGGGCCTATGTCAACTAGAATAATGTGAAATTTATTGCGCCCTTTCTAAGTCATTAGATGTATTTTCTGTTTGTTTCGTGTTTATAACCTTTATTCAATTCTGTAATTACACACAATTGCTTAATACTCGTAAGTTCAGCAAAATATGAAGATAATAAATTACTATTTAAGTTACTCCACAGCCTCCGTGGCGCAGTCGATTAGACGCTGCCTGTGAAACGAGAGGCCGCGGGTATACACATATTTCTTTCGGGTGTGGGTGTTTGTGAGACCAAAAAGTCTCTCGTAGTTCCTGATACCTGCGACACAAGACTCGACTTACTTACTGTAGGGTCAGGACATGGTCAGGACTATGTATGTGACTGTTGGGTGTTATTTATTTATTTATTTTATTTATTTATTTACTTTAACTTATTTACTCACATGACAAACTAATCTATTTAAATGTCACTTTTGATGCTTATAATCGTTGGTTCTAACAGAAATCCGGTAAAAAATGTATGTCATGGATGACTCCTAAGATTCAGGCCTACAATTTTGTATTATAATTTATATAATTATAATTATCGCCCATAAATTAATTGGTGAACGTCCGAAGGGCCATCACATGTGATGGTAGATAGCCCGTCGTATCTGGTTTTGAGCAAGTCGGCACATCAGTGTCGACTACTGAGAAACTAACTCGTACCGGCGGATACTCAATTTGGACTGCACTGTATTTGTCATGCACTGAATTTGTATGCAGTTACCTATTTGTGTGTACTTTGTTGTGTGTATAAGAACTAGGAAAAGAAATTAAAAATCTCACTGTAGTTACTGAGAAAAAACAGTTACCTACTATAAACAATACAGCAACCAAATGCGTATCAAATCTTCCGAGAACTTGTATATTGTAAGAAAGGAATTCGTATTTTGTGACTTGTTTGTTTCAAGAGTTCTTGAGACACAGTGTGTACCGCAAGACATTGTCTTTCGTATACAAGTACGTACATAGTAATATAATGGAATTGTATTATTTGTATACATATTTATGCGATTCGCGTCAATTTACTGTGTAAATATTCTTTATTAGATGTTATGTAAGATTAATTTATTAATGTATGCTTAGATGTGTAATTTATTTATTATTAAAGTTCTTTAATTATATTGTTCGAATGTCATTCACGTTTCATTTGTTTGTACCTACTATGAAAAACCGGCTAAGAGCGTGTCGGGCCTCACATAGTATGGTTCCGCAGTTCCCTCAAATAAAAACGATTTTTGTTTGTTTTTATTAAATTCTAGGATAATATTAATTAAGTTCACAGGTTAATGGCAAATAACGTAAAAATTGTTGCTAAGTTTGCAATTATGATTAAATATGTCACCTATTGATTTTAGTTTTGCATAATTTGACATGGTTCATATACTTAAAATCAGTTCATATAATTATAATAAAACATCGAGAACATAAAAAATCGAGTAAATAAGTAGATGAATATTTTATATTATGGAGATGTTCACACTTATCCTTCGACACTTATCCGACTCCAGCTTTTTATTTACAGAATTATTGTAGTGACGTCCTGACTATAAAATAGCAATATATTAGAAATCGCAAAATAATTCTTTAATCGAAAAATGGTTGTCCCAATATTTTTACATTTTTTTTTGGCGAGTCGAGCATTCCGTTCGCCTGAAGGCGATACGACCGCTCATAAACAGCAGCAAAACCTTGAATTACAAAGCAATGCTTGGCAACTGTGCTCGCTGTGTGCATCCTGAGACATAAGATATTCCGCATATTTTTTGAATATTTTATCACTTCACTAGTATTATTAATGCTCTCATGAAATTACATCTTTTTGGTTCTAAAGATCGCTGAATTACGTCTCAGAATGACTTAAACAATCTATAAGCCTACTGACCTGTAAACTTTTCTTTCTATATACTATACTGTCCTTCCTTGGGTCTCTTGTTGACTACGACAATCTAAAAACGTGTGTAAATAAGTAGGTATAAACAACACTTTCAGCTGTCGACAGTGTAATTAAAGTCACAGTCATAGACATGCGGTGAACCAAGATCAAACAATCTTTAACGCTATCCCCACACATAAATCTTATCGTCCTCTTGTAATGAAAATAATGTCAATGGATATTTGTGCGTTCACCATAAATAACACTGGATATTTACGGATTCCAAAGAACAAAATTATTTTCTTCTGAGCATATATATGCTGGGTATATCAAGACTGCTACCGAAAACGAAGCCGGGTGGTAGTTTTATTGACTACAAACACAATGTGACTAAAATTTTGCAAAGAAAGGCAACATATTTTTTAAATTTCGTCGAGTTTGGATGGTAAATCCATAGTTTTTGCTAAAATAATGATTTTAAACCTCGTGTACAGTAGCGTTTTTAAAAATAAAAGGGTGTAGACTATTAATAAAGAAAAAACTATGTATTTACCATCCTAATTCGACGATAGAAAAAAAAATCGTCTCAATTTTTTGCCCAAAATTTAGTTGCATTGTGTCTGAAGTCACTAATACTACCACCCGGCTTCGTTTTCGGTAGCAGTCTTGATATACCCGGTATAATTATTTGCTACTTGTATGAGTTATGCTTACCTCAGGATGAAAAATCGTTTCAGAAATGTATAGTGTTGTCGTTGTTCTAATGTTCACCAAAACTGTATTTTCAAGAATTTTTTTTACTAGTTTACCACGTCACGATTTTTTTTGCAGTTAGCACCGATATAACACTCCCGTCTCCCAGTGCAAGTAACTGTTATGATTCGGCGAATATCTGGGCACTTCAGAACCGTAGTCTCATTTCTATGCGCTTTAAATATATATTTTGAGCTGCTTTTATTATATCTGTATCAGCCCATATACGTCCCACTGCAGGGCACGGGCCTCCTCTACAACCGACAGTACGATTGAGAGTGGTTAGGCCATATAATCCACCACGCTGGCCTAGTCCGGGTTGGCAGACTTACATACCATAGAAGTTTTATAAATCGCTATGGTATGCAGGTTTCCTCACGATGTTTTCCTTCACCGTTTTAGTGCGTGGTGATTGACTATCAATACACACATGCCTACGAAAAGTCAGAGGTGTGCCCTGGGATTTGAACCCGCGACCACCGTGAACATATTGGCAATCGTGTCTGTCTGTTTACCAACAGGCCACCACGCACTTTTATTATATGTGAGAACTTAATATCATTTTTGATTATTTATTTATTAAAATACATTGTAAAAAAAAACCATATGGATTTAATGGAATTGTTGTTTCTATACACATAGAAAATAAAGTAATGTTCGATTAAAATAATTTAAAATATTACTTAGCTAAACTAGAAAATTATTAGGGGAGGCATAATATGTTCATTATAAAGATTTGTTTTTCTGAAGCGAGAGAATTAGTTATACACGACATTGTAGTTCGTAGTAAATATTATTTAATGTTAATTTCAAATTATATAAAAAAAATATAAAGATCCAAGAATTAATAAAACAGAATACAACTTGATAGCGGCGCCGAACATTTCTACATATTATTTTCAGCGTAGGCGTTAACCTAGAAATTGTATGAATAGCAGAGACTCTTCATATGATTGTATTTAATAATAATAATAATAAGTATTTATTGCCAAATAAATTTGTACATCAATTATAATTAACTAAAACAAAGCTGAGATCGAAAGTAACTAAAATTATAAAAAATTTACTTAACTTAAATATTTTTGTAATTCTTGTACAAAAAGAGAGATTACCAACGATTTTCGCACTAGGCATTAGCCTGTATCGCGGAAATCTTCGAGCGGTGATCGAGACTAGTAATTGCGGTTTGTTTTTATTTATTTAATTATTTTTTTTTGGCATAGTCAGCACGTGTGTGTGTGTGTGTGTGTGTGTGTGTGTGTGTGTGTGTGTGTGTGTGTGTGTGTGTGTGTGTGTGTGTGTGTGTGTGTGTGTGTGTGAAGGAATATTTTAAAAATTGGTGAGCAAGTTTTCTGTTTCCGGATAAGTTAGCCCTAATAACCATTTTTTAATTTTATGTTTGGCGGCAGTACGAGGAAGTTTTATGATGTCACATTTAACACTTATTTTATTATAAATGCTAGGATGTTGGTAAAATGGTAGGCGCTTTGCGAAGGACGATCTGATGTAGGGAGTTGGAACTTTGTAAACACGCTTTTTAAGTAATTCTTGATAGTATGGTGCATTGAGAGTCTTGATATGCATGGTCACGGATGTTTTCCATATGTATAGCTGACGCACTGTGAGTATTTTTGCCTCTTTATAGAGCTCATTGGTGGGAAATAGAAAAGGTTTTGGTAACATTACCTTTAGGACAGCACGTTGAGCCCTTTCAAGTCCAATCATACACGTTTTTATTGCCCCACCCCATACGGAGATACAGTAACACAGGATTGATTGACAAAGAGCTATATAAACTAGTTTTAGAATATCTCTTGTGGTAACGGATCTTAGGGCTTTCATTATATAAATGATTTTCCGAGACCTGCTAGCGAGTTGCAATATATGTTTCTTGAAATTGAGGTTTTCGTCTAATAAAACACCTAGGTATTTTAGGCTATCAACTCGATTAATTGAGCAGCAGTCACATTGCTGTGTAGTGTTATTAACACCGCAGGCATGTATTTTGAGCTTTTTTAAAGAAATCGGATTTGAAACTTTTGTTTTGTGAAAGGCAATAAATTTAGTTTTATTAGTATTGAGTGTAAGTAGATTACTATTTAACCAGGTATTAATTTGAGTAAGACCTTTTTCTGCCATTTCCGAAACCTTTTTCCAAGTAAGATCCTTAAAGAGCACTACACTGTCGTCAGCGTAGCAAATTACCTGGGCACCAGTTATAGATAGATGTAACAAATCATTAATGTATAGGGAGAAGAGTGTAGGACCGAGAATGCTACCCTGAGGAACACCGAAGTGCACTGGGAGAATTTGGCTTTTAAAAGGATGAATTTTAACACATTGGTAACGTTGGCTAAGATAGCTGCGAAACCAATCGTTTGACACTCCTCTAATACCTAAGCTGTCTAGTTTTTTTATTAAAATCGGGATTGACACAGTATCAAATGCCTTCGCAAGGTCCATAAATATGCCTAAGCAGCACTGTCCTCGGTCCAAAGCCTCAGCAACAATATCAGTCAAGAGAGTCACAGCATCGTCAGTTGCAATACCTCTCCGAAAACCAAACTGCTTTTCAGAAAGTAAGTTATTTGTCTCCAGGAAGTTGACTAGCCTTTTGTTTACTATTTTTTCAAGTAGTTTGGAAAAAATGCTCAATAGGGATATCGGTCTATAATTACTGGGGATACTTTTATCGTCGCCTTTATAGATTGGAGTGATAGATGCCAGTTTCCAGGTATTGGGAAAAGTGCCATCATATATATTTTAATTCAATTTTTTAACTTTATAACAATTTGAATTTTGTATCTCTTTACTTATCTGGAATACGTACCTATATCTTATGAAATAAATAGAGACAAAAGATTGTGCACGTGATAACATTAATAATACTGCGTAACTCGTATTTATATTGCACCTACAAAACCTCGCGATTGTAATGCGACTCGTGGCTATAACCCATTAATATTTTGCCGTATCTGACGTAAGAATTTACATTGTTTTGAGCTCCAAATATATCCAGCACTATGACCCACATATAATTTGCAAAATACGTAGTACATTAGCAAATTACGTAGGTACGTGATCAGTATGTGTTTTGATATCTGGATGTAAACAACTTGTCGGCGTAGAAATACTAAGCGTTTTGTCCAGTTATTTTGGTCACCTCAATCGGACGCGTTGCGTCTACGATTGGACTATGAAGTGAAACTTAATGTCGTAACGTAGTGCAAGTTGAGAATATTTTAATCAGAGGAAATTACGTTAACGGCGGAGTTTTAAGTAAACACTACAGTACTCTTGCCCAGTGTTTTGGCATGTTGCTACATAAATTGTATTTTAATTTAAAGTTTGCATAAAGCCTTTGAGGAGCTAAAAGTGAAAGGAGTTCGCGTACGGTGAGTGAAACTCTTTGGTTCTTTTTTATATTTATTTTTAATAATACACAATTTGGTTTAAGAATTGGTAACAAGATGCCTACCGTGTCGAAATTAGAACTATTGCTTTCCAAATCTATTGTAATAAAAACGAAGCCGTCACTTAAAATGTAGACTCTACCAAAATATGTATAACGTAATATTTTATCAGGTAACTATTTGCAAAAACAATACTCATTATCTACAATTTTAATGGCATTTAATTACAAACAGTTACATTTGAGCACTTACCTAATATGAAAAATATTTTTTGAAACTTCTAAACGAATAGGAATTTAATATATTATTTGTTTTCTCTTTACTCATATGGATTAACCCTTAAATTGACTACGTACACAATGTTATACATAAGTATACTTAAAAAAATAAAAAACTGCTCTGTTTGAAAAAATAATATATTTATTTCAAATAAAACTATTTTTCTGGTATATACTTGGATATATATTTTGGAATGACATAAAAATTTGGCGTGTCAAAGTATTTGAAAATGGATCGCCAGCGCCTGTTCTTGGTTAGTTACCATATTTTATTGTTTTTATGTAAAAACAAATTGATTTTTGCTTTCACATATGTTGCAAAATTATTGATAAATCGAATGAAACTAACTTTCTTGCAAAATTTTAATGATTTAATTGACGCTAATGGCCTATATATAGCCTATAGGGGCTACACATTTCGCTTTACTTAATAAAATGAGCTTATTAACATTAGTATAGCTAGGCTATACTTTTCACTATACTCATCAAAAATTCCGGTACATTTTTAACTAAGAGAATCTAGCATGATCTGCTAATGGGTTTACTAATACTTATTCTCTTTTATTTTTCTTTATTTTTAATAGCTTGGTCTGCGGATTTTTGCATTTCCAAGTTTTTTTAATATTTAACCGAGCAAAGCCATAACCAGATCGCTCTGCATCCCAGCTTTGATCCCGCCTGATGATGGTAAATCTGAGGTTAGTGGTGATTTTTCAGAAGGAAAGGAACTCATATTTTCAAAATAAAGTAATATCGACGCGTTTTCCGATACTCCTTCGATTGATTTTTTTTTTGCATAGGCCTGGCAAACGAGCAATCAGGTCTTCTGATGATCAGTGATAATTGCCGCCCATAAACATCAATAACAAACTCATTTGCAAAAAAAACGGGCACCTAAGCAATGAACCATTTCAAATGTTACTATTGGTTTGTTTGATTATTATAGGTAGTTTTACTTTCACAATTTTGTAAATTAATAAGCAAATAATCGTTTTCGTCAGTATTATCAAAAAAATTTGATAGAATTTATGGGTTTTAATGCTAAAGTTCACTAGTAGTGTATGCTCGCTAGTAGTGCATATGCTCGTGAAGTAAAAGTTAACAAAGATTTTTGTTTGTTTTTTCTTTAATAAAGTAAAAGCAGATAAATGTTTAGTATCGAGTGTGACCCCCTCTAGCTGAAATCACAGCTTGAATTCGTCTGGGTATGCTAGCGAGGATATCCCGGATACTTGCTTGCGGAATACGTTCCCACTCCGCGGTAATCACATTCTTCAGCTCTCTGATGGTCTGCGGAGCCGGTTGTACTGATCTCACGCGTCGTTTCAGAACGTCCCAGACATGCTCTATAGGATTGAGGTCGGGACTTCGAGCTGGCCAATCCAAACGACGAATGCCGAACTCTTGCACATACGCTTCCACCTCGTCAGAGCGGTGGGCGCGAGCGTTGTCGTCCATAAAAATTGAGTCTTTGCCTAAAGCGGCCAATGCGGGTTGTGCATGAGGAATTAGAACTTCCGTTATGTATCGATGTCCAGTCAGTGAGCCGTTTTCAATGAAGACTAACTCTGTACGATCCATTGAATTTATTCCTGCCCAAAACATAACAGAGCCCCCACCATAAGGTGTGATTTCTTCAAAACAAGCCTCTGCAAAGGGTTCTCCTCGTCTTCGTAGCACTCGCCGACGTCGATCTTCACCGAACAGAGATATCCTGGCTTTATCGGAGAACAATACCCTATTCCAGTCTTCTTGAGTCCATGACTCACAATTTCGAGCAAACCTAAGGCTGGCAACTCTGTGCTCACGGAGTAACTTGGGGCCGCGGGCCGGGCGATGACTGCGTATATTGGCCGCGAGAAGCCTCCTCCTGACCGTCCATAGACTAATATGCACATTTCTTACTTCTTCGAGGTTGTTCTTAAGGTCCACATACGAAGACTTGCGATTTCTCAATGCGCGACTCACAAGAAAACGATCATCCCGTGGTTGGGTACATGGTTTTCTTCCAGAACCAGGACGCCTTCTCTCGACGGAACCGGTGTCTTGATACCGCTGCCAGGTCCTTTGAACCGTCGAGCGACTCACACTTAGCCTCTGAGCCACGAAGCATTGGCTGCAACCCTCTTCGAGCAGCGCAATAATTTTGGTAGCTTTTACCACTTTCTCTAACATTATTGAGACAGCTAAACAGCAATAAATGAAGCTTTGACAATTTAGAATATGAAATAAATTCATAAAAATTGACTAAAAGTTATGAAAACCGATATTATCTTTTGGAACTTCGCACCAAAAATGTAGGATAAAAAGAAGTTTTCTGTAAAAACGAGCATCAAACGAAAATTTGAATTTAGAACGTACTGTTTTAAACACCACGGCATTTTTAGAACCGGCCAGTAACATGTACAAATGATTGAAATCATTTTGGTACCGTATTTTTTTAAAGAAGAATTAAAATCAAAACCGCCCGTTTTTTTTGCAAATGAGTGTAGTTGGATCATAGATGTGTTGCCGACCCAACAAATCGATGGAGGGGGGAGGTGGGAATGGTATGGGAAGAGGAAAACGATGCCGGATGCCCAATACAATCTCACTTACCGTACTAAACGCGACGGCAAAGTTGTCGCTTGTCAGCGATCTTGTGTGAGACAGCGGTGCCAGCACGGACGAGCCTGCCCATTCATGCTGAGTCATGACTCACAGCGTGTACCACATTAAACGATATTGACTCCAGATTCTTCTCTTGAAAGATTAAATTAGTTTTCCGAAGACAATTCTGCATTAATCTGACCTGAACAAACCTATCTCGTTCCGAAATCAAATTCAGAGGAATAATATCTACCACCACATCTTCACCAGGAATGTATTACACTAGATAGTGATAAAACATTAGTATTTCTGATTATATAAAAACCTTACCTTTTAATACAGACCCAATTGTAAAGCCAGCGCCTTGTAGGTACGTCTTGTTATGCAGGCATTAAATGCATAGATTGATTAATGCACGTGTAGTTGCTTTCTTTCTACTCAACCATTGGCAGTTGGCACATATGCTAAAGCAACATTGCAGTGTATTTTTCAATTAGTTTATCTTAATTTTATTATACCGGGTATCTCAAGACTGCTACCGAAAACGAAGCCGGGTGGTAGTTTTAGTGGCTACAAACACAATGCAATTAAAAATTTCACATAGAAACGCGACAACTATTTTTTATGATTTTTTAAATATCGTCATTTTTGGGTGGTAAATCCATAGTTTTTGCTAAAATAATAATTTAAACTCTTTTATACCTTAGAGTATTTATAAGTAAAAGGGTATACACTATTATTTTAGGAAAAAATGTATTTACCACCCAAATATGACCATAGGAAAAAAATAACAAAAAAAAATTGTCGCTTTTTTTTTGCAACTTTTTCTGTTGCATTGTGTCTGAAGTCGCTTAGACTACCACCCGGCTTCGTTTTCGGTAGCAGTCTTAATATTCCCTGTATACTGTCACAAATTCCCTGCTTCTTGATGGTTTGATCTTACTCACAGATTGTCTTACTTCAACGATATTCTGGCGCGGCCGGTTTTTGCACATGGCATGCTCAATGTGACACAGCGCATTTTAGTACAGGCAACGAACCTTTTTTTCCTGCATAATTTGCCAGGAGTTTTTTTTTTTTTTTTGATGAAGAGGTGGCATATGACCCCACTAAGTTAAAAACCCAAAATACTTACAAAAATGGCGTCCGCTAGAGCCGCCATTTTGGAAAACGCGTTTGAAGCCATACCTCCGGAACCGTCCACTTTAGGCCCATCATGCTAAGGACCTTTCTTGTAGATAATTAAATTTCCCATCATTTTTGTTCAATAATTTTTTTTTTGTACCATTAACCGTTCGCGATTTACAATGTTATTAATATTCGTTTCATGCCTTTTTGCCGATATCTTTGTTAATAATTGTTTAAACAAAAAATTGTTAATGACTAAACTTTTAAATCAATAAATTCTTAACAGCTTTTCACCCATACTTTTTTTTCTCTAAAATCAATATTTTAGAAGTTATCGCGCGTTGAATGGTATACTACCGCATCAAGGTCAATGTAAACGAAGGATGCATAGCGTAATTATGAAATCCAATGATTTCTCCATGATTATCACGTAATTAATTAAATACTGATGGCATAAGGGAACAAAGCAATGAGGAAATAGTAAATTTTGTTAAAAATCCATGTAAAATTTATTGTAAAAAAGGTATAAAATGAAAATTAATCATCTTCTTCAACTCTCATCCGTTTCGCAGGTGGTGAAGATTCTATATCGATGACGTTGTCCTCTTCCTCTTCATCTTCTTCAATGTCATACAAAGATTTCAATGCTTCCATTAATTTTCCATTGGGGTGATTCATAACATCTTCATCGTCATCGCCCAATTCTGCATCGTTCACTAGGAACTCAGGTTGATTACTGCACGTTTCTTCAGAGCAGTTCTCACAAATTACAGTACAGTCCAAGCCTGCCTTTCGGCACCCACAGGCTCTACCACAACCTGTTCTGCATTTGCATGAAATGTATTCCAGTAAACTAGGTGGTGCAAATGGCATCTTTGATGCTATTGGTTGGAGACCCTGTGATGTGCGTGTCCAGCCCCATTCCTCTGGATCCAAATGATTCCCAAGCCAGGCTTGAACTTGTTGGTAAGTTCTGTGGGAATGATATTTTGCCGCTTCTTCAGTGGGTGGCAGAGATGACCAAAGAGATTAACAAAGATATCGGCAAAAAGGTATGAAATGAATATTAATAACATTGTAAACCGCGAACGGCTAATGGAAAAAAAAATATTGAACAAAAAAGATGGGAAATTTAATTATCTATAAGAAAGGTACTTAGCATGATGGGCCTAAAGTGGACGGTTCCGGAGATATGGCTTCAAACGCGTTTTCCAAAATGGCGGCTCTAGCGGACGCCATTTTTGTAAGTATTTTGGGTTTTTAACTTAGTGGGGTCATATGCCACCTCTTCATGAAAAAAAAAACTGGCAAATTATGCATTGCGGACAAGAGTAACCTGTTGCTTCGTTGCCTGTACTATTTTATTTTATCTTATAACTGTCGAGGCGCTCCGCACTCGGTAGGAGCGGTGCGGGTATTTATTATGTGTTTTAATTATTAATTTTTTATTGCAGTTGCCTTATTTCAGTGTTGTAATGTGTTATTTTTAAAAAGTATTAATTAGAATTTTGTTTGTGAATTATTTACTGCTATTTTATTTATTTTTTGGAATTGTTATTACTATTTAATTTTATTTGATGTTGCTATTATTTTTTATTATGTTTTTTTCCATTCTTAGTGTTTGTTTTTTTTTTATTAATCATTATATGTAATAAAATGTTAAGCAAATGTGTTGCTGGTGGACATAGCGTCCGGATGTCACACTGACCCTCCATTGAAAACTGTGATTGAAAATCAGCGCTGCAGTACAGCTGCGTTCTACTGCAGCATATAGCTGAATGAGGAGTCAATGTTGTCTGGCCATGCGCATAAAATGGCATATTATTTGTTACATTGTCTTTTTTTGTATGTGTTGGCCATGCAATAATAAATGTATTTTCTTTCTTTCTTTCTCTCTATTCACCAATTGCTGTCATGCCTTCGTGTTCTTCCCGGAAAGGAGATTTACCGTATATTCCACCAATATTTCTTCTCTTCCTTCTGATCTTTTTTCTACACCGTCATATTTAGATTATTTGACATCTACATTGAGACATGGCTTCATTGCCGATATAATGACTCTAAAAAGACGTCAATAAGTACGTAGATTTCTACATTTTGCATATAATTAGCTCGTAGACACATAATCCATGTTTTATAGTCAGTCCTATTACCCTGTTCTTTGCAATTAATGTCATGTAGGCCGTTGTTTTATATTAAGAATAAGAATAAGAGATATTTTTTTACAATTATCATAATGAATAATTAATAATGCTGTCTTAATATTTCCTATAATACGGTTCTATATTATAAATGTATAATATATTATACTATGGGTATAAAAAATAAATCGTCCTTAATGAAATATAATATAACGATTATTTAAGAAATACATATCATTTTAATAAACATATCCTGCTAAATTAAGGGATAAATTATAGTTATAGTAAAAATAAAGTCGTGTACTCGGGACATGGGCAACATTCAATAGATTATTAGGTTTGTATTCAAATCCGGCACAAGGATTCTCCGTTTAAACTGATAGTAAGTACTTATAGAATAGATACAAAGACACACTTTACACATTACCTAATGGCTAATACTTACATGCTAGTATTCGCCCCGCATTACGAACTAAGTAGGTACCTATTTACCTATTTTCAATTGTTAAGTAAATGCTCATTACTAAAGGAAATTTAATTCAGTACCTTTAATGAATTTTAATGTATCACTATCCGATAAATAACTAAGTACTTTGAGCTTTAGCTATATGAGTCTAACGCGGGTTCATAGTTTCCAAACCGGATAAAGTGGTCGAGTTTTCTACGTTATTTTCCCAATGATACTCATTTATCTTATTTCAGATGCCTCGAAGCTTTCTCCAATGGATTCTGGTCAACAAAATAACAGTTTTATTAGGATTATTGACATTCTGCTTACTGATTTCCACAATAACTCTTTCTCTCGAGAAGGATAAATGTAACCACTCCGCTAAAAACCTAGGCAATAACAACGAGATGTCATCTACGGAAGGAAATCAAATGGTATGAAAGTAATAATATTGTTTTTGCATGTAATTTGTTTTTATTAATGGTATAATTATTGAAAACTTGAGGGAATAAAAATAATAAATACTTTTTCTTTGAGAGGTTATAAATATATAGGTATAATTTAAGAATCATATATCCGAAAATTATTGCGCGAGACCGTAACTCCTTTGCTATTGGTGCAAGTATTCTGGGATGTTCGGTGCCTCCTACAATGCGTGTAACAGTTACTGTGGGAATTTATTCGCAGTATGCTGGCATAGGTATTATAGAAAACCAGCTTGGCACATCTGCAAGTTGCCGGTTTGGAAGGCCAGTGACACCGACATACCCCTTTCGACCTCCCTGGGGATACCGAAAGGGATCTTAATAACTTTTACTCTGGCACAAAAAGGCCTGTAAATCCTAAAATAACGTTGAATTTCTTTTATATTATTATAATTACTAATTATAAATTTAATTACTATTTAGTGATCATGAACAGCAAGTATCATCTGCCGCTATTCATTAAAAATTAGATTAGAAAGTCATTATCATTTTAGACATCAATGAAATTGTTCGCTATCTGTTTTGATGCAATGAGTAACATGAAACCGTAAAACCGATTATGAGATTAAATACCGCATGAGGTTGCCTTTCTCTTGGCTGTTGGATGCCTTGGCCATGCTGAATGACAGTCTCGGGATAATAGACAAGGTTATTTACTTTTTATAGCAGCATTTTACAATATTCAAATCGAATTTTCCTCCTTTTGCAACCGTCCGAAGTTTTTTTAATGATAGGTACAAGAGCGAGAAAATATTATGCAAATGTTTACGTTCTTTGTCTATCCTGGGTCTGGGTGTGTATACGCACCAGCCCTTTCTTTTTGTGTTGTAATTAATAAACTTTTTATTAATAAGGTCGTAGATAATAAAAATTGCAACAATTTGCGTGAAAATATTTTCATTTGAAGGTATCATTAAGGCTAGTTTTAGAATCACGCTGACCGCATGCCGACTGTCGGCGCTGACAGCTCAGCGCGTAGCTTACGGTCGGAGGTCAGCTCTGACAACTACGCGTTGTTCTAAAATGCTCCTTAGAAGCTCATACATTCCAACGTGATTCCAACTGTCAGCGCCGACGGTCAGCGCGCGGTCAGCGTGACTCTAAAATCAGCCTAAGGCGCTTTGGGGTTAAACCGTAATATAAGAATGGAAGGGATAAAATCGTAAGCTCCTATACTATTGTATATGAGTTTTCATTTTTACTACTTACGCAGTACTACGAGTGTTTCTTCAAGTTCCAACGCACCTTTCCTACCTAGGTACAGCCGAAAAATTATACAAATTTGATATAATAGGCAACTTGTATGACACCGACTGTGAAACGAGAGGCCGCGGGTTCGATCCCCGTGCCAAAATAATTGAGTTTATCCTGCCCACAAGTATTTTTTAAGGTCTGTGTGTTTGTATGACCAATTACAAATAGTCTAGTTTTGATACTCTGTACACAAGATCCGTATCTTATTTTGAGGTCATAACAACGGGGGTATGTAATTATTGGATGAATTTGTTTGTAATAAGTACCTGCTAATAATTGCACAGAGAAAGATTGTTATTAAACTTGATTCATGTTGTAAAAAACCTGTATTATTTTATTCAGTTGCAGAATAATTATTACAGACTTCCACGAAGCATCATACCAAAGAATTACAAGTTGTTGTTATCAACTAATATGACCAGCGACATTTTTGAAGGACTTCTTACCATAACTTTACGTATTTTGGAGCCGGTCGAAACAATCACATTGCATTCTAATAAAATAAACATCCAGAAACTTACTTTAAGTAAATTTAATAATGCAATAGTTCCTGTTAGATATACAAATATCACATCTGATAAGAGAGAAATGCTCCATATCCACCTATACCATGAAATTTCTCCAGAATATTATCAATTAGAAATAAAATTTGATGGAAATCTGACCAAGAAAATAGTTGGGTTTTATTCGAGCCGTCTGAAAAGTGGCAGGTACGTTAATGCAATATAAATCGTTTACGGTGTTTTAGTGGGAATGCGAGGTTTCAAAATATTAGGAACGGTTTTTCTCTTTTACGAAATGAATATAATGAAAATGTTAATACTATTAAATTACCAGTACAAACGCTTGTTTTTTATAATAAAAAAACATCACGTTAAACGCTAATAAAATGGCTGTATGATATCAATTCCTTTTTCTTATATGTTTATTGACATTTGACAGTTGACATTAGTGACATTGCATGAAATTTGAAATGTAAACAAAAATATCGATAAGTTATGCTATTACATTAAATATTAAAATTAATTTTGTATACAGGACTAAAATAAGTTCAACTCCTCTGTTGTGTCTTTTATTTAGTGTTCTATGTATTATTTAAAATCTAACCTAAAAAGTGTATTCATTTCACTACCAAATTTGTTTCGACACAGTTCGGTGTATGCTACTAATAAAAACATGGAAAATCTAAACTTTACTCTCTCCGAACGGTTATCATCGTTAGTCCGTCCGGTTCACTATAATTTAAAATTATGCCCTGATTTAAATAAGGGACTCTTTCAAGGAAATGTTAAAATAAAAATTGTTGTCAAGGAAGAGAAAAAACATATCGCTTTGCATTCAAAGTTTTTGAATATAAACAATGTAAAAGTTTATAAAGACGGTGAAATTGTAAATATATCAAAGTACTTTGAAGTGAAGCCATTGGAACAGCTGTGTATTTGCTTTGAAGACGTGCTACACTCTGGAGATTACGACGTAAACATAGATTTCGATGGTGATTTAACTCGTAACATTGTCGGATTTTATTTGTCTCGCTTCAGAGATGATAGGTGAATATTTCATGTGCCTTAGTTTACTTTTCTTGATTTAACTAAGTTAAATCCTAAATAAACCAAACACCAACGGCATTATTGAAAGACAGCTATAAACCTATTGTAGTGATCAACTGTTTTGTCATGTTTGCTCAAATTGAATTCAAAAGTTGTTCTAAACATTTGATACTAAAATAGTTTTTAAAACTATCTGAATAAGGCTGTAAATATTTGTATTTTGTTAATATTTTGATCCTATATAAGGAATGTGATCCTATATAGACAGATCTTAATATTCCAAAACTTATAAATCTAATAAGTTTTCAATATTTTCAGAACAATGGTTGCCAGTAAGTTTCAACCCACATATGCTCGGCAAGCATTTCCGTGTTTTGATGAGCCAGACTTCAAAGCCACATATGACATTTTGCTTGTGAAGCCATCATCATATAAAGCACTATCAAATATGAATGTAAGTTTTATTGACGTTGTATAATAATTTATACTTCATATGTTATGCAATATGTTACTAATATAGTTTATTCTTAACAATTTGATTGCCACTATTTCATATTGTGGTGATTCATTTTCAATTATAATAAGATGAAGCCTCAGTCAATGAGTTTTTAATAAATATAAACATAATTGTGACCCAGGCCCGGAGTTCCTCAAGATCTTGGAGATCAATAAAAATATATTTTTTGTTTTCGGCTCTGTGAACTAAATATAAAATGTAATTTTATAAAATTGAAAGACAAACCATAAAAATGAGTATAATGAATTTTTAGGCAGTATACCCATACTGCCTCAAGATCAAAAATTTTTTTTTGGATACCATGAATGGGTATTCTCCTTTTAATGTTGGCTATAAAATGGTAATACTAAATTAAAATATTACCACACTTATTTTCTTAATATTTACAGGCTGATTTTGATAAATATATAGGTACTAATTGGACAATTAGTATATATTTCATCAAAGAGAAAATAGGATAAACAAATGTATCGGGTTTTAAATATTATGATATGCATTTGTCACTTAATCTTATATATATATATATATATTTTTTATTGCATTGAATGACGAGACGAGCAAGTTGTTTGCCTGATGGTAAGCGATATGAACGCTCATGAACAGTAGCAACATTCCACTGCACTCGCCATCCTGAGACATAAGATTTTAAGTCTCAATATGTCCAGTAGTTGCTCTGGCTACAATGTCCTTCAATCGGAAACACAACAGTGCATTTAAGCAGTGTTGTTTCACGGGAGAAATAGACATTGCGGTGGTACCTACCCAGATGGCCTCTCACATATGAGAGACCTACCACCAGTAAAAATAAAAATAAATATCCTTGCTATACCTTGCTATATCTTTTTATTTTTTGTTTATATTAATTTAATTTCTACAGGAAGTGTCTAAGAGTTTTGATCCAGTTACCAACATGGAGACAGTAACTTTTGCAACAAGTGTGCCAATGTCAACATACTTGGCATGTTTTGTTGTATGTGACTTTGATTTTAAAGAGACTGAAATAAATGCCAATGGCGTTGGAAAGAACTTCACGTTACGCTCCTTTGCACAAAAAGGTGAAACACATAAGATTGATTTTGCTCAAGATATTGGAAAGAGGGCCACTGAGTTTTACATTAAATATTATGAAGTGCCTTTTCCTCTGCCAAAACTAGGTAAGTGTTTTATTGATTTCCTATAAATTATAGTTTCTGATTCCCACAACACAAGACTTGACCTTAAAGTGGGGTCAGTAGTGTGTAATTAAATTAAATTGTGATTTGAAAAAAAAAATGTTGTTTTATGTTTAGGGCAACCAGACAAGATCAATATACTGTAAATTTCAGATATGATTGCAATCCCTGACTATGTCTCCGGAGCGACGGAGCATTGGGGACTCATCACGTATCGTGAGACATCATTCCTTGTTGACGAAGCAACTGCATCATCTAAAAACAAAATAAGTGTAGCCAACACAATTGCTCATGAACTGGCGCACATGTGGTTTGGTAACCTGGGTGAGTTTTAATATAATTAATTTATGATAGTAATATATCATTTAAAAAGTCACGCTGTTATATTGATAAATATAGAATTGAAGTGAACAAAAATAAAAAAAAATTGTAATGGCACAAAAATAATTTTCAATAGCATAGGCTAATTATTTTTAAAGATGATTCTTTTAGCCATTTACCTATAGTTTTCCTACGATTTTTTTTCAATGACACCTAGTTTTGTAATTTCGTTAATAAAAATATGTGACGTAATCAATTTGTAAACAAATAATTATAATATTATATCCTAGGTATAACTAATTATCATATAACAACTAAGAACCTAAATATTGTAATATATTTTACAGTGACAATGAAATGGTGGGATGAAGTGTGGTTGAATGAAGGATTTGCTTCTTATATGCAAGTGAAATCATTGAATGCGCTGGAACCATCATGGACTATGGTAATACTTTTTTTATTTAGATGCTAGTTTTTGAAAAGAAAGCAGCTGCTACTTTTGCTGGATGGGTGAAACTGCCACTGCGTTGTACATTTTATCGATAAAATAATAATATCCAGCATTTATAACAGAGATAGTAACTGCTAATTATTACGTATTGTAACTAACACAGTACCCAGATATACCTATAGTTCAATAACAAGCCCGCTATTGATTTTCAGTTGGACCAGTTTCTGACGAAAACGCTACACCCTGTATTAGCGAGCGATGCGAAATTGTCCAGCCATCCCATAGTGCAAACTGTGGCCACGCCTGACCAAATCACTGCTATCTTCGACGGAATATCGTATAACAAGGTACGAGATTTATATTACCTATATTACGTACTCGGGGATAATTTACGTAAATCTGTATGAATATGCGTAGCCCGCTGGTACTCCACAAAATGTTCGAATACTCTATCGTACATCGTCACCATAGACTAAGTTCGGAGTGAATGATAAGTATCATAGAGAATAGCATTTATTTTTAGAAGCGGGAAACTTATATTTTACATCTGAGTTCGGACGTTCGAACATTCTAACTTAATCTTGTTATATACAGGGTGCGTCAGTATTGAGGATGCTGGAAGGGTTTGTGGGTGAGGAGAACTTCCGTCGCGGTGTGTCAGACTATCTCAAGAAGCACGAATTCGGCAACACCGTCACACAGGACCTGCTCAGTTCCTTAACCCCGTACTTTAAAAACAACAACCCAGACTTAAACTTAACGTGAGTATTCTGACATGCTTATTCGTTGGAAATGTGTATTAATCTTTTTACGTCCCACTGCAGGGCACAGGTCTCCTCTACAATTGCGGGTTAGCGGACTTTACATACCATATAAATAGGAATCGTTATGTTATGCAGATTTACTCACGATATTTTTTTTCGCTGTTTTATTGAGTATAAAAATGTCAATGTTGCCAGTGGCTCCCAAAGATGACTGGGCTCCGACCAAGCCAACAAAACTTGCTAAATTCCGGACCACCTTTTTACCATGTATGGGATACACGCCCAAATACTGGAACGCAACTTAAATATAAATGGCGCTTTACTACGTTAATCCCGATTAAATGTACTGGCTAAGTGGACCGTGCGCTGTTAAGAGCAACTTATTATTTGAATGGCGTTCCAGTATTCGGGCGTAAAAGTAAAACAACATTGAGTTACATTAAAATTGTTTAGTACTTAAACATCTAAACCAATCGTAATTTTTATTAAGGGCGGATTTGTTCCCCAATTTTGGTAATTACAGCTTTACCGTCAATTTCAATTTAAGTAAAATTTTGTGACAGTGAATTTAATTCGTTTAATTTATTTTGGTCAATGTCATACCTCGTATGAGGTACTGAAGGGGAGTAGCACTTTTATCCATGTATGTACATATTATATTCAGGGCCCACTTGATATTCGCTCGCCACTCACTTGTAGGAGCCACGACCCTTACTATGACCAATTCTTTTTTAGACACATAATGGACACATGGACTCGACAAATGGGCTACCCCGTGCTCACCGTCCGGCCAACAGACATGGCCAATACTTATGAAATAACACAAACTCGATTCGTGTACGACAAAGAAGCAAAATACACGAACGATTCGCCTTATAAGTAAGTGATTTGTAACTTATACTATACTTCTAATAGGAAAAATCGAAAACATCTTGCAAGTGTATGTTTGTAAGGATTTTCAGAAAAATGAGTATTACTGGCGGTAGGTCTCTCATATGTGAGAGATCATCTGGGTAGGTACCACCGCAATGTCTATTTCTCCCGTGAAACAGCAGTGTAAATGCACTGTTGTGTTTCGGATTGAAGGACATTGTAGCCAGAGTAACTACTGGACATATTGAGACTTAAATGAAAATGAAAATGAAAATGAAAATGAAAATAATTTATTGAATCCATTAAAATGTTCAACATCATTTAGATTCAGTCATTTTTTTATCTACCACCCGGTTCGGAAAGCTGTTTTCACTAGAGAAGAACGAGCAAGAAACTCTAGTGTTGCTCTTTTCAAAACCAGTTTACAATGTAGTGAATTTTTACAATATTTACATGTTGGTTTAAATCAGAGCAGTTTAATAATAATATGTTGCTTTACAATAAATATTTTTGATATGAATATTATTATATTATAATTACTATGGCTGAGTGAAGTCGCCCAGAACGAAGAATCAGTATACTCTTTTTCGCCAAAGCAGTGAATAATTGCGAAAGCCTTATGTAATCCATCAATCAATCCATTACAATGTAAGCAAATCGGATAGACCAGTCTACGTAAGCAGCACCCGTTCACGAGTATGACGCATGTGCCAGCCATCGGCCTCCTCAACCATGTTGCAGGGAAGTGACCGACCTGGCACACGACGCCACCGCAAGCACAGACCTTTAAGCGAGCATGACATACCAATCACTTACACAGGAAAATAATGGCAAATTTGACAAGTTACTTGATTTAAATGATATATTATAGAGCACACCAAAACTTACGCTCCGAGATACTACACATTCATTTAATTTTATTCTATTCCCAAGCCTTGTTATCGTCTAAATATTCCGAAATTTTATAATATGCCTTATTGCATAATTTTTGCTTGATAGTAGCTTTGAATTTTGTAATAGATAAGGCTTTAATATGACTGGGAACTTTGTTATAAAAGTGTATACAGTAACCCTTAAAAGATTTGCTGATCTTGTGGAGTCTGGTCTTAAGAGTAGCTAGATTATTCTTATTCCTAGTATTTTTGTTATGAATATCGCTAATCTTAAGAAAACTTTCTTTATTTCTATGAACATAAATTAAATTTTCAAAAATGTATTGTGATGCTACTGTCATTATATTTATCTCTTTAAACTTTTCTCTAAGAGAATATCTGGACCCAAGCGAATAAATTGATCTTATAGCTCGCTTTTGGAGAACAAAGATGGTATTAATGTCAGCAGCACCACCCCACAGTAAAATTCCATAACTCATCAGACTATGAAAGTAGGCAAAATATACCAATCGAGCTGTATCAACATCAGTCAATTGGCGAATCTTACCCACCGCAAAGACTGCGGCGCTCAGCTTTTTAGCTAGAGCGACTATGTGAGAACCCCATTGAAGTTTGGGATCTAATGTAATTCCTAAAAACTTAGTTGTATCCACAAGGCTCAACTCATCCCCATTCAAATTAATGTTAGCATTAACTTTCTTGACATTAGGTGTCACAAACCTTATACATTTCGTTTTTTGGCTATTTAATAACAAATTGTTAATGCTAAACCAATGTACTATTTTTGAGAGGGTGTGGTTTACGTCGTCAATATCAGGATTACGTCGATTTACTTTAAATATTAATGAAGTATCGTCGGCAAACAACACTACCTCACAGTTGTCCCTTATAAAAAAAGGTAAGTCATTAATATAAATTAAAAAGAGAAAGGGTCCAAGAATCGAGCCCTGCGGAACTCCCATAGTAACGGCAGACCCAGGAGATCTTATTCCGTTGACATCTACACTTTGGACCCTATTGCTCAAATATGATTTGCATAATTCAAGAGCAATACCATTAATTCCGTAGTGGCTCAATTTCCTGATAAGTATATCATGGTGAACACAATCAAACGCTTTGGATAGATCACAGAATACACCTAAGGCATCCTGTGAGTTCTCCCAAGCATCAAATATGTTACTTATTAGCTCTACACCAGCGTCTGTTGTGGAGCGACCCCGCGTGAAACCAAATTGTTTACCATGAAGTATTTTATTTTTTGAAAAATAAGTTTGAAGTTGTGAGAGCATTAATTTTTCAAAAATTTTGCTAAATGAAGGTAGTACTGAAATAGGTCTATAATTAGAGGGGTCCTCTGAACTACCAGATTTTAAAAGAGGTATAACTTAACATCTTATGTCTCAGGATGGCGAGCGCAGTGGAATGTTGCTACTGTTTATGAGCGGTCGTATCGCTTACCATCAGGCGGACGGCTTGCTCGTCTCGCCATTCATTGAAATAAAAAACAACTAAAATTGAATTTAGAACATCAACATTAGGATTTAAAAAACTCATATTATTCACTATTAAACATTGAGGTATTCTATTAAACTACATTTGACATGTATTCCTAATATACACATTTTTCTGATAATCCTAAAACATAAACCTGCAAGTTGGTTAGATTTTTTTGATGAGAAGTATATTTACACTTTTTTTTTCAATTTGGTGATTTAAATACTTTTTTATATTTTAAGCTACCGATGGTTTGTACCAATAACGTATAAGACAAACGAAAAGACAACCCAAAAGACGCTTTGGTTCCCCGATACAGCTGATAAGGGTAAGAAAACATAAAATTATATGCAATTGTATTGTATACGGATAATCTCATTTGTCTAGTCCGAGTTTATTAGGATGTGATCTTTTAGGTCCTGGGTTCAATTCACATATCGGGCAGTACATTCTGTTTGACTTTTAAATTAGAAAAATCTCGTGATGCTCTGGTTCATTATTAGTGTCTAGCATGGCTATAAGCTCCCCTCCATTGTTTTCGGAGGTAAATTAGCTCAACAACCTATACGTAGCACTAGTGCCATCTCTGCCTACCCCGTCAGGAGCACGAGCGTTTATTTATGTATTTAAAATCCAAAGTTGTAGACATTGATTTAAAACTAAGGATAGGCCCTTCAGTAAATTAACTTAATTTAATAGATTTCATCTAAACGGTGTTAAAAATATTATCTTCTGTTTTATTAAAAATTTTCTGTTTTAATACAAGAGCGACGACTAATTTCAGTAACGCTCCACTAGAGATATACTGGAGCGCGCGCACCACTTACGTCGGAACACTTTACGCGCTTTCGACCTTGTCCATAAAATATCAATCGTTGTAGACTAGTAAAGGTTAATGATGAATATTTTCAGTGAGTTTGACTCTGGACCATGACGCTAAATGGTTGAAAGTTAATAACGACCAAGTGGGCTACTATAGAGTTCATTACACCAGTGAAATGTGGCAGAATTTGATACAACAGCTACTCGCCAATTCGCCGCAGGTAAATACAACATCATTTAAGGCAGGCGTCCACGCATTCGCATCGCAGCATACTTATCGTAGTATTGTTTTAATAGGAATGCAACAAGTGCGTCTACTGATCCGAACGAATCTATGAATTCCTATAAAAATAATGCTATGCCATTCGTCCGATTCGTACGATCCGAATATGTGGACACCTACATTTATTCGTTATTTTTATTTACTGTCCCGCCCTCACACCCACCACTGTAACTCCTGTGAGCCAGGATCAACAGTGGCACGCAAAGTAATGACACCGAGCATTGAAGCTCGGCGAGTCTCCGGGAATGTCTAACTTGTCTTTAACCCGCAACGAAATTAATCAGAAAGTGAAATTAATAGGAGGAGTTGGAAATAAATTATTGTCCACTTCCCTCCGTGCAAAGCGGGTGACAAAACAATGAACTAAACAGGTAAATAACCTCGTAAAAAGACTTTTACAGCCGGAGAAGCCAGCTGTAAAGCGCCACGGATCATCACTACATTTAAATGGGACCTATTATGTGAGCTTTTAGACTTGATTCCAATAATAAGTATGGCAAAAACGCCGGAAAGCACGGAAGTTCTTCCTAGTCTCTACAAGGTCCATGTAGTATACGACTCCAGATGATATCTGCATACTATCCAGCATAGTTTTACGCTCATTCTGCCAAAGACTACACTCCCAAAGTATATGATGCGCGGACTGCTCATACTCGCAATTAGGTGTTGAACATGGGCACGCAGGCGATTCAACAAGCTTAAAAGAGTAAAGTTTAGACCTAAAGTTACCATGGCCCGTGAGAAACTGTGATACGCAATAATCGACATCCAACCAAGTCTTTGTCAAACGGTCACGAACGCAAGGAAAATATTGATATAGATGTCGTCCCTTCAAAGATACCTCCCATCTATTTTGCCATTCATCTAATAGTTCGCTATATACCACTGAAAGCGGTTTAAATAATCTATCAATTTTTAAAAGTTCACGTGCGGTTAAAAAACTTTTATCCATATTCTCCCTAGTAGAGTAATACATGGTGGCGCGACGTTGCACCTCCAGGTCGACTGGAAGTACACCCGCCAGGACAGGCAAAGCTTCGGTACTAACAGTTCTATATGCCTTACATTTATTCGTTAGCTAATTTATATTTTTATATTTTATATAATATTCATACCTATGGTACTCCTAATGGTAGTAGTAAAGCTGTGATAATCGAGACAAACGGTATTATATCAAGGGCCTCATTCACCATCCTGAAAAAAAATAAACAAAGCGTCAAGTAAGTCATCAATTAATGTCACCCGCAACATCACATGTTAATTTCACGAAGCTCAAGTAACATTAATCCTGTGATTACGCTAATCAGTATCTTAGTGTCTACATGGTCAAAATAAGGTTAAAATCAATTCGAAAAACATTCGTTGACTCTTCAGCGGGAGGCAGGGGATATTTTACCATGGAATTATTATACAACATGTAACAGATTTAAATGTAAAAGCGGAAAGTAGTACGTTCAGAATCAGCTACTGAATCGATATCAAATTTTTTTTGGTAGGTATTTTTTTTTTTCAAAATAATAGGGTTTTGTCCAAGATTTTATTTGAGCAGTAAGCAATCATTCCTTAAAAGCATCGTTTATAAAAGCAAACGAATTTGAAAACAGCATCAAAATTGAATGTAAAATGACTGAGATATTAATACATTTAATAGTACGGTGGGGACACTCGTTGTCTCTTTCGCACGCGTGCACCTTATGGAAGATGACGTCACGCCGTGCATGTTGCATCCTTTTCTATCACTTCTAGCACCAACTTTCATATATTTGTAACTTGCTTATTACTTAACGGATTTTAAAAATTCTTTCTGATTATGATTATGCGTAACGTAACCTTCCGTTATAAACAAAAATAAAAATGTATGAAACTAGCCTATTAGTTAAGACCAAGTAAATTACACTCTTTTATTTAGTACTCCGAACAAACGAAATTGAAACGTAACTCGAGGACATAATATCATTTTTAAATGAATCACTAAACGAATACTCTAATAAACTAAATAATGAACAAAAATGTTTTTTTTTCGATGGGGTTTCGATGGTCATAAAGTTTATTTAAGCAATCTATCATTAATCAAACGCACACAACGATAGGCCTGAATAAACGTAATAAGCTACTAAAATAAATAACTATCATATTCTCTTTTCCGCACATTTAACTACAACTAGATAGAGCAGGATGCAGCTATTGTTTAATGCAATTTGATCCATCCGACAAACGATGGCGCGCGCGGCGGTACATCACATTTCACAAGGTTTGGCAAGTCGGTATAGGGATGCGCCGCGAAAAAAATTACTCCCGGTATTTGCAGGACCAGGCGATCCAAATCCCGCGCAATACATGCGCTTAAATGAAACAAATTAAATCGTAACAAAATCACTATGAATAGAAACAACAAGTAGGTATTTCTATGAAAAATTATTTCGCGGAACGTTAAAATGGTGATTAAATTCGGTTTGTAATTTTGCTACAATGTATGCGGAATCCCGGTGTGTCGGATATCCCGTTATTGCAATCCCTAAATGGGCACCGTCTATGTGAAAAAAATCTAGTCGTGCACCGCAGTTATCTGTGTCTACTTGTGTTTAAGTCTTAGATTATATACTCGTCTAGATTGAGCAATGTCAACAAACGATGCGCTAAAAGTGTCCTCACTTTCGTTGATATGTGTGAGTACCGGTCGTGTAATTATTGTAATCCAACTGTCAAGGTGTGTGTGTTTAGGGATGCCTACTCCAGATTATTAACTTAACTTTTCCCCATTATTTGATATACAAAATAGGTTAAATAAAATATTTTTTCTTTATTTAAAGTAATCAAACTATTAATTATATTTATAACGCATTTTAGTAAAAACAATCCCATCAAAAACATCCTGTAAAAAAATTCCAAGTCTCGCAGCTCAGTTTTTCTACCGCAAAAAGTTGTGAGATCCATGTAATACCAAGTCGATTAATTTATTTAGTCCTTGATTAAGGGACGTTCTGTATAAAGTTATTACGTAAGTTATTATCATATCAATATTAAAAATTCTTTACGTTGTAAATAAATAGATCGACTTGGCCATCGCATGAAAACATAATGTATCGTACAATTTATGCATAATGCTACTGGCCAAGTCGATCTATTAATTTAAAACGTAATGAATTTTTAATATTGATATGATAATAACTTACGTAATAACTTTATACAGAACGTCCCTTAATCAAGGACTAAATAAATTAATCGACTTGGTATTACATGGATCTCACAACTTTTTGCGGTAGAAAAACTGAGCTGCGAGACTTGGAATTTTTTTACAGGATGTTTTTGATGGGATCTCACATCTTTTTGTAGAGTCCTACTTTATTACTTTTCGGTACTTTTTATTTCTAGAATATATATAATGATTTTCTTAAAGCCTCTGTCTTAGGGTTTTTTCTTATTTTTGTAGGTATCAATTTATCACAAATATAGCGGATTTGATTATTAGTGTTCTACTTTTCATGGTGATTGTTTTCGAGCTATTTAGTCTATTTATTTGCAAGGTTATCTTTGTCATGTTTTTCTAGAGGAATGTTGTACAGTTTAATGGGCTGAATACACCCTTTCCCTCTTTATACCCCCCTCCTGTTATGCCTCATATATAATATACAGGGTATATCAAGACTGCTACCGAAAACGGAGCCGGGTGGTAGTTTAAACGACTTCAGACACAATGGAACAGAAAAAGTTGCAAAAAAAAGCGACAATTTTTTTTTTGTTATTTTTTTCCTATTTTCATATTTGGGTGGTAAATACATTTTTTCCTAAAATAATAGTGTATGCCCTTTTATTTATAAATACTCTAAGGTATAAAAGAGTTTAAATTATTATTTTAGCAAAAACTACGGATTTACCACCCAAAAATGACGATATTTAAAAATTCATAAAAAATAATTGTCGCGTTTCTATGCGAAATTTTTAATTGCATTGTGTTTGTAGCCACTAAAACTACCACCCGGCTTCGTTTTCGGTAGCAGTCTTGAGATACCCGGTATATAGATACCAATCTACAACTATTATTCCATTATATACGGGTACAACGAATCATTAACTGCAAATGTAACATTGTAATCCTATACATTTATATGAGATTACAAAGTTATTCACGCAGTTGGTGTATCTAGAAAACTAGACAGAAATTATGAAATGTTTGAATTTTTCCTTACTTTAGACACTAAACACTAATTATATTCTAAATTTGAAGGTTCTATGTCTGCTAGAAGTGCCTTAGACTTTTGATGATCGGTCAGTCAGTCAGTGAGTGACAAAATTACGAAAGTTTGACAAGTTATAATTCTTAAACTACTGGTTCAAATTGAATAAAATTTTAAATATACCGTGTTTACACAATGCCTAATTAGTAACTGAAAATTCAGGCTTCTTGCTTTAACCACAACGAAGTTATGAGGGGTTGAAAATGGTCTGAATTGCTTCGAGAAAAGGATAGTACGGCTGTGCCGCTTTTTAGCTCGACTTGGAGGGGGCACTGCCGTGCCCCCAGATAAAGATCTAAACCCATCTCCTAGTGTTTGTTTCCGAATAGAATTAACTCTTTGGATTTATTGCCTGGGCTGTTATCTGATTTCTGTATTTATGTAAAATATAAATCATCATAAGTAAAATGTTCGGAACACACAACTGAAGTCATGTGAGGCTACGAATGGTCTTCTTTTCGTTTCCGCTGTGTAATGTCTCTCCAGCAATTTGCTAGTACGGAATCCGTAGGAAGTCTAAAAATATTATTAGGACCTTGAATAAGTTCGCGCTGTTTCTTCAAAGATGACAATAGCAGTACCCCGTTTGTGAAATTTTGAATGGTAATACATATGCAAGCCAAATAATTAATAAAATTACTATGAGGTGCATGTCGTCGTGGGTTTCATTAATATCGTGTAGGTAAGTATTATTTACTCATTAAATAAATAATGCCATTCTTCTTGTTGTTATTCTGATCGAAATATTATGTAATGATATTTGTGTTTTATAGTTTCTCCCATAGTTTCAACAAATCTTCCTAGTAATAAATTGACAACACTGGCCAATGAAACTCATCTTCAAAAGAATGAATTAAAAGTTCATGTTTTCTTCAAATAATAGTGGTTTAACAATAATGTTACCGATAGAAAGTGATATTGGTATTATTATACAGTTTTCCCACACAATTGCGATACAATTCGACAGCACAAACCGGCATAATTAATTATTTTTCGGGAGCACGTTATCCATATGTAGTTCAAATGACACTGACGTACGTGAGAAGCGAGTCTACCAAATTTGGTAGACTTTATTTGAGCCGCGCGGTGAGGTGTGATGTGTCATCTAGACGAGTATATAATCTAAGGTTTAAGTGTTAAGTAGATATTTCGATAACTTTCGCGCGCGATGTCTTTTCGGTATTCGAATATTGAATACACTGAAATGGTGAGAACTTTGGCACTGTGTGGTGATAATGTATCATTGGCATGCAGGACATTTAACAACAGGCACGGCACCAGTGTAGTGTCCGACAGTATCTCGATGCTGAGTTCGGAGAGCGCTGGATAGGTCGCGGCGAACCTGTGCAATGGCCTCCTAGGTCACCTGACTTGACGCCTCTTGACTTTTTTTGTGGGGACGCGACGTAATAATCTCTGGTATACTTCAGTGAAAGTATTAATGTGGAGGAACTAAAAAGTATAATAGTGGCAGCCTTCCTAAAAGTGAAGAGTGACACTGAAGTTTTACATAAATTACGTGAACAATTACGCAAATATGCATCAAAGTGTATCATGATGGTGGACATTTCGAACATATTTTAAAAAGAAATCGCCGCATGAGTGCCATGTAACACGTAAGTTAATTTTGTTGTATTTTTTTGTGTTGTGATTCCCAATCCAGTCTTTGTTGTTAGATATTGTGTTATCTTATTCATTAGTTATGCAAAATAAATGACGCCCGTATCCCGCCCGCCTGTGGGAACTAAGTTTAGCGGAAGTGAAATTAATAATATTTTATAGCCGATTCATGCAAAATATTGTCTTATGTTGGGTTCGTACGCATTATATCTAGTAAGTAAAATATTTAGATTTTATAGCTAAAACACAAATGTTATGCTTACAGATTAAATTAATAATAATTTGTTTACCGAACCACCCAGTAATCAGTTACGTACGTAATTTATATTTCGTTTATTGTCAGCTGTTTCTGCCGGCGCGGCGCGGCGCAGCGTTCCGCGTTAGGTACTCGTGTGAATGGGTCTTTTGCACATGTTGATGTGTGCGTGTCCGCGAGCGTGTGTAGTAGTCACAGATCACTCCCAATAGATACCTAATGCAAGGCAGCGGTTGCGCCCAACACATATAAGCTATCAAATAGATATAAACCGATGCCAAATATCGCGTCATCAGTGTCGTCCAAGTAGTGGACCCGCACATGTCGTCGCACGTTAGCGAAAATTACATTTTGGGAACATAATATTACAGTTAAAAATGATTTGTTCAATAAAATGGTGTACAAAAAATAAAGTATTTAAAAAACACAATAAGTTTTCATCGATAACTAATATTCTTTAAATTAATTTGGTCCCGAGCGAGCTCAATTTATACTGGTTAATGTATCAACGTCAAACAGTCGAATTCGGATGGAGAATCAGCCGTCTCTTTTTCGCATAGCAATAAGTTAAACCATAATAATTAAGCCATCTTTTTTTGGCGAAATCACGCGTTCTTCTAGTGTTTGACGCATGTTTATAATTCCCAGAAATATCGATATTGTATAACAATAATGTAAATCAATTTTATTAAATAACAATGTCACAAAATATATATTGATTGTAATAAAAATTGCAAATTACCATTATTACGTTATTTTATGTAATTTGAAATAGTTAAATTTGTTAACAAGGTACTTTTACAATATATTTTTATTTATTTTTATCTTTGGCGTAATTAAATTTCCTTTTTTCCCTCTAGTTGTATACGTTTTCAAATATAATGGGAGGGTATTTATCATAAGTTTTAGTATACTAAGTTTATTGAGAATCAGTAGCACAAGCTATTGCACTAATTTTCACATACGTTGTATATATCGTCTCAAAAACATTCATAGTTCGTCAAGTGGGTTTCATCGTCACTTGTCGATATTACATTTACTACAGCCGCCGTCAGAATTCAAGAAACGGAATAAGTTATTGTAGCGCTTTAGGGCGTGAGGCTTAGTTATTTACTATTTCATATTTTTATCTGATCTTTTATATCAACACTGAATTTGGGTATTTCGCCATTATGGTATACAAAAATACACGGTGAATAATAGAAATAAAACCGTTACATACTAAAGTATAAATCTTAATCCTATTTTATTCGTAGTTAGCGGTTGCCGTTTGGTATAATTTATCAGATCAGGCCGGTGAAAAAATATTATCAAACATTTAACAAGTTGGTAATTAAGTTATAGAAGCGATCATAACACATGAACTTACTGGCAAATCGAACTATCGATACATTTTTTTATTTATCGACTTATGCCTCATCTCTCCAGTGAAGTCCACGTGACCGCGCTGCAAGCCGCCCACCCCCCGCGCAGTTCCCTTCGTTGGCGTTTTCGGTTCAAAACAAAACTAGCGTAATGCGGTATCTATTGGAAGTGATCTGTGGTAGTAGTGCACTCTTATTTGTAACTCGTAAGGTAACCATGTTAAGTGCCTACATTTGGTATAATTAATTTCATAAATAAAAGATTGTGTAATTATGGTATTACGATTTCAAAGCATAAACTATGATTGCAATAATATTTTAAAGTTGGGGTGTCTGAGGTTGTGAATTAATCCTGTTACACGTTGTATATATACTTACGTGAACATTTTGCGTAATATTGAACGAATGATTCGTTCCATTTCTTATGTCATTCACGTAGATATACTTAATATTGACTTGTGAAATAGAGAGAAGATACTCGTCACTTTTACTGAGCAATAATGTTATTCAAAAAGTAACTAATCAACGATTTAAAATGGTCAAAGAGGCCCTTATAGTTTCGACTTTAAACAATTTATCAAGTAAGATTGTGTGGATCATAAATAATAATTTCATGGCTTCCTAAATTATACACGAAGAGGATAAACGTTACAGAGATTTTGGTATATTTGACAGATTTTACTCTTTATCTTCCTTAACCGAAACACAAATGGATCAATTTATTTTAGATCCATTTTTTTTATTTAACGGCTTTAGTAGGTCTTCCCACTCTTTAGCGTCTCCGATGCTTTGCGTTGCCTGCTTTAATTACTTTAAAATTATTAAATGTATATATTGTATCTACATATTGTTATTATACTGTTTCCATTCGTTTATTTTATTTTTGACAGTTCACGCCTATAAAGTACGACATTACAGTAGAACAATATTTTGAAATAAAAGTAGATACTTTCTTGACGGGTAACGCCCACTTAGAGTTGTGCCATTCGTAACGAATGACCACAAACGATTTTGAATAGAATCAATCAATCGGAATCATTTGAAATAAAATTACATTAAAATGCTAATGAAAACAGTTAAACGTAATATAGTACCCAATATTAGGATCGAATGTATTTGCTGCAAATTAATTAATATGAATAAAGGTATACGTATTGAAGTGACTTTTAATAAGAGTTTAATTTAAAATAATTACAATGATTACAACGAAAATAAATGTTTAGTACCTACTTGTAATAAACAGTTAAACCATGTTGGAATTCATAGTACTTTAAGGATTAAATAATTAAAACAACTAAAAGGTAATTTGTTAATATTTTTATTTATAAACAATCGTCTGTTTCGTCGGAATCGGCGTCGTCGTCACTCGTATCCCCAGTAACACTAATTATTAATGAGTGCATGGGTAAGTTGTCAAATGCGACATCGCGATCCCAATCAGACATTATTTCTTTCTTCGTCTTATCTACGACACTCGCCCAGTTATGAGGCGTCACATTTTCACACGCATTTTTAAGCAACTCCAGCATTTTGTTTGCGGTGAAAGGAGGAGTTGTATTTATTCTCGCAGCATATCCTTTCACTTGCGCCCATATTAGCTCTATGGCATTATACTGGCAATGATATGGAGGAATTCTAAGGACGGTGTGCCCATGTTCTGCAGCCATTTCATCTATAACGTATCGTTTAGGCTGCTTCCTCATTTTTAATATTTTAAGTAACTCTACTTTTAATAGGGACTCGTCCACCTCCTCGCCATTGTTACGGAGCCAGTTTATTATTTCATTTTTTTTACTGGCTTGCGTTGGCATTTTGTTAATTTGCCGAGAGTGATAGGACGCATTATCTATAAATATTGTTGATGGCTGTTCGAGTGACAATAACATTTCCCGAAACCATTTTTCATATACTTCGGAATTCATTTCTTCGTGGTAATCCCCTGTTTTCTTTGATTTAAAAGCTAACATAGCATCTTGCACAAATCCTTTTGCGGTTCCTGCATGACAAATTATAATTCTTTCACCTTTTCCCATTGGCACTGCGGTCGAGGAGCTAGCAGTGTTGTCAGTCCAAGTTTTTGATACCGTGTGATTCGCATTGAGCCAAGTTTCATCGGTGAAAACAACATTCGACCAGTCTTCTATTTTTTTAGCTTGTCTTAAAAATTCGCATCGATACAAAGCAACATCATTGCGTTCCATCAATATTTTTCTTTTGTCACATTTTTTGTATTGGAATCCAATCCTATTCAATACCTTCGCCAAAGAAGACTTTTGACCACGGAACAAGCCACTAGTTTTCAGAGATTGTACTAGGTTATGTAAAGTAGGAATCTCTTTTCTTTGGTAATAATCGTATATATGACGACGAATAGCATCACTATCCAAACTGTCAATTGCTGTCACTTTAAAGGGCTGACGTTTTTTCTTAGGTGTAGATGGCTTGTTTTGTTCCATGCCACTACTGCCGTAGCCTTCTTTAATTATTTTTGAAACTGTTGGAGCAGTAATACCTAATGCTGCTGAAACACGGTCTCTGATTTGAGTCACTGGTATAAGAGGTCCACCATTACGGCTTTCCCTTTCAAAGTACTCATGAAGTCGCAACACAAACTCCCTTGTTTGTCCTTTAAGCACCTTTCCTTTAGGCATTTTGAAAGTGATGAAGGCAGGTACGATGTTCTCAATTCAACCAAATGTAGGAATTCACGGGTAAAACAATACGGAGGAATATAAATACTCAACTCGACGTATGAAAAATGTGAATTAAAATTCAGCGAACGGAAAACACTAGCACGGGCGCGGGCGTCTCGTTGTGAGTGACCACAAAATGGCGGCGCGCGTCACCTGTCTGCCCAGTGTTGCCGTTTCACAATTTGTTTTTAACAACATTACTATTGCCGACGGAAGTGATAAGAATATTAACTTAACATGAGTAAATGGTTTATTTTAATATAATTATTAAATCAAGTAACTTAAATATCCCTGAAGTTTTATAAAACAATGCATGGAGCAAAAAATAAAATATGTATTAAATCGATTAAAACTTGTTCAAAAATAAAATCGTTTGTTATAAAAAATTGATTCGATAACGCATCAGGCCATCACTATTTGATTCAGTACTCGATGTGTCAAAAATAAAATAAACGAATGGAAACAGTATATATTATTTATGTCTCCGTGCTTTCATTGCCAACCCGCACTAGGCCAGCGTGGTGGACTATATGGCCTAACCACTCTCAATCGTACTGTCGATTGTAGAGTAGGCCCGTGCCCTGCAGTGGGACGTATATAGGCTGATACAGATGTCTCCGTGCTTTCATTGACTTTATTTTACACTGCCCTTTCTTTTTTCTTACTCATATATCCATCCTATTGTTGTCTTGCAGAAATTGCCTTAGAGCGATAAGACCGCCATTTGTACTTTGATGTTTTGTAGACTGTTACTCCATTTTACTGTATAGAATAAATAATTAATTAAATAAATAAAACATTAAAAATACTGAATATTATACATTGTGTATATTTTGTTTTTCAGCTTTCAATATCCGACCGGTCTAATTTGCTAAATGACGCGTTCGCATTGTCGGAAGCGGAAATCCTGCCATATTCGGTGGCTTTGGACCTGTCGCAGTACTTATCGGTGGAGCAAGACTACGTCCCGTGGGAGAGCGCCGCCTCAATATTCGTGGGGCTGGCCGAACGGTTACTAAATTCCCTTGCTTATAACCACATTCAGGTAAATATAGACTCGCCATTTTCTTAACTTTAACCCACTTATTCATAAGAAACCCCTAATCAACCATACCATAACGATTTATAAAAAAATCTATGATATGTTGCGCCAACCCGCACTAGGCCAGCATGGTGGACTATATGGCCTAACCACTCTCAATCATATTGTCGATTTTATGGGAGGCCTGTGCCCTGTGGGACGTACATGGGCTGATACAGAATCAATTGTATCAATGTAAATTAGTTAAATCATATTAAGAGGAGATATAATGTTCATTATGTTTTCCTATTCATCATTATTTTTTCTAATAGCTATTTAGTGCGTGGTGGCCTGTTGGTAAACGGATTAGACGCGGCTGCCAACATGTTCACGGTGGTCGCGGGTTTGAATCCTAGGGCACACCTCTAACTTATCGAGGTCATGTATGTATTGATAGCTAGTCAACAATCACGCACTTAAACGGTGAAGGAAAACATCGTGAGAAAACCTGCATACCATGACGATTTATAATAATTTCTATGTAAGTCAGCCAATCCAGACTATATGACCTAAAGTGGCCAAACCTAACAACACCGTGAATTAAAAAACAATGCTTGACAATCTACTGCGTTTACCATCCTGATACATCAGACGTTAAGGCTCAATATGTCCAATAGTTACTTACGAATTGAATAAAATTAAGAAAAATAATTACTTTGATTTACAGAAATACGTGCAGGGATTGGTGAAACCACTGTACGAGAAGCAAAGTTGGGAAAGGCAAAACTACGACGTCATTGATGGGTATTAATAGATTATAATTATTATCCTAGCAAAGCATTACAAGAATGTTAACTTAATGTTATATAGATGATATTGACATATGGTTTTAATTTAAACCACAAGTTCCTAACCAATCGAATAGGGTTTTGTCCAAGATTTTATTTGAGCAGTAAGCAATCATTCCTTAAAAGCATCGTTTATAAAAACAAACGATTTTGAAAACAGCATCAAAATTGAATGTAAAATGACTGAGATATTAATACATTTAATAGTACGGTGGGGACACTCGTTGTCTCTTTCGCACGCGTGCACCTTATGGAAGATGACGTCACGCCGTGCATGTTGCATCCTTTTCTATCACTCCTAGCACCAACTTTCATATATTTGTAACTTGCTTATTACTTAACGGATTTTAAAAATTCTTTCTGATTATGATTATGCGTAACGTAACCTTCCGTTATAAACAAAAATAAAAATGTATGAAACTAGCCTATTATCTAGTTTAAAAAAAACTGCCTGGCAGTTTTGCCAAAATGGCGGTTTTAGTCTTCAAAGCACGATTCTTTACAGCTCAGGTGATTTCGCGAACGGAACTGAATTTCAGCTAAGCGATAAAAATACTTTTAGATACGGGTGGTCTAAATCATGCGAAGTAAAAACACCATTTTTTGACAAAAAATCCACACCGATTTTTTTCAAATTTCGTACCATGCCTGAAAGGGTGATAAGAAACTTGTAGTTTAAATAAATACCATATCCCAATATCATCCGGTATTCTGTGGCTATGATAATTTCGGCCTAAACAACACAACACGGCCTAAAAATATTGCATATAATATGAAGGTTGGAGATTTCTGAAAATAAATTCTTTTTTTTTTTTTTTTTTATTGCATTGAATGGCGAGACGAGCAAGCCGTTCGCCTGATGGTAAGCGATACGACCGCTCATAAACAGTAGCAATATTCCACTGCGCTCGCCATCCTGAGACATAAGATGTTAAGTCTCAATATGTCCAGTAGTTGCTCTGGCTACAATGTCCTTCAATCCGAAACACAACAGTGCATTTAAGCAGTGTTGTTTCACGGGAGAAATAGACATTGCGGTGGTACCTACCCAGATGGCTTCTCACATATGAGAGACCTACCACCAGTAAATTTCTAGGAGAATTAGCAATGGGAATTATTAATATCTCAAATTAACATCACCACTATATTATTGATTTTGAAGCCTTAGCATGCTCTTTATTTCAGCTATTGCTAATCGCCCCTCACAGAATTTGTAAAACAAAAACTGACCATATATTATATCCATTTTTCATACCTAAAATTACACACACAAAAATTACTGTTGAGTTTCCTCTTTAAATGGATTCGTAACAAAACTCACTTATTCATAGATTACACGAGATGGAACAAAAATATTAGCCGTTCGGCTTTGTGAATCACAATACCACATCGCAAAATTTATCTTATATAATAACTTGTGAAAGGTTATTATCGACTTCACTTTATATTTGTGTTACTACTGCTATTGCTATTTCTACTGCTATTTATTCCAATACTAACGAGAATTATCTTATAATTATTTCCTTCCAGTCTCCTTCGTACGAGGATTTTATCCCTGGCGACTAGGTTTGAACTGCCCGATGCGGAGGCGAAGGTACGCAGTCTGTTTGTAAGCTGGCTCAACAACTACGCCACACCCAAAGCCTTCGATATAGAACCCGACCTGCGAGACTTTGTCTATTATTACGGTAACTTTCTTTTAAATAAACTGAATTTAGTGTGACTGTAAAATTTAAAAAAACGACGAGGTGGATAACGAGGTAACGAGGTGGTATGCAATATTAATTTGTAGTTGTATTGGTACGACAGTAATGTTACATTGGTAGACCAATCATATTAGTGTAGTCCAATATGGCTCTGTCAAGTGTTTTTGTTGCAAAATATTTTAGCGTTTGAATAACAATCTCCTCTTCAGCGCAAATTCTTACGAGTAAAATTATTTTCTTAAAATACATAAGTATAGTACGCGACAGGTCCAGATGACAATCGTGGTATGAGGTGACGCCCGTCCTAGTGTCTAAGTGCTGCACGATTCCACATCGACTGCGTTTATCGATATCGATCCCGCTCGCATTTTCTTTGTGAATAATATTGTTGTGTATTGAATTGACTGCAGTGGATTTTTCTGCTAAACAAAAAACAATAATTCATTCTCATTCTTACGGTTCTATGTTTATACAATCCCCCATAATATGTTTTCTCATACATCTCCACGTGCACACAATATTTTGTCATACTGATAAGCTTAGCTTAATTACTTTTACTCTTATGTCATTGCATTGCAAAATATATATCGATTTAACTATTTGAAACGTGTTACTTCATCACTAGAAAATAGCCATGCGGGCCTGTCGCAGACAGTACATATTTAGTTAAAATACGTAAATATCGATAATGTGTTTTCACAGGAATGAAAGCAGCATCGCAGGAAGAATGGGATAAGCTGTGGAATATTTACTTGAACGAAACGGATGTTCAAGAGAGTTCCAAACTGAGGAATGCGTTATCAGGACCACGCAATACTAATATATTAAGAAGGTGATCCTTTTTTACTTAGAATATGCTAAATAGATTCCTCGGGATATTAAAAAAATGGTTGATGACTGGATCAGACATTTTCTTGTTTTCAATATAAAGCTTTTACGAAGTGGTAGAGCCACGCTGTTATTAGTCATGACTGCCTCTTCCCATTCTTTTTCCTTCCTGCTCATTCCGGATTTGATGGGCTGTTAGCATATCTATAATCCCAGCCTTGTGAATTTTATGGGCGGCAAAGATCACTTACCATGCAGTGACCTGGTTGCTCGTGTGCCAGACGTATGCAATAAAAAAAAACTTAATCGATCGTCAAATAAATGTAAAAAATAAACAACTAGCCTAAGTATTTATTTTATTTATTTAGGATCGCCAGCAAAACATATAATTCTTACAAGTACTTCGAGTATATCCACTACTTACAATTATATTTTTCAAGAAGCATCTTTATTTGCAAAAAGAATAAGATGCTTTATTTGCTCAAACAATAAGAATCTTTATTTGCTTAAAAGCAAATAAGTAAATAGTGGTAATGATTTTGTACAATAAAGGATATTTACTAAACAATTTCTGTTTTACAGGTACCTTCTCCTAGCGTGGGATGAGAAGAACATTAGAAGTCAAGATTACTTGACAGTACTGCATCAGATATCGGCGAATCCGTCTGGCACCGCGCTAGTGTGGGACGACGTACGAGAGCGATGGACGCAGCTTGTCGATAGATTCACACTCAACAGTCGATATCTAGGCAATTTAATACCCGCCATCACTAGTACTTTTAACACGGAGTTGAAGTTAAAAGAGGTAGGTTAATCATAGTTTACAGGTGTAGTATACTTATATTTTCAGTTACATAAAGTTACTGCTGAACATTAGCCATTTTCATATTCGGAAACGAACCTTAAAATATTAATGATTTACACATACATAAAGTCACGCCTTTTTCCCGGATGGATAAGGCAGAAACCAGAACACACATGTTTCGCCTTGTTTGTGCCGTCCCACGATACGATATGGGCCGAGCCTACCGCCGATAATGAATAAAAGTCCTACATCACTTTGCCCGAACCGAGATGCGAACCCGAAACCTCAGCTTTATAATCGTACCGTAGTACAACTACGCCACTGAGGCAGATAATTAATGTGCTCATGGAGTTTAAACAATTTTAGCAATATCATAATTGTCTTGTATTGTTATGATAATTTTTGTATTGATAATATAATTAAGAACTCATTCACGCCCACGCTTAGAGACGTTTCATGTCAATTCAATTGTTCGTTTGTATAGATTCTCTTTGTAAAATCTACACTAAGTAATTATTTAATCATTATTATTAAGAAAGACTCCGTGGCGTAGTTGGTTAAACGCCGGCTGTGAAGCGTGAGGCCGGGGGTTCGATCCCCGTATCAAGACAAATATTTGTGTGATCTACAAATATTTCTTCCGGGTCTGGGTGTTTGTGAGTTCAAAAATTCTCTCGTAGTTCCTGATACCCACGACACAAGACTCGATCTTAGTGTGGGGTCAGGACTATGTACATATGTGACTGTTGGGTGTTATTTATTTACTTTACATACATACCTACATTGGTATATTTTATATAAAAAAGTGTGTGATGGCCCGTTGATAAACGGACCAGACGTGACTGCCTAAATGTTCACGCACATCGCGGGTTCAAGTTGCAGGGCACACCTCTGACTTTTTGTTTTTATGTATGTATTGATATTCAATCACCACGCATTATATGATTTAATATGCTACTACCTAACAGTGGCGGTACTTCCATACAAGCCCAAAAGCCCGGCTTGCAGACAAATCAGTACTTTAAATAAAATATATTCGTTTAATGCAAAACGTCTATCATTTTTAAATTTACCGCGCCATAATGGAGCCCCAACATGGCTCAACGAGCCATGGAGCGGGCTATGCTCGGTGTTTCCCTACGAGATCGAATCAGAAATGAGGAGATCCGTAGGAGAACCAAGGTTACCGACATAGCCCATAGGATTGGCAAGTTGAAGTGGCAGTGGGCCGGGCACATAGCTCGTAGGACCGATGGCCGTTGGGGCCGAAAGGTTCTCGAGTGGAGGCCACGTACAGGCAAGCGAAGTGTTGGACGCCCGCCTACAAGGTGGACGGACGATCTGACTAAGGTCGCAGGAAGTCGCTGGATGCAGGCCGCTTCCAACAGGTCATTGTGGAGATCATTGGGGGAGGCCTATGTTCAGCAGTGGACTTCCTGTGGCTGATATGATGATGATGATGATGAATGGAGCCCCGCGCCTGCGACGGAGCACCCGCGCCCGGCAACTCGCCTAAGCGAGCGCCGCGGTCTAAAACTAATATAAAATTATTTCATTCAAAATCAACGCTGGTCCACGCGTGACGCAATATCTTAAAAAGATGGAACACACCAAAGTATTATCTATGTTTTTCTCTCTCGTGTGCTTTTACCTGGCTTCTGGCGTATATTGCCCTCTCAGTCGCACCTCTGGGTGAAATGCTATTATCATGACACTACGTACCTATACATATAGCTATTTTTTATGCAATTTGTACCAAGCAAAATGCCCGGCTGCGCGGAGTGAAGTTGTGCACTTGACATGTCATATTAAGATCCAAATTTATCGAAAATATTTATGTTTTGCTACAAGTTATATTGGATAATATATAAAATAAATAGATATTTTTTGAAACCGTATTATGATGTTTTAAATATTTTTATTAATATATTAGAATTAGAATACTTAATTTGGAATTGTCCATAATTTTGGACCTGTGGCTAGCTTCACGCTTATTACTATGTCTTTCGAGCGGACGATTAACCAGTAACAACTGAACATATACGTTTAGTTTTTTTTTCATTATAGTATTTTACGTTTATTACGTATAACAATGGGTGAAAATGTGCCTTGTGATGGTTTGAAGTGTGTGCAAGTGTTGATCGGCGAGGAAAAGGTAAATTCATTACATTTCGTAGACAAACAACTACTCGTATCTGGTCGAAAACCTACGCCTGATTTGTTGTGTATTTCTCGAAAGTAGTGAAAACTATAGAATACAATTTTATAGATCAGTGCACATAACTACATAGATTGCTGGATTTTCTCATACTAATAAGTTATACTGTCGGTGTTGTATATTTTTTTCCAACGATGTACTTAAATTTTTGGATTTTTTCCGGCTATAGTGATTTAAATAATTTAACTGAAACTTGTGAATGCATTAATATATCGTCATATACATAATATGTGATGAGATTTCAAAACATTATGCTCGCGTAAACAGTAATCGTAGTGTTTTTCAGATATTCCTTAGTTTCCTTTCAAAGCTCATGATGAATCAAAAAATCACGTGCATACACAAAAACATAACATGAATATATTAACAATAATTTGTGGCCGCGAAGTTAAACACGACGCCGTACTTGTGCTATTGTAGTGCCGTTTATTAATTTACAAAATAATTACAATATAAAGTTACGTATGCAAGTCCAAAAGTAATTTAACTTACACATTTGTTTTATTCATCTGTTTAGAACTAATGATGGGCCCTTCAGTATTTTGGCAATATTAAATAGATGGCAGTGGAAATCGCGCCATCTATTAGATTTTTTCGAAACAACTTGTAATAGATTTTTTCATAACGGTGATAAAGATAGTTATTATTTTATTGTCTTTTATCCTAATCTTATATAGATCGTGGGGTAGGTCTGGGACTGCCTCGATGGCGCAAAGTTGATGTCTCGGATTCGAATCTGGGGTCTATTTTTATTTAATTACATCGCATAGGCTCGCCCTCTATCGCATGATGAACACGTTCTTCTTTCTTAATACCATTTTGCTCTTGAACCAATACATATTGTTACTAAAAAAATATTGGGCTTGCCCTAGTCCACAACCCTAGGCACGCCACTGCTACCTAATATTAATACTATGGCTTCTACTATTGGCAAAAAATGATACTTAATTAGTTTTAAACCATACTTGCGAAAAAAGTTTTATGCACATCAGGTCAATTAAGAAATAGGACAATGTTGATGACAAGTGAATATTAAAATATAATAAACCCAACAGACACATAGTTGGGTGTATTTATTTATTATTCATTAATTGACATGAAATGTTTCTGAGTACGGCAGTTAGTCTTTCCCTTTACGCAATAAAACGTAAATTAATTAATAAATTAATACAGCGATAAGACCGCCGTTTGTTAGACAATATGATTGTTTTGTGTTAATGTTTATTAATTTGTGTGATGTACAATGAAGTATTTATTAATACTTTATTTACTGGTGGTGGTAGTTCTCTCATATGTGAGAGGCTGCCTGGGTGCCGCCACCACCGCAATGTCTATTTCTCCCGTCATAAAAGTTTAAATCCACTGTTGTGTTTCGGATTGAAGGACATTGCAGTCAGAGTAACTACTGGACATATTGAGACTTAACATCTTATGTCTCAGGATGGCGAGCGCATTGGAATGCCAAGCATTGCTTGGTATTTCAAGGTGTTGTTTGGCTTTGCTACTGTTCATGAGCGGTCGCATCGCTTACCATCAGGCGAACGGCATGCTCGTCTCGCCATTCACTGCAATAAAAAAAAAATAATAATAAACCTCGTATTGTTAGATGGAGGAGTTTTTCGCTCAGTATTCTGAGGCGGGTGCGGGAGAGACCGCGCGCGCCAGGTCGCTGGAGACAGTACGCAATAGCATCCGCTGGAGCGCTACGCACCAACAATCCGTCGCCGCGTGGTTGCAACAACACGCCCCTGCATGATACTACTGACCTACTCTCCATACGGCATTTTGTTATACACGGTTATTTTAATTTGAGTGCACTTTTTAACTTGGTACTTTATTGCGAAGTGTTGTGTGAAAATATAAGAGTACAAATTAAAATGTTCAAAATAAATAAAGTCGTTTTATTAGATTGTGTCGTTTTATATGTTGACGTTCAGTATCCATTTTAACTAAGGGTCGCATGGTGGTCGAAATACGACCTAAATTCCTCTAAACAGGGTTATTTTTCACAGATTATTCAAAACTTCACAGAAGGCTCAAATTCATATTATATGTTTTTAAAGACGCAAATGTATGACAGCGCTCCTTCTATAGTCTATACATTTATTAATACCTACTGTAATAGTCACTATTTATGGTTAATATGTGTACTATTGTAGTAGAATACAATTTATTCATATTTATCGGCTCGTTTGTTATACAGCACGTCTTCACACCGTTCCGTCATCCACATCTACGATCTATCTCATTCTATATATATCTCATTCACCCTGGGTTCGTGTTGTGTATAGTTCGAGACGACAGATGCAGAGAGTATGAATATATGAATACACTACACCTACCCTAGTGGATTTTTTATAGCAACGTTTTAGAATTTGCCTGCAAGAAGCAACTTTCTACAATATTTATTAGGTTGTCTGTACATTTTGTGTGTTGGCGACACTGCGCTTGTCAGTGGAAGCCACTCTACAGTCTTTTTTGGTTGTAAAAAAATACGGATAACCATATTATTGATTAATACTGTTGACGACGCACGCGCACATCACCCGGTGTAGTACATAGAACGCATTTTGTAAGGTCTCGTCACGCCACGGTCGCAGTATGTGTGGGCGGATTGGGTGCATTTTTATTGTTTTTTGACATGTTTTTATTGAATAGCTTCGCACCCACCGCTCACACATTAATGATTCATATGTCATTTTAAAGGGCGTGACGAGACCTAATTAACGATGTATGATAAGTAATTAGAAATAAGATACTTATGAAAATAAAGAGGAAAATGACCGCGCCCCGAAGTAAAAATGGACCCAAAATTAGGAACATTTTACGGGGGTCTCCCTATAGTAACGCCTCGGAGTACTTAAGCCGGCAAGCAAAATTAGGAAATCACTGGATCCAGAAGAGCTCTCCGAGGAAGAAACTGAAGAAACCTGAAGACACTCGAAGCCTCAAGAAACAGAAGAAACCTGGGAAGACCCCTGAAAAAAAGTACGAAGCGATCCGGACTGCGACGTTGCTTGCCGGCGTCACTACGATCGAGTACTCCGGGGCTACCATAGGGCGGGGCGTGGTCGATTCCGCGTATATTCTATATCGTGTGTATCATTACGTTGCCCGTCCTATACAAACCGCACCTTTCGGACCGACATTCCTAGAGACTAGACGTCAAATAGAGTGCCCGAACACGCACCAGGGGGTGCATACGCTGGGCTCCGGCGCCCGAGTTAAGGACTCGGATTCTCGCCCAGTGAAGTCGCGGTAGAACGTTGGTGCCCGTCTCCGGGTTCCCGACCTCCGCACGCCTACAAATACTAACCGACAAAATATGTCCCACTGTAGGGAACATCTTTATGATTGAAAGGGACATAAAGGTTACCGCTCATTAGACCCTATCGGCACCGCCTCGTCGCTTGCCTCCCACTTATTGTCGCTGGTGGAATTCGAGTGGACCTCGCGTGAGCCACTCGGTAGCAACGCGCGGTTCATTCGGGGCTTGTGAATTGTCAATGCGCAACAACGTAAGAAGCATGCGAGCAACGAGCCGTCACCGAGTGGTCTACGCGTGGACGGAGGCGATCCGGTGACGTTACGGAGTTGATGGAGTGAGCGTATATCCATACAATTTCATATAAAGAATATACTAATCGCGCGAGGCGAGGCGGTGCCGGGTGGGTCTAATGAGTGATGACCTTAACTCTTAACCCACTACGCCGCGTTGGCTCAATGCGGGTTCGAATATATTCTTAACATGTATTATCATCATGCTGTATGAACATCCTATTTTGAAAAGCGATTTATATTAATGGAGAGAAAGTATAATTATGTTAATTTGCCTTCAAACTTTCCAATTGTGGTGGCCTTAATTTGTAGTAATTAATTTACAACGCAGATCAAATGATTTACATTTAATTTACTTATTCAACGTTACACGTTTACATATTTGTTTTTTAACATTTTGCGTGTAATATATGTACCTACTTGCAATATATTTTAAGTAGTGTTCAAAGTTTAACATTTTTTCTATGCAATGTGAATTACAATAATGGTGCTTATAGCAAGTGGCAAGTCTCATAAAAATTTACAACAACAACAAAAACATTGCACTTACATAATTTTAGTGTACTACCTACTGAATTCATACAATTATTGTGAATTGCTTATTTTTTTCCAATCATCGCATAACAGCTGTACGCCGTACGTACGATCTGTAAAGAAAGGGAAATAAACATTGCTTATCTATAAAATCGATCGTAGATTTATATCAAATGCTGCAGGTATTACTACAATCAAAAGTATAAAAAAACAGTTAAACCCTTAATGTAAATGTAATTTAGTCGACCCTACTTTTATATTTGAGGTAAAAGCAAAAGCTTTTATAATTAAATCGTTTCTAATCTCAGTATTTAAAATATACTCTGTGGTTTCAACTAGTTATATTTGTAGGTACTGTACTATATCATCTCTGAGTCAATGTACGTCCTTCTATAGGGCCGAGCCTTCACTACATTCAGGCGTAAGATGTGGTTGTTTCTCATTATAATTTTAATTTAGACCAAATAATTTAAATAAATACACTCAACAGTCGAGTATATTCGAGTCTTGTATCATGGGTGTCAGGAACCACGAAAGGTTTTCCGGTCTCACAAACGCAGACTCTAAACAAATACCTGTAGATCACACAAATATATTTCGGTCTGGGGATCGAACCCTTAGCCTCTTGTTTCACAGCCGGTGTCCACCCAAATGCGCCACGTAGGCTGTCCAAATATACGCAAACCTGTACAAAGGAAGGCAGGTTGAGCAGGTTGAATGGGCCCGCTTGCAGTGCGTGGGAGCGCAACATGCCCGCACCAAACGACTGCACGTCGCGACGCACTGTGGGGCTGAGACACCACACAGCGGCGCCAAACGGCCCCTGACCCATCACAACTGAACTCTGGGAACAAGATTAAAATTAAACAACGCCAATCTTCTATGTTGCAGGAAGTCGCTGGATCCAGGCCGCTTCCAACAGGTCGATGTAGAGATCCTTGGGGGAGGCCTATGATCAGCAGTGGACTTCCTTTGGCTGAGATGACGATGATAAATCCTCTATCGTCTGAGGTATTCCGGATTGAAGGACGGTGTGGCCAGAATTATTATTGGACATATTTATATTTAAGTCTCAGGATGGCGTGCACAGTGGAGAGCCAAGCATTGCTTTGTAATTCATTGTGTTGATTTTGCTACAGTCCATGAACGGTCGGAGCGCTTACCATCAGTCGAATGCTTTCATATATTATAACAATGAACTCTGTGTCGAATGGCATGCTAGTCTCTCCATACATTGTCATAAAAATGGTGAAATGCTTAACTGATTACTGGTTACAGAATATACCCACTGACCGTTTTGACAACTACTCTATGATGAAAATTCTTCATAATAGAGTTGTTGGCAGTTGACCGGGAGTTAAAGGGTAAATGGAGTAAGGCGAGCGAAAGAGCGTAGTCAAATAAATGAGTTGCAAGCGAAGCCGTGTGGGGCTGCTAGTGCTGTACAATGGAAAATGTTTATGACATATACAAGAAGAGCGAATGCTCATTCCGCCTATGGAAGCAATAAAAATGATTGTGCGCATCCGTGTTAATAATATGTCTATTTTTATTATTACCTCGTTATATACAGCATCCCCGTAATAACAAACAAGAATAATTGTACGAGACTTGCACTCATGTACTGTATTAAAGTTGCAAGCTGCAGTTTGCTCATAGTTTCCTAAAAATAAAATACAAGATTCCATAAAACATATTTCATTGCAATAAGTCAGCGACTTAATATTCTTACCGTCTTAATCCGAACAGCGATGGAACACAGACTAAAGGTTGCCAAGAAGAAATACACGCCCAAAATATCCATGACAAGTTTGTTAAATTCGGTAACAATACTGAAAATCATTTACAAAACTAAGTACGACAGCACCATAACTACACTTAGGTTCCCTGTGATTTAAACGTACCAACTTTGTTGAACTAGCTCATTCCCATTATAATTATAGTACATGGTAAACTACAGTGTGGCTATATAGACTTATATAATAACAAAGCTAATGAGGTTGACCGTTGAGGTTGGAGTCGAGAGGGCATTTTGAAGCACTATGATTAAAGGAATCATCTTAAATTCGACTGATAAAGAATTACTTAGGAACTAAATCCCCCTATACATAATTTGTATAATGAGTATTATATTTTTATTATTATGAATGGCGAGACGAGCATACCATTCCCGTGATACGACCACTCGTTCAAAGTAGTAAAAACAAACCACACCATTAATAACAAAGCCTAACTTGGCATAGTTCATAAGGCACTCTGATTGGGTGTCGAGAGATGGTTCATGGTATAGTATAGAGTTACGAAGAAGGGCGCGATAGGAGATACTGAGATAGTTGACAGAATTAATTTGGTGAGATAGGACGGAATAGAAAGGCACTGGCTGAAACGGGATAGTATATGATGAGAAAGAACGGTACAGAGCAAGAAGTGACAGAATAGATGGGACGGGACTGGATTGAGCAGGGTGGGTACGATGAGAAGAAAAGAGGATCGAAGTATATCCTTGTCGAGTTTAGATATAGGTACTTACTACTTGCTTCAGGTATGCACCCAGGTGAAGCTGATACATGTGTAATATTTCATACCATAAATTATTGTGTAAATTACACTAATAGGTACATATATACATACTAAAAAAAACTTTGAATTGTGAACATAAATACTAAAAGTGCATTTTAATTAAGATGATAGTACTTACTCGATGAGAATTATATGAATGCGATGGTATTTTTTGATTCTGTAACGGGCTCGGACGTCTCTCTTTTTGTTCACATTACATATTTTGCCTTTCCCGCCGATACGCTCGCTGCAATGGCGCAGCAAATAAAACTGACCGCATATGAATATCATCATGCCTACTGCGATTAAATCGAACATTGTGTGGACGAAAACACAATACATTGCTGCCGCTGCTTCGCAGATTGTCATTGGTAGATATGCCAAGAAACTTACGCGGTCTAAAGGCGCCCAAATAGGTAAAATGTGCGGGTATCCCAAAATGTCATTGAAGAATCTCGTTCTACATGTGTACTCTACAAACGGAGATAACACATAGAACATAATCGTTGATACGTAAATTCTTAGAATAATGGTTGAAGCTTTACTGAATCTGTCATTGTATCTAAAAATGTGCGGGTAGAATTCGTTCATTTCGTTCTCTTCATCTGACTCATATTCCAAACTTGATTTATTTTTTTCATAATATTGCAATTGTTGCTGTTCTAGTGCTGCTATTTGGTTGATAAGGCCCACCCAACGGGAATATTTGGACCTTAGTAAATTTAATTTCAAAAGTCCCATGCCGCAAAAACATATGACACTAAAGCATTCGAAAAGCCGTTCTTTATCATCTTTTGCCAAAAATGCTTCAATCACTTGAAAAACGTACATGCCAATATAACAAATTGTACCAAAATAAGACCACCAGCCCAGTTTACAAGATGCATAATCATACCATGACCCTATTGTGTTAATATATTCTTTTATTGTTACTACTATATTGCGGTGTTGAATATTTTTGTCATTTTCATTGCCAAAGGAACGTCGTCGCATCTGTGAAATTAAAATCCAGTAATTAATTAAAGCGTTATGGATAATATATACATTATTAAGCCTTAAGGAATTTTAAATATTACTTATAACTACCTCTATCATTGAAAAGATCCAAGAATTATTATTCGAAACAAGTTGCTCCTGCAAGTCTACAAACAGCAATGAAGACAGTAAAAGCAAACTAATTATGAAACCATCGTGTTGTAGTCGAAGTATAAAGTTTTTTAATAAGCAAGCAGTCGGTACAAAAATGTGCGCCTTTGGTAAGGATGAGGTGTTTATCGAATATAAACAATAATAATTGTTTACCATTAATAAAACATCTTTTCTTTGCAACTTTTTGTCTAACCCGCGATATTATTTAACTTGTTCCATTTAATTTAAAAAAAAAAAACTAACTTTACCAAGACAGTTATCAGAACAGAGTAATGTGGTTAAAATTTCGCATTATCATTCGTTGTCTAGTCTAGAGCTCAGACCACGTGAAATGCAGCGTCTGTAGAAACTTTCTTTACCTAAAGGTTTGGAGTATGTGGCGACAACTATAATTGCCAATAGATATTATCAGAGGGCATTTCACGCTATCGGTGACGGTTATTGTAATCCTATACATATGTTTAGGTACATACTATCCAGTCTGCGATTGAAAACGAAGCCAGATGCTAGTATTAGCGATTTAAGACATAACGCAACAAAAAATTTCGAAAAAAAAAGAGTGATTTTTTTGTATTTTTTTACATATCGTCGTGTTTTCGTGGTAAGCAAATAGTTTATCCTAAAATTATAATGTTAATCCTTTGATATTTTAAAGATGCAATGATACGCAAAGGTTTAAATTATTATTATTATAACACAAACTATATATTTACTACCAAAATAAAATGATACTTAAAAAATAAAATCGCCGCTTTTATTTTTTTCATAAAGTTATAGTTAAACCTACCAGGCTTCGTTTTCGGTCGTAGTCTGGATATACCCTGTACAAGTACGACTTGGAAAAAATAATTCATAAAGTCGCTGTTTTTGATTAAGTTTCTTCATTTGTTTTTCTCTAGTAATTTACTTTTTGCAAACGCATTAAAATTAATTATTTTATTAAAATGGATATTTCGAAATTCGTGTTACACTAGCGCATACAGAAAAACTATGTACCTACCGTAATTGTTGTCATTTGTAATAAAAAAAACTGTAATTAAAACAAACCAAGTTTAGGTACAATTTATAACTGTTTTAATGACACATTCCAGTAATTATTTAGTTATAATTCCTTTTTGTGCCTTTGTATATGAAAAGTTAAATAACGACCGATGACTATTATTCCGGCAACTTGGTCACGATGGAAGACAATTTTGTGATTATTTATTCTGCGGGTTCCACCTTTTATAAGTCGCGTTAGAAAACAAACAATTAAATTTAACACCTTTTCGTGTCTTATAAATTTATCGATTTATACTAGACTTGCAACGAAAATTCGGTTACTATTCGGTATTCGGCCTATTCGGCTGCTTTTATTATATTCGGCCGAATACCGAATATCTACATATTATTCGGCAGAATACCGAATACTTAAATAATATATTTTGTCATAGAGAAATAATTGGTAAAATGAAAAATTAAAATCGATTGATTACGTATATATTCATATTTTCATTTCTGTTATACTCATTTAAGTAGTCATTGGTACATAACACAGGGTGCACACGGGTACACATTGAAGCGAGAGGAAAGTTATGTTACTTCGTAGGCGTGGCAGAGACAGAAATAGAATGTACCCTTCATTTTGTTACAAACATTTTGTTTGCAATGTCCCCTCTAGATATTTCCTCAATGCGTCTGTACAAGTTTTTGGCGCTTAAATCCAGCCGAATACTTTTGCCTAATATTCGGCTATTCGGTTAGGGGCCTCGCCGAATAAGTCCGAATCAGTGTAAGCAGAGAATGTACAATGTACAATGTATCAGCCCATATACGTCCCACTGCAGGGCACGGGCCTCCTCTACAATCGACAGTACGATTGAGAGTGGTTAGGCCATATAGTCCACCACGCTGGCCAAGAAGCAGAGAATAATGTAGCATTATTAATTAAATTAATGATATTAATAAATATAGCCAATTGTTTATCAATTGGCTATATTTTAAACAAGACAAACATTTCATCATAATATTTAATTGAAGTGTTTCGTTTTTGTTTCATTATAGTATAATCGGAGTTGGAAACCAATGAATTATAATTTAATGAATATTAAGGTTAAATTTCCAAATCAATATTAATATGTTTTGTTCTAGAAATTACTTAATTGAAAGCAAAAAACGAAAGAGATAAAAGGATTCTGTAGCATTTCATTTTTTTACCTACAATAGGTCAGTATTTTCGGAACGAGCAATTTATTGATGAAAATGCGAGTAAATAGAGTCTGAGAAATGAATAAATGGACGAAACTAATAATTCCATAATAGCAAATTCTGGCGATAGTGAATATTCAGACTCAAGACAACCACAACCAAGTACGAGCAAAAATGAAATTGACCCATATTAATAGGAGTGGAAAATAATAAATCTCCATATGTTACAGATACGTGTAATATAAAAAAAATGACATGTGAAACGATTTGTGGTTGTTTTAAGGTCACTGTAAACCCAATGGACCCGTCTGAAGAGACAGTGACAGTAAATAATAAAATAAATAAATAAAATAACAAAACAACGCCCCTCGTTTCGCTGACGATATAGTCTTGATGGCGGAATCGCTGGAGGAGCTGCAATAGTTGCTTTAGGGCCTGGCTTCAGGCTCACAGCGAATAGGTCTTAAAAATTTACTTCGACAAAACTAAAGTAATGATCAATCAGCACCTTGATCCAAGACCTATCGCTGTATGTAGCCACCAGCTCGAAGTAGTTTCCGTATATACCTACCTGGTGCAGACCGTTTAACTAGAGCTACGAGGAGGATCCAACTGGGCTAGGCAGCATTTAAGAAACTATGTCGAGTCTTGTCGTCACCTTTACAGCAAAGCTTGAAAACGAAAGACTTCAACCAGTGCGTCCTACCTGTCATCACCTACGGTGCTTGACACTCACAGTACGACTGGGTCACTAGTTTAGCTTCGCTCTGCGAACTATGGACCGTACTATGCTCGGTGTCTCTTTGAAGGATCTATAATGAGCTTATCCAACATAGAACCAACGTTATAGACATAGCAAACAGGGTAAGCAAGCTGAAGTGGCAGTGCGCTGGCTACATTTGTCGAAGAACCCATTGGAGTAAACGTGTTCTTGAGAGTTGAGTGGAGACCGCGTCTCGGCTAACGTAGTGTAGGACGCCCTCCAGCTAGGTGGAGTGATGATTTGCAAAAGGTCGCTGCCAGGTGCTGGATGCGACAACATGACGGTGCTGACAACGGGTGAAATGGCGAAATTCGGAGGAGGGTTATGTCAGCAATGAACAACAAAATGATGATGATGAATAAACAACATTTTGAGTTGAGGGTTACGACGACTGGAAACAAATTGTAAATTATACGAAAGAGAGACATGAAACAATGAAAATTCACTCGGATTCTTGTCTTTAATGAACACTGGCGATTACATTGGACATCAGATGAGGAGCAACAATCCATATATAAAAAGAAATTTTTTTCGACGCCAAGAATTTACTCCTCGAAGTTACTAATTTACTTTTTCGTAGCCATAGACAAAGTGCAGATGGCAGTAATAAAGGAAGATTTTTGAGTATTGTTGAATTACTAGCTGAATGTGATCGTTATTTAGTGGAATTTTTAAATAAGTCAAATGGCCACTTAAAATACTTCAATCCAAAAATACAAAATGAGCTAATGTGCTGTTTTAGGCCAAAATTTCCTCCATTATACATACTCAAGATTTTTCTAAAACAGACCAATTATGTGTGTGATAAAGAGCAATGAAAATGGAATTCCAAAAGCACTCTAATCGTCATTAGAGAAACCTTTTAAGATTTCATGAAATTATTTATGTTTGAAATCCGATGAGAAATATGAAGTCATATCATAAAAAAGATTCTGTACTGTACTGTATCAGCCCATATAGGTCCCACAGCAGGGCACGGGCCTCCTCTACAATCGAAACTACGATTGAGAGAGACCATAAAGTCCACCACGCTGGCCTAGTGCGGGCTGGCGGGCTTAACGTATGTACCATACAAACTCTGAAAAGTCAGAGGCATGCTCTGGGATTCGAAACCGAGACCACCATGAACATGTTGTTGGCCGCGTCTGGTCCGATTACCAACAGGCCACCACGCACTTAAATATATTCATAAAAACGAAATTACAATGTTAAGTTTTTTTTTACATTTATGAAGGGTCCCATTTGATGAACTTTGCCACGGGCCCCCGATCGGGTAGTTACGCCACTAGACTCTGACTACAATGTCTTATACCTTTTCTTCGGTTCTTCGGCAATGCAAACTACTATACTTAGTAGTGATAAAAGTCGATTAAAAGAGGTTCCTTGGGGATGCTGGACCCGAACCCGTGACCGATGTGGTCGCCTGTAACGCCCCTCGCCCACGGCGACTTTTTGTAGCGATGCAGTCGCGCGTTTAGCAAATGCGCGACAGCATCTTTTCTAACGCATGTTAGTCGCATTTGCAACGCGCTACAATAGCGATGCCAATACGCTACTGCATTGCGACTGTATCGATACAAACGCGCGACCGCGTCGGACGACATCGGAGAGTGAACAGAGGGGGGAGGAAATGCATCCAATATTGATGCTGCTTCCGTTGCCTACGCTTCGGCTGCTTACGTAAAAACAGCACCAAAGACAACGTGACTAATGTTGCCTCAACGGAGTCCATCTTGCAACTGTACTAATCCAAAGTATTTTTGTGTCGTAACTGCATCAACCGAATCGCGTTTTATAAAGCGACTGAATCTGGTACCGTGGGCGACGGCACATAGCTAGCGACCGCTTCGCGTCTGTATCGATGCTACGCGCGACAGCATCGCGACTGCATCGCTACAAAAAGTCGCCGTGGGCGAGGGGCCTAACGTAAGTGGTGCCTGAACGAAACTATAGGGCGCAGCCCCTCCGAACCCGTCTTTACATCATATTCGTCTCAGAATTGGAGTATTCTTTATGGATAGATATGCACTGTGGACGTTATAATATTCAGCGGAAGTTACCTTTCACATTAGTATTAATTTGATATGTTACGGGATTTCAGTCAGTTTCAGTTTAGTCAATTGCTATTAAAGACTTGCTTATACTCCTTCTTTTTTAGATTTAAAATATCAATGAACAAGTCGATTTCAGTACCTACTAGTATTGCAATAAATAGTAATAGCAATCACAAATAGCAAGCGAAGTCTACAATAACATCTCACAAGTTATATAAATAAGCAAAATTTTGCGATTTGTGATTGTGATTCACAAAGCCGATCGGCTAATATTTTTATACGATGTCGTGTAATCTATGAAGGAGTGAGGTATTATTTAATTTGTATTATGTTGATAGACGGAAAATAAATCAGACTACAATATCTAATATTGAAAGTTAATTTTAGTTTGTGTACTATTTTACAAATTTATATGCACAGGATTTTCAAGATTTTCCGCTGTGTATGAGGTATTAAAATGTTTATTATTGGAAAGGCACATATATGCAATTATTATAATCAAATTATGATTTTTTTACGTTAATAGCTTCAGTGCTTTTGATTTTTCATACAACAATTCATTATTTCACCCCCATGATACAGTTCTTCCATAAGCGTTGCACATAATTATTTTTGGTTTGTACAGAGTTTTTTATCGTCTTCTGTTTTAAGAAAATGAATAGGTACTTAGAACAAATCGTATTGGATTTTATAGGAATCCAGTTGTCTCTACCTGTTGCCTTTATCGACTCACCCATGGAAACCTATAAACGAATGAGTTGCTATATTATAAAGTTTATTCAGACACAAACATAATGTGGTTCTCAAGTTAACGGAGTTATGACATTAGAACATAAGCATAGGTCGTCAACGTTAACAAACGTTACTAGTACTACCATTTAAAATTACTAAAGGATTTGATTTAATTGTGTTTGTTTAATGTCTATGAAAACTGATTTACGGGTATACACGAAATCTATAACTACATCGATACAGTACTATGTACATACATAACTACAACACTGCGTGACGTGTGACAAATTTCGGAGTTGACATAACAATGAGTCGTATGCATTGCGTAGGAACTTGACATTCGCGTACATTGTATGTACTGTGATGTACGCGTAATCAGCAATGTATATTTTTGATTTGTCGTCTATCATATTATCGAATTCTTCAAAATGTCGTAATTAATAACTGCATTTTTTGGAAATAAAGGTGAAAAGCAATAAAATCGGGTGTAATAGTCGTATGAAATTCTTCCTCTATTGATATTCGACGCTTTAGTATTGGAACTGCAAGATAAAATAGCACAAATCTGCATTTTTACTCTATTTCGCCGGAGCACCACGCTTCAAGGTATTTCGACGACGATAATTTGACAAATCATCCGTTCCGCGGCAGTGATGCTTTTTTGCACCACCTTGCGACGCGTCAAACGCTTTCCCTTCTAACCATATAACCATATTCATCTGTTCTGTGGTGATGTGTTTAAAATAGCAATAATTCCCATTACTAGAACCTACTACCGCATGCCTTTCAACGTCTATGTGATAGGTAAGCTTATGCTAGCGTATATAAAAGGAGAATAAATATAGTGAAAAATATAGTATCGACGGAGTAAAATGGTATAATACCAAGTACCAACGGGTATAATTATAAACTGACCAACAGCCTCGGTGGCGTAGTTGTACGGTTACAAAGCTGAGGTCTCAGGTTCGAATCCCGGGTCGAGCAACATTGGATTTTTCTATTCATTATCCCGGGCTCATAATGAAGTCAGGAATTTGTGCCCAATATGGCGAAAGGATCGCCGCCACATCGTGGGACGGAACATACAAGGAAAAATGTGGGTGACCTGGTAGCACCTCTGCCTACTCCTTTTGGGAAAAAGGCGTAAGTTTATATATGTACGTATAATCAATACCCAATAAAATACAAAATACTGCATCAACATAATATATATTTAGTAAACATAAAGTATATTCAAATAACATTGTTATAAGCAAACAAAACGTAGGTCATTAGCCATTACAATAGGACAAAATATGTGTATTTTCACCAAGGTGATGATTGCCATTCATTGGAACGAGCTAAACTGGAGCCTGCCCAACTATTTGAAGAACTGCCGGAACCGGGCCAGCCTCCCGAATTGGTTGACCATCCATTAGATTTGTAGGTATTTGCGCCGAACGTAGAACCGGAATTTCGACCATGCGCGTCCCAACCGGTGCCAGCTGGAGAGCTCCTGCTTCTGGCTGATCCGCCGTAGGTTCGGCTCCATCCATTTGACCTGGCACCATATTCCTCTTGCCCTAAACCAGATCCAGAATTGGACCAACCAAAAGATCGACCCCCGCCAATGGATGGTTGCCCAAAACCGCTACTGCTTTGCCAGCCACTACCACCTAAAATAAAATATTTAAACGAGTGCCATTTTATGCATAATTTTAATAAGTAAGCACTTAATGGATCAGTCAGTTCTGGTAGTTAGATTGCTCATAATCTAATAATAATATATGTACTTATTTCATATAAAACATCCATCAAATAAAAATAACATTTATAACAATCTAAAATCTATAAAAATTGGTGCCTATACTCGTAGTAGGGACTAATCACCGCAAATATTTGAATGCCATCCATTGTGACTTCAGACACAATGCAACAAAAAATTTCGCGAACAAAAGCGACGATTTTTTAAGTACTCACGATGGGTATCATCATCATCATATACATCGTGTTTGGCAGGAGAATACGAGTATATTAGTTTTTGCTAAAGTAATAATTTTAAACCATTACATATCATTGCGTCATTAAATATAAATGGGTGTAAATTATTATTTTAGGAAAAACTACGTATTATACCACCCAAACACGACTATAAAAAATTACAAAATAATATCATCGCTTTTTTGCGAAAATTATAGTGGCATCGTGTCTAAAGTCACTAAAACTACCGCCTGACTTCGTTATCGGTCGGAGTCTAGATATAACCAAAATATACAACATAACAAAAAAAAAAAAAACTTAAAATGAAAAGTGTTCAATGTTGTTTGTTACCTGGAGAACGTGTATCTCGACTGGCCATTGCTACTCCAGCAACGGTGAGTAGAATCAATAAACTCCTGACCTACCGTAAAATAACAAAATTATATTAATATTGACTTTCCCTTATTTACTAATCGAGCTGTGCACCCAAATATAATTTACTTTGGTTCGGTAACCCTTTAATTTAATTTTATAATTAAAACCATACACATTTTAGCATTAGTTACACCATAAATGCATAACACTTAATAAGTGTTTCAAACTTTTTTAACAATAGAAACTATTTTAATGAAATGAAATCCTTTTTAGGGTTCCCTAAATTTAAATCAGGTTTTTGGCTTCCAGGAGTGTCATTTCTCTGAGTGTTTGGACTGAGCAGTCTTCAATTCTCACTAGAATTGAAGAATTGAAGGGTAATTGTGAGGTGTAGAGCCCTAGGTGCGCCAGTTCGTTTGGAACTTCACCATTTTACCAGCACCACAAGGGATCCACAATGCGCTTTAATGGTAAATTCAGTGCAATCCATAGTATAAACTTACGTGTCTACTTATTTCATTCGACACATTAAGGCGGTCGGCTCGAAACCGAATACACAGGGTACCCCAAAGCACATCATTATAACCAGTCATCATCATCATCATCATATCAGCCACAGGAAGTCCACTGCTGAACATAGGCCTCCCCCAAGGATCTCCACAACGACCTGTTGAAAGCGGCCTGCATCCAGCGACTTCCTGCAACCTTAGCCAGATCTTCCGTCCACTTTGTAGGCGGGCGTCCGACATTTCGCTTGCCTGCACGTGGCCTCCACTAAAGAACCTTTCGGCCCCACGGCCATCGATTCTACGAGCTATGTGCCCGGCCCACTGCCCCTTCAACTGGCCAATCCTATGGGCTATGTCGGTAACCTTTGTTCTCCTACGGATCTCCTCATTTCTGATTCGATATCGTAGGGAAACACCGACCAGTGAGTGAGTTTTTATGACCAGTGTTCCAACTTATTTTGTCAAACCTGTCATATAGAGCGTGCATGAAGAAGGCTAAGCATAATTACGCTATGAATATAGTATTTAAAGTCTAGTCTAGATATTTAGAGTTTACATGAATAACAGGTTTATTTGTAAAAATATAGCAAAAAATACGTTTTTTTTATAAACTGAAAATCAAATAATAAAAAAATATAAATCCCGTAAAAACTTACTCGCAACATGTTGGGTCGCTATGTTTGAATGGAAATGGACCAGAGCAATGCTATTTATACCAAATCTAATCCTGTTCACAAAGTTTTTATAGGGTATCATATTTGAATGTCGACATGGCAATAAGGGCAGACAATGGTGTAATGTTTATATGTCACGAGTGTGCTATTAATTATCCCATTTGAATCATCGCCTCAAGGGCAAGAAATGACTTGGGGGGCATTATGCGATAATGAGCTCAAGACTTTATTATTCCGCAAAATTAAAACCTAAACTGTTACCTACATATTAAGTTAGAATAATTTTACATAATAATATTATACAACATGTAACAGATTTAAATGTAAAAGCGGAAAGTAGTACGTTCAGAATCAGCTACTGAACCGATATCAACATTTTTTTTGGTAGGTATTTTTTTTCAAAATAATTAGTTAAGACCAAGTAAATTACAGACACTCTTTCATTTACTACTCCGAACAAACGAAATTGAAACGTAACTCCAGGACATAAGATCATTTTTAAATGAATCACTAAACGAATACTCTAATAAACTAAATAATGAACAAAAATGAACTTTATTTCAATAATCATAAAGTTTATTTAAGCAATCTATCATTAATCAAACGCACACAACGATAGGCCTCAATAAACGTAATAATCTACCAAAATAAATAACTATCATATTCTCTTTTCCACATATTTCACTACAACTAGATAGAGCAGGATGCAGCTATTGTTTAATGCAATTTGATCCATCCGACAAACGATGGCGCGCGCGGCGCGGCGGTACATCAAAAGGTTTGGCAACCGGTATAGGGATGCGCCGCGAAAAAAATTACTCCCGGTATTTGCAAGACCGGGCGATCCAAATCCCGCGCAATACATGCACTTAAATGAAACGAATTAAATAGTAACAAAATCACTATGAAATGAAACAACAAGTAGGTATTTCTATGAAAAATAATTTCACGGAACGTTAAAATGGTGATTAAATTCGGTTTGTAAATTTGCTACAATGTATGCGGAATCCCGGTGTGTCTAATATCCCGTTATTGCAATCCCTAAATGGGCACCGACTATGTGAAAAAAATCCAGTCGTGCACCGCAGTTATCTGTGTCTACTTGTGTTTAAGTGTTTAGTAGATATTTCGATAACTTTCGCGTGCGATGTCTTTTCGGTATTTGAATATTGAATACACTGAAATGGTGAGAACTTTGGCACAGTGTGGTGAATGGTGATAATGTATCATTGGCATGCAGGACATTTAACAACAGGCACCAGTGTAGTGTCCGACAGTATCTCGATGCTGAGTTCGGAGAGCGCTGGATAGGTCGCGGCGAACCTGTGCAATGGCCTCCTAGGTCACCCGACTTGACGCCTCTTGACTTTTTTTGTGGGGACGTAATAAATCTCTGGTATAACTAGACTACTAAAAAGTAGAATAGTGGCAGCCTTCCTAAAAGTGAAGAGTGACACTGAAGTTTTACATAAATTACGTGAACAATTACGCAAATGTGCATCAAAGTGTATCAAGGTGGTGGACATTTCGAACATATTTTAAAAAGAAATCGCCGCATGCATACATCATACATCGCCGAGTGCCATGTAACACGTAAGTTAATTTTGTTGTATTTTTTGTGTTGTGATTCCCAATCTAGTCTTCGTTGTTAGATATTGCGTTATCTAATTATCTTATTCATTAGTAATTCAAAATAAATGACGCTCGTATCCTACCCGCCTGTAGGAACGAAGTTTAGCGGAAGTGAAATTAATAATATTTTATAGCCGATTCATGCAAAATATTGTCTTACGTTTGGTTCGTACGCATTATATCTAGTAAGTAAAATATTTAGATTTTATAGCTAAAACACAAAATGTTATGCTTACAGATTAAATTAATAATAATTTGTTTACCGAACCACCCAGTAATCAGTTACGTACGTAATTTGTATTTCGTTTATAGTCAGCTGTTTCTGCCGGCGCGGCGCGGCGCGTCGCAGCGTTCGGCGTTAGGTACTCGTGTGAATAGGTCTTGTGTAAATGTGTGCGTGTCCGCGAGCGTGTGTAGTAGTACTCTCTTATTTGTAACTCGTGAGGTGACCATGTTAAGTGCCTACATTTGGTATAACTAATTTCATAAATAAAAGATTTTGTAATTATGGTAGTACGATTTCAATGCATAAACTATGATTGCAATAATATTTTAAAGTTGGGGTGTCTGAGGTTGTGAATTAATCCTGTTACACGTTGTATATAGAATTTCATTTAATAAAAATTTTGAACTGACATAGTAATATGAAATCAAAATGAATGAAAACGTAACTATAGACTATAGAGTTACATTAGACACTAGACAGCCTCCGTGGCGCGGGCGGATAGACACCATCTGTGAAATGAGAGGACGCGGGTTCGATCCCCGCACCGAGCTAAATGTTTGTGCGGCCCACAAATATTTATTTAGGGTCTGAGTGTTTGTGAGACCGAAAAGTCTCTCGTAGTTCCTGATACCCACAACACAAGACTCGATCTTAATATGGGGTCAGGACTATGTACATATGTGACTGTTGGGTGTTATTTATTTACTTTACATACATACCTACATTGGTATATTTTATATAAAAAAGTGTGTGATGGCCCGTTGATAAACGGACCAGACGTGACTGCCTAAATGTTCACGCACATCGCGGGTTCAAGTTGCAGGGCACACCTCTGACTTTTTATTTTTATGTATTTATTGATATTCAATCACCACGCATTATATGATTTCTGTATCTGTATCAGCCCATATACGTCCCACTGCAGGGCACGGGCCTACTCTACAATCGAGAATACGATTGAGAGTGGTTAGGCCATATAGTCTACCACGCTGGCCTAGTGCGGGTTGGCGGACTTACATACCATAGAAATTCTTATGAATCCCTATGGTATGCAGGTTTCCTCACGATGTTTTCCTTCACCGTTTTAGTGCGTGGTGATTGACTATCAATACACACATGACTCCGAGAATGATTTAATGTTCTTAATATGCTATTACCTAATATTAATACTATGGCTTCTACTATTGGCAAAAAATGATACTTAATTAGTTTTAAACCATACTTGTGAAAAAAGTTTTATGCTCATCAGGTCAATTAGGAAATAGGACAATGTTGATGACAAGTGAATATTAAAATATAATAAACCATTAAAATTCGAAAATTAAATTGTGATAATTTAAAGGTAAAGCATTTTTAATCGACTCCAAAACAAGAGAATCTCCTAAATGTTTTCCGTGCCCAACAGGGTCCACATTGTACATACTATTACAATCGTAATCTCTATATAACATGTGATGTGCAATAAAGATATTGAGTATTAAGTATTATAAAGGTGAAGGAAAACATCGTGAAACTTGTATAAAGTCCGCCACCCGCACTAGGCCAGCATGGTGAACTATATGGCCTGACCCCTCCTGATTCTCTCAATATGCACGAGACTCCAAAATAAGTCAAAATATTTTTTTTTTGTAATCTTTACTGATTTATAGAAATATACCTTAAAGATATTATTTAAATTTGTCAACTCTAAATCGGTAAAATAAATACTTAAAAAATGACTTTTCATATTTGCCGCGCAATTTTTTCGAAACGCTTGTAATGGGAAGTGACGACAATGTTCACGATTATATGAAGTTTTTGCTTGTTGAGTGTATTGTGTTGCGTTTGTTTATGAGTTATTTTGTGCTATTTTTATATTATTAAATAAAATGGATTATTTTGTCACGAAATACAGTTCTGTTGCAATTAATGAAAGAAACTTAATGCAAAAAGCCAAAAACTACGTTGTTGATATCGATTACGCTGACGTCACAGCGAGTTCGCGCCAACATGGTGTTTAAATGCTTCGAAACTGATAGCAGTTTTGATTATTTTTTTGTACTTTTTTGATTGATATTTTCAAAGACTTATATTTTTTTCCGATAATGTAATAACATACAGAATTGATTAAAAATATAAAAAAATGACATCCATTCTCCCTATTGTAGAAGAGGCTTGTGTTTTGCAGTGGCACTTATATGGGCCGATATAGTATAGTAATAATGTTTGCTGAAATTTTATTCTCTATCATATTAATAATTAAAAATCAGATGCTTAAATGTTGCGTATTTTTTAAAAAAGAATTCGTTTCTTTAACTATTAAAAGTGTTATTTATTATTTATCGAATAATACGTTACTGTTTGGACTGGATGAAGAGAATATAGAAGGTCTAAGAAAATATAAACCACACTAAAGAACGTAATTCCTGAGCTATAGTATTATAAATAGATAACTATCGATTCCGCAGCATAATAATTAGCTTTGTGGCCATAACTAAACTGATCAGCACCTAACACCAAAACTCTTTGTCAACTGAGATAAATTACAAAGTCGTCTACTATTCCAATTACACGGAAAGAGTTTCTCGCATGACATAACTGCCATAGATTATTGTGTCCCGACAAATGTTTACACGATGCAACTTTTACATATTCTTACGATAATCGTATCTACGAGGCGAGGAACTCTCCCCGTGTTAATGAGGCTTATGGAACAGTGGGTACAAATTTCTAGGTATACGTTCAAATCGAAAAGGGAATATTTTCCCGGTGGCTCAAAATTATTGTGGATAATGGCATTACATCTCATGTGTCGCATTTGCTAGAATAATTCATACAATACACACCGGCAGAATAAGGGGAACAAAAATAAAAATCACATTTATTGATTTGATTTAAAAAAAATATATTTTATTTTCGCATTTCAACTTTCTTAAGAAAATAGAGTGTGACAAAAATTTGGTATTTTATCCGTTTTCGCGATAATAACACAATTTCAAGAATTTGAAGGCATTTTCCTGTTATGAGCCTTGGTAACGAGCATTGGTAGAAAATCGAGTTTAACTCAATATTAAGCGATGATGAGTAAGTTTATTGTCTAAAATATATGAGATATTTAACTGGAGCTGAAATTCCTAGAACGTATTCCTAGTAAGGACGAATGAAGGTCACGCCTGCTTTTTAGCTTCGATAATTATTTTTTCGTGATAAACCACATTGTATAATGCTATAACAAGATAACATCCAACCAGAGGAAGCGGTAACAATAAAAAAAAACAAAGCCTTGGATCACCATTTTATAGGGATGAAATCTTTTCAAAATCATCGTCAAATTGCTATACCGAATAAAACTGTTATAGAAGACGTCTGTAGAGCACTTATTGGTCGATGTAAATGATGGATTGAACAAGAAGATATTCTTATATAAATCCAATGGATCACATATGGGTCATGGCGTAAAGAAGTATAAATTAAAGATATTTGGCACCCAGGAACGTCAAAGAAATAATGTAGGCCTTTGTCAAAGAGGGATGGACGTTGTACCGATTACTTATAAGTTGTATCATTAGAAACGTGAAGTCATATCTGCAAACACATCAGAATATGCAGAAGTATTTACCAGTAGCTCCTTTTATTTTTTTCCGCATCTCTTGTAATTACGAGATGATTTTGAACCAACAAAAGTGCGTGTTTGACTCTTTTAGGCCTGAAACTGAGTTAAGCGTGCGCCCGCGACGGGCAACCGTCGCGCGTCTCCTTGCGTGGACACGCGGGCGGGCTCCGTGAGAACGCGACGGTCCTCGTCACGGGTACCCGCCGCGGAGACCGGATTTACGCAGTGTCGCTAGTTCAATTTTACAGTCAGCAACATAAGTCGCTATACATTCACGAGATTTCGAATTGTCTTATCATCCAAAATAATAATTATTTTCAATATCGTATGCCACTTCTCGGCATAGATGACTTTACTTGGTTATATTTTACGACTACAGAGTACGTACAACTTTTAATTCATAAAAAAGTTATCAAAAAATGTGAAGTGTTCAGAGACTTATGTACAGTCGTGTCGATGGAGAACTTAATATATTATTACACTAGCGGCCCGGCCCGGCTTCGCCTGGGTGCAGATACTTTTTTATTTTACTCCACACCAAATACGTGTTATTTTTCGTATAAGCTCTTGTATACCTAAACATGAATTAGCTATCCTACTGTCCTGCTCAATTCCGTCCCATCCCGTCTGTTCATTCACTTCCCGATACGTCGCGTCCTTTCTCTTAATTAACCATCCCGTCTTATACCGTGCATTTACATTTCGTCCTATTAAATCTGTCAGCTATCCCAGTCTTCTCCCCTACCTCCCAGTCTATTATATCCAGTTTCTCTCTACTTTCTAAACACTTTATCAATTTTGATTATCCATGCAATATCCCATCCCTTATTTCACCCCCACTATGCTGTTTTTCCAAAAATATTACGCCATTTCTCTTGTTAGTAATAAAGAGATGAAATATTAATTTTCGTAGAAATGCACTCACACACACACACAATTAACGTAGAAACAATTATATTTAACTGGTTTTTCAAGACACAGGCAACGCCTAATTTGAGAATCCCTGCAATATTCTCCATAATTATATAAAATTTTTATTTTATTCAGTTCAGTTCAGTTTTTATTTTTATGTGTTATTTTATTAAAGATTTTTCATTTTCAAGTGAAATTCTATCTTGAAAAGAAGTAAAACTTAATACATGTGAATATTATTTATTTAATTGTCCTATATTTATGTAGCATCATAATATACTCTTTAGTTTACAATAAATTCCTGAACGTATGCATAAATATTTGACAATCAATTTAAATGTCAACCACTTTTCATTACTGTCATTAATTTACATCTTTAAAATCTAAAATACGCCATAAATGGAATATTGTGGCTATGTGTTGTCGATTCGAAACCTTTATTTAAATACGTTATTTAATTTTAGGGAAGAGTTACCGTATCGACGCTATGAACATTAAATCTTTGACAGTTACAAACCCATGAACATTTTGTATGGCAAAATGTTTTTTCCTTTTTTTTATACTTTCGTCAATTCAATCGAGATAAAAACTATGCCACCTTTAAGTTGGAACAAATAACACATATCTACAAAATTTCATTATAATCAGTTGAGTGGTTTAGGAGTCCATCGCGGACAAACAACGTGCACGTGAAATATATATATTAAGATCATCGATATCAATGTTACACTAGATAAGACGTTCTTTGTAACAAACGTGTCCCACCCAAGTGCGGTGCATGCACCGCACACGAATCAGTCTGCCGCGTGACAGCCGCGCAATAGTACGCCTCTTTGTTTATATTTATAAGTTATTTATTTTGACTTTTCCCCGTCAAACCGACAGCGAAATTTTCTGAAGTTACAATATAATTAGAATACAACGTAAGTGATATAATATTGCAGAATAATGCCGATAATACAGATCTTTTATTTATTAATGGATTAAATATATTTTAGAACTCGTTGAAATACAAGGTGAGCTCCTTAATCGTATATCTCATTTTCGCGCATAAAAGTTGCCCGTCGAGTGAGAGAGACGAACTATATAAGATATAGATTATTCAAGGGACATTCATATCAGAGGACCAAATAGGCATAAACTATTCGAATACATTACAAATACAAATATGTTGGAAGAATGTAGTTGCAAATTGATTTCTGTATTTTATTTTAATCATATGTTGTTAATTAATAACTCAAAATATATGTGTTGTATGTATGTTTGAAACAGTGGATAGTATTAAGACCCCATTTCTTAATATGAATTACTTAATGGACTATTCGAAACCATTGTTATTAAAGACTAATATCATTTAAAATTGTTTTATATTCTTCCGCGTCGGTTATGAGAAAAGGAGAACTCTATAATATTTGTCCAGAATTATTGGAATAAATAAGTGGCTACCATGAGAACATACCTATATTTTTTCAATTCATTTTCGATATAAAGATTTCAGATATTCCAAATGCGGTAGTCATTTTTGTAAACTTCTGGCGTACCCTTCCTTTTGTCTATTAGTCTCGAAGAAAGTTTTTTTTTTTGCATTGAATGGCGAGACGAACATGCCGTTCACCTGATGGTAAGCGATGCGACCGCTCATGAACAGAAGCAAAACCAAACAACACCTTGAATTACAAAGCAATGCTTGGCATTCCACTGCGCTCGCCATCCTGAGACATAAGATGTTAAGTCTCAATATGTCCAGTAGTTACTCTGGCTACAATGTCCTTCCATCCGAAACACAACAGTGCATTAAAACTGCTGTTTGACGGGAGAAATAGACATTGCGGTGGTACCAGCCCAGGCAGCCTCTCACATATGTTAAAAATTCATAAATGTTATTATAATAAATGTCAGACTGATTGTACACTGATTGACTGATTGTCAGACTTGTATACTTGTAAGAGTATTTAATTTCATTTACATCATTTCCATGAATTATTCACGTAAATAAAAAAAAAACATTACAAAAAATATTATTGCTATGACGGTATTAGGCAGTATCTTAGGAAAAGCTATTATTGACATGAACTGTCTTGTCTGTCTAATAATCTTTGATCATAATTTGTAATATTCTAGTAAACGTACTAGATGTCGCTACTGAGCTTTTGACAAATACGGGACAAATAGTTTCTATGACGCGCCTCGTCTATCGGTAGAATATACGTCAATGATTAAGATAGCAAAACGACAAATAGCAAAAAAAAAAAAACGACAGCCAGTAAGCCCGTTTATTGTTTGGTGGTTATAAGTGTAGGTATTAGAATGAGCACTAACTTTCAGGAATTAACTATTGTATATTTTGTAAATTAACACTTAATACATTCACAGACAGAGTAAAATTATAACTATGCGATTCGGGGCGAGATGTGCTCGTGACGAGAGATGGCAGACTGTCTTTCTTTCATCCAAATAAACCGACCCTTTTATAGGACTACCCGAATGAGGATCGGTGGGAATAAATCTTCCAGAAAATATATTTAAGCCATAAAATAGGGTCTATCCTTTCAACTAAAAATTAAGGTCGGCCCAAACATCTGGGCTATTGTCCAAACAGAAAGGTTTACCCAAACATGTGTACTATTGTCTGAAAAACATAAATTTGTTGCAAAGGATTACCGCCACTAAAGTACTTAACTATAATAATACAGTTTTATTGCCCCGGCATGAACGGGTCATTACAATTAGGAAACAATAATTTAGAACAGCATCTTTTTAACTAATACTATACAATAAGGTACACAAAAATTCTTACTTAAATAAAACGACTCGCAGATGTTTTATGGTTAAACACCTGCAGTCATATTTTAAAATGAAATGCGTGTTTAAATAATGTTCAAATTACAACTAATAAGCGTGTTATTTTAAAAGCTAAATATAAGTTGGCGTATTGCAACCGCCACAGCACCCCCCTACCAGTGAATGACAGTTCACGAAAATCCACTTTGGAAATAGTCCGGGAAGCGGACGCGCCTTCCGGACCTTGTTCGCTGGTGTGCATCTGTTTCGTGATGTACATCTTCAGTGTCTTGAGTTGTCCGTTGCCTTGGTGCTTGATGTTCGTCGTCAGCTGAAGTGTTTTCAGGGTCAGCTAACACATAGGCTGGTTTAAGACGGTCAATGGAAATTGTAACGTCACGACCGCGGACGTTAACAACAAACGTCATCTCCCCTCGCATGACAACCTTGAAAGGGCCCTCGTAAGGACTCCGCAGGGGCACTTTTGGACCCTCGCGGCGCACGAAGACTTGGTCAGTGGTGCTGAGGTCTTTAAAAATGAAAGTTCTTTTCTCGCCATGCCGAGATACTGAAGTTGGTCGCAGCTCTTGAAAGTGTTGCCGTAGCTGTTTCACAAAGTCCGTTGCACTATTGCTGTCGGTGATTGTCGTCTGTTGCACCAAAAACTCTCCTGGAATCCGCAGTGGCTGACCATATACCATCTCGGTGACCGTAGCCTCTAAATCTTCCTTCCAAGCAGCTTGGATGCCCAGCAGCAGCAACCAACGGTAGGGAGAATTTCAGTCCATCGTGTATCCTGATGACATTTTATAGCCGCCTTCAGCTGACGATGAAAACGTTCCACCATACCGTTGGACGCCGGATGATAAGCCGTAGTCTTGAAATGCGTCGTGCCTGCCAGTTGATTGAGGTGCCTGAATAGGTGCGACTCGAACTGTCTACCACGGTCAGATGTGATCCTTAATGGTGTGCCAAAGCGTGAGATCCAATGGTTGTAGAATGCTTTAGCCACCGTTGTTGCTTCCTGGTCTTGGAGTGGTATTGCTTCTGGCCAACGAGTGAAACGATCTATCATTGTGAGACAGTACCTGTAACCTTCAGATATAGACATTACGATTATGTCTATATGGATATGCTCAAATCTGGATGTCGGTGGAGAAAATGATCCAACAGGGGCAGATACATGTCTTGAGATCTTCGCACGTTGACAATCGATGCAGCTGCGAGCCCATTTTCTGCAATCGGAGTTTATTGACGGCCAAATATAACGCTGGGTCATAAGTTTGACCGTAGCATTGATTCCGGGATGCGAAAGTCGATGGACGGTGTTGAATGCAATTCTCCTAAACGGCGTGGTGATGAATGGTCGAACAGCTTGTGTAGATACGTCACAGGTTACGGGGATGTCCGTGCCTGGAATCAGTATACGTTTCAATTGCAAAGACGTATTTTCTTTTAGCAATTTTCGAAGTTCTTCGTCGTCCGCCTGCGAGTCAGCGAGTGCCTTGAAGTCTAGAGTTGTTTCGAGCTCTTCTACGCGAGACAATGCATGAGCGACAGGGTTATCTTTTCCAGCAATGTGACGAATATCCGTTGAAAACTGGCTGATGAAATCTAAGTGTCGAAATTGGCGTGGTGAGCATTGGTCTGTTTTCTTCCGAAATGCGAAGGTAATGGGCTTATGATCAGTATAAATAGTGAACTTTCTCGCTTCTATCATGTGTCTGAAGTGTTTAACAGCAAGATATATAGCTAGGAGTTCGCGGTCATAAGCTGCATATTTCTGCTCGGTGGGGCTCAATTTCTTCGAGAAGAAGCCCAGCGGTTGCCAATGATTATCCACAAACTGCTGCAGCGCTGCGCCGACGGCGTAGTCCGATGCATCACACATTAATGCTAACTGTGCGTCGGGTTTAGGATGAGCAAGCAAGGTAGCCTCCGCGAGACTCTCCTTGCACGCCTCGAAAGCCTTTGTAGTAGCTGGTGTCCAGGGCACAGGAGCATTTCCTTTAAGGTTACCCTGGAGTAGGTCGTTAAGCGGTGCTTGAGTTGCGGCTGCACCTGGTATGAACCTGCGGTAGAAATAAATCATACCGAGAAATCCACGTAGCTTTTTGACTGTGTCTGGTAATTTAAACCGTTGTATATCGACAACTCTGTCTGGAAATGGTCGAGTACCAGTTGCAGTTACCATATATCCCAGGAAACGAACTTCTTTCTGACCAAAAATACACTTGCTGGGGTTGATGATGACGCCATATTTCTTAAGACGATTAAAAACAATTTTCAAATGCTTGAGGTGCTCTTCATGTGATGACGATGCAATTAAAATATCATCAATGCACACGTAACAAAAGTCCAATCCCAGTAGCATTTCGTCCATGAAGCGCTGGAAGGTTTGGGCTGCGTTACGTAATCCAAAAGTCATGTACATAAACTCGAAGAGTCCGAATGGAGTAATGATGGCTGTCTTAGGTATGTCTTCCTCTGCGACTGGTATTTGATGGAATGCTCTTACTAAGTCAAGACTGGAGAAAATGTTCTTCCCGTGCAGTCCTTGTGCAAAATCTTGGATGTGTCGTACCGGGTATTTATCGGGTTCTGTCCGACTATTGAGTGCCCGATAATCTCCACATGGTCTCCACTCATCTCCTTTCTTGGGAACTATGTGTAGTGGAGAAGCCCATGGACTTTATGATGGCCGACAAAATCCTAGTCGCAACATCGCCTCGAATTCACTTTTAGCGGCGGCCAACTTGTCTGGAGCAAGACGACGGGGTTTGTGCGCAACTGGTGGGCCTGGAGTCGTAATGATGTGATGTCTTGTGCTGTGGCTTACTGTTTTGGGTGCGCCATCCGGACGAATAATATCTCCGAACTCCTGTAGAAGCTCATGGTATGGTGATGAGCCATTAATGACTTTGATACTTGGTTCCTGACACTGTTATCTCCGCTTTGTAGGTAAGCAGGGTGGAGGAGTCTATCAAACGTCTACGTTGTAGATCTGGTAGGAGTCCATATTATGCCAAAAAATCAGCACCTAAGATTGGCTTGGAGACATCAGCTATTATGAACCTCCAAGTAAAATCTCGTCTTAGGCCAAGGTCCAACGTTAAATTAGCAATTCCATATGTAGCGATCACTGTCCCGTTGGCCGCAGAAAGCTCGTAGTTGGACTTTTTATGCGGGCCTTGGATACGATGACGAGGAAACACGCAGATGTCAGCTCCGGTGTCCACGAGGAATTGGATTTTGCTGGCTCGGTCACAGACGAATAAACGGCGTGATTTCTTAGGGCAGGAGTCGTTAGCCGTCATTAACGACTGCCCGGAGCGTTTCCCGTACCCTTGCTGCATGGTGGAACACATTTTGTTGCCTTCGTATCAAACCGCCAGTGATACCAACACAAATCACGTGGACGTGGACCGCGGCTTCTGGAACGTGAGCGAGATCGTGATCTGTTTCTATCTCGCACTCGCGCACATGAAGTGGGATCGTTGATTTCTCGACGTAGCAAAGCGATCTCGTCCTTTAAACAGACGTACATCTTTTTCATGTCTTCCGATACCGACTCCTCTTGTTTGGTGGAAGTAGGACGAATTCCGGCCTCTGCAATAGCTGGACGCATTGGCAAGTATTCTAATGCTGCATCTGCAACTTCCGCAGCTTTCTCCAACGGTTGGTCCTTAACAGTTGCTAGGATGGGCTGTAAGACCGTTGGCAATCGTCCTTGCCAAAGTGTACGGACAGTAGATTCCGACATATTCTCACCAGCTAGGTTTCGTAGACGTCGAAGAAACTGTGACGGCTTATCATCTCCAAGTTCCTCGCGTTCCAGCAACTGACGTGTTCGCTGACTTTCCGATGTACCACAACGCTTTATCAAAATCGCCTTGAACGTTGTATACGGAGCGTCGTCGGGCGGGCTTAAGATGACATCACGCATTGTGTCTATGATGCTAGTTGGTATCTTCTGTATTATCAGTGCGTATTTTGATTTCTCCGAGTTGATGCGGGCGGCAGCAAACGCAGCTTCTACCATGGCGAACCAAACTTCTAAATCATTCGATTTGCACTCTGGTATATGTGGAGAACACGACGCAACCTCCGGAGCAGATTGTTCGCTAACGCTGCCGGTGTTCATTATACTGCTCACTTTTTCTGATGTGTTATTCAAAAACAATGTCTCTTCCACGGAAAAGTCGCGTACTACAATTTAACTTTAATACACTACAGTCAAATCACTCTTTTTGATTCGGGGTCACCACTTTGGTGGTTATAAGTGTAGGTATTAGAATGAGCACTAACTTTCAGGAATTAACTATTGTATATTTTGTAAATTAACACTTAATACATTCACAGACAGAGTAAAATTATAACTATGCGATTCAGAGCGAGATGTGCTCGTGACGAGAGATGGCAGACTGTCTTTCTTTCATCCAAATAAACCGACCCTTTTATAGGACTACCCGAATGAGGATCGGTGGGGATAAATCTTCCAGAAAATATATTTAAGCCATAAAATAGGGTCTATCCTTTCAACTAAAAATTAAGGCCGGCCCAAACATCTGGGCTATTGTCCAAACAGAAAGGTTTACCCAAACATGTGTACTATTGTCTAAAAAACATAAATTTGTTGCAAAGGATTACCGCCACTAAAGAACTTAACTATAATAATACAGTTTTATTGCCCCGGCATGAACGGGTCATTACAATTAGGAAACAATAATTTAGAACAGCATCTTTTTAACTAATATTATACAATAAGGTACACAAAAATTCTTACTTAAATAAAACGACTCGCAGATGTTTTATGGTTAAACATCTGCAGTCATATTTTAAAATGAAATGCGTGTTTAAATAATGTTCAAATTACAACTAATAAGCGTGTTATTTTAAAAGCTAAATATAAGTTGGCGTATTGCAACCGCTTTAAAAGCTATATCTAAGTTGGCGTATTGAAACCGCCACAATTGAATCTAGGTTATTTTAGGTAGGTATATTAGGTGCGGAGAATTTGTTGTAAAGTTCAGTAAATTAAGAGAAAATGAAAACTCATTTTTAAAAATATTTTAAAGTTTCGATACCGGTCTATGACGAATTATTTTCGAAACTGGAACCATATTTGAAGGTCATCAATTTAAGAGTAAAATCTGTATCAGTCATGTCACTAATGGAAAGGCTGGCAATAACATTGCGGTAAGTCAAAATCTTTATTTTTGCTTTAGTATAATAATAATAATAACGCCCAACAGTCACACGCCCAATAGTCAAGTATATTCATCATCATCATCATCTCAGCCACAGGAAGTCCACTGCTGAACATCGGCCTTTCCCAACGATCTCCACATCGAACTGTTGAAAGCGGCCTGTACCAGCGACTTCCTGCAAACTTAGTCAGATCGTCCGTCCACCTTGTAGGCGGGCGTCCGACATTTCGCCTGCCTGTACATGGCCTCCACTCTAGAACCTTTCGGCCCCAACGGCCATCGGTTCTGCGAGCTATGTGCCCGGCCCACTGCCACTTCAACTTGCTAATCCTTTGGGCTATGTCGGTAACCTTTGTTCTCCTACGGATCTCCTCATTTCTGAGTCGATCTCGTAGGGAAATACCGAGCACAGCCCTCTCCATCGCTCGTTGAGTGACTTTGAGCCTTCTAATGAGGCCCACAGTGAGAGGCCACGTCTCGGTGCCATATGTCATCACCGTCATGTTACCGCTGGCGGACACCGCGCGCTGTACCGCGCGTGCCCCCGTGCGGGTGCACGACGCGCCTCCCCGTGCCGGACGCCCGCGCGGATCCCCGCGACGGAGCACTTTTGTATGAAATCGCATGAGTGCCCGCTTAACGCAGTTTCAGCCCTTAGGTCTCTTTTTTGATGATTCAAAAGGGTTTCAACTATTTTGACGTGACAACGTCTTAAATTAGGTTGCGGCTGGGAGTCACTTATGAAAAAGTGTAACGCCCGGTAACGTTACGATGAGTCACCGAACGAGAGAGAGGCCCGCCGAATGCCTTGCGTCTCTCTCCCACTCAATTTAATTATATTTTTTTTCAGTTTCACCCACTTTTTCCAAAATTGTCCCATAGCCCCCCCCCTGCCTTCCCCCACCCTTATTCCGAAATAGTGCCTATTAGCCTCCCCACGAAACCTACCTCCCCCCCCCTCCCCTACCCCCACCCCGAAAATTTACCTCACCCCCCCCAATCCTATCTCGGCCAACATAGGTCGTAGACCCACCGAGTTTGGTATCCTCGGAACCGTCTTGGTGAGGGCTACAAATTGACCCCGCCAGAAATCCCAAATTACGCAAAAAATTACCCCCCCAAAAAAAAATATTTTACCTCCAAAACAATTAATTTAAGTTAGCCTCCCCACGAAACCTTCCTCCCCCCCCCTCCCTTACCCCCACCCCGAAAATTTACCTCACCCCCCCAATCCTATCTCGGCCAATATAGATCGTAGACCCACCGAGTTTGGTATCCTCGGAACCGTCTTGGTGAGGGCTACAAATTGACCCCATCAGAAATCCCAAATTACGCAAAAAATTACCCCCCCAAAAAAAATATTTTACTTCCAAAAAATTTATTGACGTGACAACGTCTTAAATTAGGTTGCGGCTGGGAGTCACTTATGAAAAAGTGTAACGCCCGGTAACGTTACGATGAGTCACCGAACGAGAGAGAGGCCCGCCGAATGCCTTGCGTCTCTCTCCCACTCAACTATGATCGGTCTGCCGCGCGCGCAGCACTAGAGAATTAGGCGCATTGAATCGGCGCATGCTTGTGTCTCTGTCTTTGTCTTTCTCGAACGTTCTTGGCGTTGGAAAAACAAGAAAGCGTCACAATACAAGTTCACACGTGTGGTTAAAGTATCGTCAGCTGTGTCTGTAGTGAAAATATGGAGTGCTTAGATTCGTCATTACATGTACATGTTTTAGTAAACAAAATATATTTCTATAGTTAAAATTTGTGCAATTCTTATTTTCATTCAATTCCTTGTTCCTATTGTGCAATTTAATTATATTCATATCAATAAATATTCTACCGAGAAAAAGACGTTGTCACGTAAAATCTTCGCCCGTAAAACCGACTTTACAGGCAACCATTTTTATAACCAGGCTTTTTGTACCTCGTTTTTGTTACCTTACAACAACTTTAGGTATTGAAAACATGTTTTTTATTTTAAACTATGTTTTAATATAATGGAAATAAATAAATAGGATATATGTCTATATTCAGGAAAAATACATAATTTTACATGTTTCCTCCGAGTCTATCGCCATTTGTAGTTGCACAAATGTGATAATTATACAACGTGCGTGCTTTGACCGCCTGTTTGATAAGTAGAATAAGTATAAAAAATTGTCAAAAATTGGTAATCATTGTTAAAACGATAGAATAGTATGCAGGAGCAAGCAAAACCGTCGAATATGTGCCGCAGTTGGTCTTTATTGGCGCGTAGACCTTTCATATGGGACCACGGATATAGGCTATTAGGTAATTGTCATTTTACAGCCATGCACAAGATTATGTAGTCGCTTCTGTCGCGCGATGCTCAATTTAACAATTAACATACAATGTGGCTCGCGAGGGCCGTGGCACCCAGTACTCGTAATGTCACTGTAATAATACCACATTTGGGAAATTTCCCCGTATCTTTCAGCTGACCTTTGAGCGAGGTGCACATGCAATGATCGTATGCGCTGCATGTCATCAGTCACGTTTTAGATATCTGTAATCTTATTGCCCTCTCCCAATTAAAAATACATTATTATGTTTATAAATAGGTATCAACATATTATTATTAATAAACATCAAAAGCTTTAATTAAGTTGTCATCAAATTAGAGCGTGAATATCTCAATAATTAACAGTTTTTATGGTATTGCTGATATATTTGTATAAACAGTTCGTTTTACTTACCATACTCCATGTATGTATTTTTCGCAATGTTGTGAAAACAATGTTAATATATATTCAATACTCATTACTCAATATCTTTATTGCACACCACATGTTATAAAGATGTTACAATTTTATAAAAAGGTACAATGTGGACCCTGTTGGGCACGGCAACAATTTAGGAGAGAGGAGGAAGCCATAGAATTCATTTTATCTATACATATAAATAAAATTGAAGTGTCTGTTTTAAAAGTGAAAATTAAAAAAAAATGTCCAACTACATATCGTTATATACACGACACCTGTGCCGAAAATGATATTTGATTTTTTTTTGTCTGTCTGTCTGTCTGTTCCGGCTAATCTCTGAAATGGCTTTACCGATTTTGACGGGACTTTTTTTTGTTAGGTAGCTGATATAACAAGGAGTAACTTAGGGTACATTTATTTTATAAAAAATCTTTCACTTTAGAAAAATAAAGTAATGTTGCAATGCCTGCGCGCAGCTCACGCGCATGCCACCACTGGACCGTCACGTCGGGCACCTCCCACCACTTCTCCCACTAACGAATCAATATCACATTTATAAAATATTGTATGTAAAGAAATTTTTCAATAAAGCTAATACAAAAAACTGAACTGAACTCAAATAATAAAACTAATACCCTACTGTTTTTACCCTTGAAACATATTTGTTTATGTCCCATATCCCGATATGATACGATTGGTGTTTGTTACATAGCATTAACTATGTTTAAGTGTAGGTATAAAGATAGCATTCTTGCGTACATTTTCGGAGATATACTTGTAAAATATCATTTTTCGAATATTATATATTTTTAAGAAATTACTATTTTATTTACTCTATATAAAATTTAATATGATTCTTTAACTACTTCGCAAATAATACAGGTTTTCAAATATATAAAATGTAATCAGGATTTAATGGTTGGCTATTTATAGTTCTCTGTTCTAGCAGCCACCAAAACGAGGCAAATATCAAATTATTTAATTGAATCCAACTCTACACCCTATTGGATTTTATAATTGAACAAGAGTCAAACACAATCAAAAGAGGTTCACGCAAAAGCCTGACACAAACTTTGGTAGGCACGAAACTCAGAGACAGGCGATCTGAGAGGCAAGTTTATGAACGCGCACGCACGCATTTCGCTTAGGCTTATTTTCCGGAGAGGAAATATGTTCCCAACTGGGATGTTTGTTGACGAAACTCTTGCGCAAACTGCTGCTACGAACTATTCGACCTTTGATGACGTCGATGTACGTCGAGAGATGTGTTTGTATCTATCAAAGATAATACACAGATGAATATGCGCTCGCATGTGACATTCTAGGAAAATTACACACATTAAAAACTTTGCACCGTGATCCATGTTATCTGCCGTATGATGTAACCACGTGAACTGTTACCAATTGTATGATTTTTGCGTGCCAATCACATTTATGTGTTTTGACTCTATAGGTAAAACTTGCTAAGATAATATTCGTATTTTTAAGAAGCATAATTAAGTATATAGGTTGAGATATCGTTAATTAAAAATATTATGCAATAGTAAAAATATTTATTAAACGATATCTCATTGCTCATTGCTATTTTGCAAAACATATAACTACTTCCTTACATTTTCCTTTACTGTTTAATTACAATAACACTTAATTGAAAGAATGAATAAACAAATAACACTCAACAGTCACATACATAGTCATGACCCCACACTAAGATCGAGTCTTGTGTCGTGGGTATCAGGAACTACCAGAGTTTTTTCGGTCTCACTAACACCCAGACCCGAAAGAAATATTTGCGGACCGCACAAACATTTCTCTCGGTGCGGGGATCGAACCCGCGGCCTCTTGTTTCACAGGTGGCGACTAACCGAATGTGCCACGGAGTCTGACACGAACAACGCTGTGTATTGAACTTGCTATGCATTTATGACGCTCAATTGTATGCTCAATAATTCATATTTGTTGAGGCCATCCCCCAAGAATGCTGCGCAATATCCTCGGTTCTTCCGAGTTAAATGTAATATTAAGTTGATAATAGAAAACACCACCAGTGCTTTACAAAGATCACTAATTTATTAAGACGATATGACACTTAAAATCATCATAAAAGTAATGATAAAAAATCTTTATAGATACTTAATTATTGATTGAGTCGCCGTAAGAAACACTGTGGAATCGTATGCTAGTCTATACTAGTAGTATAGAGTGAAAAGATTTGATTGTTTGGATTGAGTGATTCACCAATAGATTCCACAATATTCCTGATGAACATAGGCTATAGCGTATTTTCCAAAAAGTGAATCTACATTCGCGCGGACCCGGGCCGGGCCGCTAGTTTCAAATAATTCGCATTTAGTTCATTTACCTTTTAAATGATAATGTAAATGTGATTTCACATTACCATAGCAGACTGGTCTATAATAATAGTGATTAAAACGAAATCCTTATATTTGCATTCTAACATTAATCTTTATTAATATATTATATATTTTAAGCAATTTTATTTTTTTTCGAAATATGTTACTATGTTTGCGTTGTGAGCTGTTGGTAACACACCAGAAGCAGCTGCCAACATGTTCACAGGTTTAATCTGACTTTTCGAAGTCAAATTGATTGGTGAAGGAAAACATCGTGAGGAAACCTGCATACCATAGCAATCCGGAAGACTTTTTATGGTATTATTCAAGTCCGCCAACCTGTTCTAGGCCCGCGTGGTGGACTATACGTCCTACCCCTAAAAATCGTTCTCGATTGTAGAGGAGACCTGTGCCCTGTAGTGGGACGTATATGGGCTGATACAGTAAAGTTCCCATTACAAATAATTTATTAGGCCTAAAATCACCACTGACTCAATGTGGAAAGACGAACGAAAAATTCAGTTAGAGAGGCCAATCTTTTCAGTTATCATTATTGCATCATCATTATTAAATTGCTATGAAGTACCTACTAGAAGACAGAAATAAAACTAACGGTAATTTCAGTGGCAACTGGCAAAGCAACGAAAATAGTTTTCGTGTTACATAATTTTTCTCGTTATCAAAAGGTCTCATATGTTGTTCACAAGATGTTTTTTTATTCATTAAATTACTTAAAATTTGGAAAATTTTGGAAATGATGACCAGCTGCACAGCTTGCCTAACGTTATCGTCACATTTAATTTATGACTTTTTTGTTTAGCTTTAGTGCACATTGCCAGCGTAAAAGAATGAAAATTTGCAAAAATCACAATTGGGTGTGACTAGGTCGGCTCCAAGAGCCTCATACGAACACATGGTTGCGCGCCTGGCTTTGACATAAAATAAAATAAAACAGAGAAGCAAGTTTTTTTCTTGACTGAAAACGTGGTTCTTAAATATCAAAAATATGGCATAGTCACAAAGTGACTAAGGCCTTAAATGAAAATTAAAAATATACCACTATAATACTGAATTTTAATATGCAAATAACTGGTGGTAGTTCTCTCACACGTGAGAGGCCGCCTGGATATCTACCACCGCAATGTGTTTTTCTACGGTCAAACAACACTGTAAATGCATTGCTTTGTAATGCAGCACTGACACGCTATGGATCTACGCATGACGTCTAAACGCTCGTCTGACTAATGCATTTGGTACATGTACATTTGTATTTCTTCTTACAATAAGTGTTTCATGTATGTCTCAATACATCGTATGTCGGCACTAGTATAGATCGATATTAACAAACTAATATTATTATGTTATAATTCTCATTTGTTTTATTTACAAATACCAGCATACACACACGGGGAAGAAGTAAATGTTTTTGTGTTACTTATATATTTATTAATTTGCCAAGAAGTGATAGTAAGACGAACGGTTAGAATATAAAAATAAGCATGTATTTTCACCTCCCTTTTCCCCCTAGTCATCTTAAGCAGTAGATAAGCTCAAGTGTTGCCTAGGTGTCTGTAAATCTGGTTTATAAAAAAACTATATTTCTGCACACCTACAGTTTGAACCAAAAAACGAAGTAAATAACAAAATAAAAATAAAATAAAATACTATTTTGCTATTTACATACATATATTATGCAAAATTAATATATTTGCTTAGGTGCCAACTAGTGACAACTGAGATTACGCTCAAGGATTTCTCCCATACTTTTAGAAATCAACATTTTTAAATAACACATTCGATTTCTTTTGTTGTTTAATAAATAATGTACTTAAAAAAATCTAATTCGCTTTACACTTTATGAAAATACTGAGAGTATTTTGAAGCTATCAAAAGTCAGTGCAAAAGTGACTTAATCCAACTAAAATTAGAAATTAAATAATAATAGCCGACATTCAACTTTTTTTTTATTTGTACTTATCACATTATTTTGCCTAGAGTTTATTGCTGTAAGTATTTCTATTTAGCTTGAATACAATGGTTGCGTGATTTTTTATGACTATAAGTACATCCTTTCACCAATTAGACTAGCGTTTTTATAGTTAGTTTATAAACCTATTAAGAATGTTTTGTCTCTCTCGAACGACATTTGAATTCAGTTTGAGCGAAGAAGACAAAACATTAAATAACGAAAATAGGTTTATAAACTGTTTATGAATAAAGCCGTTATGATTTTGACACGTCTCTATTATTGCAACCTACACAGGTTTTATAGAGAGACCTATATCAAAATCGATATAGTTCCAACACTAAGAACGCCTTCAAAGTCGCAAAGTCCCGTGCGGAGGCAGCGCGGCGTCACTCTTTACGGCAAATTTCAAGGCGCCTATTCTTATCATGTTAAAAAAGTTGACAATAATGAGTATTTCTGACGACAATATCAATGATACCAATAACCTGATCTGGAAATGGAATTATTACAGTCAGCCAACCTAGATTGGTATCATAAGATCAGAGACCCTCAAAAATAAAATTCATTTATTATATTATTTAAAAAAAAATTGGTTGTGCCCTGACGATAACTTTAACTTCCGCATATTTTACCGGAAAGGAAGGAAGAGGAAAAATAGTATAAATACAATGAATTACTTAACAATAATGGATAAAAAATCAAGTGAACTAAACAAAAAAAGGCAATGTATTCCAAGAAAAACCGTGATGCCTGTTCTTCTCAAATAATTTTACTATACACAAATTATTGACCAAGGATTAGGTGTATTTATTTATATTTTATTGTACACAAACAAAGAAACACAATATATAGAAATAATAGACAATCAATAGTACAAGTGGCGGTCTTATCGCTCAAGGAGATTTTTACCAGACAACCATAGGGTGGGGACAAGAGAAATAGAGAGAGCAGTGATAAAAATAAAGTAGACTAGCCAAAAGATACTCTTTAAACATACATACAGGGTATATCAAGACTGCTACCGAAAACGAAGCAGGGTGGTAGTTTAAGCGACTTCAGACACAACGCAATAGAAAATGTTGCAAAAAAAGCGACGATTTTTTTTTGTTATTTTTTTTTCCTATGGTCGTATTTGGGTGGTAAATACATTTACATCCTAAATAATAGTGTATACCATTTTATTTATAAAGACCTCTAAGATATAAAAGAGTTTAAATCATTATTCCAGCAAAAACTATGGATTTACCACCCAAAAATGACGATATTTAAAAAATCATAAAAAATAATTGTCGCGTTTCTATGCGAAATTTTAATTGCATTGTGTTTGTAGCCACTAAAACTACCACCCGGCTTCGTTTTCGGTAGCAGTCTTGAGATACCCGGTATAACACACACAATACAAAGGTTTGGATATTATGGGACCAAAAAGCCTGTCGTAGAGCTTGGGACTAACAAGATAGGAATGGTTTCTCCTTTTGGCATTAGAGCTATGTGCTATGTCCTGTTGGACATCATTATTAGTTTAAACATAATTATCACTTAATTCGTAAGGCAAAGAAGAGTTCAACTAAATATTAGCTCGGCAACATTATTATTATGATTTGGTGATAAACTTAAATTACATGTATATACTCAATATTTTCGGAAGCTTTTAACCGATTTTAGTGATTTCCTTTTCATTTGAAAGAACGTATTGACAGGTTGATCCCAGGATTACACTATAAAGATTGATGATCATTTTCGGACCTGATGAGTAGAACTCTTCATAATTTTGCAGGATTCCAATGGTTCTTTTTGCATTGGGTTCAGTATAAAAGCTAAGCTACACTGGGGGAGGGAATAAGGGGTTAGGAGTGAGGGGGGGTTAGAAAATTTATAAACATGTGCATACTCCAATATCTTTGGCAGCATTTAATAGATTTTAGCTATTTCATTTTCATCGGAACGAACATATTCCTTGTGGACCACCTCTTCGTCATTTTAATAACAAAAAAATAATAATAATAAAAACCGACTTAAAAAACACACAAAAAAAATATATAAAAATAAATATTTTATTATACTTGTACATGTTGATTAATTTTACTTGAATAGCTATCAAAATATATGCGTAACATATTGAAGGCGGGCATCTAAGTTTTTACCGAACAAGCCGGTTTCCGAAACGGCTTTAGTATCCTAGACCACATTCATACACTACGGCAAGTTATACAAAAACCGAGGAATATAACTTGCCGCTTTGCTTAGCGTTTGTGGACTATGGGAAAGCCTTTGATTCGATCGAGACCTAGGCTGTGTTACAGTCTCTCCAGCGGTGCCACATCGACTATCGATACAACGAAGTGTTGAGATGTATATACAACAACGCCACCATGTCGGTCCGAGTACAAGATCAGAGCACGAAGGCTATTTCACTACAGAGAGGCGTGAGACAGGGAGATGTCATATCTCCGCAACTGTTCACTGCCGCGCTGGAAAACGCCTTCAAGCTCTTGCAGTGGAAAGAATTCGGCATCAACATCAACGGCGAGTATAGTATTTTTTTTTTATTGCATTGAATGGTGAGACGAGCATGCCGTTCGCCTGATGGTAGCGATGGACCGCTCATGAACAGTAGCAAAACAAAACAACACCTTGAAGTAAGCACAACACCAGTAAATATCACTCACCTTCGATTTGCCGACGATATTGTAGTCTTGGCAGAATCGTTGGAAGACCTTAGGACTATGCTCGAAGACCTCAATCGAGTTTCCTAACAGGTTAGTCCTAAAATGAACATGGACAAAACGAAGATCATGTCGAATGTCTATGTTGTGCCCACCCCCATCGGAGTTGGAGGCTCGACTCTCTAAGTTATAGAGGAATACATATGTCTATTTAGGACAATCGGTCCGGTTAGGCAGGCCCAACTTCGAGAGAGAGATCAATCGTCGAATCCAACTCGGTTGGGCAGCGTTTAGAAAACTTCGCGACGTCTTCTCGTCCAAAATACTTCAGTGCCTAAAATCGAAAGTCTTCGATAGTTGTGTGTTACCAGTGATGACATACGGCACCGAGACGTGGCCTCTCACTGTGGGCCTCATTAGAAACCTCAAAGTGACTCAACGAGCCATGGAGAGGGCTATGCTCGGTATTTCCCTACGATATCGACTCAGAAATGAGGAGATCCGTAGGAGAACCAAGGTTACCGACATAGCCCATAGGATTGGCAAGTTGAAGTGGCAGTGGGCCGGGCACATAGCTCGTAGAGCTGATGGCCGTTGGGGCCGAAAGGTTCTCAAGTGGAGGCCACGTACAGGCAAGCGAAATGTCGGTCGCCCGCCTACAAGGTGGACGGACGATCTGACTAAGGTCGCAGGAAGTCGCTGGATGCAGGCCGCTTCTAACAGGTCATTGTGGAGATCCTTGGGGGAGGCCTATGTTCAGCAGTGGACTTCCTGTGGCTGATATGATGATGATGATGCTAAATCTTCCAACCGACATGTAACATTGTATTGAACTAAACAAAGATAAGATGAAATGAATAATAATAAGATGAATGAAAGAGAATATGTTTTGTTAAAACGTTTCAACTTACATGGAACATTTTTTTCAAGATAAAAATACTTAAATTAATACCGGGTGCAGTTGAACAATATGTGTACCATGGAACCTTCGTCAAGTCCACATTCATACAAGAAGAATCCCTTACGTGCAATTTACATAGATGACCAGGCGATAAGCAGTGACCAATTTTAACCGAGAAATTATTGTTGATATATGCTTGCTGAGGTGTATTTTAGAGAACCATGGTCTCAGAGTGTATATCAGGCTGTATTCTGTATAAATGAGCCCCTTTAAAGCGGCTTGTATCCTTCCAATAGGCGTTCCACTCAGTCTCCAGTTGTTGTTTTGCAATGGGGACAAGATCATGTGAATAGACTGAAAAGTGATCTTCGTTACCTAGATTAATAGCACTTATGGCTAACTGATCCACATATTCATTGCCAGTTATCCCTACATGACTAGATATCATACATAATTTAATCAATTTTTTCGTTTGTAATATTATTGGGGATATACCATTTTTATTAAAGGGATTACTTAAAAGAGCCTGAACACAACTTTTTGAGTCTGAAAATATAATTGAGGATGAAATATTGTGCTCTCTAATATACATTATACATTCCAAGATTGCCAAACCTTCTCCTGTAAATACTGAATGAACAATAATGTGGGAATTTAAACATATAAAATACATTGGCGTCTTGATGAAAAAAAAGCTTCACCCACATAGCTTTCATCATTCAATTTTGAGGCATTTGTGTAAAACACCTCTAAATTTGGCCAACGAGTTGCAATAATGTTTTTTAACCTTGGTCAGGATCTGGGGTGTGTTTATAAATTGCAAGTGTTAACCCTTAGTTACTCGCACGAGGAAAATCCCACAACTGCTCGCATGGGGTCTTCACTGACCCCAACTTACTTACGATGATTTCTAACGTAATTATGTAGGAATTTAATAATAAAAGAACATATTATTAAAATACAGTATTTATTAATACATTATCAGCCTTACTAATAAAAATATATTATACAATTGTTTAACGTTTATATACTTATTCAATAGATAGGGTGTGAATAACTACTTATACAATACTTTACTAATAAACAGTGTATACGCCTTGTATGAATTGTCTTGTAGAAATTGTCACGGATTTCATATATCTGGGTTCCAACATTTCTAGCACCGGCTCCTGTGAAACTGAGGTGAGAAGAAGGATAGGTATGGCCAAAAGCGCCATGAGTCAGCTGTCGGGGGTGTGGAGAGACAGGAACATTAAGAAATCGACTAAGATAAGATTGGTCCATAGTCTTATCTTCTCCATTTTCCTGTACGGCGCCGAGACCTGGACCCTCAGAGTAGGTGACCGTAAGCGCATCGACGCATTGAGATGTGGTGCTGGAGAAGAATGTTGCGTATTCCCTGGACAGCAAGAAGAACAAACGTGTCAATACTCAATGAACTCAATTTAACAACAAGGCTCTCGACTATCTGCCTTCAGCGAGTTCTTGAGTACTTCGGACACATAGCCCGGAAGAAGGATGATAATCTTGAGAAGGTCGTCATCACCGGTAAGATCGAAGGGAAGAGACCACGAGGCCGGAACCCGTTACGATGGTCCGATCAAATCCGTGCCGCCCTGAACACCAACATACACGAAGCCTTACACGCCGCAAAAAACAGATCCAGATGGCGCAATATGATTATCAAAATAAAAAATGCCCATGGTGGGGGTCACGACCCTCAGCAATGAGGAAATCGACTCGAGGAGGAGGAGAGACGCCTTGTATAACTATTTAATTGTTACGACACTAACTAATGGCAACCTTTTGGGAAGCGTTCCGAAACCATAAAACACCACTTATTTCTTTTTTTATTTTCTTTTAAATTTACATGATTTTAATGAGGAATAGGGCATCAACAATTTCTTTTATCAAAACATATTTTCAGTGTAAAAAATAGAGAATGTCAAATTTGTTTATTTAAATTTCCCATTCTGTAAATTGTCCTCGAAAAATAGAGAACATGTTTTGAACGCGCATTGAAACGTCAACTGTCATTTCCCGCAAGAAATGCAAAAAGATATAACAAACCGTTGTTTTTCATATCTTTAATTCGAATGCAATTTATTATTGATTTTGTACAGGTGTAAACAAATAGCTACTTAGCCCATTACCTGCATCTTCGAGTAAGCGTCCATGGAATTCTCCATTACCGAACTTATGTCGCATACGTGATTCTATAATATTAGAGAGTAATGTGTGCTGCCCCTCAAGTGTGCTACAATATCTCTAATTTGCAATTGGGAGTCACAGACTTGCACGTTAATTGAGGATACTCCCCTACCGTTGATATAATATTGGGCATTGTCTCCGCCAACTTTTTAAATTTTAATACGTTTGCAATCAATTGCACCTATCACATGTCCAAACCCACCAATACTGCGGAATCCAGCCATCAGTTCTTCCTCTTCCTCGAGTGCTCGTAGTATATATGTTATGGGCCAAGTGATTAATGCGGGCAGTATTCATAATGCCCGGGCAGTATGAATATTGCCGAGCCATATCGGGCCAAGTGATAAATTACAATCTAAATTCAACTATTTATCACATTGCCAGGGCATTATGAATATGGCTACATGATGATCGGGTAATGTGATTAATGGGTGATTTTTTACGTGGTGCGCTGCGCATTGTCGCATCTGCGATAGACCCATAAATTAGAAAGGTTGAATTGATCTGCTTATGTTTAGTTGTTTTTTAACGTCCGAAACATTATCTTCAGAATAAAATTAGTGTTCCCACTTTATGAACCAGTTAGGTCGACTGTGCCCCAAAACCAACTCGGAACACCCCGACTTCACGTAGTCTTTTGGCTACCAACCCTAGAGTGTATATAAAAAGCCGGAGGCACGGAGGGAGAGCAGCCCCCGCCCGCTGTAACGAAGGGTAGGCAACCGTGCGAGCCGTAGCGGCTGAGGTGAGCATGGTTGCCTATCTTTTGTTATGCAAGGGTGAAGGGGCTGAACTTTCCGTAGCGCCGGAGACCAAGCAGAAGCTAATTTGTATTGACAACAAGTGTTTTAAGGGTTAGGTTGCTATAATAGATATTTCTCAGGAATGGTGCGTTACCTTTTCATGGGAGTGGTACCAGGGGAGGTGCGACATTCCCCCTCCCCCTCCACTCCTCCCAACCCACCTCCTCGTGCTGCCCTATTCTAAATTCTACCACTTCGGCTCATTGTTTTGATTTTGATTCGCTTTACATCACTCTGCCTGGGCAATGTGATAAATTGATTGGTTATAATCACATTGCCCGTTTTTATTGGGCATTATTCATATTGCCCGGGCATTATGAATAATGCCCGATTAATCACTTGGCGCATAACATACATATAAATTGCGCTGCTTTACTTGCTAAGGCGACGGCAACGCGGCGACAATCATTAGTGATTGATTGTTGACTCATGCCATTTATGTCAGCTGCATCGTCTTGTACTTCTTCTGTATCAGCCCATATACGTTCCACTGCCGGGCATGGGCCTCCTCTACAACCGACAGTACGATTGAGAGTGGTTAGGCCATATAGTCCACCACGCTGGCCTAGTGTGGGTTGGCGGACTTACGTACCATAGATTTTTTATAAATCGCTATGGTATGCAGGTTTCTTCACGATGTTTTCCTTTACCATTTTAGTGCGTTGTGATTAACTATCTATACACACATGACTCCGAAAAGTCAGAGGTATGCCCTGGGATTCGAACCCGCGACTACCGTGAACATGTTGGCAGTCGCGTCTAATCCGCTTACCAACAAGCTACCACGCACTTACTTCTTGCCGCGCCCATACCCTGAGAGTTGTACGAACTTGAAGCTCCTCAGAAAAGCCACTGCCTTTCTTTGTCTGTTCTATATATTCTCCGATCAAGTTCACCACTTTTTTGACATACATTTTAGTAAACCTGTATATACCTCTAAATTCATCTTCTTCCAGAGAAAAGGAATCGAAGCGTGTTTTCTAAGCTTTTCTCTTTCTTTGCCGTTCCTCGTCGTCCACCTCAAGTATATCAAAGTAGTCAAAATAATGCAAATAATCCATATTTAACACTAAATTAAAGTACGTCGCGAGATGAGACTTGATAATCATTTAAAATTTGTAAGCTATATACGCTCTAAACAAGGTCAATCGACTGAATAAGGATTGTATGAAAAGGCATACACTTATACAACTGTTATAACGGGCGTATAAGGTAAAAATCCCTATACATCGTTTATTAGTAATGATTTCGTTATAACGCTGGTATACAGAATGCATAAATGTTTATTAGTAAGACCGTATGAGTTTAACTGAAGTATAAATTTAAAGGAAACCTTAAAAAACACAAAATGAAAATCTGTTCAGAAATACGACAAAAAAATCAGACGCTTTGGGATCAGTACGTATGTATTACTTTTTACAAGATAATTAGTATCATTGTCACCACAATTTTCGAAATAAACCTCGAAATGATTATTGCATACGAATTTATTGCATCTCTTGCATTTTTGGTACTTTTTGATCATCATGACGTCATCATGATCATGTCATGGTTGCTGCGAATGATGTCAACCTCATAATTCTCTGAATTTGAGCCTCCAACAAACTGTTCATCTTCTGACTCCTCATCCAGCTAAAATAAAATACATCTTCTTATTTATCTAAAATTCCAAAGCCAAAATCTATAGCAATAAAAAATATGAAAACAATAAAAAAACATGTAATAATGCAGTATCTAATACATTTCACATAATAGAAATTCATGTAAATATATAATATATTACAATAAGCGTAGTATACTTTAAATACAAATACATTATAAACTTACTCAATAAATATAAATAATATGTAAACTTACCTCGCACAAAAAAAGTAACGCTATTACTCGCACGGGGTCACGCGCTAAGAGTGCAGAGCACGCACCCTGACCCTTGACGTTCTGTTTGGCACAAAAATGACTAATTTGGGGGGAATATGGAAGCTACTATTAGTGGGAGCACGTTGCGACCAAGCGAAAACATTTTTAAACGCGCAAAGATCCGATGACCCCATGCGAGTAATTTAGGGTTAATTCAATTGTAGGAAAAAAAATAATTGACGAGTAATCCAAAGGGAATAAGGGATGGGTTGGAAATTTATTAATTGGACAGGATACAGATTCTAGTCTCCTATAGCTTTCAACAATACAAGGTGTAGGTTTATGAGCCCAGTACGATCAATCAAGTGTCAATGTATGTACTTAGTATCTTAAGTTTAGGCATTAGCAAATGCGTATCATATTGGGATATCTTATAAATACCGGGTATATCAAGACTGCTACCGAAAACGAAGCCGGGTGGTAGTTTTAGTCACTACAAACACAATACAACTAAAAATCGTGCTGAGAAACGCGACCATGATTTTTAATGATTTTTTTAATTTCATCATTTTTGGGTGGTAAATCCATAGTTTTTGCTAAATTAATAATTTTAACTCTTTTATCCCTTAGAGTATTTATAAATAAAAGGGTACACACTATTATTTTAAGACAAAATGGATTTACCACCCAAATAGGACCAAAGAAAAAAAAAATCAAAAAAAATTGACACTTTTTTTTGCAACATTTTCTATTGCATTGTGTCTGAAGTCGCTTAAACTACCACCCGGCTTCGTTTTCGGTAGTAGTCTTGATATACCCTGTATATCTATCAGACAGATATTGTCGCCTGAGATTGAGAGGAGGATCGGAGCATTCCACCTGTAAAGCGTTAATTGGTGAACTTTTCATTGCACCAACCACAATTCTTAAAGCTTTACTTTGCATTACATCTAGCTTTTTTAATGCTTTCTTATTACATGGCAAAAGTAAACGAGTAGCAAAATCTAAATGGCTTCTTACAATAGCATTGTACATTAACCTAAGTGAATATGGGTGGGCACCCCACCAGACACCTCTCAAGCTTCGCATTATATTGATGTTGTGTTCACATTTATTGAGAAGATGTGCAACATGAGCTTTGCCATTCATTTTGCTGTCAAAAACCTTCCCAAGAAATTTTGCGTCATTCCTTATTGGAATTATACATCCATTTAATTGAATTTGTAAACTGGGGATGTTCTGTTTTCTGGTAAATATAACAAGTGTACTCTTTGAGGGTGATAACTCCAGAAAATTCAGTGACAGCCATGAGCTCAGCATATCTAGTCCTCTCTCCAATTGCTCTTTTGCCTCATTTATAGAGTGGTTAATTGAGTAAATGAGAAGGTCATCCGCATATTGCAAGACATTGCACACATCTCATATGTGGTGATCCATATCAGAAGTGTACACATCATACAACAATGGACTGATAATAGACCCTTAAGGTAAGCCCTTCCACACAGTTCGAGTGGTCAACTGAATGCCCGGATGTCTCAGTGATATTGTTCTACCGGATAAAAGGTTAAACATAAAATCTGTCAATCTTTCAGGAATCCTTAGCTAAACTAATTTGTTCCTAAGGACCAAAAGATCGACATTATCATATGCTGCTGATACATCCAGGAATCCAGCGACCACTGAAGCATTTAGACTGAACGCTAGATGGATATCTGTCGTGAAAATGGCATGGCTATCACATATACTACGACCCTTCCTAAAACCGAATTGAGTTTCTGCTATAAGATAATGGTATTCTAGGAACCATTCCAGTCTATTTTTAATTAAATGTTCTGCAACTTTTGGGATAGTAGAGGATAGAGCTAAAGGGCGGTATGATTTGGAATCTGACGGGTTCTTTCCAGATTTAGGGATAGGAATTATTATTTGGTGTTTCCAATGTGCTGGTATGCTACCATAATCAACAACTGTGTTAATTAATTTTAAAAAGTACATTAATGCATTACATTTTAATTTTGATAAAAATGAATAGGGGATACCATCTGAGCCAGGTGAAGAGTCTTTACATAGGTCAAGCACTAATAATAAAAAAAAAAATGGGAATCAATGGATGTAGTGTGAGCCTGATCACGGGGGAAGTATTGATAGGGAATTTGAAAAAGGTGAGTGACTGAGGGAGGAGCTAATCTATCTAAAAAATCTTCCAGCCAGTTAGTTGAATATGAAGTAGCATTCAAATCTTTTTGTGAAATTCTGTAGCACCTGACCCGTTTCCAAATCAAGGAAGTAGGAGTTTCAGGTGATAAAGATGCACAAAATCTACGCCACCCCTGACACTTCTTCTTCTTCAATAGTCTTTTCGTAGAGGCGTCTATGTTACGGAAATTCAAAAAGGACTCTAGATTAATAGTATTGTTGCATATTGTTTCCGCTTCGTGTCTCCTCTTAACGGCATGGGTGCATTCCGAATCCCACCAAGGAGGAGAAGGAATTTTACCCAAAGAAACATTTTTTTTCTTAAACATGTGTCTGCTGAAGTTATTTATTTATTTTATTTATTTATTTAATCTTTATTGTACACTGATTTATTATAACTACATAAGGGATACTATAAAATACAAAAGTATAAAAGGCGGTCTTATCGCTCTGAGCGATCTCTGCCAGACAACCTTTGGATGGATATAAGAGAAGGAGATTGAGAGGGCAGTGTAAGAATAACGAATAAAAGCTCAAAACGAAAAAAAGAAAAGAAAATAATAATAATAAAGTAATTAATATACAAATAATAATATTAATACATATTCGTAACATAATACACATACACTATATATATGAATATATACATATATATACTTAAAATACATATAAATACATATAATATATATATAATAGTAAATAAATAAAAACGCATCAATTTAATCTGTTCATAGCGAAAAGTAATGCTCTTTCATCAGCTTTTTGAAGGACGACAAAGTTTGAGCCTGTCTTACCACTACAGGAAGGGCGTTCCATAATCGAACAGCTTCGACAGTGAATGATTTATCCGTAAATATAGTAGTGTGTACGGGCATTCTCAGTTTAAGATTCTCCGACGATCTCAAGGACCTCGAATGTGACTCATGAAGAAAAAGAAATCGTTCTTTAAGGTAAGAAGGGGCGAGAGATTAAACAAAATATTGTAAAGAAGAGAGAGAATGTGAGTATTCCGACGAAGCCGTATAGGTAACCACTTGAGCTTAGCACGAAACTCGGAAACATGATCATATTTGCGTAATCCAAATATGAATCTAATACAGAAATTTTGAAGGCGCTCAAGTTTATCAAGTTGCACTTCGGTGAGGTCTAGATAGCTGACATCGGCATAATCAAGGATGGGAAGAAGGAGTGTTTGCGCAAGTGAAATCTTCGTGGCAATAGGTAGAATAAATTGTGTAATCGCCGCAAGGACCTTGCCGAGGCAAACAGCTTACGACTTACTTCTCGAAGCTGTGGACCCCAGGTGAATGATTTATCAAAGTGTACACCAAGATTTCTCACAGTTTCACTGTATGGAACAGTGACCCCATCACAAGAAATACTTGGTAGTTGGGTAAAATCAAGTCTCGAAATCATCCTGGGGCTGCCGACAACAATAACCTGAGTTTTCGATGGATTGACTTTCAAGCCATATGCCTTGCTCCACTCACAAATATGATAAATATCTATATTTATTGTGGTAATTGCACTTACTATTTTATCTAAAGGCGCTCGAGTGTAAATTTGTAGATCATCAGCGTAGAGGTGGTAGGAGGAGCGAAGATGATTAGTTATGGAGTTTATAAAAACTGCGAAGAGTAAAGGAGATAGCACGCCACCCTGTGGAACGCCAGCAGATACAGTGCTCCACGAGGATAAACTTTCCTCAACACTGATGCGTTGCCGGCGTCCATACAGATAACTTCGAAACCAATCAACAGCCGTTGGAGAGCCAAGTTATGATTAATCCCATCAAAAACATCCTGTAAAAAAATTCCAAGTCTCGCAGCTCAGTTTATCTACCGCAAAAAGTTGTGAGATTCATGTAATACCAAGTCGATTAATTTATTTAGTCCTTGCTTAAGGGACTCTCTGTATAAAGTTATTACGTAAGTTATTATCATATCAATATTGAAAATTATTTACGTTTTAAATAAATACATCGACTTGGCCATCGCATGAAAACATAATGTATCGTACAATTTATATATAATGCTACTAAATACTAATTATATTCTAAATTTGAAGGTTCTTTGTCTGCTAGAAGTGCCTTAGACTTTTGATGATCGGTCAGTCAGTCAGTGAGTGACAAAATTACGAAAGTTTGACAAGTTATAATTCTTTAACTACTGGTTCAAATTGAATGAAATTTTAAATATACCGTGTTTACACAATGCCTACGTAGTAACTGAAAATTCAGGCATTTTGCTTTAACCACAAGGAAGTTATGGGGGGTTGAAAATGGTCTGAATTGCTTCGAGAAAAGGATGGTACGACTGTGCCGCTTTTTAGCTCGACTTGGAGGGGGCACTGCCGTGCCCCCAGATTGTTTGAACTTGTCACAGCAAATATTAATATTCATTTGGTTGGGCTCAGGCAAAAGACTAATTTTATCTTCTATTAAATTAGAATAAACTTCCCATTTGGTGTCATCCAAGATGAAAGGTAGCAGGGGAGGAAGAGTTGAGGTTTTAGTGTTTTGTGAAGTTAATGAGATTAAGATAGGGAAGTGATCAGAACCATGCGTGAATGAGGGGCACGACCAAGATAAAAGGCTAGCCAAACTGGAGGAACTAAAGGACAGGTCAACAAAACTAGGATTAATATTAGGAGCGGTACGACGAGTGGGGGAGCCATCATTAAGAACAAAACAAATTCATCTAAAATATCTAAAATCCTTACACTAAAGGGATCATTATTAAGAGTACCCCAGATCTGATTATGGCAGTTAAAGTCACCCATTAAGATGATAGGAGGCGGGATAGAAGATAAATAGGTACGCAATATGGGAATAACGGAATTATCTCTTCTGGGTATACCGGGTATCTCAAGACTGCTACCGAAAACGAAGACGGGTGGTAGTTTTAGTGACTACAAACACATTGCAACTAAAAATTTCGCAAAGAAACGCGACAATTATTTTTTATGATTTTTTAAATATCGTCATTTTTGGGTGGTAAATTCATAGTTTTTGCTAAAATAATAATTTAAACACTTTTATACCTTAGATTATTTATAAATAAAAGGGTATACACTATTATTTTAGGAAAAAATGTATTTACCACCCAAATATGGTCATAGGAAAAAAATAACAAAAAAAATAGTGTTTTTTTTTTTCGAATTTTTTCTGGTGCATTGTGTCTGAAGTTGCTTAAACTACCACCCGGCTTCGTTTTCGGTAGCAGTCTTGATATACCCTGTATAGACAGAAATGAAAGAAATGTTATTAAAACGAATGCATACAAATTGAATATTTCTACTATTATTAACTATGGGAATCTGATTAAAATTTAAATTATTTTTAATTAATAGGGCTGCCCCGCCCCTCCCGTCACTTCTGTTATCGCGAAGCAGAGTATACCCTGGAATACGAAAGATTTGGTTAGGTTTTAACCATGTCTCTGATATTACACAAATAAATGGTTTGTGTGTGATTTAAAAGGGAGGATAAATACGTTTTATTTTTAATTATACTCCTACAGTTCCACTGAAGAACTAAATCCATTTTTTAAAATGTTAAAAATTGATAGAGTAAAAGTCTGAATAATATTACAAGCAACGTCGTTCGGTAATTTTGAATCAGTGATAACTTTAATCAATATTAAATCATACGTTAATACACTATCCATCTTGTCATGTTCATTTTCCATGACTGCATTAACATGTTTATTTTTGAGGGCACAACCATTTTCAGGAGAAGGCATAACAAAAGATTGTATCAGTGCTCTATGAGATTCTTGACTACGAGATTGTGGGGTAGAAGGACGAGATTGCGGGGTACGGAATACTGTTTTGCGATATGACTTAGACGCAGTAGCTTGAGTATCAGGTGGAGAAAATACAGCAGTAGGTTGTTGAGGCGGCACAGCCTGAGAGGACACCATTACTTCGGCAAACGATTTCTTCACTAGCGGGAATTTGTCATTGCTTCATTATATGACACATTATGAAGTGACAATAATGTTTGATATTTGCTTGCCTACTGTGTTCTGGACAAATCTTATTTGTGGCGAAGTGACATCCAGTGCAATAGATACTCACAGCTTCTGATTCCAGCACCGAGCATGAATCTCCGGAGTGGTTATCTGTGCATCTATAACATCTTGGTTTCGATCTACATTGTGCACGTGTATGTCCAAACCTACAGCAAGCAAAACATTGAATCGTCGGATAAATGTACTGCTCAACGGGTAATAGCGTAAAGTAGCAATAAATTTCTTTAGGTAGTATTTGCCCATCGAAGGAAAATACTACCGTCTGCGTTGGGGTCCATTTTGGTCCATCTGGTGATGTAAGTTTACGGTTGAGCCTACGCGTTTTTATAATTTTGCCAGTATTGGGAGGAAGTCTCACAAATTCAACAATTTCTTCATGACTCCACTCAATGGGTATACCTCTAACTAGACCGATGCGATAGATATTGTGGGAGGGGATATACACCTTATACCTTATAGTTATTAATCTGGAAAATGTCATTTGTATGAACTGGTTCGCTAATTGACCTGTTTTAAACGATATGGAAAGTCTATTACGACCAATTTTTTTAATTCCATCTTGTAAAACATTTTTGAGGTTATTTTTGTATAAAAATGCTCCAAATTTAATGGGATGTAATGTTGTCCCATCTGATGGAGAATTCTCGGACAGTTCCACATATGCAATAAACGGACCAACATCTTCCGGAGAATACAGAGTCCGTGTGGGTTTATTAATTTGTGAGCTCGAACTATCCATAGCTGAGCAGCCAGATGTTGGTGAGCTAGATTGGGTTTCATCTAAAATGGATTGCGATAATAAATTGCTTGGAAGTGAGATTTTATTGTTATTTTTTTTTAATTTTCACGATTGACCTCATTTTTTTTGTTTTTATCGCTGATAGCTTCAATGAGCTGGCCTGAGAGAAATTAGGGGCAGTATTTGTTGTGTGTGGCGGAACTGCTGAGGTATTAGGGGCTATCACTGGGGACATGATCTCCGGGGGAGGATCTGGATCCGGGCTTCGATCATATACATCCATTTCCATATTAATATATTTACAGTCTTTGAAATAAAACTATTATTTACGGATTTTATCGCGAATTTAGTTTAATTGTAAAATAAGGGTAGTTGAATTGTAACAGTCACAGAGCGGACGTCTAATACCTCAGTCCGCCCCGTGACCACGAAAGCTGTAGTGATCGAAACGTCGGGAAGTTAAAAATGTAAAAAATTAAACTAAATTCGCGATAAAATCCGTAAATAATAGTTTTATTTCAATGTGTAACATTCGCGTAAATCTAAGAAACCATTATATTTACAGTCTATTTACAAACACAAACAATAGACAAACACGTGACAGAAACAAACGACACAAACAAAACTCACCACCACATTAATACTTATGTACACTTATATAAACACGAATAACACACTTTCACAATAAATTCACTAACAGTAACTAATTAAATGTATTTTTAATTTATTTTTCTCCCGACATAACCCATAAAACATGAATGTTGCACGGTAGCACAACGGTAGTCAGAAGCAGAATCTGTACACTTATTGTAAATTAGTGTTGTGTCCTTGCAAGTTAAAAATAATACGGTAAAGTTTAATGTCATACAATCTTGTGGATTCACTAGAAAAATAAATTTAAGTAATAATATAAAGATCCATTATAGCATCAATTCCTGGTCACGAAACAAAAAAAATAATTAAATCGTTCTAAAATCCTGAAGTAGAGCTATCTATATAATTTCCACTGCGCCATGAGAATGGAGAATTGATATTTAAATTAAATTTTCTGTCTTGGGAAATGTTTGAAATGTTACATAGTACAATATATTGAGTCATCGTAAAATTGTGGAAGAGTCGAGACGGGCGGTGCGGTGTGGCACGCTCACGGCACGGGTGCGCCGGCGATCCTAGTACGCGCACAATATCAAAGTCAAATGACGTTTGTATATAATGGGCTGAAAGGAAATTTGCGATCGCAGTCTTCCGCGACCGTCAAATTCGGTCAGATCTGTTTTGTGACACATGTACAGAGGTTTTGTGAAATATAGTGCACATTGAGATACCACCAACAGGAGAGAATATTAAAGGTATTTATATCCATAAATATAATTGGGACAGTGATCAATTTTTATTTTTTAGCTGATTTTCGTGATTTTATTCAATTTAATTTGCATTTTTTATGATTTTAATGTTTAATATTAAAATGCGACATGTACATTAAAACACTAAGATTATTCTTTTATAATTTTGATTACATCTTAATAAATTAATTCAAGTAATTATTTACATCCCTAATTTCGATACATCATATTTTTGCTTCATAACTGAAAGTTAATATCCAGATATACACAACAATCTATACTAATATTATAAAGAGGAAAGATTAATTGATTGTTTGCATATAATAGGCTCTGGAACTACTGGACCGATTTGAAAAACTATTTCATTATTATAATTCTACATTATCCGCGATGAACATAGGCGATAGAATTCTTTCATAAAAGTGTATATATTTTAAGTATGGTATGTACATAATAATGTTATGTATATTAGAGTTAATCAGTCTTCTACGCCCGCATATTGAAGTTGGTTGATAATTAATCAACAATTTGCACTGAAAGACAAATCGTATCTCTACACTTACTTTCTTCAAATATTATCTTAATATTTTTAACACTTATTATATTTAAACCATTCTGTGTAAGTTGTTAATTGAAGGCAATACAGTAACTTAATTCAATTTTCTTTATTTATGTATCGTATAAATGTACTAATAATCCACCCTGACTACTACTAAAAACCAATTTTAGTTAATATTCACTATGGGATAAGTACTCAACAGTCTATTGATCACATCACAGATACAATGGCTTATTTCAAAAACGCAAAATAGCCGTTTGTTTCCAGTTCTTATGACATAATTGTTGGTTATCATGTATAAAGACATTATTTATAAAATTATGCCATTCATGTTAATTAAGAATATCTTACAATCTTACAAACCAGTACAACAGAATTATGTCAAATGTGGTTGCTTCTTAATATTGTCCCATACGGTTTTATTTGCATTGTTGGTGCCTTTATACTCCATCGGTTTAGGTACTTAACTAAATGTAAACAAACCATAAAAAAGGTTATTTAACATTGCCATTTCTCATTTCAAAATTAGTTGTAGACAAAAAAAATGTTTACGTAAATGTAAAACTACAATACATGTTCAATTTTATTATAACGATTATAACTATGAGTGTGTAAGCTTGGAAACAATTAAATTATGTGAGATCATAATTAAATTACCTAAATTAAATTATCTAATTTTACATAATGCAGTCTGCCTATAAAAAAGACCCAAACACTCAGGCATCCAAAACATTTTCATAAAAGTTACAAGAAATATTATGCTACAAAATCGAGAAGTACAACTTTATCGTAATGCGACTATTTAAATGAAAAATAATGCGTTAAGTCGGATAACTAAGCATCATCGTATGTTATGTGTGGCAGCCAATTATTATTCATTGCGATAATGTACTTACTGTTTTCGTGAAGTGGTGTAGTGTTTGGAAGTGTTCATCGTTGTTCTTTGCTGTTTTAGTTATTATTTGTTATAAGCTGCTGTTAATTGTTGTTAATGCTTGTTACTTGGTTGACTAAGAAAATATTCGTAAATTGGACATTGCAATAAAATGTTGAACAACCATGCGTCACGTGTTCTGGTTTGTTTACATTTAGTTAAGTACCTAAACCGATGGAGTATATAAACATTCGTAACTGCCCAGGCTCTGGTAGAAATTTGTAGCATTTATATAGGCGGGAATAGTACCTGTAACCTCCCGCGCAGAAAGCAAACTTCACAATCTCTACTCCGATTGACGTGCCCTTCGAAGGGTGTGTTAAGAAAATCCTCCTTGGCAGAATCGATCTAACGGTGTGGTGTTAGCATCATGGTCCCTAATAATAAAATGTACCATCAGCTCAGCTCCAGTTGTGATAAATAAATTACATAATCGATAGCATTGTTATGCAGGTTATTTCTGAGTTTACTTTGGTCACAATAAGACCGTAATGTTAATGAGAAATGTTATCTCACAATTGTATTTAAATAAGGTCATTACTTATTTAATTTTATGTAATTCATTTACTTACTTAATTAGTTTCATGGGAATTTGGCACTAAAGTAATATACATATTATTAAATCCATTTTACTCGTAATATGTATTTATATCGTAGTTGAGGTCACTTATAATACAATGTCCAATGCACCAGCTAAGTGAAGCCACCAGAGATCGTGAATTCATAGACATAGATTAAAATATTTATTTTCAAAGCTACACATACAATCGAAATTACGATTACGTCTTTTGTGAGTGAAATAAAACATCGTGAGGGTTCTCTATTGGGAAATGAAAGAGTATCATAAAGGACAGTTAACACAATAGCTTCATATAATTGTATTATGATCTATGATGGTTTGAAATTGGTTTGAAGGTTGTCAACAAAAATTGATCGTGGACTCAGCTGCGATCGTAGGTACAAAAATGGATATGGTACAGCTGTCGTTACCTTCGTGCCTTTGTGCAATTAAATGAATGCAAATAATTAACAGCTTCCGTGACGCAGTTGGTTAGACGCTGACTGTGAAACGAGATGCCGCGGGTTGGATCCCTGCACCGAGAGAAATATACAACGTGTAACAGGATTAATTCACAACCTCAGACACCCCAACTTTAAAATATTATTGCAATCATAGTTTATGCTTTGAAATCGTACTATCATAATTACAAAATCTTTTATTTATGAAATTAGTTATACCAAATGTAGGCACTTAACATGGTCACCTTACGAGTTACAAATAAGAGTGTACTACTACACACGCTCGCCGGACACGCACACATGTACACAAGACACATTCACACGAGTACCTAACGCCGGTCGCCGACCGCTGCGCCGCGCCGGCAGAAACAGCTGACAATATACGAAATACAAATTACAAATTACGTACGTAACTGATTACTGGGTGGTTTGGTAAACAAATTATTATTTATTTAATCTGTAAGCATAACATTTGTGTTTTAACTATAAAATCTAAATATTTTACTTACTAGATATAATGCGTACGAACCCAACATAAGACAATATTTTGCATGAATCGGCTATAAAATATTATTAATTTCACTTCCCCTAAACTTAGTTCCTACAGGCGGGCAGGATACGGGCGTCATTTATTTTGCATTATTATTGAATAAGATAATAAGATAACGCAATATCTAACAACGAATACTAGATTGGGAATCACAACCTAATCACAACACAAAAAAATACAACAAAATTAACTTACGTGTTACATGGCACTCATGAGGCGATTTCTTTTTAAAATATGTTCGACATGTCCACCACCTTGATACACTTTGATGCACATTTGCGTAATTGTTCACGTAATTTATGTAAAACTTCAGTGTCACTCTTCACTTTTAGGAATTTGCTCCACATTACCCTCCTCATCCTGGATCCTCCACATTAGTACTTTCACTGAAGTATACCAGAGATTTATTACGTCCCCACAAAAAAAGTCAAGAGACGTCAAGTCAGGTCAGGTGACCTAGGAGGCCATTGCACAGGTTCGCCGCGACCTATCCAGCGCTCTCCGAACTCAGCATCGAGATACCGTCAGACATGCCAATGATACATTATCACCACACAGTGCCAAAGTTCTCACCATTTCAGTGTATTTGAATATTCGAATACCGATAAGACATCGCGCGCGAAAGTTATCGAAATATCTACTTAACACTTAAACACAAGTAGACACAGATAACTGCGGTGCACGACTAGATTTTTTTCACATATTCGGTGCCCATTTAGGGATTGCAATAACGGGATATCTGACACACCGGGATTCCGCATACATTGTAGCAAAATTACAAACCGAATTTAATCACCATTTTAACGTTCCCCGAAATTATTTTTCATAGAAATACCTATTTGTTGTTTCTTTTCATATTGATTTTGTTACATTTAATTTGTTTCATTTAAGTGCATGTATTGCGCGGGATTTGGATCGCCCGGCCTTGCAAATACCGGGAGTAATTTTTTTCGCGGCGCATCCCTATACCGCCGCGCGCGCCATCGTTTGTCGGATGGATCAAATTGCATTAAACAATAGCTGCATCCTGCTCTATCTAGTTGTAGTTAAATGTGCGGAAAAGAGAATATGATAGTTATTTATTTTGGTAGCTTATTACGTTTATTGAGGCCTATCGTTGTGTGCGTTTGATTAATGATAGATTGCTCAAATAAACTTTATGACTATCGAAATAAAGTTCATTTTTGTTCATTATTTAGTTTATTAGAGTATTCGTTTAGTGATTCATTTAAAAATGATCTTATGTGCTGGAGTTACGTTTCAATTTCGTTTGTTCGGAGTACTAAACGAAGGAGTGTCTGTAATTTACTTGGTCTTAACTAATTATTTTGAAAAAAAATACCTACCGAAAAAAATGTTGATATCGGTTCAGTAGCTGATTCTGAACGTACTACTTTCCGCTTTTACATTTAAATCTGTTACATGTTGTATATGAAACTGAAAAGTGTCGTAGTTATTGAAACTCACGACACAGGACTTACATAATATCAATGTGAGGTCTATGTATGTAACTGTTCGCTGTTTGTAGCAGTCACCGGCATTCCTGGCTCGCACACGGGGAATACGTCCGAACCCAGCAGCCGATATAGGATCTTTTTGTTCAACCCTATGTTGACACACCAAACAAAAACCTTGCTGACGATTTTGTTGGCGCGGCGAAACTGTCTCAAAGGACACAGGCCAGAATGAAACCACACAGCGTCAACAACGAAATTTCATTATCATAATCTATAAAATTTACCTCAGTAGATCTAAGCCCATCTCACATAATCGCTCTACGTGTTTAATAGGTTCACAGGTCGCTCTCATATCGCACTTGGCACGACAAACCTGTTCTTATCACTAAATAGTATTATAGTAAAATCTGCCGCTGTCTGTCTCTCCGTATGTATGTTTAGATCTTTAAAATACGTAACGGATTTTGAGGAGATTTATTAAAAATAGATTGATTCAAGAGGAAGGTTTATATATATACTCCTGTATCAGCCCGTATACTTCCCACTGCAGCACACGGGCCTCCTCTACAATCGAGAGTACGATTCAGAATGGTTAGGCCATATAGTCCACCAAGCTGGCCTTATGCGCGTTGGAGGACTTTACATAGCATAAAAATGTATAATACATACATATTATTGTAGAGAAATCTATTTGCACCCAGGCGAAGCAGGGCTGGGCCGCTTGTTATCGAAATAAATTAAATTCCAGTTATTTCTTTCACGTGTTTGACACACATCGGTCATAATTAGTTTATATCTGTTATCGCTGTATGTTTAATGTTTTTTGTTGTTGAAGAACATACAATGCAATAACTTAATAGCCCGAAAGTTTGATATCGTGTGTACTGTGTTATCTGACGTCACTTTTAACAATTGTTACAGCAAATAGCGCTTTAAAGCTGTTAAAACTCATAGTAATATGATCCATAACAGGGATATATTAGTAATAGGGATGCGAAGTGAACAAGAATATCCAGTTTCAAACCTAACTAAATTTCACACTATATGAAAACACTAACTATACTTTTTAAAAACCGTTTTGTTTTTAAGAGCGTTTATACCTTCCGCGCGCTTTTTGGCTTAAAAACAGCACTTTTCAAACGAGTTAATAGCCACTAATAAACAATTTAAAGGAAAAATATTTAGTACTATAATAATTTTAGAAAAGGTTGTCATCTAGGGATTTTGGTGGAGAACATTATAGATTGATAGATAATTTGTGAATACTATAAGGATTACTGAACACAGGTTTCGTTATTTAGGCTTCGAATGGCAATTTAGAAGCTTAAGATATCCGAAATCACTAAATATAAGACGAAAATATTATCAGACTAATAAGACCCTTATGGAGGGATTTTGCTGATAAAAATAATCTTTTTGTGTTTAGTTCCTGAAAAATAAAAATTTAAACAATGCAAAATTATTCAGAAACTCTCGTTAAGAACATATTTTTTTTCTCCAACTTATCGTACATAATTTTGTATAGTAATTGCACACTATAATAGAAGAACACCTTATCAATAAATTATAATTTTTATATTTCAATAAAATTCGTTTTTATGTTTTCTACAAATATTTCAAAAACCACTATAAAACACGCTGTCCGAAGTGCCTCAAATCAGACCATCGCAAGGCTTTCTAGAGGGAGGACGTATCGCTCGTCGCTCCGGCCTGGCTGCAGTTGATTTTTGCCGTGCGTAGTAAAAATAGCTACGCGTGTACCGCGATTGCCACATCTTAGTACTTTAGTAGTAAAATATTTTATTTTATTATTTATTACCTATAATGATTTTGTAGTGAGTATAAATTATGTTTCAGATAATATAATGGGAAATAAAACAAATTCATTTGTAGGCAACAAAATGAAACAACATTTTGAAAAATTGACTGAAGCAATACTAATGTTATAGCGTGAAGCTATAATTATGTTTGTTGCTTTTTAGGCCGTTTGGAAAATAAGTAATTGTTTTTTTAGGATGCGCTGTATATATATACATACAATTTTAAACAATTACGTAAACATCTGTAATATTTTATAATTATACTATAGATTAAAAATATATCCGAAAAGAGGAAACAGTAACATGCTTTATCTGTTAAGTGAGAATGGTAGTGTTCTTTCACTAGCTTTTTGAAAGATAACAAGGTTTATATATATATATATACAGTAGAATCCGGATATAACGACATTCTAGGGACCGGCGGTACTATGTCGTACTAATCGGATGATGTACTAACCGGCCCGATTATTTCTTAAGTACATATGTACTTAACTTACGAATAAGTATGAATGTATTATTGTTATTATAATTGCGAAAATGTGATTTTTCTATGTAGGTAAATAAATCATTGTGTAGGATATATAAACACATATGCTTTATTTTAATGGTCCTTACGCATTCCAATTCCATAATATTGCACTTTTTTCTTCAACTGTAAAATACTTTCGCTTCACCGAACTATTTTGTCGAGCTTTAAGAACTTGTCTTAACAAGTGACATTACACTAACTATGGATTCACTGGCTAATACGGTGAGGTGAAGCGCGCGGGGCGGGGTTTTGGGCGCCGAGATATTGGTGCATAGGTTTTGTAAACAAAATATTGCGCGTCGTTTTAACCGGATGTATTAACCATAGAGTCTGCATGGTATTATCAAAATTATTGGTCGCTATAAGCAGTTGGTCGCTAAAACCGGAGTCGCACTAAACGGTTATATTTTCTTAGTACCTTACTATGAAACCTAATTAGAGTTAACATTATCGTCGTTAAAACCGTTATAAGCGAAGTTGTTGTATGTGAATTCTACTGTATATTATATATTATGTTAGATTAGAATTGAGATAAGTTATACAAGAACAAATATATTATATACTTTATTAAAATTGCAAATAAACAAATCTCACCTAACAATTGTTTTTTTCGTGGCGGTCTTGATCCATTGTGTATTGCTTTTTTTATTTACTTTAATTACTGAAGTTTTAACGTTATTTTGTAGAGATACAAAGTTAATTTTCGGGGCCCGACCAAATTTTTGTATTGAACTGAAGAGAATAATATATACAATACATTATTTAATGCACATTAAAATTACATGTAGTTATTCATTTAATTTTATTTAATAATATCCTAATCAATATTCAAATTATACTCAACTCCGCTACAAGCATTTTTGTACACAAACCCGCGCCCGCGCGTTTTTGTGTATCTGTCTGTACTGTGCAGTTTATTCATGGGCTTACTATGGTCGTCCATATTGTCTAAGTATTTTGTTGTGAGGATAAGAATTATAGAATATTGTGAAAATAAATATATTTTAATTCACTAATGGACTATATTCATGATTCTGACCTCTTCTTAAAATTTTTACTGGTGGTAGGTACCACCGCAATGTCTATTAAGTAAGAGTAACTACTGGACATATTGAGACTTAACATATGTCTCAGGATGGCGAGCGCAGTGGAATATTGCTACTGTTTATGAGCGGTCGTATCGCTTACCATCAGGCGAACGGCTTGCTCGTCTCACCATTCATTGAAGTGAAATAAAAAAAAAATTGAACACTCAGAACAAAATAACCTTGTATAATAGGGTTTTCAAACCGATAATTATAAAAGGTGTTATATTTGTTCATCTTCCCATTCAATAAAATAAAAAAAGCATCCACAGCACTAGTGATTTGCGTTCCATTATGATTGCAACCATAGTTTCATAATGAGTTTAATAATATTTTTTCTACTAAATTAGAAAGATAAGTATTATAATTTTAAAGAAATACAATTGTTGTTATTAGATATGCGTACTACGATATTTTACTTAATAGCGCTGTATAAAGAAAATTGTATTAGGATAATTTATTTATGCTTTATATATATATATATAAAGTGCGTGGTGGCCTGTTGGTAAACGGACTAGACGCGGCTGCCAACATGTTCACGGTGGTCGCGGGTTCGAATCCCAGGGCACACCTTTGACTTTTCGGAGTCATGTGTGTATTGATAGTCAATCACCACGCACTAAAACGGTGAAGGAAAACATCGTGAGGAAACCTGCATACCATAGGGATTCATAAGAATTTCTATGGTATGTAAGTCCGCCAACCCGCACTAGGCCAGCGTGGTGGACTATATGGCCTAAGCACTCTCAATCGTATTCTCGATTGTAGAGTAGGCCCGTGCCCTGCAGTGGGACGTATATAGGCTGATACAGATACAGAATATTTGTCTACTTATAATGCAAATAATAAAATATTTTTAATATATTACCAATATATAAATCATAAGTTACATTTCAATTGAATATTTGAAGCGCACGGATCAAATTTGGTTGATCTGACTTTACAGGGAGCCGACGCGGCAGCTCTACGCACACAGCTTTGGTCGCTTATGTGTGCGTGAAATTGACGAAGAAATACCTATAGTTAACTTCGCGCGCAAGGTGTAAACGCTCTTAAATCTTTCGTTTAATTTAATCTCAGGCAAATCGTGCTCTTTATTTTGATTCAAACTGTGCAAACATTGTATTTTGTGAGAAAAGAAACAAACCATGCAGGGCCAAAAATGAAGTAATTTGAATGAAAAATGATTATCTTCATATAAATCTTGACGGCATTGTAGTAACTTACGCAATGTTGTTATTATTATATGCACTGGAACATATTAATAACCTATTGTACATAACTTAAATTAAAAATAAAACGGCATGCTAGGACAATGACTTGATATGAACAGCGTCGACTATTTTTGTGGTCTAAGTAGTTTACCTATTACAGTTGTGTAATTATTGTTTTAAAAGTGTTTTGAAGCAATTTTATGTTTTGTGCCATCAGACGATTAAAACAGAAATCGGTCGTTGCACTAATATTGCTTACGAGACAACTACGTTTCAAAACATTCCACTGCGATAATCTCTTAATCGATAGTCTTGCATTTCCATACACTTTTGCAAGTAATGCATTTATATGATATAGTTATATATGGCGAAATCTGTAGCGAGAAATGCGAAAACTACATTATATGAATTCATTCATAGATATAATCAAAGTGTTTATGTTTTAAAATAAACTTTATTCAGTTAAACAATTAGGCCCATTTGCATACACTAACTTTGACAATGTCATCGTCGTACATTTGAGGTCTAAAAAGAAAGTATTTCCCACCCAAACAAGACGACAGTTTAAAAATTACAAAAATGTCATCGCTTTTCTTCGCAATTTTTTTTTGGTTGTATTGTGTCTGAAGTCACTAATGCTCAATTGCACAAACTAACTTTGCCAATACCTTTGACCTTGAAACTGTCAATCCCATACATTCGCAAGGTCAAATACATCTCAAATGTATGGCGATGACATTTTCAAAGGCAAAGGTATTGGCAAAGTTGGTTTGTGCAATTCAGCCTAAGACTACCACCTGGCATCGTTTTCGGTCGCAGGCAGGATATACCCAGTATGTTATGCGACTAAATTATGAAGAAGTAGCGACCCCGCTCACAATTCACTGCATTCAATGTAGCACACACTGAGGAAACCTCGAATACATTTATTTTACCGGGTTTCTAATGTATACTAATCTATGTAGAGTAATAATAATTTGCTTGGAATCCAACTCCCTTCCTCAATTTTTGAATGCCCGTAGCATATGTGACAATAATTGTTGGTGGCAGTGATCACTTAAGCAAAGTTATTGCTTGGCGCACCCATGCCATAAAAATAAAAATAAAATAAATGTTAGATAGAGAGCAATAAAATATGATTGTACCAAACACTTACAGTCTAATTCACAGATAGTTTTGAAACCTATTTGAAATATCGAGTGTTTTGTCTTCGTCGCTCAAATTGGATTTAAAAGTTTTTTTTTTTTATTGCAATGAATGATTCCACTGCGCTCGCCATCCTGAGACATAAGATGTTAAGTCTCAATATGTCCAGTAGTTACTCCGGCTACAATGTCCTTCAATCCGAAACACAACAGTGCATTTACGCAGTGTTGTTTCACGGGAGAAATAGACATTGCGGTGGTACCTACCCAGATGGCCTCTCACATATGAGGGATCTACCACCAGTAAAGTCGTTCGAAAGGGACAGAACATTCGATAACTAAAATAGTTTTTAGAATAAGGCCGCCGTCGTCCATATGTCAGATAGAGTAAAGTGCGTCCATGAGTAAGTGCCGTGGCGCGTGAACTATCACCCCGGTTACCATTCCCAGCGCATATTATCGTCCCGTGATCTTGCCTGCTGATTGTGACGCAGCATCCGATCACGCCACCCGACCCACGTGTCATGTCACGCGGCAGACGTTTACCCATTATATTGTTTTTTTCATATTTTTTTGATCATTACAGGTTTGAGATTTTAACTACATTTTAACAAGTGCAATTTGCAAGTCTTATAATAATTCACGTCATATTTCCATTGTTTAAAATATGTCGTTGCTTATGAAATAAAGACCCAGCCGGGTTTAGCACTAGAGTAGATATTTTTGGGGGGGTAGCGTTTTTTCAACATTTTTAATTAATGTTCCACTCCTTTAGCCAAACCGTGTTATTAATATAGCTTTCTAGATAAATGGGCTATCTAATACTAAAATGCATTTTCAATTGGAACTTGTAGGCCCTGAGGATAGCGCGTTCAAGCAAACCATCTCTTCAGCGTTATATGTATATCATGATTGTTATCGTTATTCGAAAAAATTTTAGAACAGTTTGTAAATTAAGTATAACTTTCAAACTCTTGGGTCACAACTTGTAACTAGTAACCGTACTCGGCAGGTCGGTAACAATATCCTGTATGTTTGGACATTGCAACATTTACTTTGTAGTCTGATGTATGTTTTCATGGTGAAAACAGAGTGGTTCTCCAGCTAGGATCATACCCTGCATCATAATTACACAAAATACTTTGTATTTATTGTGGAATTACATCCCAAAATTAAGTGCGTGGTAGCCTTTTGGTAAACGGACTAAACGCGGCTGCCAACATATTCACGGTGGTCGCGGGTTCGAATCCCAGGGCACACCTCTGACTATTCGGAGTCATGTGTGTATTGATAGTCAATCACCACGCATTAAAACGGTGAACGAAAACATCGTGAGGAAACCTGCATACCATAGCGATTTATAAGAATTTCTATGGTATGTAAGTCCGCCAACCCGCACTAGGCCAGCGTGGTGGACTATATGCCTAACAACTCTCAATCGTACTCTCGATTGCAGATGAGGCCCGTGCCCTGCACTGGGACGTATATGGGCTGACACACAGATACATCCCAAAAAAATTAGAAAGTCCACACAAAACAACTACAAAATATATTTTTTGTATCCGTTGCACGTTCTCCCGGCATCGGTAGAAATGTAATGTATACTTGGTGTACCAAAAATCATAAATTCCTCAGAATGTGTTATAATCAATATTTATAAATAAGCAATTCTTATATCTGTATTCAACATTTTAGTTTACATTTTAAAAAAATACTGGTGGTAGGTCTCTCATATGTAAGATGTCACCGCAATGTGTATTTATCCCGCCAAACATTAGTGTAAATGCACTGTTGTGTTTCGGTTTAAAGGACATTATAGTCAGAGTAACTTTTGGACATATTGAGGCTTAACATCTTATGTCTCAGGATGGCGAGCGCAGTAGAATGCCAAGCATTGCTTGGTATTTCAAGGTGTTGTTTGATTTTGCTACTGTTCATGAGTGGTCGTATCGCTTACCATAAGGCGAACGGCATATTCATTTCGCCATTTAGGGCAATAAAAAACCTGCGTGTTTAATCATACATAAAATAATATTAGTACACATGAAACCCGACCGATCACAATGGAATAAAAAATCTACAATTCGTGTTAAAAATAAAATTACAAGATCCGCCAACTACGTATTACGTTTGAACTGTAGTCCCACACCCAGACTCAATAACAAATCGAAACGATGGGCTTTGTCAAACTCGTGGCTAATCTTCTTTCAGGTTGTTTATTGGTTTGTAGCCGCAAAAGCCGACAGGGATCTTGGGATTATACTGATACACTATAAGACTTCTTCCCACGCACAATTGGACCTCACTTCATCACAACACCCTTTGTATTGTTGGATTAAATAATTCACATAAAATGTCTATTCCCCCCGCCAAATATCAATATAAATGCAATGTTATCTTCCGGTTTATAGGACATTCTAGCCAGAGTAACTACTGGACATATTGAGACTTAACATCCTAAGTCACAGGATGTCGAGCGCAGTGGAATGCCAAGCATTGCTTTGTTAATTCATGGTCGTGTTTGGTTTTGCTACTGTCCATGAGCAGTCGTATTGCATATCGTCAGGCAAATGACGTGCTCGTCTCGTCATCCATAGCAATAAAAAAAACACCAAACCGTCACATACATAGTCCTGACTCCACATTAAGATCGAATCTACTCATTTTTAAATATGGAGTGGACGCTTAAAGAAGACCGTGTTGCAGTTATTGCGTTGCATCGTTGCGGTTACGCGCCAATTCAAATTTTTGACATACTGAAAATTTGAATATAACCAAAAGATCCGTTTATCGTACCATCAAACGATACAATGAAGACTCTAGTGTAGATGACAGGTCAAGAAGTGGACGCCCTCGGTCTGTTAGGACTCCAGCAGTGATAAAAGCTGTGAAGGCGCGAATTCAAAGAAATCCCAAACGTAAGCAGAAACTGTTGGCCCTTCAGACGGGGTTAAGCAGAACCACGGTGAAAAGGGTAATTAAATGAAGACTTAGGGCTTTAGGCATATTGAAGAAAAACAGGACATCGTTTGAATGCTCGTCTAATGGACCTGAGACTGAAGAGATGCCGCGCTTTGTTGAAGCAGGTACGCGGGAAAAAAATATCGGGAAATTATTTTTTCAGATGAAAAAAATTTTTACCGCAGAAGAGAGCTACAACAAACAAAATGATAAGGTGTACGCACACAGTAGTGAAGAAGCGAGCAACCGTATTCCGCGTGTCCAACGAGGTCATTTTCCATCCTCGCTCATGGTATGGTTGGGAGTTTCTTATTGGGGCTTAACAGAGGTACATTTTTGTGAGAAAGGTGGTGTAAAAACGAATGCAGTTGTGTATCAAAATATAGTCCTGACGAACCTTGTGGAACCTGTTTCTCATACCATGTTCAATAACAGGCACTGGGTATTCCAACAAGATTCGGCGCCAGCTCATAGAGCGAAGAGCACACAAGACTAGCTAGCGGCGCGTGAAATCGACTTCATCCGGCACGACTGGCCTCCAGAAGACCTCCTCCAGTCCAGATTTGAATCCGTTAGATTACAAGATATGGCAACACTTGGAGGAAAAGGCGTGCTCAAAGCCTCATCTCAATTTGGAGTCACTCTAGACATCCTTGATTAAAGCAGCCGCCAATATTGACATGGACCTCGTTCGTGCTGCGATAGACAACTGGCCGCGCAGATTGAAGACCTGTATTCAAAATCACGGAGGTCATTTTGAATAACTTTAGTGTCATAAGAATCTATGTTTTGTTAAGTTCATTTTGGTATATAAATGGTTACACAATGAATGAACTTGTTTCAATTATTTTATATTAAACATGTGACAGAATTTATGACCTGACTAGGTATATACGTATATATACATATACATATTTTATATACGTTATAAATAGATTATCAAATTAAAGATAATTTTGCATAGAAACAGAAATTTGGCGGGTCATTAACTAAAATTAGACAATGGCAAATTTTGAATTATAAGTAATGATCTCAATTTATCTACTTAGGTATAATATAAGCCACTTGAATAAGACATTTGCATCATGATGAAATTACTTAATGACGGCTAACGACGACAATTTATTGGAATTTAACAAATGTGTTTAGCGTTGCTGTAAACATTAAACTATAAACAAATGATGGATAAAAATATTTTGTGGCGCAAAAGACCACTGCATTATTTGATAGTTTTAATTCGATTATTGGAATGATGAATGAAATGTATTTTTCGGTATAGTAGTTCAAATACTGCAGTAACAGGACTGTCCAGAATATAATTTTTTTACAAAGATACTACAAAATAAAAGTCCTTTATTACGTGTTCTTCTAATTCTGCCGGTGTGTGTATTATGATTTCAGCTTAAAAGAAATACAATACATTTGACACATTTGGGGCTATGTGATTATATATATTATGCTCTGTTCGAAAACACGCTAGCGGCTTTTTCTAATATAAATATTATTCAATATTATAATATTTAATCAATTTGTACTAACGGTTCGAGACACGATTACATTATATAAATCATATATATTTGTATGGCCCTGATACTAATATTAATTCATTCATATTTCAGAAATATTCGAATAGTATTGTAAGCAAAAGTTGGTTTGTGACAACCAGTCATAAATGTACTGTATCAGTCTATATACGTCCCACTACAGGACATGGGCGTCTTCTACAATCTAGAATACGATTGAGAGTGGTTAGGCCATATAGTCGACCACACTAGCCAAATGCGGGTCGGCGGACTTTACATACTATAGAAATTCCTACAAATTCGCAATAGTGTGCAAGGTTCCCTCACGATATTTTCCTTCACCATTAAAGTGCGTGGTGATTGACTATCGACACACACATTACTCATGAAAAGTCTGAGGTGTGCCCTGGGATTTTAACCCGTGACCATCACCATAAGCATGTTGGCAGCCGCATCCGATGCGTTCACCACCACGCACTCGAACATAAAGTTTAATTAAAAATATACGGACAATGTTTACATTTATTGATCAATCCTTTATATATATGTAAAGGATCGTATTTTCTGGTGTTCATCAAAAATTAACTGCCGATTAATAAATATTTACAAAGCGAAATATTTAACGTACAATCAATTGCGCGGACCGTACCGTACGTTAAATAAACATGGGGCGAAATTGATAACTCTGAAACAAACAGGAATTGTGTTGCGGTGTACCATGACCGGTGTTGACCATGTACATACAGGGTATATCAAGACTGCTACCGAAAACGAAGCCGGGTGGTAGTTTAAGCGACTTCAGACACAATGCAACAGAAAAAGTTGCAAAAAAAAGCGACAATTTTTTTTTTAATTTTTTTCCTATGTCCATATTTGGGTGGTAAATACATTTTTTCCTAAAATAATAGTATATACCCTTTTATTTATAAATACTCTAAGGTATAAAAGAGTTTAAATTATTATTTTAGCAAAAACTATGGATTTACCACCCAAAAATGACGACATTTAAAAAATCATAAAAAAAAATTGTCGCGTTTCTAGGCGAAATTTTTAATTGCATTGTATTTGTAGCCACTAAAACTACCACCCGGCTTCGTTTTCGGTAGCAGTCTTGAGATACCCGGTATACGTATATATACAATTAGGTTAGATGAAAAGGTTTTTCGCATTTTATGTGATTTTTTTAAGTTTATTTACTTTTAATACAGTTAAAATGGAGCATTTTAATCAATGACTATCTGCCAGCTTGTAGGTAATCCCATAATTCCGCTTATGTAGAATTTTTTAGACTTCTGAAATATGCAAACAGTAATTTTGGTAGTCGTCCTGATACTGCCTAAAGAATTCTGTAAGGTCTGCTACAGGTGTAAATCTGAAAATGCAAGATCAAGGCGGATGCATTGACACCACCCAGCTAAACATAAACTATAATTTTTGCTGAGTAGCTAAAGATATGTATGATCTAGCATTATAATGATGAAAGACCACACCCTTTCTATTAATAAATTCCGGCTGCTTTCTCTCAAATTCATGCTTCAATCTCAAAAAGTTAGATGCTTGTAATGAACAATGACGCTAACGTGAATCATAACATCATCAATACTTTATGTATAATAAAAATTATAATTTGTCAAAATACTTTTTCTATTTCTATAAAGACACAAAGTTTAAAATGCAATAATTGATTATCCAAGGTGTAAAACCAAGTATCTAACAGAATAAAGTTGTTCAAAACTAGCTAAACTACAACAATGAATAGTTTAAACCGCATGGGAATGAATATATGCAAATCTTCACAAAACGTACAAAATTAGCTATATTTTACAAACATGCATCTTAAATACGGAGCAGCCGTTGTATTTAAAAAAATTACGGACGCGGTAATTACTCTTTAATAATTATTATTACTTGTTCTTAAAATACATTATTATGGTTAGGCATGTTTTTTCTTCACGTAGGTACGTACGAATCTTATATCTTTAAACGAGAAATTCTTGTATATATATAAATATATTCTCTGAATCTCGGAAACGGCTCCAACGATTTTCATGAAATTTTGTATACAGGGGGTTTCGGAGGTGATAAATCGATCTAGCTAGGATTTATTTCTAGAAAATGTTATAAAAACATTAAAATAGGAACTGATAAAATGACTCTTCCTGACATCTATTGGCGAATAAAAATACTATTTTTTTATTGTGTACAACTAACTGCTTAAAAATACAATAACACTAAAGATATTCCAGCAGATGGCGTTGTTAAGCAACACTAAGAAAATCAATTATTGTTTATTAGGCTCAATTGCACAAACTAACTTTGCCAATACCTTTGCCCTTGAAACTGTCAATTCCATACATTCGCAAGGTCAAATACATCTCAAATGTATGGCGATGACATTTTCATAGGCAAAGGTATTGGCAAAGTTACTTGGTGCAACTGAGCCTTAGCTTTTCGGTTTTATTGGGATATCTGTCAAAACTTTGAAAATGAAAAGTGACAATGGTAATTTGGCGTTTAATTTTGGATATGGCTATTTATTTGGATCATGGATTATTATAGTTATACTGCGCGATTGAGCGAGTATTGGATCGAGAGAGAAAACATATAAAGTACGGTATGTTCCGCGGAGCGTTACTAGGAATAATCTGTAAAAGATAATAAGACCATTTTCAACTGTATTAGAATTATAAATAGTGAAAAGTACAAGAAGACTTTTAGCTTTTAGTGAAGTAATTCCTTCTGTCCAATTCCTTTAGTTAAAAAAAACCGAGCAAAACTCGGTCATCCAGGTACTGTTGATGTTGTGAGGTTACGGAGGAGTAAATATCGCTATCGGAGGAGTAAGTTGCTGTGCTACATGGACCTTACCCATTTCCAACATAATATTTTTCATAAATGTTCTTACTAAATAAGTTACAGTAAAAAGTGAGTCATAACTAAAAAAAAAGATTAGGAGCGGACAAGATTGCCACATTTCATGTTTCTCCAATTCCCACGAGCTATCACAATTTACAGTTCATGTGTTATCATAATTAAATCATATATTTTTTATATTGGCACGGCATAATATTTGCATTGCTCTTGGTGGTAGGGTGCAATCATGCCAGACCGCAAGATGCCTGTTCACACTACAGCGGAAGGATCATGGTCGCCTTTCAGTCAATGCGGTTATCGAAAGCCTGACAATTTCCACTACACATCTGATTTCGCCCTTCATCATATTACTTTCGATTCCCGGGTGTGTTGGAATATGTATGTATGGAAATAATCACTTATCACCAAGTGATGAATTTTTTTTGTAGGAAATTTGCTTTATAGACGACTAGCGGCCCGGCCCAACTTCGCCCGGGTACAAATAGATTTCTGTACAACAATATGTACGTATTATACTTATAAACCTTCTTCTTGAATCACTCTATATATTAAAAAAACCGCATCAAAATCCGTTGCATAGTTTTAAAGATTTAGCATACAAAAGGACATCCCTATGTCTATTAACTAAAGTCGCTTTCTCTGTCCCTATGTCCCTACATAGGGACAGAGAAAGCGACTTTGTTTTATACTATGTAGTGATATCTCTTATTTTTGTAAAATGGTTAATTATTGATTCTGCAACCCGCAGTATATGGCCTAACCACTCTCAATTAAATAAATAAATAAATACACCCAACAGTCACATACATAGTCCTGATCCCACACTAAGATCGAGTCTTGTGTCGTGGGTATCAGGAACTACGAGAGACTTTTCGGTCTCACAAACACCCAGACCCGGAAGAAATATTTGTGGGCCGCACAAATATTTCTCTCTGTGCGGGGATCGAACCCGCGGCCTCTCGTTTCACAGGCGGCGTCTAACCACCTGCGCCACGGAGGCTGTCAATTGTACTCTAGATTGTAGATGAGGCCCGTGCGCTACAGTGGGAAATACATGGGCTGATAAAGATTGATTTTGCAACTATTTTACCATTGTTTAGGATGCCAAGTGGGTGAATAAATGCATAGTACCTATTTCAAATTAAATCGTATAATTCATATTTTATATCATATTAAAAATACGTGTTAAATCACCTTGTGACACATTCTTCACATGAATAATACATTGTAGTTTATGTACAAAATTTATAGTGCCATTAAATATGTATACATTACAAAGTTGCTTAATGCAATATTTATACTGGGTATCTCAAGACTACTACCGAAAAAGAAGCCGGGTGGTAGTTTTAGTGACTACAAAAACAATGCAACTAAAAATTTTGCAAAGAAACACAATTATTTTTTATGATTTTTTAAATATTGTCATTTTAGGTGGTAAATCCATAGTTTTTGCTAAAATAATAATTTAAACTCTTTTATACCTTAAAGTAAATAAAGGTTATACGCTATTTTTATAGGAAAAAATATATTTACCACCCAAATATGGCCATGGGAAACAAAAACCAAAAAAAAATGACGCTTTTTTGCAACTTTTTCTGTTGCCTTGTGTCTGAAGTCGTTTAAGAGGACGGTAGACGCCGATGACCTTGCTCGAACGGGCGGAACCAAATCTCATGCACCGGCGCACGCCGCCGGCGCACGACGTGCGAGCGAGCGCGCTGCGTTATACCTATTCATTCATAGTTTCGACGCGGACAAAACGATATATTCGTAGTGTTATTTCACTCGATATTCCCATCGAGTACAGTTAAGAGCGGTTGACCGTAGTGTATGATTAATTCACTAACAAACGTCACAGCTATCGTGGCAGAATTGCTCGAACGCTGACTGTTAAACGAGAAGGCGCGGGTTCGGTCCCCGCACTTGTAGTTCGATTTTTGAGTTTACTTACTTCTTCTATCTATACCAATATTACATTTTAGATTTTTAATATTTTTATTTTTGTTTTTCTTTTCTAATAATATAAAGAGGATAGATACATTTATATTTTTGGATTTTTATTTACAATGAAACTCAAAAATTTGTGGACCGATTTAAAAAATTATTTCGATTTTCGAATGGTAATTATCCGGGAATAACAGAAGCTATATATTTACCTGAAGGGGTTGAAATAAGGGTTTAAATGGAAAAGAAAAACTATTGAAGATTTATTTTTTAATTCATATTTATAAATATTTAAAAAAATATATCTCGAATGGTTTTTTATTTTTCATTTCAACCCTTATTTCAATTCCTTTGGCCAAACATACAGCCAATGTTACTCCAGGATAATGTTGGATTCGAATGGTGAAAGAATTTTAAGATTAAGTCGGTCAGTTAAGTAATTTTTGGGTTTCATATTCATATTCATAATAAACAAAAATCGAAATATTCAAAAATCTAAAATACAAAAATGTAAAAATACACATGTTACAAAAATGCAAAAAATGAAATGTTTCTTCTATAAAATATTATATAGGTTAGACAGATAGATGAATTTATAAACAAAAACAATTGTATCGATGCGGGGATCGAACCCGCGGCCACTCGTTTTTTAGTAGGCGTCCAGCCAGCTGCGATACGGGCCTCTCTCCTTTCCCCTCCGGGGTGTCCTTAAATTTTCAAAGAATAAAAAATGCGAAAATAACACATGTGGGGCGTGGGTTCGAACCAACGTGTCATAGCATCAATCACGAATCGAGCGGTCAATCCTTCGGACCAACAATGCTTACTTCCCGGTGACCAAATTACCGGTAAGTATATATTATATTAATGCCTATTTTGGTGTTTAAATGTTACCTACTATTTAAAATATGATCGCAACATAACAATTCATTTATTTATATGTTGGGTAGGTCTCTCATAAGTTGCATGAAATTCAATTGAAATATTAAAACATAGCACGATACTTATATTTTGCTATGTAGGTACAATATTATGATCGTTAACTTTAACAAAACAAATCTACTATTATAGCACAGCTACTTTCTACTAAGAGCATAAATAATAAATAATAATTTTATAAAATATGGTAGAAGAATATTTTCAAAAAAATATCTTCAATGATTTTTATTTTCCATTTTAACTCATGTCAACCCCTTTAGCCAAATATACAGCCTATGTTACTCCAGGCTAACGTTGGATTCGGATGGTGAAAGAATTTTAAGATCGGTTGAGTAATTTTTAGTTTATTCATAATAAACAAAAATCGAAATATTCAAAAATCTAAAATACAAAAATGTAAAATATAAATGTTACAAAAATGCAAGAAATAAAATGTTTCCTATATAAAATATTGGATTAGATAGTAGATAGATGAATTTATAAACAAAAACATTTGTTTCGATGCGGGATCGAACCCGCGGCCACACGTTTTTATTTAGCATCCAAGCAACAGCGCCACGGTTGTAGTGACGCAGATAGTGAATTAATCATTTACTACGGTTAGACCGGCCGTAACCGTTCTCAATGAATGTGTCGAGCGAAATAGCAATATTAAATTTATATTGCGAAGACAAGCGACATAGGTCCGTTTAGCACGGCGGTTCGTCCCGCACTGATTTGTTGGGCGACAGACAGACAGGGATGTGCTCGCGATTTATAGTATCGATAATGTGAAAAAATTCGTTAAAAATAAATGAGACAGAAATTAGAAAAAATAAAAAGAAGGTCCTATCAGTCTTGCATTTCTTAATATCCTGATAATAATAAAATAATCCTAGTGCTCGTAGTTTAAGAGAAAAAAACGTTGTAAATGCGAAAACAGAGGTCACTTTGCAATTTTATTTCAAGTACTTTTAATACACTTTTAAGAATTCTGAAAAGAAGGGGACATGCTCCATATAGTGTAGATCAACATATTTTTTTTTTTGAAGACCTAATAATAAAGATCACAAAGAAAAAACGTTGTGAAAAAGGCCATTTCACATAGACCCCCCTCATAAACTACCACCCGGCTTCGTTTTCGGTAGCAGTCTTGATATACCCTGTATATAAATATATTCTATGTATCAGCCCATATACGTCCCACTGCAGGGCACGGGCCTACTCTCGGTCGCAGTCTTGATATACCCTGTATACATAGATATGAATTATGTGGAAAGTAATATTTTTTCCTTCCTATAATCCTCGATTAGTTCGCCATAGTGAAAAGAAGCATCTTAGCAAGCCGGAATAATTGGATCAAAGGGGCGACCGTCGGATACCGTTCGATTCTCTGCCTGGACGGCTTTTGCGTTTCAGGCGCAGTGCTGTCCCATGCTAGTGTAAAAAAAAACTGTTGACATAATACATGCCTAATATTATGACATTTCTTCTTCAGTAATTACAACTTATTATGCAGGCATAGTGGAAGAACCCTCAAGCTTTTTTCTTATAATATTATAATGGGGTCCTCTCGCACGCGCTCGATGTTTGACATGCAGTACAATTCCATTCGTCGTTAGGGAACCATAAAAAAGACAAGTCTAATTGAATCTTGGCTAAATATTTATATCACTTTAGAAATTGTTTCGTATGTAATTACCTATATTCAAACAAATGTAAAAGCAATTTGTCAAAGCATTGTCATTATCAGACACGTGGACACGACTTCACAACGATGCAAAATATCTATTTTGGTTTTACGCATAGATTACACTAATGGCGATTAGACAATCGACGGCATGAATGACGTCAAGGCATTCGGCAATCCATCAATGATTAACAAACCGCAAAACTGACGTCATTTTAGCTATATTTACAGTAGATACATATATACGTACAGTGTGTATCAAGACTGCTGCCGAAAACGAAGACGGGTGGTAGTATTAGTGACTTCAGACACATCACACAATGTAAATAAACATTTTGCATAAATAAAAGCAATAATTTTTTTTGGTTATTTGTTATATTTTTCACAAATAAAATTGTCTCAATTCTTTACGAACTTTTTAGTTGCATTGTGTTTGTAGTCACTAAAACTATCACCAGGCTTCGTTTTTGGTAGTAGTCTTAATATACCCTCTGTAATATATAATATTACAAAGTGCGTGGTGGCCTGTTGGTAAACGGACTAGACGCAGCTGCCAACATGTTCACGGTGGTCGCGGGTTCGAATCCCAGGGCACACCTCTGACTTTTCGGAGTCATGTGTGTATTGATAGTCAATCACCACGCACTAAAACGGTGAAGGAAAACATCGTGAGGAAACCTGCATACCATAGCGATTCATAGGAGTTTCTATGGTGTGTAAGTCCGCCAACCCGCACTAGGCCAGCGTGGTGGACTATATAGCCTAACCACTCTCAATCGTATTCTCAATTGAAGAGTAGGCCCGTGCCCTGCAGTGGGACGTATATGGGCTGATACAGTACAATATATAATATGTCGAGACTACGACACTAGACTCATTTACTGAATTATCAACATTAAATGTATGTATAAGCAATAAAATAAAAATTACCAAAACAAAACAAATAACATCAGTGAAATATTACATGAAAATACAAATTTGAACATGAAAAATGAATGTTTTCATACGACACCGCTTGAAATTATTCAAGCAAACATAGGCCCGTAACGACATTTCGAGCTCCTACATTCGGAAGTAATTACATTAGCTTAATATATGCAAACTGGGCTAGTGGACGGGAAAAAATGACAACATAAAAGTGCCTTGCATAGTCTTGTCGCTCGTAAATTATAAGTTTCAGTGCGTACGTCGTGGTGGCCCGCTCTGATAATCATTTAAATTAATGCTAATTTTGTATTCTATTTAGATTTCCCTTTTTACAAAGAAAGAAGAGCATGAATTTATCATTGTTTTGGTTTTGTTTGTTGGTTGTATCGCCTGCTTTGTGTGAGATCCGGGGTCATATTGCAATTCAATATATTTTTTTAGTTTAGGTATATCCCATTGGCTTTTATTACGAAGTTTTGCTCTTCATGCATTTTGATATAGTTTATTTGGACGATTTTTTTGCATCAAACAAAAAATACTCACGAGATTACGGTGGTCGGTACTATCTTCAAAATCAAATCTTCTTTGATGTTGCTAATAGGAGCTAAGCCCTTATGATAGTCGCGATGCTCGCAAACGTAAATGAATTACGTATGCAGTGATATATTTTTCATCAACTGACTGACGACACAAACAAGTCGTCCTATATAAATGTTTACATGTGTTGGCGCTGGCCAGTTAGTAAAATTTCCATCAAAGCTTCAACACCGGCTTGTATTGTGTACATATTATACAGGGTATATGCAGTCTGTCCGAAAGACCGAAACTAGGTGATAGTTTGAGTGACTTCAGACACTGAGCAACTACAAAAATTCCAAAAAAAAAAGCAGCGATTTTTAATGTAATTTTTCCTAACGTCGTATTTGTGTGGGAAATTTATAAATTTTCTATTTTGTATTTTTAAAAGACGCTATGATATGCATGGTTTCAAATGATTATTTTAGCAAAACACATTTGTATTTAAAATATCACAAACAATTGTCACGTTTATTGCGATATCTTTAATTGCATTATGTCTGTACTCACTAAAACCACCACCTGGCTTTGTTTTTGGTCGCGGTCTACCTTGTAAACCTATTTGGATTTGATTTTATTTAGAATAGAATAGAAAAACCTTTATTTGTTCATCAAAGTACACATACACTGATACAAAACTAAAATACAAATCTATTACAAATTACAACGGACAAAATGATTAAAAGAAAGATAAAAAAAAATACAAGAAAATCAAAGTGTAGCAGCATATGTGTTGCAGCAGAAGAAAAGGGTGATGACTCAGCATACGTTCACTCACACGAGCAAACACTGATATTCTGCCATTACCCGGCTGGAGCATAGTGGCGGAGTAATTAATTCATTAGTCTATGACGCAATTCAATTTAAGAAGTACACACTACAAAAATGACACCCAAACTACCTATGCACACGTAAAGAAAAACATGTTATGATTTCTTGGTATTAACGATTGTGTAGTAATATTAATATGAATAATAATTATAATTTATAATAATAAAATAAATAGGTGAATAAAACCACACAATACACCACAGATACCTCTCAATAACAAAACAATACAAGACATTTATTTTGGAAATGATCATAAGTACAAATTATTGTGAATCACACAGCAAAATCCGCTAACAACCAACCACTAGGTACATTTGCTTTTTGCCTCTCTAGAAGCATGGTTTTAACATGCTTTTTAAATGAGTACTTCGATTTTAAACCATAATATAATGGAAAGGGTAAGAAAGCATAAAATACTTATTAATCTTCTTCTTTGCAGCACAATGCCGCCTCAGGGTCAGAACCAGGGGTCGTGGGTCCTCTACGAGACCGACTCTGCCAACATGGACAGCGATGTGCCAGTGCTGGTGCCACCATCAGCAGAGAAGAGAGAATGGAAGATAGTGTGGAGAAACGTCATCCTCTTTGTCTTCCTACATATCGGAAGCGTGTACGGAGCATACCTGTTCTTATTCAAAGCGATGTGGGCCACGCGTTTGTTTGGTAAGAAATTCAAGTATTATATATAATATTTGTGATAGATTTAAATAAACATAAATTAGTCTCTCTTAAGTAAACTTGAAGTTCATGGTGGCCTGTTGGTAAACGAATCGACTTCTCAAAGTCATGTGTGTAGTGATAATTAATAATCACGCACTATAATGATAAAAGACAACACCCTGAGGAATCATGCATACCCCAGCAATTCGGATTAATTTCTGTGGCATGTAGAATTCTGCTAACTTGCACTAGGCCAGCGTGGTGGACTATATGGACTAATCACTCTCAACGTACTCACGATTGTAGAGGAAGCCCTTGCCCTACAGTAGGACGTCAATCCAATAATTTACTAGGATTCAAACCACCATAATGACTCAATGTGGAAAGACGAACGAAAAATTATGTTAGTGAGGCCAATCTTTTCTGTCATCATTTCTGAACAAGTTAAGTTAAATTCGCAAAAAATATGTTAACAATAATAGGAAATAATCTTTAATTATGTCTCTATTTTCCATTCCAGCGGTCTTCCTGTACCTGTGCTCCGGTCTGGGCATCACTGCAGGCGCTCACAGGCTCTGGGCTCACAAGTCATACAAAGCGCGCCTGCCTCTTAGAATGCTGCTTACTTTGTTCAACACAATCGCTTTCCAGGTACGCTAAAAATCTAAAATAATTATTATTTTTAAAAAACATCCATTAAGCAGTTGAATGGACGCTGGCTGTGAAATCAAAGGCAGCGGGTTCGATCCCTGCACCGAAATAAATATTTGTGTATACAACTATTTGTTTCGGTTCTGGGTGTTTGTGACTGAAAAGTATAAAAAGATACGGAAGTTCGAATGTTCGGGCGCTGTTCGCAGAACTTCACTAATTTGGTTTGATACTCCACAAAATGTTGGAATGAATGAAATCCTTTATCGTACGTCGCAACCATAGCCTAATTTCGGAGAAAATGATAAGTATTAATAGAGAATAGTATTGATTTTGTATGTGGAAACTTATATCTTACTCCTGACATCGAACATCCGAACATTCGAAGTTGGTATCATTTTTTTAGAGTAGCCTCCCGGGATATTAAATCTGTATAGACCAAGCGATAGTGATTTATAAGAATTTCTATGGTATGTAAGTCCGCCAACCCGCACTAGGCCAGCGTGGTGGACTATATGGCCTAACCACTCTCAATCGTACTTTCGTTTGTAGAGGAGGCCGTGCCCTGCAGTGGGTCGTTATGAGCTGATACAGATACATATACATCAGATCACAGTGGAAGCCTTCGAGGGAAGCCTATGATCAGCAACGGATCTTCCGTGTCTGAACATGTAAAGCATCGTAGCTGCGAAATTCATCCTAAGTAAATAAATTAATAAAGCCTTATTTCTTATGTTTATAAGCCGAATAATTTGATTATTATCATCTGAGAAAAGATACATGTTATTTATATAATTATTATTACAAATCATTTGCAGTCCAAGCTGTCCGACTGTGGAACTCACTTCCAGTCGAAATAAGACGGGCACGAACGCTGTCGTCTTTTAAAAAAATGATTAAAGACCATTTCCTTTCTCAACTAGAGCATAGCTGAGGAATATCTTGTCCATTCGCCTCTTGGTAATGTTAGGATATGTATATACTTATGTATATTGTACATTGTATGTATGTGTATTTTAATATATTTTGTTGGTATGTATTTGTATATATGTATGTATATATTATCTATATTACTATTTTATATACCTTAGACTGCCCGCTCATTTTTCCTATTTCAATATCCATCCAAAGTTTGCCTGGAAGAAATTACCTAGTGTGATAAGACCACCTCTTGTACTATTATTATTGTGTTGTTTCTTTACTGTATTTTTATTTTGTGCAATAAAGGAATAAATAAATAAATAAATAATTATTCTTGCACGAAAAGGTTAAAATTATGCAAGTGCTAGAACAGTTATAATACTTGTAATGATGTTTTTCTTAAAATTAAACTTAAAGAGAGATCGAGAATAACAAAATACAAGCTGAAAATACAACTGTTATGATTTGGTCCCGTCTCTGATTTTTTTCATTTTTAGCACTTCATATTGTAAGACATGTTGTAGTAATATTTAAGGAAATAAAATAAAAACTAAACCATATTTTCTTTAAAACTGGTGGAAAATGTATCTGATTATTATATAAATATGTTACATACTTTAAATATATTATGTAACTTTATTAACTTTATTATGTTTTCAAAACTCTTGTATGAACTAAAGCTGTCTAAACAGCGGCTCAACCCCGGAAAAAGCACCAGTTTCTTTTGTAATTTCTGTCAAACTAATGCCGAATATCTGTACAATCCTGCAAAAACCACCTAAATAGAAAGTGATTTCTAAAATAAAATTACATGACTGCAGATACCCATTGATTAATTAATTTTAACATACACATATACCTACAATCTATTATAATCCATACATATAAATAAAATTGAAGTGTCTGTTTGTAAAGTGAACATAAAAAAAATGTCCAACTACATATCGTCATATACACGATACCTATAACGAAAATGACCTTAGAATTTTTTTTGTCTGTCTGTCTGTTTGTTCCGGCTAATCGACCGATTTTGACGGGACTTTTATTGTCAGGTAGCTGATATAATAAGGAGTAACTTAGCCTACATATATTATATTTTAGAAAAATAAAGTTTTTGTTAAATTCCACGTGGACGAAGTCGCGGGTACAGCTAGTTAGTGATTATAATCATGAAATCACGTAGAAAAATGTATCTCTAAATAATGATTAAATATAATATGTGTTAGCGTTATCAAAACGCTTTATTTAATTTGTCTTCATTTTCTCTGACATGAATCACGGTTTCTTTTGAATGGTGAATGGTTAAAAACTAGCGACTTAAGATTGTAATTATTGCGTGATTTGATCTATATTTTGACATACCTAAACGTTATAGTTTAAATGAAAATAAATGAATAAATACACTCCCAACAGTTACATACATAGTCGTGACCCCACGCTTAGATCAATTAAGTCTTGCGTCGTGTGTATCAGAAGCTACGAGAGACTTTTTGGTCTCGCAACCACTTGTGAGACTACAACCGAGGCAAATATTTACTGGTGGTAGGTCTCTCATATGTAAGAGGCCGCCTGGGTGGGTTCCACCGCAATGTCGATTTCTTCCGTCAAACAGCAGTTTAAATGCACTCTTATGTTTCGGATTGAAGGATCTTGTAGCCAGAGTAACTACTGGACATATTGAGACTTTACATCCTGTGTCTTAGGATGGCCAGCGCATTGGAATACCAAGCATTGCTTTGTAATACGAGGTGTTTGGTTTTGCTACTGTTTATGAGTGGCTATATCGCTATCCATGAGGTGAACGGCATGCTAGGCTCGCCATTCATGCAATAAAAAACAAACATTTTCTATAAGTATATCGACATAAACAATCATAATATTGTCACTGCGACAAACAGAAGTTCCTTCGTTGCCGTTGGCCCGTCAGTGTGTTTCTTGCTTGTTAAATACAATAGTCTATTATTTATTACACAATAGCATGTCATTGGCTAAACAATTAGCGCTGTAACACATGACAAAATACATGAATTAACTGTTTAAAGAATTTTTCACCGTTATATCGAAGTATTATCCTAAGAAAAGAATTCATTCGAAAGATATCGACGCCTAAACTTTATGAAGTATGTATTACGGGCGAATTTTTATTTTAAAGATTACATATTTATAAGTTAACGCTTCAAGGAATTTAGTTCCTTTCCTTTATTGTAAATAACGAAAACAAACGATAAAAAGTGTCTCCGTTGTGTATTCAAGTTCAAATCAGCGATTAACTTTCCTTATCAATAGAAAGGTAATAATTATTTATCACTATTGATATGCATACCCACGTGTTCAAATACGTGATAGCGTTTATCGTGCATGTGTTATACACGCACTGCGATCATACAGAACGCAACCTCTTAACACTCCTTATCGCGTTATCACCTACAATTACCCTCTACCCTATAATTTAACTCAACAAATTAATTGCTTCATTATTTGCATGGTAGATAACGAAACTTTCATGAAACAAGTTACATAGTGGGTCGGCATAGTCACAACAAAAAAAATAAAGATACTAAAAAAAAGCTTCAAAATCTTCATCTTCCTAATTACACTGCGGAGTTAAGCGTGCTTAGGTGTTATTAAATCTATGGGATTAATATCGATTTTTTTTATGTTATTTTAATTTATAAAAAGTTCCTCGAAAATCATATTTTTTTTATTACTTTTATAACATTCCAAAGTTCTAAAAATATTTTTTTCTCTTTTTGAAGTTAAACTTTTGGAAGCGCGGCTAAGTTGCTACTATGCGATTCAACTAAGAATAGGACTGACCCTGCGCCATATTGGTTCGTAGTAGCTGTCAAATCGCACAATTTAGGTAGGGTGAGCAAAACAAGATTTCATAAAATAATATTTTTTTTGAATAAAAATAATATTTTTAATATTTAATAATTCGTAAAAAAATTAGAATAATGTCGTGTTATAGTTACTTTCTGGCGAATAATTGCATATGAAGTAAATAAAAAATTAAAAAAATATACTTTTTTAAGCTATTTATGACTAAACATTCTTGTTTATGTGTCCATATAACATTTTGCAATTGTTTCAATTTTTTTAGTTAATTTATGTTCAAGAATTTGACAATGTGAAAAAAAAAATATAATTGGTGCGTAAATATTTTTTTGTTGCTAACCATACTTTTCGTGTGATATTTGACAACTAAAGTTCATTGACGTTCCTATTCCTATTTGAAACGCATAGTACTTAAACTTCTTTCGGACGGAAGTAATCAGAAGTAACATTACTATAAATTATATCAGTTAGCAGTATCTGAGTTAATACAAGCAACAACTGGCTACAATACTTCGTTAGCAGCGTTAAAAATGAAGAAAATATAACTTACTTTCATATTATTTTTCATGAAATATCTGATCGAATTTGCTTGTAAAGACTGCTGAATATTTTAATCTGTCTCAACTACAAATAAACCTAAACAAACAAGAAAAACTTATGATGCTGTTTGGTGTCATATACATACGACTAATATTCAACTTTCATGGATAACGGAAGTTTTATCCTCGAATTCCGATTGATAGTTAAATTATAAATCCAAGTTTAGTCTGTTAAAATGAAAAGTCCATAAAACTCACACCGAGTTTTGCAGTCAGCGAAAATCTATAACTACGATCTATCAGACTAGATTCAAAGATTACCAGACACATCAATATTTTATTTGACATTTCTGCGGTTGTCGGCAATATTTCGTTTGATTCGTGTTAAATATTCGTTGTTGTTTGATTAAATGTATTACGAGTATTACAAAGTCGTTAAGTATGATCTTAGTTTTTTTTTTCAGATATACCAGTCTGATATAAACTTTATCACAAAACCTAATTGCCCCCTTAAACAATGCCGTAAGCATTGTAAAATTTGTTTTTACAAATTCTTTTAGGATATTTTTTTAAAATTAATTTTCTTTTTTCCGCTTGTAAATGTTCACTACGCATTGTAACTATACCAATTAAGATAATCTAGAATCAGCCTTCATAATTAGAAAAGGTAAAAAAAATAGCCAAACGTGCTTTAAGATTACCATAGTACAGACGCTATTATAATAGCTCGTCTGACTCGTTAAAGTAATGCTAGTAAAGTATGTTCTTCCAGCAATCAGAAATATATCACAACGATCCAATTTGTTCTGACGGAATGAAGCAAAAAAAAAAAAACAAAAAAAATGTGTCAAATGCCAAGCGTATATTGTTTCTTGCCAGCCGGTATAACTGTAGAACACTACATACTTTCTGGTTCTTTATCTTCATTAGTCTTGTTCTTATTTCCGTGTCAGCATAAAAATATAACATTGCTATCTATATCATATAGACTTAATTGTTAATAAGAACTATTTGTGTTGTAGGATGCAGTGTTGGACTGGGCTCGCGACCACCGCATGCACCACAAGTACTCGGAGACCGACGCCGACCCGCACAACGCCACTCGCGGCTTCTTCTTCTCGCACGTCGGTTGGCTTCTGGTCAGGAAACACCCTGAGATCAAGGCCAAAGGACACACCATTGACATGAGCGACCTCTGGGCTGACCCTGTCCTGCGTTTCCAGAAGAAGTCAGTATTACATTTGAAATCTTTATAAATCGATAGATTAGGCATAAATCATCACCATCATTGGCCTTGTGCGTCTATTTCAGATTTAAACATTGTCTTATGGATTAACATTCGTTTTCGTGGCTGTAAAATCTATTGCCATTGTGCCATTTAGATCAGTATTTCAGGAGTTAATCAGAATTCTAGGCTTCTGAAAGCCATGTCTGTCCAGTCACATAAAAGCAGCTAGGGGTATACATATTATGTATATCGCATAAATCATAGTCATTTTATTACAAAGGCTGGCTGGATATGGTGGAACCACAGATCACTCCCAATAGATACCTAATGCAAGGCAGCGGTTGCGCCCAACACATATAAGCTATCAGATAGATATAAACCGATGCCAAATGTCGCGTCATCAGTGTCGTCCAAGTAGTGGACCCGCACATGTCGTCGCACGTTAGCGAAAATTACATTTTGGAAACATAATATTACAGTTAATAATGATTTGTTCAATAAAATGGTGTGCAAAAACTCAAAAAAAATAAAGTATCTAAAAAAAACGCAATATGTTTTCATCATAACTAATATTCTTTAAATTAATTTGGTCCCGAGCGAGCTCAATTTATACTGGTTAATGTATCAATGTTAAACAGTCGAGTTCGGATGGAGAATCAGCCGTCTCTTTTTCGCATAGCAATAACCGTAATAAGCCATCTTTTTTTGGCGAAATCACGCGTTCTTCTAGTGTTTGACGCATGTTTATAATATAATTCCCAGAAATATCGATATTGTAAAACAATAATGTAAATTAATTTTATTAAATGACAATGTCACAAAAGATATATTGATTTAAATAAAAATTGCAAATTACCATAATTAAGTTATTTTATGTAATTTGAAATAGTTAAAGGACAATGGCAGATTTCCATACATGATTTTAGTTGATGTAAATTTAGAGCGTTTATTAGTCAAAAAAAAATGGTTCCCTGTAAAGTCGGTTTTACGGGCGAAGATTTTACGTGACAACGTCTTTTTCTCGGTAGAATATTTATTGATATGAATATAATTAAATTGCACAATAGGAACAAGGAATTGAATGAAAATAAGAATTGCACAAATTTTAACTATAGAAATATATTTTGTTTACTAAAACATTGTACATGTAATGACGAATCTAAGCACTCCATATTTTCACTACAGACACAGCTGACGATACTTTAACCACACGTGTGAACTTGTATTGTGACGCTTTCTTGTTTTTCCAACGCCAAGAACGTTCGAGAAAGACAAAGACAGAGACACAAGCATGCGCCGATTCAATGCGCCTAATTCTCTAGTGCTGCGCGCGCACCGTTACGTTACCGGGCGTTACACTTTTTCATAAGTGACTCCCAGCCGCAACCTAATTTAAGACGTTGTCACGTCAATAAGAAAAATCGTATTTTGCCTGCTCTCGATTGTCGAGCTCGTCAAGACGATTCCTCTGACTCCAAACACGGGGGGTTTACTTTAAGAAATGACGGAGTTATGCCTGGACAAATATTTTAGGGGAGAGAGGGAGGAATTTGGGGATTTGGTTGGGGCCAATCTGTAGAGCTCACCGAGCCGGTTCCAAAGATACCAAACTCGGTGGGTCTACGATCTATATTGGCCGAGATAGGATTGGGGGGGTGAGGTAAATTTTCGGGGTGGGGGTAAGGGAGGGGGGGGAGGAAGGTTTCGTGGGGAGGCTAACTTAAATTAATTTTTTGGAGGTAAAATATTTTTTTTGGGGGGGTAATTTTTTGCGTAATTTGGGATTTCTGGCGGGGTCAATTTGTAGCCCTCACCAAGACGGTTCCGAGGATACCAAACTCGGTGGGTCTACGACCTATGTTGGCCGAGATAGGATTGGGGGGGTGAGGTAAATTTTCGGGGTGGGGGTAGGGGAGGGGGGGGGGGGTAGGTTTCGTGGGGAGGCTAATAGGCACTATTTCGGAATAAGGGTGGGGGAAGGCAGGGGGGGGGGCTATGGGACAATTTTGGAAAAAGTGGGTGAAACTGAAAAATAATTCTCTAGTGCTGCGCGCGCACCGTTACGTTACCGGGCGTTACACTTTTTCATAAGTGACTCCCAGCCGCAACCTAATTTAAGACGTTGTCACGTCAAAAATATAAATGAATTCCGCTGCCGTTCCTAAACAATAATGTGTTGAGAAATACTGGTGAAAAAGTCTACATTACTTACTAAACGTTTTTAATTTATAGATTTTGAGGTTATGTTCTATTTGTCATTTTCAATTGAAATATTATTGTTTTCTGAAAAATGTTATTTGGTGAACTAGGGCTATGATATAAATATTTACCGCACTTGTTTTACCAAATAAAGCTATTTTTTATAACAGATTTTGCGAGATTCAATGAAAAATATTTTTTGTCGGCTTAAAAGACCTTACGCCATTGCTGAAAAAAAACTGACTCCCATACAAAATAGTCAATAAAGCTTTTTATTTTATTGTGAATCTTAAACATCGTTACACAACTATAATTAGTATGCTGAAAAGTCACGAAAAATAATAATATTATTATTAGCAAGTATGACATTTCTAAACGCGTTGTTCATGCAAATACGATTTCGCCATTGTCCTTTGTTAACAAGGTACTTTTAAAATATTTTTTATTTATCATTGGAGTAATTAAATTTCCTTTTTTCCCTCTAGTTGTATACGTTTTCAAATATAATGGGAGGGTATTTATCATAAGTTTTAGTATACTAAGTTTATTGAGAATCAGTAGCATAAGCTATTTCACTAATTTTAACATACGTTGTATATGTCGTCTCAAAAACAATCATAGTTCGTTAAGTGGGTTTCATCGTCACTTGTCGATATTACATTTACTACAGCCGCCGTCAAAATTCAAAAAACGGAATAAGTTATTGTAGCCCTTTAGGGCGTGAGGTTTAGTTATTTACTATTTCATATTTTTATCTGAACTTTTATATCAACACTTAATTTGGGTATTTCGCCATTATGGTATACAAAAATACACGGTGAACAATAGAAATAAAACCGTTACATACTAAAGTATAAATCTTAATCCTATTTCATTCGTAGTTAGCGGTTGCCGGTTGGTATAATTTATCAGATCAGGCCAGTGAAAAAATATTATCAAACATTTAACAAGTTGGTAATTAAGTTATAGAAGCGATCATAACACATGAACTTACTGGCAAATCGAACTATCGATACATTTTTTTATTTATCGACTTTGCCTCATCTCTCCAGTGACGTCCACGTGACCGCGCTGCAACCCGCCCACCCCCCGCGCAGTTCCCTTCGTTGGCGTTTTCGGTTCAAAACAAAACTATCGTAATGCGGTATCTATTGGAAGTGATCTGTGGGTGGAACCAAAACTTTTAGTAGAACATAACATAACATGAAAATAAAGTCATTAAATTACAATTTTTAATTGCACTTTATTTGACAGTTTAATAGTTTTCTCATGGACGTAATATCCTTCTAGTAATATTAATAAAAAAATATTATGCAAAATGGAACACCGAATATGCAAAACAAAACAAATGTTTTAATTTTTAACAAAATGTGTAATGTTTATTAGTATCACTCCATTGGTATACCTAGGTATACCAATAAACATATTTGCTCATTCATTAATACTTTATTTTCTAATCAGAAATTGGTTTTTGTGAGTATATTGACTTCAATATTGTTTGTTAATTACAGATTCTACCTGATTCTGATGCCCCTGGCGTGCTTCGTGTTACCTTCATATATTCCTACTCTATGGGGAGAGACAGCTTGGAACGCTTACTGGGTGTGCGCTATATTCCGCTACGTGTATGTACTGAACGTGACATGGCTCGTCAACTCGGCCGCTCACAAATGGGGCAGCAAACCATACGACAAGAACATCAACCCCGTCGAAACCAAACCCGTGTCTCTGGTCGTGCTCGGTGAAGGCTTCCATAACTACCACCACACGTTCCCCTGGGATTACAAAACAGCCGAGCTAGGAGACTATTCTCTCAACTTCAGCAAACTGTTCATCGACTTCATGGCCAAGATTGGTTGGGCGTACGACCTAAAGACCGTGTCGCATGACGTCATCGAGAAACGTGTCAAGAGAACTGGCGATGGAAGCCACTCAGTGTGGGGCTGGGACGACAGAGACGTGCCCTCTGAAGAAAAGAAGGAAGCCACTATCATCAACCCAGACAAAATTCACTAAAAACTCAATGAAACATTCCAAACCAACGATTTCTAATATGATTAGCTCTAAAATGTAAATGTATTGACATACCAATTGTGAAGGAATTGTGATAAAAGTAGACGTAAATCGATATAATTTATTATTATTTATATTTCACTGCAGTTGTCTTTGTAGTGGTCATTGAAAGACTTTACTTGTATAACTTAAGTTAATGTAAATGATGGTGCCCAAATATTTTTTTATAATTATATGTTTAAATAATAATCTTGTTTTATTTTATATGCTATCCTCCAAAGTGGACATCCAATTACACTTATACAATATATTTTTATCGGTCTTGAACAAATGAAGGACAAGCGATTTATTAAGTTAGGTGACACAATTTCTATAAAAATATTAGTGTCTTCCAAAAAATTACTAGCACAAAAACGGATTCTTCACTCGTTAGCCAGTCCTATTCCATTAAGTAATTTAAAAGAAATCTAAACATCTGGTACGATCAAAGGACAGTTCATAATCTAAGATCGATTTCCCAGAGTTCTTCATCGGTTGCTACTTACTAGTCTAAGCAACTTAGCTTTAATGGTGGTGCTTTGGGTCATACCTTGTGTTTATTGCCCACGAATAGACTAACAAAATGACAGGTATCTAAACAAAATCATATTTATAGAATGTTCCATGGCCGAAAGCGCTGTTGTTAAAATAATAAGAATAGTTTTTCTCTTTTCACTTTTTATTACAATGGACATGTTAATATTATTAAAATTCTCGATGGTTCCATGCCATACTGTAAGATTAATTATAGTTAATACTAGCTGTACCCGCGACTTCGTCCGCGTGGAATTTAACAAAAATGTTAATTAGTTTTTATAGTTTTATTTTTTTTAATAAAAGATTTTTTCTAAAATAAATGTAGCCTAAGTTACTCCTTATTATATCAGCTACTAGACAATAAAAGTCCCGTCAAAATCGGTCGAGCCATTTCAGAGATTAGCCAGAACAAACAGACAGACAGACAGACAGACGGACAGACAGACAGACAAAAAAATTCTAAGTTCATTTTCGTTATAGGTATCGCGTATATAACGATATGTAGTTGGAATTTTTTTTTTATTTTCACTTTACAAACAGACACTTCAATTTTATTTATATGTATAGATGTATAGATAACATCTTATCAAACACGAACTACTGGTGGTAGGTTTCTCATATGTAAGAGGCTGCCTGGGTTGGTACCACCGCAATGTCTATTTCTCCCGCGAACTGCAGTGTAATTGCACTGTTGTGTTTCGGTGTGAAGAACATTGTAACAAGAGTAACTACTGGACATATTTAGACTTAACATCTTATGTCATAAGATGGTGAGCGCAGTGCAATGCTAAGCATTGCTTTGTTCCAATGTGTTTTTTGGTTTTGCCAATGTTTATGAGTGGTGAGGCGAAATGCATGCCAGTACCGCCACGCATTGAAAAAAAAAACAAAATATATTAAACTTTTTATTCTTTTAATAACAGGCACACAGACATGAACGTCTCAGACTGTTTAAATTCGGAGTCCACACGATTGGTAATCAAACCCAGCACTTAGCGAAATTATATTACAATCACTAAGTGACTGAACCCATGCCACCTAAAACATAACACAACACATATAATGTATGAGACAGTTTAACGATTCAAAAAGCATAATATGAAAGCATCGTATATTTTATTCAAATCGTATGCACTAGGCAGCCATGCGTAAAGCCTCTCTTCCGATTTATATTGCAAACATAATTATTATCTAGAAAACGTAATTTATTTTCGTAGTTGTATGGTTTCTAGGAACCAGATATCCTGTGTGCAGTGATTGTAATCGTTTAATATGAAGCATTCTCAAAAGGTGGTATTTTATTTAAAATACATGTAGGACGTAGGTACTTTGGTTAACCTCTCCTGCACCTACATACCTGCTTATGGGATTTTAGTTCGCAAGGTTTATTCGATTATAACTTAAACTATCTCAAATTTTCAGTTAAAATGTCTAAAGTTAGCCAACGTGGGACATGGCCGTGCCTTATTTCTTTAAGCTAACTTAGAGATGGCCACTTTAAAAGAAAATACAAGGGTGGGAAAACAAAAGAGATCGCGTGGGCTTTTTGAAAAGACAGATTTGCACGGTTAGATGGTGAGGGTGCTAAGAAAAAGGTATGTAATTTTATATAATGTTTTCAAATAGATCGTTATCCTTACTAATATAATAAAGGTGAAAGTTTGTGAGTATGTGTCTTAATCTTTCACGGAAAAACGGCTTTTATCCCGAGAAATGTAGTATTACCGTGGGAAGACTCAAGAAACCAAATATACACATTTTCTACTCTTTCAAATTCGAATATTGGGCACGAGATAGGAGAGAACAGGATTGAATATTTTTCGTCATTAGTCTGAATGAGACGGGACAGAACGGGATATAACGGGGTGGGAAATATAATCGACGCCGCGCGGGAAATATAGTTTGTAAAAAAGGAGGAGGTTCTAAATTCCACTGTATGTTTTTTTACTTATTTATTTCTTCTGCAATTTTATTATTATACCTGACAAGTAATTGTGTGACTTCAATACATGTTTTCCCCGTTTTATTAACAGTGCTGATATATTTGATGGTTATGTTAATCTCGGTCATTAATGTCCATCGTAGCAAGTTCACATTACATTAGTCGAATTGAAACTTGTAATGTTTGCCAGCTGGACGTTGAACTGTAACACATGTTCAGTAATTAAATACACTTTTGTTCCAATGACAATTCGCTGCATGTGATTTACTTATTAATAAACACTTAATGAAACTTAATTATAAAAACATACCTTTTAGCTAAATTTATTTACACTATTTGCATTTAAATAAGTCCGTATATTTGAATCAACTTTGGAAGAGGTATTTTGAAATTGTAAAAGTATATATGATGGTTTCGTTTCGTCAAAAATCTTTTCAATCGATTCGTAGAATCGCGGTCTCGTAACCAGAAAAATAACTATTATTATTAATATTATTACAATAGTTTTTACATCACCGCATAATAATATTATTGGCACCTTATTCATAGACAGTTTTATAGCCAATTTTATTTATCGTATGTTTTGTCCCCTTCGTACGACTTTTTAATTCATTTTGAGTGAAAAAGACAAAACAATCGACAGCTAAAATAGGTTTTAAAATTGTTTTTCAATAAGGCTGTAAAGGGGCAAACATTGCATCAGTTTTTTACATTTAAAATCACCACCATCACGCCAAAATCATCATCATCATAAGCTTAAACTGTTGTCCATTGCTGGACATAGGCCTTCTCTAAATTGCGCCATTTTACCCTGTCTTCGGCTTTTCGCATCCAGCATCTGTCAGCGACCTTTCGCAAATCGTCACTCCACCTAGCTGCAACCACCAAACAAAAACATAACTAAAAATTATAATAATAAACTTTATTTATTTTCTTCTCACAAAACCAAAGGAACATAAGTTGCCTTAAAAGTATGTATTTATAAGTACGTGCATATTTTGTGAAAAGCTGGCGTTTGCTGTAGGTTTCCTGTAGTGCAGAACACCAAGCTCTCTTCCCTTTTAAGACCTATCCATAAAATTGGGAGACATAAAATAATCGATCGATTGGTATCCGATGACATTATAATGGAACGAATAATAAATATAAATGCAATTAACTAACATTTATGAATACAGAAATAGCCCCGTGACATAAGAATCCCAATGATGTTCAAATTAAACATTTAATTAATCAAGGTTGAATTCCGACAATTGTAATTAATAATTAAGTGCGTGGTGGCCTGTTGGTAAACGGACTAGACGCGACTGCCAACATGTTCACGGTGGTCGCGGGTTCGAATCCCAGGGCACACCTCTGACTTTTCGGAGTCATGTGTGTATTGATAGTCAATCACCACGCACTAAAACGGTGAAGGAAAACATCGTGAGGAAACCTGCATACTATAGCGATTTATAAAATTTCTATGGTATGTAAGTCCGCCAACCCGCACTAGGCCAGCGTGGTGGACTATATGGCCTAACCACTCTCAATCGTACTCTCGATTGTAGAGGAGACCCGTGCCCTGCAATGGGATGTCTATGGGCTGATACAATACCCTTATTATGTTTTATCGGAATAGGTACTTGACAAGTTAATTACTACCTGACATCCTGGTGAAGGACTTTGATCAAGTTGACTGTCAAATTCGAAGGTGGCGCAGTTGTACAACGCTGATGTTTCGAATCCCGCGTCGGGCAGAAATATTGGATTTTTTTAAACTAAACAAGGCCTTGAATTACAAAGCAATACTTGGCATTCCACTGCGCTCGCCATTCTGAGACATAAGATGTTAAGTCTCAATACATATGTCCAGTAGTTACTTTAGTTACAATATTCTTCAATCCGAAAAATAACAGTGCATTTACACTGCTGTTTGGCGAGAGTAATAGACATTGCAGTGGTACCTGCCTAGGCGACCTCTCACATATGAGAATTCCACTACCAGTAACGTAGTAGTAGTTTTCTAATCATATCAGCCCTGAAGTATCGAGTCAGGAATTTGCAATGGCAATAGAATCGCCTCCGATTATCGTGCAAAGGACCACAAAAGGCAAAACGTGATTGTTCTGATAAAATCTCTGGTTACCGCTTCGGGGGAAAAGGCCTGAGTTTATGTATGAATGTATGTACTATTTTTGGAAAAATGATAAATACTTGCAAGTATTGCTAAATAGTTAATTAATAAATTAATTTCTTTATAATTTGAACGTTTGTTTTAGACAATATTAATAAGTACTCCTACATAATTAAAATAAATATTGTATTGGTGGCAGCACTCTCGTCATAAGAGTCACCTGGGTGGATATCACCGCAATGTCTGTCAAAAAACAGTGTAAATGCACTTTTGCGTTCCGGTTTGAAGGCTATATAAGCCAAAATAACTAGTAGACATATTGAGACTTGATATGTTATATCTCAGGAGTGAGAGGGCAGTGGAATACCAAGCATTAATTGGCCATGAGCAGTCGTAACGTTTACCATCAGGCAAATGGCATGATCGTCTTGCCATACATTACAAAACATAATTACTGAATCAATTTCAAAATATTACCTGAGTTCAAATGAACCACGTCTAATATTGATAGTTACACTAGCGGCCCGACCCGGCTTCGCCCGGGTTTATCCCTCGTAAAACTGTTACTTCTAATCTCTTCAAGAAAATATGTACAAAGTTTCATAATGATCGGTTAAGTAGTTTTCGCGTGAAAGCGTAACAAACAAACTTACATTCACATTTATAATATTAGTATAATAATTTTAATATGATGATGCAGACATTGAATAAATCATATCTATTTTGGTTTTTGCTAAACTAACATAGCATATATGTCAAAAGTTCGTCAGTACTGTTGATTACGTGTAATATTATACGCAGTGGAGACTGTAGGCAGTAATTTCAATTAGGGGTGGTCGTATTGTGCTGCATAGTATGGATGCCTTCAATTTGACTGATTGTGTATACGTAATTACTTACACACTCAGGGTGTGTTTTATACATGCGTTTGTATTTTACACAATATCTTACTTTTGGTTACTTTAAAACAGTCTTTATAATCAGTGGAATTAATATGTTTTTTTAGTATCTGTATTTTAGTAATTGTGAGTTAAAAACTGAGGTGTTTATTTAATAAACGGTTGCTGATTCCCTCTCACGTTATGCTAGCTTTAATGATATATTTAATTAGGCTTAATATATTCGTCTAGACGTATATTCATTTTAAGGCCTTGCCGTATAATAACTCATTGCTGAACAAATATGATTTTTTTACAGCTTCATGAGCCTTCTTAATGTTTTGGCATAGTTTTTATTTGCAGTGCAATTTCCATCTATTTTCCAAACCTCTCTTTACTACGGACTACAAAAGCATACTAAGGCTCGTTAATTTAGTTGAGAAGACCCATATTTGCACTTATCGGATTTAAAAAAAATAGGTTATACCCCAGATCGTTCAATTTAGCTATTCGCAATATACAAAACAACAGTAGATGAATTTGAAGATTTATTTGTATAATAGTACTTAACCCTTACGGAGAAGAGGGCTTGAGTTAGTATGAGAAAACAATCCAGATGTATGTTTTTGAAACTAGAGATCAATAAGAGTGCAGTGGAGTGAAATAATTGTACCCGGCCGAAGCGGTAGCGAGGGCAACTACACAATAAAAATGATATTGGAAAAGCGAAAATAACGAAGTGTGCTTATCCTATAAACTAAGATTTCAGAGGAAATAAATTTACAATTTCCTGACATATGCAGACGTGAGAATTTAACATTATATCTGTTGTGAATGTTTCTTCGCGAGATTATTACGAATTGTGACGTACTATTGATATTGCACTCGGACTGTTAGTGCTAGTTAATATTAAATAAATATTTGAAAAAATGTGGAATACCAACTATATTTTTCAGGTTGATGGTAGCTGGCAGAATGTAAGATATTAACCATAACACTACGAACTACGCAGTTGGTCCTGAATATAAAAGCACTGACCTCAAAAATCTTTGGAATATTTTATTTGATGTAAAAATGGTGTTAACTAATAATTAGGGAGTATTTATTGGTTAAAACCATTTTTAAGATAATAATATTTTTGTTTATTTTCTTGTATTAATGAAAACTAATTACTACTGTTTTTTTTTTTGTTATGCCAACATATTTTCCTAGGAAATGATACACAATTTACCGTCTATCATAGGGGCTGTTAAAGTGTATGCTGCAGGACGGTACCCTGGTCCGCTGTAGAAGTGTAAAAGGGCACCTCGAAGCGATTTCTCTTGAGTTTTGATATTTTTACCTATCTACGTAACTATCATTGTACTTGTCGATTTAGACTAGTAATGCAGGTTAGAACACATTTTTTTTTTACAAAGTTAGTTACATCGGCGCGCGACTGAAAAAATTGGGCATCCTCGCTCGATTCTAAATCTACCGAACCGAGTTTGATGCAATGCAACTAACTGGGACTAAATCTTATACGAGTAGAAGGAAAAAAATATTGGCACACGGGTTCAAAATCTCCATTATACTCGTCGACTAAAATATACAAAAAATTGTGCAATTCAGAGAATATTACATACAGGTCAAATCAATAATCTCTTTATTGAAGTAGATTAAAGCCGTTCGAACGTTAAATTATTACACATTAATGATAATATTTACCGTCATTAACGTTGTCTTATTTCCTAATTGACCTGGTGAGCATAAAACTTTTCTAGCAAGTACTCCCATGGCTTCAAACTAATTAATATACCACGTAACATGAACTCCGCAAAAATAAACAAGCGAGGGAGGGCTCAATTACTTTGTGGCACACTTTAATATAATTACTTAAATCTAACTGCGACATCATCCTGTAAAACGTACCGTATGGCCTTCGCAAACCCCGTCGAGATCAGTTCTTTCCGCGCTCTAGTCACGGTGACATCGACCCTTGGCGGGTGTAAATTCATGTTATTTCCAACTACCGCAACAGATTCAACGGAATGAATATAGTAAATGACACTGAAGCATACGAGAACAATTCATACACTTTCTTTGGACCGATCGGCATGGCGTTCTATGACAACGGAACCGCATTGGAGGATACCTACACCGTCAAATGTTTTTTGAGCATCTCTCTGCTGTTTGTCATGATTCTTAGCATCACTGGGAATGTGAGCACTTGTGCTGTCATCGCTCGGAATCGCTCTATGAGGACTCCTACAAACTGTTACATATTTCATCTGGCCGTAACCGACCTATTGATGGCATTCTTCATACCTATAGAAATCTACATACTTTGGATCCCAGAGTTCTACCCGTTGGGAGAAATTGGTTGTCGCATACACTTAGTGCTGTTTGACTGTCTGTGCAACTGCAGCTTACTCATAATAACAACGTTTACAGTGGAACGCTATATGGTTGTGAAGAAACCGTTTCTACGCCAGAAACTCTCTAAAAATTCCCGAGTTTGTAAACTAGTCGCAGTGATGTGGATTATATCGTGTTGTTTTTGTATACCGGACCTGTTCTACACAGATTTTAGAGAGAGTAAGAAGTATGTGTTTTGTTACGTAACAATGTCGTATATACTGACGTTGTTTGTTACCGCTGAGATTTTCGTGTTTTACGCTATACCGATGATAACCATAATAGTGATGTATGTGCTCATTACTATTGAACTGAAGTTTAAAAAGAAGTTACGGAGCAGTCCTGCCAATGGTCAGCAGAATCGGGACAAAGCTGTCATAATGTTGGGTTGGTAATCTATTAATCAATACTTTATCTAGCCAATTGTTACCACGTGTTTTATCAAAAGAGTATCAAGTACACCTTTTGACTGCGAACAGCCTCAATTTTAGCAGTGAAAGGATTAAAATTATAGGATATTCCAATTTTATAATAATAAGTAATGTCTTCCCTAAAGCATTATTTTTTTGGTGGCAAGGAACAATACCTTGGGTGAGGGTAGTTATAATACATCGCTAGACTGCCTTTCTATACCAGCATGCAAATGCATTTGTTATTACTTCAAAAATGACTAAACCGTATCAAATATCCTCTCTTATAATTAAGAATCAGAGGGGTGCCAGGATCTGCTTTCCTTTTCAGCTTTCACCATTTAGATAATTACCGTTATCAGTTGTGAGACCATTAACTTTCCAAATTTTCATAAATGTTTCAAATTATACCAAGCCAGCACTTTTGCGAAACAGGCGTCTACATTTTCGCATCGTTCGTAGCGAACGCATCGTCTTAACCGAAATATTTTTTACAGGGCGTTCATAGTATCAGGAGTTATCGGATTTGCTTGGATTGCTCCTCTGAACATCATATCATCAGAATTTCAAATAGGCATCGAAATTGCCGACGGGTAGATTCGTGCGATCCATACGATGCAGATTAATGGACGTACTTGTATGAACTCCTATACAAAGAATACTACGATCCGTTTGTCACAAAGCGTCCGATTCGAATATGCGGACGCCTGCCATAAGTCGAAGTCAATATCTCAGCTAGTTTTGTTAAAGCCAAAGCATGCTTTTACCAAAATTCTCCTATTAGATTTTGTGACACGTGACTAAACTAACTGAAGCGACTTTCTACGAAACAACTTCTTGACACCTAAATAATGTAATACACATGCTGGCAGAATTATAAGAACTCGAACAAACATGGCTTGAATTTTATATTGAAGTAGTGCATTTGTGCTATTTTTTATTCTCGCATTGCAACTTGCTTAAGAACGTAAGACAACAATTTATATTTTATTCGTTTTCACAATAATTATGTTATTTTTTTATTTATACAACGTTGATGCGACCGATAGGCATTAAATTACACTATGTATACTTTACGTCCTTTATATTAATTCGACACGGCACAAAAATGAATAATACCAAAAATGAGCTTTTGTTTGTTTCAAACAAACTAAATAGCTTCCAAATAAGAGTAAAACGCAACCATCCTGTGTAAATAAATTTCAATGACCTGAAGATACGAATAGATAACAAATTGGCAACGTCGCACGCGGCGTGTGTTATTGTCGCGCCGCGCCGCCGCGCCGCCGGCGCGTGTGCGCAGCCCGCATAGTTACTGTTGAAGTACGCGCACAACATACATTACTAATATTACACTACATTTTTAAATTTTCGATATGACCTTCATTTACATGAACGCACAAGTTATAGCGACGGAAAATATTATTATTGTTTAAATTCTAATAAAGTCAGTGTCTAGGCACTTTATTTTTTCAAATGCTTAAATAACCCTATTTTTAGTTATTTAATTATGTTTACTTTTGAGGCATTCATTGCCCCCCTAATGTAGTATCGTAAAAAGAAATCCAAGGGGGTTAGGTCCGGGACCGTTGTGGCCACCGTACAGGTCCGAATCGACCGATTCATTATTATTTGTTGTCCAACATTCAATAACACAAAAATACTAACACTAAATAATAATTATCCGAAGTTGCGTGTCCTGCCACAACGACAAAAATAAATAATGTCTTAAAGTTATTTGGTGTCAATAACAAGACAAAATCATAATTGTCGGCGCGAGATCGGCAAGAACAAAGCGGCGCGGCGGCGCAGGAGCTTCCGTGTTACATCCGTTCGGAAAGGATAGCGGCGGCACACTAAAAACTATTTTTTTAGAGGTCAAATACGTACGGGTCACACACACACTGACCTATTTCTATTTCTTTTACGCGCAGGATGTTTTGCTATGTCTCTCTCGTAATGAAAGTGTAGGTGTGTGTGTATTTATTGCTTTCTTGTTTGCATCGGCAACTTTGTAAGTAATTTAGTTGTACTTATTATTATGTGACTTGTGTAAGAGCGGCAACAACGCGCAGATTTTAGTACAATCTATCGTTTTAAGGTGAATGACCGACCATGTTAGACGTTAGACGTAATCAGCTGTTAGAAAAGCTACATCGTGTTCAAATGGGGCCAAAAATTACAAATTCATTTATGACTAAACTACTGCTCCTATTTAATTGATTTTTAGTACAGAGCTTCAAAATGGTACCTAGTATATGCAGTTTAAAGAAACGCCCATCGGTCGTATCAACGTTGTATATGTCATGGGCTAAGTGATTAATCGAGCATTATTCATAATGCCCGGGCGATATGAATAATGCCCAATAAGAGCGGGCTGTGTGATTATAACCAATCAATTTATCACATTGCCCGGGCATTATGAATAATGCCAAGTGCCTATTGGGCAGAGTGATGTAAAGCGAATCAAAATCAAAACAATGAGCCGAAGTGGTAGAATTTAGAATATGGCAGCACGAGGGGGTGGGTTGGGAGGAGTGGAGGGGGAGGGGGAGTGTCGCACCTCCCCTGGTACCACTTGTTGTCAATACAAATTAGCTTTTGCATCGTCTCCGGCGCTGCGGGAAGTTCAGCCCCTTCGCCCTTGCGTAACAAAAGATAGGCACCCATCGTATCCTTTGTTTTTTTTTGGTTGCCTATCCTTCATTCCAGCGGGCGGGGGCTGCTCTCCCTCCGCGCCTCCGGCTTTTTATATACACTCTAGGGTCGGTAGTCAAAAGACTACGTGAAGTCGGGGTGTACCGAGTCGGTTTTGGGGCTCAATCGACCTAACTGATCCATAAAGTGGGTACATTAATTTTCTTCTGAAGGTAATGTCTCGGACGTTAAAAAACAACTAAACATAAGCAGGTCAATTCAACCTGTCTTATTTATGAGTCTATCGCAGATGCGACAATGCGGCAGCCCACCACGTAAAAAATCACCTATTAATCACATTGCCCGATCATCATGTAGCCATATTCATAATGCCCGGGCTATGTGATAAATAGGTGAGTTTAGATTGTAATTAATCACTTGGCCCGATATGGCTCGGCAATATTCATACTGCCCGGGCATTATGAATACTGCCCGCATTAATCACTCGGCCCATAACATATATATTATAAAACACTGTAAAACAATTTATCTTATACGCGATGTTAGATTACTTTAGGTTTTGTAGAGTACAAGGCGTGTAAAATACAAAGTAAGAGATTTAACTGCTCCTGAAATTCCCATAACTGTAGTAAGGACGAATGAAGGTCACATCTCCCGTTTAGGGGAAGGCGTTTCGATCATTATTGTTTTTGTGAATATGTCTGTTTAATACTATTGAAGTACAGAATCAAACCAAAGAAGCGATGGACAATGCAAACAGTAAGCAATTAAAGCCTTGGATTGCCATTTTATAGGGGTGGCAACTTTGAAAAGCAATATTCAACTTGCAATGCCGACTAAAAATGTTTTATAGGAAGTCTGAAACTCAAGCATTGTTGATTGCTTGAATCTCAGACTCCCTTTAAAACATTGATGTAAAATGAGTAGAGGGTTCAACAAAGCTAAGCTAGCTAGAACCTTGTCTCTTTAACTTGGGGACCTCATCACAGAGTAAGTCCTACAGAATCTAGATTAAAGTTGGTTCGCCAACGATTGGAAGATTTCCAAAGATTGGATAGATGACTAGACATAAGTAATATATAGTCTATTTATTTATGGACGTAATTCTTATTTTAATTTCGTAGATAACATAATGATAGATACGTCAACGAAAAACTTAAAAACAAAATATTTTTTATGAAAATGTATTTTTTTAAATGTAAGTTCCACTATCGCTTGCATAACAAAAGTTCGCAAACCGCCAGTAATTCCGCAAAGTTGTTCATAAGTATAAACTGAACCTTTATTGTTCTCTGAGACGTCATTGAGATCTTAGAGCTCCATGCAATAATTTTTGGTCTATCAAAACGACGATTAGGTATTTTGTTTTATTGCCAGTAAATAAGATACTCAAATTAAGTAAAAATCACACAAATGGATTGAACAGGACAACATTCCGAAATCAATCCAATACACATAACACATGGGACATAGTGTGAAGAATTATAACTGAGAATAATTTGGCCTTGATCCTTAGTATTTTGTACTACTCCCTATTTACAATTTTTACCCAATAAATATTACTATGATTGTGACCTACCAAGCTGTTCTCTCTCTAATAAAAAAAAGAGTCCTGTGGAAAAACGTATGTGTTTTTAAAGTAATAACTGCCACATTTTGTAAAAATATTTTTTTTTTTGCTTTCAGCGGCTGTTACACTCTCGTTTTTTCTCTTCTGGTCACCGTACTGTCTCCTGCGTATAATGTTAATATGGCCGAAATTTACATACGAGGAACATTATAATGTAAGTACATATTTACTATAATAAAGATATGATAATAGGATATCGTATCAGCCCATATACGTCCCACTGCAGGGCACGGGTCGAGAATACGATTGAGAGTGGTTAGGCCATATAGTCCACCGCGCTGGCCTAGTGCGGGTTGGCGGACTTACATACCATAGAAATTCTTATAAATCGCTATGGTATGCAGGTTTCCTCACGATGTTTTCCTTCACCGTTTTAGTGCGTGGTGATTGACTGTCAATACACACATGACTCCGAAAAGTCAGAGGTGTGCCCTGGGATTTGAACCCGCGACCACCGTGAACATGTTGGCAGCCGCGTCTAGTCCGTTTACCAACAGGCCACCACGCACTTCACACGCATAATAGGATATATATCAATTTAATATAATATTTTTTTTTTGGGTTCCCTACCTAAAATGTAACAACGGATCCCTATTACTCCGCTCCGCTGTCTGTCTGTCACCAGGCTGTATCTCATAAACCGTGATTGATAGAAAGCTGAAATTTTCCCAAATTATGTATTTCCGTTGCCGCTATAACAACAAATATTAAAAAAATAATGTGTATATTAAAGGGAGTCCCCATACGATGAACATGTTCTTTTCTTTATATTTTGTTGAATATTAATAACGGTGACAGGTAGACACTTAAAATTTTAACAGAATATTAAGTGGTATCTTTCCTTTCAAAATAAATAATTAGATAAAAATAAAGTTCATATTAAAGGTACAACAAACGTAATTTTAAAATAGGGTCTCTTTTATAAATGATGTTACGGCACCCATCGTGCGCGAATCCGACTCGCATTTGTCCGGTTTTTATAAACTAAACTATAATTTATATTTTTACCAAATTATACGATATCTGGGATAAAATCCGTGAAAAATAGTTTTATTTCAGTTAGCTATGAGCGGTCGTATCGCTTACCATCAGGCGAACGGCTTGCTCGTCTCGTCATTCATTGCAATAAAAAAAAAAAAAAAAAAAAAAAAAAGCTAAGTTTAATTTTTGGTATATGGAGATATAACTCAATCAGTGTAAAATAACACTTAAGAATGTTAAAGTAAAAAAATACCCAAAAATATGTTTTGTAATTAAATTTTAAATAATTTCCAATAGTTTTGAGTAGACTATACATATTAAATAGTCTATTTGTATTTCAAACGTTAAGACCAATTTAGACCAGACTTTCGGAATAAAGAGGATTTCTAGAAATTATATCTACAGCGCTTGGCAAAATATGCATATCTGTGGACGTCCAGCCGGCAGCAAGGGCTCATTTATACGAGGAGAGTACGCCGACAAGCTCGTTAGAAAGCTACTCAGCCACAAACTTCGGATCCTTTGTAATTTTGTAATAGAATTGGAAATCTTTTGACAGTTGATTTACTAAGTATTGAAAGTGAAATACAATGGCCATAGTTACTTCTAAATTTTATAATTTTAAATCTCAATATCAAAAATATTATTCCCAATATAGCATATATTTATTATTAAATCCGTCAAAGATTGTTGATGACGTTCATTAAGTCTTATTGTATAGGTCTTTTGCAGTTGCGCATTCTACTATAAAAATATAAAGAAATTGCACAATGTGCTGATTATACATTCACGAATGAGTTAATTAAATCACGGTCGCTATCTGATATTAAATACTAACACAGTGTAGACAAAAACTTAGATTTTATGCAGCGTTACCTGAATTGCTAGCTACGAGCCGTAGCTTCGTAGCTCCGTAGCGCGGAAGGATGCGCCCAGCTGTGTGTGACATATACTGTTCCCTGGGATATACTTCCCAGTAATCACTAAACTAATACAATTTTTAAATACAATTTGTGTAATATACGTATCATACTGAAATTTTGTGTCTTTAAAATATGTCCTATTATAGATAACATATATACAGGGTATATCAAGACTGCTACCGAAAACGAAGCCGGGTGGTAGTTTAAGCGACTTCAGACACAATGCAACAGAAAAAGTTGCAAAAAAAAGCGACAATTTTTTTTTTGTTATTTTTTTCCTATGGCCATATTTGGGTGGTAAATACATTTTTTCCTAAAATAATAGTATATACCCTTTTATTTATAAATACTCTAAGGTATAAAAGAGTTTAAATTATTATTTTAGCAAAAACTATGGATTTACCACCCAAAAATGACGATATTTAAAAAATCATAAAAAAAATGTCGCGTTTCTAGGCGAAATTTTTAATTGCATTGTGTTTGTAGCCACTAAAACTACCACCCGGCTTCGTTTTCGGTAGCAGTCTTGAGATACCCGGTATAATACTTGATTTTAAAAAAAATATATTTTAATCTTTTATTTTTTATATTAAATTAAGTAAAATAAGTAATTGAAAAGTGTAATAGGGTTTTAGTAATCGTACTATTCAAATAAACAAATGAATAAATAAAGGAGAATGCCCATTTTACTATGCAACTTAGTATCGGTGCGAGGATTTTTGTGCCACAATGTGAAAATTACTTTTTTATGTCGGGAAAAAATATATATTTTCAATAAATATAAACATAATTACGACCTAGGCCCGTAGTTTTTGGATAAATGAAGTTGAAGTTAAATAGAAAATATTTATTTGTCTTCGGCTCTGTGACCAAAATGTTAAATGTGGTGATCATTACTTTGTTTCATAAATATGTATCTGTCACCTGGGTAAAACAGGAAAACGTTTAAGGACAAACCATTAAAATGCTATAATGAATTTTAAAAAGTATTGGTGTCGAAATCAACGATATTTTTTGCCGATACTATGAGCCCATTTATAGGCAAAAAATTCTCCTTTCTTAATATTTTTTCTACAGACTGTAAAAACAAAATTAAATATTATTAAAAACATTATAAATAAATTATCCTGGCACATATGTATCTAATGTGCACTATGTATTCTTCGTATGTTTTGTAATTTTTTTTTTTTATTATTTCAGACTTGGAAAATTCTAAACTACTTGTGTTACAACTCTTACGTGTCTACCGCTGTAAATCCGATAGTATACAGTCTGATGTCACAGAAATTTCGGCAGGCTTTCAAGGTAACTTATTATTATACCTAATACTGATTACTGTGTATTTTTTTTTCCTCATTAACTCTTTAATAATAAACAAATACACCCAACAGTCACATACATAGTCCTGACCCCACATTAAGATCGAGGGCCCTACTATATAAATCCGAAATTCGAATCTTCGTGACGTTTTTCGTTTCGAAACCTACTCTGTAACACGAAATTCGAAACTTCGGATCGAAGAATGAATGATTCGAATATATCGGCAATCCGAACATTTACATTTTTATTTACTATATTCATCCGAAACGAAATTCGAAACTTCGGACGAACGAAGTTTGTGACGATACGTATGTACCTACTCTGCAAATGTTCGTATTGCCGATATATTGGAATAATTCATTCTTCGATCCGAAGATTCGAACTTCGTGTTACAGAGTAGGTTTCGAAACGAAAAACGTCACGAAGTTTCGAACTTCGTTTCGGATTTATATAGTAGGGCCCCGAGTCTTAAATTCGAATCTTCGTGACGTTTTTCGTTTCGAAACCTACTCTGTAACACGAAATTCGAAACTTCGGATCGAAGAATGAATGATTCGAATATATCGGCAATCCGAATATTTACATTTTTATTTTCTATATTCATCCGGAACGAAGTTTGAAACTTCGGACAAACGAAGTTTGTGACGATACGAATGTACCTACTCTGTAAATGTTTGTATTGCCGATATATTGGAATAATTCATTCTTCGATCCGAAGATTCGAATTTCGTGTTACAGAGTAGGTTTCGAAACAAAAAACGTCACGAAGTTTCGAACTTCGTTTCGGATTTATATAGTAGGGCCCCTTGTTAGAGATTTTTCGGTTCCACAAACACCTACACCCGAAACAAATACCTGTGATTCACACAAATATTTCGGGATCGAACCCGCGGCCTCTCGTTTCACAGCCGGCGTCTAACTAACTGCGCCACGGAGGCTTTTAATAACCCCATTATTAGCTTTTGTATATATTATATGGTGTACTTCAAATAGATTGATTAACGTCTCAATTTCATCCTTTATAGTTATTGCAGCAATATTAACTCCATGACTATTGCTGCAATAACTATACTGAGAGAGAGAGAGAGAGAGAGAGAACATTCATTGTCCATTTTTTTATAGTTATGAATGGCGAGACGAGTATGCCATTCGCCTGAACGTAAGCGGTACGACCGCTCATGGACTGCTTGACATTACACTGAGCTTACCATCCTGAGACAAAAGACGTTAAGTCTCAATACGTTCAGTATTTACTTGGCTACAATGACCTTCAAACCGGAACGCAACAGTGCGCTTACACTACTGTTTGGCGAGAGAAATAGCCATTGCGGTGGTACATAGGCGGCCTCTCATATATGAGCGAACTATCACCATTAATATTGAAGTATACTCTTTAGTTTTTACTATTTTTGTATTTTGTAATTCAATTTTGGTGATTTCGTACACTTAAAGAGCTTCTGGGTGCGTTTCATTTCCACTTGCAATTTGCCTCACTGCCTTTAAAATATTTACATATTAAATTTTCATATTCAATTACGGGGCATTCTTGCTCTTCTTAAAAATTCCATATTAAAATTGTTTAACGTTTTATTAAAATTACATAAAAATCTGGGTATTAACACAGTTATTCTTTCATGTGCAAAAAGGAAATATTCTTTCTTCAGTACATATTATGAAAAGAAGCCTGTAATTATTTCTAAACTAGCAATCTACGGTTAAGTACCGTATAATTCTTTATTTCCTTTGTCTTTAAGTAAGTATATAGGCATCCGGTGGCCTCTACGATGTATATACTGGGTATCTCAAGACTGCTACCGAAAACGAAGCCAGGTGGTAGTTTTAGTGACTACAAACACAATACAACTAAAAATTTCGCAAAGAAACGCGACAATGATTTTTTATGATTTTTTAAATATCGTCATTTTTGGGTGGTAAATCCATAGTTTTTGCTAAAATAATAATTTAAACACTTTTATACCTTAGATTATTTATAAATAAAAGGGTACACACTATTATTTTAGGAAAAAAATAATTTACCACCCAAATATGGTCATAGGAAAAAAATAAAAAAAAAATTATCGCTTTTTTTTGCAACTTTTTCTGTTGCATTGTGTCTGAAGTCGCTTTAACTACCACCCGGCTTCGTTTTCGGTAGCAGTCTTGATATACCCTGTATATATATTTTTTTGCATACTTAAAGGCATAGTGATTGACATAATCGAGTCAACAAAACCTTTTACACTGCTATGGAAATATTTTTCATCTTACACCTTGGTGACATTTAATTTGTTAGGCTTATTTATATAAAATCTATATATATGTTAACGGAAATGTATGTAATCCGTCATTGTATACAATTCCTAAGAAATCTATGTAATTCCTAAAATCGCCCGGAAATGTGTAAAATAAATTACATTAGACACATTTCCTAGGAAATCTATACATTTCCTAAATAGTGATCGGAAATGTAAGATATTTAAGATGTCCTTCAATCCGAAACACAACAGTGCATTTAAACTGCTGTCTGACGGGAATAGACATTGCGGTGGTACCCACTCAGTCAGTCTCTCACACATGAGAGCTACCACCAGTAAAGTGGTAGGTTAGGTTAGGTTAGTATTTATTTATTTATTTATATAATATAAATTCTATAATAGTTAAGTATTATAGAATTTAACGCTATGATTGTTACCTGTGATAAAAAATATTACTCTCATTTGAACAACGTGTTTTATTACAGAAACCATTATTATTATACATTTCCTAATACGATATTGGAATTTTATACAATGCCTAGGAAATGTATACATTTCCCAGGATATGTATGTATAAAATAATTATTGAAATAATATTTTATACATTTCCTAAACAGCTTCGGAATTGTATACATTTCCTAGGAAATGTATACAATTCCTAGACTTCATACATTTCCGGTAACTTATATAAAAGAAAGTCGTGTTAGTTACTTCACTTATAACTCAAGAACGGCTGAAATGACTTGGCTGAAAATTGGTGGGGAGGTAGCTTAGAACCAGGAGAAGGACATAGGATACTTTTATCACGTTCCCGGTTTTCCGAGTTTCTATTAGCTTATTAACATTTTCTCATGCAATATGTTCATGGGTTCGTAACTGTCAAACATTTAATGTTCATCCCGTCGATACGGTAAATTCTTCCTTCAAATGAAATAACGTATTTAAATAAAGGTTTCGAATCGACAACATATATCCATAATATTCGATTAATGGCGTATTTTAGGTTTTAAAGATGTAAATTAATGACAGTAATAAAAAGTGATTGACATTTAAATTGGTTGTCAAATATTTATGCATGCGTTCAGAAATTAATTTTGTGTAACCAAAAGAGAATATATTATGAAGTTAAATAAATATAGGACAATTAAATAAATAATATACACACGTAAGAAGATATACTTATTTCAAGATAAAAATATATCACTCGAAAATGAAAAAGAGAAGAGAGAAAAATAACATGTATTTGGTGTGAAATAAAATAAAAAAAAAATATCTGCATCCAGGCAAAGATGGGTCGGGCTTTTTTGCTATGTTAAATAATTGAATATAATATTAATCATATAATAACCAAGCCATAGCGAAGCGAGGTCGGGTCAGCTATGGTATCTTTTAATTGATTTCAATGAATGTCGTCGGAGTAGTAACAGTGTTATAATATCTCCGTAGCAAAATAATGATTTAAATCTGAAGAGATGGGATAGAATAGAATATAAGGTGGATAAAATGGGACAAGCAGTTTAGACAAGGGCTGTCATGTTGATTTAATTAAAGTATGGACTGGAATCTGTATTTGCACCCAGGCGAAGCCGGGCCGGGCCGCTAGTTATATAATAAATGCGATATAAGTTTTTTTAGTCGTAAAAAACAAATTGACAGCCTTTATGACACAGTTGGTTAAACGCTGGCTGTGAAACGAGAAGTCGCGAGGTCGCGGATTCGATCCCCGCATCAAGATAAATGGTTGTGTAAACCACCACCTCAGGACCATATATGTGACTGTTGGGTGTTATTATTGTTATTAAATGTATTTAATTAGCTAGGAATTATCTTGCCCACGGTTGCTTTATACAAATGAACGACATCCATAAGCTCTCAGACCTAGGAAATATATGTGTAGTCTATAGTAGAATTGATCAGATCAAAATACGTTCAGTATTTTCATTGCAAGTTTTACAATACCTACATAAAGCAATGTTGCCCAATTTTATTTTTATACTGCAGCGACAAATTAACCGCATTGCGTCTAGTGGTATGTATATTGCTATCGAGATTAGTGCCTCCTACATGCCCTAGTGGGGAACCATTAGGTTAACAGATTGTGTCAGCCGGCACCATCAATTAATCATCTATTCAAATTGATTTAATTAGGTCTAAGACAACATTAAAATTAAAACGCATGGAAGTAAAAAAATAACGCCCAACCGTCACAGACTATCCTGACTCCACACTAAGATCGAGTCTTGTGTCGTGTGTGTTACGAACTACGAGAGACTTTTCGGTCTCAAACACCCGGACTCGAAAGGAGTATTTATGAGCTACACAAACATTTTTCTCGGTGCGGGATCTAACCCGCGGCCCCTCGTTTGACAGTCGGCGTCTAACCGCCTGCGCCACGGAGGCTGCCATAATTCTTCGTTGTAAATATCAAATAATTCTTCGTTGAAATTATATTTGTTTTTCGGATTTCAGGACATATTCAATGGCAGGAAACCTCGTGCAAGAAAGAGAGCAGATTCGAATCGAAACACCTCGACGACGACCAACAGCTGTAGGGACGTCGTTATAGGAAATAAAAAACAATACGATATTTAATTAATATTAATTTGAATAATTGTTTATTATAATAATCGGCGCCTCAAGCAAAAAACATGTAACATGTAATTCTGCGCCACTTTATTATAATTATAATATACTTAAGTTTAATATAAATAGCATAATTACTGTCTTATTGAAGTAAAGAATCAGACCAAGAAATACTTTTCATAGATAATTTGAAACTCCTCCTTCCTTTATAATTTGTTAATTATAATTAAATATTGCTAAAACTTACTTTTAATCTGTATTTATTTTTACATGTATTAGTTGTATACTGGGTATCTCAAGACTACTACCGAAAACGAAGCCGGGTGGTAGTTTTAGTGGCTACAAACACAATGCAATTAAAAATTTCGCATAGAAACGCGACAATTATTTTTTATTATTTTTTAAATATCGTCATTTTTGGGTGGTAAATCCATAGTTTTTGCTAAAATAATAATTTAAGCTCTTTTATACCTTAGATTATTATAAATAAAAGGGTATACACTATTATTTTAGGAAAAAAATGTATTTACCACCCAAATAAGTCCATAGGAAAAAAATAACAAAAAAAAAAATTGTCGCTTTTTTTTTGCAACTTTTTCTGTCGCATTGTGTCTGAAGTCGCTTAAACTACCACCCGGCTTCGTTTTCGGTAGCAGTCTTGATATACCCTGTATTTTTATATTATTATTTATATAAGTATATTGTGTCGTTTATCAAATTTCATTTAAACGTATATATCATATTAATCGTACACCTCTGTATTGTTTTCCTTTAACCACTACCCTCTATTTCTGTCTACTGTTTTTCTATTCCATCCATAGGTAGTCTGGAAGAGACCAACGTTAGCTATAATACCGCCACTAGTACAACCTGTATTTTATATTTAATCTGTTGCTAGATTATTTTGTATTATGATGTAAAATAAAGTTAAACAAATAAAACGATGACCTAAGTAAATATTTGTTAAATCTTACCCGCTCTTACCCGCTCCAGACTTGACACAGATCGGAGAGCAGACAGCAGATTACACAAAAATTGTGTACCATTTACAAAAGAAACAATTTGTTAAAAGCATTATGTAAGTGTACCATTTACAAGATTAAGGTAATATTTTGTTAAAAGCATTCATTTTATTTCATTTTAATTTATTTATAAACACTAAATCTATAGCTTGGGTATGTTTGTACGCGTATATTAATGCCTTCTTTGTATAATGGCCCAGATGTACTTTGCCGTTAATACTTAAAGCCATCTTTGTCCATCTCAAGTGTATAACACATGCAAAGTTGTATACCCAACCCCGTAACTCATACTTAAGGATCACACAAATGTTTCCTCGGTGCGCAAATCAAACCTACGACCTCTCATTTAGCAGCCGACGTCAACCAACTGCTCTTTTTTTTTTTTGTTCTTCTCGTTCCGCAAGGAACCGGCTAAGATCCAAGACCATGCTGCCAAGTCGAAAGTATAGTCAACCAACTGCATTACCGAGGCTGTCAGTACGTATATTTTTTTTTTTTTTACTGTATTTTTGTTCGAAAAATATGGTCCACAACGTCTAGAAGTTGCAATCATAATATTATTCTTTAACTAGCTGTGCCCGCGACTTCGTCCGCGTGGAATTTAACAAAAAAGTTAGTTAGTTTATTTAGTTTTTTTTTTGTTTTTGCATTTTTATTTTAATTATCAACCTTTGTAACGAAACCATACATACATATCTAATTATACATATCTAATTCTACGGTGGCGCCATCTCTTAGCGAGCGGCGGTAAACTCCCGTTTCACATTTATTTTCAGTTTTTTGTATTAGCTTTATTGAAAAATTTCTTTATATACAATATTTTGTAAATGTGATACTGATACGTTGGTGGGGGAAGTGGTGGGAGGCGCCCGACGTAACGGCCCTGTGGTGGCATGCGCGTTAGCAGCGTGCGGGGCATTGCAACATTACCTTATTTTTTTAAATAAAAGAGTTTTTCTTAAATAAATGTAGCCTAAGTTACTCCTTATTATATCAGCTACCTGACAAAAAAGTCCCGTCAAAATCGGTTCAGCCATTTCAGAGATTAGCCGGAACAAACAGACAGACGGACAGACAGACAGACAGACAAAAAAATTTAAAATATCATTTTCGGCACAGGTATCGTGTATGTAACGACATGTAGTTGGACATTTTTTTTTATTTTCACTTTTAAAACAGACACTTCAATTTTATTTATACAGGGTATATCAAGACTGCTACCGAAAACGAAGCCGGGTGGTAGTTTAAGCGACTTCAGACACAATGCAACAGAAAAAGTTTTTTTTTTGTAATTTTTTTTACTATTGCTATATTTTGGTGGTAAATACATTTTTTCCTAAAATAATAGTGTATACCCTTTAATTTATAAATACTCTAAGATATAAGAGAGTTTAAATTATTATTTTAGCAAAAACTATGGATTTACCACCCAAAAATGACGATATTTAAAAAATCATAAAATAATTGTCGCGTTTCTATGCGAAATTTTTAATTGCATTGTGTTTGTAGCCACTAAAACTACCACCCGGCTTCGTTTTCGGTAGCAGTCTTGAGATACCCGGTATGTATGTATGTATAGATAAATTAACACAAACATTCAATTGATTAATATGTCTGGGTTATTATGTATGATACAAGACCTTAACTATTACAATCGGTTTCTTGCCTACTATTCTAAAGAAGATGCCTGTTCTAAAGCCCACGCTGATATCAATGTATGGCATATAACAAGAATTGAAAATCGAGATAAAAATAAATTGAATGAATATAGCACTTTCAATATCGGTAAGGAAGTTGCAGGAATACATAGAAAAGAATACGAATTGAGATGAGAAAATATATTGCCTCTCTGAAAACCTATTCTAGAAAAAGAAAAACGATCGAATAACTGCACAAGCAATTGATAAAAGCACACTCTAGGTACGATGTTCATGAATTTCTCTGTTTCGTTCGTAATATTATACAATTATAATATTTTAGGGTTTCGTGTGCTTGTGAAGAAAAGATAAAAATCTTATTTTTGTAATATGGAACTACTAAAAATTATGCATTTTGTCTATACATTATATCCATCTATAGTCTATAAGATTATATCCATACCGTATACTTTTTTTCACTTTAAAGTCAATAATTGGTTATGATATTGGATCTAAATAAAGAACTATAGTAATTAATTTGTAATTAATTGAGTATCTACGTAATACCTAATTTTTAAGCTATTGCATAGCTTCTATCGCGGGCCTTGAGCATGGAGACCGAATCCAGATATTCCGTAACGAAAATAACCTAAGTCCGACCGAAATTTAAATTTAATATTTTTATTTTTATTCAATTATGTGCCAGTACTTTTAAATGCGAATTGCAAAGCTATTGCGTGATTAATTGTAATCTAACCTCTTTCGATATTTAGTTTTGCCATCTATCGATGAATAGCAGAACTTTTAATGACTTTTTGAAATATCACGATTGTCTCTTTAGTTCAGCAACTCGCCTCTAGGGGGCATTGGTTGTATCGGCGTTACTGCGCATGCGTAATCCTCCTCTTCGCCCCGCAATCTGGTGACTCATGCCTACTTAGAGTTTCGGCGTTAGAGCACCCCCTATTTTTGTGTTTACTTCATGGTACGACTCTACTAAGCTCGCACGTACAATAGTGAATATCTGTACAATTAAAATGAAATAAAAACAAAGGAAAAAAAATACTGCATAAATAAAATAAATAAATAATTATAATTACATAAGTTGAAAAACAAATGCTATGCAATAGCTTTACCGCGGCAGTCTCCGAGTGCCACACGTCTTTTTTCAAATACAAACGGTCTAGACACTGCTTGTATTTCTTTTTTTACAATATTAAACAGTAAATTATAATATATTACAATACCGGTTATATACAGACTGCGACCGAAAACAAAGCAAGTAATTTTAGTGATTACAAATACAATGCAACTAAAAATTTCCAAAATAAAAGCATCAACTAAATTGTCCTATTTGGTGGTAAATAATATTTTTTCCTAAAATAGTAACGTTCAACCATTTATTTTAAAAAATTCGAAACTCTTTGTTGCTTTCGCCTGTGGTCACCGTATAAACACCATTATTTTAAATTAAGACCACTTTTCTGTCTCTTTATTTTATTTGATGCACCATGAACTATACATGCGTAGCTAGTAAGAAATCATCTATAGGACCATATTAATAATTTAACTTTTTTTTTATTTATTATTTTAATCAGAAATACATCATTTACAATATAGCTGCTAACAAACCACAGAGGTTTATACTAGAGCTAACAAGAGTTTACAACAGCAACAATACGACATTAAAATGTACTTTATAATATCTATTAGCACTTCACAAATACATGGTAGGTAAATTCCAAATTCAGTAGACACTGTAGATACATTAAATTATTATTATTAAACTGTCAGCCTGCACGCTGCAAGTTAAGCATAGTTCTCAAACGAAGGCCGGCGATACCTCAGAAACTTTAGCAATAAGTCCGGCTGTCCACAAAGTTAATTTTCATTGAACAGTTCATAACGCTCATGGCTAATCATACTTCCAGTATTAGTATTCCACGTATTTGTATAATGTTATCTACTAGCTGCTTTGCCCTAACTCATGTTGGCGCAATAAGTGCCCCGGTAAACCCATGCTGACTGTTAGCTAATAAGTTGTTGGATTAAAATTGTTTATCCTCAAACAAACTTCACCGATTTATTGTGCTTCCACTGCTTCATACCCCTTTTTAAATGTGTGTTCGAAGGTTCTACGAAACCTTAACACGGATTTTGATCAATAAATAAATTAGTAATGTCACTACACATATTCAGTTTCAGGCCAGCATGCTGCTCTTGGTAAGATTCTGGCTAATAACCACTAACAATATAAACCAGGACCAATAATTCTAAGTTAACAAAATGTTTTTTTCGGTTTGGGTAATTTAAGTCCATAAAATACCTCATAGCTACTTAAACTCATAACCCAAGACTCACACTATTGAGCTTAAAATTACGTTCTAAAATCTAAGCAAACACCGCAATAATCTTTCATATCTGAGTGTTCTCTACAAAAATATCAAAAGTATGTTCAACCCATCCAACTGCAATAAGATTAAGTTCAACGGTGAAAATGAAAGCGATATAGATCTGGTGATAGAAATATTTACCTTCCATACCAATTACAAAGTTATGGCTGAAACTGGCCACTAATATTTGAGCGGCATATCTTAGATACAGCACGCAATCGGCAGGCGGGGACAGTAACGCCCCGATCAAATGAACAGGCACGTTCGCTCTACATACATGCGATTACAATGAGAAATCAACAGAAATGCAGCTTGAAAATTTGGCTTATATAGAGTATTAATTGAATCATTCTAAATTGTGTATATTTAGGAGGGAATAGTTTCTTCTCAAATCAAATCAAGCAAAGATGGTTTGGATAATCTTAAATATAATTTCGTCTTATACTTTCTTCTTAATTTTCGTATTCATCCGTCGTCTTAAAACGTCTTCCATCGTCTTCCATTCAATTCTCCCCTATTCCATACTTCCATACTTCCGCATCTTTATCTTTCATTCTACAACTCTTTCCCTCCCACTTTCTCTTTAGTATTTCCATTCGTGATCTCTTTCATACAACACGTTCCATGTCAGTCATTCGTCTAACCCAAGGTCTAACCGCTAACGTTTAATTCAATTAATATTTCTTCATAACGATCAAATCCTCCATATAAGTATAAAAATATTTATCATAGATGCCATAAACCTCATTTTAAACGTAATAGAATAAACTTATTTTATTTATGCAAAGACGATGTATAAAATATACCTACCATACAGGGCTGGATGCAAGCTGCTGTAGATATCCTTAGGGAAGGCTTTTGTTTTATAGTGGACTTTTGTTTTATAGTTGTAATAATTTAAAGGGGATTATTCATGCTGCGTATTTTAACATAAAACGGGTTTTTTAGTGACACAATCTGACTCCGCATTCCGTAATTTAACTCCGCCATCTTCTTTTTAAGCTTCTCATCCTTTACCCTACTTCGGATACTCATGGCGAGATAACGGTTCGCGACAAATTCTGCCAAATTTTAAAGTTGGTTTTTATGACGATCAGGCCACGCCGACATTTTTGCCCTTGACCTGATTTTAAATAGGTACAATAAACAATATCAAATAACGGAATGGAAGATATTTATATTACATTTAATAATAACTAAAAGGAAATCAAGCTTCTTTGCTTTTAAAATTTCAATACACTCGAAACCAATTCAATTTGGTTCTAATCCAAATGTAATCCACCATGCGAGTACAAATTGGAATTTGTACTACGCTGTGTTGTTTTTAATGAAACTGTTTAACACAACCACGAACACAAAAGAAACGCTTCAAGCGATTTCCTCTATCTCGGCAAAGAAAGTTCCCACGTTTAAACTCTTCTACCGCCCAAGTTTTACTTCTTACGAGTATGCAAAACGTGGGAAACGAGATTACTTCATACAATACTGCATATTGTACAATAATATTATGCATGAGACTAGAGTATGGAACCTAGACTGAGCTTATGAAACTACTATAACTTGTTGGCGACACTGATCGTTTGTCCGTAGGCATGAAACTAAAGTTTGCAGCCGAATCTAGTAATCATAATATATATTATAAGCTATCAGAAGTGGTTTTGCTTAACACGTGTAGATTAGTCTAAACTATTACAAAAACATAATTTGTCATGAGATCCGCTTTGCACAAAGTCACGAACAATAATATAACAAAAAGCATTCCAATCTATTGTCAAATGTATTGTATTTCGTCTTCTATTGAGAGGGTGCCAATAAGTTTATTGACTTCACATCTAACAATATAATTATTAAGACATAAAAAGTAGAAACCCTAAATGGTGGTTCAAGCAAGTGTATCGTGTTCCGGAATCAGTTATTTTGTATGCAGTTATTTTTTTTTATTTTCACATCGACTAGTGTACGACGTACAGTCAGCGACATAAGTCGCTGAACACTTCACATTTATTGATAAGCTTTTTATGAATTAAAATTTTATTTTATCCAACAAAGAATTCATTAAAACTATTTTTTAAGGTTTTTTTAAATATCACCCGGTTTGGGTGGTAAATACATAGATTATGCTAAAATAATTATTTAAACTATACAGGGTATCTCAAGACTGCTACCGAAAACGAAGCCGGGTGGTAGTTTTAGTGGCTACAAACACAATGCAATTAAAAATTTCGCATAGAAACGCGACAATTATATTTTATGATTTTTTAAATATCGTCAATGTTGGGTGGTAAATCCATAGTTTTTGCTAAAATAATAATTTAAACTCTTTTATACCTTAGAGTATTTATAAATAAAAGGATATACACTATTATTTTAGGAAAAAAATGTATTTACCACCCAAATATGGCCATAGGAAAAAACAACAAAAAAAAATTGTCGCTTTTTTTTGCAACTTTTGACGTGACAACGTCTTAAATTAGGTTGCGGCTGGGAGTCACTTATGAAAAAGTGTAACGCCCGGTAACGTAACGGTGCGCGCGCAGCACTAGAGAATTATTTTTCAGTTTCACCCACTTTTTCCAAAATTGTCCCATAGCCCCCCCCCTGCCTTCCCCCACCCTTATTCCGAAATAGTGCCTATTAGCCTCCCCACGAAACCTACCCCCCCCCCCCTCCCCTACCCCCACCCCGAAAATTTACCTCACCCCCCCCAATCCTATCTCGGCCAACATAGGTCGTAGACCCACCGAGTTTGGTATCCTCGGAACCGTCTTGGTGAGGGCTACAAATTGACCCCGCCAGAAATCCCAAATTACGCAAAAAATTACCCCCCCAAAAAAAAATATTTTACCTCCAAAAAATTAATTTAAGTTAGCCTCCCCACGAAACCTTCCTCCCCCCCCCCCTCCCTTACCCCCACCCCGAAAATTTACCTCACCCCCCCCAATCCTATCTCGGCCAATATAGATCGTAGACCCACCGAGTTTGGTATCTTTGGAACCGGCTCGGTGAGCTCTACAGATTGGCCCCAACCAAATCCCCAAATTCCTCCCTCTCTCCCCTAAAATATTTGTCCAGGCATAACTCCGTCATTTCTTAAAGTAAACCCCCCGTGTTTGGAGTCAGAGGAATCGTCTTGACGAGCTCGACAATCGAGAGCAGGCAAAATACGATTTTTCTTATTGACGTGACAACGTCTTAAATTAGGTTGCGGCTGGGAGTCACTTATGAAAAGTGTAACGCCCGGTAACGTAACGGTGCGCGCGCAGCACTAGAGAATTAGGCGCATTGAATCGGCGCATGCTTGTGTCTCTGTCTTTGTCTTTCTCGAACGTTCTTGGCGTTGGAAAAACAAGAAAGCGTCACATTACAAGTTCACACGTGTGGTTAAAGTATCGTCAGCTGTGTCTGTAGTGAAGATATGGAGTGCTTAGATTCGTCATTACATGTACAATGTTTTAGTAAACAAAATATATTTCTATAGTTAAAATTTGTGCAATTCTTATTTTCATTCAATTCCTTGTTCCTATTGTGCAATTTAATTATATTCATATCAATAAATATTCTACCGAGAAAAAGACGTTGTCACGTAAAATCTTCGCCCGTAAAACCGACTTTACAGGCAACCATTTTTTTCTATTGCATTGTGTCTGAAGTCGCTTAAACTATCACCCGGCTTCGTTTTCGGTAGCAGTCTTGATATACCCGGTATATATACCATATGCATACTATGGCCCCTTAAAATAAATGGATGTACATCAGGCAAAAAATACGTCTTTACCACCCAAACACGAAAAAACGATTTTGTTTGAATTCACCAAAACTACTACCTGGCTTCGATTCGGTTATAGTCTGGATATACTATGTATTCTGTATCAGCCCATATACGACCCACTGCAGGGCACGGGCCTCCTATACAATCGAGAGTACGATTGAGAGTGGTTAGGCCATATAGTCCACCGCGCTGGCCTAGTGCGGGTTGGCGGACCTACATACCATAGAAATTCTTATTAATCCTTATGGTATGCAGGTTTCCCCATGATGTTTCAATCAAAATCAATACACACATGACTCCGAAAAGTCAGAGGTGTGCCCTGGGATTCGAACCCGCGACCACGGTGAACATGTTGGCAGTCGTGTCTAGTCCGTTTACCAACAGGCCACCACGCACCTTACTATATACTATGTATAAATAAAGAAATTTAAAAAGGCACGATATAAATGAAATGGAAAGAAATGGAAAGAAATGGAATGAAATGGAACGAAACGAAACGAAACGAAACGAAACGAAACGAACGAACGAAACGAAACGAAACGAAACGAAACGAAACGAAACGAAACGAAACGAAACGAAACGAACGAAACGAAACGAAACGAAACGAAACGAAACGAAACGAAACGAACGAAACGAAACGAAACGAAACGAAACGAACGAACGAAACGAAACGAAACGAAACGAAACGAAACGAAACGAAACGAACGAAACGAAACGAAACGAAACGAAACGAAACGAACGAAACGAAACGAAACGAAACGAAACGAAACGAAACGGAATGGAATGGAATGAAATGAAATGAAATGAAATGAAATGAAAATTCCATATATACTATGTATAAATAAAGAAAATTTAAAAAGGCACGATATTAATGTTTTCAATTAGATTGGCCAACATTTGTTGTCGCCAAACAAGTAATCATTGAAGACTTTGAAGACGGAACCATCAAACAGAGAACGAAAAAAAACAAGGTCAAACTGACTTTCTTTAACTTCTACTTTTTGTATTCAATAAAAAATAACATACAAAAATATTCAAAGTTAATTATCATTGAAACAGATTTAATAAGAGACGTAACTCTTAATAGTCGAGTATATTTCGCACGCAAATACATTAATTAATTGGAAACTGTATTTATAACATTGGCACGTTTATCGCAATTCGCAGTGACAAAGGAGAGAAATAATTCACGACGAAAACACGGCAATGATTTTCCGGATCCATTCATCTCGGATACAGATAACATCTTGTAGAGAACAACCGCGCACTCCTCACCGTGTATGGGTAATTAACCTTCAGAATTATTATAAAAGTCACACATTATTATAGTCAGATTAGTTGATAATTATTATTATCCTTGGGGAGGCCTATATTTAGAAGTGGACTTCCTGTGGCTGAAGGGAGAGAGAGAGATATTAATTCAAGCGACTATTGATGCTAGGCAAATAGATTGAAAACTTAATGTAGATCAAAGTTCTCAATTTCCTACAACGCACTTTAGCAAACAACGTCGTGGACATCTCCGTATGAGAAAAATGAGGAATTGAAAACGATCACAGGGTAGTTGCGAGCACATTGCAGGTTTCTTTCAAAAGATCTCTACACAAAACTTTACAAAAGGTCGAAGTTCAAAAGGCGATAACCTGTGGCTAGTGACTCAAATAGCTTGAAATGTAAACATTTTTATACAAAAGAGAATTTCTAACACCTGTTGATATGTACGGATACACGGTGGATTCTACATGTATTCACTTTACTTAGTTGTTTTAGGAATAAAAACGATTGAATGTGTTTAAATAGACTCGAATCTAAAAAAATACGCCATAATGCCATATTTTGGCACGAAACAGGAAAATCTATATTGATCTAGATTGAAACATAGCTAAAACCATAATAATAAAGTTTGTACAACAAAAAATCCTGAAATAACACTTAAGGAAACTATACTGTATTCAACTTTGTTCTTCTATATTATTTTAAGTAAAATAAATACAATATCAAATGTTACAAAATACATTCCATGATTAGTATCATATAACCGTCGTTGAGGTCCCAGGCTGACGGACGGGTCGCATACCGACTTCACATATGCAATCATACCGAATTAGAAGGCCGATTAAATCAAGTATCCATCTGGAAATCCGGAAGGAGAGATTAATAGCTTTCCCCTCGTCTTTGAAAAAAGGCATGAACTACCGTCTAATATCTAATCCTTGCGTGAGATAGGAGTTTATTTTACCCTGACAGAGTTCACAGAGGCCGCTAGTATATTTATTGGTATTTATTAATGTTTAATTTAATTGTAGTATTAATGTATAATAATGTAATATTATGTTCTACTCTACTGTATTAGGTGTAACCTGTAAATAGTAGCAAGTATGTATGTTGATTTTTTTTGCAACCTATGGCGGGACTTGCATGCCGTTCACCTGATGGTAAACGATACGCTTATGAACAGTAGCAAAACCAAACAAAACCTTGAATTACAAAGCAATGCTTGACATTCCACTGCGCTCACCATCCTGAGACATAAGATGCTAAGTCTTAATATGTCCAGTAGTTACTTTGGCTACAATGTCCTTTAATCCAAAACACAACAATACATTTACATAACTGTTTGATGGGAGAAATAGACATAGCGGTGGTACCTACCCAGATGGCATCACGCATATGAGAGACCTACCACCAGTAAAATGATGTCCTATCACCAGATGGTCATGACATGTTATTATTATATATTGTATTGCAAAAGATTTAGTTAACAATTACACCACCAGTGGCCTACCCAATAACATACGATTACAAATTTTGCGATTCATAATTCAGTAATGTAATATTCAGCAATACCACGTGTCACTTCACATGACAGCTTTATTACTAATCTTATGCCTTCGTAAATAATTTTAAAGCATTATAATATAAATTTAATTACTTTTTGCATACAGATCTGTGTCTGCTAGTCTGCTTAAATCACTAACAATTTTTCGCATCGTTTAACTCTCATTTCATCATAACATTCAACGGCTGCTTATTGAGGCTCCCACGCAGATATATTGTGAGCACAAGTTGAACTCCAATAAGTCGCCATGACGATTGCTAATACTTTGTATCCAATTAGCTCTAGCTAGTATTTTACCTATAGGTTCCCTATCTAACCACTCTCTGGAGGCAACAGCAGATCTGATGCTTCTAGGTGTTGCTTCTACGCCGGCTTGTTTTAATAGTGATTTTACCCACCCCGCAATTACGGTTCTAGATGCAGCCATAGCTGTACCTCGCGCTGTGATAAATAAATTATCTAACTTTGTCTGAGATCTTCTAACATTACTAACTTCTACTAATTTTCTGACCCAAAACACGGGATCAATATTTCGAAATTCTAAATTTGGAAACAATTTCCATCCTGACTGGACATAAGATTCAGAGTCTGTTTTGGAGCCATATTTGGGCCAAAAAATCAAACAATTATCTTTTTGGTTGTCAATAAAGGAATCCTCTGAAACAGATAAAAGGGTTAAATCATGAACTCATCTACCTGAACATAGCAACAACAGTACAGCACAACGACGTGATACATCCCATAAATTGTGCTCATTAATTTTGGTCTTTATTAAATAATCAATCAATATTTTAGTATCCCAAATGAGTTTCGGATATATTTGTGGTTTAAAACTAGCTATCGATTTTAGAATTTGCCTAACTAGAATATGTGAACTCAGTTTTACTTCACCAGCACTGCAAAGAGTCGAAACAACAGATTTAGGTACTAGGATGGTTCTATATGATAGCTTTTCGACTAGATGAAGGTCAGCCAAAATTTTGCCAATTCTGAACCCGAGGGATTCGTAACTTGAACGTTGAACTTTTCACACCACTTAATCCATCGTTCCCAAGCGGGTTTATAAGTGTTCAAGGTAGATTTTCTCCACCCTGACCGCAACAGGCCACCGCCACATTTCCAAATTTCCAGAGTTAAGTCTTTGACTTTCGGCGGTGGAAGCAGAGTTGATAGGTCTATCAATCTGGATTCCAGATTGTAAATCGTGAACGGTGGTGCTATCGCCCGACTCTTTAGATCCGCCCTCCAAAAGGCTTGCGGCCATTTGGGTGCTACGATCAGAAAAATACCTTTGGCCCGATTGAGGTGCCTCAGCACTCGTGGCATCAGGGTTGGGGGAGGGAAGACCCAAGCTAGATCGAATTCCCAATCCCAAGTGAACGCGTTGTGTCTCCATGCTGCTTGGTTTTTTTGATCTAAGCTCACATACTTGTTCACTACATGGGCTCTGGCCGATGCGAACAGATCTACTTCCGGGACACCCCATTTTACAAATATTCTGTGGGTCAACTCTGGCAATAAGTGCCACTCTGGAAGCTTCGACTTCCGTGATAATCGATCGGCTACAATGTTGTATCTGCCCGGAATGTGATGAGCTACTAGGTGAATGTCGAATTTGTCCAGAATCTGAAAAATCTCGTAAGTAAGATTCATTAGATCTGGAGATCGACATCCTCCTTCGTTTCTTAAATATGCTACCACGGATTTGTTGTCGCATTGCAGAAGAATCGATGATCGTTTCAGAGAAGGACCGAATTCGTATAGGCATTTCAGAACTGTTAGCATCTCTTTGTGGTTCGAGTGAAGATGCTCTTCCCCTTTTAACCAATGGCCTCTCAGTTGGACCCCATTCAACTCCGCTCGTCAGCGACATAAGTCGCTGAACACTTCACATTTTTTGATAAGCTTTTTATGAATTATTTTTTATGAATTTGTACGCACTACTCTGTAGTCGTAAAATATAACCAAGTAAAGTCATCTATGCCGAGAAGTGCCATACGATATTGAAAATAATTATTATTTTGGATGATAAGACAATTTCAAATCTCGTGAATGTGTAGCGACTTATGTCACTGACTGTACATACAATATTGTACATAAAAATCCTACTCGAATCTCTTCTCCGCAACAGTACCAGTCATACAATACAGGGTATATCAAGACTGCTACCGACAACGAAGCCGGGTGGTAGTTTAAACGACTTCAGACACAATGCAACAGAAAAAGTTGCAAAAAAAGCGACAATTTTTTTTTGTTTTTTTTTTTCCTATGGCCATATTGGGTGTTAAATACATTTTTTCCTAAAATAATAGTGTATACCCTTTTATTTATAAGTACTCTAAGGTATAAAAGAGTTTAAATTATTATTTTAGCAAAAACTATGGATTTACCACCCAAAAACTACGATATTTAAAAAATCATAAAAAATAATTGTCGCGTTGCTATGCGAAAATTTTTATTGCATTGTGTTTGTAGCCACTAAAACTACCACCCGGCTTCGTTTTTAGTAGCAGTCTTGAGATACCCAGTATTTAAGAAATTCATGTAGCCCAGGCGAAGCCGGTTCCAGCATATAGTGTTATATCCTCCCAAACTTAGTGTTCTAAACGAAATTGTGGTCTTGTTGTAGCTTTGAAGTCATATTCTTTATATTCGTTTTAACACGATCAAATATTTTATATTTGATTAAAAATGAATAGCTTGTTACATTCAACTTAGCACTGCCTCGTGCGGCAAATATCTTTGATAATATTATTCATTTAGCTTTATCGCATTATTGGAACTGTTCAACATTTTTAAACGATTCATATTAGCTTCACTTGTATGTTTGTATGTGGGGCGCGTTTTTGACCCACTTTAAGATCAGATTTCACGGTCAGTTTTCATTCAAATTTTGTAGATTTGTTGAGGACCGATGACAATACAATAATTTAAAAAGTATGTGACATTACCTTATCCAAAAACTTCAGAAAATTACTTTAAAAAAAAGAGCGGGTAATTCACGCGCAGCTATCTTCCTTTGATAAGATAGTCATTGATAGACATTTTTAGTCAAAACAATTAATAATTTTAAAAAACTAAAATACTCGCTTTAATGAAAATGAAAATGAAAATGAAAAATGAAAAATGAAAAATGAAAAATGAAAAATGAAAAATGAAAAATGAAAAATGAAAAATGAAAATGAAAATAATTTATTGAATCCATTAAAATGTTCAACATCATTTAGATTCAGTCATTTTTTATCTACCACCCGGTTCGGAAAGCGGTTTTCACTAGAGAAGAACGGGCAAGAAACTCTAGTGTTGCTCTTTTCAAAACCAGTTTACAATGTAGGAATTATTACAAAATTTACAAGTTGGTTTAATCAGAGCAGTTCATTAATAACTTGTTGTAAATTTACAAAAAAATATTTTAAATGAATATGTTTATGTTATAATTACTACGGCCGAAAGTAGCGAAGTCACCCAGAACGAAGAATCAGTATACTCTTTTTCGCCAAAGCAGCGAATAATTGCGAAAGCCTTATGTAATCCATTAATTAATCCGTTACAATGTAAGCAAATCGGATAGACCAGTCTACGCAAGCAGCACCCGTTCACGAGTATGACGCATGTGCCAGCCATCGGCCTCCTCAACCATGCTATAGGGAAGTGACCGACCCGGCACACGACGCCACCGCAATAAAAGACAAGACAAAGTAAAAATAATTGATAATGAATTTAAGATTAAAAAATAGAGTGAAATACATTAATTTTATTGTTACAAAGCGTACAAAAGGAACCTAGTGAAATACATTAATTTTATTGTTACAAAGCATACAAAAGGAGCTAGCCTAGCTTTTTTCAATTATAATTAATAATTTTAGTTGGTTCTTTTCTTGAAGGGTTTATTTTTAATTTTTTAATTATCAACATTCTTATCGTAACTAGACTACTCTTTGCCTCCACATAAAAAATGCATTTAATTTCGGTGAAGCCATATTAACTTTTAACTATTGCCCTTTATCTCTTTTTGATATAACAAACGACATAAATTACAACTTCATTATAATTTATTTATAAACTGTATCAGATAAGCAATGCTAAAGTCAGTTTGCAGTTCAATATTACCGTGTATTGACCAACAAACAAACTGGAGTATTGCTCACGTTCTAGGTTAAACTTAATTATTTCACTAGATGGCTTTAGTACCAATCTGGTGGCAGCGCTTCACTACCTAGAGCTGGACCACTAACGCAAATGATCTCATTGTGCTGACTGCTCTAATACCACGTTTATTGACACAGTTCAATGGCCCGGCAAACGTAATATTATGTTGATTCCGTGACTCCCTCCCACATAAGCCGTCCACACAACATACGGACGGGTTAGAGCAATGAAGATGGATATAGCGGGTCATACGTTGCCTTTAACTGAAATAAAATACACCTAACAGTCACATACATACTTCCGACACCTCATTACGGTCAATTTAGTCTTGTGTCATGGGTATCTGAAACAATAAGAGACTTTTCGATCTCACAAACATACAGACCCGAGACAAATATTTGTGGGCCTCACAAACATTTATCTCAGCGCGGGGATCGAACCCAGAGCCTGTCGTTTCACAGCCAGCATCTAACTTACTGCGCTTCAGAGGCTCTCGGAGATTTTACGCTGATGGTTACGAACTCGATACAAATAAATGTTCGTGTGACCTAAAATATTTTCCCGGGTCTCAGCGTTTGCGTAGCTGTGGAATGTGAGCTCGTATAAAGCACGGATGAGCCGAATTTTATGAAAAAATGTACTATGGAATATCGAATTATGGTGTTACAGATATAATTAAAAAAAAAGAAAACACAATATATCCTATTTATCCCGAAAATAAAGTGCTACGAACTCATGTTCGTGCCTGATCTATAATAACAAAAAGTACTTTAATAAACGTCCAACACATCTGCCACAAAGGTTTTTTCTTGACGACACTGACACTTTTTTATGTGGCTGATGGATTTACTTGGTCTTAATTATATTTATTTATTATTAATATATAAATATTAAATACTTTATTGTACGCGATAAAAATTAATAAAAATAATAATAAAATAATAACAATCTTTTGTATTTTTTTCAAGACGTACGACGACGTTCTATCTAGGATAAACAAGTATAATGTATCATGTAATACAACATGAATTGATCGACTTAACCATGTTGGTCACACTGTATGAAATAAACCGATTAAAATAAAAATTCTTGTCTATTACGTCTCTTTTCCTTCAGCTACATTGCCTAACAATCCCTAATCGATGTGAGATTTCTCCTAAATCTCAAAGTCTAAGTTCCTTGAGACGTTTACGATCTAAGACATTAACTGAGCCACAAGTCTTTAAATAAAATAATAATCAGGCGCTCTTTAATAGGTTTCGTATTGTAAATCTTTAAAAATCCTTATATTTATAATCTTATAATTATACCATACTAGCGGTCCGACCCGGCTTCACCCAGGTGCAGATAGCTTTTGACTCCAGTCCACGTCAACAACATATTATGACGCGTACTAATTATATTTTGTTCTTTTTTATTATGTTTTTTCTTTAATCTTACTAGTTATGTATAGTGCAAGAAAGGATAAATAAGTATATTTTCCGCGCGCCGTCGTCTATATTTCCCGTCCCGGTATATCCGGTTTATATCCCGTCTTATTCAGTCCCATAATGAAAACAATGCAATCCTGTCCTCTCTTATCTCGTGCCACTCATTCGAATTTGAAAGAGTACCAAAATATTTATATTTGCATTCATAAATCATCCTGCGGGAATACTACATTTTTCGGGATCAAATGTAGCCTATGTTTTAATCCAGTGTATCAGCTATCACTATACCAAATTTCATCAAAATTGGCTGAGCCGTTATCGTGTGAACGAGTAACAAATATCTATACATTCACCTTGACAATATTAATAAGGATTATATGATTACAAATATAAGAGAGATTAGAAGAAATACAGAAGATTATAATATAAAACCATGCTTTGTACCCTATGATTTGTGATGAAAATTTGAATAGCATCGCTTTGACATTAAATTTGAAATATATATCCAGCTCACAAACGAACTCACTTTCCAACCATTAATATGGTTTAGTGAGGACTTATTAGTTTTACATGTGTGATCTATCTAGACTTAGCATGTTACATGTGTAAGAGGCTCGACAAACACTGACATATTGTGTGCTGGTTGCCGAAGCACGTTCTCCATTAAACTCCGGATCTAATATCGGGACTTACGTGTGAGTTCAACCTGTGCTATTATGATAAATATATCGCCATTAGAAACAGAACATTAGAGTATGTTTCTGCTGCTATCTTATGAGTTGTAAAGTTTCGACACTTTTAATTCCACGTAAAAAGATTTCATAATCATCCAATTTTTTTTTATTTAGGCGCTACAAACCAGACTTTATAATTATCCTAACCTTTTTTATTTATCCAGCGCTACAAACTTGGAAAATATCATAGTTCGTTTGGCTAATAACGGAAATTGCACTTCATTAATATTATAATACATATATTTTGTGTACTAAACTTTAACTTATACAGGGTATGTTTTTTTTTTATTTCCAATTTTTTTCCTATTTACATTTGTTTATTTTTATTTACGGAATTCTTTTTTCGTTCTTATTTTTTATTTTCCTCTTAATTCATTATTGTTTGATATTTCGTATTATTGTTATTCGTATTTTTTTTTATTTCGTTCTTATTGATTACTAAACTAACGCCCAGCCATATTGATCGAAATATTCTTTCACTCCACTCCACACCTGAGATTTCTAGTGTTACATCATACAAATACATGCCATACAAATAGTGCGATATCCCGATATCTCGGTAAAATAGAAAATTTCAGTTTCTTGACTTTGTTACGATGGTAATGGTGCAATTCAGTGCAAAAAATAATACTAATAAAATTTACGTACACACCTTTCTTTTAAATGACTGACCCAATTTTTCAAAACATAGTGGCACGAATATACCCTCAACTCAAAACATGTGATGTTAAAGAACATTGGTAAAATCATTGTTAATATAATTCTTAAGCGTCTATAAATTTCATGTATATAAATATTAATAATTAATTTTCTAAGTAATTTTGGTGCCTAGCTCACGGCGAACCTAAGCCTGAATTACGAAAACATATTTTTCGTAAAACTCTATTGATATTTGCTTTATATAAAATGGAGAGGCGTTATGTCATTTCAATGTTGCCATTTTTAAAATACAGGGTATATCAAGACTGCTACCGAAAACGAAGCCGGGTGGTAGTTTAAGCGACTTCAGACACAATGCAACAGAAAAAGTTGCAAAAAATAGCGACAATTTTTTTTTGTAATTTTTTTCTTATGACCATATTTGGGTGGTAAATACATTTTTTCCTAAAATAATAGTGTATACCCTTTTATTTATAAATAATCTAAGGTATAAAAGAGTTTAAATTATTATTTTAGCAAAAACTATGGATTTACCACCCAAAAATGAAGATATTTAAAAAATCATAAAAAATAATTGTCGCGTTTCTTTTCGAAATTTTTGGTTGCATTGTGTTTGTAGTCACTAAAACTACCACCCGGCTTCGTTTTCGGTAGCAGTCTTGAGATACCCGGTATAAGCTTGACTCGCTTTCTTGCATTATCTTTCCCAGGTAATTAATGTAAAAAAATAGTGCAGAGAACTGAGAACAGCAAAATAATCACTGATTAATTAATTAAGGACTAACAATTTGTTTTTGTCGCCCGAAAGTGCCACTGTGCAAATAATAATATATAGTTGTCCCCTCTTTCCTTTTTATTTCATTGCACGTGATATATTGATATTATATTAATAAAATAAATAAGTACTCGATGTTTTAATTGAGTGTAAAATATATTTCTTTACTTTTATTGTGGGTCATAACTTTGCCTTACGCCAATATAAATGGAACAAAATAACAATAACTACCCACAGAGTTTACAAGATATAGAAAATCTGTAAAACTTTAAAGTGGAATATCTTTTTTCCTAGGCTTGCTACAATAGTTAATCTTAAGAAATAATTGTTAAGGAATTCGAAATCTATATTTTAAAATATTTTTATCGCAATACAAACAAAAAAAAATTCAACAAATAAATGTATGGAGGATTATCATTGTTCTTTTGTGTCTCCTTTTGTTAATATTATCGTAAAAGTAATTATTGTGGCGGACGGCTTATACACGTACGCTGATATTTATCCTCGGGTTACGTTCAATTTTGTGTAACGTTATACTACAATGTTTGTATTAAACTTTGACTTCATATTATCTTGTGTTACTGTTAACTCAACTCGACGCATGAAAACTAGGAATAAAATAGCAACGGATATATTGATTACGATACTTCGAAGTAAGGCTTTGTCACAAGAAAATAATTTTGAAAAAATCCTAGAGATATAATTTTCAGTGTGCAATAGCACTGTATATGAACAGCTTTATTCATAGACGGTTTTAAACCTATTTTAGTCATCGAATGTTTGGTCTCTTTCGGTAGACTTCTGAATTCAGTTTGAGCGAAGAAGACATAACATTGTTTAATTTATAGGTTTTAAAACTGTCTTATTCATAATAAAGACGTAAGTCTGCAAGTAGGAGAGAAGTAATAAACATCTAATCCGTATAATTGTTATTCTATGTTTGTTAATTTATAGGTAGCTTCCTCGTTATGGCAATATTCATTCTATATTCATATTACAAAAAACCGGAAAAGTGCGAGTCGGAATCGCGCGCCGAGGAGGATTCCGTACAAACTTGTAGGTATAAAAGTAAAAGTTCACCCACGACGACAATCGGTTCATAGTTATGTTATTTTTATTTGTTATAATTAATTTAAAGATTTATGACGTATTAAAAAAAACTACTAACTAGATCTCGTTCAAACCAATTTTCGGTGGAAGTTTGCATGATCATGCATATCATTTATATTTCTTGGTTTTATCACTCTCGTATTTTAGAGGTTGGAGGTGGGGAGGCACATTTACCCACTTTTGAAGTTCCTTCGCGCAAACTAGTTTCAGTTCTAAGTATGGCGAGCCCCTAACATTAATTGTTTTTTTTTTTCTATTTTTGTATGAAAATCTTAATGTGGTTCACAGAATAGATCTACTCTCCAAGTTGCAACGGTATAGTTCTTATAGTTTTGGGAAAAAATGGCTGTGACGTACGGAGGGACAGACAGACAGACATGACGAATTCATAAGGGTTCGGTTTTTAGCCATTTGCCTGCAGAACCAATCAATGACAAATGATTGACATGTTTTATTATACGGCCGAATATGCAACAGTTTTCAATGCGGTATTTGCTTTTAAATATTCAGTTACGAATGTAATATATTCGCAAAACAATATTTGGTGCCGGCATTGAAAATTCAATTCATATTCACACAAGTAATAATCACAAACTTATTATTTCGCATGAAGAGTCATTCTAAATTGTACTGTAACTGCTTTCATTTGACTTTATTGTGATTTTACAACTCAAAATAGTTACAAATCCTCGCAAAAAAGAGAAATATCTCACTACTTATCATTTGCTTGACAACTAAGTTCAGTGGACTTGTTAGCAACCAAATTGATCGCACAATAATCAAAAAATATTTATTGTTAATAGCTGGTAATAAATACCCTACACTTAAACCAAAAGCATGAAATAAAATATTTAATATAGTAACTAGAGTGCAAAAGAATCAGAGTGGCACAAGTGCATTGTTTTAAACATAAATAAAAAGCACGGAATACAAAAAGTGTTCCCCTTTCTGCTCAATTACGTAGCTATTGTCCAAGCCCTTTATCTAAAACTATATAAGGTGTATTTGCTTCCAAAATGGGCATTGTTGTTATAGGCAACTTGCTCTAATGTTCTTTAACTAGCCTGATTCTTGTCAATGGGATCCCATAAAGGTTCATATTCCAACAATTGCCAACGGAGTTACACAAAGCATTGAAATGGCAGTGGCGCAATTGGAACTCGAATCATAGTAATATTGTTTGTATATAGCTATAAAAACTCTTTAGTAAAGATTACCACATTGAAAGCACCTCGGTTTTGTGATGCCACTCCTTAAAACACTGGTGGTAGGTCACTCATATGTGAGAGTTAGCCTGGGTAGGTACCACCGCAATTTCTATTTCTCCCACCAAACAGTAGTGTACATGGACTGTTGTGTACGTATACAGGTTTGAAAGACTTTGTTACCAGAGTAACTACTGGACATATAGAGACTTAACATCTTATGATAGGATGGCGAGCTTAGTGGAATACTAAGCATTGCTTTGTAATTCATTATGTTTGCTATTTAATTAGTGGTCGTATCGCTTATCATCGGGCGAATGGCATGCAAGTTATACCATTCATCGCAATAAAAAATGAATACATACATACCACAGGAATTGTTTCGAATCGCTATGGTATTCAGGTATAGTGCGTGGTGATTGACTATTAATATACGCATGACTCCGAAAAGTCAGAGGTGCCCTGGGATTCAAACCCGCGGAACATGTTGGCAGCCTCGTCTGGTCCGTTTACCAACACGGCACCACGCACTTCATACACTTATGAAATATTCTCGTTTTCGTATCAATATTACTTACCTTTAGTAAAACAAGTACCTAATCTAAACACGTGAAATCCTGTTTTTTTTTTCTATAACCATAGGTAACACATGTGATGCTTCGCTTCTCTTGATTCCAAAAAGAACGATGCTTCAAAACAAGCTTCATAAAGCCAACTGAGATTTCATAAGGTAACAAAATAACACATAACATACTTTTTAATGAAATGCTCATCACTATCTACATAAAAACGGATACAAAAACTCGTGAAATCACCAGCATTCCAGAAAATAATGTGGAGTTTTACATCATTTGGTTTCAAAACTATTCTACAAGCGACATTGTGGCAGCCGGGCGGACGTTAGTTCAGGGCAGCACGAGTTGAGGGCTAAAAGCGATCACAGGTGATAGGGATTGAGTTCCTGATTACAACGTTATCACTCTTATTCAAAGGAAATGCATAGTTTTCGAGAAATTAATATAAATAGTTCCTAACCTCAAATCACATATTGGGTAAAACGGAACGTTTTTATGGGCAATTTACAAACAAATCATCAGTACTAAATCAAATATGTAGTCTATGTTGTAAAAATCGGTGAAACGGAAAGTAAAAAACCGTAAAAACTATGTGAGTTGAATCAGGTGTCAATGTCAACACAAAAAATTAATAATGATTTGTTGATGGTTTTTGGCGGATTTCGTATCTGCGTTATACCAATATTGATTTGTTTGTGTTTTGTTGTGTTATAATATGTTTTATAACGCTTTAGAAATTATGTTCAGAAGGAAGTTAGTGCACCCACTTTATGAATCGGTTAGGTGGAATGTGCTCCAAAACCGACTTAGGGCATCCCGACTTCACTTTTGGCTACCAACCCTAGAGTGTACATAAAAAGCCGGAGGCGCGGAAGGAGAGCAGCCCCCGCCCGCTGTAACAATGGATAGGCACCCGTGCTCACTTCTGCCTATCCTTTGTTACGCAAGGGCGAAGGGGCTGCACTTCCCGCAACGCCGGAGACGTTGCAGAAGCAAATTTGTATTGACAACAAGTGTTTTTGTAGGTTAGGTTACTTAAATTGATATATCTCAGGAATGGTGCATTACCTTTACACAGGAGTGGTACCAGGTGAGATGGGACACTCCCTCCCCCCCTCCACACCCCGCACCCCACCAAATCGTGCTACCCTATTCTAAATTTTACCCTGTATCCAAACACTAAACTACTGAATATCAACTTGATAAATCCCATGTTACGTACGAAATACCCTCTGGGAATATTAAAAAACGGAGCTTGACCAACATCACAACTGATTCATATACAATTTGGAGATCAGTCGATTTGGTCCAAATACGGACAAGAAAATAAGTATGACTAAAAAAAGAGGCGTATTTTTTTAGATTCATTTCTCTATTTATTTTTGTCCTACACCGTCGGGATCAGATTTTGTAAAAAAAAGGATATCATAAAATATTCTACCACTTTTTGCATTGTTTGCAATATTATCAAAATTGACATCTGTCTTATAATTAGTGTTTGTCAAATTCTATTCTTTGTGCTAATGTTTGTACTTGGTCGCGAAAGGAATGTGCTTTTGTCGGCTTTTGTGGTGTTGGTTATTTCGAGTTTATTATTAACGACAACTCTTGGCTACTCTAAAAAAGATTATAATTATTATATTCCAAAAAATAGCAGAGCTTGCTCAGTGCATCTACGTAATACCTCATTGGATTTTATGAGGGAAAGGCTCTATAATATTAATAATATTATTTTGTTCCAACATGTACAAGACATGTTTACAATTATAAAAAATTCTAAAACATCAACCAATTTTAATGAGATAAATAGTATGCCAGACCACTTAGTGCGTTATTGGTTGGACAGAACAAAAATATGTTTTGTTTATATTCAGATCGACACATCTCAAAATGTTTATATTATTGTAATTGCATTGCAATCAAAAGGACAGTGGGATGCTGTGCACATGTAATGACTATTATTATTATTAATGACTTATTTCACTACTAGGCCCAATTTCCTTAGAAATTCGACATTCGAACTTTTTACATGAATAAACTAAAATGTGCTTCTTTTACACACAATACACTACGCGTCAATCATCACATCGGCCGATTTTTAGATTCATATTAATGATTAAACCAATTAACATTTTAACAGTCGTGTATTATTAAAGCACGTGTTTCCAGCCGTACCCAATACGTGACCGATTGTTAAAGTGTTAATCTTGTGTTCATTGTCAAAAATGTTCTGGGGTTAAAAAAAGTAAAATCAAATATTCATTTGACTGCATGAGAGGTGAGATATGATTCACGTGTGCTATGTATAGTACCTACACAAATCACACATATTCATCAGTACGGTACACCAGGGCCGGTTTTAGCAGTACCAGCGCCCTGGGCGAGATTTATACGGCGCCCCTTGGCTCCCATTGAAATGCATCCAAAAAAAAACTATTTTTTTTGTTGTGTTTAATAGATTGAACAATTATTATAATAGATTGTATCATATTGTTTAGTAATTTCGGCATTTTATTTTCGGAAAATGTTCAACTTTCATGGTATGGCACTTTTATGCCACGAAAATTATCGCACTCCTGAATATAGCATTTGCCCTTGTATACAGAAGTTGTAGCACTGAACCGCCAAGGGTCTGGTAGTTAGTATCCAGGATGAGGTTAAACAGCGCAGTAAAAAGGTCCACACCATTAAGTACCAGCGACTTTCACGCCTTAATGGAGATAATGCCTTACTCAAATATACGATGCTAAATAAATCGTGGAAGTACGAGCGCCACCAATCACCATTCCTTCACCGCGCCAACCTCACATACCACACAAGGCGCCTCGGGAATCCTTGACAGTTGCGACATTTGGTAATATTAACTGTCACCTTTTCCCAAGAAACAGCGAGCCGATAGATTTAATTAAAGACTTCGGTGACTTCCGCGGTCACTAACTTCTCATACAGAGGAATGAGACAATTTTTGTTCTCTTCCTGAGAAATGCATAAGGATGAGACCGCATTTAGTGGTTTAGAGCTTAGAGTTCGTAAGGTTGTAGATTGCTGACTGAATCATACCCCACATTTCCCCACTTCCTTGGTCTCCATACTGTTTTCCAGTAGTTGGACCAAAGTACCGCGGAAACCCCGCTCAGTAGGTTCATCCAGCAACCACCATTTTGTCCTTAGTGCTCGGTGCTCGGCCACTTTGGGTTACGGTATTACCTTGATGAGATGTTCGGGAATCTTTTGGAAGAACGTATTTACAACAGCCAGATCTGACACGAATCAGGCTCTGAACACTGAATCCTCCTTTGCATTACGAGTGCCAAACCTCGAAAGTCCCGGTATCCCTAGTCGAAGCTTGTACGTGGGAGTCGTCCGGTCTATGATTCTTTACGGTTTCCCCGTTTGGGCCACTGTTTGGTTTTGTGTTTTCCTCCTGAGTTCGCCGGAACGAGTGATAGTGCAGCGAATAATCAGTGTACTGGCCGGTTTCCTTCCCTGGGACATTGACGCCGAAGCCCTCTCGCCTCAGCCTAAAACTGGCGGGAGGAGACGTCTCGTCGCGGGGAACGACCGGCCTTTAGAGAGGTCGAGCCTGCCCGGCGCTTACTCCGCGCGGCCGCCGTGGAGGCATGGCGCACGTGGCTGGACAATCCCAGTGCTGGTGCTTGGATCATCGCGGCAGTGCGTCCTATCCTCGACCAATGGCTGAGCAGGCGCCACGGTGTGATGACGTTCCGCCTGATGCAGGAACTATCGCGGCATGGTTGTTTCGGCAAATACCTGTGGAGAGTGGCGAAAAGGAAAGAATCCGCTATGTGTTACCATCGGGATAACTGTTCAGAGGACACAGCCCAGCACATTTACTCGGAGTGTCCAGCCTTGGAAGAGGAGTGTGCAGCTGTTCACGCAGCCGCCGGAGTGGACCTCTCGCTCTCAGCCGTAATTCCTTCCATGGTCGAAAGTACGAGGTCATGGCAGGCCATGATCGTCGCAGAAGGAGAGCAGGGAGCGGGATCATGAGCGGAACGATCCCGGCTGCTGCCGATTACCGAGAAGGAGGCGCCGGGTAAATGACAACGGCTTACTTGGCGTCCCCGCTCAGTGTTTAAGGGGTGTCAGCATTCTACCACAATATTGTTGTAAGAGGCGACTAAAGGCCTGGTCTGTCGAAGAATACGCGCGGTATTGCGGTAAGCGGCAACGTCATGACTTCATGCAACGTAGTTCACATCAGGGACCGAAACCTATTCGACATTACGGTACCGGTATCGACGAATTTCGGTTACCTTTAAGATTTCGGTAACTGCTATGACGCATTATAAAGGTTACCCTTATATACGGTAACCGTTTTAATACCGGTAACCTAAAAAGACCTTAAATGCAAAACAAAATAAGTTGTTGTTGCATAACAAATAAACATCATACTTGTCGTGTTGTTTACACAATATCGCTGGATTCGGTTCATTTCATTTTTGGTGTGTAATTCTATTGAAAAAATCATGAAAGGACTAAAGATAAATGTGTGCTACTAAAGATAAATGGTATAGTGCCATAATGTTTAGTAAAGACAAACGACGGTATAACCACACATAGGTACTGCCCCCGCTTTGACTTATAAGGAACGGCGCATGAAACATAGAGGTAACCCTTATTTTGGTTACCGGTATGATACCGGTTAAATTCTAGGAATCTAATAAAATTGGCGTATAGAGGTTACCTTTAAAAATACCGGTATTATTTTTTTCGGTTGATACAAAAAATACCGGTATTTTCGTTACCGGTTTCGGTCCCTGGTTCACATAACAACAAAAAAGGTGGTTCACATATAGGTTTTACTCTGTGCGTAAAACCGTTGACCAATGAGAGAACCGTTCATTGACAACCAACGTTACTATGACAATTTCGCATTGAAGTTTTCTTGAATTTCCATGACAACAAATAACAATAATTTATGTTCGAAAATATATAAAATTTCTTTAAAAAAGTGTTTGTGCGTCATTTAAAGTAAGTGTTGAATACATTTTTTTCACCTAAACAACTTATTGTCAGATCAAATTAAATTTCACTGGATTTATGTAGATATCCTTTCTTAAATTATCGTTATCGATCGTACTATAATTGGGTAAAAATAAATTCCATAACGATTATATCATTTTCCTATAAAATTGTCCCAAGCAAAATCTGGAACAATACTGATGGACACTTTTTACAAGAATAATTTTATTTTAGTATTTAACAGAATTCACAACACAGAGCTCAAAATATATATGCGTAGGTGTAAGTAGCACAAATTACAATATATATAGAGGGGGTTTTAATGGAATGGGAATGGAAAAAAGGGGAAAACCAATGGGGAAAACACAGAACTTGATACTAAGTTGAAGAACTACATATTTAAAGGCCTGGTCTGGCGAAGAATACGCGCGGCACTGCGGTAAGCGGCAACGTCATGACGTCATGCAACGTAGTTCACATAACAACAAAAAAGGTGGTTCTCATATAGGTTTCACTCTGTGCGTAAAACCGTTGACCAATGGGAGAACCGTTCATTGACAACCAACGTTACTATGGCAATTACGCATTGAAGTTTTCTTGAATTTCCATGACAACAAATAACAATCATTTAAGTTCGAAAATATATATAATTTCTTAAAAAAATGTTTGTGTGTCATTTTAAATAAACTGGGTATATATGTTTACGAGACAATTTTCGCAATATTGATACATGATAAAAGTGGTTCGTATCATTCTAATGAAATACGCGTCTGCTGAATAAATTTTTTTCGGCTAAACACGGCTTATTGTCAGATCAAATTAAATTTCACTGGATTTATGTAGATATCCTTTCTAACATTATCGTTATCGATCGTACCGTACTTGGGTAAAAATAAATTCCATAACGATTAAATTATTTTCCTATGAAATTGTCACAAGCAAAACCTGGAACAATATTGATGGACACTTTTTACAATAATAATTTTATTTTAGTATTTAACAGAATTTATAACACAGAGCTCAAAATATATATGCGTAGGTGTAAGTAGCACAAATTAAAATATATATAGAGGGGGTTTTAATGGAATGGGAATGGAAACAAGGGGAAAACACAGAACTTGATACTACGTTGAGGAACTACATATTTAAGATTGCACCATGTCATCACATCATGCTCTCCAGGTGCTGGGAGAGTGGTGCTTATTGTGTCGAACGGCGATAGTTTATTATATCTTGCAGGTGGATTTTGTAAATAACTACGACGATAATATACAACCATTATACAACGAACGTATATATATGGGCTGATACAAAACTCATCATAAGATTCATTGTAGCTTCTTTTTCGGGCTCATATAAAAAGCGGGTGCACTTAAACGATTGATGTTTTTATTGGGTTTGTTGTTTGTATTTCTATGCAAATATAGGGATAAGGCCAGCTAGTGCAGTGGACTATGTATATAGTATGGCCTAACCAGTCTCAATCGTATTCTCGATTGTAGAGGAGACCCGTGCTCTGCAGTGGGACGTATATGGGCTGATAAAGTGCCCGGCGAATAGGGATAGGGATAAAGACTGAATGTATATAGATACCTACTAATAAATCATCTCCAATTGTACCCTGATCAGTTGGGAATTAATTCCGTTGCTATATTTTGTTAAAAAGCATGGGGTACTAGGTACTTAGGACAATTAACATACAGTTCCGTTCGCCATTTTTATAACAATAAAATAAATGTAATTGACTCCATTTTATAATCTTGTACTTATTAAATATTAATTATTTTTACTTTTTAATTGTATCTTTTTTACCAAAGCAAGGTTTTAAAATTTTTATTCCTACGTGGTGTAATATTGCGCCATTTTCATTGGGAACGTACGCGAACTGTATTAAACGTACTGCGCGGCAACACATAGTCGATATACGCGCCACAGCCTAAACAAAAGTTTAAACCAAACGAAAATTGATAAAAATATTGTCCTCAAATAAATCCATTGCGCAAATACGCTTACCGCGACGAAATGATGAGAATGACGGCACGTTGTGCGGTGTATCCGCAACGCGCTTCACCGCACTTGCCCCTCTACACCGACGCATACTGTGACAGCACAAAAGACCAGTCTACCCGTCACCCGGTTGACCCCTCACCGCAGACGCTGGCTGACGCATACTGCGGCGGATCGTCATGTCAATGTCAATGTTTTTCATACAAAACCGAGTTTGACACCGCATTCTGCGCAACGCAACGCTGTGCGTAGCTTCGACAGACCAGGGCTTAAGATTGCACCATGTCATCACATGATGCACTCCAAGTGCGAGGAGAGTGGTGCTAATTGTGTCGAACGGCGATAGTTTATTATATCCTGCAGGTGGATTTTGTAAATAACTACGACGATAATATACTACGACGATAATATATTTTGAACTATTAATGAAACTTAAATGTCCTAAAATCATATTGTGTGCCTTCCCATATCTGAACAATGTGTCTGACAATATTAATAAGAACATACATGTGCTAAATAGGCACATGCAATTTTTAACTAGTCACTATAGTGACAAATTTTATTTTCTTGACACCAATTTATTTATTGGTAAAGCTTGTATACAGACTGGGGATACTGTGTATCTGCCAAATAAATATTTACATTTACTTGCTACACCTGTAGCTAATATATTGAACACAGTCATAAGTAATATGACAAAGTCCTTATGCACTACCACTTTTAGTAATGTTACTAAAATAAATGTGGTAAATAATTTAAACTTTTAAATTTGACAAAAGAGAACGGTAGAAACTTTTTAGTCTTATCTCATCAAAATATAAACCGCTTCTCTGGCAAAATTTTAGAAATCGAACTTTTCAATGACACATTTAATATTAGTATACTATGTTTCACAGAGACCTGGTTGAAGGCGCACCTTATGAATTTCAATGTGAATGGCTTCAGGGTCGCCAGCTCGTTTAACAGAATTTCGGCGGAAGGTGGAGGCTCGTTAATTCTAGTACGTGAACATATCACATTTAGGGAAAGAAAGGATATCTCTTGCCTCTCTGTTGAACGAGTGTGTGAGGTCGCATGTGCGGAAACAAATTTTTATGTCATATTGTGTGTCTATAGACCTCCTTCATCAAATATTTCACTATTTTTATCAACAATGGAGGATATTTTAAATAAAATTAAAAGTAATAAAAAAGTTCTAGTCTGTGGGGATTTTAATATTAATTTACTAGTTGATTCGGTTGATAAGTGTAGGTTTGTGTCTTTATTCGGCTCATTTAATCTTACATGTTTGTTCTCGGAGCCTACTAGAATTACGCCTGAAACTTCGAGTTGCATTGACAATATCATTACCAACTTCGAAGTACTTGAAAAAGGTGTAAAAATAGGGGTTAGATCTGACCATAAATGTCAATTAGTGAAATTAGAACATGCTGTAGACAAAACCAGTAGATTAATAACTTTTAGGCCGTTATCTAAGAACATCCTAGGTCAATTTAACAGTAAAGTACAATCAAAAATAAATAATATTACACTTGATGGCAGTCCAAATGACATGTACTCGTCATTATTTAAAATTATACGAAAAGAGTATGACCAAGTATGTACAACTAAAACAATTAAAATTAACTCTAAAATAAAATTTTGTGCTTGGGCCACTAAAGGCATTAGACATAGTAGGGAAATTTTGTATGAGCTATATGACAAAAGGTCCTATACACCTGATGTCAACTTTAAAAAATATGTCAGTTTATATTCAAAATTATTTAAAAAAGTATGTATGCAGGCTAAATCTAATTATATAAGTGAAAAGCTTAGATTGTCAGATAATAAAATAAAAACAACCTGGCAAATTATTAATACTGAAACTGGGAGTAATAAAAAAAATGACAACAAAATTGCTCTCCGCATAAATGACGATCTTATTTCAGATAAATCTATTATTGCCAATTATCTTGATAATTTTTTCACTAACATACCATTAGACTTAACTAAACATTTAGATTCATCAGTAGATTTAGCGGAATCTTTTCTAAAGGAAAATGTTCCTGGAAATATGCCTCAGTTTAACTTTCAAAAGGTAACCATTTGCCAAATAATAAAGGCTTTCAAGCAAATTAAAATAAAAACTACGGAAGATATATGGGGACTATCTGTTAAAGCTATAGAAGCTATTATTGTTAACATTGCACCGTTATTAGCTACTATTTTTCATTCCTGCCTAAGTGACGGTATCTTTCCCGACTTAATGAAAATTAGTAAAGTTGTACCCATTCTTAAGTCAGGATGTTCGAACAATCCGTCGAATTATAGACCCATTTCTATACTACCGGCTCTTAGCAAAATCTTCGAAAAGCTTTGCTTAATCAAATGCTAGCACATTTTGATGAAAATAAGTTAATACATAGGAATCAATTTGGTTTCACAAAGGGTCGCTCAACTCAAGATGCCGGGATATCACTAATCACGTCGGTTTTAGAAGCCTGGGAGGCATCTCAAGATGCTCTAGGAGTTTTTTGTGATCTCTCCAAGGCTTTCGACTGTGTTGACCACCAAACACTTATTATGAAGCTAAGGTACTACGGAATCAGTGATACGTCACTGGATCTCGTTATGTCTTACTTGTCGGGTCGTGAACAAAAGGTTTCTTTGGACGGGCTCACTTCGGTAGGATCAAAAGTTAAAATTGGGGTTCCGCAGGGTTCCATTCTGGGCCCCTTTTATTCCTAGTCTACATAAATGATCTTCCTTGCATGGTTCAGAAGTGGTCAGACATAGTTTTATTCGCTGACGACACCTCTATAATATTTAAAGTTAATCGGAAAGACGATAATCTTGATACACCTAACAATATTCTTAATTTAATTTCGGATTGGTTTTCTGCTAATAATTTACTATTAAATGCAAGTAAGACTAAATGCGTCCGTTTTGCTTTACCGAATGTGGCAAGCGTAAACACGCGTATCGAATTAAATGCGGAAATTCTAAATTTAGCTAATTTCACAATTTTTTTAGGTATCACTCTAGATAAAAAATTACAATGGGGTCCACAAATTGAGAGATTATCAGCTAAACTTAGCAGCGCAGCGTTCGCGGTCCGAAAAATAAGACAACTAACTGACGCTGCAACGGCTAGATTGGTATATTTTGCTTACTTTCATAGTATAATGTCATACGGCATTATTTTATGGGGATCAGCGGCTGATATCGAATCCATATTCATCTTACAAAAAAGAGCAGTCCGTGCTATTTATAATCTAGGGAGCCGCGATTCTTTGCGATCTGTTTTTAAGGAAAGCAATATACTAACCGTGTCATCTGAATATATCTTTCAGAATATAATGCACGTTCATAAAAATATTAACAAGTTTTATAAGGTCAGTGACACCCACACTATTAATACGCGGAATAAAAATAAACTTGCAATACCCTCGTTTAGACTAGAAAAGTCAAAAAAATCTTTCTTTGGTAGTTGTATTAAATTTTATAATAAACTTCCCAATAGGATAACGCAGCTACCGGATAAACTATTTAGGGCACATATTAAAAACAAACTTATGACTAGGGGTTATTATAATATTAAGGAATATATTGAGGATAAAAAAGCCTGGGATTAGGTGTTCTCTTGCACATTGCGACCTCCTGGGGCCCTGCACTATTCACTCATTACATCCCCTAATTTAAATAATAAAAATTTTTAAACTTAAAAATTGATCAATATACAATTAAATTAATCAATTAAATTATAACTAAATATATAATGATTAATTAATGCCAATTAAAATCATATGACGACCGATCGAGAAAACAAATAGAAATAATAATATGGCAAATCTTTGTAAGACAAGTCACAAATATTTATTTTAGTAAATTGACCAAAACCAAGCCCACTGAGTTTGACTCGCTGGATCTACTCAGAAATGGGTCGCGCCGCGTAGTATCCAGTAGTAAAGTAAAGCCCGCTGAGTTTGTTCGCCGGGTCTTCTCAGTCAGGGCCGCGTTGGATCCGGCAGTAAGCCTAAACATACGGAACGTTTCGGAAATACTTATGGTCGTTGTCTTAAATTGGACCCAAAACAAGCCCACTGAGTCTTATTCGCTGGATATACTCAGGATTGGGTCGCGTCGCGTAGTTCCAGTGGTAGTGTAAGCCCACTGAGTTTATTTCGCCGGGTCTTCTCAGGAAGGGCCGCGTTGGATCCGGTGGTAACAATAAACCGCTACGCACCGTTGTAATAATATTCATGGTCCATTAATTAATTAATTTAATTTAATTTAATTTGACCAACGTACATATTGTATTTCTTTGAAAAATAAATTACCATAAAGTCATAACTAATACTTTAAATAAAATAAGAATAAAAAGGAAACAAATAAATAAAACAAATGCTAAATAAAAATAAAATTAATTTAAAATAAATAAATTACATAAATTAATTAATTAAACCAAGAAATTAAAATAAGTAATACTAAGTATATTTATATATAGTTTATAGAGATTAAGTTCTATGTGTATTGACTTGTCATAAGAGCTTTTAAATTGCCTACGTGACCAATAAATACATTTCATTTCATTTCATTTCATACAACCATTATACAACGAATGTATGTATATGGGCTGATACAAAACTCATCATAAAATTCTTTGTAGCTACTTTTTTGGGCTTATATAAAAAGCTGTGCACTGAAACGATTGATGTTTTTATTGGGTTTTTTGTTTGTATTTCTTTCTATGTACATATAGGGATAAGGCCAGCTAGCGTGGTGGACTATAGTACGGCCTAAGCACTCTCAATCGTATTCTCGATTGTAGAGGAGATCCGTGCTCTGCAGTGGGACGTATATGGGCTGATAAAGTGCCCTGCGAATAAGGATAAAGACTGAATGTATATAAATACCTACTAATAAATCGTCTCTAATTGTACTCTGATCAGTTGGGAACTAATTCCGTTGCTATATTTTGTTAAAAAGCATGGGGTACTAGGTACTTAGAACAATTAACATACAGTTCCATTCGCCATTTTTATAACAATAAAATAAATGTAATTGACTCCAGTTTATAATCTTGTACTTATTAAATATTATTTATTTTTACTTTTTAATTGTATCTTATACCAAAGCAAGGTTTTAAAATTTTATTTCTACGTGGTGTAATATTGCGCCATTGTCATTGGGAACGTGCGTGAACAGTATTGAACGTATTGTGCGGTAGCACATAGTCGATATACGCGCCACAGCCTTAACAAAAGTTTAAACCAAACGAAAATTGATACAAATATTGTTCTCAAATAAATCCAAATGCGCAAATACGCTTACCGCTACGAAATGATGAAAATGACGGCACGTTGTGCGGTGTATCCGCCCCGCGCTTCACCGCACTTGCCCTCCTACACCGACGCATACTGTGACAGCATAAAAGACCAGTCTACCCGTCACCCGGTTGACCCCTCACCGCAGACGCTGGCTGACGCAAACTGCGGCGAAACGTCATACCAATGTCAATGTTTTTCATACAAAACCGAGTTTGACACCGCATTCCGCGCAACGCAACGCTGTGCGTAGCTTCGACAGACCAGGGCTTAATAGGAGTCATCGGAGTCACTGGGCACACAAAGGAGTGCGTACGTCCGTGCGCTCATGTTAGGAGCAACTTTGATATGGGCAGCAGAACGCGTGGTCTCGCATCTGTCGCGGTTCACCGACAATGTACGTCTGAAGTAGGGAAAGTGGGGACATCTGCAAATCAAATCAAAATCAAATCAAAATATTCTTTATTCAAATAGTCTTTCACAAGATCTTTTGAATCGTCCTTTTCTGCTACCACCGCTTCGGAACGTGTTGTGGCTGTGAAGAAGAAGCGGCGCAAGAAACTCCCTCAGCAACACGAACTGTCTTCTTTTTTTCTGTCTTTTGCTTTTTTTTTTTTTTATATCGCCATTTACAATTAAAATGATTCATGTCACAAGTTACAATAATGTCAGTTTGATTCAGAACATGATAAATTTATTCCCAAGCAGTTTTATCTTCCACATAATCTGAAATTCTATAGTATGCCTTTTTACACAGCTTAGCTTTTATTACTTTTTTAAACTTATTAATTGGAAGTTCTCTTAAACTGTTGGGAAGCTTGTTAAAGAAGCGTACACTTTGACCCATAAAAGAATTATTTATCTTGTGGAGACGAGTAACGTGTGAGGCAAGATTATGTTTGTGCGCCCTTCTAAGTTGTGAGGAGCCAATGCGCCGGATGGCACAGCGAATCAACTAGGCGCTACCTGCCCATCCACATCGCCTGCCGTCCGTAATACCCACGATGGCCTGCTAGAGGATTTTAGGCGATATGCCGGCAAAAGATCTTTTTAGATCTCAATGGAGACCCAGCCTGTCTGCAACATCAACGTGCGCCAGGCTAAAAGGCCGGAGAATCCGACACGCCTATTCCGATTGTAGCCGGCGGTACCGGAAGAAAGGCTTAAGGAACTATAATCTCGTAAAAAAAAATAGGGCAGATTGCACATAGTGTCATCAACAAGGGTCCAAAAGGCTTCCTCTCCGCCTCTGAGCAACTTACCTGCGGGGCGTAAGTGCTGATCAACTTGGCAACAACCCTCTCAATCATTACTATAACCCGCACAAGCCGGTCGCTCCGTATGTCGACTTAAGAATATTCTCCCGGACGCTAGACGACAACACTACAGCAATCCCGTTCCGGCCAGTAGAAGATCCATTGTAAATCAGCTTGTAACCCTGCCTGATATCCCGAGACTTGCCACTATTCCAGCGCGATTCATGGAGAAACGCGACATGCAAATGTTCCGACGTAAGTAGTGCGGACGGCGCTGCAGTGTATATCCAGTGGAACGTTACTGAAATTAGTAGTCGCTCACAACGAATTTGAAAATGGTTGATTGCAGTATGACAAAAAATTACTTAAATCAATTTTTTTAATTATTACCATTGTTTCGAAAAAAATCTGTCACATTAATTTCAGCTTTTTATTTTGAAGTGGTTCTTACAGTTTTCAATAGATGACTCGATTTTCAGGGCCATCTTATTTATAATCAAAAATATGTAACTTGATTTGTAGTATATGCTATTATTTAGGATTCCTGGTGAAATTAACGACAGTGCTCCAACCGAAAAGTGGATTTCATTCTGACAGATTTTGTAGCTAGATTTAGGGATTTCAAATAAGTGAGACTTGCCCAACAAACATGCTAACACAAGGGGCGCCTGCGGCGCCCCTCTTGGTATGGCGCCCCTGGGCGGTCGCCCGTGCTCGCCCTACCCTAACGCCGGCCCTGCGGTACACACGCAACTTGATTGCGACGGTCGATCTAAACGTTGCATCAAACATTGGAATCTATTTTGCAGGCCAGCGGGATTGAATAAACATTAACTCGCACATAGAATAAACGTGATATTTCGAATGTGAACTTATGCCTCTAAACAAAAATACATAATATATCACATCTATAAAATATTCACGAATTCTGTTGAAATCTCAGACATACATATATTTATGAGTTATTGGAAGGTCCAATGGTCTGGTGTGGGTTCAATTTCCAAGCAAGCCTAATAATCTTGTTGATAATTCAATTATAAAAGAATTTTTTCACATTCAATACCTAGTAGACAACTATAACTAGAAGATACTAAAACACTATCTATTATTTTGGGAAAAAAATGTATTTACCACCCAAATCCTATCGATACGATTTACAAAGTTTCCATCGTAGATTTTAACTGGAACTGAATTTAAAGCCTTGGAGGATTTAACTGGATTTATTTTGAATGTATTGTCTTCAAAATTTAGTCGCTTTTCGCTTTCGAAAAAAGAAATTCACTTTGTACTTGATTAATGGATTCACGGCTATGTAGGTACACTGGATGGTATATTAAGGTAATGGCTGCGAGGGTATCACTTTTTTTTTCTATAATAATACAAGGTGCGTTGGAGTAACACCGTAATAAGTAAATCAATAAATACACAACATTCACATACATAGTCCTGACCCCAAACTAACATCGAGTCTTGTGTCGTGGAAAACGAGAGACTTTTTGGTCCCTCAAACACCCAGACCCGAAAGAAAAATTTGTGGCCGCACAAACATATTTTCTCACAGTGCGGGGATCGAACCAGCGGCTTCTAGTCTAACCAACTGCGCCACGGAAGCTGTCATAATACAAGGATGGGTGGGGTAATAACTTAAACTCCTATATTTTAAATAATATCTAAAAAAAAGTTTAATTCACTGTTATACCTTTTTTATGGATCTTTCCCGGACAGACGATCCCACGGTCGCAGTACCTGCCTACCATAAGCAGAACTCTCATTAAGCCTCGCTTTAAGGATAAGTCATAGCACCCATGTCTCACCGAAGCAAGGATTTCATTCCGGAGCTTGAATGAGACTAAATAAAAAGCTGCAAACGTACCGTTCAGGAAGATTGCCATTCTCTCGCACTGACGATTTTCTCGGTGGTTAATGCACATGGTCCCCTAGTGCTGTAAAAATTAAGCTTCTGATTCAGTGAGAAATATTTTAACAGCATTTATTTTTTCATTTAAATTTATCAATACCTGTAGGACCCTCGACAAATATTGAAAGGTGGCCAAAAGCAAATACAGCACAACGAAATAAAAATCTCGGTATCAACAAACATCGTAATAAAATTTAAGGCAAACTTAAAGCCATAACTTTTACTGCTTAAATATATTTCTGTCACTAAATCGGTAAGACATACAAGGATTAAACTGAGAATCGTTATAGTGGAAAGTGTCACATAACAAACCATATAACGAAACTACGAAGGCCTAGTTTGGGTCGTAAAAAGACTAACTAGTAGACGACCCATCAAATTTCTCAGATTTCAGTCGCTTCGATGCCTCTGACGATTATAGAGTACCGCAGTTACAGTAAGGAATTATATGTGTAGACGCTAAAAATCTGATTTATCGAACACTACGGAACAATGCGCATTCAGACTCCTTCTTAGCTGGTTTTCTAATTGCGCCAACTCAAGCAATTTAAAATAATGTATGAAAATATATTTCCTACGAAGTGTCTCTTTGTAATTCCCGTTTAATTTGATTCTGGGTATTACAATACCACTTTACGCAAATTACTTGTGCCGTAACTCCGCAAAGCTGCTAAGGCAGATTTCACAACTGTGGCTTTTTATGAAGTGTTTGAAGCTGTTTCAAGAGAGTGCTTCTGAAATTAAGCTATTGAACTTACCGAAACCTTAAAACGGTATTATTGCATTTTTTCAATACCCTAGCTCCTTTAGGTACTAACTTTCTTATTTCGCACACACATACACACACGCAGAACCACACACACACGCACGCAAGCATATTTAGGTTTTTTTGTGTCTTTTGCGTTCTTTTAATTTAAAACTTTATTTTGTACTTATTTTTAAAAAAGACAATTTTATTCCCTATAGTAATTAGTTCCGATCCGGTGGGCACTGTTAACTGCAACACAGTTAGTGAAACCAACTACTGCAGTTAGCAACTTTCTAATGTACCATTTCCATAAATGTTTTGTGCCTAATAAAGTTTTTTTTTATTTTATATACACATATATTGCCCTATGTCACGCCCTGCGTAGGTAGTACATACTACCTACGCCTTCTAGGAAAAGGCGTAAGTTTGTGTACGCACATATTATGTTGTTCTTCAATAATGAAGCAAGTCATAGCTAAAATATTTGAAAAAATATATACATAGCTACTATCGTTACCTGAAAATACAGCTAATGAAATATTGTAATAATAGTGGAACATTTAGATCAAAATTGCTCAATGAAATACCTGTACATACATCGATATCAATGTGTACATACAATTTTGTAACTATTTTTTATATTCGAGACCACGTTTCGTTTTTTTTTTTACTTTTCCAAAAGGATGAGTTTAGTTTTATTGTCCATGGAATTTCGCAAACTCATGAAAAATGGGAACTTACTTTCAATTAGGTACGGAAAAGCTATCAAAAATTTATTCAACTAATTTTCAATAGAAAAATGAGTAGGTATCTGGAGTTTGATTTGATTATACTGCATACTAAAAAGTTGTTTGGATCCTATTCTGAATTTTACTTTATATTATATCCTGTATGATATTTTTATAACAAAACAAATATACACTTTATTCAAAGAATATGCCACTAGGGCTTCATTTGCGAAGCCTGCTATTTTGTCAGCTATTTCATTGGACTAAAAAATAAATAACCGTGACAAGGCTTATCCAACAGGCTTTGTTTCTTGATTAAGTTTTCCAAATTCATAGAAATTTAGAAACGTAGTTTGCTAACATCGATTAATTTCAATTTACTCTAAGCCCTAAACAATACCTGCTAATTACCTCTCATTTTATAATTCACTACGCAGACTTCGTCTTGACAAGTAAATTACTGTAAAATATTAGACTAAAATAGTTAAACCGAATGGAGGTCACTCAGACATTCTGGAAATTTAAGTTAGTTTTATAATAATTAGTTCAATAATAAAAGCAAATGATCCATTAGCAAAAACGTAGAAATGTCAATATTTTTACATCAAAGCAATGTAACGGTATACTTAGAATAAGATCAAGAAGCAAGTAAAACGATTATATTTAATGATATCTAAGCCGACCATCGCAGTAACTACAAAATGTTATACTTGAACTAATTTGCAAGATAATATGTTTATTTTATGTCGTATAAAAATGGATACATCATCACAGTACAATCATGTTGTGTACGTTTTCTTCACATTTATTTTACCATAAAAAAATATAAGAACGTATTACAAGTTTTCCGCTCACCTTTTTGTCAGACGCCCGCCTACAGGCTAGACGGATGACGCGGTTGCAGGAAATCGCTGGATGCAGGCTGCTTCCAACAGGTAAATGTGAAGATCTTTGGAGAGGCCTTCAGCAGTGGACTTCCTGTGACTGAGATGATGGTGATGATTACAAGTTTCATTATTAAGATTCCTGATTACTAAGATTTAATATTGCGACACCATACCTATGTTTAAATAAACGGAATTTGCAAATAATTTTATGAAATAAGGTTATTTGAATATAAAATTATCTTGAATATTTAAGCTTCAAATAGAAAGACTTTTTTGTGTTATCAAGGGAATTTGAAGACAATACAGCACGAATCAGCTATATTGTTTCATGGAATTAGTAGTGGCCAAATCTTTTATCAAAAGTCCGTGGCATACTCTTCTCCCGTGGTGTCAGTAAGCGGCGCTGTTACTGCCTGCCATCTTGCGCTGATATACTGTCAGCTCTCTGCGAATCGTACGCATATTGTCCAACCCTTTACTTAGTATAAGAAGTTAGTTGTACCATTTGTTTGATTAAACCTTTTATTCGTTTGAAGAACAATCTTATCAATTACCCACGCCCTGAGATCCTCAAAATGAGCTAGGCGAGGAAAAAATACTACAGTGGCCTGGGTTGCTGCGAAACGGCCAAGCTAAGCATATTACCAAAATGTAGGCTTGTACAGTCAGCGACATAAGTCGCTACACATTCACGAGATTTGGAATTGTCTTATCATCCAAAATAATAATTATTTTCAATATCGTATGGCACATCTTGGCATAGATGACTTTACTTGGTTATATTTTACGACTACAGAGCAGTACGTACAAATTTTAATTCATAAAAAGCTTATCAAAAAATGTGAAGTGTTCAACGACATATGTCGCTGACTGTACATATTAGGCGCGGCGCTTCATGAAATCGGACAAATTTTAAGTATTAAAACATTACGATTGTTTGGCACTTAGCACCTATTTTCTTGAAATGTTTTTTGTACAAAACTTCGTCTTTGAAATAAAAGACAAAATCCACCCAAATATATGTTAGAATTCTCTGAAATCTTATTCTTGGAAATAAATATTTTGCCGCTCTTGGTTTTAAGCGACATCGTTTAGTTATTGGCAAAACGTATTATTTAAAGGTTTCTCGAGAAAACATTAAATGTCTCGTAACTATAAAACATTGTTACAACCATAGATAATACACGTTACAACAGTCAATTTTTGAAATAATACTTCTAATCATCGTCGCTTGTGCTAAATCTGAGTGATGATTTGGAGTTATTTAACCGTCAAATTTGTTTCTAAGAACTTAAGCAATGATACAAAGTTGAGTAGATTAAATGTTATTTCCAAGCCAACAGCGAGTATTATGTTAGTTTAAAAATATGATTTTCACATCTGATCATAGTGAAATAATATATACACCTACAAGTATGAATCTAAGGATGAGAGTATCAATATACTTTGTACAACGTGCTACCTCAACATATATTGTATAATATAGAAGCAATGTTAACATTATTGGATTACTTGCGAACAGGCGATTGATTCATGTAGTTCGATATTGTATGGTACGTACTCCCGTTTCTTCCACCTTTATTGATCTCCTCTTGCTGTCTGCAGCAACCCCGTGAAGAAATACGGCGCCATTATTTTTAATACGAAACTTTGCGGCGGAATCGCATACTTAAAGAAACCCCCTATTTTTTTCCCGAAACAATTTATTATTATGGTCACCTTTTTTACTCCTATGGGTTTGTTATTATAAATGTAGTATCGCTTGGACTAACCATATTTATTCCCCATAAATAATCTCCAACAAAGTTCCCCGTTAAACTTATTTCATTGTAAGTTAATATTGTTTAGATAGCGGAAGTCCGCGGATCGCATGGAGTCTATTCGGAATAGCCGTTTCGCTTTATGACACAAATGAGTTTCGCAAACTACGGCGGTTATTTCGTTCACATTTTATCCCTCCGCAGCTGGCTTAATCCCTATTATTACAAATGGATATTTACAGGAAAATTAAATAAATTATGTTTTATAGTAAATGCGTAAGTATAAATTAATTAATTATACACGTAGAGGATATTTGCGCTGAACAAAATCATCCAAGGCCCCTTGAATTACAAAGCAATGCTTGGCATGCCATCGTAGTCTAGTCATTATAGTAAGTTCACCTCGAAATTCGAGATACCCAGGTGTAAGTCTGTAAATACTTGTATATTGACACCCTAAAAGTTGTCTTGTTAAATAAATTAATACTGAATAAAAAGTGGATAGGTTAAGAAACAAATGATAAAATATAATTTAATTGTTAATAAAAATGGACAATATTTATAATCATTGATTTATCGATAGTTCATCAACTATACAGGGTATATCAAGACTGCTACCGAAAACGAAGCCGGGTGGTAGTTTAAGCGACTTCAGATTGTGTCTGAAGTCGCTTAAACTACAGAAAAAGTTGCAAAAAAAAGCGACATTTTTTTTTTATAATTTTTTTCCTGTGACCATATTTGGTTGGTAAATGCATTTTTTTCCTAAAATAATAGTGTATACCCTTTTATTTATAAATAATCTAAGGAATAAAGAGTTTAAATTATTATTTTAGCAAAAACTATGGATTTACCACCCAAAAATGACGATATTTAAAAAATCATAAAAATAACAGTCGCGTTTCTTTGCGAAATTTTTAGTTGCATTGTGTCTGTAGTCACTAAAACTACCACCCGGCTTCGTTTTCGGTAGCAGTCTTGAGATACCCGGTATATGGCGCGTTTTTGACCGGAGGCACCGGTTGACTTGAAGTGATACTGTGACCGCGCGCTCTCCGCCCTCTATCTCGTAAACGGTTCAGCGTATAAAAAAAATATGAAACAAAATTTGTAGAGAATTTTATTCTACAATATTGATAATAAATATGATTTTGTGACCTTAGACCTTGAAATTTAATAATTGCGTACACCCTACCATATGTAGGTTTCGAGACAACTTTTAGAGTTTAATATACAAGTATTTACAGATTTACAGCTGGTATCTCGAATTCTGAGATTCTTACTTAATTTTAGCTTAAATGACTGGACTATAGCGCTCGCCATCCTGAGACATAAAATTAAAGTCTCAATAGGTCCAGTAGTACTATGGCTACTTCGTACGTTTATAATGTTAGGCGGTAGAAATATACATTGCGGTGATACCTACCCAGACGACCTTTCACATATGAGAGAGCTACCAATAGTATTTCTTGTAAATTTAATTTGGATGTTGAATAGAATGTTGTTAACGCTCTGTTCCTATAGAATATTATGTTTTCCTTAAAGCTGTAAGCAGTATAAGGTGAGATGGATGCAACCGAAATATTCGTTAAATATTACATTAACGCAGTATACGATAGACAACTGTAGATATGTACCTATTCAACCATTTATTATATATTTAAACTCCATCCTCCAGAGATTCAAGCTGCTGGAAAAGTAAATTAAATAAAAACATGAAAGAGTGAAAATAAAAGACGTAACGTATCTAAATTAATTAATTGATATTCAGGAAAATATATAAGCGCTTATCAATTTCCTGGCCCAAGCTCCGAGAAACACTATTATTGAACGTAATATATTCGCTTTTGTGTTCATTAAAGTGCCTCTTTGCGTAGGTTTTATACCTACTGCGTACGAAATTGTCAATATCTACTGGCGTACCATACATAAAAAATAACATCTCACTCTATCTAATCGAAGTAGTGAATATTACTCAGATATAATAAAGTGATCATTCGTGTGATATCAAAGATTTATTATGAATACTTATTTCGAAAAGGCATCCTAGATTTTCAAATAAGTAAGCATGGAAAATGAGGTAACGTTTTATCCTTCGACCAAATATAAACTAGACACAGGGGTCTGGAACAAAATCACACGCCAAAAGTGGCCGAGGTTACTTACACATATATGTACATTTGAATTTAGAATTACGAGATGCGGCAAAAGGTCATAAATTACAATCAACAAGTAACAATAAACTTTATTCCTTTAAATTTAGATTAATCATGTTTTGGACCATACTAAAATCAAATAAGAGCACACGCTTATTTGTGCTCTTAGTTCTCTTGCCGTTTTTTAGGCCGTGACTTATAATTTAGTGTATATTTGATCGAAGTTTTTATCTGACAAACATTTGAGCATTATTAATTATGCTCCAGCCTCCAGCTCCTAACCATTATGAAAAACATACGACAGACAATCGTCTACGCGCGGCAGGCTGGAAAGCCAGAGACCCGACATTTCCCTTCCGATCTCTCCCGAGGTATCGGAAGGAAGGCATATGAAACTTTACTCTCGTTTTTTATTGAAACACAACAGTGCATTTACACTGCTGCTTGGTGGTTGAAATAGATATTGTGGTGGTACCTACCCAGATAACCTCTCACATAATATGAGAGACCTACCACAATTATAACAAAAAAAGATCTGGATGAAAGGAAGTGAAAGATAGAGGTAGAAAGTTTAGTTCTTTCTTTCACCGAGCAAAAATGTAAGATAAAGTATAACAGTCACCATTAGTACGTGTATCAGATTTCAAGCAAACCTTTATAAAACTGACTAAAAATTATAATTAATTCTGCACCGCACTGCAATATCACTGAACTTACTTTATTGCTTTGATATGGTAATTTTGCGGCATCAGCAAACAACAATTTTATTAGTGGTAGGTCTCTCTTAAGTGAAAGGCCGCCTGGTTAGGTACCACTGCAATATTTATTTCTCCCGCAAAACAGCAGTGTAAAGGCACTGTTGTATTCTGGTTTGAAGGAAATTCTAACCAAGGTAGCTACTGGACGTAATGAGACTTTCATATTAGGATGGCAAGCGCAATCCTAAGCATTGCTTTGTAAGTCATGGTGTTTGGTTCTGTTACTGTCCATAAGAGGTCGTGTCGCTTACCATCAGACGAACAACATGATCGTCTCACTATTCATCGCAATAAAAAAAAAATATAAAACACTTATCGCTTTATCCTCACCTATTGTCAATACAATCTTCATTTGCAATACCATGACACTCACATTAGATCTACTCAAGAATTTATTAAAAGGATGGGCCATTAAATACACCACGAAAACATATTCATATATTCGAGAGGGTTATAAATTTTCCTCCCACCTATTACTTTCCGATCAATAGACAAACAAGGAGCCGAAGAAATTATTCACAAACTATATTTATTTGTAGGCTGTTTACTCGTTTCGGGAATTATCTTAATACATTTGAATAAATGAGGTTTGAGTGTTTATAACAATATGTAACCTAAACCTACATTAACTTATTATTCAGTTGCAAGTAAATGACAATTGGGCTAAATGACCTTACATTGCCCTAAAGGCATAATTGCAGCTAATTTATGAATTATAAAGTCCTATAGTTACAATTAAAATTCTGCTTCCAGTATATTAGGACAACAAACTAGTTTCTTTTAATTGCTGCAAATTACGCTAATCTTAATGACAAAGGAAGTAGGTGCTTCGTTAACTTGCATCATTAAAGTAAAACAAAGTGTACTTAAGTAACAGAAATGTACGGAGTCCAGTTTCCCAAAAGTAAGCATCTCTTTATTTTGAAGACGACACTCTACACTTGGCTGGCACCGTGCCAACCGATGAAACTAGTGTCCAATAGTGTTAACATTTTATCACACAACATTATTACATTTTCTATCTTTACCAGCCCATATACGTTCCTATACAACCGAAAATACGATTCAGAGTGGTTAAGCCAAATAATTCAACTCGCTAGCTTAGTGCGGGTTGGCGGACTTTACATACCATTCTTACAAATCGCTATGATATGCAGGTTTCCTAATAATATTTTCCTTCACCATTATAGAGCGTGATGGTTGATTATCAATACTCACATAACTCAGAAAACCCGCCACAACTCTATGTAAGCATTACATTTACTCAATTGTAATTATTAAAACTTGCAGTATTAAACTATTTTTCATAAGTAATGTATTTCTACCGGACCTCAGCCCGTCCTCTATGCGCATCAGTCTTCCTGCGTTGCATATCCAGTGACTTCAGATGTATCTTACACTATTAACTAACATATTTCAACTGTCATATCATCACCAACAACATGATATCAATGCTTAAGCTTCAGAAATGTAACACAATCTACGTACTTAGGGCGGCAAAGAAGGCGCACTTGCGTAGGCCTTGACATACGATAATATGTGATATTCCATACTGAATATTATCTACTGAATATTAGCCCATATACGTCCCACTACAGGCCACGGGCCTACTCTATAATCCAGATTACGATTGAGAGTGGTTAGGCCATATAGTCCACCACGCTGGCCTAATGCGGGTTGGTGGACTTACATCCCATAGAAATTCTTATAAATTGCTACGGTATGCAGGTTTCCTCGCGATGTTTTCTTCACCGTTTTAGTGGGTGGTGTTGACTATCAATATACATATTGAACATTGCTAGAAGCTCAAGTATTTGTATTTAATTAAAATAATAGGTGCCTGTAATAAGCCCAATACCAAGATTTTTAGAAAAAAATTATATAGCGAACGCTGTCATACATTTGCATATTCATAAACGTAATTTTTTTTGTTCGTGATGCTAGTAGTACTGCTGTATAAGTGAATATTGAGGTAATTATTTAACAACACATTGCTGCAATTATCCGTCCAAAACGAGTGACTGAAATTAATTATCCTAAATTATTATTATAAATAAAATAAATACAAATAACACCCAACAGTCACATACACAGTCCTGACCCCACACTAAGATCGAATCTTGTGTCGTGGGTATCAGGAACTACGAGAGACTTTCGGTCTCACAAACACCCAGACCCGGAAGAAATATATGTGGGCCGCACAAACATTTCTCTCGGTGCGGGGATCGAACCCGCGGCCTCTCGTTTCACATACGGCGTCTAACCAACTGCGCCAGGGAGGCTGTCAAATTATTATATTTTTTATACATATTCCATTCATTCGTGCATGTTGGACCACTTGTCAAATGTCAGCCAATATAAGGGCAAAAAAGGATCCCGGCACAGCTTTGTACCCACATTTTTGAAATACTAGTGCTCTCTCTACATTATAAATACTCTAAAGTTTGGCTACTTAATAATCTGTTTTGCAGCAGGTATGTACGTATTTTTTTTTTATTGCAATGAATGACGAGTCGAGCATGCCGTTCGCCTGATGGTAAGCGATACGACCGCTCATAAACAGTAGCAACATTCCACTGCGCTCGCCATCCTGAGACATAAGGTGTTAAGTCTCAATATGTCCAGTAGTTACTCTGGCTACAATGTCCTTTAATCTGAAACACAACAGTGCATTTACGCAGTGTTGTTTCACGGGAGAAATAGACATTGCGGTGGTACCTACCCAGATGGCCTCTCACATATGAGAGACCTACCACCAGTGTACCTATACTGTGTATAACGCCTGCCAAAATCTTAGTAAAAGTATCATCGTAATGTGTGTTTAATATCTAAATACAGCAGGTGCAACGTAAATTTAAATAATAATAATAAAAAGATTTTTTCATCAAAAATTCTCAACCTAGTGGTCAAGATCATACATCAAATTGCTCTTCGATATGGACTTGATTTACGACACATACGACACACGAGGTTTACGACATGTGGGATGTTGACTCAACAATTATTGTCCCGATTGTCGTTTCTGCTCATGGGCTACATACCAAAGAGCTTCGACCAACATCTACAAATCTGTATCAGCCCATATACGTCCCACTGCAGGGCACGGGCCTACTCTACAATCGAGGGTACGATTGAGAGTGGTTTAGGCCATATAGTTCACCACGCTGGCCTAGTGTGGGTTGGCGAACTTACATACCATATCAATTCTTGTAAATACCTACAAAGAAGAAAAAATACCATTCTTGTAAATACTTAAATATAATATCTACAAAGGCAATCTCAATTGACTGGTGGGTCAAGAGTCACAGAAGGCAGTATTGCTTGACACGGCACGTATAGTGAGGCTGTTCGTCACTTTGGAGTCCTAACCACTGGTGGCTTGGGTCCCGAGCCTCGCCATTGTGGGATGTTTTTTATATTTTTGCCTATAAATATTTAGTTTTTGTACTATACATATACAAAAAAGAAAAATAAAGAGAATGAACAGATTTCTTTTCAAAACTTTCCCTTATATTTGTTACTTAAATAAAACGGTAGAAATTATTAATTAACTAACAATGAGAAAGTACAGTTGCTGTATTATGTATATGATTATGATATAAGAAAAACATAAAATGATCTTAAGTTTTTAGAAGTAGGTGAAGAGAGAAATACTAATTTTTTTTTACAATGACGCACTTGACACCACATCATTGTAGACTAACGCCGAAGACGGTCTCTATTAAACGCCACAATGTTCATAAGTTGGTTTCTGTCGTAAAAAATACAATAATAACCTATTTATTTCTACTCCTTTACTCAATTAAATCCTAGGTGGATCCTTTACTCACTTAAAATTCATAAAACTGTCGCCTGCCATCATGAATACCAAAACCGTATTATTAATACCTAATAATATAAAGTCTGCAATAACAAATAAAACCGGTAAGAAAAATCCGTGACTTTAAAACTTGCTTCAATACTTTGCGAGTCGAACAGAAACACCTTTTGTTTCAACTTTCAACTTCACTACCGATATATAACTTTAACTACCTATTGCAATTCCGTGTTCGAACAACTGACTTTCAAAATATTTACAATTAACAGAACACAAAACAAACATGTAATTAATATTGTTTCTGGTATTAGTAATTTAGTTAAATATTTCAAAAATAGGTAATGTAAAATCATGAAATGACTCATCTAATTTGAATCATGATTCAGTGCTCCCCAGCTCTTAAGACACCCAAAGGTATACCTGCCCATTAAAAATAGAAAAAGATATAAGCACCAAAATAAAACGTTAATTCTAACCTTTCATCTGTCTATACCGCTCGTAAAACAATACAATTAATTACAATTACTGATTGTAATCAAACTTGCCGAAGACTAAAACATGGCAGCAATAAAAAAGAATTAAGCATTGCTTTGATTGGACAGTCCGTATCGCCTGATTTGTTTTTTATGTTCTCCGAGGAAGTTTTATTAATCAACATGGCTTCCCATTTATTAAATCATAAGACTATAACTATATATGAAAGTGATAAGCTTATTCATAATTACTAGGTAATACCTAGTGGTACCTAGATAGGTTTCATGATAAAAATATTTGTTTATTTTCTTAGTATCCTTACCTTCTTCTTCTTACTAAAGCTGATAAGAAATTCAGACTACTTATATTGAATGGTCGGTACAAAAGACATTTGTTAAGTCGATAAATTTAAATACTTTTAATAAAATACACCCCACAGTCACGTTCATTGTCCTGACCTCCCACTAAGATTGAGTCGTGGTTATCAGAAACTAAGAGAAACTGTTTGGTCGTACAAACATCCAGACCCGAATCAAATAAGCGTGGTTCACACAAATATCTGTGTCGGGGCGGGGATCGAACCCGCGGCCTCTCGTTTCACAGCAGACGCAACGTGTAACTAACTGCGCCGCGAACGCTTGCAATATTTTTGGCATATATTTATAATAGTTTGCTTTTCTATGAAGGGAAGAAACGCGGTGTTCCCTAATTCAAATTATCAATTTTATTTTCACAATGACAAGCCATGATATCCCATTAAAAGCCAGATTTAATTTGCAGGCTTCCAGGGACCTCACTTCGTTGTGTCTATGAAGAAAGCCTTGGTAAAATTAACGCCATATTCTCCACTTACACCCTTTCCCTTTTGCGAAAACCGAGATAATTAGGTATTTACAAAAATATAATATAACAAATCTTTTTTTAATCGACTTAAAAAAATATATATGTATATTCGATGACCTCAAATAATTGTTGGCCGTTTTAGGTAATTATTTTAGATTAATTTATTTCTCTCTTTTTATTATAATTTTAAGTCGGTTAATTTTTTTTATTTTTATTTTTTATTGCAGTGAATGGCCAAATAGCATGCCGCTCGCCTGATGGTAAACGATACGACCGCTCAATCATCTCTCAATCTGGCGCAGTACTCTGGCTACAATGTTATTCAAACTGGAAACATAACAATTCATTTACACTGGTGTCTGTTACTCTAACTTACAATTACTCTCTCATGGTAGAAAAATATATGTAAACTAATAGTATAAAGAACAAAGATTTGATTGTTTATTTGCATCGTATAGGCTCTGAAACTGCTGGACTGATTTGAAAAATTATTTCAGCATTAGTATTCTTCATTATCCCTGAAACAATATTTTCAAAAAGTGTAGCTGATCGCTAGTTTAAATGCAAATATCTATTTGGGACTCATAATCACCGTTTCAGGAGATTCTTAACAGTTACATTAATAGGTATCTTTTCATCTTGGTAGCTCACTTAACGTTTTTTTTTTTCATATGGTAAGCTCATTTTTATCACATGTAGGCGCATAAGCAGAACATAATTTAATAACCTCTCCTTCGTGTTGTGTAAGGTGAAATTAATAAAAGCGACTTGCAGTATATAAAATGCGTGTTATTCTAGAAGTCCCGGTGCCTTTATATTGTCTACCGAAGTGGTAGGGTAAACAAAATTGTGTGTCGTGTGTCTCGACGCTGCATTACCTACATGTTACATAAGCCAGTAATGCGAATTTATTGCTCCACTGAAACATTCATTCTGAATGGCGCCCAGATTAATTGTTCTTACATTTCATTCAAAGAAGCAGCCAATTCAGTTGGTTTGTAGCGATTTAAAACCACTGAAATGAATGAATTTTACATACATTATTTTGTTTGTAGGTGTTTTTTATTGTAAAGCTATCGATATATTTTTAAACTAGCGGTCGGGCCCGGCTTCGCCCGGGTGCATACACGTTTTAAATGGCGGTCAAAATATTTAATCTGACTATCAGTTTAGAATATCGACCAATCAGACCACGAAAAACGAACGGACAATGGGCACAAATGTATGGAACCTGGTACCAGCTCCAATCGGAATGAGTGATACATCGTTAGAAAGGTATTTTAATGTAGATTAATGATATCAAGGGCGCTTGACCTGATTCGCTGTCCAATCGAAGAAATCTTACTTTATAGTTAAACATTTTTTGTTACATCATATTATGTATACATACTATTAGTGTTTTTTTTTTCTTCTATTTGACATGGTATTATTATAATCCCAGGACACTCCTGTTTTCTCAAAGCCATGTGTAGAGTGATAGTCAATTACCCTGCACTATAACGGTGATGGAAACATCATGAAGGAAACCTGAATATCATAGAGATATTCTAGAATTTCTGTCTAGTTAAAGTTCGCCAACCCGCACTTGGCCAGCGTGGACTATAGGCGTTTAATGGGCTGGTATTGTTAAAGTATAATATTACTCTCATATGTCGGTACTGTATACGTGCACGCAAAAGTCACAATTCCGTAGTCAGTTATGTCCTCCATAGCAGCTTCTCAATAAGTTTCGATGAGATATAAACTGTTATTTAGGTGGTAGTTTTAACTGCTATGTCCCCAATGATAGCAATATCACATCTTGTTCACTTAATCGTGGAAAATCGGCCATATCATTGGCTTACAATCTCTGAAAAGCAGCTCTTCTGTTATTTAATCTTTTTTTTTTCATCTGTATCAGCCCATATACGTCCCCCTGCAGGGCACGGGCCTCCTCTACAATCGAGAGTACGATTGAGAGTGGTTAAGCCATATAGTCCCACCACGCTGGCCTAGAACGGGTTGGCGGACTATATGGAAACCATAGATTTTTGGAATAAATCGCTATGGTATGCAGGTTCCCTCACGATATTTTCCTTCACCGTTTTAGTGTGTGGTGATTGACTATGTCAATACACACATGACACCGAAAGTCAGAGGGTGCCCTGGATTGGAAACCGTAACCACCGTGAACATGTTAGCAATCGCGTCTAGTCCGTTTACCAACAGGCCACCACGCACATATTCTTCTACATTCTATTACTAGATTTCATTACATTTCTTCTACATATTTGTACAATACGTTTGGGAAAAAATGTAATTTTCAGTTATTTTTTGTAGAAAAACTTCTGCGTTTTGCCCATCTGCAATTGAATAGTGGAAGTGATTTATTATTGCTATTGCAATCGAAAAGTCCGCAAACATATTATGAATTGTATTAATTAAAATATTACATATTTATTTTTTGAACATTTACAGAAAGTTGTGTATGTTCCAGGTTTGTGTCAGAAAAAACGTAGTATTCGTATCCATATTCTTTGATATTGCCTAAACTGTTTCTTAGGCCACGGTCTGAAATAAATAAAATTTATTTATTTATTATAAACTTTATTGTACACCAGAAAAAAACAAATACAATAACAAAAATTAAAATAATATTAAAAATAAGTACAATCGGCGGCCTTATTGCACTAGGCAATCTCTTCCAGGCAACCTTTGGATGGAGATAAGACACAGGAGAGAGAAAGGGCAGTCTAGGGTGTATAATGAAAGAAAAAAAAAAACAAACTATACTAACAAATTAAAAACACAAAATAAAAGTAATACATTCATATATAATATAATAAATATATACATAATAAATGCTAATGGAAATAGTAAAAGCACATTAATGTGTAAATTCAGAGAGAGAGATAGTGTTCCTTGACTAGTGACTTAAAAGATGACAATGTTCTAGCCCGTCTCACGACATCTGGAAGTGAGTTCCACAATCGAACAGCTAGTACGGAGAATGATTTGTCCATAAATGTCGTGGTGTGTACGGGCATTCTCAGTTTCATGTTCTCTGACGACCTCAGGTATCTTTCATGGGAATCATGAAGAAATATAAAACGGTCTTTGAGATAAGAGGGGGTGAGAGAGTTAAATAATATATTGTATAAAAGTGAAAGAGTGTGAGTATTCCGACGAAGCCGTATGGGTAACCACTTGAGCTTAAGACGAAACTCAGAAACATGGTCATATTTGCGTAAACCAAATATGAACCGTATGCAAAATTTTGGAGACGCTCAAGTTTATTAAGTTGGTCTTCGGTGAGATCAAGATAGCTGACATCGGCATAATCAAGGATGGGGAGTAGGAGTGTTTGCGCAAGCGAAATTTTCGTGGCAACGGGTAGAAAATTGCTTAACCTTCGCAAGGACTTTGCTGAAGCAAACAGCCTTCGACTTAATTCTCGAAGCTGAGGACCCCAAGTGAAGGACTTGTCTATAAGTAGACCTAGATGCGAACGGAGTCGTTGTATGGGATGGTGATACCATCACAAAAGACAGGAGGAAGTTAGTCCAATCTAGCTTTGAGGACATCCTGGGGCTGCCAACAACAATGATCTGGGTTTTCGAGGGATTAATCTTCAAGCCGTGAGCTTTACTCCATTGACAGATGTGTTGGATATCAATGTTTATTGTTGCAATCGCGTCAACCATCCTGTCTAAAGTAGCCTGAGCGTAAATCTGGAGATCATCAGCGTAGAGGTGGTAGGAAGATTGAAGTTGATTAGTTATAGAGTTAATAAAGAGAGCAAAGAGAAGAGGAGATAGCACGCCGCCCTGAGGAACGCCAACAGATACAGGGACCCAGGAGGAAAAACTTTCCTCCACACTGATGCGTTGCCGGCGTCCATACAGGTAACTATGAAACCAATCAACTGCCATTGGAGATGTTAAGAGAAATACAAAGCATACAAAGTAACACATCGTAATCAACGGTGTTAAAAGCATTACTGAAGTCCAGCAGAGCAAGAACAGTCAGCTTGCCTTCCTCCATGCCAGATCTGATGCCTTCCATAACATGAATCAAAGTTGTAGTGGTGCTATGACCAGGACGAAACCCTGATTGGAAAGGATTAAGGAGTTTATTTTTGGAAAGGAAATCATAAAGCTGAGAATGGATTAGACGTTCTAGGACTTTAGAGAGGAAAGGAAGTATGGAAATAGGTCGGAATTCAGAAAGTAGAGAGGCATTGGGTTTTTTGGGAATTGGGATAATATGGGCTTCTTTCCAAGTAGTTGGAAAGATGCCTGCGGAAATGGAATAGTTTAGGATGTGCGTGATTATAGGAAGGGTTTCGTCTAATATAGGAAGAATCATGTTACGGCTGACACAGTCACTTCCCACGGCATTAGATGAGATGAGGTGAATAGTCTTCTTAACATCACAACTGGCAAATTGTTTAAAGACAAGAGGAGAATAAACGGGAGTTTTTTGGGTGGAAAGATGCTTAATAGTGTTATATTAGTCGTCTTATCGAAGTAGGACGGAGAAGAGAAATGAGTGTTGAGGGAATTTAAATCTATTGATTTGGGGATAATTCTATCCCATATATTATACAGGGTATCTCAAGACTGCTACCGAAAACGAAGCCGGGTGGTAGTTTAAGCGACTTCAGACACAATGCAACAGAAAAAAGTTGCAAAAAAAAGCGACAAATTTTTTTTGGTTATTTTTTTCCTATGACCATATTTCGGTGGTAAATACATTTTTTCCTAAAATAATAGTGTATACCCTTTTATTTATAAATAATCTAAGGTATAAAAGTGTTTAAATTATTATTTTAGCAAAAACTATGGATTTACCACCCAAAAATGACGATATTTAAAAAATCATAAAAAATAATTGTCGCGTTTCTTTGCGAAATTTTTAGTTGCATTGTGTTTGTAGTCACTAAAACTACCACCCGGCTTCGTTTTCGGTAGCAGTCTTGAGATACCCGGTATATATATTACCCATTATACCATTATTGGTCGTGATTTACCCACTCCCAATGTTTTCAAGAACTTCCAGACCTTTGCTGGGTCACCATTTTCAACTGCGTTATGAATATGTCGGCGTTGAGCATTCCTACACACCTTACTGCAGTGATTCCTGATGGCTACATAATTCAGCCAGTTGCACTCATTGGGACGGCGATTATATTTCGATTTGGCCAATGCTTTTTTCGATAGAAGCTCCTTAATTTCAGCTGTGAGCCAAGGTGATGGAAGGTGCTTAACCTTAATCGGCCTAACAGGTGCATGCTTATCGAAAAGGTCAGTTATCTTGCTGGTGAAAATTTGTACCTTGGTATCAACACAATCTGCATGAAGAAGCGAGCTCCAGTCCAGTAAATCATTGGGATGAAGCAATACGTGCAAGCGGTTTTTCTCATCGTGCATCCGTCTTTCCTCATTTTGGAATAGTATTTTAGGAATTCTGAGGTTTCTATCAAGAACATTGTCTTTAGGTACGCGATCGAAACCCCTGTCAGGCATAATGTAGTTCGTTCTAGAACACTCTCGTGCAAGGGCCAACTGGCGTTCGACTTTTCTTCCTGACGTATTAAACAATACTCCATCTCTTTCATTGTATTCTCGAGTAAGTAGCCTTGTCAAAAAATACCCAAAGTGGTTCTGGGATCCGAACTTGCATTTCGTAGCGAAGGTTTTTGGTCTAAAATTGCATTAAACTGTTCTGTAGTACATCCAGTCTAAAATACCAACAATGCATATAATTACTGATTCTTCGTTCGTTCGACTTTGCTTCACTCAGCTATATTAAATATAATGTAAACATGCTCGTATTTAAAATGTTATGACAAATTATGAATGAACTGTTGTGATTTAAACCAATTGTATAAGAACAACACTGCAGAATTTCTTGCCCTTCTTCTCTAGTGAAAACTGCTTTCCAAACCAGGTGATAGATGTAAAAAATGATTGAATCTAAATGATGTAGATCATTTTAAATGGATTTAATAAATAATTTTCATTTTATGGAATTTTATTCATGGTCGGCCTGGAATCAAAACCTGGAAACATGATTGACCTGGTAGCACCCTAGCACAGCATATCTCCTAGCATCTGCCTACCCCTTATTGAATACGGAGTGAATTTATACGCATCCATACAAAAAAGGGGAAAAAGTTAAAAAGTTAACTGACAATTAACCTGTAATGTAGTATTTCCTCGAATTAATTCAGCTATATCTGCATGTATTCTAAGTAAGTTTTCCGATTAAATACGCACTTGATATCAGCCTCGGTATAGCCCTCTTCAGCACATTACACAGTTACGGAATTAGTCGGTTATTACATACATGTATATCCGATACCTTCCGACGATTATATTTCAAAACGGACAATACATACAGGTTTTTCGCCATAATATTATTTTCTTCTCTTGAAAAAAGCTATCCAACGAGGGTAAATTCATTTTGATTGGACATGGGTACCAAAACGCCCATCATCCTTTCCTCGTATTTGCTAGAAATATCACTACTGCTTTTCTCCTATAGGTCATAGCGTGATGATATTAGAGATGTTAAAAAATAATCGATTTTTAATTTAATCGATTATTATTTTCATATAATCTATTTTTTATAATCGATTTTTAAAATACTGTTAATCGATTTTTTATAAATCGATTATATAAATTATCCATAAAAATCGATTTTTATCAACAGCTCCATCTATGCGACGTATGAAAAAACTCGAAGTAAGTTTATACTGTTCAATATTATTATCATATTATGAGTGAGTTATGACGTAGCCGGTAGCATCTCTATTTAATCTGTCATCTGTGGAGCTTCTCACATATGAGAGACCTACCACCAATATTCGTTTTAGTATTCATTTTATATTTTAGTTTTTGAGACCATAACGGAGTCGTTAAGTTTGTTATAAGTATTTTATTTAATTACTAGTCAAATGTAAAATAGGAGTGGACATTGGTGACAATAATTACTTCTTATATTTTCATTGTTTAAACTTAAAGATTAACAAAAGATAATAATATGTTTTATATTTTTGTTTTTGAGATTACAGACAATGCAGACGTTTATTTCTTAAATAATTTTATTTTAAAACTAGTCACATGTAAAATTATCATCATCATATCAGCCTATTGCTGTCCACTGTTGAACGTAGGCCTAAATATGAAATAGTACTGGACATTTATGGCATTTTTTTTTTAATTTGATTAATATTTTAGTTTTTGAGACAATATTTTTTTTTATTTTATTGCCATGCTCATCATTTCGTTTTTATTAAAATAAATGATTAATTGTAGTGGAAATTAGTATCAATCAATAAACTTGGTTTCCTCATTTCTTACCTTGAAAGTTTAAATGAACATTCACTTTGATTTTTAATTCGATTTTGTTTAATCGATTTTTTTCCATTAACCTCACATCTCTAGATGGTATATATATATATGCCTATAGCATTCCCCGATAAATGTTTTACCCAACACTGAAAGAATCATTCAAATCGGACCAGTAGTTCTAGAGATTAGCGCGTTCAAACAAACAAAGAAACTCTGCAAAATTAGTATAGACTCGGTCCATATTATAAGAAAGATTAAATAATACATAGCTATAAAAGATTGAAAACGCACGGAATTTGCAATATCATAAAAATTTTACAACAAAATAGATAAATAAAAAACCGAAGATTCACTTATAAAATGTTGCGTTCGGTGGACGGCATCATCTTACTGAACTTCATAAAATACTCGTATAACTTTTCTCGATTATTACTACCGTAGGCGCCAAAGTTCTGAGCAAACTCCAATTTTGTAATCAGCTAGAAGACGACACCAAAGTAACTAGTAATAAGTTGGATAAATTCTGAACGGAGCCAAGAACTATTTCACGCGCATAGATTGACGCTACGTAAAAAGCAAATACGACTCCACATCAAGATCAAAACTCTTTACAATAGCCCCAAAATATCAGCTTCCACCACTTCTGTAATTCCAAAGATGACATGTCTGCTTCATTGAATTCATTGAAATTTGACGAGTATACCATTCGTCTGATGTTAATCGATACGACCGCCCATGGACAGTAACAAAGCCTAAAAACATGAATTACAAAACAATGCTTGGCATTGCACTGCGCTCGCCATCCTGAGACATAGGATGTTGAGTCATAATATGTCGAGTTACTCTGGCTACAATCCTTTTCAAACCGGAACACAACAGTGCATTAACACTTGTTTGTCGGGAGAAATAGAAATTGAGGTAGCACCCACCCGTGCGGCCTCTCACGACTTTCCATCAATATATATATAAAACTAGCGGCCCGACCCGGCTTCGTCTGGGTGCAAATACAGATTCCAGTCCATATTTTATTTAAAATTACGGAACCCTATTTTTCCCCAAAATAAAATTTAGCCTATGTTACTCGTGGATAATGTAGCTTTCGAATGGTGAAAGAATTTTTAAAATTGGTCCTGTAGTTTATGAGCCTATTCATTACAAACAAACAAACAAAGTTTTCCTCTTTATAATATTAATGTAGATATACATAAATAGGCAAATTTAACGTGATACAGCTAATAGTCCCCTATTGATACATGTGTACGATTTCCAACAAACACAAAATACGTGGATAGCCCGCGTTCAATCCGAGCCGAGCTATTACCCGTATTTGCAAAACTATGCCTGAGTGGGCACGAGAATCCATCCTAAATTCTCTTATTCCCACCTCGCCTACGCCAGCTCACTAAATTAAAGAAGAAAAAAATATATTACGTCACATGAGATTGTCTGTGCTGTTGTAACGCTAAGGTTAACACTATAAAGTAGTATAAAATACTCACTGAGAATAATAAAGGGTTTGTAGAGTATTTCTATATAAAAGTGTGGTGCTAAAATGTTTGCGTCAATTATGAGGTTGGAAAAAAATATCTTTGCGTTTGTATGAAAAGTACGATAAATTTCTGTTATTTTAAGGGTAGTGCCACGATCCCGTTGCTGTAGAAATGTCCGGACGTCTGGTCAAAAATAGGGCCATGATTTTTGAAGATATATAATATTTAATAACATGTAATTTTGTCAGAATTATAGTATAAAAGCTAAATTTATTATATGTTATTAAGGCAACTATGAAAAGGGGTTTCCTTGGTAGATAGACACCGATGGTTCTTTCATCTTGCCAGAAACATTGAAGCTGATATGATCCAAAGCCACCACGATCGGAACTTCATAATAGCTAATCGTGTGATCCTTATGTTACAGGCATGCACAGATAAACTTTCAACGTTTAGAAAATGATGGGAGCCCCGCGCTCTTCATCTACTTATATAAGCAAAAATACTTTTGCCGCGAGACATTAACATCATTTTTTTTTTATTTTTTTTTTACTCTGGCCGGGCATAGTGGCGGCATTGCACCTGATGGTAAGTGCAAATGCCGCCCAGGCAGAGTATCCATTGGCATCGGACCGCAGTCCCATGCCAATGGAAACAATTATGCCGGCCTGCTAAGGTGACTCTTCACACTACGGCGGAAGGACCCAGGATTGTAGGAAGGAGGGAACACGTGAGACGGCAAACAATTCCACAGCCTGGCGGTGCGGCACAAGAAAGAATTAGAGAACCGTTTGGTTCGCGCCGGGATGGTGTGGACCGACAAGCTATGGCTTCGCAAGCCAGCACACGTGGTTCTGGTTAAGAATGGAGAGGAGGGGATCAAGTTGAACAATTCCTCAGAGCATTCACCGTGATACAGGCGGTAGAACACGCTTTGAGAGGCGACATCCCTCCGGAGTTGTAGCGGCTCTAAGTTGCTCGTAACGTCTGCATCATTCACAATGCGGATGGCCCGCCGCTGCAATCCATCCAAGGCATCGAGCAGGTACTGGGCGGATCCATCACAGAGGTGCGAACAGTACTCCATACCCGGCCGGACCTGCGCTTTATACAAACGATAAAGCTGACCGGGCGTAAAGAACCGACGCACCCTGTTCAGGACTCCAACCCTGCGTGATGTGGCAGATATTACGCCCTCGATGTTATTCCTTGGATTGAGATCACAGCGGATATCCACACCAAAGATACTCAGGTCATTCCGCACTGAGAGGGGAGCATCCTGAAGAATGGGGATGGGAGAGAACGGGGATTTTTTGCACGTGAACGCACACACCTGGGTTTTCTTGGCATTCAAAGAAATGTTTTTTTTTTTTTATTAAAATAAGATATTCAATCGTGTTCAATGAAGGAACAATAAGTTTAAAATTAACTTATAAAATTATATTTCTTGGAATAAAAACCACTGCGGTGAATATTTATATGAATTTTTCAAATTGATTCTATTTAATTAGAGTTAAAGAACTTGTGAAAATCGAAATTTCTCACAAAACGCTTTCGACTTGAAATCCGATTCTAAAGTTTGTAATTTTTGAAGAGCGAGAGAATCTTATTATCATATTAAGATTTCTAATCTCATAAGGTCGAACTAGAACTAATGTCATGAAAGTTTTGTACATTCCATGTATGACTATTACCGTTCACTTAACAGCAATAATAACCAGGATTAAAGAATATGCCTCTTTTCGAAATTAGTACCCTCTACAATCGATGTATGTTGAAACATTCGATAATAATATAATATTCATTCAATACAGTCTTCATAATTTCATTTTATTTTTATTTTATTTATAAGCCAACAATTGTTTACCCCAATACAATATTTTAAAAATATCAAGCCATAAGGGAAATATAAGTGCAACAATTTATTACTGGGCAATAACACGTGCATATAATGTATAATTAGACTTAAGTTACTAGTCTATTGTAATAATAGATGTAATCTTAAGAAATACAACTATCTTCAATATCCAGAAGACTCACTTAGGTACTACAAAACCGAATAAAATAGACACTAGAATGTCTTGTCTAGATCTTAAGAGGTTATTCCGTCCGTAATTGGATCAAATAGACTGTTTGCTTCGGGCGTCTTTACAACCTCAACGGGTAAGTAAAGAAGCACTTACGTTGGTGTAGAAAATTAAACTCAACAGCTCAGATTTCAGTACTTTCTGTGCGAAGAAATGGTAGATACAATTACAGTACATATTAGGAAAGGGCTGTATATACTCTTTCATAAAAAACAAGTATTTTTATTATATTTCCTAATTCCTTGACAATTTTATACTATAAATAAACAGTATGTCTTTTGATCGTCGTCATTGTTTTATGAGTGAAAATCCCGGAGGCCCAATACCTACACTATTCATCTCATTCTTTCTATTAGCCTTTCCCTACTCAATAAATAAATCAATACACCCAACAGTCACATACGAGTACATAGTCCCCACCCCACACTTAGATCGAGTCTTGTGTCGTGGGTATCAGGAACTACGAAAGACTTTACGGTCTCACATCCATACCCAAAGAAATATCTGTGGTTCACACAAATATTTCGGTGTAGGGATCGAACCCGCGGCGTCTCGTTTCAATGACAGCGTCTTACCAACTGCGCCACGGAGGCTGTCAATTTGGGAAACCTGTATAATCTGCAATCCAAGTGTTAAGCCGTTTGCTCATGTTTACAGGAACAATGCAATATTATTTTAGTAATTTCTTTTTTCACCACTCAATTTCCCCGTTTATAATTACTTCCATATGTTGATTTCCTGGCGTAAATCAGTCATTAAGAGCGTATACACCTTGCGCGCAAAGTCAACTATAGGTATTTCTTCGTTAATTTCACGCACACATAAGCGACCAAAGCTGTGTGCGTAGAGCTGCCGCGTCGGCTCGCTATACAATCGGCTCAAACAACTTTGATCCGTGCGCTTCAAATATTCAATTGAAATGTAACTGTAATATAATATCATAAAAATATTATATTTGCATTATAAGTAGACAAATATTACTGTGCAAGCAAAGAATAATACAAATTTTGGATACTAATCATATTTTCGTTATTATTACATTGTTAAGTTGAATTCAAATCAGTGTTCAATCAGTATACACTACGGACGTTTTATTAATCATTTCGTGTTCGAACACATAAATAGTGTTAGGGGCCTTACAACCCCTTACAATTACGATATATATTTAATTTTATATTACAATACATAACATAATTTAGCCTCGGAATTACATCCCATTATATTACCTGAAACATAATTTATACTCACTACAAAATCATTGTAGGTAATAAAAATAATTAAATATTTTACTACCAAAGTACTAAGATGTGGTAATCGCATTCCGCGCGTGGCTATTTTTACTACGCGCGGCATAATCGACTGCAGCCAGGCCGGAGCGACGAGCGATACGTCTTCCCTCTAGAAGGCCTTGCGGCGGTCTGATTTGATCCACGTCGAACAGCGTGTTTTATAGTGGTTTTTAAAGTATTTGTAGAAAACATGAAAACTAATTTTGTTGAAATATAAAAATGGTAATTTATTGAAAAGATGTTCTTCTATTGTAATATGCAATTGCTATAAAAAATTATGTACGATAAGTTGGTGAAAAAAAATATGTTCTTGACGAGAGTTTCTGAATAATTTCGCATTGTTTAAATTTTTATTTTTCAGGAACTAAACACAAAAAGATTATTTTTTTTAGCAAAATCCCTCCATAAGGGTCTTATTAATCTGATAATATTTTTATCTTCATCTTATATTTAGTGGTTTCGGATATCTTAAGCTTCTAAATTGCCATTTAAAGCCTAAATAACGAAACTTGTGTTTAGTAATCCGTATAGTACTCACAAATTATCCATCAATCTATAATGTTTTCCACCAAAATCCCTAGATGACAATCTTTTCTAAAATTAGTAATAATTATTTTTCCTTTAAATTGTTTATTGGTGGCTATTAACTCATTTGAAAAGTCCTGTTTTTAAGCCAAAAAGCGCGTGCAGGGTATAAACGCTCTTAAGGGAAACCGCATGTTGCACTATTTCACTGTCATATATGTTCATTAAGTAATAAAAGTGTAATCATTGTATCCAATAAAGTTTATACAGGTAGTTATTTTAAAGAGAAATAAAACTGTAATGAGACACCGATTGCTAAAAACCACTTATTACTGCAATCACCGGGCACTGCTGTGGAACTATTTGGCTGGACGCTAGTTAGTGAGCGAGTAAATTAAGACTAATAGCCAGACTTAATACTAAATACAGTACCGAACGTTTCAGACGTTTGCCTTTGAGCTAGGTACACCTAGCTCTATAATACCTGTTGTAAATAAGGAAAAAGTTGCAAAAAGTCTACCGACAATGTTTTACACAAAATGCCAACTTTCTTTTTAATTTTTATTGCAAATATTCGCTACCAAGTTTACGAAACTGTATTCTGAAATAAAAAATATGGGGTGAATAAATAATCAATAGCTCTGAGACAAAAACAGGCAGTTATATTTAGCGCTGTATGACGCATATGGGCTGATATAGATGCAGATAGATAGATACATTTTTGTCCGCTTGGAGATAATTTTTGTCATGTACCTATGTAACGAACAATCAAAGAGTTTTTTTTCGATTTAATGATTTCTGATACAAGAATGTAGCACATTGAAATAAAATTATTTTCTAAAGATTTAATTACAGATTTGGTTTAATTTGGTTAATAAATGTTAAAAATAAACCGAATACCCGATATTATTAACGGTGTGTTGAAATAATAGGTAGGTATACCAGCATGGTAAGGCTACACTTTTGTAAACAAAATTTGGCTTGTAAATTAAAAAAAAATATAAGTAATAATGTTGTACTCTCGCGTTAAACGTTGTTATTATCCAGTAAAATATGTTTTCATGATAATTTACATCCACGTCCACGTGCCTGTCACTTGTTAAGCCCAGTTTTAATCCCATTCTTCCCAACTAGGCAAGTACGATGACCCGGAATAATTTGTCTTTGTATTCATATACACTATGCATGTAAACCAAACGCCATGTGCTTAAGAACTAACGGATCATTTAAGCAGTCGACTAACTATTTGAAGTGCAATGGTAGTCAGGATCTCATTGTATTTTTTTTTTATTGCTCTGAATGGCGAGACTAACGTGCCATTCGCCCGATCGTAAGCGGTAAGACCGCTCATGGACAGAAGCAATTGGTGGCATTCCACTGTTAACCATCCTGAGATATGTATATGTTAAGTCTCAATATGTTAAGTAGTTCTCTAGCTGCAATTTCTATCAAACCGGAATTCAAAAGTGAGTTTACACTGCTGTTTGGCGAGAGAATCAGACATTGCGGTGGTACCTCAGGGGCGTGTATGTTATGGGCCAAGTGAATTAATGCGGGCAGTATTCATAATGCCCGGGCAATATCGGGCCAAGTGATTAATTACGATCTAAACTCACCTATTTATCACATTGCCCGGGCATAATGAATATGGCTACATGATGATCGGGCAATGTGATTAATAGGTGTTTTTTTACGTGGTGCGCTGCCGCATTGTCGCATCTGCGATAGACCCATAAGTTTGAAAGGTTATATTGATCTGCTTATGTTTAGTTGTTTTTTAACGTCCGAAACATTATCTTCAGAAGAAAATTAGTGTACCCACTTTATGGATCAGTTAGGTCGACTGTGCCCCAAAACCGACTCGGAACACCCCGACTTCACGTAGTCTTTTGGTTACCGACCCTAGAGTATATAAAATGGCATGGCAATGGGCAATGTGGTAAATTGATTGGTTATAAACACATTACACGCTCTTATAGGACATTATTCATATAGCCCGGGAATTATTAATAATGCCCGATTAATCACTTGGCCCATAACATATAAATACATACCACCAATAAAAAAATTAGTAGCGCATTGTTATTGTACTTGTAAAGTATATTAATTTAGGAGGTACCTACTATTCAAGGAGAAAAAAGCTCTTTATCGTAATCGTTATTGAAGTGACAGGCTCCGAGGCGCAGTTGGCCTCTCGTTTCACGGGCGGCGTTAAACGCCAGGCCGCGGGTTCGATTCCCGCACCAAGAGAAATGTTTGTGCGGCCCACAAATATTTATTTCGGGTCTGCGTGTTTGTGAGACCGAAAAATCTCTCTGTAGAATCAGGACTACGTATATGACTGTTGGGTGATTTTATTTATTTATTAAAGTCAACTGAAATTCACTCTCATAATAACTATGTATCGGAGGATCGATAGTCAAAAAATAATACCCCGTCAACCAATTCAAATTACAGGCACTTATTTTGCTAGTCTCATTCAACGCCACTCCGATGAAAAGGGACAAGTGAAAATAAGTACTTTAAGTTACAAAATGTGAGACGAGTGCGAGTAGTGTATGCGATACGGTGCAGTGTAGCGAGCTAGAGCCATTGTAGACGATGTCACTCCACAGTTTCGCACACTTCGCTTCCACAGTGTGACGATGCATGAACGTCACACAGCTCAACTACCCTCAAATCTCTAGTACGTACGCTGAACTTTTTTAAAACTAATGATATCTTACAGTTCTATGCATGGCTTTATCCTATAGTATTTTAGTTATCGTTTTATTTTATACATTTGGTGGTTATATCTATCTATATCAGATATATACGTCCCACTGCTGGACACGGATCTCCTCTACAATCGAGAGTACCATTGAGAGTGGTTAGGTTAGGCCCGCATTTGTCCACCACGCTTTTGAAATCACGCCATGGTATGCAGGCTTCCTCATGATATTTTCCTTTAAAGTTTTAGTGAGTGGTGATTAAACATGACTCCGAAACGTCTCTGACTTTTTGAAGTATGCCCTGGGACTTTAAACCGCGACCACCTTGAGCATGTTGGTAGACTCGTCTGATCCGCTTACCAACAGGCCACCACTCACTTTGGTGATCATAATGTAACATTATTTAAAAAGACTACTACAACAACGGCAATTTTGTTACAAGGGTCAGAATTTTAACAACCTAAAAAAGTAATGTAAAAATAGGATAAACAAACTTAATCGCTGTCTTTGGGAAGCTGCCAAATAAAGTAAACTCGACTATTTTTTTTCAGTCTAAACAATTTCTATAATGTCTGATTATATTTTGTATGGCACGCATCCAATGCTGTAAGAGTTGTGGGAAGAGTAGGTACTTGTTTATCAATACGCCCGACAGCTTACAATGCGAACAAGCATCATCAACAATACTTAACTGGATTATATGTTACCGAGAAATGTGCTCTCCCCGACCAAATGGCTTATCATATCGTAATTACCGTACGCACATACCGATCATATTTTCGATTTTCCTGTTCTGTTCTGGGCAATAATTCGATTTGTAGATTACTGGGAAATAATACGTGATAATCTTTAGATTTATAGATAAACACCTCTAATTCGACATCAAATTTTATAGATTTACGCGAATATTCAAATTTGCATCCCTTTTCTTTTATTCCCACTGCAAGATTTAAAATGTTTACGATTGAGACTGAAAGTGTGAAGAAAAAGACTTAAAATGTTTATATATTTGAATGAAAAGATTTAAAATGTTTACGTTTGTTTACGTTGTTAAATTCTTAATGGATTTACAAAATTCTTTGTTTGCTAGATTTTGGATGTAGATACTTTATGATAAACAAAATAAAAAATGAGTGAAATACCTATAGTGCCTTTAGCAAAAATTGTTGTTGCATCAAGTACAATTCAGATGGGCCATTTGTACGTGCAGTATGTGTCATAAATTAGTGAGGAGTTAGTTACGAGTAAATCACAGAACGTTTTTTGCGGCTCGATAAGGCAGTTGTCCCACCAACGACGAGAAAACGACTAACTATCGGCTATTTTCTCGCTCAAGAAACGTATAATAGATATACTTTCCGTGTGAACAAAAGAGATGCATATACAAACAGTTGATCGCTGACTGTTCACACTGCCGGCGAGCACTCGCTTCACTATACTGTTTCCATTCGTTTATTTTATTTTTGACAGTTCACGCCTATAAAGTACGACATTACAGTAGAACAATATTTTGAAATAAAAGTAGATACTTTCTTGACGGGTAACGCCCACTTAGAGTTGTGCCATTCGTAACGAATGACCACAGATAACAAAAACGATTTTGAATAGAATCAATCAATCGGAATCATTTGAAATAAAATTACATTAAAATGCTAATGAAAACAGTTAAACGTAATATAGTACCCAATATTAGGATCGAATGTATTTGCTGCAAATTAATTAATATGAATAAAGGTATACGTATTGAAGTGACTTTTAATAAGAGTTTAATTTAAAATAATTACAATGATTACAACGAAAATAAATGTTTAGTACCTACTTGTAATAAACAGTTAAACCATGTTGGAATTCATAGTACTTTAAGGATTAAATAATTAAAACAACTAAAAGGTAATTTGTTAATATTTTTATTTATAAACAATCGTCTGTTTCGTCGGAATCGGCGTCGTCGTCACTCGTATCCCCAGTAACACTAATTATTAATGAGTGCATGGGTAAGTTGTCAAATGCGACATCGCGATCCCAATCAGACATTATTTCTTTCTTCGTCTTATCTACGACACTCGCCCAGTTATGAGGCGTCACATTTTCACACGCATTTTTAAGCAACTCCAGCATTTTGTTTGCGGTGAAAGGAGGAGTTGTATTTATTCTCGCAGCATATCCTTTCACTTGCGCCCATATTAGCTCTATGGCATTATACTGGCAATGATATGGAGGAATTCTAAGGACGGTGTGCCCATGTTCTGCAGCCATTTCATCTATAACGTATCGTTTAGGCTGCTTCCTCATTTTTAATATTTTAAGTAACTCTACTTTTAATAGGGACTCGTCCACCTCCTCGCCATTGTTACGGAGCCAGTTTATTATTTCATTTTTTTTACTGGCTTGCGTTGGCATTTTGTTAATTTGCCGAGAGTGATAGGACGCATTATCTATAAATATTGTTGATGGCTGTTCGAGTGACAATAACATTTCCCGAAACCATTTTTCATATACTTCGGAATTCATTTCTTCGTGGTAATCCCCTGTTTTCTTTGATTTAAAAGCTAACATAGCATCTTGCACAAATCCTTTTGCGGTTCCTGCATGACAAATTATAATTCTTTCACCTTTTCCCATTGGCACTGCGGTCGAGGAGCTAGCAGTGTTGTCAGTCCAAGTTTTTGATACCGTGTGATTCGCATTGAGCCAAGTTTCATCGGTGAAAACAACATTCGACCAGTCTTCTATTTTTTTAGCTTGTCTTAAAAATTCGCATCGATACAAAGCAACATCATTGCGTTCCATCAATATTTTTCTTTTGTCACATTTTTGTATTGGAATCCAATCCTATTCAATACCTTCGCCAAAGAAGACTTTTGACCACGGAACAAGCCACTAGTTTTCAGAGATTGTACTAGGTTATGTAAAGTAGGAATCTCTTTTCTTTGGTAATAATCGTATATATGACGACGAATAGCATCACCATCAAAACTGTCAATTGCTGTCACTTTAAAGGGCTGACGTTTTTTCTTAGGTGTAGATGGCTTGTTTTGTTCCATGCCACTACTGCCGTAGCCTTCTTTAATTATTTTTGAAACTGTTGGAGCAGTAATACCTAATGCTGCTGAAACACGGTCTCTGATTTGAGTCACTGGTATAAGAGGTCCACCATTACGGCTTTCCCTTTCAAAGTACTCATGAAGTCGCAACACAAACTCCCTTGTTTGTCCTTTAAGCACCTTTCCTTTAGGCATTTTGAAAGTGATGAAGGCAGGTACGATGTTCTCAATTCAACCAAATGTAGGAATTCACGGGTAAAACAATACGGAGGAATATAAATACTCAACTCGACGTATGAAAAATGTGAATTAAAATTCAGCGAACGGAAAACACTAGCACGGGCGCGGGCGTCTCGTTGTGAGTGACCTAGAGATGTTAAAAAATAATCGATTTTTAATTTAATCGATTATTATTTTCTTATAATCGATTTTTTACAACCGATTTTTAAAATACTATTAATCGATTTTTTATAAATCGATTATATAAATTATCCGTAAAAAATCGATTTTTATTAACAGTGCTATCTATGCGACGTATGAAAAAACTCGGAGTCAGTTTATACTATTCAATATTATTGTGATGCTCATCATTTCATTTTTATTAAAATAAACGTTTAATGGTACTGAAAATTTGTATCAATAAATAGATTTGGTTTCCTTAAGGTGAAAACACATTGTAGGTTTTCGTCTTACGCATAGAGTAAAGAAGCGGCCATAAATATTAGAGCAACGCGTCTTAGAGCGATCTGCTCAATGGATTCTTTTGTTGTGTGCACATTATAGGTCATACGCTTAAGACGTGACCACAGACTATATAGAAAGAGCCTTGTACGTTCCATTGTCCTGTGGGGCGATTCACGTATTTTATTAAGTTCAGCTGCAGTGCAGTTGCGGTTAAGTTTCGATCAAAACAGCCCTTTTTCTATTCTCGTAATTTTAACAACCGCTGTCAAATACGCTCGCGTGAAGTTCGCGTAACGCAAACGTTTTAGCGTATTCTACTGCTGCGCGTATATGTCAATTTCAAACAAATTTCATACGTCTGACGTACAGTTGACGCGCAGCTCACGCGCAGTTCACGCGCAGCTAAACACTTACAAAAATACAATTTTGTACCAAAGCGTAAACTTAATTGTAACCGCACCGCAACTTGATCGGCGCGTCAAAAAGTTACGTGAATCGCACTACTGATTGGTCAGTTGGCCCCGTACTTACCGCTCTTTACTCTATGCGTAAGACGAAAACCTATAATGTGTTTTGAGCTTTATTCCTCACCTTGAAAGTTTAAAGGAACATTCACTTTGATTTTTAGTTTTGAATATGATATTTTTTTATTCATATCAATTTATTTGATTTTTATGTTAATAAATTGTTAATATGAATTTCAGAGGATTATTTTTGGAATATAAAAAGCATTTAGATTTTTAAATAATAGAAAAAAATCGATTTTTTGCAAAAATCGATTGTTTTTAATAATAATCGATTTTTAAAAAATCGATTAATATTAAATAAAGAAAAATCGATTTTTATTTAATCGATTTTTTTCCATTAACCTCACATCTCTAGAGTGACCACAAAATGGCGGCGCGCGTCACCTGTCTGCCCAGTGTTGCCGTTTCACAATTTGTTTTTAACAACATTACTATTGCCGACGGAAGTGATAAGAATATTAACTTAACATGAGTAAATGGTTTATTTTAATATAATTATTAAATCAAGTAACTTAAATATCCCTGAAGTTTTATAAAACAATGCATGGAGCAAAAAATAAAATATGTATTAAATCGATTAAAACTTGTTCAAAAATAAAATCGTTTGTTATAAAAAATTGATTCGATAACGCATCAGGCCATCACTATTTGATTCAGTACTCGATGTGTCAAAAATAAAATAAACGAATGGAAACAGTATAGTTTGTCGCTGAGCGACAAGAGCTATGAAAGATAAAACTCGCTCGGCGATACTCGCCAAGCGATTAGAACTCACGCCGAGAGAGCAATCAGTGGTCATTTCTCTACAGTGCGTATCTGAAAGTACAGTAAGTAGTAAAGTGATGCGAGTAATCGCCCGCCTCACTCGCCCACTCGCTTATAGCCGAGCTACACAAATATCGGAACTACGCACTCGCTCCCCGCGTCTCGCTAACTCGTTTCTAGTTCGAGCTCTACTCGTTACTCGTTAATTGTTGCCGGCGAGACAAGTGCCTAAAACAACTACGATGCATGTTACAGTGAGTTGAATATACTTTGAAAGCAACGATGAGTGGATAACATCTCTCTGGCGAAATTGGTCGTTCTCGTCTGGGGCCCCTGCATTTTTTTCATGTTCGTTTGAATATTCCTGCTATGTTGTTGCAAATAGGACAATGCTTGGTTAGCTTTTAATTTCACATTGATAAAAAATATAAAATGTGAGACCCAGTAGTCAGCCTTGGAAACTAAAATTTGATTCAACTTTATATTGCATATTAAACATTTTGAATTAAAACAGTAATTATTTTCCGCAAAGTCGTTTATTACATTTACTAAAGTAATGAACAAAACTACATATTTAAAATAGAATTATAGAAAAATCTATATACAGGGTATATCAAGACTGCTACCGAAAACGAAGCTGGGTGGTAGTTTAAGCGACTTCAGACACAATGCAACAGAAAAAGTTGCAAAAAAAAGCGACAAAATTTTTTTTGTTATTTTTTCCCTATGGCCATATTTGGGTGGTAAATACATTTTTTCCTAAAATAATAGTATATACCCTTTTATTTATAAATACTCTAAGGTATAAAAGAGTTTAAATTATTATTTAAGCAAAAACTATGGATTTACCACCCAAAAATAACGATATTTAAAAAATCATAAAAAAAAATTGTCGCGTTTCTAGGCGAAATTTTTAATTGCATTGTGTTTGTAGCCACTAAAACTGCCACCCGGCTTCGTTTTCGGTAGCAGTCTTGAGATACCCGGTATAACAACATATTGCACTTTCCTCCAGTAGTCAGCCTATTCCATAAGTCATTCACCTCATACCCTGTAGCCAGATTCTCATTTATTGTACATTTTGCATAGAAATTCTTCATTTAAATATATTTTAAAATGAACACGTTACTTTACAAAAAAAATTGACACAATGACGTATCGTCGGTGATATTCTAAAACCGCGGAACTAACAGTGTTTAAAACCGCGTATTTACAAAACTAGCAAAATCGAGATTTCACGGGCTTAGCTTCGTTGTAGTGATGGGCTGCGTTCTGTGATGATGGCTGGGCCTATTATTTAATAGGAAGCCGTGAAATCGAATGTCGTTTAATCCGCGTAATGTCAGGTGATTGTTTATTGTGCCCAAACCGCGTATCTGCGCATCAGACGTTCTAATATGTACAAGATTTTACTATCTACAAGTCAATGGTAAGAAAGAGAGTTTGCTTGAAAGCGTTTCTAGCTACTTTAGGTATAAAAAAGTGGACTATACGTTATTGGTTAGGCGAAGGAAGAGGTGATGCTCGCTCTAATATAGAACTTACAACAAATTTAAATACTACCGCTACTCAAGATTACATTACAAGCAAAAAATCGTCTGTTAAGGATTACCTGACTTTATTACCGAAGTTACCATCTCATTACTGCCGTATGACAACTACTAAACAATATCTGGAACCATTATTTCAATCAAAATCTCAGCTATATAATGCGTACGTAGAATTTGCATCATCAAGGTCTGAGCCAGTGGCTTCAAGAAAGTTGTTTTGTGACATCTTATACGAACAAAACATTGCACTATTTCAACCCAAGAAAGACGCATGTGATTATTGTTGTTCATCTAAAGCCGGCAACGTTTCTGAAGAGAACTACCAATACCACATCCAGCTGAAAGAATTGGCTCGAGCTGAAAAACTTAGTGACAAGCAAAGTGCTCAAAGAGGACTTCTTCATGCTATGACCGCTGATTTGCAGGCTGTAAAGCTGTGCCCTTCGCTATCAGCTAGTGCTTTATACTTTAAGACCAAATTAGCTATGCACAACTTTACTTTATACGATATTGCAACGGGTCATGTAACTTGCTACTGGTTCGACGAAACCGCCTGTGATTTAAGAGCTACCACTTACGCATCATTTTTCATTAATTATTTGACTAAGTTATTAGAAGAAGATTGCAGGGATGTTGTCATCTGTACGGATGGCTGGACTGCACAGAACAGAAACTCAATAGTTTCTAATGCCCTTCTAAGATTAGCAGTAGACAAAAATACTACAATTACACGAAGTATCTGGAAAAAGGTCACACTCAAATGGAGGTTGACTCCGTACACTCCGTAGTGGAAATAAAGCTGAAAAATGTTGAAATTTTTCTTCCTTCTCAGTATGCCTCAATTACAAAAAAAGACAGGAAGCATCCTTCTCCATACCAGGTTTTTCAACCAGATTACACCTTTTTTAAAGACTACAGTCTAAAAGAATGCCAAATTTAAGATTCCATTCGTCCTGGGCGTTCTGCTGGAGATGATTGCGTAGTGGATCTGAGGGTTTTAAAGTATAATCCTAACTTCACAATAGAGTTTAAAAAAACACTTAAAAGATAATTTCAGCCCACTTCCTCGGAGACCAAAACCTATTTCAGCTGTAGTTAATAATGTACCTCCCCTGTATTCATCTAGACTGCCTATATTAGACAGTACGTAAGTATCAGCACTTACAGCAATTAAAGAGTGTGATACCTGCAGATTGTCACTTATTTTCCGATAATTTGCCATTTAAGAAAAAGTTATGTTTTATTGATCTCATTTTTAACAAAGACCTTAATGTGCAATTATTATTCTACTCAGAAGGAATATTTTTATACGTTTTGTTCTTTATTATTTTTAGTTTTAACTGTTAATTAGTAAGTACCCTCTCAACAAGGTATGTTTAACATACTTAGCTATAAAGAGCTATTTTTTTAACATTATGGGGATTTATGGTGTTAATTTCCTGTATATTGTTGATTACCTAATGTACCGGTGATAAATATGTGCCAAAAATTAAACTCTGAAGTTGACTGAATAAATAATTATAAGATGTTGATTGTATTCTTTTGTTTTATTTCGGCGGACAATTCCGCGTAAGTGACATAAAAAAACTCATTTTGATTTTATTTGTGATAATAAAACCGCGAAAGTCGATTTACTAATTAATTAATACATATTTAACATAACTAATGCCTACAATACCAAGAAGAATATTATAATTTGACAATTTAAAAGTTTAAACAATAGAAAGTCATGTGGTTTAGTAAAAATTATGTTTTTCTTCGTTCCTGTAAAATTCACTGCACCTACCTTACGCGGTTTTAAACACTGTTAGTTCCGCGGTTTCAGAATATCACCGACGGTATGCAACCGGGTCTTTGGCAGCAGTGCAAAAAATAAAAGAATGAGCTCATCAAGCCAGTATGCTATTGGATCGTAAGTGTGCATAATGCAGATAATATGGAAATACCGATTCGATTAAATTTTATGTTAAGGATGTCTAGAAATTTGAGCACGAATAATACAAGGTATCAAAACAGCGACCGAAAACAAAGTCAGGTGGTAGTTTTAATGTCTTCAGACACAATGCAACTTTTTTTTTACAATAAATGCGATGCATTTTTACACGCTTTTTATTAGCTTCATCTGTATGTTTGTATGTTTGTTAGTATGTTTGTATGTTTGTTTGTAACCGACTTCTTTGGGCGCGATTTTGACCCACTTTAAACAGCCAGATTTCGTTCAAACTTTGTAGATTTATTGAGGACCGATGACAATACACTAATTTGATAAAATTATTCCATTTTTCAATTTGCAAAATATGATTTTTGTTAATTTATATAATTTTCATGATATTCTTTTGCACTATTCCTCGCTAGATGGCGTTAACATTGTATTCTTCAAGTGTCAAATGTTACTACTGACCAACAGATGGCGTTATTGATTGGAAATACAGCCGTAGATGGTTGTTTTTAGTCAAAACAATTAAATAATAGTTAAAAAAAACTAAAATACACGCTTTAATAAGATATACAAATAAAAAAGTAAAAATAATAGATACTGAATTTACGATAAGAGAATGGAGTAAAATACATATATTTTACTGTTACAAAGCGTGGGGTGCAGGAGGATAAGTAATTGTTGTAAACACCCCATTCAGTATCAATTATTTTTACTTTTTTAGTTGTATATCTTATTAAAGCGTGTATTTTAGTTTTTTTTAACTATTATTTAATTTGTTTTTGTTTAATTTTTCATCTTATTGTTATTATTTTTATTTGTTTAAAAGACCGTGGAATTGGGTGTGACCTCCGCGGTCAAACCGGACAAGTGAGGTCGTCTGTTTGTATGCATGTATTCTTTGTTCTGTATCTTTGTATGTGTTGATAAATAAAATAAAATATTTGGGGATTTTCAATGTTATATTCTAATATTCTGTGCGAAAATTCACGTGTATTTTGCATTGGAAGTAATGCCCCCGCATACGGATTTTAATTACACGGCCGCATCGTCACATCAAATCGCGAAACGAACACATGTTACTGACACGAATAATGTAAATGTCGCTGGGGCAGAACTGCATTGCACACTTGTATGAGCTATATGACAAAAGGTCCTATACACCTGATGTCAACTTTAAAAAATATGTCAGTTTATATTCAAAATTATTTAAAAAAGTATGTATGCAGGCTAAATCTAATTATATAAGTGAAAAGCTTAGATTGTCAGATAATAAAATAAAAACAACCTGGCAAATTATTAATACTGAAACTGGGAGTAATAAAAAAAATGACAACAAAATTGCTCTCCGCATAAATGACGATCTTATTTCAGATAAATCTATTATTGCCAATTATCTTGATAATTTTTTCACTAACATACCATTAGACTTAACTAAACATTTAGATTCATCAGTAGATTTAGCGGAATCTTTTCTAAAGGAAAATGTTCCTGGAAATATGCCTCAGTTTAACTTTCAAAAGGTAACCATTTGTCAAATAATAAAGGCTTTCAAGCAAATTAAAATAAAAATTACGGAAGATATATGGGGACTATCTGTTAAGCTATAGAAGCTATTATTGTTAACATTGCACCGTTATTAGCTACTATTTTTCATTCCTGCCTAAGTGACGGTATCTTTCCCGACTTAATGAAAATTAGTAAAGTTGTACCCATTTTTAAGTCAGGATGTTCGAACAATCCGTCGAATTATAGACCCATTTCTATACTACCGGCTCTTAGCAAAATCTTCGAAAAGCTTTTGCTTAATCAAATGCTAGCACATTTTGATGAAAATAAGTTAATACATAGGAATCAATTTGGTTTCACAAAGGGTCGCTCAACTCTAGATTCCGGGATATCACTAATCACGTCGGTTTTAGAAGCCTGGGAGGCATCTCAAGATGCTCTAGGAGTTTTTTGTGATCTCTCCAAGGCTTTCGACTGTGTTGACCACCAAACACTTATTATGAAGCTAAGGTACTACGGAATCAGTGATACGTCACTGGATCTCGTAATGTCTTACTTGTCGGGTCGTGAACAAAAGGTTTCTTTGGACGGGCTCACTTCGGTAGGATCAAAAGTTAAAATTGGGGTTCCGCAGGGTTCCATTCTGGGCCCCTTTTTATTCCTAGTCTACATAAATGATCTTCCTTGCATGGTGCAGAAGTGGTCAGACATAGTTTTATTCGCTGACGACACCTCTATAATATTTAAAGTTAATCGGAAAGACGATAATCTAGATACACCTAACAATATTCTTAATTTAATTTCGGATTGGTTTTCTGCTAATAATTTACTATTAAATGCTAGTAAGACTAAATGCGTCCGTTTTGCTTTACCGAACGTGGCAAGCGTAAACACGCGTATCGAATTAAATTCGGAAATTCTAAATTTAGCTAATTCCACAATTTTTTTAGGTATCACTCTAGATAAAAAATTACAATGGGGTCCACAAATTGAGAGATTATCAGCTAAACTTAGCAGCGCAGCGTTCGCGGTCCGAAAAATAAGACAACTAACTGACGTTGCAACGGCTAGATTGGTATATTTTGCTTATTTTCATAGTATAATGTCATACGGCATTATTTTATGGGGATCAGCGGCTGATATCGAATCCATATTTATCTTACAAAAAAGAGCAGTCCGTGCTATTTATAATCTAGGGAGCCGCGATTCTTTGCGATCTGTTTTTAAGGAAAGCAATATACTAACCGTGTCATCTGAATACATCTTTCAGAATATAATGCACGTTCATAAAAATATTAACAAGTTTTATAAGGTCAGTGACACCCACACTATTAATACGCGGAATAAAAATAAACTTGCAATACCCTCGTTTAGACTAGAAAAGTCAAAAAAATCATTCTTTAGTAGTTGTATTAAATTTTATAATAAACTTCCCAATAGGATAACGCAGCTACCGGATAAACTATTTAGGGCACATATTAAAAACAAACTTATGACTAGGGGTTATTATAATATTAAGGAATATATTGAGGATAAAAAAAGCCTGGGATTAGGTGTTCTCTTGCACATTGCGACCTCCTGGGGCCCTGCACTATTCACTAATTACATCCCCTAATTTAAATAATTAAAAATTTTAAACTTAAAAATTGATCAATATACAATTAAATTAATCAATTAAATTATAACTAAATATATAATGATTAATTAATGCCAATTAAAATCATATGACGACCGATCGAGAAAACAAATAAAAATAATAATATGGCAAATCTTTGTAAGACAAGTCACAAATATTTATTTTAGTAAATTGACCAAAACCAAGCCCACTGAGTTTGACTCGCTGGATCTACTCAGAAATGGGTCGCGCCGCGTAGTATCCAGTAGTAAAGTAAAGCCCGCTGAGTTTGTTCGCCGGGTCTTCTCAGTCAGGGCCGCGTTGGATCCGGCAGTAAGCCTAAACATACGGGACGTTTCGGAAATACTTATGGTCGTTGTCTTAAATTGGACCCAAAACAAGCCCACTGAGTCTAATTCGCTGGATATACTCAGGATTGGGTCGCGTCGCGTAGTTCCAGTGGTAGTGTAAGCCCACTGAGTTTGTTTCGCCGGGTCTTCTCAGGAAGGGCCGCGTTGGATCCGGTGGTAACAATAAACCGCTACGCACCGTTGTAATAATATTCATGGTCCATTAATTAATTAATTTAATTTAATTTAATTTGACCAACGTACATATTGTATTTCTTTGAAAAATAAATTACCATAAAGTCATAACTAATACTTTAAATAAAATAAGAATAAAAAGGAAACAAATAAATAAAACTAATGCTAAATAAAAATAAAATTAATTTAAAATAAATAAATTACATAAATTAATTAATTAAACCAAGAAATTAAAATAAGTAATACTAAGTATAGGAAATATATTGTTTATAGAGATTAAGTTCTATGTGTATTGACTTGTCATAAGAGCTTTTAAATTGCCTACGTGACCAATAAATACATTTCATTTCAATTTCATTTCATTTCATTTCATTTCATTTCATTTCATTTCAACACTCATGTGCATCACGGTGCATTCACATTTAATTTAAATATTTTGCTTTACTTGTTTTTTTTCACGTAATATGCAATTAAATTATAAAATCCCCCACGTCATTTAAAGCTATTTTGCATACAATTGTAGGAACTCCCAAATTAAACGCCGAACATCTTTTCAGATAATTATATTTATACAAATACTATAAAATATATATTTATAACATCTTAATGCTTTTCCTTCATCCGTGCAAATCCATCTGTCAAAAGCGCCCCGCGCTCTTTGTTTTCAAAACCATATATATTTTTAAAAGCAGCCAATCTCCATGTTATACAACCTTACACTCGTCCATCCTGATAACGTGTATGTCCCCATACACGACCCCGTTGGAAACCTTACACGCTGGACATTCTGACAGATTGATTTACAAATGCTAACAATTGTTTAAATCTAAACATAAAATACATATTTTACATCAATTCGTATGAATTATCTACTATGCTAAATTATTATTAAAATATATGCCAAATATCATGTAATGTTTAAAAATAAATAATCCTGGCTATTAACCACATAAAATTAAAATTTAATCAATTATTGCTTGATAACCAACTTAATCAACTACTGATTTAATAAACCGTTAAAACCAACTAGTCAGCTTCTCGTAACTATCCACCATTAACCAAATTATTAACCAAAACAAAACCGACGAGACAAGCCATGAGTTATCCTTTCTCACAAATTGCCCGTTAACCAAAATTAACCGACGAGTCAAGCCATGAGTACTTCCTTTCTCACGACTTGCCCGTTAACCAAAATTAACCGACGAGTCAAGCCATGAGTACTTCCTTCCTCACGACTTGCCCGTTAACCAAAATTAACCGACGAGTCAAGCCATGAGTACTTCCTTTCTCACGACTTGCCCGTTAACCAAATCTAGAACCAGTCTTGGTCAAGATGCGAATCTATCCATTCTCGCAGCTTGACCTGAAACAACATAAAAAATATTCTGTCGGATAGGATATAAGTAAATACTGAGAAACAAAAACAAACAAATACAAAAGGCAATGAACAGCTCTTTTATTATCTATTTGTGCAACCCTGTTTCTTTAATCATCGTCATAATTATCATAATTATTACCATCATCCTCTAACTGTAACGATGATATATGAATCCAAGGCTGCATCCTATCTGAAGCTACCGTTGTCTTACGCCTGTTTTTCATGCCTTGAAAGCCAGGGATGGGTGAAACTCTGTAACTCTGTTGATCTTTCCCCAGAATCTTTACTACTTTAAATGGACCTTCGTATATGGGCAAAAGTTTAGTGCTCTTGCCATCATTATTGAAACTAACTTTCTCGATTTTTACTAAATCTCCCTTGTTATAAATATGAGCGGGTTTACGTTCTCTATCATAATAAGCTTTGTTTGTCTTGTTCTTTATCTATTTTAGTTTTTACCTTATCGCGTAATTCATCCAAATTATTGGTCTCACGAACTAAGTCAGTAATTTCATTTAGTATAGGATTACTTTCACTATTCATCATAGTACCAAACATGACTTCAGCAGGTGCTCTACCTATAGTCTTTTGCAAAGTATTATTGAGACCCCATTGGATGCGGCCAAGTCGACAATCTCAATCTTTCTCATTTTCTTTTAAGTTTTGCGCAGTTAGAGAATTGAAAATGGTACGATTGTATCTCTTTACCTGCCCGTTAGACCTAGGACTTGCTACCGCATTTAAAATATGCTTTATACCTCTATTTGAACAAAGCGTTAAAAGCAAATTAAAAGCGTTCGATGTGAAGCAACTACCACGGTCACTTATAAGCCTATCAGGCGTCCTAAAGGTATCAAAAATGTCTTCCAATACCCGTATGACATTAATCGCTTTGTTATTTCTAACGGCTCTAATCAAAAGGAACTTGGTGAAAGCATCTACGCCGACTAATATGTGAATATGATCACGTTTCGACTTTACGAAAGGACCCAGATGGTCAATATGCAGGGTATGAAAAGGCTCTGCTACCTTTGTAATGAGATGTAAAAGACCTTCATGCGAATTTGATGTTCGTCTAGCGTAAGCGCATTCAATACATGAGCTAACATATTTTTTTACAAAACGCGTCATTTTGGAAAACCAATAACATTTTTTAATACGCTCCAAGGTCTTTTATATCCTACGTGTCCTATGTCATCGTGATTCATTTTACACACCTGCCAACTGGCGCCCTTTGGAACCACCCACCTCAACTTAGTTTTATCAGCATCTACATATCTAAATAATTTATTATCTTTAATGACATAGTTAGTAGGGTGAGAAGCCAGTCATTATCACTGATGACTAAAACATTGGGACAGCCCGCTTCACAATTAACCTCTTGACCAATGACCGGATTTCTTGACAGGGCATCTATGTGTACCATTTTCGTACCTGCTCTATACCCAATAGTACAATTAAACTCTTGTAAAACTAGCCACCACCTCGCAATACGAGGTATAAGGTCGCGCTTTTGGAAAGTAGATCGAAAAGCACTACAATCTGTGACAATTTTAAATTGGCTGCTTAATAAGAAAACTCTAAATTTTTTTAGGGTACACACAACTGCTAATGTTTCCAACTCATAAGATTGGAAATTTTTCTCTTCTGGAGTTGTTTGGCGGCTGTAATAAGCAATTGGTTTTAGTGAATCAGTGTCTTGTGATTTTTGCAACAGAATTGTCCCTAACCCAATTTTACTCGCGTCTGTATGCAGTTCAGTTTCGGCAGAAGGATCATATATCGCAAGAACAGGTCTATCAACCAACCTAGCTTTTAGTGCATCGAAAGCCTTTTGTTGGTCATCAGACAACTCCCACTTAACATCTTTTTTAACAAATTCGTGAGGGGATAAGCCAGTTCAGCAAAACCTTTGATAAATTTCCTGAAGTAGCTCACAAGACCGAGGAATTGTCTCACAGTTTGCATGTTATTAGGTCGAGGAAACTCAGAAACACTTTTACATTATTTATTTTTTAGGCCGCATCGCAGATGAACCGAGCTCGATTCCCAAATAGTCTATCTTAGTTTGCAAGAAGCTACACTTTGACAAATTTAACTTTAATTTTGCATTGTCTATTATTGGAATTGGATATCGCTCCTTCAAAGTTTCTTTCTTTCTTTCTTTCTTAATTGGACACAGACTCCCGAATTATGCCAGTCTCCAACATTTCATTAACCATGCCTCGCACTTTATCGCGTTCGAGATAGGATAATCGATATGGTCTATACACTACTGGTTCATTCCTTGTAAACTCTATTTTCGACTCCGCGACATTTCTGCCACCGAATTCTGACAATTTGGTAGCAAAATAGAGATTGTAGCGTTGAAGTGCTTCAAATAACTTTACTCTATCGTGTGTTACTGTATCTGTGTTGCAGCATCACCAACCTTTATTTGATTTATATCTAGTTTCTGAGCCCGCCCCACTACAATTTTGTCAAGATTCACACGAATCATCGTTCAAAAGCCTATTAACGACACTGACCCTTCTTGCCCTAGAATTACTGTGCCTATATTGAGGGACTGTAACTTTGATACATCTTTCACCACTAGGATATGTGGTTGCTCGGTAAATGATTGTCCAACCAGCATTGGCTGATCAATCAAACTATCGTCTATAATTTTACACTTCACTTCGGCAGTCACTCCATCTATTGTAATAGTCAGTAAAACTGATCCAAAAGAATGCACTAACCCACCGCCAAAACCCTTCATAACTGTAGGGATACCATCATGTGCAACCCCTATTTTAGACGCGCTGAATTTACCTAAAAGTGTTACTTCACTGCCAAGGTCTACAAAAGCTTCTAATGAGACACCATTAACGCACACTGTTTTCATATATTTATCATTTGGTTTTGAATATGATATACACATCGCCCTAGGTACCGTATTACTTTCCATAGACTGGCTTAATTGTAAAGATTGACAATTCCCAGATTTGTAACCTACTAAAAGGCACTTCTCACATCAAATTAGCGGTTTAGTGCACTTGAGATATGGATGCCTTCGCTCCTTACAGTTATAGCAGAACAACGTCGTATTAATATTACTCCTAATGGTAGCCCTACTATTTGTACTGGCTTCGGCAACATTATCTTGCCGTGTAAACTTATGCCGAAATGGAATTGAATAAGTGCACTCCCTCATTGCTCAGCAAAAATTTTAATAATTGATCTGGTTCCGAACATCTTTACGCTAACGCGCTTGATTTCATGGTTTTGTCTGACAAGCCATGTATGATACAGTCTACTGCACGTCTACCCGAAATATCGCATTGATTAATTAAAGCAAGCTTCTCATAATAATAATTCTCTATAGGCTCGTTTATCCTGCTTTTACGCCTTAACATATCTTCCAAGGACTAGCCATGAGTTTGTTCACAAGGAAAAGCCATCAGAAGTTTCTCCTGCCACTCTGACCATGTAAATAGAGTAGACGGTATTTATTGGATGGATCAAATTCTGATAAAACATTTTGACTATCAATTCTACTTAAAGGTTGTGAATAGTGCTCGGACGGCTGTGACGGTATTGTCTTAAACGATTTTATAATCTTTACAATAACTTCGGAAGAGAAAGTTGGACTACATGACCTGGAACGACACCCTGTATCAGTGACGTGGTCCCGACGATCTCCTCGATGTCGGTCCGAGTCTCGCGATGAGCCTCGACCCGCAGTCCTGGAGCGCTTCTGATGCTCGTTGGTGCGGTGTCCGTCGCGTCGCACGTCGCACGATGCTTTCCGAGACTGCTGCCGCTCGCGCCGCGCCTCGCATGATGCTTGCCGGGACTGCTGCTGCTCGCACCTCAACCGTGCGGTGATGTCACGTTCCTTCTGAAGCTCACGCTCCAACCATCGCTGTCTCTCCCGCGTCAGTTCTCGTTCCAGAACCTGTAAGCTTCTACTGCTGGCGTGACTGCGACTTCTTCGATTACCCCGGCTGCGACTGCGATCACGACTCCGCCGCTCTCCCGTCCCGCTCTGCCGAGCAGGTGTCTCCAAATTTCGGGCAACCTCGCTTCTTTCGTCATTATCTGAAACTCAATTAACAACAAAACCAAAAAAAAACAATTAAAATCATTTGAATATAATCGGTTTGAAAGGTAATATTCTAAAAACAAAAACAATAGTAGAACTTGACAAATAAATAGAAAAGAAACTAAGAAAAATAGTTTAACCACCATGAACACAAAAATAATGTACTTGTACTGCGGTAAATAGTCTAAACTTATCATTTCTAAAAAGATAATCTGCTAACGAACTAAGGGCGTGTAACAACTTACAGATTTTCGATTTCCACTTCTGAGATGTAGGAACTCCCAAATTAAACGCCGAACATCTTTTCAGATAATTATATTTATACAAATACTATAAAATATATATTTATAACATCTTAATGCTTTTCCTTCATCCGTGCAAATCCATCTGTCAAAAGCCCCCCGCGCTCTCTTTTTGTTTTCAAAACCATATATATTTTTAAAAGCGGCCAATCTCCATGTTATACAACCTTACACAATGTTGTGGCGATTTTAAATTGGTTAAATTAAAAGATGAAACATCTAAATGAATAACGAGCAATGAAGTCATAAATGGTTCGTCGTTTTTATTAAACAGTCGAGATAAAATGTTTGCACTCAGAATAAGATCTCTCAAAATGGGATTACTTTCTTTTGAATTGTTCATCACTTCATTAGTCAATCAATACAATAATAAAATCGGGATAAAAAAAAATACCTATATGGTAATGCAGGGAGGCAGCTGCCAGTATACCAAATTTCATTAAAATCCATTCAATAGTTTTTACTTGAATGAGTAACAAACATCCATATTTATTATTACTCTTTCATTCACATTCGCAATTATAATTAAGAAGGGATTATTATTAAGATCGTACTATTTTCAAATACACTCAGTCAATAATCGAACATTTCGTCTCGTCGTGGATTTTTTACACGCTTTATATTAGCTTCACTTGTATGTTTTTTATTGCTATGAATGGCGAAACGAGCATGTCGTTCGCCTTATGGTAAGCGATACGACCGCTCATGAATAGCGGTACGACCAAACACCACCTTGAATTACAAAGCTATCCTTGGCAATTGGCATCCCACTGCGCTAACTATTATGAGACATAAGATGTTAAGTCTTAATATGTCCAGTAGTTACTCAAGCTATAATGCCCTTCAATCCGAAATACAATAGTACATTTACACTGCTGTTTGGCGGGATAAATAAACATTGCGCCCAGGCTGCCTCTCACATGTAAAAGACCCACCACCAATAAAATATTATATTGATATTTGTATACTGTACGGATAGTCATTCCCGCGTTTGTGAATGTGGCATTGGTTTGTTTAAAATCCACCCATGACGAAGGTTTAAAATAAAAACACATTTTCATTTTACAAAACAAAAATACAATAACCAAAACGGTTTATTATATAAATATGCGAAACAATCCAGACGGAAATAAATGTAAAAGTCCATTGTTCCATGCCACTGGTTACTTGAAATAAAATTATGTTTTCTGGGGGCGCGGCCGAGCCCCCTCCAAGTCGAGCTATAGGCCGTAACATCCTTTTCTCGAAGCAATTCAGACCATTTTCAACCCCCTATAACTTCGTTGTGGCTAAAGCATGAAGCCTGAATTTTCAGTTACTAAGCAGGCATTGTGTAAACACGGTATATTTAAAATTTCATTTAATTTGAACCAGTAGTTTAAGAATTATAACTTGTCAAACTTTCGTAATTTTGTCACTCACTGACTGACTGACCGATCATCAAAAGTCTAAGGCACTTCTAGCAGACATAGAACCTTCAAATTTAGAATATAATTAGTGTTTAGTGTCTAAAGTAAGGGAAAATTCAAACATTTCATAATTTGTGTCTAGTTTTCTAGATAGACCAATACCCATATAAATGTATTGGATTACAAAGTTACATTTGCAGTTAATGAATCATTGTACCCGTATATAATGGAATAATAGTTGTAGATATATATCTATATATATAGGAGGGGATATAGAGAGGGAAATGGTGTATTCAGCCCATGAAACTGTACAACATTCCTCTAGAAAAACATGACGAAGAAAAACTTGCAAATAAATAGATTAAATAACTCGAAAATATCAATCAATTACAATGAAAGAAAGAACATTAATAATCAAATCCGCTATATTTGTGATAAATTAATACCTACAAAAATAAGAAAAATCCATAAGACAGAGGCTTTAAGAAAAATCGTTAGTGATATTCTAGAAGGAAGAAGTACCGAAAAGGAAAAAAGTAGGACTCTACAAAAAGACGTGAGATCCCATCAAAAACATCCTGTAAAAAAATTCCAAGTCTCGCAGCTCAAGTTTTCAACCGCAAAAAGTTGTGAGATGCATGTAATACCAAGTCGATTAATTTATTTAGTCCTTAAGGGACCTTCTATATAAAGTTATTACGTTAGTTATTACCATATCAATATTAAAAATTCTTTACGTTTTAAATAAATAGATCGACTTGGCCAGCAGCATTATGTATAAATTGTACGATTTATTATGTTTTCATGCGATGGCCAAGTCGATCCATTTATTTAAAACGTAAAGAATTTTTAATATTGATATGATAATTACTAACGTAATAACTTTATATAGAAGGTCCCTTAAGGACTAAATAAATTAATCGACTTGGTATTACATGCATCTCACAACTTTTTGCGGTTGAAAACTTGAGCTGCGAGACTTGGAATTTTTTTACAGGATGTTTTTGATGGGATAGTTTATTTTCTCTACAAGACAAACAAAATCGTTTGCAAAGCAGAGTTAATATTACGAGGCGGACTTTGGTGGTAATATGCCAATTAATCTCTAAGAATTGCTGAACATATAGAAGAAGGCTCCAAGCATTACCTTCGCTAGATCGGATTCGTAGATTGGATCGCAAATACAGACTAACTATTTAAATTAACTTTTTAATTTAATAATTGTAAAATAAGGGTAGTTAAATTATTGTAACAGTCACAGAGCGGATGACTAATACCCTCAGTCCGCCCCGTGACCACGAAAGCTGTAAAGTAATCGAAACGTCGGGTAGTCAAGAATGTAAAAATTAAACCAAATCGGCGATAAAATCCGTAAATAATAGTTTTATTTCAATGGGTAAAATTCGCGTAAACCTAAGAAATCATTAACCTCTAAGAATATTTTCTGGTACGTGTCTATCTGCTTATAAAACAATGGATTAGCTAATTATGTATGTTGCTAAGTGCAAAATTGATAATGGCTGAACAGATATGTCTTTTTTTGGTCTCTAAATGTTCGTAATAGCACGTTGCGTAATAGTTTTGGGACTAAAAAACCGGTAGCCGGGGCGTTAGTATTACAATAATATATTGTAACGAGCGCGATCAATTTCATTTCAAATATCGCGGGCGCGCTCGACTCACTCGCGTCATTCCCTGCCATTGGCTCTCGAGGCGCGCTCCGCCAATCGGAGCGCGGTGGGGTGTTCACGCGAGAAGCTCATTGGAGGAACCCCGACGGCGTGATGTTAGACTCGGGAGGCTGTTGGCGCCGCGCCGGCACACGTGAAGATTCACCTCGTTTCGTTTAGTTTTTGTGCCCTTGTAAATGTTTCCGATGAATATATTTGTGAGTTTAAACGAGTGGTTTCACTAGTTTATAATATTCATTTTTTTATACCATGAGCATTGTTTTACCAATTTTCGCTCTAGAGCGAAATTGAATATTCTTACAGCTATAATCTCAGACGGTATATATTTAAAGAGAACCTGTTTTTTAATTAATTTATCATGATTACAAAAATAAAGTTACAGATTCAGTAGGTATTTTAGCACACATTGGAATTTTTTTTTTAATTTTTTAAGAGACAAACAAACAGTTACACATTGAGACTTATAAATAAGTAATTTAAAAATAATTATGGAATTACAAAGGCGCAACTCACAACGTTGTCCACGGTTTATATAAATTACATGCTTAACAACGTGTGAAAACGGATGAAAACAGTTAAGGATATATTATAAGTAAAAATAAAATATATTAGAAAAGTGGGAGCATTAAACTAAATTGACAAAAAATAACACAGAAAGCCAGAGTTTTTATATATACAAAATATTTAAAACCCTTCTTACTACAACTTGGCAGGCACAATAATCTGTGTAATTAGTTTTTTATATTGCCCATTAGACATAGCAAATATATCAAGATCTGTAAAATATTTATTGAAATTTGCAGCAATGCGACGCAGAGGTGCGCGTAAGCCAGCATTTGTCCGGCAGGATGAAACAGCGAAAAAATTATATCCGCGCACACTACGTCTCATTACCGCTCTCGGTACCACATAACAAAGTCTGTTGCTGATACTACTGCAGTCATACCAATTTTTACAAATGTCAAAAAGAAACATCATTTCCAAATATAATCTTCTGGACTTCAGACTCAACATATTGTAGTTTTTTAGTGAGTTAGAATACGACGAGAAATTCTGGTGACATCGATATTTCATTGAAGCTAGAAATTTTCGCTAGACCCCCTCTAGACTATCCACATATTTGTTGTAATGTGGGTTCCATACTACTGCAGCGTACTCTAATTGGGGTCTGACCAGGGACTTGTAAAGGTGTAGATAAGTGCTAACTTGTTTCAAATCAATTGTGGACCTCATTACAAATCCAAACATATGATAAGCATTATTGACAATTTTATGGATATGTTGATCAAGATGTAATTTGTCATCAAGCAGTATTCCAAGATCCTGGATAGATTTCACCCTATTTATGATGTGTACTTTTAAGTTATAATTAAAATGTAATAGGTTAATGTTTTTCGTAAAGGATATACTCGAGCACTTTGAGGTATTTAAATATAGTTTGTTCATTGCACAGTAATCTGTAAAGCGATCGAGGTCCTCTTGTAGTTCTTGGCAGTCCCTAAGAGTCCTTATTGGTTTATAAATTTTTAAATCGTCGGCATATAATAAGAAGTTAGAGTACTTGAAACACCTATCTACATCATTTATAAATAAAATAAACAAGAGAGGGCCCAAAATCGAACCTTGGGGCACACCCGAGGTAACGTACGCAGCCGATGAGTGGAAACCCTTAATTACAACTTTTTGTGATCGATTTTGAACATATGAAGAAAACCACCGCAGCAAATCGCCCCGAATACCATTATATGCAATTTTTGTTAATAATAATTTATGTTCTACTTTGTCGAATGCCTTTCGAAAGTCAGTGTATATTGGGTATCTCAAGACTGCTACCGAAAACGAAGACGGGTGGTAGTTTTAGTGACTACAAACACATTGCAACTAAAAATTTCGCAAAGAAACGCGACAATTATTTTTTATGATTTTTTAAATATCGTCTTTTTTGGGTGGTAAATTCATAGTTTTTGCTAAAATAATAATTTAAACACTTTTATACCTTAGATTGTTTATAAATAAAAGGGTATACACTATTATTTTAGGAAAAAATGTATTTACCACCCAAATATGGTCATAGGAAAAAAATAACAAAAAAAAAATTGTCGCTTTTTTTGCAATTTTTTCTGTTGCATTGTGTCTGAAGTTGCTTAAACTACCACCCGGCTTCGTTTTCGGTAGCAGTCTTGATATACCCTGTATTGTGTCTACTTGTGTTTGTTGATCCATACTATTAAATAAATAGTCAAGAAATATTATTAGATTTGTAGTTGTAGATTTTCGCTTTATAAATCCATGCTGTTGTTCTAAAATGTTTCTATAAATAATTTCATGAATTTCATTGTACACGAGCTTCTCGAAAAGCTTCGACAATGCAGAGAGGATGGAAATTGGTCGATAATTTTTCACATTTTGTTTGGACCCTGATTTGTGAACTGGAGTTATATACAGCGGCGCATAAATAGTGTTAGCTGTTTTTTTTTTTTGAGAAAATACGGGGGGATGGATATCAGGTCCTGGGCCTTTATTGGAATTCAAGTTTTTTAGAGCGTTTTTTATTTTTTCGGCACTAAAAGTGATGGTAGAAATAAGGGTGCATTTATCACTAATGGTTTCAGATGGAGCCCATCCATTTTTGTCTATTGTTGAAGGTTCATAAACCGATTGAAAAAAATCCATGAAAATATTGCAAATGTCATTCGGTTTATCAGAAGTTTGATTTTTATAGGTCATCATGGATGGAACCCCCGCGTTACCCTTACGATGTGTGATATACATATACTTCCATAAGTGATTCACATTATTTTTGATACCATCCTCCACGGAATCTACATATTTGCCAAAGTCGATTTTGCATTGTTTATCAAATCTATGCCTGAAAATTGAGAATTGCTCGTAGTCTGAAATATTATTGTACATTTTCCATTTTATCCATGCCCTTTTTTTGTTTTTAAACATATTTATTAATGTTTTAGAAAACCAAATAGGGAATTTAGTAGAACGCGGTTTCACTATTGGAGTGCGATTTTTTATTACGCTAAAAACGACATCATAGAAAACGTCCAGGCATCCCTCGGGAGTCAAACCTTGAAAAAGTTGTTCCCAGTCTGTTTCCCTTAAGTCACTATTAATTGATTCGTAATCTGCTTTATAATAATTGTGTCTTGGAATGCCTGCGAACTTTAACGTTTTGTAATCCGATTTTCTGTTTACCATAGTATAAAAGGGCGGGTGATGATTATCAGGGGGCAGCAGTGAATTTATTGGTGCATAGCAAGAACAGTTGTTATTACTTATTAATAGATCTAAGATCCGCCCTGAACTGTTTCTGGAGGTATTGTACTGAAGTGCATTATTTAGGGACATAAAATTATCAAGCAGTTCACCAATGGATGAATTGCCATTACACACTAATGCCGTAGAAGCAGTACAACTTCCACTAGCAAGCCAATCAATACTAGGTAGGTTGGAGACTGTCCCGCCCTCACACCCACCACTGCAACTCCTGTAAGCCAGGATCAACAGTGGCACGCAATGTAATGACACCGAGCATTGAAGCTCGGCGAGTCTCCGGGAATGTCTAACTTGTCTTTAACCCGCAACGAAATCAATCAGAAAGTTAAATTAATAGGAGGAGTTGGAAATAAATTATTGTCCACTTCCCTCCGTGCAAAGCGGGTGACAAAGCAATGAAATAAAGAGGTAAATAACCTCGCAAAAAGACTTTTACAGCCGGAGAAGCCAGCTGTAAAGCACCACGGATCAAATCCTTATTACATTTAAATGGGACCTAATATGTGAGCTGTTACTAGGTAGGTTGTAATCGCCCAGTAAACAAAAATTGTTGAATTTAGAGATATCAATTAATTTCTGAATCATTTCAAAATGGGCTATATAAACTTGCTCCGGTGATCTAGGAGGAATGTAAACAGCATTTAATAAATATTTATCGCACTCTGTGCCCGGTAGCTGAATGAGAATGTTTTCTACATGTCCATTGGTAACAAATGTTGGTTGAATACACGTGCATGGAATATCCTTTAGCACCGCGACAAGGAAATGAGTATTTCATACATTTAACTTAATCTATTGATTTTGTATTAAGCTTGCGCCAACTCCGATCTCCCGAGAGAGTAGCTCTAATTGCAAAAATCCCGGACATCTAATCTAATAAAATAATTAATTTTCACACAAGTTGCAAGAAACATATAGATAATATATCCAGACTGCTACACAAAACGAAGCCTGGTTGTAGTTTTAGTGGGTTCAGTCACAATACAACTAAACATTTTTCAACAAAAAAGCGATATATTTTGCCTATCGTCGGATTTCGGTGGTAATTACATAGTTTTTTTTTAATAATTGTGTGTTTTATTTGTTAAAGACTCTATGGTACACAAAGGTTTAAATTACTATTTTAGCAAACACAAGGATATTTAAAAAATCACAAATAAAATTGATGCTTTTCTTTGCGAAATTTTTAGTTGCACTGTGTATTATAAGGATTTATGTTAACAACATAATATCGCCTTCCGACGGAAAAGATAAAATCAAACATCAATATGATTACAGCGACAGCCTCCGTGGCGCAGTTGGTTAGACGCTTCTGTGACACGAGAGGCCGCGGGTTCGATCCCCGCACCGAGAGAAATATTTGTGCGGCCCGCAAATATTTATTTCGGGTGTGGGTGTTTGTGAGACCGAAAAGTCTCTCGTAGTTCCTGATACCCACGACACAAGACTCGATCTTACTGTGGGGTCAGGCCTACGAGTATGTATGTGACTGTTGGGTGTTATTCATTTATTTAATATTCCACAATGTTACGTGTTATAAGTATATTGTCAAACCTTGTTTCTGTATTCTGAGGTCAAATCTTTAAATAGGTTAGTCTTCGTCAAATATTCAACATGCGCTTTTATTAGATGTTCCATACAATATTATGCATATTGGTTTCAGTGCAGCATACATGCGTCCCAGAGACCTCTCAAAATCACGTTAGGCTGTTAGGATCATATTATTCCTCACAACTGGTAGCCGTAATTAGGAGCTATTGTATAATATTTGATGGTAATACTGAAATAATTCCAATTTAAAACAAAAAATATAAGCCGCGTTACCACAACTGGAAGTAATTGGTACTTAAAGTAATATATTCTAAATCCACAATACCAACGGGCGAGGTACGTTTCCCACAATGAACTTTAATTACATGTGTTATTATGTATGTATAAAATATATTAATTATATTTCGCAAAATGTTAATAACAATAAACATAATTTATTTTGACACGGTAATTTATATTTTACAGTTAAAAAAATCACACAGTGCAAAACTTACGTGAGATATAATTCAAATAAGTAATAAATAATGTGATATTTGAATTTAACAAACATAATTAGTTTTGTGTAAAATTAATAATACGTTGAGATTAACTTTTTTTGGTTCATTTCGTATCCCGGGATTCTAAGTATACTGGTTTATTTTTGTGTTTTTTCCCTATGGTCTTGTTTCTGTTGCAAATACGTAGTTTTTCCTAAAATAATAATGTACACCCTTCCTTTTTAAAACGCGCAACGGTAAGCAAGGCTTATATTAATTGTTATTTTCGCAAAAACTTACCACTCACAAAAAAAATGCAAAACATAACGGCCGCTTTTTTTCGAAATTTTTGGTTGCCTTATACCTGTAGTCACTACCTACCTACTTATTATATCCGGTACAATAAATAAAATAACATAAATGCTTACCTATTTAGCATATAAAGTGTAGTTTCAGTGCGGTTATCGAATCTACTACCAGTTTTTTAACAGTTCTTCCCACCGATTGCACTATAGAGGTTGTCATCACGTACATTTGTATCTAAAGATAGAAATCAACTTCTGTTCCTCTATATTCTTCGTTTTACATCCCAATATATTAAGGACGCTTATAACAAAATCCCAGACACCACCGACGACCTAGGTCATTCTTCGAAACTATTTTTAAAGTCCCTAAGTTTAGTAAATCAAATTTACACTTAAGAGAGTATTTGTATGTATTACCTTGTACGTAGGCTGAATTTTCAGACAGAATTATTATTTGCCTGCGGGATGTATGACCTTTATCATTGGATTGTTGAGAGGTTTCAAATATTAGGTACACTAAACAACATTCAATTCATTCAACATGAAGTGCGTGGTGGCCTGTTGGTAAACGGACTAGACGCGACTGCCAACATGTTCATGGTGGTCGCGGGTTCGAATCCCAGGGCACACCTCTGACTTTTCGGAGTCATGTGTGTATTGATAGTCAATCACCACGCACTAAAACGGTGAAGGAAAACATCGTGAGGAAACCTGCATACCATAGCGATTTTTAAAAAATTTCTATGGTATGTAAGTCCGCCAACCCGCACTAGGCCAGCGTGGTGGACTATATGGCCTAACCACTCTCAATCGTACTGTCGATTGTAGAGGAGGCCCGTGCCCTGCAGTGGGACGTATATGGGCTGATACAGAAGAAACAACATTCAAACGTAAAATGTAGGCTTTCCACAATTCGTAGGCAATAAATTAAGCGCACATAACATAATTAATTCTTACGTTTCAGCTTTGCTAAAATTACTTGCGGCTGGCAGGCACGTGATCTTAGTTTATAAAATTCGTCACATGCCAAAATTATATTTCCAGAACAAAATGTGAAAATATCATATAAAAATTCCTCGGTGGCGAAGTACTACGGCACGCTTACAAAGCTGAGGTCTCGTATTCGAATCCCAGATCAGCCAAAATGATATTGGATTTTGACGTGACAACGTCTTAAATTAGGTTGCGGCTGGGAGTCACTTATGAAAAAGTGTAACGCCCGGTAACGTAACGATGCGCGCGCAGCACTAGAGAATTAGGCGCATTGAATCGGCGCATGCTTGTGTCTCTGTCTTTGTCTTTCTCGAACGTTCTTGGCGTTGGAAAAACAAGAAAGCGTCACAATACAAGTTCACACGTGTGGTTAAAGTATCGTCAGCTGTGTCTGTAGTGAAAATATGGAGTGCTTAGATTCGTCATTACATGTACAATGTTTTAGTAAACAAAATATATTTCTATAGTTAAAATTTGTGCAATTCTTATTTTCATTCAATTCCTTGTTCCTATTGTGCAATTTAATTATATTCATATCAATAAATATTCTACCGAGAAAAAGACGTTGTCACGTAAAATCTTCGCCCGTAAAACCGACTTTTTCTATTCATTATCAGCCCGAAATCACAAATTTGTGCCCGATATGGTGATAGGCTCGCCCCATATTACAACATAGAACGGGATATACAAGACGAAATGTGGGTGACCTGGCACTTCTACCTACTTCTGCCTACCCCTTCTGTGAAAAAAGCGTGTATATATGATCGTATAAATCAAGATAGCTGCGACAGTACGATGAAAAATGCAATCTGTAAACACATTTTGCAGTTTGAATAATAGCCCTCGCGAGACTGCCTGGACCAGATTAGCGGCACCCGCATTACTGCCACCTCCACACGATACGGGAAACACGTGTGCTGCTAACATTTATTACACCACTAGTTATTATTTATAAAAATATCCACAATGTATGCTTAGTTAAAACTTAGATTTTGATCCCAACGCATGTCTGACTTGCATACATAAATTATAATAATAAATAAATACACCCAACAATTATTAAGATCAATTCAGTCTTTTGTCGTGGATATCAGATACTATGAGAGTCTTTTCAGTCTCACAAACACCCAATTCTGAGACGAATATTTGTGGGCCTCACAAATATTTGTATTCGTGCGGGTATCGAACTCGCGGCCTCTTGTTTCACAGGCGGCGTCTAACAAACTGCGCCAAAGAGGCTGTCAAAAGAACAATATAACAATAAAACATCTCTCTCTCAAGAATGAGTATGTAATACGTATCAGTATCAGTATACCTCCTACTGCAGGGCACGGGCCTCCTCTACAACCGACAGTACGATTGAAAGGGGTTAAGCCATATTGTCCATCACGCTGGCCTAGTGCGGGTTGACGGACTAATATGTATTCGAGGTTAATTTATTAACGTAAATTCTAACAATTATGGATAAATGCAAACTCTAAAACTATCCGCAAGATTTGAAAGACAATTGAAGGCCACACTTAACCTAGGTGATGGACCAAAATCGAACTTAAAGGAAACAAATTAATAGCCAGAAGTAAAATTACAAACCTAACCATTCCGGATACAGAGCATAGTCTTTTATTAATCGTATCTAATACATGGAATGTGTTCTAGATAGGCATATAGGGTTGTGGACGGACACTGTGTGGTCCGGTGGGAAAAAATCTGCCGGTTGCCGAACTCCAGTAGATGAAATTGCAAAGAATCGGATCCAGGGGTGTTACAACTAAGATATTGTATCGAAAATTAGCAATTCATTTGTAAAACAAACTACGCGCTTTTTTCAAAACTCTCTATTGAAATTGGAAAGGAAGGAGGAATATGATTGACATTAAGCTTTTGTAATAAGTTTTAAATAAACTTTTTTAACAAATGCGGCTTGGGATTAGATTGCCAGACATGCCAACCGTATTGTAGATCATTTCATAAAATAAAATATCCAGAAGATTAGCCAACGTAAGTATTCGATCGCTAAACGCAAACCTCTCTACACAATTGATCATTCGAAATAATTAAAAGGACGCTTAAAATAAATAAAACCTCAGACACAAGTCTCCGTGCACGTGCATTTGTGATTTCTGTCAAAATTATTTTTTTAAACAGCCTCGGTGGCTTAGTTGTACTACGGTACAGTTACAAAGCTTAGGTCACTGGTTCGAATCCCGAGTCGGGCAAAGTAATATTTGGTTTTTCTATTCATTATCAGCCCGGAGTATCAGAATATTGTGCCCGATATGGCGATAGAATCGCCCTTTATAACATCGTGTGACGGAACGTACATGGCGAAATGTGGTCGTCCTACGTGCTACCACATCTGCCTACCCCTTCTAGGAGAAATGCGTATATGTGTGTATAATCTTGAATATGTACTTGAGTATGTATATGAATATGTAATAGTAGCACCTAGCAGTTGTTTGAATCGGTGGGGGGGTGAGAAAAAGGTTTTTCAATGGACCATCTTGGAATCTACGTACCTATACTTATAATCATTACTTATTCATTTTAATATTTTAATAGAAGCCCAGCTATAATAATATTATTTATAGCTTAATGTGCGATAATGTGATAAGAGAAACACGTTTTATCACTTTATTTATTCTGATTCGTCCATCCGAATAATTGGTTAAATACATTTATGAAGATTTCTCTGTAACACTGTATCAGTTTATCCATAAATATACCTTCTTATAAAAATTCTGGGAAAAGGCGTTTATGTCTTTTTATTGCTTTGAATGGCAAGACGAACATGCCGGTCGTGGCAAAACCAAACAAACCTTGAATTAAAAAGCAATGCATTCCTCTGCGCTCGCCATCCTGAGACATAAGATGTTATGTCTCAATATGTCCAGTAGTTACTCTGGCTACAAAGTCCTTCGCATCGAAACACAACAGTGCAATAACACTGCTGTTAGGTGGGAGAAATAGACATTGTGATTGTACCTACCCAGGCGGCTTCTCACATGCGAGAGACCAACCCCCATTAATTGTATGTATACGTATGTATGTCTATCAATTTTTCCGACATAAAAATACACATGAATGATTTTCTTTGTACATCCCTGGAAGTATTATCGGTCGGATGGGCACGTACGTCATTAACACAGGATAACCTGGAGACTATCGATGCCATCCATCCACGTCTAAACTCTCATCGCGATCATTTACAATGACACATAAGCAGATAATGGACGCGTGTACTATGTATCTACGGTCTAATGTTATTAAGTGCCGGTTAATGATTAAATCCTGTGTCGTCATCTCCGTTGCATAACAGCTTCAGAATTAAAGCATAGCCCCTTTGATTATGATAAGAGTGTAAGAGAGTGGTTAGGACATAATTAACGTCACATATTGCATAGTAAGTTTAACCTTGTAGAGACGATGTAAAGGAAAAATAAAACAGCTGTTACATGATAAAAATCGTGTCGATCAACACAATGTATGGAACAGCTGAAATATTTTAGCGATTTCAGGGTTGGCGCCATAGTAAAAGTTGTTCATTATGATTAGTGTAGCAACCACCTTTCGGCTTTATATACCCTTTCTGACTAACCTTGTATAATGCCTAACCACGCTCAATAGTACAGCTTTCAATTGTAGAGGAAGCTCGTTCCTTGCAGTTGGACGTATATACAAAAATAGTGAGTAAGACTTTCATAATCTTCAGAGATTTCATTGCCCTGACAAACGACAAATGTGATCTGATAGGACGCCACTGCAGTCCAAGAGGATTACAAAATGCGCCCTAATTACCAAGTTACGGGTCCAAAAAAATTCAAGCAGTAACTGAATAAAAGCGAGTTTTTGTTTCAAGGATAATATAACAGCATTTTAGTCATATGATTTAACGCAAATCCTTACCCGCTATAATTAGATTAATACGTATTTTGCCACCCAAACCAAAGTCTTTACGAAAGAAATAAAATAGTTTCGAAGGACAAAATAAAAGCAAGAAAATTATCTACCTTAGATATGTGTAACATTATTTACGAATCTGTTCCGACGTTATCTCATCAGATCATTTCGGATATTGTTTAGTGTTCTTATACTTTATACACAAATAACAATGTATTCTTCCTTATCTGTCCACACAATTTTGTGATCAATCATAATGTTTTTGAAGTTATACTCGTATTTCTTTTTGGGTATTTGGACAAAAATATGTATTATATTTATAAAAGGTGCTATACATTTGTGTTAGTGTTCTAATTATATATGGTGGTGAATGTTAGGACATTGTAAATTTTGTAATAAAAATGAATTTCATCTTGAAAAGAAGTATAATTTATTACGTGCGAACACAAGTACACGCATACCTCTATTTTTAGACCGCACGGCTTAAAAATACTAACACGCTATTGATGCGTTTTACATACATACATAAAATCACGCCTTTTTGCCAGAAAGGTATGCAGAGGTGTTGTAGCAACTAGTTCCCCTATGTTTCGCCTTGTGGGTTCCGGACCCACGATGTGACAGGGAGCGAACCTATCGTCATATGCGTGTTTACACAGGTAAATAAGCAACAAGTTATAAAATTACAGTATGTGACATTTTAAGTTTCAGGTTATTCTTGCGGATTTTTGAAAGTTAAATAGAGATATTAAATTGAATTAAAAACACTATCTCATATAGTACATAACATTCATAAAATTTTAAAAATACAGATTCTTAAGATTCACGTCTGCTACTTAAGGCTAACAAAAATCGCCCAAGAGGGCCATTATATAAAATAGAAATTCAGAACAAATTATGCCGAAAAGTAAGAAACAAAATATATTTTGGACGTCAGTTAATATAAATCACAGTTTAATACTGTTTATTTCCTCCTTGTTAGTTTATTTATTTTAGTGTATACAAATTGGAGGAAGATACACATCCGAAATCACTTTGTTATCTTATTGAAGGAGGTCACCTACTTGTCGAAGTATTAGTATGCACAAATAGCTGAAGGGCCGCTGTGTTTTCCCCGAAGTTCACCATAATATTAGTAATTTATAATATTGTAAAAACTTATAGATACAACACTTTAGGTGTTTGTTTGTGTTCTGAATTTTTTTTCTTCTACTTCATCCTACTGCCGTTAATCTAATACCAGTTACGAATTTACCCTTTTTTTGTTTATATCTCTCTTGCACAAAATAAGTGAGATTTTCAAAAACATTTTTATCCTCAATTCTTTATCTATTATTTTCTAGGTCTTCAAGCCTAATAGATTTAAACTTCTTATTTTTTATAAGAAATAATCGATATACACTTTTTTCGACCTGGTTTCAAACCTGCCTAGAAGGAAAAAAACGATGGATGAAAAAGGTGGGTAGTCTGTATAAGAATGAAGTAAGCTCTTGACACAGCAACGAATCTTAACGTCACCGTGCTTTGATCTAAACTGATCTTGAATTTGTCAAAAAACATAAATGATCGTCGACTCTAACCGATTTATTAGTTAGTTTGACAGCCTCCGTGGCGCCATTGGTGGCTATGAAATACGCGCTGGTATGCTAAAAAAGGCAGGTTCGATGCCCGCACAAATTGAAACAAATTTTTATGTGAACCAAAGTATTTGTTTCGGGTCTGGGCGCGAACATAGGCCTCCCGCGACTTTTACCAGATAGGTGGACGTCCTACGCTGCGATTTCTACGTGGCCTCTATTCGAGGGATGAGTGTTAGTGAGACCTAAAAGTCTCTCGTAATTCTTGATACCCACGACATAAGACTCGATCTTAGTGTGGTGTCAAGACTATAATAATTTGATTGACCCCTTTGGAGTGTTTTTTTAAATATGAAAATTTTAGCTAAACCACCGGGCATGCTCTGTACAAGTGACAAAGCAACAAAGATCTATTAAAACACGTACATATAATACTGAAGGTCACAAAACGCCCTGTTCCCGTTTATTCGGAATTTCAATGAATAAAAACCGCTTTCATGAAATATTACACTGTATTTCATCACAATATATTTCACATGGATAAATTTAGTGCAATTTATTGTATTGTTGGCGCAAACACATTTTCTGTATCAGCCCATATACGTCCCACTGCAGGGCACGGGCCTCCTCCACAATCGAGAGTACGATTGAGAGTGGTGAAAATTTCTATGGTATGTAAGTCCACCAACCCGCACTAGGCCAGCGTGGTGGACTATATGGCCTAACCACTCTCAAACACATTTTATATAACATCATTTTTATATGAAGGTATATTTCTGGATAAACTCATATTATAAAGTGTGTTACAAATAAAACTTCATAATGTATTCAACCAATTACCTATTTGAATGTACGAACAACAACATTCATTCATAAACTCATTCCTTCCCCTTTCAAAGGTGCCAAGACACCCTCATTTCGCCTTATATGTTCTGTCCCACGACGTGATAGGGGTCGTGATAGTGGGGGGGGGGGGGGGGGGTGATCCTATTGTCATATCAGGCACAAATTTCTAACAAGACAATGAATAGAAGCATCCAATACCACTTTGCCCGATCCGGTATTCGAACCCAAAATCTCAGCTTTATAGTCATAACGTAGTACAACTACGCCACCGAGGCAGTTCACGAGGCAATCAAGATTATACAATACCAAACCAAAATATCATATAAAAGACCCAAAATATCTAATATTACAATTTAACATGGAAATTATATTCGTCATACATACATTAACATTAAGTAGTTCTATGAATATATGAATTGCGTGCGCGAAGTGCGTGGTGGCCGAAGTGCGGTGGCCTGTTGGTAAACGGACTAGACGCGACTGCCAACATGTTCACGGTGGTCGCGGGTTCGAATCCCAGGGCACACCTCTGACTTTTCGGAGTCATGTGTGTATTGATAGTCAATCACCACGCACTAAAACGGTGAAGGAAAACATCGTGAGGAAACCTGCATACCATAGCGATTTATAAAAAAAAACTATGGTATGTAAGTCCGCCAACCCGCACTAGGCCAGCATGGTGGACTATATGGCCTAACCACTCCCAATCGTACTGTCGATTGTAGAGGAGGCCCGTACCCTGCAGTGGGACGTAAATGGGCTGATACAGATGAATATATGAATAGATACCTACACTGTACGCCTACTTACTTTGCAGATGTGTTAATATAGAATGTACGTACATATAAATTATTATAAATGAATTGGCCTTCTTGGTGAACCTATGTCCATTTATTTCACTAGATCAGTGCGGTGATTGTTCATTTAAATAATGAATTATTTTTTAGGGTCATTGATATACCTAGTTACTGTATCAGCCTATATACTTCCCACTGCACGGGTCTCCTCTAAAATCGAGAGTACGATTGATAGGGGTGACAGACTGGACCTAGTGCAAGTTAGCGGACTTTACATACCAAATTCTTACAAATCGCTGTGGTTTTTCGACAATGTTATCCTTCACTGTTATATTTGCGTGGCGATTTCCTATCTTTACACAATTATGAGCTCGAAAAGTCAAAGGTATGCCCTGATTTGATCCGTTTGATCCTTTTACCAACAGGCCAACACGCACTTCGCCTAGTATATTATATACCTAGTTACTCCGATTTAGTTATATAATTAATACATTACAGTTTTTTATTTGTATTGTAATAAAACACACATTAATAGGAAGCTATTTAAAATATATATAAATTATTTAGTATTGTTATACCTAACAACAATATAATATATAGTATCTCTAAGTGTGTACAGTCAGCGACATAAGTCGCTACACATTCACGAGATTTGGAATTGTCTTATCATCCAAAATAATAATTATTTTCAATATCGTATGGCACATCTCGGCATAGATGACTTTACTTGGTTATATTTTACGACTACAGAGTAGTACGTACAAATTTTAATTCATAAAAAGCTTATCAAAAAATGTGAAGTGTTCAACGACTTACGTCGCTGACTGTACCAATGCTTAATCATGCATGTGTTAATTTAATTAAAGTTGTGCAGATACAGAAACGAATAAATAAGCAGGCCAAGTTACGTAACAATACTTTGTTTGCGCCAATTACAGCCAAACGCGTTTCAGTGTCACCCGACGAGCAAAATTATTATTCCCGGAGAAATTGGCACTTTGGAAAAAGAGGGCTTAGACAGTTGAGCTTCTTCGTATTTTAAAACTTATATTTGGTAACAAAGTTTAGTTTAAGCATCTAGCAAAGACCAGGATTTTCTATTATTACAAGGAAAAGCACAACTGGCATTTAAAAAAATATTGCGATGAATTGAAAAACTCTCCTTTTTTTGTCGGTTTAATACTTACGGCCTAATTTAGAGACAATTTTAAAACTATTTTGATAGTCGAATGTTTTGTTCTTTTCGAACAGCTTTTGAATTCACTGTGGCAGAAAAAGACAAAACATTCGTGGCTAAAATAGTTTTATATAAATTCCTATGAATAAGAACGTTATTATAGGATAATAGATCACATCATCTCACTGGTTTTAACTTGACAAATAAAGGTTTTTATTTAAAAAAAGCCTGATATGGAATATTGTTCTTGCTACTGTGTAGGAGCAATATCAGCGTCTATAATATCTATATCCAAATGCTAAATAGTAATTATAATAACCAAGTACTTCCTATCGACTCGACTCACCGGAATGCTCAGAGAGAAACTTACTCCATCACTTATTTAATCTATTTAAATAATGTAGTGTCCCGATGAATTGTTGGGCTTAATACCGTCTGCTGAATTCGTAATTTAAAATCTCCACCCAACAGACTTAAATGTGATTACATCTATGGGAGCCTGAATATATTATACAATATCTTGCTCGTACAACCCCTTGTCGAAATATCTCTGTATTACAATATTTCCAAACTAATATGACTTACCAGAGCCGGTGTTAGGGTCGGGCTCGGTTGGGCGACGGGCCTAAGGTTCCAGTGCAAAAGGTCGCCGAATGCCGGGATTTACTGTATTTACTACTATGATTTTCTGTCTTTGAAGTCGAAAAAGTCTCGCCCAGGGCGGCGTTAATCCCATTTCCGCTACTGCTGAGGGGCGTCCAAAAGGAAACTGTAATCATTTTACAAGGTTTGTTTTTATTACCACGAATGGCGAGACGAGCATGCCGTTCGCCTGGTGGTATGCGATACAACCACTCATGAACAGTAGCAAAACCAACAACACCTTGAATTACAAAACAATGTTTGTCATTCCACTGCACTCGCCATCCTGAGACATAAGTTGTAAAGTCTCAATCTGTCCAGTAGGTACTCTGGCTACAATGTTCATTTCCAAAAGGTCAATTTACAGCCTCCATGACGCAGTTGTTTAATAGTTAGTCGCCGGCTGATAAACGTGAGGCTGTGAGTTCGATCCCCGCACCGAAACACATATTTCAACTTGATCCCCTCCTCTCCATTCCTAACCAGAACCACGCGTGCTGGCTTGCGAAGCCATAGCTTGACGGAACACCATCCCGGCGCGAACCAAACGGTTCTCGAATTCGTTTTTGTGCCGCACCGTCAGGCTGTGGAATAGTTTGCCGTCTCACGTGTTCCCTCCTTCCTACAATCCTGGGTCCTTCCGGCGTGGTGTGAAGAGGCACCTTAGCAGGCCGGCATAATTGTTTCCATTGGCATGGGACTGCCGTCCGATGCCAATGGATACTCTGCCTGGGCGGCATTGGCACTTACCATCAGGTGCAATGCCAACACTAAGCAAGGCCATTTAAAAAAAAATTGTATGGACCCCGGGTATATATTTCGGGTCTGAGTGTTTGTGACACTAAAAAATCTATTATTAATTCCTCTGAGTCGTGTTTGTTTGAATGTGATGACCATTAGAGAGCTACATGGAAATAAAGATACACTATTATTACAATTTGTGTCTAGACTTAGATCCCAGCAAGAAAAAAAAATACCTAAAAATAATATGACGTATGATTATGTGAAAATAAAGCAGCATGATAATTGGCATTGTTTAATAAGGAAGTTTCATACAACAATTAATCACAACATAATCTTTTAATAAATTTTATTTTCACAACATAGTCATTGTTCAAACAGTAGGTACAATGTACAGGGTTACGAATAAATATAAAAAAAAATTGAAATAACAATGACTTACAATCCATGTGGTATAAAATAACCATTCTTTATTAAAATTTCTTTGGTAACGCAATAAAAAATATGTATTTATGTATATAATTATGACTAAATATATATAGTAGCGTAAAACATATAATTAGAAACATTATTTAGTTACTGCCTTTCTGTTTAATATAATTATATTATCGTCATAATCGTGCTAGTCAAAGTTCATACATATCCATGACAAAATTTGTTACCGGAAATTTATAAACCTAGGAATTGTACAAAATTTCTAGGAAATATATAAAATTCCGAGTATATTTAGAAAATAATGGTGTGGGGATTTTGTAATCCTGATAAATGTGTATATTTCCTAAGAATTCTATGCAATTACGAGATAATTCTAGGAAATACCTAAACCTCACTTCACCATTCGTTCGTCTAACCTCTGTATTATTAGCCGCCATTAAAAATAGAGAGAAACGTTTCACATACCCGCTGTACTCATTTGCATCTCGAATGTAATACATTTCCGATCTCTATGTAGGAAACGTATAAATTTTCTAGGAAAGTAAATGTTGTAATATATAACCATACATTTCCTATCTATTGTAGGAATTTTATACAATGACGTATAGCACACTTTTTCGTTAAGAGCGTTTACACCTTGCGCGCAAAGTCAACTATAGGTATTTCTTCGTTAATTTCACGCACACTGTTATGTTCCAATCATATTTTAAATCGTGGGTAGCATTAAAGTACACAAATAGGCACTAATATTACATGTGATCGATAATTTCGATACAAAGACGTAAGCATGTGTGTTGGCTTGGAGGTCTGACAGCCTGTGTAATGTGTGATACTACGGCACGTAGGTTCGAATCCTCTTCACTTTTTGTCATTTTTGCATTTTTTAAATCTTTGTGAATTTATGTACACCTCGGAGGGGAAGGTCAGGGAGAGGCAATTGGAAAGTGACACGAGCGTGACGTGTGACGAGCAAAAGTATTTTTTGTATTTATTTATTATTTATTTATTTAATCTTTATTGTACACTGATTTATTATAACTACATAAGGGATACTATAAAATACAAAAGTACAAAAGGCGGTCTTATCGCTCTGAGCGATCTCTGCCAGACAACCTTTGGATGGATATAAGAGAAGGAGATTGAGAGGGCAGTGTAAGAATAACGAATAAAAGCTCAAAACGAAAAAAAAGAAAAGAAAATAATAATAATAAAGTAATTAATATACAAATAATAATATTAATACATATTCGTAACATAATACACATACACTATATATATGAATATATACATATATATACTTAAAATACATATAAATACATATAATATAGATATAATAGTAAATAAATAAAAACGCATCAATTTAATCTGTTCATAGCGAAAAGTAATGCTCTTTCATCAGCTTTTTGAAGGACGACAAAGTTTGAGCCTGTCTTACCACTACAGGAAGGGCTTTCCATAATCGAACAGCTTCGACAGTGAATGATTTATCCGTAAATATAGAAGTGTGTACGGGCATTCTCAGTTTAAGATTCTCCGACGATCTCAAGGACCTCGAATGTGACTCATGAAGAAAAAGAAATCGTTCTTTAAGGTAAGAAGGGGCGAGAGGATTAAACAAAATATTGTAAAGAAGAGAGAGAATGTGAGTATTCCGACGAAGCCGTATAGGTAACCACTTGAGCTTAGCACGAAACTCGGAAACATGATCATATTTGCGTAATCCAAATATGAATCTAATACAGAAATTTTGAAGGCGCTCAAGTTTATCAAGTTGCACTTCGGTGAGGTCTAGATAGCTGACATCGGCATAATCAAGGATGGGAAGAAGGAGTGTTTGCGCAAGTGAAATCTTCGTGGCAATAGGTAGAAAATTGTGTAATCGCCGCAAGGACCTTGCCGAGGCAAACAGCTTACGACTTACTTCTCGAAGCTGTGGACCCCAGGTGAATGATTTATCAAAGTGTACACCAAGATTTCTCACAGTTTCACTGTATGGAACAGTGACCCCATCACAAGAAATACTTGGTAGTTGGGTAAAATCAAGTCTCGAAATCATCCTGGGGCTGCCGACAACAATAACCTGAGTTTTCGATGGATTGACTTTCAAGCCATATGCCTTGCTCCACTCACAAATATGATAAATATCTATATTTATTGTGGTAATTGCACTTACTATTTTATCTAAAGGCGCTCGAGTGTAAATTTGTAGATCATCAGCGTAGAGGTGGTAGGAGGAGCGAAGATGATTAGTTATGGAGTTTATAAAAACTGCGAAGAGTAAAGGAGATAGCACGCCACCCTGTGGAACGCCAGCAGATACAGTGCTCCACGAGGATAAACTTTCCTCAACACTGATGCGTTGCCGGCGTCCATACAGATAACTTCGAAACCAATCAACAGCCGTTGGAGATATGTTAAGAGAACACAGTACGCTCAGTAGGATATCAAAGTCGACGGTATTGAAGGCATTGCTAAAATCAAGCAATGCTAAGACTGTCAGCATGCCTTCCTCCATACCAAACCTAATGCCATCCGCAATATGAGTCAGAGTTGTAGTAGTGCTATGTCCTGGGCGAAACCCTGATTGGAAAGGATTTAAGAGGCTATTTTTGGTAAGGAAGTCATTTAATTGACTATGGATTAAACGTTCAAGGACTTTGGATAGGAATTGTAATAATTATTTACTCAAATAATTAGTTGAAATAACGTTATAATACTGTTCCTGTGTGATTAAGTTTTGGTTGTGGACAAAGGGGTGAGTGTTTTATTAAATATCAGCTAGATTAATGTTAAGTAGTAAAAAGTTTTTAATGACGTTGCATTTAATTGTCGTAACCTAAAGACATGCCCTTTTTGGTGAACGGGGTTCACTTGGCATAATTATAAAGCATCCCTGAGATCAAGTTAGCCGTGGTTTGGTTTTGGCAGAGTTCCGTTCCCCAAAGGCAGTGAACAAAAATTCTCCAGGCGCTCAACTTTAGTTTTTAGTTAGATTTAGTGTATATATTATAAGGATTAGTGTAGTTTTGTGTTGTTATTAAACGGATTGTTTGTAAGAAGTCTATTTTAATTATGAACCCGTAACAACACATAAGCGACCAAAGCCGTGTGCGTAGAGCTACCGCGTCAGCTCGCTATACAGTCAGCGCAACCAACTTTGATCCGTGCGCTTCATAATTCTAATATTGAATTGAAATGTAACTTATGATTTATATATTGGTTATATTATATCATAAAAATATTTTATTTGCATTATAAATAGACAAATATTACTGTGCAAGCAATGAACAATACAAATTTAGATACTAATCATATTTTCGTTATTATTACATTGTTAAGTTGCATTCAAATCAGTGTTCAATCAGTAGACACTACGGACGTTTATTAATCATTTCGTGTTCGAACACATGAAAAGAGTTAGGGACCTTACAACCCCTTACAATTACGAAATATATTTAATTTTATATTACAATACATAACACAATTTAGCCTCGGAATTACATCCCATTATATTATCTGAAACATAATTTATACTCGCTACAAAATCATTGTAGGTAATATAAAGAAAAAATATGTTTTACTACCAAAGTACTAAAATGTGGCAATTGCAGTCCGCGCGTGGCTATTATTACGACGCACGGCAAAAATCGACTGCAGCCAGGCCGGAGTGACGAGCGATACGTCCTCCCTCTAGAAGGCCTTGAGGCGGTATGATTTGATGCACGGCGGAACGCGTGTATTATAGTGGTTTTTAAAATATATGTAGAAAACATGAAAACTAATTTTAACGAAATATAAAAATGGCAATTTATTGATAAGATGTTCTTCTATTATAATATGCAATTGCTATAAAAAATTATGTACGATAAGTTGGTGAAAATAAATATGTTCTTGACGAGAGTTTCTGAATAATTTCGCATTGTTTAAATTTTTATTTTTCAGGAACTAAACATAAAAAGATTATTTTTCTCAGCAAAATCTCTCCATAAGGGTCTTATTAGTCGGATAATATTTTTATTTTCATCTTATATTTAGTGATTTCGGATATCTTAAGCTTCTAAATTGCCACTTAAAGCCTAAATAACGAAACTAGTGTTCAGTAATCCTCATAGTACTCACAAATTATTCATCAATCTATAATGTTTTCCACCAAAATCCCTAGATAACAACCTTTTCTAAAATTAGTAGGTACTAATTATTTTTCCTTGAAATTGTTTATTGGTGGCTATTAACTCATTTGAAAAGTCCTGTTTTTTAGCCAAAAAGCGCGCATAGGGTATAAACGCTCTTAACATAAAACATACATACACGACAGACTTAATGACATATTACAAGTCCGATTTTGCATACAATATACAACGATGCTGTTTCAAGGAGAATATTTTTTAAACTACATTCAACAATAAATTCTATAAATATGATGAAAGGCAATATCTTAAATATTAAGATGGTGCACCCTCAATCGTCGATTACCGCTTTGAATTTATGCGAGAATTTTTTTATGTATTTTCATCCAATTTAAACGAAAATGTCAAATATTCTGCAATTACCTCGTAATAGTGATATGTTTTCGTAGCCTTTAAATACTAAAATATTAACTAATTTAAAGTTTTTTGACATTATACAATATTTTTTTTGTGCACGAGGGAATACTCCCCTTTCAGTACACCTGGAAAGGATATTATTTACATCTGCTGAATAAAAACACTTATTAGACTGATTGGTTACCATACTAATGTGGATGTTTCTAATTATATGAATACTACTATTATCATATGTATATATGTCGATTACAGCAATTCAAGTAAATCTGTAGTTCTTTGGAAACATTATAATCCAGAGTGTAAAATCAGTGAACATTTCTTTTTCACAATTATATTAAGCGGTGAAATGTTCTGTGAAATATGTTATAGAAACTAACACAACATTCAAAGCTTAACTTTTATCCGCACTATGTTCTGTCGGAGGCACAATAAATTTGCCACGTGGAATCCACACTCCATTTAAACATTCCTCGTATATTTGTTCTACTTCACTGCCTTTTGTATTGGTCCAACCAAAGTTATATTGTTCATACCGGGTATCTCAAGACTGCTACCGAAAACGAAGCCGGGTGGTAGTTTTAGTGACTACAAACACAATGCAACTAAAAATTTCTGAAAGAAACACGACAATTATTTTTTATGATTTTTTTAAATTTCGTCATTTTTGGGTGGTAAATCCATAGTTTTTGCTAAAATAATAATTTAAACTCTTTTTTACCTTAGAGTATTTATAAATAAAAGGGTATACACTATTATTTTACGAAAAAAAATATTTACCACCCAAATATAGACATATGAAAAAAATAACAAAAACAAAATTGACGCTTTTTTTTGCAACTTTTTCTATTGCTTTGTGTCTGAAGTCGCTTAAACTACCACCCGGCTTCGTTTTCGGTAACAGTCTTGATATACCCTGTATATTCTATGATGACTATAATTACACAATATAAATTTTCTATATAATTTAACAATAATTAATCCTTTACCAATATTTACTCCCGTATTTTTTAAAGTTGCATCTAATCATCTCACATCACATCACGTAATATTGTGCTTAGCACATACTATTATCATTCATACCCGCGCAACTTTATTAGCTTTAAATTTAATCTTATTTTCTTAATACACGCAGTCATTTCAACAAAAATATTTTTTTCTATGAATTTACTTAATGTAACCCTTATCGATCCCATATTTACAAAAATGATAATTAGGTACATTTAAAGCACATCGATCTAATACGTAGCTTTGGAGATTTCGAGAAACCAATAAATGTCTTAAGAGCAGACTTTTGACAAAATATATGAGTATAATTCGTACCTTTATGGGGAACCTTAAAGTATTACGAATGGATAGGATGAATTATAGGTGGTGCGTGGCCACGATTACAACCGAGGTTAACATTTAATTTATAGCATCGCCTGCCTCTTATTGTTAACCCGTGTTACTTTCCCGGGCAATTTCCCTTATCTCTACGCGTTTAAACTTGAACTTATCCGGTAGGATTTTGGGTAAAAAATTACAATTACTCGTAAGAAAATTGTGGACGACCGACATCCTTACAACACTCGTGTTGAGTGTACAATACTATCTACACAATAAATGCTAATTTCGACAACAGACAACAATCAACGAATACTTAACATACCTTTAACTAAGTCACTCGTGTTAGGCCGTTTGTCTCTGAAGCACCGTCACCGGTGTATTTTAATTCACTGGGGAATTAAACACTTGTGTCTCAGGAGGGTCCACCGATGTTGCAGGGTACATTGCACAGGAACGTGGCGAGCTCTTCGCCTGTCAGCTCATCGTCGACCTCTCGCAGGCTGGAGTTGGAAATGCTGGGAGGAGAGCAGATGGAGTCGGAAGCCTCGGGGCGGAGGCGCCACGCCTGGCTCCACTGGCTGTTGCCGCTGGGTAACTCGTTCACTACTGCGAGTCCGCGGTTTTTGTAGCACTGCAACGGATAGAACATTCGTCAAACTTTCATACTCACAGTACACAATATACCGGGTATACATTTTGCATACAAACGCGACATTTCTTTTTATTTTATTTTTTAATGGTCATTGAGTTTGGCTGGGTATCCATAATTTTTTCTAAAGTAATAATTCAAAGCCTTGCGTACCATAGGATCTTAAAAAATAAAGGGGTGTACACTATTATTCAAGAAAAAACTATGTATTTACCACCCTAATACGACGATAGAAAAAAAATAACAAAAAAATTTTTTGCACAACATTTTTTGCATTGTGTCTGAAGTCACTAAAACTACCACCCAGCTTCGTTTTCGGTAGCACTCTTGATATACAATGTATGTATGTACGTCCTCTCAAACACTTCTTCAATACTACAGAATTGTGGCGCGAAGATTCCGCCATGCTCTTTCTAGAGACATTTATGACGTGATGTCTAATACTCGTAGTCTCCATTAGAGAATATAAAAAAATACGTTACCCGCTACCGGTCAAATTTAAGAACGGTAATTATTTTACGCACATACATATATAAACTCACAGATTTTCCCAGAAGGGGTAGGCAAACGTGCCAGGACACCCACATTTCGCCTAGTATACCGGGTATATCAAGAGTGCTACCGAAAACGAAGATGGTTGGTAGTTTTAGTGACTACAAACATAATGTATTTGCATTGTGTCTCAAGTCACTAAAACTACCACCCAGCTTCGTTTTCGGTAGCACTCTTAATATACCCTGTATACGGTCCCACGATATGATAGGTGGCGAGCCCACTTTGCCCAATCCGGGATTTGAACCGGAGACCTCATCTTTGTAACCGTACCCTAGAACAACTACGCCACCAACGCAGTCCGAGGAATTATTTTACTTTGCTATGAAATTCCTCGGGGCGATCAAGTTTGTCTTAATCAAATGGAACTATTACCACATTACAAAAAAGTCCCAATACTTTCAAGTTTCTAAGATCTTATCCTCTGGAATTTATACGTCCCAAGGAATGTTAAAAAATGTGCGCTGTGCTGGATTTTCCCCGCTATCTACTTCGAGTGCCTTACACACACAACAACAGGCGAGACCATTTCTTTAAATCATAGTTGGGCCGAAAGAAACATAGAACAAATTAGATATTATATTTTTAGATAAAACATATATTTTATTCTGTGAATAACTTGACGTTTAAGTCTTACTATTATTACAAGCAATCATTGGCCTAGATATTATAGTGATACTATAAAACCATAGAAATGTTTTGAAAACTCGAGGACGTATCGCTTACCATCAGGCGAACGGAAGGCTCGTCTCGCTATTCAATGCAATAAAAATACTTTAACTTGCGAATATGTGGTCTGCCTTTACAATTCTAAAGGCCCAGTCACTCCGATCCCGTCCGGGCCGCTGTGTGATGCAAGCATTAGTGTATGTTATTCACACGTGGCAAGACATCTAAGTTCAAAGGTAGTAATATCCGGTTCTTTTGAATCTCGTTTCCGTTCCTATAAATAATATTTTTAAATGTCAAAAAACCGGCCAAGTGCGAGACGGACTCGCACACGAAGGGTACCGTACCATTATACATAAAAGAAACCATAAAGATCACGTTTGTTAATGTTTATTAAGATGGAGTTAAAAATTGCTTATAAATTACGTTCGTTATATGGGAGTCCCCCTTTCATATTTACTTTATTTTTACTACTAAGTATTCTGTGAAAATTTTTGCGTTCTAGCTATCATGGTTTATGAGATACAGCCTGGTGACAGACACACAGACAGCCAGCGGAGGCTTAGTAATTGGGTCTCGATTTTACGTTTTAGGTGCGAAACCCTAAATAAATAGAAAACTGAAATATTTTTTACAGATAATGAATCTGTCATGGAACTTATGTCTCTGGTCCCATAATTAAAATTAAATCTTACTATTGTATCTCGTCGTGGGAGTTATAATGCCAAAGGTATAAGAACCGGCGATATGATATTCGCATTCGCTGTGACGACCCACAGTACACGATGGATGGTATAAAAACGATACGAGCTTCGAATGTTCGGATGTTCGTCGTCGACGACGACACTTCTAAAAATCAATACTATTCCCTATTATACTTATCATTTTCTCCGAGCTTAGTCTATGGTTGCGTCGTAAGATAGAGGGATCCCACATATTGTGGAGTATCTAGGCACATTAGTGAAGTTTTACGTAGGGCGTCTGAATATTCGAAGTGCCTATTGTTTTTATAGAGTTACCCCCTGGCAACTTCCCTCTCGACAAAAAAAGACTGCCGTAATAGTGAGTGATAGGTACTCTATTGCATTATAATCATTTGACGAACCAGTAGGTATAAAATTTCATTCTTTAGGCATGTTTACCTACGACTTTTAACCCACGCAATAACTGTCGATGCTATAAGGTTAAGCTCGACAGTAATTTAACTCGACTGCATAAATCAACGTCGGTATTTTATAGAATGATTGAGCTGTACAATATTCTTAAATTGATTATTAGTGATTGAATTGAGCACCAAAATAACTAGTAAATTCATCGAAATTTTTAAGTAAGTCGGACGACACCAAAATTAAAATTAGTACGTGTTATCGCGTGTGACTGGCTAGCCCCGACTAATTGGATTACGAAAAATAATTTACGTTTTAAAATCAAACTTAATGTTAAAAAACTAAAAAAAATACGCTTTAGTATACGACTCAGGTAAATAACATGCTGGTCTCACAATTAATTTAATAATAAAAACGAAATTATAAAACGGATTCAATTACATTTAATTTTTTTTACATTTTATTTTATTAAAACCTGTTATTATACATTTATTCAAAAAAATAAGCACCAATGCAAATTAACCACGGTAAAAAAAAAAAACAACAAAATACAAATTCGAAAGGTCCTGGTGAGGATGTCATAAACTTATTAAATTATTGTATGGTCGTTAATAAGTGTGCAAAATTCCAAACCAATCCGACGTTTTGAAGTGCTCGAAAATGATTTCAAAGATTTAATAATATACATATAAGATTAAGTGTTATTTCTTCTTTAAAGCAGAACACAATGTGATTCATCTAAAACAGAGTTTTATACATTTTATATATCAAATATCAACTAATGAAATACTTACTAACCTAAAACAGAGAATCGACAATTAAATGTTCATGCTTTACTATTATTATTAAACAAACTTAAATCATCTTTCGCATATTTAAATTAAAGGAAATTAACAAAAAATACTTCAACTTTTTCAAACTAAAATAAAAAAAAATATAAACGACAAACACAGCAAAGAGAATATAACACTACGTTAGCAGGCCGAAGGTTACATCACCCCCCTTCGAAATGTAAATTTTTTCAACATAAGTTGAGTAAAATTTAGCTGCGAAATCTATAAATCAACAAGTATAGGAATAAGCTTTGTGACATGATATAGTCCAATAGATCTTGTACTACTACCAGTATTTATTTTAAAAACTGAATCAGATATTTTTTCTTCAATTTCAAAGGGACCAATTCTAATTTCATCCATCTTTTTTTTGTTTAATTTGTTTCCATAATCAACATATGCCTTATCTCCTTTTTTTAAATTCATGTTGTAATCTATTTTTGGCAAATAAAGCTTTATTACATTCGTGCGATTTTATTGACCTTTGGAGTGATATTTTCCTGTCTTCTTCCAAACTTTTTGTTAATAACTGTTTTTCTCTTAATTCACGTGGTAACAAGTCTGTAGACTCACCAGATAACAAATATTTAGGAGAAAATCCTGTTACAGAATGATTTGTTTCATTATATCTATTTCTACATTCTTCTGCTGTTTTTGACCAATTTGTGTTTTCCTTTTGATTCATTTTATTTTTGATATATTTTGTTTACAATAGTCTGGTTTAGCCTTTTGTTTAAACCATTTGAGAACGGTGCATCTACTGCTGTAAGTATTAATTGAATATTTCTCTCCTTAAGGTAATTTTTGAATTCATTCGAATTATAAGCTGGATATTGATCAGAGAGTAAGATGTCTATTTTTTCTTCTTTAGGAATTTTTTCTATAAGTTTGATGAAGTCTCGAGCATGTTGATTCTTAGAACACAGGATGTATGCGAACCTAGTGAAGTGGTACTACTAGTAGATGTATCTTTTTGTTGATCTTTGACCCCCAAATCCTCCTATTGTGTCCAGTGACATTATTTGAAAGGATTTATTAGCTGGACCTAATTGTGACATAAAGCCATATTTTCTATTTAGTCTCGTTTTATTTTTTAGGCATATTTCGCAGTTCTTGCATATTTTTTTAATATTTTCTGATAGATTCGGAGCAGTATAAAAGGGTTTCATTTTAGATTATGTTTGATTTATTCCAGTATGACAATATTTTTCATGGGTCTTTTTTATTATAATTTTACTATAATCTTCACTTAGAACTATTTTTTTCTTATTTTTCCCACTTTTTTTATAATAAATTCCATCTTGTAAAATAATGTTCTTATCAAGTTCTTTTATTTGCAAATTTTGTGCTTGATCATATGTTGTCATTAATATCAATAAAATTCACCGTTCTTAAGTTATCTTTATCATTTGCATCAATGCCCAATACTGGGTTTCTGCTGAGACAATCTGCTTCTGTATTATTTTTTCCAGGAAAATATTTTATTTCACAATTATATTGTGACAGATAATGAGACATATCACCTAATTCATCGTCAGGTCTGTTTCTTATATTTAACTTCTCGAGAGGTTTGTGATCTGTATAGACAGTAAAATAGTTTCCAATCAACCAATGTTGCCAAAACTTAATGCTCTCTTTTATAGCTAAACATTCTAAAAATATCGCTTTTTTTATTTTTTTGTGATTCATTTATTTTTTTTAGAAAAATATGCTAATGGTTTTTCTTCGCCATTGTGCTGAATTTGTTTCAAAACTGCTCCTATTCCTATGGTACTGGCATCTGTATAAATAAATGTTGGTGCTTGTGGATCATAAATGGCTAGTATTGGTTTGAAACATAGATACTCCTTAAATTTCCGGAATGCATCCTCACACTGTTCTAATTAAATCTTTGATCTTTTCTCAGCAATTTATGTAAAGGATCAAGAACTATTGAGACACTCGGAATGTACTTTCCATAAAAATTTATTTTTCCTAAAAATTGTCTTATCTGTTTTGTATTTTGAGGAGCAGGTAAATCTTTTATTGATTTTAAATTATCTTTTAGAGGTGTAATCGTATTCTTTTGTAATATGTGACCTAAATACTTAACAGAATCACATATAAACTTACATTTTGTTACTTTTAGCCTGAAACCTTCTTCTCGAATAGCCTCCAGCAATTTTTTTAAGTGTAATATGTTCATCAAATGTCTTAGAGAAAATCAGTATATCATCAATAAAATTCACTGCAAATCCTGTCAAACCATTTTTCCTTATAATATTTCCCAAAATTCGTTGAAATATGGCTGGTGATGTCTTAAGGCCGAAGGGTAAACAGGTCCATTGGTAATGACCTTCTTGAGTTACAAAACCAGTTTTGTATCTGTCTGTAATTTTTAAAGAGATTCACCAAAAAGTTGAATTTATATCCAGAGTTGTAAAATAATTACAATGTATTATTTTTGTTATTAAGTCTTCTATGAGAGGAAATGGTTGTGATTGAGGTATAATTATTTTATTCAAATATCTGAAGTCTATGCATAATCTACTTTTTTTTCCTTCATCCCTTTTAAAAGCTAAGGTAACAGGTGCCGCAAAAGGACTGTAAGATTCCTCGATCAATTCATGTTTTAAAAGTTGTGAGATTTGATTTTCTATTTCTATCTTGTCTTGCATTGAACATCTATATGGTCTTTTATAACAACATTTTTCAACTTGCAAGTCTATACAGGCTTCATATTTCTTTACTTTTCCAGTGTCATATTTATCTTTAGCAAAAATTTCTCTGTAATTATCCAATAATACATTTATCTCTTGTCTTTGATCAATATTTAAGTATTTTGTATCTATATCAAATTTGTTTGTATCTAAACCTTCATTAAAGTTTACTGCATATTCTCTTTCCTCTTTATTTGTTTGCATATTTTCAATCTGTCTATCTTCAAATATATTTTTATTTTTTATTTCAAAATGTCTGATTTCTATATTTGGATATTTAAATTCTCATCATGAGTCTACTGCTATTAACCCTTTAGTTTTACTCCCTCCACTTATTGTTTTTATTGTGTGATAACAATAACTTGGCTTCATATTCGTCACCTGAACTAATTTTGAATTTATCAATGTTATTCGTGAACCAGGGTCAAACAGCCCCTTGACTTCTAATGTATTATTTAACATCACCATAATCTCAATTAATGGAGGGAAGTTTAGTTTTTGGATCTTCATTACTCAGTTCAACTTTTAATATTGAATTAGAATTATTGCTTTTGTAATTAGTTGTTTTTTTTCGTAATTATACCAGCAAACATTCTCTGGATTAAATCTACTTAATTTTCCTTTATTCTCACAAATTCTGCATGGTTTTTTTTTTTCAGTTTGTTTTATTTCCTGTTTATTGTATTTATTTCCTTCACTTAATGTGTTTTTTGTCGTTTTTCCTTGTTAAACTTTCTAGTCCTCTTATGCAGTTAAATAAGTCATCTACTTTTTTAAGACTTTCTCTGTCTATTCTATCCATTATGAAGTTTGGTAGACCGATGGTAATCAAATAAATCAGGGTTTGTGTATCTATTGATCTGTTTATTTCTAGTAACAGTCTCTCTTTTTTAAGAGCATATTCTAACATTGATCCTTGTATATATTTAAAATTCATAGCGTACCTGATCGGTGACCAGCCTTTATCAGCAAATGTGTCACTTAAGCTTTTCTTCCACACAGACCAATCTGAATCTACAGTATGTTTGATAATAATTGAAGTGTACCAATCTATACAAGTATCTTCCAATAGTAACCTTAGAATTTCTACTTTTTGTAAATTTGTATCTATTTGTAATCGGGCACATTCACTTTCAAAAGTATTTAACCATTGTTAAACATTTGTTGTATTTATTGAAAACTTTTCTATTGAAAATACTACTAATCTCGTCTTATTTTCTGCTTTTTTTAATAATGTTGGTTCTATTGATGACAACTCGTGACTTTGTTCCAATTTTTCAAGTAAAAACCCATCAAATTGTAAGTTATCATCATCTAAATATGTTTTCTTCATTTCCTTGGTTAATGTTATCCAAACCTGTCTCTTATCGTGCCTTTTCTGGAGTGATTTTTTTATTTTGTCAAATATTTCATGCTTAAATGTTTCTCTGTGTAAATCCACTGATTGATACTCTCTAGGCATAAGAAAAGTTTGGTTTTGTGTATCCGTGATGGAGGTTATGGTATAAATATTTGTCTTAGTATCATCCGGTTTGGGTTTTACAACAAATTCAAATCTTAGTTTCTCCATTGTAAATATATTTTTTTCACATGTATGTAAATTGTCGATTTATAAGATTAAGTGTTATTTCTTCTTAAAAACAGAACACAATGTGATTCATCTAAAACAGAGTTTTATTCATTAAATACAGTAAGTTTTACACAATGACGTTTACAAATAGACACGTCATACACTAACATAATGGCACAAAAAAATGGCACGGTGCGTATTGTAATTTCAAATTAGTTCGAAGAAAGAGTAAAAAAGCAAGATACATAAGTTAGAAGAAGATGAATAGACATCGCTAGTTACGTGACAATAAGTGCCGCACGGTTATTGGCCAAAGCGCGTATGACGTAGCACCATCCATGAAGTACGGGATGACGTGGCGAGAGCTGTCAAACGTCGCCATGAGAGCGAATTTATTAATTTTATTAAATAAAAAATTAAATTAGTGTGTACTTGCGCACTAAATAAAATATTTTTTTCTGTTTCACAGTTTCAGAATCATTTGTACATTATTTTAAATCACTCTAATCTATTTTTCCGCATTTGGTTTTGAGAATACAAATAGTCAGCGAAACGTGTGTCCACGACACTGGTTGAAGCGTGACTGATTGCAAGAGAGGCAATTACCTTCCAAACGCCTTGCCATTATAAAGCTCGGACAACGCATCTATGCTTTATAAACATCTTAGGTTTTACATATCAAATATTAACTAATGAAATACTTACTAACCTAAAACAGAGAATCGACAATTAAATGTTCATGCTTTACTATTATTTTTAAACAAACTTAAATCATCTTTCGCATATTTAAATTAAAGGAAATTCACAAAAAATACTTCAACTTTTTCAAACTAAAATATAAATGTCAGTGTCAACGACAATACACAGCAAAGAGAATATGACACTACGTTAACAGGCCGAAGGTTACATACATTTGTACATAAATACAGGCGAAGCTAATAAAAGAGTATCAATAAATAATTAAGAAGAAAGGAGATATTTACCCAAATATCCTGAAAACGCTGTTGTAAGACAGGTTTCGCGAATCGCCATACATTGGGATATATATTATTATGATTTATTATCATCCGTATATATTTAGAACTCCAAAATCTACATTTTACGACCATTTTACTGCGTGTTTTTTATTTTTTTCGAGGCTCGTATAAATATGAGCTGTAGGTACTGAACACCGCATTCAATTTGAAATGCAAATGTCCAAAAAATAACAAGGTATTCCAATGACCTTATAATTATTCTACAAACTAGTTTAGTGATGTGACTATTAAATAACAGTGTCGCAACTTTGAATAATTATTCGGAGGCATTGATAAGGTTATTTTAACCATTCAAATTTTTTTGAAAAAAATATGTTTTTTTTATTACTATGTATGAGTGACAAGCATACAATTCATCTGATGGAAAACGATACGACTGCTCATGGAAAGTAGCAAAACCAAACAGTGCCGTGAATTGCAAAGCAATGCTCAGCATTCTACTGCGCTCACCATCCTGAGACATAAGATGTTATGTCTCAATATGTCCAGTAATTACTCTGGCTACAAAGTCCTTCCAACCGCAACACAACAGCTTATTTGACTACTGATTAGCAGAAGAATTAGATATTGCGGTGGTACATACTCAGGCGATCTTTTACATGTGAGAAACCTACCAACAATAAATTACTTATTTGAATACTTCATAATATATAATATTTATATGGCTATTTTATTTTATTTTTATTTTTCGCACCAGGCCAGCGTGGTGGATATATGGCCTAACCACTCTCAATCGTACTGTTGATTGTAGAGGAGGCCTGTGCTCTGCAGTGGGACGTATATGGGCTGATACAGATATGGCTATGTATGTACATATTTACAGGAACATTGGACCGGAATTATATCATAGTTTCAGCTTACAAATTTTATGAAATACAACAAATGACTAGTAAAAGTAATGTCCACTACTCGAAACAGTTGTTCCGCCGATCTATCTAGTGAAACCTTATGGAAAAAGTGATCCAACCAGTACCGTAAAACTGATGTCATAAGTCCAAACTAGATTTATTTATAACCGAACGACTTTCTGATCCTTAGAACGAAACTTACTACCAAGAAGTAAATATTCACAGCAATCTAAGGGATAGGAATCTTTTTCTTTTTTCTCACAATATTTTGAACTTGAATAAATTACGTTATAGCTTACGATATTCTAAATCGTGCTTGTTATCTTAAACGTAGAATGTACCTGAAAAAGCCAACATATCGTATATTTGACATTGTTGAGACTTTCATACGTTTTTATACATTAATAAGTTATACCGGTTGTCTGGAAGAGATCGCGTAAAGCGATAAGACTGCCAGTTATATCACCAATTTTATGTGTTTCTGTGATTACTGTATTTTTTCTATTTGTTTTCGTTTTATTATTGTTTGTTACCTGGTTTCATAATAAAAAGTTATTATAAATAAGTATAGTTTTGACTTGCGTTGTCATGCTGTTACAATAAATTAGGAACAGTTTCAGAACAGCCTCTTCACATTTTATTATAGTGGACATAATACTGTTAGATTACGAGCATAATTGCTTATTGTTTAAATTAAGAAAACATATCTCAAACAATTCATAATATTCTGACAACAGATTGACAACCACGTATTCGCACACCAGTAAACCGTAATTAATGATGTATATAAACAGTTTCGTATGTTTGTAACTATTTTAGTAGTTCTATGTCCATAGAAATAAAGAAAGTTTTCTTAAGATTAGCGATATTCACAACAAAAATACTAGGAATAAGAATAATCTAGCTACTCTTAAGACCAGACTCCACAAGATCAGCAAATCTTTTAAGGGTTACTGTATACACTTTTATAACAAAGTTCCCAGTCATATTAAAGCCTTATCTATTACAAAATTCAAAGCTACTATCAATCAAAAATTATGCAATAAGGCATATTATCAAATTTCGGAATATTTAGACGATAACAAGGCTTGGGAATAGAAGAAATGAATGTGTAGTATCTCGGAGCGAAAGTCTTGGTGTGCTATATAAATTATCATTTAAATTAAGTAACTTGTCAAATTTGCCATTGTTTTCCTGTGTAAGTGATTGGGTATGTCATGCTCGCTAAAAAGTCTGTGCTTGCGGTGGCGTCGTGTGCCAGGTCGGTCACTTCCCTGCAACATGGTTGAGGAGGTCGATGGCTGGCACATGCGTCATACTCGTGAACGGGTGCTACTTGCGTAGACTGGTCTATCCGATTTGCTTACATTGTAATGGATTGATTGATGGATAATCATCCATCCATCCATCCATCAGCCAAAGGAAGTCCACTGCTGAACATAGGCCTCCCCCAATGATTTCCACAGAGACCTGTTGGAGGCAGCCTGCATCCAGCGACGTCCCGCGACCTTTACCAGGTCGTCGGACCATCTTGTGGGTGGACGTCCTACGCTGCGCTTTCCGATACGCATACATAAAGTTTTCGCAATTATTCACTGCTTTGGCGAAAAAGAGTATACTGATTCTTCGTTCTGGGCGACTTCACTCAGCCATAGTAATTATAATATAATAATATTCATATCAAAAATATTTATTGTAAATTTACAACATATTATTATTAAACTGCTCTGATTTAAACCAACTTGTAAATTTTGTAATTTAATTCACTACATTGTAAACTGGTTTTGAAAAGAGCAACACTAGAGTTTCTTGCCCGTTCTTCTCTAGTGAAAACCGCTTTCCGAACCGGGTGGTAGATAAAAAAATGACTGAATCTAAATGATGTTGAACATTTTAATGTATTCAATAAATTATTTTCATTTTCATTTTTTCATTTTCATTTATCTTTAGACGGCTATCTTTATTCATGTGTCAATATTAATAATATGAAATTCATAACACATTTGTTGTTATGCAACAATATAAATTCACTTGGAAACTCGACGACTAAAATATACTATGCTTAATTCATTAAATATTCAAAGAATTATATTAACGCACCAGATGGCTATAATTTTTATGACATGACTGAATATTCTAACTTATATTTTTTTCTATTTTGCCTGTTACAACGTTGAAGGCAATGTTTTCATTTCTTATGAAAGATTGTTATTAAACGTAACGAAAACTCTATTATCGGTACAGCGTTCACCTACAGACTGTATACAGTGTGATATCGACATATTATAGTCTTTAATTTTACCTACTTGTTCCTCATCACCCCAGAACAAAACTATCATTGTACAAAATTTGAACGTTTTACGGATTTTGACCATCCTGTAGAGATATGAATATTTTTATCACTTAGCTGAACTTCACATCAGTTCGGGAATATGCCTGAGCTACCTAAAAGACTCTTGCCTGTACAGATTGATCACATAGTAAATATATTACACTGTCAAAAAGCATATTATAAAGAGCAAACAAATATTGTTTGCATTGAATAGGTTCAGAAACTACTGGACCGATTAGAAAAAAATATTCCACAATTAGAATTCTACATTATCTCTAATGAACATAGGCGATATAATATTTCCTAAAAAGTATATCTGCACCCGGGCGGAGCCGGGCTAAGCCACTAGTATATTATAAAATCTCTTTTCTAGAAGGAATTGGTAATAAAATGTGAAAGGTCAGGGAACATTACGGCGTCCCTGAGTTGAAACTTATTTCCCAAACCTAATAAATAATTTGATTAGATTCTACACCTGCAACTTTATCGTATTTAAATAACTAGTAAAATTACATAAATTGTAAAGTAAAGCAATAAAAACCTTACAACGAATACATACAGGGTATCTCAAGACTGCTACCGAAAACGAAGCCGGGTGGTAGTTATAGTGGCTACAAACACAATGCAATTAAAAATTTCGCATAGAAACGCGACAATTATTTTTATGATTTTTTAAATATCGTCAATTTTGGGTGGTAAATCCATAGTTTTTGCTAAAATAATAATTTAAACTCTTTTATACCTTAGAGTATTTATAAATAAAAGTATATACACTATTATTTTAGGAAAAAATGTATTTACCACCCAAATATGGCCATAGAAAAAAAAATAACAAAAAAAATTGTCGCTTTTTTTTTGCAACTTTTTCTGTTGCATTGTGTCTGAAGTCGCTTAAACTATCACCCGGCTTCGTTTTCGGTAGCAGTCTTGATATACCCGGTATTTTCATGGTATAATAAAACAAATTTACGCCCATAACAAGAAATTAAATAAACAAAAATATTAACAAATACAGAATAAACAATGATTATATTTGAAAATGTTAAAACTCCTCTCCTTTAAGTTTTGTTTTGTAAATTTCTCTTACTCTGATAAACCACTTATTGGCAAAAGAGGGACCCCTTTTTATTTCCTTTTGAAGTCCCAATAACTTTTTCAGAACGTAATCAGAACTTTCGTTCATTTTTCAAACGTAAAATTACCACGTCGCAGGGGGTCTAATAGATCAAGAGCCCGTGGCCGCCAGACCTTTGTAATTTTATAAAAGCTGACAGTTTGTCTGCGCATGCCTCTAACATTGGCATCACACGATCAGATATTACGAAGCTCCGATCATGGTTGCTTTGGAAGTTATGAGCTTCAATGTTTCTAGCAAGATGAAAGAACCATCAAAAGTGTCTGAATACCAAGGAAATATTTGTTTATAATTAATTACATGTATAAAATTCAGCTTTTATACTATAATGCCGGCAAAATTACATGTTATTAAGAGCGTTTATACCCTGCACGCGCTTTTTGGCTTAAAAACAGGACTTTTCAAATAAGTTAATAGCCACCAATAAACAATTTAAAGGAAAAATAATTATTACTAATTTTAGAAAAGGTTGTCATCTAGGGATTTTGGTGGAAAACATTATAGATTGATGGATAATTTGTGAGTACTATACGGATTACTGAACACAAGTTTCGTTATTTATGCTTTAAATGGCAATTTAGAAGCTTAAGATATCCGAAACCACTAAATATAAGATGAAAATAAAAATATTATCAGACTAATAAGACCCTTATGGAGGGATTTTGTTGAGAAAAATAATCTTTTTGTGTTTAGTTCCTGAAAAATAAAAATTTTAACAATGCGAAATTATTCAGAAACTCTCGTCAAGAACATATTTTTTTTTCACCAACTTATCGTACACAATTTTTTATAGCAATTGCATATTACAATAGAAGAACATCTTATAAATAAATTACAATTTTTATATTTCAACAAAATTAGTTTTCATGTTTTCTACAAATATTTTAAAAACCACTATAAAACACGCTGTCCGACGTGGATCAAATCAGACCGCCGCAAAGCCTTCTAGAGGGAGGACGTATCGCTCGTCGCTCCGGCCTGGCTGCAGTCGATTATGCCGCGCGTAGTAAAAATAGCCACGCGCGGAATGCGATTACCACATCTTAGTACTTTGGTAGTAAAATATTTAATTATTTTTATTACCTACAATGATTTTGTAGTGAGTATAAATTATGTTTCAGGTAATATAATGGGATGTAATTCCGAGGCTAAATTATGTTATGTATTGTAATATAAAATTAAATATATTTCGTAATTGTAAGGGGTTGTAAGGCCCCTAACACTATTTATGTGTTCGAACACGAAATGATTAATAAAACGTCCGTAGTATATACTGATTGAACACTGATTTGAATGCAACTTAACAATGTAATAATAACGAAAATATGATTAGTATCCAAAATTTGTATTATTCTTTGCTTGCACAGTAATATTTGTCTACTTATAATGCAAATAAAATATTTTTATGATATTATATTACAGTTACATTTCAATTGAATATTTGAAGCGCACGGATCAAAGTTGTTTGAGCCGATTGTATAGCGAGCCGACGCGGCAGCTCTACGCACACAGCTTTAGTCGCTTATGTGTGCGTGAAATTAACGTAGAAATACCTATAGTTGACTTTGCGCGCAAGGTGTATACGCTCTTAAATATTACTCTATCTTCAAACTTTAACATAATGTTATTTTGTCAACGTTATAGTATAAAAGCTGAATTTTATATATGTTATTAAGGCAACTATAAACAAATATTTCCTTGGTATTGAGACAGTTTTGATGGTTCTGTCACCTTGTCAGAAATATTGTAGCTCATGACTTCTAAAGCAACCACGATCAGAACTTCATAATAGCTGATTGTGTGATGCCTATGTTAGAGCCATATGCAGACAAACTTTCAGCTTCTATAAAATTACGAAAGTCTGGCGGCCACGGGCTCTTGGTCTATAAGTTAACTAACAGTAACAAGAATTAATTAGATTTTCTAAAGGATAGGTTTTATTAACTGTTATATAACCTGTATATTTAAAGTACCAGCGTTTAAATTCGGCAGGCCGTAAATTCGATTTTCGGTACTTTAATATCGATCAATAAACCCAATGTTGTAATCCAAAGGATCGAGTAAGGCTTTTCATTTCGAATTTTTTACTGAAAACTACTTTGTAATTACCTAAAATTCCCTAGCTTATAATGAATTGAATCGATTTCTATAGTAATAGAATTGGCGAGTGTAGTCTAATTTGTAAACAATATACAATTTAATTTAGTAGATCCTATTAAATAATGCTTGGCATTGACCTCGACGGCGTCAACAAAAATCATGCTCTAATGTTTAATTCTCTATGCTTGCAATAAGAATGTTAGAGAAGCGTTACCCACAGCCCGTAGCACCAGAATAATGTGTGATAGGACCTGACCTCACCTGCGCTCGTGGCGGCGCGTCATATAGCTGCGTGGTCGCTGTAGACAGTCGGCGCAGGCGGCGCGGCCCGCGCGCGCGCTCCGCTGACCCGTTCAGCGCCCTCTGTCGCTGCGACGCCAGCAACGCGCTATACGTCCGACCCATGCGGGGAGCTCCTCTATGGCCGCACCATGTCGCTAGTGTCATCTGAAAAAAAACAGCTAGTCAATACAACTACAGTAAAAACCAAAAATAATATAACTATGTTATGTCCCCTGTTCAAGATGGGCCATCGCGATGATCAACCATGATGGTCCATCATGTAGTGGTCATAGTGGCGTATAATAGCTTATGGCACGTGGCTTGGTCTTGGAATTACGTCGGTGTCAGTTTTTCCGGCGCACATCAAAGGGAGATCACAGCCGAATGTCGCCATCGATACTAAATGATGACTCGCTGGTCTAGCGCTGGCCCGTCATGTAGAGGGGCTATTAAAGATCATCTCGCTCTCATACGGAATGCTGTAACCAGAATTTCAATTTTCATAACAACGAACATTGAAGCTCAGCGAAATTCCAGGAATATGTAACATTAATAGCTTTAGCTTGAATTCTAGATTTGATAACATTTTATTAGAAATCTGATCATATGCAATATAAAATCATGTAAGCATGCATAGAGTAGAGATGCATGCCGACATACACCTTTAGCTCTTCACCAATATAAACATTTATAATTTAATATAACGTTTTTTCACAATGAGTTCCAATTAATATTGGTAAATTTGATCAATCACAATTACTCAGTATTTTAAACGCATAGAATGAAAACGATCAGGTGTTGTTATATACAAATCAGGTCGCTTTATTTTAGCGAGGTTCCACAATATTATGAATCTGTATCAACCCATATACGTCCCACTGCAGGGCACGGGTCTACTCTACAATCGAGAATACGATTGAGAGTGGTTAGGCCATATAGTCCACCACGCTGGCCTAGTGCGGGTTGGCGGACTTACATACCATAGAAATTCTTATAAATCGCTATGGTATGCAGGTTTCCTCACGATGTTTTCCTTCACCGTTTTAGTGCGTGGTGATTGATTATCAATACACACATGACTCCGAAAAGTCAGAGGTGTGCCCTGGAATTCGAACCCGCGACCACCGTGAACATGTGGGCAGTCGCGTCGAGTCCGTTTACCAACAGGCCACCACGCACTCCTAATCTCAATATTATGAATAATCCAATATTATGAATAATTAACAGTTAAACCAATTGTGATAAAAATGTACTTGCAGATATATTTTCTATTAGATTCTACATCCCGTTGGTTTAACATATCATGTTCCTTATATTAAATGTTCTACAAAAATCCGATACGGCAATATTTAATATCGCAGCGTTATCATAAACATTTCATGAGCGGATTCATCAGGGTATCATCCACTATCTTCCTAATAGCACTCGAATTCACGGCGAATATTTGCGTCTTAATTAATTCTTAAGTAATTGTTTAAATAATTAAGTAAATATTATACTCAATACTTACAAATATACAGGGTATATCAAGATTGCTACCGAAAACGAAGCCGGGTGGTAGTTTAAGCGACTTCATACACAATGCAATAGAAAAAGTTGCAAAAAAAGCGACAATTTTTTTTTGTAATTTTTTTTCCTATTGCCTTATTTAGGTGGTAAATACATTTTTTCCTAAAATAATAGTGTATACCCTTTAATTTATAAATACTCTAACATATAAGAGAGTTTAAATTATTATTTTGCAAAAACTATGGATTTACCACCCAAAAAAGACGATATTTAAAAAATCATAAAAAATAATTGTCGCGTTTCTATGCGAAATTTTTAATTGCATTGTATTTGTAGCCACTAAAACTACCACCCGTCTTCGTTAGCAGTCTTGAGATACCCAGAATAACATTAATCCATCTTCTACTGGCGTGTGGTGTAATTATGGAAATTAAATAAAATTTAACAAATATACATTAACTCATTGTTTGATATATGCTCCCATAATATAAACAAGTATTATATAATTTATACTCATCATCTAAAAGTATTAATATGTCCAGAATAATAAAATGTGAAGAGAGAAAACCCATTCCTAATATTTTGACAATGACATGTCACATGACAACAACGCGTTCGGTCACCAAAAGATAACTTGCTAAATTAATAGCCATTCTGAAATAAATGAATACCCTAGCAAGTTTCGTTACAGACAAAACAATATGAACTCGCGCGCGATCTAAATTCAAACGCAAAAAAAAGGTTTGATAGAACTCCATTTATTACGTCACTACAGCAGGAAATGAGGTGGAGTATTTACATAAAATATAGTTGGAGGTGCGGGCAACCCCAGCCCTGCTAAGACGTGGTAACGACCTCAGGATTTTCCTACCCGTGACGTGGCGGCGACATTTTCACTCCGATCCCCAAATAGCCATATTATCTAAACGCGTATCTAAATGATGGCGATCCACTTTCTCTTTTATTATAGGGTAGTCTCAGCCAGTCTTATTTTTAGAGTCTCTGTTCATGTTATGAATGAGATTTTGTGGCAAATATAAATGAAAATAGCATCGAACCTGCTTTTAGGAATTGTACGAAAGACTAACGTTCCTTAGTACAGATTATCTTTGTAAAATCTAGACTAAGTAATGATTTCATTATAATTAAATGCTTCTTAGTACGAAGTTATATTCAACAAATTCTACCACTTTAAAAAAAATACTGATAAAATTACTACAAGCTATATGCACTAAAAGTAAACAAAGAGCAATGTTTGTTTAAAACCAGAACCAATTCAAAAATAGAAAATCAAAATTTTTTACAATAAAAAAACCTTGGTAACGAATAGCCAAAATAATTCCGACACTGTTACTTTCCTCATCTGAACAACAAATCTTTACACAGGTGTAGAGTGCAGATTGTTTCACAGGAATATCAATCCAAATTCGTATTAGGCACGCGCTGGCAGCCATCATATGTATATCAGACTGAAGACGTACTATATTTTATTAACATAACAGCAATGAATAATATAGAAACGGTACTCAAAAACCTTAATGAAGACAGAAAACCAAATCACTGCTTTTACATCAATTGATCTAAAAGCACCCAGACAGAGCTATGAAAAACACCTGTCGTTTCGACTTTATGAGAACATAAAGTTTATGTAGCGGTACGGATGTTCACTGCACGCAATAGAGCCCTAATACCGAACATGAAACAAATGAATGCCGAGGGAAAAATCATCTATTTTTATTACTTGAAGTCGGATGGTTCCATAACAAAAGTGTTATAAAAATATTCTTATGGGGAAATACACATTTTTATATTCCATTCTGATATATCTATAAAAATTACGAAAGATAATCTTTTGGATATAGTGTTTGCTGGAGTAGTTTAATTAGCAACGACATGATTATCATTATATTCTGGTTTGCGATATTAGGTATTAAAAAACCTACTAAAACCTAAATAATAGAAACACTTGCGATATTCATTTTAGTTACAATTTGTTGATTTGTACACATCAACTTGTATTTTCATACTACATTTCATATGTCCATTCTATTTCGGAGTAATCCAACTAATACCATAAAATATCTAGTGAATTGACAGAAATTTCAACATAGCCAAGGATAAATGGAATTCATATATTGCTATAGTGATAAGTATATTAAATTATTTCTCAATAGATTCTAGAGTGTATAGGTCCTGTAAAATATACGTATGAAAGAAAACGGCAATTTTTACGATCACGGCACGGCATCGGCAAAATAGAAAATTGCTGAAGTAAGCGACAATACATTGTCACCTCATTTTTTGTGACAAAGGTATATAAATATAAAAGTCATCTTTAGTTTATAAAGGTTCCATACGACAATTTCTCCATAATCGAACTTACTATTAAATAAACTGAAATTTGTTTATTAGTCATATATTCAAATAAATAGCTCTTAAGTCAACTTAATATAAATAGTACCTAATCTCTATTTACAGAACATTTGTTATATTATTCATATAGTACACAGGTGGTAGGTCTCACATATGTGAGAGGCCATCTGGGTAGGTACCAAGGCAATTTCTTTTTCTCCCGCCACCTGAAACCTTTATACCATAGCGATTCATAAGATTTTCTATGGTATGTAAGTCCGCCAACCCGCACTAGGCTAGCGTGGTGGAGTATAAGGCCTAACCACTCTCAATAGTACTCTCGATTGTAGAGTAGGCCCGTGCCCTTCAGTGGGACGTATATGGGCTGACACAGATACAGGTTCAGAAAACGGCTTAAACACGGCACTGATTTAAATAAGGTCCCTCAAGTGTGTAGTAGCATGAATTAAGGTAACAGTAGTGAACAGTGGAAGTGCTATTTCTTTCACGTGGTAATCTTCCTTAGTAGGTAATCTTGACTTTTTATTGTATGCATAATAACAGCACTTTATGCATTCTTTTCTATTATTGTTATAGAAGCTTAGTTAGTATTTGCTGGAGTGGCCTAAGTTAAATCAAGAAACAAAAACCTTAGCAACAGATTATAACAAAATTGAATCGTTTCTTTACGTGTATATTATTTTATACGTTTTAATAAATAAAATAATGATACGGTACCGACTTTCTATATGTGTGTATAATTGTGCGTATTAATAAATAAAATTTACTGCCTCGGTGAAGCAGTTGGTTAGACGCCGACTATGAAACGAGAAGCCGCGGGTTCGATTCCCGCACCAAGACAAATATTTGTGTGGTCCACGAGTATTTGCTTCGGGTCTGGGCGTTTGTGAGACCGAAATTTCTCTCGTATTTTCTAATACCCAAGACACAAGACTCTATTTTAGTGTGGAGTCTGGACCATGTATGTGACTGTTGGTGTATTTAAATTATAAGTCGGTAACGACATTTGCCATTTATTAGTGTTTATACACGGTAATGTAAACAGCCCACGACGTTTTATATGCCTTATGAATTTCATTATTAGAATGACCCCAATAACACCCATCCAAAAACTAATTTGGGCGGTGTGATGATCCTCGTTTAGTTGCTTTAAACAATTGTTATAAATTAATTAAGGCACTTAACATTTGCTACATCTGAAAACTCCACGGGAATTAAATACCACATGCGTGAATTTTCATTCATAGGTCATACGACCTATTAACGCCTTTGCCCTTTCATTAATGGGATGTAAATGTCAGCGTAAAATTGTAAATACCGTTAGATTATAATCTATTTCGCGAGATTGCAAACTGATAAAAGATTGTATTGTATTGCTTACAATTTATAGCATTATTTTTCGGAAAACTATAATCTATCGATTTATAGACTTTGTTAGGAATAATAACTATAATCTTTGTTAGGAAAGGTTGAGGGAAGCAGACCACGTGGCCGCAGACCAGCTCGTTGGGCTGATCAAATAAGCAAGACGCTAGCCTTAACTATCCCAGAAGCACTACATCTGGCGGAGGACCGTCAAGCCTGGCGATCAGCTGTCCAAGACTCGACCAAGTGAAGGGGTCACGATCCTCAGCATTGAGGAAACGACTAGAGAGATAGATAATCTACCGAAGTGAAACTGTTAAACCTTTTTTTTTTATTGCAATGAATGACGAGACGATCAAGCCGTTCGCCTGATGGTAAGCGATACGACCGCTCATAAACAGTAGCAACATTCCACTGCGCTCGCCATCCCGAGACATAATATGTTAAGTCTCAATATGTCCAGTAGTTACTCTGGCTACAATGTCCTTCAATCCGAAACACAACAGTGCATTTACGCAGTGTTGTTTCACGGGAGAAATAGACATTGCGGTGGTACCTATCCAGATGGCCTCTCACATATGAGAGACCTACCACCAGTCACCAGTCACCAGTCAAACCTAACGTAACCTAGGGTTCACAATCTCGCAAGATGGATTATAATCTAACGGTATTTATAATTTTACAGTGATATATACAAGTTGTAAATCCATGAACAAAAGGTTTATTATTAGCTTGTTTGTCTACAAAACTCGTTGAGCATACAAAACTAGCTAATTTAATCCAAAAAAATTCCTACGCTCGCAATTTATGAGTTCGAGGAAAAATTACATGAAAACGAAATGCAATTATAAGTTATTTCATACCATAAAACCAATATTGTATAATTGAATTTGAAAAACAATCACTTAAGGGAGTAATTGAATTACATGAAAATTAGTAGCCTTATGCCCGAACACTGGAGCGCCATTCAAATAATAAGTTACTCTTAACAGCGCACAGCCCACTTAGCCAGTACATTTAATCGGGATTAACGTAGTTAAGCGCCATTTATATTTAAGTTGCGTTAATCATAGAGTTTTAAGACCAACTTACTTTTAGAATGTTTTGTCCCTTTCGAACGACTTCTGAATTCAATTTGAGTGATGAAGACAAAATATTTGATATAAATAGGTTTTCAAACTTTCCATGAATACGGCCGATGTTTAATAATTTATCGGCATTGATGATATTTTAATATATAGTACACGTTTATAATATAATACAAAACCCAATCCTATATTGATGACTATAAACTCATTGAGATTTAAAGAATAAAAAATATAATTCACATTCATAAATCCTTCCCCATGAAAATGTAATGAATAAGTACACAAAAATATATTATTTAGGTATATACATATTTTAAATAACAGAACAGTTGCCCTACACATTATCCTAGAGAATTAGCGCCCGAGCACTGTACTTCACATTGTATTTATTAACTACTAGCGGCCCGGCCCAGCTTCGCCTGGGTGCATATATTTTTTGATTCCACTCCACACCAAATACATGTTATTTTTCGTATAAACTCTTGTATACCTAAACTTGACGTAGCTGTCCTACTGTCCGGCTCAATCCCGTCTCATCCGTCTGTTCAATCTCTTCCGATCCGTTCCGTCCTTTCTCTTTATTATCCATCCCGTCTTATAACGTGCATTTACATTTGGTCCTATCAAATCTTTCAGCTATCCCAGTCCTCTCCCGTACCTTCCACTCTATTATATCCCGTCTCTCCATATACATGTACATATTAACGATTGCCTTATGAAATTTTGACATTAAAAACTTAAGCGTTTTTTATTGTTCATCCAATATTCCTTCACTTAATTCAGCACCAAAATGCTGTTTTTCCAAATAATATTGCACGCCATTACTTTTTGTTAGTAATAAAGTAAAAAAACATTAAAAAAAAAGAATTGGCCAAATTGGTCCAGGCGTTGTTGAGTTATGCGCTTACCAACACATTTTGCGATTCATTTTTATATTATAGAAGAAGAAGATATAGTCCACCCCGCTGCCTTAGTGCGGGTTGGCGGATTTTATTTGACGTAGAAATTAATCCGATAAGTCAGAGGTGTGCCCTGAGATTTGAACCCGTCACCATCGTAAACTTGTTGGCAGTCGCGTCTAGTACGTTACCATATACAAATTAATAAAACCTTCATACTGCCTTACCAGGTGACGTAAGTAATAAAACAAATATTTAAAAATATAAAACTGCATATCGTTTCATTATAATGTCTAGATACGGCATCAACGTGCCATTTTTTTTATTCTTGAGTCTGAAAACAATACTAATGCGGAATTTAAATTTGTCCCCCAGCGCATCTAAAAGTATCAATTCAAAAAACAATGTCGTTTATGAAAACGAAAAATTATAATTAGATATATTTTGGTGTACTCCGGCAAAACGCTTCGATAGAGTTATACCTTGTTTAAAACTGTTGCAATAATCTAAAAAAACAATGGGCTATTTTAGTAGATATGGACATCGTTTTATTTTACATTAAACAAAATTACGCGCAAGACGCCGTATCTAGATAATATTATATACACGTTGTACACATTTTTTGAATTTTGTTCTATTTCGTCAGCCGTCAATGAAAGACAATGGAAAGATAGATCATTTTACGTTGGATGGTAGTTGAAGCTGGACCGTCTTTTACGTCTCCCCTCAAATAAACAAAGATCATCCCATATTGGCTGGACGCTTCACGCTTGAACGATACCCAAAAAAAAGGTTTTTAGTATCTTCCTTAGAAATTTTCCAATTTTTCTCACTCCTAAAACCTTCCCAGAACTTTTACGAATATTTCAAGACCAAAATAAGCCAAATCGGTTCAGCCGTTCATACGTGATGCCGTGACAACGCGAAACGGGTTTCATTTTTATATATATAGGTATATAAGGAACTTTAAACATATACTGTAGGAGCTAGAACATAGATCAAAACAAATTTTACTAAAAGATATGAGACTATTTAGATTCAATTTATTAACGGTCATTCTCTTCATCCTATCTTTCTTTAATAAGAGGTTTAAATAGCTAGAATTACTGTGTCGGTACAATTCTACGCTTCAATAAACAAAGGTATGTATATTTATTTTATCTAGCTATCTATAAATATATGCACTATATCTATATCTCTCTATCATTGTTAACTGGAACATGAACACAAAATGCATTGAAATGAAATGAAAGTAATTTATTAAATCCTTTAAAATGTTCAACATCATTACAACATCGTCATCATATTCAGTCATTTTTTTTCTACACCCGGTTTGGAAAGCAGTTTTCATTATAAGAACGGATAAAAAACTCTAGCGTTGCGCTTTTCAAAACCAATTTACATTATATTGATTATTACAAAAGTTACAATTGGTTTAAATCAGACAAGTTCATTAAATATTTTTTATAACATTGAAATATGTAATGCAATATTTTGTTACAGATAGATGGATTATAGAGAACGGTTATAAGACTATCATAAGACTTACTTAAATAGCTCAGTAGACAACTATACATATTTTTTTTAGATCTCAGACTTCAGCAAGTTGGGTATTATACATCAAACTTTTAACTCTTTCTTTCTCCTTGGTCGCCAAGTTAACGTCTTACATCGAACTTAGATTGAACCTATGAAAGTTTACAAAGAGTCTTGTGAACCATACGACTAACCTATTGACATTCTAATATATTAACAAAGTTATTTTGTGGGCACAGAATTATATTTTTCATAGATTAGTAGCACTTTATTAGGCTAGAAGTTGATAAATTTATATCACAGTTCCTAACGGGACATGGCAACTTTAAAAAAAAAACTATTCATTTTTAAATCGGTTGAATTGCCTGCGTGTCAATGCTCTGTGACCTGACTGTGCGTACGACCAGATTGCACTTCATATACTTTGGGAGTGTGATGGAAATCTAGGAGAAATTTCCGTGCTTTCCGGCGCTTTTGCCATACCTATTATTGGACCCAAATTAAGCAGCTCAAACTATAGGACCCATGTAATTGTTTATCCCGTGGTGCTTAATACATCTGGCTTCTCCAGTTGAATATCTTTATATCATAAGATAAATTATACCTCTCAACTCAATATTTTTTGTCATCCGCTTTGCTGCGGAGGGAAGTGTACAACTATTTGTTTCCAACTTCTCCTTTTGTTTTACTTTCTGATTAATTTCAATGCGGGTTAAAGACAAGCTAGTGTCCCTGAGAGACTCGCCGAGCTCCGGAGCTCGGAGTCAAATCTTTGTGTGCCACTGTTGATCCTGGTTGACAGGTGTTGCAGTGGTGGGTGTGAGGGCGGGAAAAGATTAGTAGCACTTATAAAAGAAAAATGACGGCTTGGCTGAAACTGGATATATACAAGCTGATCGTGGGCTATGTTACTAGGTATCAATATCCTACCAACTCTAATTTTGAATTCATATCGGTTTTTTAAATTGAAATCAACAATTGGCGAGACGAGTATGTCATTCACGTGATGGTAAGCGATACGACCGCTCATGGATAGCAGCAAAACCATTAAATTAATAACACCCAACACTCACATACATAGTCTTGACCCCATACTAAGATCGACCCTTGTGTCGTTGGTATCAGGAACTACGAGAGACTTTTCAGTCTCACAAACACCCAGACCGAGAAAAAATATTTTTGGGCCGTATAAACATTTCTCTCGGTGCGGGGATCGAACTCGTGATCTCTCGTCTCACAGGTGCCGTCTAGTCAACCGCGCCATGGCGGCTGTCAAAATATAAATATATGCTTGGCATTTCACTGCTTCGCCACAGAGAGACCTACCACAAGTAAATTCTATCACTTTGCTAAACCCACAACAATACATTACTGTCTAAAACAATATGTGACCTACAAACCTATAGGTATATTCAGATTCAATAAAGACTCCATGCCCAAATTCCACAAATGTAATTAAACACAACGCCAGCTAGCCGTGTTCGGAAAATAAAGCGATTTATAAGAAATATCTGGAAAACAATTAAATAATTATATTAGACTGTATTTATTGTACTTAGGTATTGGACAGAATTGCTCATGACAACATATCATTTATTGATATTGCTTAACACGGAGTTCTGACACTAACCGTGTTTTTAGATTTCTTATTATTGATGCAATAAGGTGTTGTGTTGCTTATTATTCTAACCCGTCACCACATATGAACACGGAGCCAAAGTGACATGTTTCTAAACAAACTTCTATATAAAAGTGTTGGCCTATATTCTCCTGGAATTTTCCTTCGACGCAAGCAAAGGGGGCTGAAGATATTAAAAGCAGATTAGGAAAGTTTTTATTATTCCGGGTTTGTATTTGTTGTTGACTTATAAACTTATAACCTTCGGATGGTAGGTATTTATTTTATCTAGGTTATACCACGTCCATGAACATATGAAATCTTACATAATAGTTTACTGATTGTCGTCGGAATCGTGGGATTCAGAAAAATATATTAACTTCCCACAGCTATCGCTGCTTTTAGTTTTAAACTTATCAGATATAATTATTTTATTTTTTCACTTCTACTTCTTTTTTGTAAACCTTATCGACTGAATATCCTCGGTTGACGTAGTATTTCCATTTAACCCAACGCTACAGATTTGGATCGCGCTGCGGGGTATACACTCATGACTGCGTACCATTGACATTTATTGATAAAACGATTTCATTCAAGTTTCAAGAGCAACAGTGGCAATACGGTTACAACGCCAAGGTCTCGGGTTTGAAAACTGGGTTGAGCTAGTAATATTGGATTTTTATATTCATTATCAGCCCGAAGTCAGGAACTTGTGCCCGATATGGCGATAGACTCGTCCCCTCTAACATCGTGAGGCAGAACAACAGACGAAACTTGGTTATCCTGGTTGTTACCAAGAGAACCTCTCCTATGCTTTCTGGGAAAATGGGGTGTATTTATGTATGTATATGTATTTATTTGAACGTCATAGCTTACGTCAATTTATATTGTGCTCACCTCAGAAAACGAGAATTTATGTATTTATAACATACCTCATCCAAAACACAAGACATTTCAAATTTGCAGTTCATAAACCAGAAATAGCGAGAAAGAGCGTAAATAGAACAATGTTCAGCTGAAATATAGCATTTGCTTTGCCATCGAGCTGTGTAGTGTGTATTCAACAAAGATTTACTTGTTCTGTCTAAAGTAAAAGCTCGTGTCAGATATTTAGCGCGGGCGGATAGTGAATACTGTTTCTGTTGTTTGCATCATTTGCTCACAACACTGCTCTGTTATAATTCATCTATTATCACTCCTAGCTATAAATAACTTGTATATATCTAAGTATTAAATGGAATAATTTCGTAGTCCACAATAATGGATAGTTCAACGATTACAATAGGTTTCTGCATTTCAATTTGAAATATTAGTTATATGTATATAAATTATATGTAAATTCGCGTAAAGTATTTTTTTTTAATAAAAAAAATACTTTACGCGAATTTATCCATGTACCACCCATCTGGTACCATGAAAATGCACAGTATATTAAACGTATTGTCATTTATAATATTAATACGTAAAAGAGCTTTTCACAAAGGCAAGTCATATTCGACGCCAGGTGCGCTCATTGTTTATCATCTCTCATCCATAAACATATTATTGTGTGGTGAATAAAAGAACTCTTTCTTACCTTGAAAGCGTTTCTGAATTTATTTGACATTATGTTGTACAGGAACGGATTGATTGCAGTCGACAAATAATACAGCACGCCAGACAAAAACGTCAGCACGATGTAAGCCTGCGAAGAAAATATTTCATTTAAGATTATTGCTAACTAAATTAAGGTAGTAAAGAATTGTATATGGAGAGTCGGAATCAACCAATTTCGAACTTTTAGTTACGCCCTTTAATATGAAACGCGTGCTCTGGCAAATGCCCAAGTGTACTAACTTTTAATCGAGGATCAGTTTGCCAGCTGAAATAAATGACGTTACCGGTTATTCCACCGTATAATTTTTATTCATGTCTATTAAATATTTAGCCAGAAATAAATTCCAAGCTAATTTCAAATTCACTAAAACGGTGAAGGAAAACATCGTGAGGAAACCTGCATACCATAGCGATTTATAAAAAATTCTATGGTATGTAAGTCCGCCAACCCGCACTAGGCCAGCGTGGTGGACTATATGGCCTAACCACTCTCAATCGCACTGTCGATTGTGGAGGAGGCCCGTGCCCTGCAGTGGGACGTATATGGGCTGATACAAATAATTTAAAATATTTTTCCGTTAGTTTGGTTTTAATATGAATTAAAAATAATATATTGTTAGAATTAGCCAGCTGAAGAAAATGAGATGAAGAAATAAGTATATTTACCACCACCAATTAAATGTTTTGCTTACCAGATAGAATGTGTCGGAGGGGTGTTCCAGACTTTTTCCGTATATTGCGAGAAGCCTCTGTACGTGAAACGGAGCCCAACATATGAAAAATGACAACGCCACGGCAACTAAACGGAGAAAACAGTAGTTATCATTCCAATAGATATTAACATTAAAAAAGATATTTCGTATATTTAATTAATGCGCGCCTGAAGACACAACATGTGGTTTCATTCATAATACAATATTGACATTAAGTATCTTAAAATTAACTATTCAACTGTCTACTCGTTAAGACGAAAATGTGTTTTTTGTCAATATACAAGGCTATTTTACAAAGCCTGCACATTTCTTTTATTCTGCACATTTCATGAGTGCTTAAGAGAATACTGATTAACCCATTGTGAAAAATATACAAATTTAAACATAATAAGTAATTATTTTTATTTTAAAATAACCTAATCAATGAAAATAATATACTCTACTACAAGCTCGGTCTCCGGTAATGTTTATACACAGAGGCGCGCGTATGTGAGTGTGTGTAGTTTATGAATGGGTTTAATATGGTTGTGCGCATTATGTATCGGTCTTATTTATAGTAACTATATAAACCCTTTTTATTTATTGAATAGTTTTTTCTTCTTTGCTCAAATTGAATGCAAATGCCGTTCGCAAGAGACAAAAAATCTATAACTAAAAATGGGGTTATAAACATAATATGAATAAGGCCATATTTTTTTTCTTTTGTGAGCATGGTAAATGCACGATAGCCTATTAGTTAAGGACCAGACGCAGCTGACAACATATCATCATGTCATATTATCGCACGTCGTTGACTTTTCGGAGTCATTTGTGTATTAATAGTAAATCACCACGCACTACAAAATCGAAGGAAAAAATTGCGAGTAAACCTGCATACTATTGCAAATTGTATAATTGTCTATGTTAGGCAAAGTTCGCCAACACACACTAGACCAACATGGTGGGCTATATGGCATAACCACTCTCAATCGTACTCTCGATTATAGAGGAGGCCCGTGCCCTGCAGTGAGACGTATATGGGCTGATACAGTACAATACACAAGTTAGTAACATTACATAATTATTAAAAAAAAAAAAAACATTATACTAATGGACTATATCTGTGATTTTGCACCTCCTATTAAAGTTTGAATACTCTAATTAAAATAACCCTATATAAAATGTAAAGCAATAAATATCTAGACCAAAAGCCGTTCACGTTTTCCAAAGTAAACTAAACGTTCATTGATTAGTTTTAAATATTTGAATTCGACATCCAATTTAGCTTCAACGTTGTTAATATAAAATCCGCCTCCAGCCTTCCAGCTTACAGCTTACTAACTTTTTATTTGTGTTTATTTTCACGAAACCTACAAACAAATAATTATTCTCAGTACAATCTAGAATATGTTTACATTTGATGTGTATTTAAGATACTACAATAGCGTATTTTTAGGTAACAAGGTATATACCTGTGACTGAAATGTTAACCTAATATTTAAAGTACGAAAGAAATTTAAATTTTAAAACCGTCTGGTAGTTGCTTTCGCAATATTAAGTGGCGCAAATAGCAATTAAATTTGGACACTAATGTACATCCTATCTTATCACATCCTATCTTCGAATGCGCCGGCAGTTGGTGCGCATCAATGACTCTTCGTCGGATTGGTGTGACCTAGAATCTGGTGTGCCTCAAGGCGGTATTCTTTCTCCTCTTCTATTTTCAATTTTTATTAATCTCGTAACCCAGAATCTTCAATGTTCGTATCACCTCTACGCCGATGACTTACAGCTTTATGCTCAATCTGGTGTGGACTGCTTGTATACAGTCATTGCCAAAGTTAATAGGGATCTGGGGTATATTAAAAACTGGTCGGATGATTTCGGCATATCCGTAAACCCGCTCAAATGTCAGACTATCTTGGTTGGTAGCCAACGTATGATGAACAGAGTCGATTTATCAACTATACCACCGGTTACCTATGATGGGTCACCTATTGCATGGTGCTCTGTCGTGAAGGATCTTGGGCTGCTAGTAGACTCTACACTAAGCTGGCGACCCCAAGTTATTTCTATAAGTCAGAGAGTCACTAGTGTTCTCCGAATGCTTTATCGTTTGAAGAACTTTCTCCCAGTGAAGACCAAAGTAATGCTTGTTCAAACCTTAATCTTCCCTATAATTGACTATGGTGATGTATGCTACTACGACCTGAATGCAGATCTTCTCAACAAACTCGACCGCCTTCTCAATAACTGCATTCGATTTATTTACAATCGTCGCAAATACGGTCATGTATCTTCTTATCGTTCCCAACTTCAGTGGTTACCCATTCGTCAACGCCGCAGCCTGCGTGCTCTCACTACGCTCTTTTCTATATTAACATCTCCTACTGCACCATCTTACCTAACACATCACTTTCAATACCTAGGGTCTAACCACGATAGAAATCTCCGCTCGTCTCATAGTCTCCTTCTTCAATGTCCAACCCACAGTTCTGATTTTATACACTCTTCCTTCACGGTGCAATCCATTCTTTTATGGAATTCCCTCCCACTCGAAGTTAGAGCGACCACTAACCGTTATGTGTTTAAGGTTCGGGAACTGTTTCTTCAAAGAAAAGTCGCTAAATTTACAGATTAAGTAAGTTGTATATATGTTGTATGTATGTATGTGTATATATTTATATATATGTAGATATATATTATGTTGTATGTATAATGTATGTATGTTCATTTTAATCTTAGTACAGTGTACACTTATTTAAATATTTTCCCATTTTTTTTTTCTCCCCTATCTAAATGTAAATAAAACCTGCTGTACTCCATTTCTGCTTCACCCAAAGGTAGACTGTTAGAGAATGCCCCTGGCATTAAGTCCGCCTGTATACTGTTTGGTATATAAAGTTAATAAAATAAATAATTTACTTTGTCAAGATGGAATTTCGTACTTTAGTTATAATATTTATATATTATAACACAGTAAGGTTAGAGGAAAAATCTTCCAAAAAATATGGTAATAACCACGTAATAACATATTTGGCGCACAAAAGCATCGTGCAGATATTAAATTCTCATGTATTCAAATTGTAATGGTACTTGATGTAAATAATTGTATCTTAATTTAAAGTGAAAGTTAAGGAATAATATCATACATACATGAACCGTTACATTAGGCACTAAAATTAAATAGTTATGATAAGTCTACTATAACATTATGCAATTGTACAAAACAGTCATGATTGTCGATATTTAATGAGGTAAAACTTTGAATATAAAAAATATGAAAAAAAGAAAGTCTATCTAAATGTGCACCGTAATTATTATCAATACTGGCTGAAGCACTTACCTAGCATTCGGATGACTCTTCGCTGCGACGCGCCGTTTCTGTACTGAGTCGGGCCAGAAGGTCTTTCATTGCTGTCCACGGACAATTTTTTCACTGGATGCAAAATATGAGATGTGCGCAACTTTATTCCAATTAACGCGTATAATATCGATATCACTGACATTGGCACGACGAAAAACACGAAGCTCGATATGACAAACACTTGATGAACCCCCGGTCCCTTCACAGTGCACTCAATTACAGTCTGTCCATTGTCAACATACGACACTAAGCCGAACTGCATCGCTTGTGGCACAGCCGTACACAACGCGAACAACCATATAGCGATAATAAATCGCACGGCTCGAGACAGCTTCGACATTGTATGCGACATGAAAGGCCTACAAATCGCGATGTATCGTTCTACAGTAAAAGCTGTAATTGTCAGCACCGTTGCGTTTGCTGAGGTCTCTGATGCTAGTCCTAACGTGATACATTCCGCTTCGCCAAGAGGATAGGTGAAGGGATTCCAAAGCCGGTGGAGTTCAAGTGGAAGCCCGCACAGTAAGAGTATAAGATCTGATACAGCGAGACTGAAGAGGTAGAAATTAGTAGCTGTGTGCATGGAACGATTCCGGGCTATGACTATACATGTGCTGGTGTTTCCTAGGATTCCAGCTATAAATATTACTGCGTACGTGATACTGAGGGGTACGAGTAGGTTTAACGTGTACGGCTCCGAGTAGGCAGCAGACTGACTACTGACAGTTATATTAGTTACGTTGACCAAGAATGTGTCACCGGATTCTGCTTCCATGTCTTATGGTTTCTATGGAGTCGTCATCTGCGGGCAAAATAAACAAAATTTATGGTTACCGCAATAAATAATAGATATAAATGTATATATATACAATCCTTATTAAATGAATTGCAAACGAATTAAGCTTCTTTTACTGCCTCGGTGGAGTAGTTGTACTAGGGTACGATTACAAAGCTGAGGATCCCGAGTTGGGCAAAGTGATAGTGGATTTTTTTATTTATATCAGCCCAGAGTCAGGAATTTGTGCCCGATATGGCGATAGGCTCGCCACCTATCACATCGTGGGATGGAACATACAAGGCAATATGTGGGTGTACTGGCACCTCTGCCTACCCCTTCTGGAAAAAAGGTGTAAAGTTTATGTATATAGTTTAGGGTCGGTTTACCAGTTATGGTAATGGTAGTGTGTTGGGTAGTAGGCGTAAGCAGGTGGTATACGCAAGCGCAACAAAACACCAAAACTATAATTAAAGTTTTAATGCACTAAGCACAATGTCATAGTTTACACACAGAGAACAGTCTGAAATATAAACTAACACACAGAAGGGAACAAACACCAAGAGTAGAACAGAAAAGAAATTTAGTCCAAGAATACAGTTTATAGAAAGCACAGCACAAGATAGTCAGTATAAGGCACAAGCCGAAAGCAGAAAAACAGTACAGTGAAATAGTCCATAAGAAAAGCACTAGGTACACGCATACAGTATAATAGGGTAGGCTCGCGACAAACTATACGTCATCAGTGCGCGGTACGATCGTCCGGTCGGAACTAACTAGAGGTCCGGTGCGTGGAACATGCGCAGGCGCAGCTGGGGGGGTCCGCTACCGCGCCGCCCGCAACTACTACGTCACCTTTTGTCTTGAGGCGGCCGGCCGGCCTACGGTCCCGGCTCCATTACACTATTCTAGCGCTCATCCGTCATTCAATTGAATAATTTAGAATGACGTGTTGATATTATATTATTTATTTATTGTGATGTGGTATTTAAGTATATATATTTTCGAATGTTTGAGTATGTGTGTTTTTTATAGGTACATATGTGTGTGTGAGTGTATATGTAATATATAAGTTTGTGTGTATATATGTATGTGCGTATGTATGGGCGTATATATAAGTAGCCCACATGTATGTATGTTAAGCTTCTTTTCAGTTAAAATTTCTATTATATTTCTATTCAGGTTTCTTTTTCAATGGTATAATCCTTTTCGTAGTAAATTAGGGCTTAGAAGCTATTCAGTACCTTCATGTCGGTATTAATGTTACAAAACTGATATAGATACTGATACTGATATTTAATGTTAAAAGAGGTTATATTAGAAAATAATAATCACATGCCGCCAAACAGTAGTGTAAATGCTCTGTTGTGGTCCGATTTGAAGTAAATGGTAGCCAGAGTAACTATTGAGAGTTGACATCTTATATCTCAGGATGACGACCGCAGTGGAGTACCAGGCTTTGTAATTCATGGTGTTGTTTTGTTTTGCTACAGTCGATGAGCGGTCGTAGCGTTCCGTTCTCGTCTGATTTCATATATTAAGTAGGTACAAAGACTGCCTTCATCATCATCAACCCACGAAAATTCGTATTTACGTTAAAATTGAGACTGTCCCGCCCTCACACCCGCCACTGCAACTCCTGTAAGCCAGGATCAACAGTGGCACGCAAAGTAATGACACCGAGCATTGAAGCTCGGCGAGTCTCCGGGAATGTCTTACTTGTCTTTAACCCGCACCCCACGAAATTAATCAGAAAGTTAAATTAATAGGAGGAGTTGGAAATAAATAATGTCCACTTCCCTCCGTACAAAGCGGGTGACAAAACATTGAACTAAAGAGGTAAATAGCCTCACAAAAAGACTTTTACAGCCGGAGAAGCCAGCTGTAAAGCACCACGGAATTCATTATTATATTTAAATGGGACCTATTGTGTGAGCTGTTATACTTGATTCCAGTAATAGGTTTGGCAAAAACGCCGGAAAGCACGGAAATTCGTCCCAGTCTCTAGGTCCATGCAGTTAGTATACGACTCCAAATGATATCTGCATAATATCGTACTTACGTTACTGTGACAAAAAAATTCAACCCGTATTACTTTCCTTAGAAGTAAAACATGACAACAAAAAATAAATTAAATTAATCTCCAAGTCCCCGACTATTCTTGTGCCAAATTTCATTACGATTGGTTCAATACGTTCTGTTATAAAGGTCTGAAAAAGTAATACATAAATTTGCTTTCAGAAGAAACTACTAAACTATTACTACAGACACACCTCTGGCTTTTTGAGGTCATGTGTGTACTGATATTCGGAAGTGAACTACTATGCACTTTAATGGTGAAGGATAACTTCGTGAGGAAAACTGGATACCACACAGATCTTTAAATAAGATTTTTAGTTACGATGGGAGCATTTTAATCTTCGATAAAAGATAAAACAGGATATTAAACGTTACAAAGTGAAGATTGATAATAATAACATTTTCTTGGCTCTTTTTTATTCTTGAAGGTTAATGGTTGCACAAATTGAGACTTTAATGGGACATCAATTGATAGATCATTATATAATTGAATATGTTTTTTTGTACCTGATAAATTTTCTCAATCATTATATTTGCCGTCTACAGGTAAATTAATTAATAATGTTTGCTCCCAAACTCGTATCACCGTGATGGCTTAGAGAATTTAGTGATCAAATCATTCCTTGTATTATGAAAAAGATGTTATTCGAGACACTAAAATCTAATCCAGTGATTCCTAAAGTGGTCCAGGTGACCCCCCGGGGTCCACGGGAGACTTGCTAGGGGTCTAAGTAGGCGTGAACAAAAAATGGGGGTCCATAAGATGTTAATGGGGGTCCACGAAAATGTATCTGCTTTTGATAGTAAAGAGCAAAAATGTAAGCATAGTTTTTATAAGGGCCAACCTACATTGTTTTGAGTACCTAACTAAGCAGATAATATTTTAATAAGGCAAGCGACTGTTACTTGTCCAAACTTGCGTATTCGATATTACGTACAATTTCATGTACAGACTTGCAAAGCGCTATCCTGCTTGTTCAGACATGAACTTGATCACCACTATAAATACTTGATGCCAAAGGCAAACCCATTCATTTGTTTCCGGAATTTCGAAAAAAAGGTGTGAGAAAATTTATTTCAGTGTTTGCTAATGCCAGAGAAAAATAAGTACCTACCTATTTTTGTTATAGTACTTCAGTATTTTGTTTACGTGTACTAGTCGGTTGATCACAACTGCTTGTATAGATAGGTAACTTAATAACTTACAGATATTTTAATTGTTCTCTTTCGATTTGAAGACAAACACAGCACGTTTTATTCAATTGTTTTGAAGCACTGCCTCTCTAAAAAGGCCGAATAAGCAATACATATTGCAGAGCAATTATTTTTGTAATTTTTCTTGCAAATAACTACTAATTTTATAAAACAGTAATTTCACAATCATTTTAAATTGATTTTGAAGTAACTATTTTATCAAACTCTTATCAAACTATTCCTTTTCGGAAAGAGCGAGCGGTGCGCGGGCGACGGGAAAAGGGCGGGGCTTGAGCTTCGATGCCAATTTGTCACGTTTTAACAATGAATCCCCAGACAAAAAATACGCAAATACACGGAGCGCGTGAACTCATTGATTTGATGAAATGTGAGTTATCGTTTTTATGGACAATTTTGGGATTTCCACTTTAATTTTTCCTACACAAATATGATCAGTATTCGATACTGAGTATACCAATTTTTATTTGTACTATTAAAAATTAGTGGTAAATTATAAAATAAATAATAATAATAAAAATATTTATTTAACACATACAAAATACACTATATAACCTTATGAGATACCTATGTACATGACACTAGCATTCATATTACAATTTACATGTTTCCACATAAACAGGACATTTAGATTGTCACTATATCATTGAACAATTAAAAGCAACAAATACTTATATTTGCAATTAGCTGCATAGTACACTACGCGGCTGATACACATTGCTACATCATAAGATTTACACTAACGTCTAAACTAGGCCTAGCCTGTGTTTTAGACGTTAGTTTCTTCCAAAGACACAATTTAAACAACTATTGTGCGCGTTAAAAGTGTCCAAGCAGATCACACATTTCACTATCGTCTACCGTCGTCTTTAATATATAACAGTATAACATAAGGCACACCACTGAAACTGCGAACATAAGCAATTTTAGTTTCGAAACTATTTGTTCCTTCTTCTCATCGTTTTGGGAACACAGTATGCCCATTCATTTAACAACATTCAATTTACAATGCAAAACAAAAGTAAAAATATAAGTGTACACAAAAGTAAATCCTTCATCAAGCAGATTACCTCGAATTATATCGATATACTAGTATTGTATTGTATTGTATCAGCCCATATACGTCCCACTGCAGGGCACGGGCCTACTCTACAATCGAAAGTACGATTGAGAGTGGTAATAGACTTAAATTAAACGTTATAACAGATCTTTTCATATGTAATTTAAAAAATAATAATAGCAAATCTAAGTAAAGAAAGGTGTGTGAATACATTTTGCACTAGTGTCGCACACGGCACTCGAGCAAACTGAAACAAACGTAAAGAAACTGACTCCTAAGAAATAACGGAGATAAACCGAAATATAAAATTAATTAAATTAGATTTAAAGATTTTAAGCACTTTAAGATAATACATTTCCAAGGGGCTACTTTTTATACTTAAACAATACTTACAACTTTAATTTAACGAACAACTTTAAAAAGGTTTTCTATTTCATCGTATAATTTTGTCTTCAACCATGCGATCACGCGTTCTTTACAATTATACTATACAATTAGGTACTTTAAAATTGATACCGTTTCGTGAAAACGTCGGTATTTGTCTTAACGGTTTATTAGTTGGTCCCTTTACAAGCCGTAATTCTATTTCCGCGTGCTGACAAAGGCTGCGGTGTGATACCTATATTCAGAAAAAAACTTGGTTACTAAAACTTTTTTTTACAGCTAAGGTAACTGACACGAAAAATGGCTACAGCAAAGAAAAAATGTCGACAAAATAGTGTCGATTATTTGAAATATGGTTTTGTTCCATCAGAGGCAAACAATTGCCCATGTGCCTATTATGCAACAAAGTTTTGAGCAATGACTCTATGAAACCATCAAAGCTCGAAGATCATCTAAAAACGTGTCAAACTGATAAAATAGGTAAAGATTTAAAATATTTTCAAAATTTAAGGAAAAATATGAAAAGAGACCCACCATGCACAGTATGTTCGCTTCAATATCTCAAAGTTACGATGATGGCTTGCGGGCATCTTACAATATCTCATTATTTATAGCAAAATCTGGAAAACCGCACACTATCGGAGAACAATTAATTTTACCCGCTGTTGAAGAGGTTTTAAAAACTGTTTTGCACAAATCTCCATTTGCCGTACTAAAAAGACTTCCATTAAGTTACAATACTGTACAAAGACGCATTGATGAAATGAGCTCTGATATCAAAAGTTTTTTGTGCAATCATCTGCAAAAAACACATTTTTCTATACAACTGGACGAGTCAACGTAACCCGGTAATTAAGCATTATTATTGGCATATATCCGATTTATTATGGAGGAATTGCTATTTGCCAGAACTTTGGAGACTGGCACTAAAGGCGAATCAATATTTAATGTCCTGAGTAATTTTTTTACGGAAAAATCGATTCCATTTACAAACATTATTTCAGTGGCAACAGACGGAGCTCCTGCAATGGTCGGGCGATATCGTAGGTTTATTAGTCATCTCAAAAGAATTATACCAGGACTTACAGCTATTCATTGCGTAATCCACCGACAACATCTTGTGGCAAAACATTTAAGTGACAGGTTGTACCAATCTCTTCATTTTGTAGTAAAAGCTGTAACAAAATCAGAAGCAATGCATTGAATACGCGTTTATTTGCTCAATTGTGCGACGAAAATGATGAAGACTTCCAACGACTGCTCTTACATACTGAAGTACGCTGGTTGTCGAAAGGTTGTGCATGCTTAACAAGATTTTACTCTGTTTTAGATTCCGTATTAGAGTTCCTAGAAAGTAGAGATCCAGATTTAAAAGAAAACTTGATCAAATTCAAAGCAGACATTGCGTATTTGACAGATTTGTTTAAAAAATTTAATGATATTAACTTGCAGTTACAAGAGGACAGCCTGAATTTAATAAAAACAAAGGGGATAATTTCGGCTTTTCTTGGAAAATTGAAATTTATGAAGCAAAACATTAGTCGGCGCGAATTCTCTCAATTTCCAATCTTGTCGCAGGTAGAATGTATTGATGAGGATATCCATACCCACAGTCAACATTTAAGTGCCCTGCATGATGACTTCAAAACCAGGTTTGAAGATATGCTGACGATGGATATACCACCATGGACCATAAATCCATTTGATGAAACGAAAGTGGCCAATGTTGTATTACAAGAGGAGCTGCTCGAGCTAAGCACCAATGAGGAGCTGAAGGTGAAATTTAGAAAAGGCTACCAAACATTTTGGCTGCAAGCAGAAATACCCGAAAAACTGTGGGAAATCGCAAGGAAATTTTTAATAGCTTTTCCGTCGTCATACCTTGTCGAAAGGAGTTTTAATGCCGTTACAAACCTCTTAACAAAAAAAGGAGCAAATTAAACATCACAGAGCGGGGGATTTGCGGTTATTGCTCACAAAAATAAAGCCAAACATTGATCGTTTGTTGACACTTCATCAAATACATCCTGCCCATTAATTAAAATTATGACCTGAACCTATATTACCTTATTATTTTTTTCTTGTAATTCTATTCTTTTAATAAATAAAGTGTTATAAAATGTACCATTTTTGGTTTTTATTTTACCTATCGGAATATTGGGACAGAACTCAGAAGCAAAACAATTTTTATTTTTTTGCAACTTTAAGAAACGAGTAAAATTTTGAAAGTGGTCCACGAGAAAAATAAGTTTGGGAACTACTGATCTAATCGAATCATTTATTTGTCATTACAAGAGAAACACAATTTCTACCGACGGGACTATAAAGGTACGTTTAGCTACGACATATATTCCGACATGAATGTCCGACAATGAAGTCTATAGGTACTGTTTACACTTGTGTGGATTATTTGTGTCTGTGCAGTGTCTATGTCTAAATGTACTGAAAATGTTTCCGAGGTGTTCACACCCAAAATAGTTATTGAAGCTCAGTCAGCATTTTTATCACTACCACACTTTTTTTCTTATTTCATTATTGTATTGTGACTTTAGAATAAGAAGAATAATTTATTTGTGTAACATAGGTAGGTACATTGATGATCTTAAATAAATATTATGAGCTCTATGTTTTGCCATAAAGGCGTACAAATATTAATATTTAAAATTTTACAGCTACGAAATACATTGATAATAGTTAATTATTATTAATTTAAGATAATTTACATTGACATTAATTTAAAATACAATTACACAAAATAAAGAAAAATAAAAACACTTATTCTAACATATCATTTAGGAACTGTTCAATACTGTAATAACACTTATCAATTAACATTTTAAACAGCGTTTTTTTAAATTTAGTTAAAGTCATATTCTTCAGATCGTCAGGTATTTTATTATAAATTTTTGGAGCCATACCAAAGAAACTCTTACTCATCAAAGCTGTTTTGCATTTTACGTGACATAGTTGATTTTTTTGTTTAGTGCGTATTGGATTTTTTTTAACTTCAGAGACTTTAACAAATAGGTTAGGATTGCTCTTCACAAATAATGCTGTTTCTAATATTATGTATAAACTTGGTAAAGGTAGTACCTTAAGAGACTTGAAGTATGGGATACAGCTATCTGTTGTTTTTAGATTGCATATTGATCTTATACATCGCTTTTGTAATTTAAATATAAGCTTCCTATGAGTTGATAGTCCCCAGAAAATAATACCGTACCTTAGCACTGAGGCAACTAGCCCATGATATGCCGTTAAAAGTGTATCAATATTAACTTTCCTTGACAACTGAAACAGTAAATAGGCGGCTTTGCTCAATCGTTTACATAACTCTTCAATATGGGTCTTCCAAGTGAGTTTATTGTCCAGCATAATACCTAAAAACTTAGTACTACTGACTTCCTCTATATCATAGTTTTGAAATTTAACACTGACTGATGTGTTTGGAAGGCGTTGGGAGAAGTGCATAACTTTAGTTTTATTTAGATTTATGACTAGGTTATTATTTTTAAGCCACAGTATAGTATCAGACAGAGCGGAATTAATATCTGACTGATAATTTGTATGGTCTGTACATTTCACAATAATTGTGCTATCATCAGCGAAGAGGACCATTTTATGTCTTATATATGCAGGAAGATCATTAATATATATAAGAAACATTAGTGGACCCAATATGCTACCCTGAGGGACACCAAATTTAATGTTTCTAGGTTCAGATGTGTATATTATTTCTAGTTTACTTTTAGGACATATTCTAGAGATTTCTGTACACTGACATCTGTTGCTTAAATACGATTCTAGTAGTTTATGGATGTTTCCTCTTATTCCATACTTGTAGAGTTTTTGTAGCAATATTTTATGATCGACATAGTCAAATGCCTTTGTCATGTCTGTGTAAATAGCACACACTAGGTTTTTGTTATCAACAGATGTCATTATGTTTGATAATAAGTCGTATAGTGCCATGTCAGTAGACTTATTTTTTCTAAATCCCTTTTGCTCAATACAGAACAATTTGTGTTTTTCTAAATATGAATACAAGGATTGATAAATTACTTTTTCTATGATTTTTGAAAATATAGGAATTTTGGCAATTGGTCTATAATTTTTTATATCTGTTTTGTCATTATGCTTAAATAATGGTTTAACAAGTACCTTCTTTAGTCTCTCTGGGAATATTCCATCTGTTATACATAAATTAATAATATGCACCAGTGGTGGTGCTATAGTTTCCTTTACATGCTTAATAACTTTAGTAAGTACGCCGTCGTAGCCAATAGTGTTAGTGTTTTTAAGATTATTAATAATTTTTTCTATGTCCTGCTTCGTGACTGGAAGCATAAATAATGAATTTTTGTCATATTTTGAATTATATTTTTATTATTATTCAATTTTAAATCATTATTGATATTATTTTCTATTATGTCAATAAAATAATTATTAAATTCATTTGCAATGTCTCTAGGATCAGTAAAAGATGAATTGTTATGCGTTATACACATTATTGGGTCTTGTAGTGCACATGACTTTGATTTATTAATGATTTGCCATGCAGCTTTTGATTTGCTTATGGAAGTTTTAATAAATGATTATTTTGGGCTTTCTGGGTTAATTTAACGACTTTTTTATAGACTGTAGTATACGTTTTAAAAATAAGTTTGTTTTTTTGAGTAGGTTTAAACCTATACGCCCATAATAGTTGCCTTTGTTTTCTACTACATCTTTTTATTCCACGTGATATCCATTTAGTCTTATTATTACATTTAATAGTTATGATTATTTCGGGAAAGCATAATTTATACAATAACAGAAAATTGTCATGGAAAATATCAAAGGCTTCGTTTGCATTTTTGGCATTGAATACTTGTGAGAAAGATAAATGTTTCAGATGATTTTCAAATTTTTTTAAGTTATCTTTGGAAGTATGCGTTCTTTTAGTTTTCCAAAATTGAAGCTTACTAGTTTTATTAGTGGGTACTCTAAGCAGTTGAGATGTATGGTCCGAAATAACTAAATCGATTATTTCAGCCTTGCATTCTTTTTGATAATTATATGCGAAATTATCAATGCATGTTTTACTCTTCAATCTAGTAGGTTTATGAAGAGCCAGCTTTAGATTATACTGTAAGAGGAAGTTTTTAAATTCCAATGCAATATTATTTCTTTTAAGTATATCAATATTAAAATCTCCGCATAAGATTAAATTTTTATTAGCTAATAAGGTGACCTTTTTCAATATATTATCTAATTTTTCATAAAACAAATTATAATTATTCTTTGGTATTCTGTATATGCAAATGATGATAATTTTAAGTGGTATTAGTTCTATTCCGCAGTATTTAAGTTATGAATTCTTCTGCTTAATGCTTATTATATCGAGATAGTTTTAAACTCGTTTGCTAAACTTACCAGAGCAGCTTCCTTTTTTACTCCGTTTCATAATCATTGGATAAAACATTTCAAAGCTCTTTTAGCCCTTTTACAAAAATAATAAGGCTTTTTGTGGTCTCCTTGCTCCACGTTGATCTCATTTTATGCACTCAAACGCGGTGCAGTGTGTTGAAAATGTCAAACTTGATCGAAAAATTTTCAACTACACTAAGCACTTGGACACATCGTGTTTACATAGCGGCTGATGCGATACAATTATCGTGTCACAATTAATCTTGCAATTAGAGACACTCATGTTCATACAGAGATACTTGGATGTATACACTTAGTGTACCGTGTATAGTGCCATAGTCTAAACGTACCTAAACACAAATCTAGAACACCGAATACCGATACATAAAATGTGTATATGTACAAGTCATTATGATATTTAATGACTACATAAGTGAATTTTATCAAACATTTCATTGTTTTAAAGAGACATTTAAACAACTAAAATATTATGTATATTTAAGTACTGCCAAAACAAAGCAGAAAATACAATGCAGACGGCAAGTCCCGATCACTTATTATTTATCGCGCCAAATTGCTCAAAGTAATAAATAATTAAATTCTTTCGAAGTAGCAATAACCCAAAGTTTCGCGAAATAGAGCGCCTAATTACATCGGGGAATCTCGTCTTCGATTAAAAATACTGAACAGGGCTGTAATGTATAATTCATCTAAATTCTATTTGATGGAATAGATCTATTGGATGGAATTATTTGTAGTTCCATAAATAAATTTAAAAAATATCTATTAAACTCATTATTTGAGATATGTTTTTAGTTTACAAAAAACATTTATACTCGTAATCTAGTAATATTTACATGTCCAATAAAAAAAAAAGTAAAGACAAAACTGTTTCTAATATTTTTACAACAGCATGACAACATCTCATGTATAAAAAATATAAATAAAATTCTAATCGTCGCTATAAAAATATATTATGTTCTGAAATGTCTGTGAATTTTAAGGTAATTACTTAAAAAATCAAAGTCAAAGTAGTCTCTAATTCTATTTTTGTTGTAAAAACCTAATGACATGCACTGTTCCGTTTGATATAATAATGAATTGGGACCCTGAACTATGAACCCGATATCTTAATAGAATAATTGGCTAGCTACGCGAAATACAAATTATTCTATTAAACCTGTAACATACCCACTAAAACAGTAGAAAAAAATAAACTATGATTATATTATTCATATAATTAAACGTTTCCTACACGTTCATGAAACCAGCTAGCTATACGTATAATTGTTCCTGAAAGATTTAATCGCAAATAATAATATTGTGTAGCCATACTACTAAGAGACATAATAATGACTAGAGGAATTATAAGAGTAAACAAGATGTTATGGAAACAGCTATCTAGGAAAGTTTGGGACAAACATTCCGAATTACACATACTACTAATTACACGCTAGCAGGCTAACGTTTTTTTATTTATTTGTTATAAAATAATGATCCTCTGCCTACTTAAGCAGAACTGCCTTTGCATTCTGTAATAATTTTAAAATGCGTGCCATTTTAAAAATAACTTAAGTACTTTTTTTGGTAACTGAACTAAATTATGGCCTGCCGATTTTGATTTCTTGCATCCACTAAGTACGCTCATCAAAAATACATCGCACCACAGAGATTATGTTTGCGAAGAAAGCCAACTTATTTTTTGACGTTTTTTTTTTTTTGGGAAGACCGTGTCGGTTCTGTTGGTAGCGATCAGTTTTCTTGGTAATGAAAATAATATGTGTATTTTTTTTATTGCATAGTTTTAAGGTTATCGTGGATCATAGATGTGTTGCGGTAGTAAAATATTTTATTTTATTTTTTATTACCTACAATGATTTTGTAGTGAGTATAAATTATGTTTCAGATAATATAATGGGAAATAAAACAAAGTCATTTCTAAGCAAAAAAAGAAACAACATTTTGAAAAATTGACTGAACCAATACTAAGCGTGAAACTATAATTATGTTTGTTGCTTTTTAGGCCGTTGGAAAAAAAATAATTGTTTTTTTTTTGGATGCGCTTATACACCTATAAAAACGACACGATGAACATAGCTGTTACCCTAAAGAAAATTTTACCGAAACATGCATCAAATCAAAATTAAATCTATCGTGCATTTGTGCGCTTATTCAGTTGTTGTTATCACTCGGATTATAAGCCTGTTACTGTAAATATGTTTTAATTTGTAGGTCGATGACACTAAGGAGCACTAATTACTAAGAAAACAAAATGTGTGTGTTTGCATAGTTCACATACGGCAGAAGAGCAACTTAAGAGGACGGTAGACGCCGATGACCTTGCTCGAACGGGCGGCATCAAATCTCATGCACCGGCGCACGCTGGCTCACGACGTGCGAGCGAGCCCGCTGCTTTATACCTATTCATTCATTATTTCGCTGCACACAAAACGATATATTCGTAGTGTTATTTCACTCGATGTTCCCATCAAGTACAGTTAGGAGCGGTTGATCGTAGTGTATGATTAATTCACTTACAAACGTCACAGCTATCGTGGTAGAATTGCTCGAATGAAGACGCGGGTTCGGTCCCCGCACTTGTAGTTCAATTTTTGTGTTTACTTATTTCATCTATCTATACCAATATTACATTTTAGATTTTTAATATTTTTATTTTTGTTTTTCTTTTGTAATATTATAAAGAGGATAGATACATTTATATTTTTGGATTTTTATTTACAATGAAACTCAAAAATTACTGGACCAATTTAAAAAAATATTTCGATTTTCTAATGGTAATTATCCGGGATTAACAGAAGCTATATATTTACCTGAAGAGGTTGAAATAAGGGTTCAAATGGAAAATAAAAATATTTAAAAAAATGTATCTCGAATGGTTTTTATTTTTCATTTCAACCCTTATTTCAATTCCTTTGGCCAAACATACAGCCAATGTTACTCCAGGATAATGTTGGATTCGAATGGTGAAAGAATTTTAAGATTAAGTCGGTCGGTTAAGTAATTTTTGGGTTTATTCATAATAAACAAAAATCGAAATATTCAAAAATCTATAATACAAAATGTAAAAATACACATGTTTCTGGAGACTGTCCCGCCCTCACACCCACCACTGCAACTCCTGTAAGCCAGGATCAACAGTGGCACGCAATGTAATGACACCGAGCATTGAAGCTCGGCGAGTCTCCGGGAATGTCTAACTTGTCTTTAACCCGCAACGAAATCAATCAGAAAGTTAAATTAATAGGAGGAGTTGGAAATAAATTATTGTCCACTTCCCTCCGTGCAAAGCGGGTGACAAAACGATGAAATAAAGAGGTAAATAACCTCGCAAAAAGACTTTTACAGCCGGAGAAGCCAGCTGTAAAGCACCACGGATCAAATCCTTATTACATTTAAATGGGACCTAATATGTGAGCTGTTACACTTGATTCCAGTAATAGGTATGGCAAAAACGCCGGAAAGCACGGAAATTCGTCCTAGTCTCTACAAGGTCCGTGTAGTATACAACTCCAGATGATATTTGCATACTATCCAGCATGGTTTTACGCTCATTCTGCCAAAGACTACACTCCCAAAGTATATGATGCGCGGATTGTTCATATTCGCAATTTGCTGTTGAACATGGGCACGCAGGCGATTCCACAAGCTTAAAAGAGTATAGTTTAGACTTAAAGTTACCATGGCCCGTGAGGAACTGTGATACGCAATAATCGACATCTAGCCATGTCTTCGTCAAACGATCACGCACGCAAGGAAAATATTGGTATAAATGCCGTCCCTTCAAAGATACCTCCCATCTATTTTGCCATTCATCTAATAGTTCGCTATATACCATAGGAAGCGGTTTAAATAATCTGTCGACTTTTAAGAGTTCACGTGCAGTTAAAAATCTTTGATCCATATTCTCCTTAGTAGAGTAATACATGGCGGCGCGACGTTGCACCTCCAGATCGACTGGAAGTACACCCGCCAGGACAGGCAAAGCTTCGGTACTAACAGTTCTATATGCCTTGCACAAGAATATCAACGCCAAACGTTGGCTCTGGAGCAGTTTTCTTCGCACAGCACCGATAGTAGCCCTATCAGCCCATACGGGAGATCCATAACAAATACATCCTAAGTAAGTTGCTCCATAGATGATTTTTAGTGTATTGAAAGATAGCCCCCACGTTGATTTCGATATTCTTGTCAAAGCAAAAAAGTTCCTTTTCGACTTTTCCCCGACGTTCTTAATATGTTAAAAATACACATGTTACAAAAATGCAAAAAATGAAATGTTTCTTTTATAAAATATTATAGGTTAGACATATAGATGAATTTAGAAACAAAAACAATTGTATCGATGCGGGGATCGAACCTGCGGCCACATCAATCATCTAGCGATCGGTCAATCCTTCGGGCCAACAATATTTACTTCCCGGTGACCAAATTACCGGTAACTATCTATTATATTAGTGCCTATTTTGGTGTTTAAATGTTACCTACTATTTCAAATATGATCGGAACATAACAATTCATTTATTTATATGTTGGGTAGGTCTCTCATAAGTTGCATGAAATTCAATTGAAATATTAAAACATCGCACGATACTTATATTTTGCTATGTAGGTACAATATTATGATCGTTAACTTTAACAAAATAAATCTACTATTATAGTACAGTTACTTTCTACTAAGAGCACAAAAAATAATAATTTTATAAATTATGGTAGAAGATATTTTTCAAAAAAATATCTTCAATTCATTCATTTTAACTCATGTCAACCCCTTTAGGCAAATACACAACCTATGTTACTCCAGGATAATGTTGGAATCGGATGGTGAAAGAATTTTAAGATCGGTTGAGTAATTTTTGGTTTATTCATAATAAACAAATATCGTAATATTCAAAAATCTAAAATACAAAAATGTAAAATATAAATGTTACAAAATGCAAGAAATAGAATGTTTCCTATATAAAATATTGGGTTAGATAGTAGACAGATGAATTTATAAATAAAAACATTTGTTTCGATGCGGGATCGAACCCGCGGCCACACGTTTTTATTTGGCATCCAAGCAACAGCGCCACAGTTGCAGTGACGTAGTATAGTGATTTACTACGGTTAGACCGGCCGTAACCGTTCTCAATGAATGTGTCGAGCGAAATAGCAATATTAAATTTACGTTGATATTGCGAAGACAAGCGACATAGGTCCGTTTAGCACGGCGGTTCGTCCCGCACTGATTTGTTGGGCGACAGCGGGGACGTGCTCGCGATTTAGAGTATCGATAATGTGAAAAAATTCGTTAAAAATAAATGAGACAGAAATTAGAAAAATTAAAAAGAAGGTCCCATCCGCCTTGCATTTCTTAATATCCTGATAATAATAAAATAATCCTAGTGCTCGTAGTTTAAGAGAAAAAACGTTGTAAATGCGAAAATAGAGGTCACTCTGCAATTTTATTTCAAGTACTTTTAATACACTTTTAAGAATTCTGAAAAGAAGGGCCCATGCTCCATATAGTGTAGATCAACATATTTTTTTTTTGAAGACCTAATAATAAAGATCACCAAGAAAAACGTTGTGAAAAAGGCCATTTCACATAGACCCCCCTCTTAAGAAATAATTAAGCCTACGATAATAATAAAGTTTATTATTTTTATAATTTACCAAATTATTATTCTAGACCTATTTCAGAGCTTTCTAGTCTTTTTAAGTTGTTTAAAAGCAAATGCTAAGATTTTTCAGCATTCCTGTATAAGATAATTGCATTAAAAGTGCGCATTTCTTAACAGAATGTTATATTTTTAATACAAATATTATGTACTTCACTTGTCAATAAAAATAATTTATTTGCTCGTTCCGTGCTCGGCAAAAGTTGATTACGAGTGATAAAGTGCAATTCAATACAGAACATAAAATAGATACCTACAATACCATTTTCAATGCCATATACTGTAAGTATTTATTATTTAAGTGCTGCGAAATGTCCATTCTTTTCCGTATCCAATTTAATCGTATTTAAACGTACTAGTTCACTATTTCGGTAATAATCCCTTCTACGTGAAAAGTAGATCTTATAATATATTCTGCACCGATTTTATTTTTCTTTTTAGCATTAACTCACGCCATACTTTTTTCAAATGGTTTCAAACTATAGCAGATTTTCCTCAGATATCAAGAATTTATCCTTAAGATATCCTTAAGATTAGAATTATTATTTGTTGTGTCGATTATCAAAGTGTTAATTAAGACTTAACTATCAAATCAATACCCTGGAATGTAAAAATACCTAATTTTATTAAAGAAACGGTCTTACAGTTTGCATTTCACTGTAAGATTAGACAGAAAAATAAATAAATAAATAAAATAATAGTTTCCTTTTCAAATATAAGTATTTTTATAATTACATTTGAAAAGGAAACGAAATAAAAAAGACAAATACAGCGAGGTCATAATTAATGTATTACTTTGCCTCTATTTTTAATGCAAGTTTATTTGCGCAGTTTTGATTTCACCCATCATGCAGCGAGAATATCGTTATGAAATTACAAGGTGTGACCTACAATTTCTAAAGTGGATATAATTAACTATCGTGTCGCCTCTTTTCTTTTGTATCTCAATTCCAGCGGTGTCATTGGTGGGCAGATGAAATTTAATTGCGCCTTTTAGATTGCGGTGCACGTACACGATAGAACGACGTGGGCGCTTTAACCACTGCAAGTAGAAAATAAATTCCGATAACAAATGATTGCAGTAAGGAAAAATATAACTAGTGGAATATGTTTTTGAATGAACATTAACATTAACTTTTCAAAATAGGCAATTTTACCTTAAATAGGAATATTTTGTACGACACGTCATCATTTATTGGAACAGAGTGTAAGTTAAACTCACCTGTTCGCTGTACATTGTCTTTACAATTGGAAATTCTTGCGAATAATATGTTACTTTAATATTTCAGATCATCATCATCATCATCAGCCCATATACGTCCTACTGCAGGGCACGGGCCTACTCTACAATCGACAATACGATTGAGAGTGGTTAGGCCATATAGTCCACCACGCTGGCCTAGTGCGTGTTGGCGGACTTACATACCATAGAAATTCTTATAAATCGCTATGGTATGCAGGTTTCCTCATGATGTTTTCCTTCACCGTTTTAGTGCGTGGTGATTGACTATCAATACACACAATATGACTCCGAAAAGACAGAGGTGTGCCCTGGGATTCGAACCCGCGACCACCGTGAACATGTTGGCAGTCAATGTTTCAGATCGCCAGATGTTAATATAAATTAGTCTTTGTTCTAAATTTAATATTAACTAGTGGTCCGGCCTGGCATCGCCAGCGGCAGATACTTTTACAGTTCATTTCAAATCAGCAGCATATAATTTGCGTACTGACTTATTAATATTTCAACTAAATATGATTGCCGTTGTCTATTCCATCCCGTCCATGCAATTCTGCCGTCTTCTGTCACGTCCGAACCATAGGGGTGCGTGCGACTTCGTACATGAAAAATATTGAAATCGGTTATTTCGATTCTAGCGAGAACGCTCTGGCGAGAACGATAAATTATCTTGTAATTAGTCTAAATCTTGTAGAGTAGGCCCGTGCCCTGTAGTGGGTCGCATATGGGCTGATACCAGTACCAGTACCAGTCTAAATCTAATTATTAAAGGGCGGAAGTGTATCAGTAAACCAAGAAATATGTTTTGTATGATATGATTTTGACAGCCTCCGTAGCGCAGTCGGTTAGACGCCGCCTGTGAAACGAGAGGCCGCGGGTTCGATCCCCGCACAAATGTTTGTGCGGCCCACAAATATTTCTTTCGGGTCTGGGTGTTTGTGAGACCGAAAAGTCTCTCATAGTTCCTGATACCTACGACACAAGATTCGATCTTACTGTAGGGTCAGGACTATGTATGTATTATTATTATATTATTTATGATAATATTATGAACTTTCTTGATATTCCAAATAATTTCTACTTGATATTGGTAAATTTACAAATGGTTACGAAAGATACACATTTTGAAATATTGGAATAATAAATATGAAATTTCGCGCGTTTGCCTAGCGCGCAATATTATAGCGAAATCCATTCGAGAAATAAAAAAGTGGAGTTGCGTATCTATCTCTGTATTTGAAAGAGAACAAATATATTTGCATTTCTTGCCCTTCCACGGGAACACAAAAATTTTCATTTTTCAGAGTGTTAGTTACCTTCATAGATACCAAAAACCGGAATTGGTTATGCCGTTTTTATGATCTGCCGCGCCCAGGGCATAAACAAACAGACAAACGCTCTAACAATAATTGTTTTGGGTTCTATTTCATTAATACATTCCTCTATAATAGGTTTTCTCATACATATATCGTCCATGAACAGACTAGATAAGTTACAAGTTAATTATGTGTTCAGAATAGTTAGATATGCAGCTTCATAACTGTATACAAAATAATAATTTAAATTAGAATATAAGTCAGTGTTTAAGAACTAAAAAGCAAGGTCTTGTAAAAGACCCAACTAAGATGTAAAATATATCTAACTTTTGATGAGGACAAAATTTAAAGTGTGGAGTGAAAAAGATTAATTTTACTGTTGAAAACCTGTAATCTCTATCTATAGGTCCTGTTAATATAATGAGACAAAGTTTTTTTAAATTGTTGTATGGGTATCAGTCCTTGATAACTGTGCAAGATTTCAAATAGATCTAACGCTTTAAAGTGCTTATAAACTGATTTTAAAAATCCGTTACATACATACAGGCAAAACTAATACATGCGTGTTAAAATATTATGAGAAATTGTAGATGTATACTTAGATTTACCTAATGCACGTGAAACACACAGCGATAACTTAATAAAAAAAATTATAGTCTGGGAAAAAATTAACGTTAAGAAATTTGAAAACAAGAAATTGGAAGCTTAAAATGTCTATTTTTCAAAGTCGGAAAGGCCATTCTTACTTTAATTTATCAAATTCAAGCATGCATTCAAGAAATAAAGCGTGAATTTTCGAATACTTTAACGATCAATTTACTCAGCTACAGACTGTCAAAAAACATTTTTTTTTGCGATTAGTATATAATAAATATCCTAATGCAATATAATAAAATTTATCATCCGAAAATCCTCTTAAGAGCGTTTACACCTTGCGCGCAAGTCAACTATAGGTATTTCTTCGTTAATTTCACGCACACATAAGCGACCAAAGCTGTGTGCGTAGAGCTGCCGCGTTGCGTCGGCTCGCTATACAGTCAGCGCAACCAACTTTGATTCTAATATGAATTGAAATGTAACTTATGATTTATATATTGGTAATATTATATCATAAAATATTTTATTTGCATTATAAGTAGACAAATATTCCTGTGCAAGCAATGAACAATACAAATTTAGATACTAATCATGTTATTATTACATTGTTAAGTTGCATTCAAATCAGTGTTCAATCAGTAGACACTACGGACGTTTATTAATCATTTCGTATTCGAACACATGAAAAGAGTTAGGGGCCTTACAACCTCTTACAATTACGAAATATATTTAATTTTATATTACAATACATAGCACAATTTAGCCTCGGAATTACATCCCATTATATTATCTGAAACATAATTTATACTCACTACAAAATCATTGTAGGTAATAAAAAGAAAAATATGTTTTACTACCAAAGTAGGCAATGTGGCAATCGCAGTCCGCGCGTGGCTATTTTTACGACGCACGGCAAAATCGACTGCAGCCAGGCCGGAGCGACGAGCGATATGTCCTCCCTCTAGAAGGCCTTGCGGCGGTCTGATTCACAGACCAAGTAGTACTAAGTAGTACTACAGACAGCCGACTCGCCTATATAATCTTTAGCCAATAAACATGTTATATCCTTATATGACAGTCTCTTATTTTTTCTTAACATGGTTCCGGGGCAGGCAAAGATCGTGGTATTCAGTCTACGCCGCGCCGTGCACAGGCATAAGTATTTCTAAGTTTATCTCGATTTTATTATTTTGCCAATTTTCTTTGTAACACATTAGTGATATAAAAAAAATTTGCAAAATAATACAATTGATGTATTTTTTTTTAAGTTCAAATATTAGCGTTTGTGTCGATTAGAAATAAAACCCTTCAAATTATATAAACAAGTATTTATTTCATTTCATTTATACATTCAAAAGTATTTGTCGAAATATACAAATGTGTATATTACAAATATGACATCTTAAGTTGAAATAAAGTACACTTTTGCCTTACGTAGCTACAATTTTACCAAGGTTCCCAACTGGGCGTACCTGAATCGGAGGTACCAAAGATACGAAAAAAATGTAAAGCCTCTTATATTGCATTATATTTACATAAGCATGTGTATTATGTTATAAGTACCTAATAGAAATCATTCATCATAAATAAAATTAGATTTTATTAAAATTCTGACATTTGGTACATTGACTTTACACATTATTCATTTAAATATTTATATAAACTAATATGAAGGGGTAGTAAATAAACACAAAAAACGAAATCGAACAAACATGAATTTAGATAATAATAACATTTTCAATTGAATTAATTAGGATGCAACAACAATAGGTACATGTATTTATAAAATTACGAAGTGGACCTACTGTTTGTGATTGTTACATTCATAGAAATCAAACAAATATTTGGAGACAATATTTACTTTTTTGATTATTGAATTGATGAGTAATGATTTCTTATAAGTTACGAGCATTATTTTCCAAATATTCAATCGTTTCCTTGACGTCACTTACACTGCACGTTTAATACACGTATTCACTGCACATTAATCACTGCACGAAGCAATCCTTTCTGGTCATTACAGTAGCAACTTCACTACAAGAAAATACAATAAAATCTATCGACGCAATTTCACAATACTTGTTATCCGAAGTTGTTGTAAACAACATGGCGGCCCGCGGCGCAGACGCCACCCCCCCCCCCCCCCCCCCCCCCCCCCCCCCCCCCTCCCCCCCCCCCCCCCCCCCCCCCCCCCCCCCACCCCCCCCCCCCCCCCCCCCCCCCCAGTAGCCAGAAGCGATAAGTTGGTTGAAAAAAAATATGTTCTTGACGAGAGTTTCTGTATAATTTCGCATTGTTTAAAATTTTTATTTTTCAGGAACTAAACATAAAAAGATTATTTTTTCTCAGCAAAATCCCTCTATAAGGGTCCTATTAGTCGGATAATATTTTTATTTTCATCTTATATTTACCACTCTCAATCGGTAGTCGATTGTAGAGGAGGCCCGTGCCCTGCAGTGGGACGTATATGGGCTGATACAGATTATATTTAGTGATTTCGGATATCTTAAGCTTCTAAATTGCCACTTAAAGCCTAAATAACGAAACTAGTGTTCAGTAATCCTCATAGTACTCACAAATTATCCATCAATCTATAATGTTTTTTAAATTCCCTAGATGACAACCTTTTCTAAAATTAGTACTAATTATTTTTCCTTGAAATTGTTTATTGGTGGTATTAACTCATTTGAAAAGTCCTGTTTTTTTAGCCAAAAAGCGCGCAAAGGGTATAAACGCTCTTAACGTAATATAATAATCCTCATATAACCAACACCAAATAAATTATGCAGTACTTGCCTGCGATATGGTAATAAAGTCAAAGTCTTAAACTGAAATCCCTTCACGACCGCTTTTAGGATTAATCACGCCTTATATGATGGTTCGGCAACTACACGAGATTTGGGTGTGAAGGTCACCATAATACGTGCATAGCATTATTTATATGTAGGCTTAAGATTGAAAATTAACTTCTGAAATTATTTACAAGCACGCCAAGGATAAAATAATTATTATATCCATTTATTTTGTAAAAATGGCAAGTAATATTTATAAGAAATCATAGTACATATATGTATAAATATACCGGGTATCTCAAGACTGCTACCGAAAACGAAGCCGGGTGGTAGTTTTAGTGACTACAAACACAATGCAACTAAAAATTTCGCAAAGAAACGTGACAATTATTTTTTATGATTTTTTAAATATCGTCATTTTTGGGTGGTAAATCCATAGTTTTTGCTAAAATAATAATTTAAACTCTTTTATACCTTAGATTATTTAAAAATAAAAGGGTATACACTATTATTTTAGGGAAAAATGTATTTACCACCCAAATATGGTCATAAGAAAAAATATTTTAAAAAAATTGGCGCTTTTTTTTTTGCAACTTTTTCTATTGCATTGTATCTGAAGTCGCTTAAACTACCACCCGGCTTCGTTTTCGGTAGCAGTCTTGATATACCCTGTATATATAAGAACTTTTTTTTTTAATATCTATGGCATTTCCATTTATGAAAGGAAAGTTAAATCTACAGCAAAATCAGGGTACGCTTACATATAAGTATAAATCAAAATAAACGTAGAAATATACGTTGTTTATTTTCCTAAGCCTCCAATTGTCTTAGAAATGGGTATTGTGAACAAAACTAATTATAGTGTGAATAACAGAAACGTCGGATACGCCGCGTCACATCACATACATTACCAGCAGACATGACAAAATATAATTGTATAAACAATAAAGTCGGCGCACCCATTGTTCGTCTGGATCAGTTTTGTCTAATCTTCGCTATGTTCTGTAAGTTTCCAGACTCAAAGCTGTCTGACACTAATTGCTAAATTCATAAACGCAATCTTGGCGTATAATGGCTGTTTAAATACTTCGTATAGTTATTTTTCAAAGACTGCACATTTTGTTTTTACTGATCTCAGAAGTAAAATTCTAATTAACGCATGGTAAAAATATTCAAATTTACACGTCATGTTAAATAATTTATTCCCCATACCAAAATATATCCTAGTCAATGGCCAGATTATTTTTAATATATATACTACAAACGCCGGTCATTTGTAATAGTAACATTCATTTCATTTATTAACATTCATTAATTATATTATTCAGAGACGTGCGTGTTTATGTATTCATGAATTTGAACATTCTGGTAACATTTTAATACTTTAAAGAAAATAACCTTGTATACTCGGAAATCGAATTCGAGATCAAAATGTAAACAAACAAACGTTATTGTAAAAGTGACACTTCAGGGTTATAAAACATTTTCTCAAAAACATATTGGGTATAATTTGATTAGTGAATAGATTCCAATATTGCGAGCACTATGTTTTATTTATTTATATTTATTTTTGAATGTTGAAAATTTTGAATGTTTTATTATGCCTTTCGACGAGACCCTTGACTTGGGCCCAAACAAATTCTAATGGATTTAACTCACAGTGATTTTCAAAGACCATAGTGCGTTCGGCTAGGAACACGAGCGCCAGAATCTAAGGAACAAGATAGAACAAAACTTAACAGAAAACGTGAAACCAGCTTCGCCGCGTTTTAACTTTATCACAAGATGACCACTCACCACTCTCCTAATAAAACTCCTTCACTCCTAGATCTTATTTTCGTTTCTTCTTTAAATAACATTTCGAAACATGGGCAGTGTTCCGCGGACGCTTTTTCCTGTCACGACCTCTTATTTCTTTCCTATCGTCTTCGTACCCCTAAATCCTTACCCAAGATCCTTTCGCAGCGAAATTTTCGTGGTATTAACCAAGACAATCTTCGCAAGGATGCTAACATCGACTGGAGTCTGCTCCTTCGCTCAGATTGTGTGGATGACAAGGTGCATATTTTCACTAGTAAGCTAAGTGAACTTTTTGACAAGCATGCACCAGTTCGCCCTGTTAAAATAAAGCACCTGCCATCAGCTTGGCTTATTGCCGAAATTAAAGAACTTCTTTCAAAAAAGCGTCGGCTAAGTCAAGATACAATCGGTGCCCCAGCGAGTCGAATTGGCTAAAGTATGTAGCCATTCGAAATCACTGCAGTAAGGTGTGTAGGAATGCCCAACGCCGACATATTCACAACTCCGTTGAAAACGGAGACCCAGTTAAAGTTTGGAAATTTCTTAAGACATTGGGAGTGGGTAATCTCCACAAGATTCGATTCCTAAATCCATTGATTTAAATTCTCTAAACGCTCATTTTTCTTCTTCGTCCAATTTCGATAAGACGACTAAAAATAACACTATTCGACATCTTTCTACTCTTAATTCTCCCGATTGCTCAGCTTTTTGCTTTCAAAAAATTTGCTGCTTGTGATGTTGAGAAAACTATTAAGCTCATTTCATCAAATGCAATGGGTAGCGACTGCGTCACCCGTAATATGATTCTGCCTATCCTTGACGAAATCCTTCCATAATTTCCCATATCCTCAACCACTCCATCTCTACTGGGATTTTCCCAAGTGCCTGGAAAGAAGCCCACGTTATCCCCATTCCTAAAAGTCCAACGCCTCTACATGCTCTGATTTCCGACCCATTTCCATTCTCCCTTTCCTTTCCAAAGTTCTCGAACGCCTTATCCACACTTAATTGAACGATTTCCTATCCAAAAATGCTCTCCTAAACCCGCTCCAATCGGGTTTTCGTCCTGGGCACAGCACTACCACCACCCTTGACTCATATTACGGATGACATTAGATCGGGTATGGAGGAAGGCAAACTGACAGTCTTAGCATTGCTGGACTTCAGTAACGCCTTCAATACCGTTGACTTTGATGTGTTGCTTAGTATGCTACGTTCTCTCAACATATATCCAACAGCAGTTGATTGGTTTCGTAGTTAGCTATATGGGCGCCGGCAGCGTATCTGTATTGAGGATAGTTATTCCTCGTGGTACTCCTTATCTGCTGGCGTTCCACAGGGCGGCGTGCTTTCTCCTCTACTCTTTGCTGTCTTTATCAATTCTATATCTAATCATCTTCGCTCATCCTACACCTCTACGCAGATGATTTACAACTTTATTCTCAGGCACCTCTGACAAGGTTATTGAGGCGATTCATAATTTAAACAGCGACATCCAACGCATCTGTGAATGGAGTAAGACTCATGGCTTAAAAATTAACCCCTCCAAAACACAGGCTATTATTATCGGTAGCCCCCAGAACGACTTCAAAACTTGATAGGGACCAACTACCACTTCTAATCTGTGACGGTACTACTGTCCCTTATAGTGACATAGTAAAAAACCTTGGTCTATTTCTGGACAAGTCCTTTACCTGGGGTCCGCAGCTTAAGGAACTCAGCCGCAAATTGTTCGCCTCGGCAAGGTCCTTGCGTAGATTACACAACCTTCTACCTGTTGCACGAAGATTTCATTAGCGCAAACCCTCCTTCTCCCTATCCTTGATTATGCTGATATCAGCTATCCAGATCTCACCAAGGACCAACTTAATAAACTTGAGCGCCTTCAAAACTTTTGTATTAGATTCATATTTGGTTTACGCAAATATGATCATGTTTCGGAGTTCCGTGCTAAGCTCAAGTGGTTGCCCATACGACTTCGTCGGAATGCTCATATTCTCTTTCTTTTGTACAATATATATTTAATCCTCTTACCTCAAAGATCGATTTGTATTTCTCCACGACTCACATACTAGATCCCTGCGGTCGTCAGAGAGTTTGGAGTTGAGAATGCCCGTGCACACCACCACTTTCATGGAAAAATCGTTTACTGTTAAGGCTGTTCGATTATGGAACGCATTACCAGTTGTGGTAAGACGGGCACAATCACTATCATCATTCAAAAAACTTGTCAAAGATTATTACCTTTCTCACTGAACTGACACATTGATGTGGATAGCTTTCCTATTTGCATGTCTGGAACTTTATTATATATATTTATATATTATGTATATGTATGTATTTTCTGATGTATGTATTCTTATGATCTTATACAGGGTATATCAAGACTGCTACCGAAAACGAAGCCGGGTGGTAGTTTAAGCGACTTCAGACACAATGCAACAGAAAAAGTTACAAAAAAAAGCGACAATTTTTTTTTTGTAATTTTTTTTCCTATTGCTATATTTTGGTGGTAAATACATTTTTTCCTAAAATAATAGTGTATACCCTTTAATTTATAATACTCTAAGATATAAGAGAGTTTAAATTATTATTTTAGCAAAAGCTATGGATTTACCACCCAAAAATGACGATATTTAAAAATCATAAAAAATAATTGTCGCGTTTCTATGCGAAATTTTTAATTGCATTGTGTTTGTAGCCACTAAAACTACCACCCGGCTTCGTTTTCGGTAGCAGTCTTGAGATACCCGGTATATGTATGTATATATTTATGTATATGTTTATATTACATAATATGAGTATTCATGACTTTTATTACTTGTAATTTTTAAAATTATTTTAATTAGTTTTTGCAAATTTTTTCCCTTTCTAGGTAGGTTCTATCCTTTACACTTTTGACTGCCCTCTGTTTATCCTATTCTTAAATCCGTCCTATGGTTGTCTGTAAGACATTGCCTTTCGGCGATAAGACCGCCAATTGTACTTTTTATATATGTAATTTCTCTCTGTATTTGTTGTCTTTTTGTGCAATAAAGTGTAAATAAATAATAATAAATAAGATGCACATTCATCTAGTTAAGCAACTAAATGAACTAAAGGAAGGTGTCGCGGGCGTCAAAGCGACGTATTTGTAGTAAAGGAGACGAAATTTAAAAAAGTTTTATTTCAGTGGCCTAAGGTTACGAATTTCTGCATTATACCTGTATACTCGGAAATCGAATTCGAGATCAAAAATGTAAACAAGCAATGTCATTGTGAAAGTGACATTTCAGGGTTATGAAACATTTTCTCAAAAACATATTGGGTATAATTTGATTTGTGAATAGATTCAAATGTTGCGAGTACTATGTTTTATTTATTTATATTTATTTTTGAATTTTGAACATTTTTAATGTTTTATTATGCCTTTCGACGTGACCCTTGACTTGGGGCCAAACAAATTCTAATGGGTTTAACTCACAGTGATTTTCAAAGACCATAGTGCGTTTGGCTAGGAGCACGAGCGCCAGAAATCTTAGGAACAAAAACTTAACAGAAAATGTGAAACCAGCTTCACGGTGTTTTAACTTTATCACATGATGCACATGCAACTAAATGAACTAAAGGGAGGTGTCGCGGGCGTCAAAGCGACGTATTTGTAGTTAAGGAGACGAAATTTAACAAAAGTTTTATTTCAGTGGCCTAAGGTTACAAATTTCTGCATAATACCTGTAGCATAAAATATTTTCATACCATTTTTTTCACTTACTTAAAAAGAAGCTGAAATTGTAGTTTATGTAAATATTATGCCAAATAATTTTTATTTGGCTTTGTTTTATACTTATTTAACGAATGAGAATAATTCCAACCTGTTTTTTTAACGGTTGTGAACAAACTACCATGACAAATTATTTATTGTAGTGGTAACACTTTTGTTTACATTTTTGATCTCGGATTCCATTTCCGAGTATAGCATAAAATATTTTCGTACCATTTTTTTTCACATACTTAAAAAAGAAGTTGAATTTGTAGTTTATGAAAATATTATACCAGTTAATTTTTAATTGGCTTTGTTTATACTTATTTAACAAATGAGAATAATTCCAACCTGTTTTTTTAACGGTTATGAACAAACTACCATGACAAATTATTTTATTGTAGTGGTAACACTTTTGTTTACATTTTTTATCTCGGATTCCATTTCCGAGTATAGGTATATGAGACTACACAAAATAGCACAAAATTATCGATTAAAAAAATTAAGAGAGGAAATATCCACTTAATCTATAGCTTCTGATAGTCCCGACACCAGACTCTTAAGGCCTTATACATAGAGAGTTTTAAAACCTAAATATTAGCTATCTTACGTTTTATGCCTTTCGAACGACTTTTTTTTTTCAGTCTGAGCGAAGAATACAAAACATTCAATAACTATAATAGCTATTAAAACTGTTTTTGAATAAGGCCTTTAACGTGGAATCAGGGCTATAGCCCCGACATGCCTCTACAGCGTTCCCTCGAGGTAACGGAAGGACGGCCTAATATTTTTGAATTTTATCTCTTTAGAGAACCATAGTGTACCATTAACGGATGTATTTATTTATTTTACTTATTATTTCAAGTCACTGTTACATATTAAGCGTAAAGCTGTACATATAAAACTATATAGTACATATATGTAGCATACAAAAATATTTTGTTGAGTAGAACCGGAAAAAAAAGAAATTCCTTCAGTGAATATTAACGCAGCAAAAATAAATAATATTTATGGCACTTACAAACACTTGTAATGTGCATGTTAAATGGAAGTTATTTACATACAGAGTTAGCAACCGCAGTATATAGAGTTAACAACAGCAGCATAACGAAAGACCGTAAGTTCGATATCCACAGTGGTACGTATTTTTGTATTACGATCACATGTTTATTTAAATGTTGAAGTTGTATTACCTAAATGGATTTTTGCTATCCTTGATATTTCATTACTTATTTTATCACATTTTTGGCATAACATATTTATTTGATCACATTAGAATTATTTCGTTTTTTGAATCCATGTGCAATGTTATGTATAGCTCCAGACTATTATATGTGGTGTCAATATACACCATAAACATCAGAATTTAAGTATCAGAGTCCAGCCCAGCCCGCCTACAATGCGCAGCGTGTCAGGCTGGTAGACAAAACACACTGACAAATGTCCGTCTTTCGGCCTCCCACGGGATACCGAAAGGATTCTTAATAGCTTTCCCCTCTTGGAGAAAAAAATATCATAATTTAACTGCATTAACCTTACCAATCATCATTCTTCACTGTTGTAGTAAAGGAATTCCTAACAATCGTAACATAAATTAAAATGTAATTTAATGTTTACTTCATATGGAGGTACAATACTTGTACTCTTTGATACAACGTGGGGTAGGTACTTACTCTGTAACAATGAACCATTAACATACATTATCCATCCATCCTCCATCCATCAGCCAAAGGAAGTCCACTGCTGAACATAGGCCTCCCCCAATGATTTCCACAAAGACCTGTTGGAGGCAGCCTGCATCCAGCGACGTCCCGCGACCTTTACCAGGTCGTCGGACCATCTTGTGGGTGGTCAGGGATGCTCCTATCTAGTGGTCATGGCCTGTCCTAGTATAGGTGCTACGAGTACGCGACCTCGGCCCCCGAGCTACTGCAGTCACCTTAACTTCCCGTCCGTGACTAGTTTTATCAGTATCCACTCCCTCAGGCCATACTCTCCTTTCCTATAACATCCTCTACCCACAAATCCTATTTCCTTTCCCCGGTTAATGGCGGGCAGGAGCGTCATTAACGCCAGTCCCCTACTGCGCTCGCCAACCCGCCTGCCAAGCGTGGCGAGTATTGGCAAATACCCCCATAATAACATACATTAGTTGTAAATTAATTTAAACAACATACTGTATATACGCTCCAAATTTTGTTACTTTTTCCGCATACGATGACTTTAACTTTATCATTTGTAGTTTTTAGGCTCAATTGCACAAACTAACTTTGCCAATACCTTTGCCCTTGAAACTGTCATTCCATACATTCGTAAGGTCAAATACATCTCAAATGTATGGCGATGACATTTTCATAGGCAAAGGTATTGGCGAAGTTAGTTGGTGCAACTGAGCCTTAATGTATAATACTTATACTCATACATAAAACTGAAGAGTTTGTTTGTTTGAACACGTCAGTATCAGGAAAGGGTTGTTCTATTTAAAAAATTATATATTTATTTGTGTAGAAAGCCCTTTATCGAGGCAGGTTGTAAGCTAATTTAACGCTTTAATATTGGTCAAAGCAGGAGGAGAACAATAATAAAAAATGTTGTAAACAAGACTTCCCCTTCAGAAAGGCAAAGACAAGGTGGACCGCCTGTTTATCATTAAAACACCTAGCTAGTTAATGAGTTATTTGTAAAACTTTTTTATTTATCAGCTTCTTCCTCATGTATCAGCTACGTATTTAAAACATGTAACCACTTCTTTGGTTCGATTTGGTTTGATTTGATTTGAAATGCAAAAGAACAACCTATAACCTATGATTATCGTGGTAATAGAAAATATCATAATGTATTCATGTCATTTAAGGTCCACGACTTTTAAATTATCATAAATTACCGTAAATTTACTTTCTCAAGAACCTCAGCCGTTAGTTGATTTTTTAGAAGAACAAAATTATCCAACTTAATATACTTCTCCATTTCAATCAACAATGCGCTACGGTACACATAAATTAATTCACAAAGTAAAGTTTATGTTTCACATTTTACATACTATAAATCTATACTTTTATTCAATGACCATATTTTATTTATAACACTTAACATTCACATACATAGTCCTCACCTCACACTAAGATCGAGTCTTGTGCCGTGGATATCATGAAATACGAGAGACTTTTCGGTCTCACAAACACCCAGACCCGAAAGAACTGACAAACATTTATCTCTCTGCAGGGATCGAACCCGCAGCTTCTCGTTTCACAGGCGGCGTCTTACCGCCTGCGCTACGGAGGCTGGCATTCAATCGTGCGTAAAGATAGCTAGGGCATACCTTTAATTTTTTATTACATAGGCCCGGCAAAATAGCAATCGAGTAGTCTGATGATAAGTGATAACTACCGCACATGAACCACCATAACGGTTGGATCATGGATGCCGGCCCTCAAACTAGCAGGAGAGCAAAAAGGATGGAAACAGAAAAGGGGCATTGGGCACTTGGCAATCTCAACGAACGAAACGCGGTACCAAAGCTGTCGTTTCACGTCGATTTGTGATACAGTCTGTGATACAGCGGTACTGCCCCGGACGAGCCTGCCCATCCATGTCAAGGCATGACTGACAACAGCGTGGCTCTACCACTTCCAAAAACTAGTGAACCAATAATACATAGATTTAATTGATATGACTTTGACTTCCACTATTTTAAATTACGTTTTGAATTAGTTCATCGTCGCTTTACGGAATAATAATATAAACCTTGAAGTTGTAATGAATATTTAACTTCTAATAAATTGTTTGGACAAAACACAAACATTATTTTCAATTTATATTTCAATTACAAATGGACCTGAATTCAGAGATACCAAAACATATACTTTCACATGTTTGTATGTGAACATAGAAGTAGATTTATATACATTACAACAATATTTTCATTTTAAAATAAAAATATTTTAAAAGAGCAACACATAATATAAAAACAGGATGCATTTTGTATATTTTACATGCAAATTAAATCCATTGAAGACTTACGGGTCGTTAGGCAATGCACTGCATGTATCTCACGCCTTGCTTGCTAACCTAAGTAATGGTACCTGACGACGACCACGCATGGTTTATTCAACAACGTTTTACGTATAAAATTATCTTAATTGTGAAGAAAACGAGCCATAAAACAATATAAGCCATACATAGGAGAAGAGCGGGTAAAATAGAAAGCTTAATTTTATTATGTCAAAATATATGTACAGCTCAGTAAGTAAAAATATTTTATTCCTATCAGTTTCCAAAGAGATGTGAGTGAAAAAATGTGTGACCCATCAATTAAAGCTGGAAAAAGTTTTCTCATGCCATCCCCCTGCAATATAGAATATAAATAATGGATAACCCTATATTTTCCAATTTCCAATAAAATATTTCGATCTTCTTTATAAATATACCTAAAGTTACGCTTATTCTCAGAAGGGGTAGTCAGAGGTGCTACATTTCTTTCGCCTTGGGTGTTCCGTCTCAAGATGTGATAGATGGCCAACCTATCGTCGTCTGTATCTGTATAAGCCCATATACGTCCCACTGCAGGGCACGGGCCTACTCTACAATCGAGAATACGATTGAGTGTGGTTAGGCCATATAGTCCACCACGCTGGCCTAGTGCGGGTTGGCGGACTTACATACCATAGAAATACTTATAAATGGCTATGGTATGCAGGTAAACGTGCGTGGTGGCCTGTTGGTAAACGTGCTTGGTGGCCTGTTGGTAAACGTGCGTGGTGGCCTGTTGGTAAACGGACTAGACGCGACTGCCAACATGTTCACGGTGGTCGCGGGTTCGAATCCCAGGGCACACCTCTGACTTTTCAAAGTCATGTGTGTATTGATAGTCAATCACCACGACTAAAACGGCGAAGGACAACATCGTGAGGAAACCTGCATACCATAGCGATTTATAAAAATGTCTATGGTATGTAAGTCCGCCAACCCGCACTAGGCCAGCGTGGTGGACTATAAGGCCTAACCACTCTCAATCGTACTCTCGGTTGTAGAGAAGGCCCGTGCCCTTCAGTGGGACGTATATGGGCTGATACATAATGCAGGTTATATATGTATAAGTATTAGTGATCCACAGGTATTTGTTTCTGGTCTGGGTGTTTGTTAGGCCGAAAGTCTCTCATAGTTTTTGATACCCACGACATAATACGCGATATTAGTGTGGGGTTATTTATTATGATTCTTTAATAAGTCAATTTAATAAGTACATTAATTAAAATTACTAGGTAACAAACGTAAACACACATACATTCGAATTGAGAACCTACTTTTTTATTTGGTTAAGTAAACTTAACAACAATACAACGCAAGAAATCTATATTTCTTATTCGGGCTCGATGAAGTGAATAAACTGAAGGTTATAATAATCTTGTTAGGGCGTGATTTCATTAGGCATGTTACTTTCATGGAAGTTACAGATTACATGCAACTTGAACAGACCTACATACAAGCTACATCTTTTCATCATCATCATAAGCCTTCTCCAAATTACGCGATTTCGCCCTGTCTTCGGTTTGTCGCACCCAGCAACTGCTAGCGACCTTCCGCAAATCATCACTCCACCTGGCTAGAGATAAATTTCAATCCATGTGACTAGCAAAGGTAATTTGCGTGATTTCATCTTTCACCTATGATTCCCGACTCGATTTTGAACATCTCCATTTGTATTCATGTAAAAGTTCTTTGGAAGCAGCACTCTCGAAAACATTCACGGTCTTATTACAAAAGCGAAATAAACCTTGGTTTAAACCTGGTCTAATAAAACCAGTCTAATCTGCAGAACCATGGTTTAAATTTACTTGTATTACAAAACATAAATAAACCATGGTTCTCTTGGTTCATTCTTTTGAACCGTGGTTTATACACCAACCACAGATTAATACAAATAATATTCGTTCAACGTGATATCATTCCATCGCAACGTTCCATATCCACAGAAAAGAATACATTTAATAAAATTTTAATGATTTAATAATGTTTAGGCGTATTGAACCTATTGAGGGTTGGACATTTTGCTTGAATGTCAATATTGTTGGTATATCGTTTATAATTTTTTTTTTTATTTAGTTCATGTTATATTAGCTAGTGACACATCCAAACACGTGTGATGGAACGTAACATTCTGGCGCGTTACATGAAACCATAACAATAAACAAAACTATCGCGAGCTAAAATAAGTTCATTTATCATTAGAATGCATTTACTATTTAGTCAACGAAGTATCTGAAGTGAGGTGATATAAAATAATTGTCGCTTAGGTAATTACATAGTAATCTAATGTAATATCGTGTTGTGTTGGACCTACAAAATGAAAAATGGTCTGTGAAGTTGAGTAATGAGGAAAAGTGAGTAAACCAAACATTATTATATGGATGATTACATTGCAAAATGTTTGGTAAACCTATCCTTTTGCGTATATTTTTATCGGAAAAAATCAAAATAGGGTTTGACGCGTAGACGTGTTTTGTTGGACCGACATGGCGTTTTTTATCGCTCGAAGGCTGCAAAATCCTTAAAAACGAAGAAGTTCATTAATATCAATTTTACAGTATAAGTAACATAATACGATGAAATAGACACTAAATCCAAAAGAAATATTTGGAAGTTTACGATTTAGACCACCGTTAAACTAGAGGGCGGTCAGGTTAGCGATAAACCATCAAAAAGGCCATGGTTTATCGTTAAACCACTTTTTGTAATATGAATTTCATATAAACCTTAGTTTATTGCGATTTAAAACTAAAGTTTTTAGATAAACCACGTTTTGTAATAAGGCGGTCAATGTTTTCAATGTGAGCAATTTGTACGGAAATGTGAAGGCATTCTCACATGCAAGACTTGTCTAATGGAATTGCACCTTTAGGTCTAGTTTACTTGCTGTGCCGTCTCAGTCGACTATCGATTGACGACAAAAAATTATCTCTCGCTATTTGACTCTATTACTGACCTGCCTAATTGATTCTTCTCATCTCGCTTAGATAGCTTCAGCTTGGTATTCTAGAAAACGAAAACCTTAGATGTTCAACTTCTCTGCAGCGTAATAACATTAATTATGAATTAATTACAAGTATCAGCTTTACTTGGCAATATTAAATCAGTATTAAACTAATACATTTCAAAGCAGCTTGAGTATTTCTAAAAACCAATTTCCAGAACAGCTTTGAGTTTCCTAACTAGCTGCACACATGCCTCGAGGCCACAGAACAGTTAAATGTGGTCTGGAGGCTAACTAGAAACTCCATCATGGTTTTGAACGATTGAAACTGTAATCACAAGTGCAAGAAGACATATGTATTAGTTAAATAATATTCATGATAGAAATACATAATACTTATATTATTCCACTGAACATTTACATGTACAATATATTCATCTAATAAGAAAAATCACAATGAAAACATGGTAAAAATGTCGAATAATAATACTTGATGTAATCTGGAAATCCAGCAAGGAATTTTATATCGTGTATGGTCGGACGACAGCAAAGTTAATTGGAATCTTTGTCAACGTTTCACTGTCACATTGTATTGCATGGGCTCAATCACGTAATACTATTTGTTTGGAATCACTAGTATCCCGTCTACCTTGATTAAAAAACATAAAAACAAACAGTATACCAAAAACAAATTAAAGTATTATAATTAACATATCGAGGCCAGAGAGTTTATACATTAGTTTGATTAACAAAAATAAAGCCCTATTAAAATGATGCGGAACTAAAACAAAGAGTTATTAACTATAATAATAAAATACTATACGTTTTTAAAAATTACATCATCAAATTTTAACTATTAACATTTTGCAGATTATGCAATGAAATTGTGTAATTGTCATCAAACATTTTACTAACAACCAAGAAGAACGTGCTCCAAGAGTTAAAACTAAATTAAACCATTTTGAAACATTAAAAAATTACAATTTATTTTGCACTAATCGAAATCAACAAAGGTGTAGGTAAATAAATTTAACTTAATAGTTTACTAATAGTTCATGGGAAAAGTATTTTCGCATATAATACACATAAACTACATAAAAGTAGCCGACGAGACAATTAGACAAATATAGATTTTGAAAAAAGCGGAACTAAAATGAAACAAACATAATTAAAAATAGGATTTAGTTACGATTGAATGGAATACAATACCGGTGTTTTCTAAAATCCTCGTCTCCCTTTTCTTTCTTAATTTAAATTATTTCCGAATTTTGATACCAATCGGATCAAGAACTAAAGAATAAAAAAAACAGAATTTTTATTCAATTCTAACTATCAAATTAGAGTAAGATTCCTCAGATATTGAATTTGAGAACAATCGGACCACTAAAAAGTATTTAGCCAATTAAAAAATTGACCCTGAGCTTGCAAGGTCCCTTCAGGATTCTTTAGATCGTCCCAGATTTACATCAAGAAAGAACTGCCAAAACTACTTGTCGCATTTTTATTAGATATCCCAAAATTTCTACAGCACGGAATCAAATAGCAAATGGCAGGAAGTCATCGTACACAATGAAATATTTTATACTACTAGTGTTCGCCCAGTGGTAGAAATTCGACCATAATTCATTATTTTTTAAGTTACAACTTTATTAGGATCTTTTGTTACTGACTTTACCTCTATAACGAAGGTTGAATTATGGTTACCCAGCTTACTCAGTTAATGTGCCATTTTCTTTTTTTTATCTCATTTTTAAGTGAGAAACGGGGATGTAATATCTTATTTATGGTAGTATGTATCGATTTTTAAGATATAAAACATATTGTAATTACAGTTAATCACGTAAAAAAAGTTGCGGGCAAAAGCTAGTTATAAATAAAAAAGAAATCTATATTTAAATGAAGATTGAAATTATTTTTATAGACCTTTGTAACAAAAAACTTACTGGTGGTAGATCTCTCATATGTGAGAGGCCGCCTGGGTAGGTATCACCGCAATATTTATATCTCCCGCCAAGCAGCAGTGGAATGCCAAGCATTGCTTCATAATTCAAGGTGTTGTTTGGTTTTGCTACTGTTCATGAGCGGTCGCATCGCTTACCATCAGGCGAACGGCATGCTCGTCTCGCCATTATCACAATAAAAAAAAAATAGCAGAAGATTTAAAATATACACATATATATTGAATGTGAACGACATAGATTTGTAATATTTTAATTATTCAAAATTTCTCTGTAGATTATTATTATTATAATCTTAATATATATAATTCACGTGTCACGTTGTTTGTCCGCGATGGACTCCTAAACCACTCAACTGATTATAATGAAATTTTGTAGGTATGTGTTATTTGTTCCAACTTAAAGGTGGGATAGTTTTATCTCGATTGAATTGACGGAAGTATAAAAAAAAGGAAAAAACATTTTGCCATACAAATGTTCATGGGTTTGTAACTGTCAAAGATTTAATGTTCATAGCGTCGATACGGTAAACTCTTCCCTAAAATTAAATAACGTATTAAATAAAGGTTTCGAATCGACAACACATAGCCACAATATTCGATTTATGGCGTATTTTAGATTTTAAAGATGTAAATTAATGACAGTAATGAAAAGTGGTTGACATTTAAATTGTCAAATATTTATGCATACGTTCAGGAATTTATTGTAAACTAAAGAGTATATTATGATGCTACATAAATATAGGACAATTAAATAAATAATATTCACATGTATTAAGTTTTACTTCTTTTCAAGATAGAATTTCACTTGAAAATGAAAAATCTTTAATAAAATAACACATAAAAATAAAAACTGAACTGAACTGAATAAAATAAAAATTTATATAATTATGGAGAATATTGCAGGGATTCTCAAATTAGGCGTTGCCTGTGTCTTGAAAAACCAGTTAAATATAATTGTTTCTACGTTAATTGTGTGTGTGTGAGTGCATTTCTACGAAAATTAATATTTCATCTCTTTATTACTAACAAGAGTAATGGCGTAATATTTTTGGAAAAACAGCATAGTGGGGGTGAAATAAGGGATGGGATATTGCATGGATAATCAAAATCGATAAAGTGTTTAGAAAGTAGAGAGAAACTGGATATAATAGAGTGGGAGGTAGGGGAGAAGACTGGGATAGCTGACAGATTTAATAGGACGAAATGTAAATGCACTGTATAAGACGGGATGGTTAATTAAGAGAAAGGACGCGACGTATCGGGAAGTGAATGAACAGACGGGATGGGACGAAATTGAGCAGGACAGTAGGATAGCTAATTCATGTTTAGGTATACAAGAGCTTACACGAAAAATAACACGTATTTGGTGTGGAGTAAAATAAAAAAGTATCTGCACCCAGGCGAAGCCGGGCCGGGCCGCTAGTATTTTTTATAAAAACCCTTTCATCATTTACTAAATGGCCTTGACCGTTACATTCGAAAATATAAAATCTCAAATCATCGAATAATCTAACTCTACTTGCTGCAACTAATAATTGTATACCATGTGTAAACTAAAAAACTGGCTTTTAATAAATTTCCAATTTTTCGAAATGTTAGTCCTTGAGATTTTTTTATCGTCATCGCAAATGCAGATATTATTGGAAATTGTGTTCTTTGAAATCATCATCATTGATAATTATTGATGAAGTGTCCATGTGTCCACTGCCTCTGATGAAAATCATAGATAGACTATTGCGCGATCTATGCAATGAAAGTGATAAAAATAAGATATGCTCCATTTGTAACTGTATCGGAAACTTTAGCTTCTGACCTAACTATAGCAAACGATGCATTGTACTAACACTATAATAATGAGTGGTGATTTTAGGCAAATCTTACCCCTTATTCTACATGGATCTCGTGGAAAATTAATTGAAAACTGTGTTATGAGTTGGGATATGTTTCTAAATTTACTAAATACGCCCGCGCGGGTGCCTAAATTCAACCGTAATTCATATGTGTATCAGGATCACCCGGCGGTAGACATTCGACCGTAATTCATTTGTATAATAATGTTATGAATTTTAAAAAAGTATGCATATAAATACATTAAACCTTCATACTGGCTTTACAGATGACATACGTAACGCAACTAATTTAAAAATAAATCATTGCAAATACTTTGATTAGATAATCTCTGGATAAGGCATGAAAGCACAAAATTGCACTAAACATTTTTGATTGCTGAAATCAAAACTGATGCTTATTTTGTATTTATCCCCTAGCGCATCAAAAATATCACTACATAAACTCTTCAATATTTTATTCAATGTTGCAAGCAATTAAATTGTTGAAATTCCGAAAACATTCCGGAATAATTTTTAGGTAGAAAATATAAAATATTTGAATTTGGATCGAAATAAATTATAATAAGGCAAGGGTCAGTTTTATTTTTCATTTATTATTAATATTTTGTATTATGATAGCTAAAAACAATGTAACGTGAATATGTTAATTTCCGTTTATTAATTTATTTATATATGCTTCGTGGAAAAGTCGTTTATCGGTAACATTAATATAGGAGTGCTACCAACATTACGAACAAGGAAATATCGTACGTTTTTGAAGACGCAAATGTATGACAGCGCTCCCTCTATATTATAAATACTATAAGTAAAATACTAAGATTTCTTTCCCAACCTAATATTATCGTATAGTTAATTGAATAAAAAATAACTAATAAATACGCAGGTTAATTATCTGCGCATTTTATTAATAAACTAATACCAAATTACATTTAAAACGAATTAAATTAAATTACATATTTAAAACCTTTTGTGGGTTCGCCACCACGTTTTCGGTGCCCATGAACCGTAATAAATTATTCTTTGTTATTTTTATTTTATATTTTAGTAGAATCCCATATCAGTAATGGTCGAGTGCACATCAAGTCATAACAATTAGGATAAAATATTATCGTTCGCTGGTTTAATGTTTCTTTGAAATTAGCATTATATTAACATGTGTTTTAGTACTATAATTACTATACCTAGAGCACACGGCAGAATTAATCTATACCTATACATTTATATTATTAACGAAACTTTTAACTCAATAAATCTTTTTATCATGTAGTTCATCCGCATCCGCACTCGCGATCAATCCTAGCGGTTACAACTTACACACATATAATGGAAATTGAAGTCCTACTATTTATGTACATGCCGGGTATCTCAAGACTGCTACCGAAAACGAAGCCGGGTGGTAGTTTTAGTGGCTACAAACACAATGCAATTAAAAATTTCGCCTAGAAACGCGACAATTTTTTTTATGATTTTTTAAATATCGTCATTTTTGGGTGGTAAATCCATAGTTTTTGCTAAAATAATAATTTAAACTCTTTTATACCTTAGAGTATTTATAAATAAAAGGGTATATACTATTATTTTAGGAAAAAATGTATTTACCACCCAAATATGGCCATAGGAAAAAAAAAAACAAAAAAAAAATTGTCGCTTTTTTTGCAACTTTTTCTGTTGCATTGTGTCTGAAGTCGCTTAAACTACCACCCGGCTCCGTTTTCGGTAGCAGTCTTGATATACCCTGTATATACTATATTATAAAGGCAAAAATTTGTATGTTTGTTATTTGTTCACGATCAAACGGCTAGAGCGATTTTGATAAAATTTGGTTTGGAGGTAGTTGATTTTATCCCGAAAATGTAGTATTCCCGTGGAACGAGCAAGTACAATATGTTTATTTGCATTTTCGAAAACAAAGGATAGAATATAGGGCATATGAAAAAGAATATAGAGGACAGGATTACATTCCTTAAATGACGGAACAGGACAGAAAAAACAGTAAAAAGGACGGCAGTCACATTAAGCTTATAGGTAAATATAAAACATTTAGTTTGCGATATAATATGTGTCAGATGTGGACTGGACTTAAAAGTATCCTCAACCGGACGAAGCCGGGTCGGGCCACTAGTTAAAAAATATGGCTCAGTTCAGATAAAATTACATATCCAACATCCATGTCACTTTATTGCTTTACATAACTTGCCTACAGTAAGAATTTCTCGTTATTTCTCTGAAACTATATTAATTTTTTTATGAAAAAGTAATAACTTTCATGAAAATAGTTTACGTGATGACAGACTTATTGATTGTTAATTAACACTTTAATGGTTTCACATCTGTCTGAATTTTACGAGTCATTTTTTACGTCGTTTTAATTATGCAAAAAACATTGGAAATTACCCAAAAAGAAAATACAAGAGTTAAAGGAGAATGCCGATTTTACTATGAAAATTGGTATCATGCGAAGATGTTTACCCCTCGATAAAACCTACTTTTTGTGCAGGGGAAAATACATATTTTCAATAAATATAAAAGTAATGGCGACCCAGAAATCCAACCAACCTTGGAGAAATTAACTTGAAGTCCAATAATTTTTTTTTTGCTTTCAGCTCAGTGAACACAATGAAAAATGTGATTATAATTATAGGTGTACCAGAATCTCATGGCAATTGGGGTAATTGAAAATTCTGCATAGCAACACCGGGGTAATTGGATCGAAATATTTTTATACTTTCTATACAACTTAGCATTAATTCATATTGACGAAATACTTTTTTAGTTAAATGTCTTAATTGCAATTATGTTATTAGAATGATATGTAAGAGTGAAACAAAAAATTCTAAGTATTTTATTTGCAGTCTCTTTAATATTAATCATGAACGAATTAGTCAGGGCTTATTTCTAAAGATCCTGGCAGTACATCATCAGACGAAGATGTTGATGATAATTATTTATAATAAAAATCTCTTCTGGGATTACAACTGTTAACTAGAAGTGCAAAATATATCATTGTTTGATGAATCCTTTTCTAAAATCTCTGGAAACTCCTGTAAATAAGTATTTAATGCATTACTGTTTAGTTTTAAAAAAAATCAAAGTAAATACGATAAAAGACATGTACATACATATATAACACTAAAAAAAATGAAGTATCAAAACTATTAACTCCGACTTATTTGTTAAACTGACGTCGTGACGTATTTTGTTTAAATTTGACTAAATAATTAACGGTTCTGGCGATGAACCTTGTAAAAAATGTGTCGCATTTGTGATCGTAGAACTAATTTGTATATTTGCGCTAAGGAAGAATAGAAATCTTAATATATTCACATCAAATGACACACTCAAGTTTTGAAACAGCTGTTGACCGATGGTATTGCCACATAAAAATCATTGTTTGTTTTTAATTTTATGCCATGAGATTCTGGTACACCTATACATTATTTTATAAAAATTTGTCTCCCGGGATAAAACAGGAAAACGTTTATGGACTAACCATAAAAATGCTATGACAAATTTTAAGCAGTATTGGTATCGGTATCTACGATATTTTTAAGGGTACTATAAATTTTCATTGTCCTTTATATAATGTTTACGGTGTTCGCGGGTTCAAATCCCAGGGCACACCTCTGACCTTTCAGAGTCATGTGTATGTCATCAGACAATCAGCACGCACTATGACGGTGAAGGAAAATATCGTGAGATAACTGACGACTTGAGACAACGATTGAGACGGATAAGACCGTATAGTCCATAAAGTCTTATACGTCTCAATCGTACTCTCGATTGTAGAGGAGGCCTGTGCCCGGCGGTGAGACGCGTATGGGTTGATACATAAAATTATCATATATTTTCTTCAGTTACAATGTAAGCATTATTTAGTATTAAGTTAGTTTTAGTGAATTGTATTTTTGCTTGGCTTCCCCTATCTCTCTCTTAAATTGAGTCGGGGCCACATCTACCGGGTATATCAAGAGTGCTACTGAAAACGAAGCCGGGTGGTAGTTTCAATGACTACAAACACAATGTAACTAAAATTTTCGCAAAGAAATGCGACAATTGTTTTTATTATTTTTTAAATGGCGTCGAGTTTGGGTGGTAAATCCATTGCTTTTGCTAAAATAATAATTTAAAGCCTTGTGTGCCACAGCGTCTTTTTAAAATAAAAGGGTATATACCAGGGGCGTGCTCTCCTTGTAGGCAGAAATGCAGTGCTTTACTTGCCATTCACAGATATTTTATTATAACGTTCGTACGTTTTAGATGACTTTAATTTATAGTAAATAAATGAATAAACAAAATATAATAACTTAAAAACGCCTAATATTTTATAAATAGCACCTATTTGCAATCACGCAAACATTATGGTTGCCACGCGAAAAGCAAGAGGCGCTGCAAAGCAAATTAATGTACCTAATCAACCAAGTCATGCCGCCGCGTCCCGCATTAAATTTGTTTGCATGTGTGTAGTAATTTTGGTGTCCGTGCACAGTCGCAAACGCACACACCCATGAATATTGAAAGCCGCGACTCCTGCGGCAGGCCTCGGGAGTTCGGCAGTTGTCGGGAGTAATCGTAAATGTTCGTTGCCTATAATCCGAGTAAAATTAATAGGCTGGAATCTAATAAATCACCTATGCACATTATGCATTTTTGGTTAGTAAGGTTTTATTTGTTTAAATAGAAATGTTTTGTGTTTCGCGGGGGCCATTTGGCTTTTTTACGAGTTTTTGCATTGTTAACTATTTTATACTAGTATGTTTGTAAAAAAAATAGATTTCATAACGGATTTTTCATTTTAACATTTGAAAGTGTGTACATTTAACAGTTTATTACGAAGTTTCGATATTAATTGTAATCATTTGCTTTTACTAGTGTTTGTTTATTTTTTTAAATGTTATTTGATTGCGAGGTTTGTGTTAAAAATGTATGTTTATCAAATGAATGAATGAGGTGGCCGAAATATTGCGTTTATTTACATCGGGATAGGTATAGTAATCTCAACTAACCGGAACCTTGAATATGTGAAAATTGAAAGCTGACTAGGTGAGTTTTTTTTTTATTTTACTTATTAGAATTTCTTCCGTCGCGACGATCGATCGCTGTTTTGTCTGCGTTGCCGTAGAAGATGGACATGAATAGTAGTACATCTAAGACTTGTTATGTTGGCATGGTTTCCGACTTAGAGATCCGTCGCGTGGCTGTGGCTATGCTAAAAAACTATAAAAGAACATTGAAATAAAACTATTATTTACGGATTTTATCGCGGATTTGGTTTAATTTTTACATTTCTTGAATTCCTGACCTTTCGATTACTTTACAGCTTTCGTGGTCACGGGGCGGACATGTAAAAATTAAACCAAATCCGCGATAAAATCCGTAAATAATAGTTTTATTTCAATGTGTAACATTCGCGTAAATCTAAGAAACCATTAAACTATAAAAGAAAAAGTTTTTGTGACCGAGTACTCCGCCGCATACCCAGTGTCATAATCCTGTGCACGCCGCTGGTATATACTATTATTAAAGAAAAAACTATGTTTTTACCACCCTAATTCGACGATAGAAAAAATATAACAAAAAAAAATCGTCACAATTTTTTGCACAAAATTTAGTTGCATTGTGTCTGAAGTCACTAAAACTACCACCCTGCTTCGGTTTCAGTAGCACTCTTGATATACCCTGTATAACACTTGGGGTATAATAACTTAGTAGTATACGATAAATTTATGTCCAGATAAATTATGAATATTGTCTGTTTTATTACATTCCTATATATGTATAACCCATTAATTGAAAAAGAGCATATTTTTTTACAAGGATATCTTTAAATATAGGATATCCTTTTTTTCTTTTTTAATTTAAATGTTAATGATTGTTTTATACTTTTGTGGGCAATTTGTGTGACTTATTATTTCTTCAGACAGCTACATACACTCGTATATGGTTAATTCTAACGCCAATGAAGAAAGCATTTCATGCAGCTGGGTGCTAAGGATCAATAACATTGAAAATACACAATAAATGTTCACAGATGATCGTAAATATATGTACATACATAATACTATGAACAATGAATACGTTAAGGATCGTTCAAGACAAATTAATAAGGCAATGAAAATATTATCAATCAGCTGTTTATATACTGGGGGAATCAGGTAGGTCTTTCCACGATTGACATTTATGAAAATATTAACCAAGTACCTACACAACTATTTAACTTATAAGCGGGCAACATATTACAAATCTGAAATCTACCAAATCTAAAATGCGTGGTGACCTGTTGGTTAACGGACTAGATGCGACTGCCAACATGTTCACGGTGGTCGCGGGTTCGAATCCCAGGGCTCACCTCTGACTTTTCGGAGTCATGTGTGTATTAGTAATCAATTACCACGCACTAAAACGGTGAAAGAAAACATCGTGAGGAAACCTGCATACTCATTTCTGTAATTAGTGAGTGGGTTCCACTAATCGAAGCTTTTATTTAGCCATGAATGTACAAGGTATCCTATTTACCATTTAGTCAATATGGTTTAGTATCCTGGAGTTCCCACAGGAAAAGTGTGTGTGTTTTGATGAAAAACAATGATGCAAAACTTCCAAATCAAGGAGAAACGGAATGACTAAGTATTGCTGTAATTATGTAGTAGGATGTCGCACAGTACTGTTGCTGTGTCCATGTCATGACTTTGATGTTGCTGCCCCTGCAGAGTTCTTAGATTCTATTGTAATAAGAGAAGATGAGAAATAATACATTTAAAAAATGTTTTCTGCGTTTTATTTTTGTGACCACTGCGTATTATATTCCTATACTAACATATAGGGGGATTTTTCAAGCGTGTGTGGATAGCCAAATACGAAACTATAAAGAATAGCGAAAAATACTCAAAACAGTCTAATAAATTCTGATAAAATTCTGCGAAATGATGACAGCAAAATACTACATTTTCTCTCATTACCTTAACACAGGTATGGTGTACACCATATTCAACGGCTAATTAGTTTTATGACAAGGGAAATTATAGAGCATAGTAATTACTAAGCCATCATAATGATTTAGTACACTTTCTTCCTAGGTACCTGATAACCATAAGACCACCCTACATTAGGTATATTTGACAATGACAATGACATTATAATGTGCTATTTTTTATTAGTATAATCGTAACCTAAAAAGTTACAAATATATGAATAATTCTAAAATCTCCGGCTTTGCAGAAATCTTTTTGTAACTGGACATCACTCCTCATGCACTATACAACACAATAAACTATATCCCAGCTGTGTACAATATATTTCTTTGTCAGGTCGCAAAATGTATGGACGTGACCGATGTTCTTTCGGTCGGACTTAGGTTATTTTCGTTACGGAATTTCTGGATTCGGCCTCCACGCTCAAGGCCCGCGATAGAAGCTATGCAATAGCTTAAAATCTATGGTATGTAAGTCCGCCAACCCGCACTAGGTCAGCGAGGGGGACGATATGGCCTAACCACTCTCAATCGTACTGTCGATTGTAAAGGAGGCCCGTGTCCTGCAGTGGGATGTATATGGGCTGACACAGATATTACAAATCTGATTGACACAATGATTGACACGAAATAATTCAAAATGTTGTAGTTCGATTTTCCAAAACCCATTTATTTATGTGTGTACAAAAAAATACGAGTATATATTTATCAACTCGTACGCGGAAGTGACTACAATGCTTACGATGTTAAGACACAATGCAGCATAGAACCCAGGCATAGAACCCACTGATGCGTAACGGCTATCTCTAATATTATTCGTAGATATGTTCACTATGTACCTAGTCATTATTTTAGTATTTTCTTGTATGCAATGGCAAGACGAGCATGCCATCTGCTTGATGGTAAGTGATACGACCGCTCATGGAAAGTAGCAAAACTAAACAACACCATGAATTACAAAGCAATGCTTGGCATTTCACTGCACTCGCCATCCTGGGACATATGATGTTAAATCTCATGATGTCCAGTAGTTACTCTGGTTACAATGTCCTTCAAATCGGAACACTGCTGTATGGCAGGGGAAATAGGCATTACGGTGGTACGTACCCTGGCGGCCTCTCGCATATAAGAGACCTACCAGCTTCAGAGTTCTTCCATTTTATTTAGAAGCAATTTTATCGAAATATTAATACCTTGTTAAAGCTCTTAGATTCTCTGGTACGTCATACAATAATTTCTTTATTACAAACTGTAACTTAGTTTCAATTACCACCGTATCACAAGCCCAAAATACACTTAAAACTTAACTTAAAATACATTTATTTTTATTACACATTACTATGCGTTGTTGAATATATTAAGCTATTTAATTAAATAAAATAGGTTAATTGACCTCAAATAGTATTTCAAATTCTGTTTTCAAGAATTATTATTTTTGTTAATAAATCGTATCATTTCCCCAGTCTTTTATGTAGAGTCTAGATTCTTGAAATCCGGTCATTTGATCTGAGACACTGTTGTGTAAGAACTTATTCTTGTTAAGCTAGTGTAAGGAAGACTTAATAAAATAAATAAACAACTAACTCCCTACTAAATGCATTTGATTTATTTGTATTAAAATGGCCTAAGGTCTTATATGTCTCAATCGTACTCTCGATTGTAGAGGAGGCCCGTGCCTTGCAGTGGGTCGTATATGGGTTGATACAGATACACAAAAATGCATTTTATAATTATAACCTAAAAATACTCTGATCATGATCTTAACATATTGTATTACATAATAAGTGATATTTTAAAACACAAACATTTAAATTTATTTCGTATGCAGGAAATAATATTAAGTAATAATAAAACGTCTAGAATATATTTGTGTGTTTCTCAGCTACTAGAAATGATGTTTAATTAATTGATCATGTTTGTTTTATACATGCAAATTATTCTGTGATTTTTGATGGTTTGGGTCGAACATTATTTACATTTTTTGGAAAATGTATGACGATATTAGCAGCTCTATTTGTTAAATTGTATTATATAACTTGTTTTGTGTAAGTTTCTTTAAAGATGACAAAAGATCACACAATATATTATATGTATACACATATTAAAGAAAATTTGTCGTTATAACGGACCAGACGCAGCTTCCAACATCTTTGAACGGTGGTCGCGGTCTTAAATCCGATAGTACACACCTTTAATTTTTCGGAGTTATATGGATATTGATAGCCAATCCCCACGCAATATAACGGTGTAGAAAACATCGTGAGGAAGCCTGCATACCATAACCATTTTTAAAGAATTTCTATGATATGTAAAGTCCGCAAACCAGCAGGCAGCAGCAGGCCAGCATGGTGGACTATAATAAACTATAATAAATTGAAGAGAAGGGCCGTACCCTACAGTGGGACGTATGTATATGTGTTTATACATACAGGGTATATCAAGACTGCCACCAGAAATGAAGCTGGGTGGTAGTTTCAGTGACTTCAGACACGATGCAACTAAAAGTTTTGCAAGTAAAGGGACGATATTTTTTGTTTTATTTTTTCGTATCGTTGTATTTGAAAAATGTTGGTAAATACTTAGTCTTTTTTCTAAAATAATAGTGTACACCGTTTTATTTAAAGTCGCTGTGTTGCGCAAGGATTTAAATTATTATTTTAGCAAAAACTACGGATTTACCACCTAAATACGATGATATTTAACAAATCACAAAATAATTGTCGCGTTTCCTTATGAAATTTTTAGTTGCATTGTGTTTTTAGTCACTAAAACTACCACCCGGCTTCGTTTTCGGTAGTAGTCTGGATATAACCTGTATACAGATACATAATATACAGGTTTTTACATCACCATATGCCAAATCTATCTTGTTATACCAAATTAAAAGATAAATTTATTATTATTATTTATATTTATATTGGTTTTCAGATTCAACTGTTCTGTGGTTTTCATATTATAACCACCACAGTCATAGCATGTATACTAGTAAAACTACTTGCTAAACCTTACTAAGAATCCAGAAAGCATAATACATACTTATAACTAAAATATTACGAGTATAAGGCGACACATACCAGTTGTAAATTACTTTAAATTACAAAACGAGCAACGTAATTATCCAAATGTTAATACCTTTATTTGAAAAAACTAGTTCCATTATATCAACTGATATTTACATACGGTATTTAATTTGCACATGTTCCTATCCAGCCCAGGTTACATGGTTGGAAAAGATACTGCCTGACAGTTTTGTCAAAATTCGCGATTTTGGTTATCAAGGCTTCTGCTCTACCGTATAGGCACGGGTCTTTTTACCGCTCAGATATGTTCCCGAACCGAACTGATGTTTTAATAAGTGTTAAAAACACTTATATTTATAGGGATTGGCCGAAAATCCTGAATACTAAAATCAGAATTCTTGACAAAATTCATCTTGGATTTTTAAATTCAATACAATGTCATCTGGGGTGACAAACAAGAGGGTTAAAATTAATATCATATTATGTCAATTCACCCGGTTAATAGAAGGCAATATAATTTATGTTATGATTACTTAATATCCCGAATCTTCAATTAAACTGTGTACTAGCTAATTTTGTGTTAACTCTCACAAGGGGAAATTTAAGCCTTAACATGGCTCAACTAGCTACCTATCTCTCAGTTAATAATCTCAATTATTTATTAATTGGCTGCCTTTGTAGCGCATTGGTACTACGGTATGATCGCAAAGCTGAATTCTCGGGTTCAAATCTCGTATCGGGCAAATTTATATTGGACTTTTCTATTCATTATCAGCCTGAAGTTAGAAATTTTAGTCTGATATGGTAAAACCTCGACGCTTATTACATCGTGGGTTGGAACACATAAAGCGTAACGTTAGTGTCTCGGTTGCACCTCTGCCTACCCTTACTGGAAAAAAGGCGTGATATTTATCCTTTTAATGATATCTGAAAAAGATTATTTTGTGCCCGGCCACTGTTGAGCATGACACTCTTTACAATTGAGATTTCGATTGAGATATTTTGGCCATAATCCACCACACTGAGAACTAACTTTGGCACTATCTTTTATTATAATAGTGGCTTATATTAATTCTAAAGTCAAGTTATATATATAGTAAAGAAAAATGAGAAAACGTTTATCAAAAAATACACAAACATGGGAAAAGCTCCAACTATCATAACAGCTTTACGCAAAGTTCTTTGTATTCTTAAACGCAACATTTCATTCACAAAGAGGTATTTATGTTCTAAATATAACCACTGACCGCTTACAAACATACAGAAACATTATGAGCAATATGTTTTACGAAAGTTCGCAAATTATCATTCTTGGAACCTTTGGTAATCATTTTCGTTTTTGTAATGGGCCGGCATAATGACAATAATTATAGTTGTTAAACAGAGCGTTGATTTATAAATGCTATCACGACGGAACATCCCTCTGATTTTATTTATGTATATTTTTAAGGTATCAAATGCATTTCTCAAACAAAATTTTATGCACGTACCAAAATTAAAAATTCACCGAACATGAACACTACCTCCCTGTTGAAATTACTGGTTGTTTAAAAACGAGATGCAGGGAAATATAATTTTTGGCAAAATTTCTATAGTTTTGCGAAACTAGAGTTTGTTCCTTCATAGTTTTGTTTTGGTTTTGCTGTTATGATACATTTTCAGTTATCATCTCAAAAGAAATATAATAAATTTGGGAAGATAGTTTTAGCAGCCGTATACCCAAAAGTAATTCACACGAATTTGATTTCTACGTAAAACGAGTACCAAATATTATTAAAACATAATTAAACATCAAAATGAATTTTTTAGGTAGACACTTTTTTTGAGAAACTATGCTTGGCATGACTTTAAAATAAGTGATTATTAAGATCCACAATGAATGTAGCTGAACAACACAATAACTTCAAAGGTGATTGTTAACTTATATAGAGGTCAACACCCCTGTGTTTCGAGAAAATAAATATTCATTAATATGAACCGATGAACAATAATCTACAATGATTGTCATTATTCCCATATCATCAGCCAATATTTCGTGGAAACCGTTTCAAGTTTATTTATTTTATTTATTAAAAAAGGCATATAAACAGTAAACACATTAATAGTATTATAGGTACATAAGACAAAGTAAAAAAACACTAAAATAAATAAAAAAATACATACATAACATTCATAAAATGTGTGTAATAATAACATAACAAATTATAATAATGTAACAAATCAACACTATACTTAATTATACCAAAATAAAACTAAAAATTGAAATCAAATTTAGCTTCCTAATAACGGACATTGTGTTTATCTCCAAGAACTAATTAACCTTATCAGTCTAATGACAGCGAATTGGATTGGGTTCCGTTTTCAGGTAACGCAGTTCTCATTATGTTATGCAATTCAATATCTGAGCTACTATTGAATTTCAATTATTACCAAGAACGAGTTAAATTGATCCGGCCTTAGAAGACATTGAAGACGTAATGGACACTGAAAATTATTAAATATAGGGAGTCTAAGCCCAAAAAAATAAGTTATCTATTGGTTCAAACTGATATCTTTATTAATGTCAAACCAACTTATAGTAACTGAAGCAAAAACTGCATACATACTTACACCGGCAGTCGAATAGTAAACATCGTAAACGTTCCGTCCGTGAAGAAAATGTTATAAATTGTGGTTTAAGTACAATAAATTTTATAACGTAAAATTAGTGCAACGCTTCCTCGACCTACGACAACTCGCCACTCGCCGCGGCTCGCGTCGCATTCCACGCTATCTATTTCCAAGAATTCCTGGCGCACGCGCATTACAGCATTGATTTTTATTACTGCATGCATTTCGCTTAATAGCATGGACAGGCAGAAATCCTCTAATTCAGGCAGTAGTGACGAAGCTGATTTCAGCAATATAACATTGAGAAAAAAACAAGATTGCAACTCCACCAGGAATTACATAACAATAGACACCTTAAAGGAAATTTTAAATGCCGATAGACAGGACATGAAAACACTTATCCAGTCAAGCATCAATGGTATATCTGAACAACTCAGAAGCATAAACGCACAATGTACTGGCTACCAGGAGTCACTAACATTCGTGGGTAAACAGTATGACGATCTTTTAAAAGAGCTTGCAGATGTAAAGAAGCTTCTAGGTACTACTTCTTCAGAATTAAAGAACGTTAAAGAGGGAAAAAAAATCTCAAGGACAATATTACCGCTCAAGCTGCCAGGATTAAGGCTTTGGAAGAAGACAGATTAAAACAACGTCAGTGGGCACTTTTACAGAACGTCGAGGTTTCAGGGATACCTGAACAACCAGATGAAAACACAGTGGAAATCATAACAAAAATAGCACACCGTATTGGGTCAATTATATTATATCAATCAAATATTATATTGTATTAATCCAGCCGACAGACATCGAGTTCGCTCACCGAGTACAGCCGCGACGCACAGTGAATGCGTCCAGCGGCCGTCCCATCGTGGTCCGCCTGAAACAACGCGACAATATGGACCGAATTGTGGCGGCGGCTCGTAAACGTCGTAATCTTACTGCTAAGGAACTGGGAATGGGTGACGAAATTCGAATTTTCGTAAATGAACACTTAACGAGAGAAAATAAAATGTTGTTAAATGCCTGTAAGCAAAAAGCTGCGGAAGCCAACTACAAATTTATATGGACAAAAAACTGCCGTGTTTATGTGCGAAGGAACGAAACTTCGCCCCCAATCCTAATATCTTGTTCTTCCGACTTGTCAAAGATCATTTAGTACCTCGGAAGTCGTTTCTCTTTATGATAATGCTTATTAGGCCAAAGTTAATTTTATTTAATCTTTCTTTTTATATACTCACTTGTAATGTATTAATACATTGCCAAAATACAATACACGACAGCTCACAATACACAACATTATACAAAGACAACACAGACATACACAAATACAATATTACACAAACAACTCAATTTTAACAAAAACGTTGTCTTCTTACTTATTACTTAAGAGCGTTTATATACCCTTTGCGCGCTTTTTGACTAAAAAACAGGACTTTTCAAATGTGTTCGAACACGAAATGATTAATAAACGTCCGTACTGTCTACTGATTGAACACTTGATTTGAATGCAACTTAACAATGTAATAATAACGAAAATATGATTAGTATCTAAATTTGTATTGTTCATTGCTTGCACAGTAATATTTGTCTACTTATAATGCAAATAAAATATTTTTATGATATAATATTACCAATATATAAATCATAAGTTACATTTCAATTCAATATTAGAATTTTGAAGCGCACGGATCAAAGTTAGTTGCGCTGACTGTATAGCGAGCCGACGCGGCAGCTCTACGCACACAGCTTTGGTCGCTTATGTGTGCGTGAAATTAACGAAGAAATACCTATAGTTGACTTTGCGCGCAAGGTGTAAACGCTCTTAAACTACCAACAATTCGTCTATGCTATACTTGCCACTTGTTACATTTGCTTTATGTGCATAGAATTGATTATATTACTTAAAAAACATAACTTTTTTTTTTTATTGCATTGCATGGCGAGACGAGCATGCCGTTCGCCTGATGGTAAGCGATGCGACCGCTCATGAACAGTAGCAAAACCAAACAACACCTTGAACCAATGCTTGGCATTCAACTGCGCTCGCCATCCTGAGACACAAGATGTTAAGTCTCAATATGTCCAGTAGTTACTCTGGCTACAATGTCCTTCAATCCGAAACACAACAGTGCATTTAAACTGCTATTTGACGGGAGAAATAGACATTGCAGTGGTACCCACCCAGGCAGCCTCTCACATATGAGAGACCTACCACCAGTAATAACTACAATATATTGGGACGCTTATGTTCAACACTGTACAAACAAACAACAAAAGAGTACATTTTAATTCAAACTGGTAAAGAACGTGGGGACGCTAAAGCCCTCTTAATGAAAAAAACTAAATGGATAGTTTTAATTTGTTTTAATATTCCTGATTTAATAATTACCTTCGTGTGTCTACGTAGCACACTTATGTATGTATGTATCTAGACAAAGTAAAAATATCAAGCACATACATAGATCTATTAATATATTTTATTGAAAACGTATACTTCATTAGTAGCAAATAACATTACCGATTGCTTTGCTTACCCTAAGTGGAAATGACAGAGCGATAAAAAGACAATAAATTGTTTCGAACAATTGCCCATATAAACTTTACGATAGGGATAAATACATTCAATGGACGATTACAGTGCACAGCACTTATCTGTATGATTTATATGTGAATTCTTGAAGTCAACGATGAAACATTCATTGATATAGCTAACTACCGCGTCTAACGTTAGTCAACTTTGTAAAACACTAGTACAAGGAGCGTAGACGTGGCTAGTACAATAATATTCAATGTTGTTTTCTTTGGATTCGCAATCCCTGCCACTCTTTTGATATTGATGCGGGTTTATTTCACCGACCTAGCTCATCGGTGGAGGAATGGAGTGACAATAGTCGTGACAGCAATAGGTGGGACTGACCATCTGATTTATAACTGCGTCCGTCCAAAACGATGTTAACATGGCGATCTAAAAACCAGCTACAAGCTTTAAGAAAATTAAAATCGTATTCGAACAAACCAATCCAAAGTAATAACTAATGTTAAGCAATCTTCTATATATTAAAAAAAATCGATAGTTTTCTATGCGGACAACTACTAAATATAACACTTCGCTTATTCACTTGATCAAAAAATCGGAGACACAAAAACATTTTTTGTCACAAAAAGAATATACATATACAGGGTATATCAAGACTGCTACCGAAAACGAAGCCGGGTGGTAGTTTAAGCGACTTCAAACACAATGCAACAGAAAAAGTTGCAAAAAAAAGCGACAATTTTTTTTTGTAATTTTTTTTTTATTGCCATATTTTGGTGGTAAATACATTTTTTCCTAAAATAATAGTGTATACCCTTTAATTTATAAATACTCTAAGATATAAGAGAGTTTAAATTATTATTTTAGCAAAATCTATGGATTTACCACCCAAAAATGACGATATTTCAAAAATCATAAAAATAATTGTCGCGTTTCTAAGCGAAATTTTTAATTGCATTGTGTTTGTAGCCACTAAAACTACCACCCGGCTTCGTTTTCGGTAGCAGTCTTGAGATACCCGGTATACAGGGTATATCAAGACTGCTACCGAAAACGAAGCCGGGTGGTAGTTTAAGCGACTTCAGACACAATGCAACAGAAAAAGTTGCAAAAAAAAGCGACAATTTTTTTTTTGTTATTTTTTTCCTATGGCCATATTTGGGTGGTAAATACATTTTTTCCTAAAATAATAGTATATACCCTTTTATTCATAAATACTCTGAGGTATAAAAGAGTTTAAATTATTATTTTAGCAAAAACTATGGATTTACCACCCAAAAATGACGATATTTAAAAAATCATAAAAAAAAATTGTCGCGTTTCTAGGCGAAATTTTTAATTGCATTGTGTTTGTAGCCACTAAAACTACCACCCGGCTTCGTTTTCGGTAGCAGTCTTGAGATACCCGGTATATGTAGGTCTGAATTGAAAAGTTGCAAACAGAAAATCTTTGGGACCGCATATTGAATGTTTCTGTCTTCTAAGAATAACTTACAGTTACCAATTTTGCCTGTCAAACTTTAATATTAATACTAAACAATTAATTATTTCCAATGCTATTTTTAACTTTACTGTTGTTAACCCAAGTCAAAATAAATTTGTAATTCATAGAAAGTTTTGAAATCAATATTAGTATCCTTAGAGTATAGATATAATATAGAGGGAGCGCTGGTACTTCAAAAACGTAGATAAAAATGCTGGTGCCGGTCCACCTTTTTCTGCCCTCCTATTGGCTGATATTTGACAAGTTGTCCAACATACATGAATTACTTTAAAAAGAAAAGTTAAAATAAATTGTTTAGGGCTATTTAATTCCACTCAAACTCGTTTTAAAAGGATAATAGCTAAATATAATTTCGGTTATGAAAGGAATTTATAGTCATTTATACCCATCGATATCAATGTTACACTAGATAAGACGTTCTTTGTAACAAACGTGTCCCACCTAAGTGCGGTGCATGCACCGCACACGAATCAGTCTGCTGCGTGACAGCTACGCGGCAGCATACCTTTTTTATATTTATAAGTAATTTATTTCGACTTTTCCCCATCAAACCGACAACGAAATTTTCTGAAGTTACAATACGAGTATAATTAAAGCATACAACTTCCATCCATCCATCAGCCAAAGGAAGTCCACTGCTGAACATAGGCCTCCCCCAATGATTTCCACAGAGACCTGTTGGAGGCAGCCTGTGTCCAGCGACGTCCCGCGACCTTTACCAGGTCGTCGGACCATCTTGTGGGTGGACGTCCTACGCTGCGCTTTCCGCTACGCGGCCTCCATTCGAGCACTTTCCGACCCCATCGGTCATCAGATCTCCGCGCTATGTGCCCTGCCCATTGCCACTTCAACTTGCTAATCCGGTGGGCTATGTCGGTTACTTTAGTTCTCCTACGGATCTCCTCATTTCTGATTCGATCTCGTAGGGAAACCCCGAGCATAGCCCTCTCCATAGCTCGTTGAGTGACTTTGAGCTTCCTAATAAGGCCCATAGTGAGAGGCCACGTCTCGGTGCCGTAAGTCATCACTGGCAACACACAACTATCGAAGACTTTCGATTTAAGGCACTGAGGTATTTTGGACGAGAAGACGTCGCGTAGTTTCCCGAACGCTGCCCAACCGAGTTGGATTCGACGATTGACCTCTCTCTCGAAGTTGGACCTGCCTAACCGGACCACTTGTCCTAAATAGACATATTCGTCAACAACTTCGAGAGTCGAGCCCCCAACACCGATGGGAGTGGGCACAACATGGACATTCGACATGATCTTCGTTTTGTCCATGTTCATTTTAAGACCCACCTGTTGGGAGACTCGATTGAGGTCTTCGAGCATAGTGCTAAGGTCTTCCAGCGATTCTGCCAAGACTACAATATCGTCGGCAAACCGAAGGTGAGTGATATACTCGCCGTTGATGTTGATGCCGAATCCTTTCCATTGCAAGAGCTTGAAGGCGTTTTCCAGCGCGGCAGTGAACAGTTTCGGAGATATGACATCTCCCTGTCTCACGCCTCTCTGTAGTGGAATAGCCTTCGTACTCTGATCCTGTACTCGGACCGACATGGTGGCGTTGTTGTATATACACTTCAACGCTTCGATGTACCGATAGTCGATATGGCACCGCTGGAGAGACTGTAGCACAGCCCAAGTCTCGATCGAATCAAAGGCTTTCTCATAGTCCACAAACGCTAAACAAAGCGGCAAGTTATATTCCTCGGTTTTTGTATAACTTGCCGAAGCGTATGGATGTGGTCTATGGTACTAAAGCCTTTTCGAAAACCGGCTTGTTCGGGAGGCTGGAAGTCATCAAACCTGCGTTCGAGACGATTTGTGATGACCCTCGAAAACAACTTATAGACATGGCTCAGGAGCGAGATGGGCCTGTAATTCTTCAGCAAAGTGTTATCACCTTTTTTGAAGAACAGTACCACCACGCTCCTGCTCCATGCCTCTGGCGTTGAGCCCTCGAGGAGAACGGAATTGAAGAGCTTCTGAAGGACTTTCAGTATCGGCGTTCCGCCCGCTTTCAGAAGCTCTGAAGTTATTCCGTCCTCGCCCGGCGCCTTGTTGTTTTTAAGTTGCTTCAGGGCCATCTCAATCTCACACAGGCTGATGTCCGGGATATCATCGCTAAAGCGATCACTTTAGCGACGATATCCCGGGCAAAAAAAAAAAAAAAAAAAAAAAAAAAAAAATACAACTTATAAAATATTGCAGTATAATGCCGATAATGTATCAGCCCATATACGTCCCACTGCAGGGCACGGGCCTACTCTACAATCGAGAATACGATTGAGAGTGGTTAGGCCATATAGTCCACCACGCTGGCCTAGTGCGGGTTGGCGGACTTACATACCATAGAAATTCTTATGAATCGCTATGGTATGCAGGTTTCCTCACGATGTTTTCCTTCACCGTTTTAGTGCGTGGTGATTGACTATCAATACACACATGACTCCGAAAAGTCAGAGGTGTGCCCTGGGATTCGAACCCGCGACCACCGTGAACATGTTGGCAGCCGCGTCTAGTCCGTTTACCAACAAGCCACCACGCACTTGCGATGCAATGCCGATAATACAGATATTTTATTTATTATTGGATTAAATATTTGTATAGTTCATTAGAAATACAAGGTGAGCTTCTTAATCGTGTGTCTCATTCCCGCGCATAAAAATTGCCCGTCGAGTGAGAGAGACTAACTATATTAGATATACATTATTCATGGGACATTCATATCAGTCGACCAAATAGGCATAAACTATTCGAATACATTACAAATACAAATATGTAGGGAGGATGTAGTTAAAAATTGATTTCAGTATTTTATTTTAATTTTATGTTGTTAATTAATAAAACAAAATATGTGTGTTGTATGTATGTTTTGAAACAGTGGACAGTTTTAGACCCTATTTCTTTATATGATTTACTTAATGGACTATGTTGGAATTTTAAACCCATTGAATGTTATTAAAGATTAATATAGCTTAAAATTGTTTTAGATTCTTACGCCTCGTTACTTTAGAGGGAGATCTCTATAATATTTGTGTGTTGTTTCATTGTCTTATTGTAAAGCTGTGATAAACTTGTACACTTATAAGAGTACATATTTAATATAATTTAGATAATTTTCATTAATTATTCACGTAAATAATAAAATCAATACAAAACAGGTATAATATTGCTATGACGGAATTCATACTTAGGTAGTATCATAGGAAAAGCTATTATTGGTTTGAACTGTCTCTTCTGTCTATTAATCTTTGATCATAAACTGTAATATTCCAGTAAACGTACTAGATGTCGCTACTGAGCTTTGACAAATATGGGACAAATAGTTTCTATGACGTGTCGCGTCTATCGGTAGAATAAAAGTCAATGTTTATACCTAAATAATTAATTCAATTTTCACATTAATATAGAAGCAGTACCAACATTACGAACAAGAATATATCTACGTTTTTCAAAACGCGAATGTATGACAGCGCTCCCTCTACATTATAAATACTCTGAGTTAGTATCAAATATTTTGTCTTCTTCGCTCAAACCGAATTCAAAATCGTTTAAAAGCTAATATCTAAAACATATTTCAACACAAAATGATTAAGATTAATCTTAACCTCAAATAGATTATAATCGAAATTATTTTAATTGAATCTAAATTTAAATTCTTTGGAGGTCTAGCCAAATATTTAGTTATTGAACAAAATTATATCAGCTGCTGTATTAAATAAATAGCTCTGTTTATTTTCTGAACTGAACAAATAATTTGGTAGCGGGGTAAAGATACGGTATCCTTAAGAGATTTGCCGAGCTAGACTAGAATAACTGAGGGACATAATGAAACTTAACATCTTATGTCTCAGGATGGCGAGCGCAATGACAAGCACGGCTTTGTTATTCGTGGTGTTATTTATTTTTGCTCAGGCGAATGGCATACTCACTAATATGTTCGTCTCGCTATTCATCGTAAAAAAATGCATGTTTTTCCATCAATATTAACCCCCGCACATATTTGTGTGATCCACAGGTATTTTTTTCGGGTCTGGGCGTTTAGGAAACCGAAAAGTCTCTCGTAGTTCCTGATACCCACGACACAAGACACGATTTTTGGGTAGGATCAGTACTATGTATGTGACTGTTGGGTGTAATTGTTTTATTTATTATTAACACGATTTCACAACGATGAATTGGAGGGTAGTCATCACGTTAAGACCGTTTTTTTTTTGAGCTCCCAAATCATTTTGCAAATAAACTTACAGTCTTCATTTCAAAATAAATTTATTACACTAACTAATGTGCTAACAATTAGTACTTGCCGGTATAGTGTTATCTCCGCTCATATTTCTCTCAACACTACATAACTTTAACTGCGGATATTATCACTGTGTCTGTCCACTACACAAACTATGGATTCGATCAAGGACACGCTCGCCGACATGGTGGAGATGTTCCAGAAGCGAATGGCAGAATTCGAAGCTGAGCTGCACAAAACACCAAGTCCTTCATCCACCACATCAAACTTGGCAGTCGATTTTGCTTCGTTCCGTTCCTTCATCACGGAGGCACTCGGCAATATTCAGCAACAGGTGCAGATACTCGCGCGAAATGTAGATAGCGTGGAAATGAGGGGCCGCCGAAAAATATTACTCCTTCATGGTGTAAAGGAAGTTAACAAGGAGAATACAGCAGTACTGGTGTCCAAGGTTATCAAGTACCATGTCCAACTGTCTGACTTCTCACCGCAGAGTATTAAACGGTGCCTCAGAATGGGACGAACTACTGACACTCAGAAGCCGCGACCCATCCTTTTCAAGCTCCAAGATGTGTTGGTCCGTGACAAGCTCTGGTACGCAAAAACGAAGCTGAAGGGTTCCGGCATTACCAAGTCGGAATTCTTGACCAAAGTTCGTCACGACGTGTTCATGTCAGCTCGGGAGAGATTCGGCGTTGCGAGGTGCTGGACCCAGGAAGGCTGCGTGTATATTGCTGGTCCAGATGGCGCGCGGATACGTGTACACTCGCTTCAGGATCTCCACACACATTGAAGGTATGAAGGGTGCTAAACCTGCAGCCAGGACCAGAATTACAAAGTCCAAGCGTACAGTGAACAATAAAAATAACAGCTCAGTTATATTGTGCTTGTAGTTGCGTAGGTACTGGTTGGGTAACATGTTATTATTATTTATATTTTATCTACTTACCTTTAAGGACGAGTATATAATCTAAGCCTTTAAGTTTACATTTTGTGTTGTCAATTTCAATTTTTGTGAAGATGTCAGTGTCACCTGTTTTTTTTCTATACCCATAACTACGTTCTACGAGTTTTTGATTATCATTTGTTAACATTAGTGTTTTTAAATTGTACCTCGTTGTATATACCTACCATCATAGACGTAGTATCAATAGACTTGACATGCATTTGACATATATAGTCCATCTCACTTAGACTTATGCATAAACCTTAAAAAATGAAAGTGACAAAACACAATTTGCGGTCCTTGTCATAGTTTCACATAATTTTGTAGTAGTTCAGTCAATATGTAAGGAATAATTAATTGCCCTCCGAATAAAGACCTACCCATATTTAACATAATGAATCGTTAGGGGGACATGTCAAGAGGTCACAGAAAAAATTAAAAAGGTCGCGCTGATTGCTGATTTTGAGAAATTCAAAAATGAATTTAAAAAAATTTAACTGTTTTTTTCTTGGAAACTATTGGTTTAAGGAAAAAGTTTTTTAAATAAAAAATGTAGAGGGCATTGCGAACTACATTTTTTTTTCATTGGAGTGACTTCATCCGACTTGAAATAATGTGATGCAAAGCATAGATAAATTCACCTAAGTTCAAAATTTTTGATAATAAAATCAGAAAACAATTACTGCTATTTCATTTGAATTAATAAAAAGATAAAAACTGAATGGCATGAGTACTGTGCAACGGTACGGTACATAATGTACAATTTGTACACTTCGACAAGTTCCAGCTCGAAAACGGTAAGTTTTATAAAAACATTGTTTAAATAAAAGTTGTAGCTAATTTTATGACGAACAACTTTCTAATTTACATTATTATAAAAGATTAATTTTTCCTATCGAAAATAGCGTTGGAACACTTTTTTGATTAATTAGCGCCCTCTACTTTTTGTATTTCAAGTCGGATGACGTCACTCTAATGACAAAAAATGTAGTTCGCAATGCCCTCTACATTTTTTATTTGAAAAACCTTTTCCTAAACCCAATAGTTTCCAAGAAAAGAGCGTTTTTAAATATTTTTTATTCATTTTTTAAATTTCTCAAAATCAGCAAACAGCGCGACCTTTTTAATTTTTCTGTGACCTCTTGACATGCCCTCCTAACGATTAATTATGTTTAATAACGGTAGGTCTTTATTCGGAGGGCAATTTACATATTGATTGAACTATAGGGAATACTTTGTGTTACCCAAACAAATAGGACGTGCGGTTTGTTATAAACTTGAATTACTGAGTATTTTACGAATATTTGCGGTCAAAAATGTATGTAAAAGAGTGTTAAAACTGATTATAAGACAAAAGGTATGGTGTGCTGCTTTATTATGGGCTGTGATAGCCGATCTAAACGATAATATGAAAATATAACCTCTCACTGGTAAGTGCATTTTATTTAGTATATTGGTAAAAATAAATGTAGACGTTCATTATTACTAACATCCGCAATTAGTATTTCATAGAATACATTGAAAAATAGTATTATATTTGCATAAAAATACGTATTTTAAAAGTATTATCCGACCAAATTATCTTGACTTTGTTTATTATGACAATCTGTATACTACTCGAAGAGGACGCCATTTTGTACATGATTTAAATTAGTTGGATTATATTATTTTTCGGGATACCAGCTTATAACAATTTGTATTTCCTGGTTTTATGGTCAATTAAACCATCATTCATTTTATTTCAGCTTTTCAAAAGGTTTACCTTCGCGTGTTTTTTGGATCAAATTAATAGGATGTGACGGAAAATTAGACAGCTGGGTAAACACACTCGTTCAAAAATTGCATTCAGACGACTAAGCATATTATAACTTTCTTAAAACCGTTTTCCTCTCCCGCCACTCGAAATAAAGATAAACTACTCATATAATCTATTTAATCTAAATAATAAAAATCCAGAGTATTCATCCTTGAGACGAAAATGAATGAAACCTCTTCTATAATCAGTCTCCCGGCAGCCTGTCTTCATAAATTGTCACAAATTTGAAGTCTGTATTCGAAAAAATTACAAAAATACACCCAATCCACCAAGCTTAATACTTCTTTATTTTTATTTATTTTATTTTGGACACAAACAGTCGTGTTCATCAACAAAAACAATGATTTTATGTTTACAACTTACAGACTTTGAGTGCCAAAACTTAAAGTCATTGCCCAATCCACACACGTCTTGACCCGAGGCGTCACGTTACCTTACGTTATTTCAATTTATATTTTGTTCTGCACATATTAATTACATATATTTTATTCTTTCAATAATTAGATTTAATTTTTACAGATGACCGAATCCGAAACCGTGGGGAATAACAAAGAGTGCTGAAAGGACACATGAGCCTGATATGGATGAAAACAAAAAGTGCACAATTGTATTTTTGAAAAATCTTTATTCCAGGAAAATAAGCCAATGATTAAAAAAATGTACAAGCGCTGTATTATTACACATTCGATACTTTGCTATATCATTTTATTTTAATTAAGATATAGAAAAGAAAAAAAATGTAGGTATATTTTTTCCATTTTGTTACATTTGAGAAATGTTTAGGTCTATATCAATAGGTTTTCTGTACCTTTGTTATTTACGATTCGTTTGTAGAAACTTGTTATTAGGAACTTAATTTATGGAAATATTAAGTATATTGTAAACACTTGTTTGTAAGCTTTCTTAAAATAAATAAATAAAATAAAGTAGGATGTTATTCTATCCTTAGTAGTTACGTTACTATGAATTCTCTGATCTTCTATAATTTATAGAACACTCGGCAGGTTTTGTTTCTATGTATAGATTATCATTACTATGTATTATTCGAGTTACGTAAATGATGTAAGTATTAGTAATTATACAAAGCCATCTTTCCTTTTTTGCTTTCTAACCTTTGTGAAAATATTGCAAAACGTCACGTTGTTTAATACTGACGCCCTTCATCCGCATCATTCATCGCAGCTGGTTAGACGCCAGATGTAAAACGTGAGGCTGCGGTTTCGATGCCCGCTCAAGAAGAGACAAATATTTGAGTGACTTGATATTTTTTTCAAATCGGGGTGTTAGTGAGACCAAAAAGTCTCTCGTAGTTTCTGATAGCCACGACACAATATTATCATTTGTAGGGTCAGGACTATGAATTTGAATGTTGCGTCTATTTATTTATTTAGTTAAAATATTTATGGGAAAATGTATGACCTGGTAACCCTGCTTTTTTTTACTTTATGTCTGTCCCTTACGGTGGAACTCGAATGTCGAGTCCATTTGATACTATGTCCATGCCTACCATGGACGTAACAATGACGTTTTGCAACTTTATAAACATCTTAGGGACGTAATATATAAACAGGATTGCGCACGAAGAAAATGGTGTCATCCTGAAATAAGACATGTGCATGTAGTATAAGGTTTAATTTACTATGATAAACGACATGAAGGAAGGCCGAAACCGAGTGAGACAGTATGAGAGGTTTCTATCCCTTCTCATTTGCTAGCCAGACCAAAAAAAATATTTTCACTAGTAGATTATTTTACATTCGCCACATGGTAATTAGTTGGATAAAAAATTAAACACAGAATATCTATAGTAACAAATAGAAAAATATTATTACTGAACTTCATTTATGGGTCCATAAACGAATTCATGACATTACAATGGAAGGTTAATGCATGATAGGAGAATTCGTAATTATAACTCTGGCCACTTGATACTAAAAATAAAATATGTCATGGTTTATACGAAATGTCACAGGTGTACAATTTCAAATTATTTTCTATATTTTTTAACGGAAAATGGTTAAAAAGTGTTGCAAAATGATTTGTATAAGTAAATAATATAGTGGTTGTTATATATCGATTCAAAAGTGAGTTGTTTCATGAGATTTACCATTTTTGTTTACAAACATTCGCTACGGTGACCATAATAAAACCCGCCTTAGAACTTTTTTTGATCGACAATTCAAAGTTCAGATGAATTATTGCATAACTTTTAATCTGCTTGAATATTAAAAGTAGTTCTTTTTTCTTTACAATTTTGTTATTAAAGTAATGTTTAATTTATACACGTTAATTTGCATCCTACTATGTTTTAAGTGAAAATAACATGATAAAAGTTTTTCTAATACAATTGGTCATGAATGAAGTCTAACTTTTTTTACTTCTTTATTTTTTTAATTTAACGTATGCAATCTGAACATTTAGCATAAGGTTAAGAATTTAGTAATTTGTCTTGAAGGCGGTTAGTCCAGTGACTTACGCCCATTTATGTGTGTTAAGTTCCTAATAAATCACGAGGGAACTTTCTTTTTAACCTTTTGAACTCTGTGTCTCTGTTTAATGGGTTCACAGCTTACTAGCTGTTTCACACAGCATTTGCGTGATTGCCCAGTCTGTTTCTATATGACTTTACTGATTGTTTAATCTCTTCTTGGACTGTTCTGATTTCGTGATCGTGGTGTAGTTGCTTGTTTGTTACAAACCAAGGTGCACCAGTAATCATCCTCAGCATTTTGGATTGGAATATTTGTTATATATCTAGGTTTGAGTTGGACACAATGCCGCAGAGTTTTAGGATGCATTTATATAACAGCAGTTTGTTTTTGTGTCCGGTTCATATTTGGACTTCGCAAATATGACCATGTGTCTGAATTTCGTAAAAAGCTCAAGTGGCTATCAATACGGCTTCGCCGAAATACTCGTATCCTATTCCTCTTATATAATATGTGTTTCTGTAATCTCGGGTTCAAATTCCGGGTCGAGCAAAGTTATACATATTTGATTTTACTATTCATTATTACCCTAGAGTCAGGATTGTGTGCCCGATATGGTGATAAGATCGCCTCTTATCACATCATGGGACGCAAAATATTCGGTGAAACATGTTTGTGTATGTATGCATGATTGTTACCATCAGCTGTTTCTAAAACAATTTCTAACAAACATTCAAACTATTTAACTTAAATACACTTCACCTGAATAACATAGTTGGCTTCGTTTACTGTACTATACTGGCTCAGCCCATAAACGTCCCACTGCAAGGCACGTGCCTCTCTTATACAATCGAGAGTACGATTGAGAGTGGTTAGGCCATATAGTTCACCACTCTGGCCAAATGCGAGTTTGTAGACTATACATACTATACAGGATGATATTGACACATTGTACTTAATTTAACCTACATATTACTCATTACCCTAGGGAACATTATACATAAGTTGAAAAAAATATAAACACATTTTTTGTCAAAATCATTATTTTTGTTTTCACGATTTTTGGACACCCATATAGATAAGAGTATTTAACCGCGTTGCTGAACTTCAGTTTGGTTCGGGAACTTACCCGAGTCGTAAAATGACTTGACAGGGGTTGATCAAAAGTCCTGGAACATAAAATCGCGATTTTTGACAAAACTATCAGGCAGTTTTTGATCAAACTTTGTACAATATTACCGATGGGGGTTGTAACATATGGTTTAAATTAAATACAATATGTCAATATCATCCTGTATAAAATCTTATAAATGGCTAATATACGCAGGTTTCCTCAAGATGTTTTTCTTCGCCGTTTTATTAAACTTCTTTCATTAACACTATATTTTTGTTTTGGTTCTCTTACGCTGCGCCGTCGGCCTACTTGTCAAGACTCATGTTAACATATCTTATAAATAAACTTATTTCTAGCTGGTATTATCAGTTGCCATGGTGAATTTAAACCAAATTATGTATATAGATAAATATTCATACGATCCGATTCCATATTAAATAAAAAAATAGTACGTCCTGGTTTAAAAAAAAGCATTGTCACTCTAAAGAAAAGGATAACAGAAAACAGCGAATTCATTCAAGGTCAAATTTTTGTGCTTCACTTTTTTAGACGGTATGCAATCTCCATTTTATTTTTCAAATTATGTATAATGTTCCCTGGGGTAATGAGTAACATGTAGGTTAAATTAAGTACAATGTGTCAATATCACCCTGTATAATATGTATAATCTACAAACTCGCATTTGGCCAGAGTGGTGAACTATATGGCCTAACCACTCTCAATCGTACTCTCGATTGTACAGGAGACCCGTGCCATGCAGTGGGACGTATATGGGCTGAGCCAGTATAGTACAGTAAACGGAGCCAGCTATGTTATTCAGGTGAAGTGTATTTAAGTTAAATAGTTTGAATGTTTGTTAGAAATTGTTTTAACACTAACCAAAAAAAAATGAAGCTGTGACGTTGTGGGAATGTCACCTCTTATATTTGCGATCTATAGTTCAATAGTCGGCATAAATCCTATTGTCTATGCCAATCAACGCCTCCGTTGCGCTGATTGGTTGATTCATTTCTAACATCTGTCAAATTTGACGTACGAACTGTCATCGGTGCTCGCTTAAATACGCGTGTAACGTCGCTCGCGTCCTCCTTTTCATAACCTAAAAGCCGCGTGCTACCACGCGTCTTTCTGAACCCGCTGGGGTGAGTGTTCAGTGTTCTATTTGCTAACCGCTTAACTGCTTGTTTGTCAGTGTATTCTGTCTGCCGGGCTTGTGAGCTACCACGAGTCGCTGGCACGGAATGCAAGCCTAGTTTGCATTCCGATTTCTTGGACGCTGATTCCAGGTTCTTCGTTCTTCGAGTTCTTCTTCTTGGCGTACTTCTTCACCTACTTCGTTGCTTCCACCACGGAGACGGGCGGCCTAACCCGCCGCAAAGCATCAAAACTATTCACTCCGACTTATTTGTCAAAACGACGTCGATGTTAAAATCGACGATTTTGTTTAAAGTAGACCAAATTATTCACGGATCTGGTGATAAACCTAGTAAACAATGTGTCGCACTTGTGATCGTAAAACTAATTTGTATATTTTCGCAAAGGAAGCATAGTAATCTTAAAATATTCACATCGAATGACATAACTCGAGTTTTGAATCAGCTATTGAACGATGGTATTGCCACATAAAAATCATTATGTTTGTTTTTAATTTTATGCCATGAGATTCTGGTAGACCTATAACAATCATGCATACATACATAAACACGTTTCACCGTGTATTTTGCGTCCCATGATGTGATAAAGAGCGAGCTCATCACCCTATCGGGCACACAATCCTGACTCTGGGCTGATAATGAATAGTAAAATCAAATGTAAAGTCTATGCCCGACCCGGAATTTGAACCCGAGATTACAGTTTTGGTTTCGTACCGTAGTACAACTGCCAGGCATCGAGGCAGTCTACGCCACTGAGGCAATAACAATGATAAAAGCACATATTTATTGCTTACCCTTATATTGCAGCATTTGCAAAATTCACATTTGGAGTATCAGTACAGTTGGAGTTTCAAAAAGGTAACCGTAAAAATAACGCTAAAATAAATATTGAATTAACTTAATTTAATAGATTTCATTTAAATTGCCATAAAAATACTATGTTCACATTTATAATTATTTTGTAATAATACAACAAGCATTTTGAAAATCGTTACGAGCGACGAACAATTTCAGTAACACTCCGCTAGAGATCTACTGGACTGCGTGCACCACTTACGTCGGAACATTTTACGCGATTTCCGCCCTGCTCTTTAATTTATGACAATTATTTAAATTCATAAAATTGTACAGCATATTTAATAAGATGTTCCCGCTTTTGAGAATTATAATCATTTTTATTAAAATATTCACAACAAATTCTTGCAGATTCATAAAATTTTACTGTTAATGATATTTTACTGGACCACTTTTCCCGCCTGTCTGTATCTTTGGGGAAACTGTAAAGAGAAATTTAACTAAAGAATAACTTAAACACATTTGAAGCAAAATGAAAATAGAAACGAAGCCTTGATTATATAGTAAACACCGCAGTCGAGTACCACTATGCAATACATTTTGGAACCATGTGTAACTTTAGTGGCTATTTGCTGAATGTTACTCATCGCGTTGGTACCATCCAATAACTTTTAGCAACAAGCACATCGAAAGGCATCTGTAACAATGTTATAGATTTTTAACACATCTTGACTGTTGTTCAAAAGCTAAGTAGCATAACTTACCATAACATGATCGTTGGCTAATTTAACCTAACTTACTTAAAGATTCTGAAGTTATGTATTTGCTGTCGGCAAGATCATTCAATTAGAAAAAAATATAGCAACACTACTTTTTCGGTATTTCGCTTATTATTATATTAGTATTTCGCAATGAGACTAATTGCAGCCAAAGCTTCTAAAGGTTCAAAAACTATGGTCACCCTAGCCTCTTTGTTTACAAACTATTGAGAATAAAATATAATACAAATAATCATATTTATCTTTATGCTTAAATGAAAAAAGCGGTCATAAATGATGCAGGACACATTAATCTCACAGTTCATATATAAAATACCCATGTGTTTATTACTTTTTGTCTTGGTATTCACCATAACTATAACAATCGACGTATACGACGATATGTATGTATGTTGTACATATTTATATGAATGTTTTACTTTTATTTTGTGTTTTTAATTTGTTTATTTGTTGGTATATACTTTTTTTTCTCATTATACACCTTAGACTGCCCTTTCTCTCTCCTGTGTCTTATCTCCATCCAAAGGTTGCCTGGAAGAGATTGCCTAGTGCAATAAGGCCGCCGATTGTACTTTTTTTAATATTGTTTTAATTTCTGTAATTGTATTTTTTTTTCTGGTGTACAATAAAGTTTATAAATAAATAAAAATAAATAAATAAAATCGACTTACCTGTGTGTACTAATTTCACGGTATATACTGGATGTCAAACATTTCTACAACTACACAATACACAACTTATTCTGGAATATCACTATACTTGCTGAAAAATACGAGAAAATATTGAATTATGGGAAATAACCGCAGAAAAGAACATTCACAAAATAACAACAGTAAATGATTTGGAAATTTGAAGTTGACATTCTGTTATCGTGTTGCCTAGTAATGTATTCGAAATGAGGAAATAATGTAAAACTGAAACTTTAATAAAGTTAAATAATAAAGACCAAATAAAATAAAATAAAAAATTTTTAGGATATCATGGCCATACAAACTTATGTTAACGTAAAGGAAACTTATTATTTTAATCGGTTTAATAAAAATAGCGGCTTGGCCCAGCTTCGCCCGGGTGCATGTAAATTTCTCTACAATAATATGCACGTATTATACACATAAACCTTCCTCTTGAATCATTCATATTTATAATATTATCATTAATACTCTTTGCAGCGTATGCGATGAAAGACATTTTATGGCTAATTTTTTTACACCTTCGGTTGGTTTTAATAGGCATTTCTAAAGATTTCTATAGTAATCTAGTACTAAATATAGCCTATATTACTAAGTGATAATGTAGCGTTCTAATGAAAAAAGAATTATTAAAATCGGTCTAGTACTTTTTGAGTTTATTCGTTACATACAAAAATACAAATCTTTCCTCTTTATAATATTAGTGTAGTGTAGAAAAACAGTACATACTATGTGCTATTTGGGGAAATAATTCGGAAGTTTTGGCAACATAAGAAAAGAATCGAAGACCAAAGGTCAAATTTCTGTGCTTCAGTTTTCTAAACGGAATGCAATATCCATTTGGGTAATTACCTATGGTAATTACCCAAATGGCTTCTTGGTAATTACCTATTTGAAATATGGAAAATTGCGTCAATTTAAGTTTTTCTTTCTTGTATGACACTTTTGTAAGTCATAACAAGATGAACTAGTTCTAGAACATAAATTGTTATCTAGCTCTTATTTTTGAAACTAATTATCTAAATATGTTGTACTCACTTGTATACTCAGCTAGATGAAAACTAATTGTTAAAATTCTTTACATATTAAAGATGTCCGCCCACTCATCACCAGATTTCGGGAGCTACACGGCGATATTACATTTTTGGAATAGGTGTTTATAATTTATTTCACTAAAAACCGATTTTGTCAATATTCCTTTCGAACTGGGTTTATAGAAATCACACAACGCACCATCTATCCACAATGATAGTGCAATAATCTTTTAATTTTGGAACGAAGTTCCTTATCGCGCGTTGTGAAAGGGGGCTAGACGGAAAAAATTCTCACGAAAAGTAGTCACGAAAAACATTTGACAATCGTTTTTTATTTCTTTATTTGAAAATGATGTCATACATTTTATTTAACTCTAATAGAGGCAATAAAATATCCAAATCTATATATTAATACGTGATGCAAAAACTTTGGATCCCTTTTTACGAAAATTGCGCGGACGCAGGAGCATAAAATTTGGCACACTTATAGTTTATGTGTAGGAGAAGTGGAGAATGCTAATATTTTTCAATAATAATGCTTATAAAGTACATTAAATAAAAAAATAAAACATTACACACACTGCCATGCATTTCACACACACATCCATACACAAGTATACATACTCTGGTGTCAAATTGTTTCTTTTCTTTTTCATTTTGGTCTTCTTACATAGACATATGAAAAAAAGGTTTTATTTGCCTAATGAGGTAATAATATTAATATTAAAAGAGAATATTAATTTTAAATGAGGCAATAATATTAATATTAAGCCTAATATTAAATGTAATATAAAACAAGATTTTAATAATAATGCATAAAAAGTACATTAAATCAATAAATAAACCAGCATGCATTTGACACACGCATATACAAGTATTTGTACACGTATACATACTCTTTGGTCAAATTGTTTCTTTGCTTTATTATAGACATATGTAGTTGAATGTCAATCAGAAAAAAATTGTTTACTGTGGTTTTGTTGAATATCAAACAGAAAAGATTTATTTGACGAATACTACGTGAAATACTGAGCGCTATCATTCATTATATGCATAAAGAAAGTTTTGTAGCAGCAATCTGCAATAACAACATTCAGGTACAAAAAAAATATATAATTTACTATTGCTGGTTCAAAGAAATTATTTTAGTTTACGATTTTAGTAATTGCATATACTTCAGGGGAAATAAGTGATTTTGAGAGATACGTACATTTAAATGTGCACTATTTATCAGAATAACAACATCATCATACAGGTAAAAACTTTTTCTCTTCTTGATTTGGTCGAATTTCGACCGCTAGGCGACCACTAGTACATATTAATATGTTAAAGGCTATAGTAAAAACTAAGAATACGCTGAAGCCCAAAATTAAGTGGGAAACGTTGCGACAATATCAAATTTTCATCAAATGTCATAAATCAAATTGGTAAAAAGAAAAATAAATTGCATAAAGATGTGAAAAAAAAACATAATGATGGTGATACCCAAATGATTCTTTTGATATAACATATAATTAAAATTACATAATAAAACCGTAATACATTGATTTTCGATCCTCCTTGTATCTGAATCTGTATCAGCCCATAAACGTCCCACTGCAGGGCACGGGCCTCCTCTACAATCGAGAGAACGATTGAGAGTGGTTAGGCCATATAGTCCACCACGCTGGCCTAGTGCGGGTTGGCGGACTTACATACCATAGAAATTTTTGTAAATCGCTATGTTATGCAGGTTTCCTCACGATGTTTTCCTTCACCGTTTTTGTGCGTGGTGATTGACTATCAATACACACATGATTCCGAAAAGTCAGAGGTGTGCCCTGGGATTCGAACCCGCGACCACCTTGAACATGTAGGCAGCCGCGTGTAGTCCGTTTACCAACAGGCCACCACGCACTTAATTATTATTATTTACAACTTTAGTTTGTTACCCTGCTGTTAATCATTAACCCTAGATTTGACTATGTATATTTGCCAATTATAACTAAAATTGAGCCTAATGATTAAGTTTATATTACATTATAATTGTTATTTTACAAAAAATTGCCGTTAATCACAATGTGTCGTAATTAATTTTGAAAATGGTTGTCCTGCGTGAAGTCGTAGCGCACCACGAAGGCACAGGATTCGCGGAAGTTGCAGGCCACGCGCCCCTATTGGTCAGACACGCGATAACGTGACGCAGCGCTCACGTAATTGGAGGAATAGCCGCGCACCGCCAATCACACGTGACGCAAGCCGTCAATTTTATTATAAATTAAAAAAGAAAAAAAAATATTACAATTCCTTCACTAATTAATCGAAAGGAACTTTTTTTAATCTTTATAGGACCGAAAAGTCTCTCCTAGTTCCTGATTCCCACGACCCAAGACTCGATCTTAGTGTGGGCTCTGGATTATGTGTGTGACTGTTTTGTGTTATTTATTTATCTACCCATCTTTCACTCGCCTCTGTCTCCTTACTCTTTCTCTTTCATAAGCTTGTGGTAAAGGGAAGGTTAGAAAGGGAAGATAATCAATGATATGTAATGGAAACAATCCAAAGTGACGGAAAAAGCCGGTAAGGCAAAGGAAATGATGAAAAGGAATGGTACATGACTTAAAACTTTGTTAGAGCTTACGTATTTAACATAAAACAATCTTCAACTCGATATAAATAATAATCTAGGTACATGTATTAACAGAGATTAAAAATTTAAAATAAACTACAACTATTAGAGCAACAGCTAGAAAAACTAACAAATTATGTTCATTATTATTATTATATAAAAAGCATAATTTGCTAGCATATCGTAAAACGATCAGGTCGTTAAAAGCGTTTTAAGTACGTTAAAGACGTTTTAAGTACAAACGGTAAGCATATTATAATATGTACCCGTATAAAGTAGTTTAGGAACAAAACAATTAGTCATTCAATTAGCAAGTTATAAAACTTTTATTTACTTGTCACATGTAACTTGGAATCCTTCGTTCACGAAAACAATGTTTTCAAAGCAATTCGCCTACATTTTGAAAGAAATAGTTTTGTAACTTTCTGATGTTGATTTTTTAGATTAGATTAGATAGTTTCTTTCCTGGAAAGTCAAGCATTACGCTTAAATGGACCGAACAAGATAGAAAAACTAGATCCATGATAATTATCATAATAAATGTAGAACTGGCCAAAACAAAGAAATCAATAAATTATGGATTTAAAAATAGTTGATAATAAATATAAGTAAACAACACTAACGAATTTAATGGATTTGGTACCTGTTTTATTCTTGGAACATAAACAAAATCAGGTTTAAGCAAAAAAAAAAGTGTGATTTATGCATGTGAATCATAAGAATTAAAATAACTTCATTAATAATTTGTAACTTAATCTCATTCTTATATATGTTATGGGCCAAGTGATTAATTGGGCATTATTCATAATGCCCGGGCAATATGAATAATGCCCAATAAGAGTGGGCAATATGATTATAAGCAATCAATTTATCACATTGCCCGAGCAATATGAATAATGCCAAGTGCCTATTGGGCAGTGATGTAAAGCGAATCAAAATCAAAACAATGAGCCGAAGTGGTAGAATTTAGAATAGGGCAGCACGGGGGGTGGCTTGGGAGGTGTGGAGGGGGAGGGGGAGTGTCGCACCTCCCATGGTACCACTCCCATGAAAAGGTAACACACCATTCCTGAGAAATATCTATTATAGCAACCTAACCCTTAAAACACTTGTTGTCAATACAAATTAGCTTCTGCATCATCTCCAGCGCTACGGAAAGTTCAGCTCCTTCGCCCTTGCGTAACAAAAGATAGGCACCCATACTTCGTTACAGCGGGCGGGGGCTGTTCTCCCTCCGCGCCTCCGGCTTTTTATATACACTCTAGGGTCGGTAGCCAAAAGACTACGTGAAGTCGGGGTGTTCCGAGTCGGTTTTGGGGTACAGTCAACCTAACTGATCCATAAAGTGGGTACACTAATCTGGGGGCACGGCAGTGCCCCCTCCAAGTCGAGCTAAAAAGCGGCACAGTCGTACCATCCTTTTCTCCAAGCAATTCAGACCATTTTCAACCCCCATAACTTGGTTGTGGTTAAAGCAAGAAGCCTGAATTTTCAGTTACTCAGTAGGCATTGTGTAAACACAGTATATTTAAAATTTCATTCAATTTAGAATATAATTAGTGTTTAGTGTCTAAATCAAGGGAAAATTGAAACATTTCATAATTTCTGTCTAGTTTTCTAGATACACTAACTGCATGAATAACTTTGTAATCCCATATAAATGTATAGGATTACAAATTATATTTTCAGTTAATGAATCATTGTACCCGTATATAATGGAATTATAGTTGTAGATAGGTATATATCAGGCATAACAGGAGGGGGTATAGAGAGGGAAAGGGTGTATTCAGCCCATGAAACTGTACAACATTCCTCTAGAAAAATATGACGAAGAAAATTTTGCAAATAAATAGACTAAATAGCTCGAAAATATCAATTACCATGAAAGAAAGAACATTAATAATCAAATCCGCTATATTTGTGATAAATTGATACCTACAAAAATAATAAAAAAACCATAAGACAGAGGCTTTAAGAAAAATCGTTAGTGATATTCTAGAAGTAAAAAGTACCGAAAACGAAAAAGTAGGACTCTACAAAAAGACGTGAGATCCGATCAAAAACATCCTGTAAAAAAATTCCAAATGTCGCAGCTCAGGTTTTCTACTGCAAAAAGCTGTGAGATGCATGTAATACCAAGTCGATTATTTTTTTTAGTCCTTGCTTAAGGGATTTTCTGTATAAAGTTATTACGTAAGCTATTATCATATCAATATTAAAAATTAAATACGTTGTAAATAAATAGATCTACTTGGCCAGCAGCATTATGTATAAATTGTACGATACATTATGTTTTCATGCGATGGCCAAGTCAAGGTCTATCGCAGATGCGACAATGTGGCAACGCACCACGTAACATGGTTGAGTTCAAAGCCAAGAAAACCCAGGTGTTTGCGTTCACGTGCAAAAAATCCCCGTTCTCTCCCGTCCCCATTCTTCAGGGTGCTCCCCTCTCAATGCGGAATGACCTAAGTATCTTTGGTGTGGATATCCGCTGTGATCTCAATCCAAGGAATCACATCGAGGGCGTAATAACTGCCACATCACGCAGGGTTGGAGTCCTGAACAGGATGCGTCGGTTTTTCACGCCCGGTCAGCTTTGTCGCTTATATAAAGCACAGGTCCGGCCGGGTATGGAGTACTGCTCGCACCTCTGGGATGGATCCGCCCAGTACCTGCTCGATGCCTTGGATAGATTGCAGCGGCGGGCCATCCGCATTGTGAATGATACAGACGTTACGACTAACTTGAAGTCGCTACAACTCCAGAGGGATGTCGCCTCTCTAAGCGTGTTCTACCGCCTGTATGTGAGTGCTTTGAAGAATTGTTCAACTTAATCCCCTCTTCTCCATTCCTAACCAGAACCACGCGTGCTGGCTTGCGAAGCCATGGCTTGACGGTCCACACCATCCCGGCGCGAACCAAACGGTTCTCAAATTCTTTTTTATGCCGCACCGTCAGGCTGTAGAATTGTTTGCCTTCTCGCGTGTTCCCTCCTTCCTACAATCCTGGGTCCTTCCGCCGTAGTGTGAAGAGGCACCTTAGCAGGCCGGCGTAATTGTTTCTATTGGCATGGGACTGCCCTCCGATGCCAATGGATACTCTGCCTGGGCGGCATTTGCGCTTACCATCAGGTGCAATGCCGCCACTAGGCCGGGCCATTATAAAAAAAAAACGTAAAAAATCACCTATTAATCACATTGCCCGATCATCATGTAGCCATATTCTTAATGCCCGGGCAATGTGATAAATAGGTGAGTTTAGATTGTAATTAATCACTTGGCCCGATATGGCTCAGCAATATTCATACTGCCCGGGCATTATGAATACTACCCGCATTAATCACTTGGCCCATAACATATATAGCTCTATATATAGTATTTGTGGTGCGTGGTGCGCTGTCGCATCTGCGATAGACCCATAAATTAAAAAGGTTGAATTGATCTGCTTATATTTAGTTGTTTTTTAACGTCCGAAACATTATCTTCAGAAGAAAATTAGTGTACCCACTTCATGGATCAGTTAGGTCAACTGTGCCCCAAAACCGACTCGGAACACCCCTACTTCACGTAGTCTTTTGGCTACCGACCCTAGAGTGTATATAAAAAGCCGGAGGTGCGGAGGGAGAGCAGCCCCCGCCCGCTGTAACGAAGGATAAGCAACCGTGCGAGCCGTAGCGGCTGAGGCTGGTCGCCGGAGGCGACCAGCAAGCCGATGCTGCGAAGGTGAGCATCCTTTTTATAATATATCCTTTTTATAATATATACATCGACAGAATTGAAGGAATTCAAAAAAAGTTCATAAGATATATTCAGTTTCGTTCCAAAACATATTCGCCTAATTATGTTATTAGTTGCAAAAAATTTCACTTATTACCACTAGCAGAGCGAAGGCGCATTGCTGATTTAGCTTTTTTTACATAAATTAGCGAATGGATCAGTTGATTGCCCCGAGCTCTTAGGTGGTTTAGGCTTACGAACTCCCACAAATCTTATTAGAAGGCCGCAACTATTACATATAACCCATGCTAACTCAAAATACTATCAGAATTCCTTCCTTATTCGAAGCAGTAAACAGTTTAACTCAATAATGCACTATAAGGACATTGACCTGTTCTGTACGAGTATCCAAAAGCTGAAGAGGATATTGAGCGATGCTTTCTTTTTGTGAATCTCGTCTAATGTAGCAACTTCTTTTCTTTTTCCATATATTTATATATTGTAAGATACATTTGAATATTGTACTAACGTATTTATAGGTGAAAACTTGTAATTGGCCTTCTGTTTTTTTTTAATTTACTACTTGTATTAGCTTTTAGTTTTCTGAATGTAAAAAATAAAATAAAATAAAGTAATGTTGCAATGCCCGCGCGCAGCTCACGCGCATGCCACCACTTCTCCCACCAACGAATCAATATCATAATTACAAAATATTGTATATAAAGAATTTTTTCAATAAAGCTAATACAAAACACTGATAATAAATGATCATTAAAATTTCATCATGGGACTGAATGAGACGGGACATAAACCCAGATATAACGGGACGGGAAATATAGTCGACGGCGCGCGGGAAATATAGTTAGTACGCGAAATAATATGTTGTTGCCAAATCAATTCTGGACTCAAAAGCTATCTGCACCCGGGCGAAGCCGGGTCCGACCGCTAGTATATAAATATGATTCGCCAAATGTTTGAACGCGCATCACTCGAGAACGGCTGGACTGATTTTTCTGATTTTGGTCTTGAAATATTTGTACAAGTCCAAGAAAGGTTTAAGCGGTGAAAAAAAATGGAAAATTTGCGACTAAAATACTAAATACGCCAATTTTTAAATCGTTCAAACGAGATGCAACTTCTCAAATTAATAAAAGTAATTCACAAAAGCGTGTGGTTGCCCGTTGATAGCGTACCAGACGCGACTGCCAACATGCTTACGATGGTCACGGGTTCATATCCCAGGGCACACGTATGACTATTCGGAGTAATTTCTATGTTAAATAAAATCCTCCAACTCACAATAAGTCAGCGTGGTGGACTATATAACCTAATATCTTAACTAGGCTAAATAAAGTTACGTAATATAAATTTTAATAAGTTTTGTAATGCATGTCTTCTTTTAATATAAATAAATTATTTTCATTCTTGACAAACACAGACAAGAGTGATCAGGGAATTTTTTGTTTCCTCCCCACAGGAATACGAAAAATGTTGTTCATTATAATGCAATAAAAAAAGTTATTAAAATCTTAGACTTTAGACAGTATTGATGGCAAAAAAATATGGAGATACGAAGTTCGCCGGGTCAGCTAGTTTGAAATATTTCTAACTGCATATATGCGAAATGATTATTTTGCATTTTTTTTATATTCATAGTTGAATTGATTAATAGTATTACGTTCACCATAATCCCTTATTCATTGGCGGTTTATAAACCAGTTTTAATTACCAAATGTTTTATCTTCTTAGCTCAAATTGAATTCAATAGTCGTTCGAAAGAGACAAAAAAAACGATAACTATAATAGGTTTAGAAACTTTATGAATAAGGCTACTAGGACTACAAGGAAAGCTGATTAAATACATGTGACAATATTATGATTTTCGAATCTGGACAAGTATGAGAATCTCCCCCAATTATCGGAACTAAATGTTGATTTTCAAATGAGATTGAAAATATATTCCATAAAATCCTACTAAATTATGATAGAAACCAAACAAAAAGTACTCTTGTATTAACAAAAAAAAACAGTGTTAGAGTACATAAATAAGAATAAATATATAATTCTTTAATAAAATGTACGTCATATTGTTAAGAATGGATTAATATTACAAAAATATATTAAAGTAAGTAAATTTACACACCTAGACCGACATCAAAGTAATTTGGTTAAGCATCGTTCACCACATTATCAAACAAAATAAGTGCGACATAAAATTCTGCAACTCAATTAACTTGAGGTAATTTCGGTTTCAATTAAAATATTTTACTTACCGATAAAAGACAATATTTTGGGAGAATTAATGGGTATCCAAAAAAATATTGTAAACTATAAAATCCAATTTTTCACTACACAAATACACACATGCTTTGGCTGAACAATAATACAGTTGACAGTATGTTCGTAGAACCGGTAGAACCGCGTGAGATAAGCGCTGAGCGTCGCGACCAATTAGCCGCGCGTCCGAACTCCTACTATCTAGTGTAGGCACTGAATACGGCGTCAACCGCCACCCGTCAAGCTCCGAGAATGCGTACATCTCCCTGCTACGTACCAAATTACCAAGTGCGAATACGTGCATACAATTTACAAACACGATTATTCTATATAGGTACGCAGCATAACCAGTTTTCTGAAGTTATGTAAAATTAACAAATTCGATAAAAATAATTGAAAGATCCAATATTTTTTTCGGATGAGAAACCAGTCCGTTTATTAAAATAAATCTACATTGCGCTATGTTATTGATAGTAACAGAATACTGCGCCCCTGATGACAGAACTATCTTCTTCAACCTGGCATTATCCCGACCGGTGCCAGCCTCTCGGCCAATTCTTCTCCATTTCACTCGATAAACATGATGATGATGACAGAGCTATCTCTATATATTAATACGTGATGCAAAAACTTTGCACCCCTTTTTACAAAAATTGCGCGGACACAGGAGCATAAAATTTGGCACACTCATAGTTTATGTGTAGGAGAAGTGCTGAACGCTAATATTTTTCAATAATAATGCTTATAAAGTACATTAAATAAAAAAATAAAACATTACACACTCTACCTTGCATTTCACACACACATACATACACAAGTATTTGTACACGCATACATACTCTGGTGTCAAATTGTTTCTTTTCTATGTTCTTTTCTTTTTATTTTGTTCTTCTGACATAGACATATCAAAAAAATGTTTTATTTGCCTCATTTAATATAAAAAAAGATTTTAATAATAATGCATAAAAAGTACATTAAATCAATAAATAAAATATTACACAAACCAGCATGCATTTGACACACGCATACACAAGTATTTGTACACGTATACATACTCTTTGGTCGAATTGTTTCTTTTGTTTATTATAGACATAGTTGAATGTCAAACAGAAAAGTTTGTTTACTGTGGTTTTATTTATTTATTTATTTATTTTAAATCTTTATTGTACACATAAAAAAAATACAACATACAGAAACAAAAAAATATAAAAAGTACAAATGGCGGTCTTATCGCTTAAAGCAATGTCTTACAGACAACCATGGGATGGATTTAAAAGAAGGAAAAAGAGAGGGTTTATTGAATGTCAAACAGAAAAGTTTTATTGGCGAATACTACGTGAAATACTGAGCGCTTATACAAATTGTGTAGCAGTAAGATACATTTAAATGTACACGGACTATCATTATATGCATAAAGAAAGTTCTGTAGCAGCGATCTGCAATAACAACATTCAGGTACAAAAAATATATAATTTGCTATTGCTGATTCAAAGCAATTATTGTAGTTTACGATTTCAGTAATTGCATATACTTCAGGATAAATAAGTAAGATTTTGAGAGATACGTTCATTTAAATGTGCACGAATTATCAGAATAACAACATCATCATACAGGTGAAACCTTTTTCTCTCTTTAATTTGGTCGTATTTCGACCACTGAGCGACCACTAGTTATAATTAAATACACAGTAACTACAAACTAGGCAAAACGATTAAAGTATTACATCCATTAATATATATAACTATTATTTGTAATATTGTTATTTGTTAATACACCGGGTATATCAAGACTGCTACCGAAAACGAAGCCGGGTGGTAGTTTTAGTAAATACAAACACAATATAACGAAAATTTTCGCAAAAAATGCGACAATATTTTTTTATAATTTTTTATATATCGTCGAGTTTGGGTGGTACGATTAAATCCATAGTTTTTGTTAAAATAATAATTTAAAGCCTAGCATACCAAAAATCGTCTCTAAAAATAAAAGGGTTTTATTATTAATGTAATACTTTTCAACGAGATAGATACAGTAATAATATTGGCAAGACTAAGCCGGAAAGCAAACCCGTCGGGATATTGTTGATATGATTTCGATGCAATTTTGAATGGACGTAGCTGAAACCCTGAATTAACACACAGGCTACTTTTTATCTCGATAAATGTAGTGTTCTCGTGGGATGAGTAAGGAACCCAAAGATATTTGTTATTTTTAAACTCGAAAGGCAAGGGTTGGACAGGATTACATGCTTTGAATGAGAATAAAACTGGACAGAGAGGGATATAATAGAACGGAATAGAAAAAGTAATACAGAAGTGTTTTTAATATAAACGAAAATTTAACTTTGAACATAAATAAAACAGTACGAGCAATACTATTTTGCATTGCTTTGTATCTGCACCCGGACGGAGCCGGGCCGGAACCTGAGGTCAAATATATCACACATATTCGCCTGCCTAATAAAATGATGACAAACGCAAAAACATTATATGTTGGAGGCTGCCAATGCGATTTATCCGGCATTTTAAGCTGACTATGAAGAAACCTTCCTCTGCCGTATTTATGAACCGATGTCATTTGATATCTCCGTTTGAACTTGTGAGATCTATTCATGAAAGCACTGACGTCAGCTAATTCGCCATAAATTTAATATTCGTGATGAAAAATAGATACCAATATTGAAGTTTTTAGAAAGCAGTATGAAATTAAAATAAGAAAATTCTTAATCAATTCAGTGCAGCTGATCCACACAATCTGAAAAGGTGAAATATTGTACAGATTGTAAATGTTATTACTACAATATTCTCGCCATAAAGTTGAAGTGTGAAACAAGTCGCATTTCTCACTTAACATTCAACTGTTGGGCACGAGTGCTTTACTAGAAACCACTCCATGTTAATTTAGAATGAAACGCCTACAATTTAAGTTCCTTGGCAATTTATACGAGCACTGGTAAGTAATTTATGCCAAGCGCTAGACAACCAGTTTGTAAAACAGAAAAAGTTTTAAGGTTAAAAATCTCGAAAATTCCAAAGTAAATTTAAATATTGTAGGTAAGTTTAGAGCTTACCATAAAAAAATTGATGATTTTATTTTAACGAAATAGCTTACTAACCTAGTAAGCTATTTCGTAACTTTGAAATCAAAGGACGTAAATAAAAAATAAACTTTCAACTGCGGTAGGCAGATTCATTGATATTACCATAATTGCGCATTCGCTTATAGAATGATCTTTTCTTTGAAGTATATATTTTACATTTCATTTTGTACTAATCTGAATTAACTTAGTTTCATTTGTATCGTATTATTATATTGAATTTCCTTTTATTGTATGTAATTCCAAATTTTTTTCAAATGTTTTGTTTTTGTCTTTGCTTTATTCTATTTCCTATCATTGATATATTTAGGTATATTAAACTGTGTCCTCTATAATTTAAGATGTATAATGTTTACAATAAAACGCATGTACGCATTGAATTTAATGTAGTATATCATGTGTAATCTTACTTGGAGACCACTAAATAAAATAAATGTACAACTAATTACACAATGAGGTAAAAAGTTCCCGCCATAGGTCCTAGACGACAATACATTACAAAATGAATATCAAATATGAACTTTAAGTAAATTAATCAGTATTTAAATTATTTGTTCTAGATGATAAATGCTCAGTAAAAAATAACCGAAAACTAAAATTGTAAAAGTTGTCGGCTTCTAAAGCGACGAAAAAATACTTTGAATGCTGTTATGTTTCATGCTCTGTGGCGTGCCTTGGATCCTATATCCAACAGAGTACTGCAACAGGCTCATGACGATGATAATGATGCTACAACAATATTATGTTTGCGTGAAAACGAGTAAAGTAGCATTGGGAGTTGAGACTTGGGAACATAAAAACGCTATGGTAAGTATACAAGCGAACTTACGTGGGTGTCAGAACATTTGCTGCTTGTAACTGCTGCTAACAATGTTAGCATGTGTTGGCATCGACTATACGCGGATTGCGAACTCAGATTATGAACAATCGGTCCCGTTGGAAGCTGGGCGGTGTTGCTTCGGGTTCCTGGGGCTGTTCCAAGTGTGTGCGCTAAAGATGGCCCCTTCTAGGTGGCCTGTAATAAATCGATACAATTAGATACCAGGTATATATTTCCTTAATTATTTTATAGGTATGAATTGTAAGCAAATTACGATTAATAAAACATTGATACGATCTGTGAACTTCAATATTTTTTAGTAGTTATTATATATAGAACTTTTTCAGATTTAGATGATTTTAAAAATCCTTGTGAATAGATAACAGTTTCAATGTTTCATAAATTTATTATGTGCATAATAAAAGCAACTATTATACCATTTGGGTTCATCAAGGTTTGATAAATATTTTATATTTCTTTTCGTTAAACACAGAAGTTTTTCATCTATTACTGCTTTTAGGTTAAATAGAGGCTATATTTAAATATATCTAATGTAAATAGATAAAAAAACGTTACAAATTAAGACATGCAGAGCTTCATTACAGCTTGATAGGTTTCCAGATGTAGCTGTAATACTGGTAGGCGCTCAGGAATGTCCATTTTCAAGCTCGATCGATAGCCGATAAAACGCGGCGCGTTCATTTTATCAAATAAGGTCGGATGTAGCCTCAACCTTTAGCTGTGACGGTTATATTGCTCATAATCTTTTACCGTCGTTCAAATAGGTACTGGGTGAAAGTCATTAAATATAGTAATTAAAATAATATTGAAATGAATTTTTGTAAAATAAATATTTAAACAATTTAACTATTAAAACTATACAACTGTAATGACAAGTGCAAACCGTATACACATCAAGCAGTCTACACTTACAATATGTGTTTTTATTTTATTACAATGAATGGCGAGACGACAGTGCCATTCGCCAGATGGTAGACGATACGATCGCTCATGGACAGTATCGAAACCAAACAACACCATGAATACAAAACAATGCTTGGCAATCCAATGCGCTCGCAATCCTGATGTTAAGTCTCAATATGTCCAATAGTTACTCTGAAAATGGAACATAACAGGTAAATAGGAATTATAATTACACCTCCAAAGAAGATTAAATTAGTATTAACTAACCTTAATACTAATTTAATATTACTTTATTAAACCTGAAATTAGTATTAACTATAATATGTATGTACAATTCAGCAGAAGTGTGTCTTGAATTTCCTGTGGAAAATCTGACTTAACCGATATATACAACACACATTACTAAAGATATTTTGTACTCTTTTTGTTTTATTATCAGCCTTTTATTGTCCAATGTTGGACAAAGGCCTCCTTCAAACAGCGTCATTTCACCCTATTATTTATCATATTTTTCGTATATCAAACGAATCTCATAGAATTGTATCAAGAAATAGAACAGATAATAATTAGATATTAGACAGCTATATATTTGTATCAAGGCAATGATTAATACTATGTAGTGGGTGGTGGCTTCTTGGCAACGGACGGCTGCTAAAATGTCTACGATGGTCGCGGGTTCCAGTCCCGGCTACACCTTTAACTTCGCGGAGTCATGTGTGTATTGGTAGGCAATCACCACGCACTATAACGGTGATGGGAAACATCGTGGATAAGCCTGCATACAACTATTAAACCTCTCCATAATCTTTGTACAAAATTAGTATGGAAATAACCTCGGTGGCCAGGTGTGTTACGGTACGTTTACAGAGCCGAAGTCTTTAGTCTGAATACCGGGTCGCACAAGTGATAGTAGATTTTTCTACTAATAATTACCAGCCCGAGTCAGGAATTTGTGGCCGATATAGCGATAGTTGCGTCCCCCGTCCCATGATGGGATGGCATACACAAGAGGAAACGTGGGTGTCCTGGTAGCACCTCTGTTTACCCTTCTGCGAAAAAGGCGTGAGTTTATATACCTATGTTTAAGCTTTCTATTATTTCCTGTATTTCTACTGACTTATTTAATTATCCCGTAGGTATCACACGCCGTTAGATCTATTCCTAAAATGATGCGATTCATCGTTGAAGTGTACTATAAAATTGTAGAGAAAAAACTACCTGAAAAAGTTCTTGCATATTAAGGTATAAATACTTCTGTTCAAATATTTACTGTATGAAATGTCATAATTTTGTCCGATTGGTTTTAAATCCCATTCAGAAGAATCCTTCGCCCCAATAAATTAAATTGATGGTCAAAATTGAAAATTGTGACCGCTATCTAGAACTTTTTAGTTATCGGTCTGATTGCTCTCAAATTCGATATCTGAGGGACCCTCCGCTCCGATAATTTAAATTGATAGTAAGAATTGAATACTTTGGGCAACATTTTGATATTTTTAATTATTGGTCCGATTGCTTTCAAGGACTAACCAACCAAACTAACCAAAATATGAAAAAGAAAGAGAAGATGAAGGTTATAATTGTATTACTCGTAAATATTATTCTCTCTCAAACTTAATCCTATTTATCAGTGTTGGAATAAATAGCAATAGCAATCACAAATAGCAAGTGAATTCGATAATAACGATTTGTGATTGTGATTCACAAGGCGAACCGGCTAATAATTTCATACGATTTTTTTTAAGAATCCATGTAAAGAAGAAACTGAACAGTTAATTTTGGGTATGTAATTTTAGATGAGAAAATGGATATAATATATGGTCAGTTTTTTGTTTACAATTCCGGTGGGTGTAATTAGCAATAGCAGAAATATATAGCGTACTAAGGCTTCAAAAGTAACAAGGTGGTGACGTTAATTTGAAATAGGGATAAATTGCATTACTACTATTTTTGAATAAGTGGGTTTATTTTATTATATTTTAAGTTACTTTTCTGAAGTTACACTTCTGCCTTCCGTGAAATGAATTTACAGACTTTTTTCATAACTTGCTGAAATTCCAACTGGCGTGAATTCTTTAATTCATATTTAAAGGATAAAGATAAATTAATTCAAGTGGTATCAAAAACGTTTTATAGTGCAATCGATGAAAGGAAGTAGATTACCTTAAGAAGCTCGTTGAAATGAAGAGCATGTGCCATGTACCCGCTGTTGGTGCCGTGCACGTTTGAATGTCGTATAGGTAAATTAATTTATAGCCGTACTAGCGGCGTACCTAACAAATGTACCATTACCTAATTGCTATGCGAATCTTGAAAACACTGTGTTTCCCAACATCTACGAGCATTCTTCAAATCTGTGAAGTATTTTAATACAATAAAGATAGAAACCTTTTCCCTGTACCATATTCAATTTGTTACAATACTACTTAAGAAATGAGGTCTTATGCAAAATGAAAGAAGTAATAGACAGTATTTTTTTTATTTTTTTTGAATTGACGCTAGCCGTAGGCTTTTGTCTCAATGACGCAATTCTCACACACAGCTTTCAACTTATATTGGGTGCGGCAGTAAGTATCTAGACTGAGATAGGCACACCCTAGGTCTTTTATTAGTAATATTGTTTCACTACAGTCTACAGATCTTTGAGAAATTACTGTGTCTTGTTTTTAATGCCACCGATAGATTTAAACAACCCTAGCCCTAGACAATTTATTTTATTTTATTGCTTAGGTCCGGCAAACGAACATACAGGTCACCTGATCAGTAAGTTATCACTGCCCCTTTAAATATCCACAGCGTTTGGTCAATATAGATATATGTATTCTTTTTTTAAATTTATTGTTGTTAAAGGCTTTGTCGCTCTGCGACCATACCGCCTAATGAGACGAAATACAAGTGTTTTTTTTCTATCTAAGACTTAATTAAACACTTAACAGCTAAATAATAAAGTTTCATGGCTGTATCTGATAGTGGGTTTGTTAAAATACTATTACAAATGCCCACTTCTAATATTTTGTTATGGGCAATATAAATATGTGTTGCCGAACCTTCAAATGTCTCTTCACCTCGATTTCATGTCAGATAGCGGTACCGCCCTAGACGACCTACCATTCAAGTTTGACAACAGCGTAGCTCTACCACTTCCAAAAATATAATTTGTAATAATTGCCTGTGACATGAAAATGACGTCACCCGCTCATTGTAAGAGGCGGGCTAATAGGGCTAGTTGAGTCTTCCTGCGTCTTTGTGATTGTGGACGCGATGCGCACTCACTAATTACGGCACATAAATGGAGGACACAAAGCGAAGCCTGTATTTTCCACAGAAACGCGAAACACCCGAACCGAGCGGCCAAACAAAGTAAAAGTATATCTATGCCCTCTTACTAGATATTAGATGGTACTGCGCAGGTGATCACTAACGTAGACCGACTCATCTATACGTGTACCAAACTGGAAACTAACTATTTAACATTCGCATACTGCTTTAGAGTTTCCCCGGTGTACTGCAATAGAAGCTGAACGCTTATATTATTATTTTTTATTTTTATTTATTAGGGAAAACAAACAATTGTATATTACAGAGTTGTACACAGGATAAAGTTATATTAACAATGAATAGGCAAATATACAATCAACAACATTTTCCACGGATAGATAAATAAGGATTACATATGTACAGGAGGCGTTAGGCGTATGTTTACATCTTATTTAAAACAAAAACTTAAACTAAAACCAAAAAATAATAATAAAAAGTAAATTGCTTAATGAAATAAAGAAAGAAACATAACAACAAAGTATATAAATTATAAAATAGGAATATTATTTGCAGGGTAAAGTCTTTAAGTAATTAAATCTTTTAAGTGCGTCAGTTCATTTGATGTGAGTATATTCACAATTTGCCTCTTAAAGCTGTGCGCTGACAGAGAGAATATGTCGACATCCGTAAAGAGACTATTATAGGATTCAACTACCCGGCGTAGGGGAGAGCGCACACCAGCATTGGTCCTGCAGGAACCAGTTGCGAAGAGTTGGCGCGCCCTCACCTCACGCCGATGTACTGTCCTAGGTACTAAGTAGTAAATTTTGTTATTAAGTTCGATGCAAACAATGTGACCGTGGCATATTTTATAAAGCAACATTGCTTCCAGTTGAGAACGTCTAGATTTTAAAGTGAGCATTTTATATTTGTTCAGTAGCTCTTTATAAGTCAGCCGCATGCGGTGACACTTAAGCTGTCTTCTTATAAAAATAACACTTAAAAGTAAATTAAAATTAGAACACCCAGGAGCCATGAATGAATAAAACGGCAAAACACATAATGAACCTTTTATTTTCAATTTCTGAAAGAAAACTTTTAAGAGAAAAAAATATTCAAACAAAACATCCTCCAGCAGAAAAAAGCTTTGATATTTATATTATTTACAAATAAAAAATATTTAAGCCTCCTTTTAGTAAAGTTATTCTACTACATAAAACTTATCCGAAAGCCTATGTATGCTTACACCAAAAAGAGTTAAAAAAAATTATTACGCTTCGAATATCATAAGTATAAGTAGGTGCATAAGTGAAATTTCTTTAATCGAAATATGCTTAGTATCTAACGATTTAATTATTATTTAACAACTTTCGTGTACCCTACGTTAAGCCACGCTTACGTAAGGTACAAGCAATATAATATATATGTCTATTGGAAAAAGATTTGGGGTGTTCTTTTTACTGTCCTACTTGACGCTAACCTTTGCAACTAGCCATAGCGTAGCTAGCCATAGCCTGGGAGGAAAACCCAAGAACTCATGATGCAGATTTCACTTTCAGATAATTGAAATGAATTTGTTCATTTCAAAATTATATTATCCCCTATTTATATTGTAACTTGCTGTAAGTGCGTGGTGGCCTGTTGGTAAACGGACTAGATACGACTGCCAACATGTTCACGGTGGTCGCGGGTTCGAATCCCAGGGCACACCTCTGACTTTTCGGTGTCATGTGTGTATTGATAGTCAATCACCACGCACTAAACGGTGAAGGAAAACATCGTGAGGAAACCTGCATACCATAGGGAGTCATAAGAATTTCTATGGTATGTAAGTCCGCCAACCCGCACTAGGCCAGCGTGGTGGACTATATGGCCTAACCACTCTCAATCGTATTCTCGATTGTAAAGTAGGCCCGTGCCCTGCAGTGGGACGTATATGGGCTGATACATATTGTAACCTGCATATAGAAACTACCCATAGCGATTTAAAAACTACAACGCTGTTCATTTCAAGTCACCACTCAGAATCCTAACTTCGCTGAACCATGTAAAATAACATTGCACAATGTACAAACGTGTTATGTCTGTGAGCCGAAACTTCACGCACGGGTTATTTATTTGTGTAGAAGTAAATAGTGGAAAGCACTAATAAAGAAACACGAGCACAATTACCGAAACAAGCAGCGACATTTAATTAAATACCCTAAGCACATGACGCTATTCTTAATTAACTACAAATCTTCCGTTGATGAAAATATATTTCGTTTTCTTTGAGTACAAACAAATGTTAAACGATCCTATGTTCTAAGTGCAGATATTCATTACGGTTACTTAACATTCTCATCAACACAAAGGACTTTTTTTTACCGTGAGCAAAACTTAGAACCAGAATGTTCTTATTGTATACCTATTAATTAAAAGTATCATGAACCATTAAATTTAATTAATTGAAATATAAGGGTCATACACAAAACGAGGCGAAAAATTGTATAAAAAAAACATGGTCGGGATTTTTACAAAATCAGTCTCATTTAATATGATATTATCAGAATATTTAAATTAAAACATAAAACAAGATCGTTTCCTAAAAAATGAAATTATAATATATTTTTTTTCGAGCACAGAAGTGTCTTGTGTTTACACAAAAGAACAAACATATCAAAAATAGTTACAAAGCAAGTGTCTCCATCGCTGAATTTATTTTTTGTTTTTTCAATGGTGCAATTGAGTTATCTGAATCACTAAAGTTAAAGAATGATGAACGGACATCACATAATTTGCTATTATATGGAACATGGTTTTATTCCGATACTGAGTAATAATTTAATATTATTATAAGCTAAATACATTACTATCGAGCCCACAGCACTCCACGTCTACGTTTACAGGCAAGCAAAATACTGCTTTACTTGTTAAATCATTATTACTTAATTTCTTCTGTAGACATTGTCTTTCGTGTGGACTTATAAAACCACAGAAAATATGTCCACAGAAAGGACATTCTTTAAAAAAATTAGCAATGCTAATTTGGTTTTGAGGATAGCCAAGTAGGTAAATTTATTCCACAACTACTCCCCTTAAGCTATTTCGGCAGCATGTGAATTAATAAAACTAATAATTATTTACTTAAGTACACAAGGAACAGAAAAGAAGCACTGATCTTTGACAATAACACTATTAAAGATCTCAATATCTTAATGAACAACCTACGCTGGGCTCAGTCATCAAATCCAACGTGGCCACCCGTCAGTGTGGCCAGTTTAATTTTTTTTAATGTAAAATAGTATTTTATTCAGGCCAATTTATTCGGTTGAATTTAAGGTCCACAGAAAAGTCGCAGTACCGTGTAACCAACAGTTTATTGAAATTTTTGTGGAGTCACTTTAACATATATTAATTTACTCAGTAAAATTTTAATAGTCAGTATATATACTAATGATATTTAATATAACTTAAATAGATAACGCATATCAAGTATGAGAAATATCTATCAAAATATGCCAAGTGCGTTTACGAACAGTCCACAGAAGGGGACATTTGAGGGAAATTTTTGTTGTTATATTAATCATTGCTGAAGATAATTAATTATTTGGTATATGTCTTAATAGTAATACTTGTAAGTCATTTACCAAAATTAAGTCAGAGAATCAATCAAGAAATTTGAAGATAATATTCATTCTGAACATGCGTATGTGTATGACCCATAAATAGTAAATACGTCCAATAGTAACACATAGTCCTGACCCCACGCTAAGACCGAGTCTTGGTGTCGTGGATATCAGGAACTAAGAGAAATTTTTCGGTCCCAGAAACAAACCAGACCCGAAACAAATACCTGATGGCCACACAAACATATTTTGTATGAGTGCGGAGATCTCGCAGCCTCTCGTGTGTAACTAACTGGTATCTAACTAACTGCGCCATAAGGGCTGTTATACTCTAATGTTCATTTTTAAAACTTACTGAATTTTATCCTAATCCTTATTAGCAATAATTCAAAATTATCGGGATCGATCATTCGGGAATAATAATTTTTCAAATGCTGTTTTACTTTTCATCATAATCGGGCTCGTGACTCCTTTGAGTATTTTTCACTTTTCTTCATACTTCCACAGAGCTTTCGCCGTGATACCGATGGTAGGTAGAAAACGCTTAAAGAGGTGACGTTCCTCCACAACTGTAACAACCCTATGGGCCGCGTTGCAATCGATTCAAGGCATGAAATGATTCCTCTCAGAATTGCGAAGAATATTCAGAGCCCGCTGGAACGGCGCTTGATACAAGCGGTATAGTTGTCGCGCGTGAAAAATCGACGCACCTTGTTCAGGATTCCAAACCTCCGATCTACGATGCGGTAGATATTAGGCACGCCCTCCATTGAATTCCTTGGTTTTAGATCTCTGCAGATATCCACCAAGAATACTCAGGACATTCCGCATTACGAGAGTAATACCCTGAAGGTTTGGGAGGGTAGAGAACCGAGTTGCGCGTGAACGCACATATCTGGATTTTCTTGGAATTGAACTGAACCATATTCCTGGAACCCAAGGTAAAAATACGATTGCCAACTAAACTCTTACCATGTTCACTAATAACATTTAGGTACGTCCTATTATTGCTTAATATTGGTGTATTCTATAGCAAACCCTCTATTTGATATATCCCTTCCGAATCACATTGAATGCAATATCGATAAATTTTATACAGCTGCTAGTTCAATTTTGACATCGTAAACATACTAGAGCACCTTTGATATTGCATCAAGGAATCAAATGAATTATTATGTGTGATGTCCACAAATATATACATATTATGTAGATAACCGTCTCATTTATTGAAGATTACAGTGTAACTAGCGGCCCGGCCCGGCTTCGCCTGGGTGCAGATACTTTTTTATTTTACTCCACACCAAATACGTGTTATTTTTCGTATAAGCTCTTGTATACCTAAACATGAATTAGCTATCCTACTGTCCTGCTCAATTCCGTCCCATCCCGTCTGTTCATCACTTCCCGATACGTCGCGTCCTTTCTCTTAATTAACCATCCCGTCTTATACCGTGCATTTACATTTCGTCCTATTAAATCTGTCAGCTATCCCAGTCTTCTCCCCTACCTCCCACTCTATTATATCCAGTTTCTCTCTACTTTCTAAACACTTTATCGATTTTGATTATCCATGCAATATCCCATCCCTTATTTCACCCCCACTATGCTGTTTTTCCAAAAATATTACGCCATTACTCTTGTTAGTAATAAAGAGATGAAATATTAATTTTCGTAGAAATGCACTCACACACACACACAATTAACGTAGAAACAATTATATTTAACTGGTTTTTCAAGACACAGGCAACGCCTAATTTGAGAATCCCTGCAATATTCTCCATAATTATATAAATTTTTTATTTTATTCAGTTCAGTTCAGTTTTTATTTTTATGTGTTATTTTATTAAAGATTTTTCATTTTCAAGTGAAATTCTATCTTGAAAAGAAGTAAAACTTAATACATGTGAATATTATTTATTTAATTGTCCTATATTTATGTAGCATCATAATATACTCTTTAGTTTACAATAAATTCCTGAACGTATGCATAAATATTTGACAATCAATTTAAATGTCAACCACTTTTCATTACTGTCATTAATTTACATCTTTAAAATCTAAAATACGCCATAAATCGAATATTGTGGCTATGTGTTGTCGATTCGAAACCTTTATTTAAATACGTTATTTAATTTTAGGGAAGAGTTTACCGTATCGACGCTATGAACATTAAATCTTTGACAGTTACAAACCCATGAACATTTTCTATGGCAAAATGTTTTTTCCTTTTTTTATACTTTCGTCTATTCAATCGAGATAAAAATTATCCCACCTTTAAGTTGGAACAAATAACACATATCTACAAAATTTCATTATAATCAGTTGAGTGGTTTAGGAGTCCATCGCGGACAAACAACGTGATACGTGAATTATATATATTAAGATAAGATTAAGCATATTGTTACAAATTATTAGAAGAGATTATAGATATTTATTTATTCGTTCTAAAGTATATTCTAAAGATGTTTTAACGCATTAACTTTCAATAAGAGGATAATATGGAACCTAATAATCTTATTGGGGTGCATGTACAATATACTTAATCCTGTTTTTCAAACTTAATTTTCATATTATGTCATGAACTATACAATAAGCAATGTTTGTTAAGAAATAGTTCACCTTCAATGTTACAGTTATAGTGCACCATAACTTTGAACAATACACAGCACCAATACCTACATAGTACTTAGATATTATAGGTTGCCGCCTAATGGCTTGTATTATAGCCCATGCATTAAGCCAGGATCGATTACAGCGCGTTAACGTAGCTCTAAACCTTTCACACATCTCGTTCTACTAGGAGGCACTTTCCTTCGATCAAATATACACTAGATACAATTGTGTTAATATACCGGGTATCTCAAGACTGCTACCGAAAACGAAGCCGGGTGGTAGTTTTAGTGGCTACAAACACAATGCAATTAAAAATTTCACCTAGAAACGCGACAATTTTTTTTTATGATTTTTTAAATATCGTCATTTTTGGGTGGTAAATCCATAGTTTGCTAAAATAATAATTTAAACTCTTTTATACCTTAGAGTATTTATAAATAAAAGGGTATATACTATTATTTTAGGAAAAAAAATGTATTTACCACCCAAATATGGCCATAGGAAAAAAATAACAAAAAAAATTGTCGCTTTTTTTTGCAACTTTTTCTGTTGCATTGTGTCTGAAGTCACTTAAACTACCACCCGGCTTCGTTTCAGTAGCAGTCTTGATATACCCTGTATTTGGAATATGTGATCTTTTGTTTACTTTTTTTCATGTCATGCATCGGTGCCACTTTTTAACAGAATTTTTACAGGGAACTGTGTATCTAGTGTATATTTGATCGAAGGCACTTTCTTATAAAATACTAATTTTATATTAAAAAGATATTTTAAAAAATTTCAATCCACATTGACTTCTTTCACATTATTGATTTGTATACATGCTTTTTTATCAAAATACATTCTTTTGAGTATTGATTTCCGTAGTTGAATCAGGTCTGAATATTATTGATGTATTATAATAACACAACAATAGGTAAAATAGTATTTTATTATTTTAGCTAGAATAGTCATTAGTAAAAATGTATAACATAATATGATTTTCGTGTTGTACTTTGGCAAATTTCATCAAGTATGCAAGCATTATAGTAACTTTTAAATGTTTAATTTGTTTTCCACGCTTTTTTAATTGTTTTTGCTATAATAATATTGTGAGAAAATAATTACAATTGTATTCTGGAAACAATCGCTTCTTACAGAAGGTACCTAAGAACAAATGAATGTCATAACTAAACTTGAAATTGAATATCATATTATGGCAGTATGTTATAAAATATGCGAAAATATAGGCAAGATTGGTCTCTACTTTTCAAACCCCAATGAATTCTAAACTAAATTTAAAATACCAATTGATTTGTACAAAAATGCCACAACTAGTAAATATTACATTTTGAACGTCCCCACAATCAGTATGTCAAAAGGCATTAGCAAAGGATTTTAAATAGTATTATGACATGGCAAAACTCAAGAGTGTACAGTACCACTGTCTCATAATAAACAAATATGACGTAAGACTTTGTTGTTGCTTTTCAATTCAGTTGCCAGGAAAGAGTACAGTAAAAAATTGTCAGACACTAACTAGCTGATGGACGGATGTACGACTACAAATTACGAAGGCGGAAAATCCGTCATCAGGGTACATGTATACTCCATCGGTTTAGGTAGTTAACTAAATGTAAACAAACCAGAACAGGTGACGCATGGTTGTTCAACATTTTATTGCAATGTCCAATTTACGAATATTTTCTAGTCAACCAAGTAACAAGAGTTACGTTAGTCGCCTTCGGAAGGAGGTTTTTAAAAACACAAATTTTAATTAGGACAAAAATAAAATATAATCAATTATTACAAATTGAACTTAAACTAATTATAGTACTAATAATTTGGTTGTCGCGACTTTCCTCGACGGCGATCGAAGAAGAAAGCACTGCTGCCCGGTGATGGTGGTCCGACGATGCTGGTGGGTCATCGGCGTGAGTAATTCATATGGAATCTGCCGACTGTGCAGATTCGTGGGAACTTTTTGGGAGTTTCGTTAGGGGCGACACGTAACACCTCCCCTCCTAGACCGACAACTATTTGCCAATGTTTAATGCAAATGTTGCGGCTCTTCTATCTTGAGTTGACATCTCTATGGCAGTTGTGGGAACATTCTCAACAGTAAGTGCTGCAATCGCAGATTTCTTCAGTCTTCTCCGAATGTATACATAATGATGACAGCGAATACGATAGTCAGGATTACGAAAGTGTATACTGGAACTGTGATGGAAAGAATGCTTGATGAGTCAATAACAGGTGGCTTCACTGGAATTTCCATGGAAATTTGATTTTGTATGTTATGTAATTTATCCAAATCAATTGTTGTAAGATTATATGCGACTCCAGTATTCTGAGAAATTGCAATATCTGGAAGTGACATAATTTCTATTGGTTTTCCGCGGAGCTGGTTATAGATGTTAGCCAAAGTAAACTCAGGTGTTCTTATCTTGCAGTTTTGAGGGATAGTTGCTAAGAAACTGCCTTCTAGGATATGGTGCTGCTCTTGTCCACATAATATTTGAACTTTAGTGGACTTTGGGAATGATATGATGTAGTGCTGGTTATCAAGCTCGACTAGAGCTTCCTTGTACAAAGAGATAGGCGTGGGTTTACACGTTTCATCTATCTCCTGTGAAACAATGAGATGGTGAATGCAGTCCTTTTGAGTCTTCATCTGATGATTTACTTTTTCTTCACATAGAAACCATGTATCTATCTTCGGGCATTCTGCCTCTATGTACACATATTCGTTATTATTGGTTGCCATATAAGGAAAAGGGGATAGGATAACATAATGATTTTTATTCGGGACAGGACAGAGTCTGTATAAATTGTAAGTGGAGGAAGTAGTAATTGGGAATTTAAGAACTACCACGATCTTTGATTTAATAAAGTAAGTGCCTATTCTAATCATATTATAATAATATCTTATGTCTAAATTTAAAATTTTATCTGTACTATAAATATGTTTCAATGTGTTTAACATACTCTTTATTTCATTTATTCCAAGAATTGAATGGTGTAAAGTGCCACTAATACTAAAGCTAATATGTTTTCTAATCTGATAATTTCGTCAGACAAATCTTTGACGTTTTCACTTATAATAAGAAATAGTTGCGACAATTTCGCATAAAAATGTAACTCGATCGTTACCTATACTTGTAAAATTAGTAATATAATTTAATGCTTAATTATTTTCTGTTGATTCATAGTTAAATTACTAAGTACTACTTCAAATTGTTTCGCGGGTGATTTCTTTAATAAGCTTATGTGTTTATTATAGTTGTCGAAAGTTCAAGATTATTGTTCTGTAAGACTTGTAAGGAGTGTTCAAATCTTAATGCGTCATCGTGATCAAGTTCCCCGTTATGCTTTTTATAAATGTTCCAAGAGGGTTATTAGTCCTCTCTTAATGCGAACTGGTTCTAAAGAATCGAGCGACGAGATAACTTATCAAGCTTATCAAATAAATGTGTGATCTGATATTGAATAGAGTAAAATTACTGTTCGATAGTTTGTTTGAGGATTTAGTGAGTTCTGAGTATAAAGAAGTAATATGATGGCGTATGATGTTAAGGTCAATTTCCTGGAGGAATGTGTGGAAATGGGAAATTATTTTGGTGGGTCCTAACTCAAAAGGTATATGCCAGGTCCATCACGAAGACTGTTAAGTCGGATTTCTTGTGCTTGGGCCAGGGACATCAGGCTCATTGGAATCCTGTAACGGATTGGAATTATTAGTTTTAGGGAGTCCTTTTATTCTATTTTTTGCAATGCGGCCTCGTTTCTTTTGAGGTGTATATATGGATAGGTAAATTCGTAGTGACTTTATCATGAGTATATCTAGCCGCTAGTTTATTTCTTTGAGCTATCGGATTTTTATAAAAATTTCTTGATCCTTTCGTATTCAATTACGGGATCACGCTTACTGTTACGGTTGTGTCATGATTACTTCGCGATTCGATTGAGATGACTCACTGATTAATTTGTATACTATTTCCATCTTACTACGGTGGTCATGTAGGTACTGTTGTAATAGTCGTTCTGTCAAATTTAAGTCAGTTGGGTCTCTAGGGTCAAAATGTCCAGTTATGAGATTAAACGGTCTACACTTAGTTACACTATGTATCGAACTGTTGTACGCTATTAATGCGTATGGGACTAAGTTTGAGATTTGTTCATTTTTATGCTGCAGCTTAAGCAGTCTAAGGTGTTCTAGTAGTATGCCATGAAAACGTTCGATCATACCATTTTCATTGGAGCATTTGCTGCTGTGGTGTGATGTTGGATTTTGTGCAATTTTAGGAATTCTGTTATGACTTGATTTGTGATTCTGTACCTTGGTCAGTTGTCAATGTTAAAGGAAATCCGTGATGAGTGCAGAATGTTAAAAGTGATCTTAGAATGTTAGGGGCAGTACAGTCAGGTAATTTATAGACTTGCGCGTATTTGGAAAATGAATCTATAATCGTTAAATACTTATCATGTTCTATAGTTAAGTGTCGGCATGTATTAGTTCAAATGGCTTCGAGGGTGAAGGTACTATTCTAAATTGTTGATTTAAGGGGGTTACGTTCGTACTTTCCGCAACCGCAAATGACACATTCTTTTATGTACTGCGAAATAGTATCCTTCATTTAGGCCAAAAGTACCGTTGAGATAGCGAAAGGAAAGTTTCATTAATACCTCTGTGATTTGTCTTTCCCTCGTGGTATTTTCGTATAATGTCTTGTTGGTTTAAGAATTGATTGACATCTTCAAGATCGCGCTTTACTAAAATTAAATTAATGGATGAACTTTTAAAGGTTTCTGAATATCGGAAACAATACTATACATTTTATCTAAAGGTTGTACTAAATGGCTGTTCGGATTTTTGGGTTCGACATATCTTTTAATGATATTGACTATGCGTCCTTCTAAATTTCCTTGGATACTTCAACTACTATTTTATTGTAGGTATCAAAAGGGCTTCGTAATTTTTGGTTTGATGCTAGCTCTATAGGGTACTATGTTAATGACGATCTGTCTCTTGTACTTATTATGGGATCGTCTACGATACGGTATTTCAAGGATGGGGTTTCTACACTTGTGTGTACAGTAGAGGTCGTGTATGGTGTAGTCTTATTATTCTGATCTGACTCAATTAATGCTTTTATGCGGGTGCTGTGTTGGTAGACGATGGCTCATAAGTGGTCTTAAACTAGGTGCAGTATCAGTAGATGATGCGCTTATAAGAGGTCTATCTCATGTGCTGTCACTGTGGAAGATGAGGCTCTGGGAATCAGATATATTAACTATAATTGATTCTATTTCTTCATTATGGATTTCTATGCGGGAAGTGCGTCTGCGTTATGAATTATTTTTGCCTTTTTTATAAACAACTGTAAAGTTAAATTCGGAAAGTTTTAATTTCCCACCTAGTGAGCTTGAATTGGGTCTTTCAAATTCATAAGCAGAGTAAAGGTTTGTGATCTGTCCTACTTTAAATTACGTCCAAAGAGATAATGCCTAAAATATTTGGTAGCCAAACTATTGCAAGGAGTTCTTTTTCGATAGTGGAATAGTTTTACCTCGCTATCATTAAGAGTCCTCGACGCATATGCAATAGGTCGATCGGAACCGATGGATCCTTGAGACAGAATAGCACCAATAGCGACGTTAGAGATGCAATCTGTGGTAAGTATGAAGTCCTTTGTAAATCAGGATATTGTAATTAGGGTCATTAGTCAACAGTATTTTACAGTTTCAAAGCATTTTACGTATTCGGGGGGTAAATTTATCTTTGCGCCTTTCTTTAAACATTTAGTCAGAGGTTTCGTTAATGGGCAAAATCTGTTATAAATCTACGATAGTATCCTAATAATCCTACGAACTTTTTATTTGTTTTGTAGTCTGGTATGGGATATTTTAAAATTGCGTTTATTTATCTGGGTTAGGTTACACGCCTTCAGGTGTTATATATGGCCTAAATAAGGAGTCTCATGCTTTAAAATTTCAGATTTATCCATTTGAATTTTAAAGTTCCGACTCACGTAATCTTTGAAAAATTTTCTTAAGATTCACATGTGTTCTTGTAGTGACGTGGAGAAAACCAAAATATCATCTAAATACACTACACAAATTACATTTGGAGGCCTCTGAGACGTTGTCCATTACCCTTTGGAAGGTGGAACGGCGAGTTCTTTAAGCCCATTGGCATACGTAAAAATTCGTAGTGGCCATGGTCAACATTAAAAGCTGTTTTATGTACATCTGAGGGATCCATTTCCACTTGATAAAATCCACTAGCTAGATCTAAAGTGGTGAAATACTGACATTTGCCTAGTTTGTCCAGAATATCATTTATATTGGGAATGGGGTATTTATCATCTATTGTTTTTTCGTTAAGTTTCTAAAATCAACTACTAGTCTCCATTTAATTTTTTCTGAGGCATCCATTTTTTTGGCACGATCCAGATGGGTGCGCTCCAAGCGGATGTCGAGGGTGAATAATTCCCTGGTCTAACATTTTTGAAATCTGGTTTTGGACTTCTTGCTTATGTACTTGGGGATATTTATAGCTTTTGCTAAATACCTGGTTTTCATCTGTTGTATTAATTCGGTGCTTTATTTTGATTAGTGAAAGTTAGGGGTTCATCTTCTAAATAAAAAAACGTCTGAAAATTCCTTACATAGTGTGATAAATTAGCTGTCTCCTCTGCGTTTAAATGGTCTGTGCGCAACTTTGATATCACTTGGTCGCGTGCGCTCATTCGAGGAATTTATTACAGGTGCAAGATTGTTCGTAATATAATATGTGTCTGGTTCTTAGAAATCGATGCGTCAAGTTCCTGATTGATCTGTTTTAAAATTGTCTGTTCGTCTAAAGTTAATATGATGTCATCACTGGTGGGGTTTTCTATTTCAATTATACCGTGGCAATTAACTACTGAAGTTATGCATTCGGGAATAAGGCAATTATTAACGGCTTGTTCCTTTATTAAAATATCTCCATCAGATACATTCAAAGGAACTCTACGAATTTTGATGTGCGCGCCGGTATAGTTTCTTTAAAGCATATGGAATTCTGAGAAGTGTATTGCAATATCGGATTATGTGCGAATTTAGTCTTTAGTACAAAGTTTTTAAGGTCGATTTTAGTTTCCCATTTTTCAGTAAATCCTGTCCAATAAGTCCGTCAAAGTACTATGGAATTTATATACATATAATTTAATAATTCTGGGGATCTAAATTCTGGAAAACATGGATGTAATAGAGTAGTTGTTTCTAGTGGTTGCGTGAACATTTGTTACTTCGAATGGATCAATATTAGTGGTATGTCTGAAAAATACTTCTGAATGGCTTCAGGGACTAATAAAGGATTGATTAGCTCCTGTGTCAATAAGTATTTCAAGGGTGGGTTTGAATTTTTATATATGGTAATGCCTTTGACTGTGTGTATTTAACTCTATTCGGGGCATTTGAATCCGAATCCGAGTGAAAATTTGAAGAATTTTCCTGCGGGATTACAGATTCTTGATTTTGTGGGATGGGATGGTTATAGAATATTGTCGTAGGTTCATACTCAAGTGGTGGGTAAAGTCCGTTGTATTCATATTGAAAACTATTATAATCATAGAATTCGTCTAAGTGGGGATCAATATGGTCATTTAAGTCATTTGTATTAATTTCCCTTGTTTTAAAATAATTATTTGGCGGTGGGTTACCATGCACTCGCCAGTCATGCCTTAAAGGAGGCAATGTGCGTGCTACGGGGTGACTGATGGCCACTCATTGGCTGAGGATAGTTATTATAGTAGGGGGTTGGATTTGGTGTGGGATTCTAAATCCTGTCGTCATGTTAGACCGTGGCAGGGATCTGAACATTTGTTGAGTCCTGGATGGTCCTTGCATGACATGCCCAAATTGTCGTTGTACATTGGGTTGTATAGTGTGACCTTGAAATTGGGGATGAAAATTTTGTGTTGGTTCTAGGTGAACGTGTAAGGTGGTGGAGTCAGGGGGTGCGAGTAAGGGTTAACGGGTATGTAGGGTTTCCTACTCGTGTTGCTAGTGTGTGTACTTACCTGCTTATTTTGCATGTACAAAATATTGAGTTCTTCCTGAAGCGTACTCTAGAGCAAGCTCTATGTGTTAGGTCGCATGCATCGGATGCGTGAACCCTAGAGGCTCTCGTAATCCTTTTTAAGTAAGTTTGTAACGCTAATTTCTTATAAAGTTGCCTTTTGGCTTCTATTGTGGTAGCTAAAGTCTCATGCAGCTGGATGTACGTTGAAATAACGCTAAGTAAATTTTGGACTCGCTCATAGAAAACACTTGGGGTATCATTACCTTGTTGTAACATTGAAAGATCAGTATATAAAGATGACTCATCCCTATGATCTGAAAAGTGTTCACTAATGTACTTCTGATACTTCGCCAATCGCTGGGGTTACCATTTGTCGCTAATGATCGCGCGGCGGGCCCTACAATCTTATTAAGTATTCCATTGAGCAATGAATAATTTTGGAGATCGTAGCCAGGCGCTATTTTTACATACTTTAAAAACTAATTCGTCGCATATTTGCAGAAATCTAATGAGTACATTACTATCTCCGTTAAATTCTGGCACGAAGCGTATGACTTATAATCTGATCAATAGTGTCACCTTGATTTGCTGGACTTTGCGCGACTACCTGTTGAGGGCCTTTCCATTTCGTCAAAATTCTCTACTATGCTATTTAAATTACGATACCCGTCTCTTTGCTCGATGCGAAGAGCGTTTCCTTCTATCAACTATATTTCCCTACTTGATCGTGGTGGAACATATAAATAGTAGGAATTAGGATCAATTCCTATATAGACTAAGGAAATATAACTAGGAATGACAACCAAATTTAAAAAATGTGCAACTCACAGTATGTATTTAGCAAAATACATGGTCTCGTGGTGATTGACGTCGATGTCTGGAAGTCTCACCCTGCGGGTCCTTAATCTGCGTCTGGATCCTCTATGGTCCTGCTCCTCCGATGGCTTCCCGTTCGTTGAGATAGTCGACGCGTCGACGAAACGACTATCAGCGCGGTTACGATTTATGGAAACACGCACTGACTCGACTATCCTACCGACTGCGCCAGTTACGTTAGTCGCCTTCGGAAGGAGGTTTTTAAAAACACAAATTTTAATTAGGACAAAAATAAAATATAATCAATTATTACAAATTGAACTTAAACTAATTATAGTACTAATAAATTTGGTTGTCGCGACTTTCCTCGACGGCGATCGAAGAAGAAAAGCACTGCTGCCCGGTGATGGTGGTCCGACGATGCTGGTGGGTCATCGGCGTGAGTAATTCATATGGAATCTGCCGACTGTGCAGATTCGTGGGAACTTTTTGGGAGTTTCGTTAGGGGCGACACGTAACACAAGTAATACAACAATTAACAGCAGCTTATAACAAATAATAACTAAAACCAACCAACGATGAACACTTCCAAACACTTCACCACTTCACGAAAATAGTGAGTATATTAACGCAATGAATAATAATTGGCTCCCATAGATAACATAATATGATGATGCTTAGTTATCCGACCTAACGCATTATCTTTCATTTAAATGGTCGCATTACGGTAAAGTCGTACTTCTAGATTTTGTAGCATAATATTTCTTGTAACTTGTATGAAAATGTTTTGGATGCCTGACTGTTTGGGTCTTTTTTATAGACATATTGCATTATGTAAAATTAGACAATTTAATTTAGATAATTTAATTATGATCTTACATAATTTAATTGTTTCCAAGCTCACACATTCATAATTATAATCGTTATAATAAATTTGAACATGCATGTAGTTTTACATTTACGTAAACAATTTTTTGTTTTCAATTAATTTAGAAATGAGAAATGGCAATGTTAAATAACCTTTTTTATGATTTGTTTACATTTAGTTAAGTACCTAAACCGATGGAGTATAAGTATGTCGCGTTCGGGTGGAACAGTTTCGATCAGCATGATTATTTTTTGTTTTATTTTCTACTAGCGGCCCGGTCCAGCTTCACCCGGGTACAAATAGATTTCTGTACAATAATATGTACGTATTATTATTATACATATAAACCTTCCTATATAGGCACGCTGCCGCGCCGCGCCGCGCCGCCCCGGCCGGCCAGTACCGCCGCAAGCGCTACGTCCCGCAATTTTAAATCTGTAATATCTTCGAAATATTCATTTAAATCTTGTGCTGTAAAGGACCATATAGATCTATATTAAATCAACAGTTTATTTAAGCTATTTAATTGGATAAGGAATAATGCTGTATTGGTAAAAATCGCTGCGAAAATTAGCCATTATTTGTCGTAAAAGATAAATGACCAAAAAAAATTACTATGGGATATCCATAAGAGATAGACATATACCATCGCGGAGTTTTCTGTAGACTTTTTCAATGTGTACAAATATATAGTACATTATTTGATAAATCTCGTAGGGTTCAGCCTGCGTTTGCAATGTAAGCGGAAAAATATTGATAATTAACGACATCACATTAGAAACCTCAAAAATAACAATATTTCTCCACTATTTAATGGATGTTATTATACATGTAAACTTTTTTATTCAATTACTCTATCTATTAAAAACCGCATCAAAATCCGTTGCGTAGTTTTAAAGATTTAAGCATACAAGGGGACATAGACAAAGAAAGCGACTTTGTTTTATACTATGTAGTGATCATGAATAATGGCCTTATTGTATACCCAATAATAATACCCTGTTGAAATTGCAACTTTTTACAAAATTTTTATGACACATTTTCAAAATGCCTTAAACACCGACTCCTAAATACCTTCAATCTCGTAGTTTCACTACTGTTAGGAATTCGTGACCGATATGGCGATAGGATATTGTGCCTACCATAGATTTAGTATAAAACATAGATCGGCAATGTGAAAGAGATAGAATAATTTAACTCATATGTTAAAGCGAGATGCATGATGCGACCATACGTTTACACAGAAGTAGCCTGCAGTGACCCAGAGTCGAAATATGTCAAACTAAGTGAGCAACAAAATTCGCTTATTTTCATAATTTATTAATTTTACAGTACTTGGTTATATTTATTAAACGTAGTTTATTACAGTGCATTGTGCAGTGCCAAGGTGTGGTTCATGCAGGCGTAAAAATCCGAAATAATTAAAGTTTTCACAGGTACCGGCCACTTTTGCACAATACTATTTTGTGACGATATTATAGAATTAAATGGAAATCTGTGTATACATATCTGTAGAAAAGAATATAGTATTTCATTATATAAATACGCTGAAAGCATCCACTACGTATAAAAAATAATATCAAGTACGTGAATTTACAATAATTTCAACCAAAAGTTGCTAGGGATTGATTGACAGGTTCGATCAATAAAAGGTTGTCGATAAAATAGTCGATGACAACACATGTTTCCCTACATTTTTATGGAGCTATAGTATGTTGTGATAGTGTGCATTCTTCTTCTTCTTCTACCTGGCGTTATCCCGGCCATATTTCCCCGGCCATTATTATCGTATTCATTCTACAATATTAGTTATTACTTTACTTTTTCTCATTTTTTTATATTTGTGGAATAGTTAATATAACACTTCATGTGTGTGATTAATGAATTAAAACCTGTTTCAGTCTCTGCCAAGAGGCTGTCAATTTATAATAGTAAAGCAAGAACATATTCGATATTATTATAAAATATGCGATACTTCTATGCACAGTATGATCGTCCAAACCTTGAAGCAACATTATTCATTTATCATAACATTAGGTATAGGTTTAAAATTTATAATTATCTTAAAAAAAAACATTAGTTTATGTGACGTGATCGAGAAAAGCTTCATAGTTTATTAAACTGTCTCTTTCTTCAGCCACAGGAATGCGACTAATGAACATAGGCCTTCCACAAGAATGTCTACATCAGTTTGTTGTAAGCTGCCTGCATCCAACGACTTCCTACAAGCTCCTCCGTACACCTCCAACGCGGCCTAGCAGACGTCCAACACTTCCCAATGTGTTACAAGTCAATTAATTGACTTAAATAAGCATATTTTTTAAACTCTAGTATACATATAGTAAAAATGTGTTCCTTAGACTTACGCGAATGTTACTCATTGAAAAAAACTAATAATCACGGATTTTGTTGCAGACTGAGTCCACTACTTCCTGTGACTACGAAAGCTATAAAGTAATCGAAACTTCGCGACGGGAAATTAAAAATGAAAAAAAATAAACCGAAAACGCTAAAAACTTTGTAACTTACAGTTTTATTTTAATAAAAGGTTTTTTTGTTTTCAATTTAATTAGTATATGTACTATGTATACATCACAATGAAAAAAATAATTTTGTTCAGGTGAACATAAAGACCCATACAAAACATCTCAATCAAAATGTTTTCAAATAATATGACAATTTATCTTTACTTATTTGTGTGTTTATCAATCTGTATTGAAATAAACACACCAATAAGTTTCTGTTAATATATAATAAAATGTCGCATATATCCATAACATTTTATTTCACAACTACAGGCCGACAGCTATATCGATATCGATATGATACTATCGAAAGTGCATGGTACACCACTATATGTCAAGCACACATGTAAACTTCACGCACACAATCGTAAATCAGTTTTGGTCGCGCTCAAAATGACACATTGCCGATCTATGTTCTATACTACATCTATGGTGCCTACTATAAGATCTTAGTTCAGTGTATCGTACGACTGACGAATAAACGGACGTGTCAATCTCGAGAGTTTTATTTGATACAAAAGTGATACGCAAACAGTGCGCTACATATACACACACGCCATAATATAGTCACAGTGGTGACCCCGACTGACCCGACCGTTCCGTACCTTTGCGAGTATATTGCTGAAAAATGAACGTGCATCAGAAAAGTCAACAGTCGTCATCAGCACCAGGATCAAGTGAACCATCAGAGGTAGCTGTCGTCACGGTGTCATCAAGAATACCAGAATTTTGGTGCGACCAACCACGCCTCTGGTTCGTTCAATGTGAAGCCGTCCTGGGACCACAAAAATTGAGCGATGAAGCCAGATATAACCTGATTGTTACCAAACTTACAAAAGACGTCATACAACAAGTCAGTGATATTCTCCTTAAGCCACCGGATACAAATAAGTTTGATACGCTGAAAGAGCGTTTATTAAAAGTGTACGAAGAGTCTGAAATAAGACAGTTCCAGAAACTTCTAAGTGAGATGGAGTTAGGAGATCAAAAACCGTCTCAACTCTTACGTCGCATGAGAGATTTGGCTCGCGAAAAAATTCCGGACGAAACTCTTCGTATCATGTGGCAAGGTCACCTGCCTCCATCGGTGCGTGGAGTACTAGCTGTTAGTGAGGTAAAGAATTTGGAGCATTTATCAGCTATTGCAGATAAAGTAATGGAGACGTCAAGACCTCTACAAATAGCCGAAGTACAAGTTTCATCCAGCAATACTACGGACACCGCTTTCATTTTAGCTGAAATAGCTAAATTGAGCCTCAAAATTCAGGATTTAGAAAAGGAATGCAAAAACAGAAACAATAGATTTCGTCCGCGATCACGTTCCGCCTCGCAAGGACGTTATATGAGCCGTCGTAACATAAACACATCTAGTAACCCAAATTGGCTTTGTGTTTATCATTACCGATATCGGCACAGAGCAAAGAAATGCATTGGGCCGTGTGCGTGGAAAAAACCAGAGAATCAGGAAAACTAAAAATGGTGCCATCACAGGCGGAGATATGCACCATAGCTCCGGTCCGCCGCCTATGCATAATGGACAATAATAGTGGACTAAAATTTTTAGTTGATACGGGTGCAAACATTTCGGTATTACCAATGGAAAGAAATCGTTTGTATCACGCCAAATGTGATGAGTTTAAATTGTATGCTGCAAACGGTACCGAAATCAAGACATACGGCACCAAGACATTAAATTTGGATTTGAAGCTACGTCGACAATATCAATGGTCATTTGTATTGGCCAATGTGAAACAGCCTATTCTCGGTGCAGACTTTTTGGCTCACCACAAACTATTAGTAGATCTAAGCAGAAGACGACTTATAGATTCGGTTACCAGTCTACAAACTATTGCAACTATAACACTACAAGAAGATCCGACACTCCGAACTATAGTCTTCAAAAATGAATATAATGATATATTAGCAGAGTTCCCGAATATTACAAAGCCAATGTGCTTTAAAGATACTCCATCGCATTCTGTAGTACACCACATAGAGACTTCCGGTCCAGCAGTTTATTCACGCCCGAGACCTTTACCACCGGACAAATATAAAATGGCGAAAATTGAATTTCAACGAATGCAAGAGATGGGAATTTGTCGACCATCCAAAAGTAATTGGGCAAGTCCTTTACACATAGTAACAAAAAAGAACAGTGAAATCCGGCCCTGTGGTGATTATCGGCAATTAAATGCAATAACAAAGCCTGATCGATATCCGATACCGCGAATACAGGACTGTACTTACATATTACATGGTAAAACTATATTTACACAGGCCCGGATCTAGGGGGGGGGCAAGACGGGGTGCGTGCCCCGGGCGGCAAGTTCAGGGGGCGGCATATTGAATCTTGGGAAACAACTACACAACTGACCAATAACGTAACAACATTTACACGGCCACTGCAGTTTTTTTTTTTCGCGGGGCGCGAATATTGTCGAATATGCGATAGGGGCGTGTGAAAAAGAGATGAAGCTATATTTGGAAACTCCTTCATCGATCCCAATGATTACGTTTGATTTCAAATATTCAATTTGTGTTTACTAGTTAGTTTTGTTGATTAACCGAACGAAGAAACATATTTTATTTGGTAGGTACAGGAGTTTGTCCGCGACTTCGTCTACGTTTAAATTATGATAATATGGTTGTAAAAGCAAACCAACGTTTTTACAAAAATCAACATAAAACTTTCTTTTGGGTCCTTTCCATCTTCTATTCAGCTATGAAATTATACTTTATTTAAACCCCTTATAGCTAATATTTAAAACAAGGCCGACGCACCCGGTTCAGGACTTCAAGCTTGCGTGCTGTGGCAGATATTACGCCCTCGACGTGATTCCTTGGATTGAGATGGATATACACAGCGTATATCCAGAACAAGGATATTCAGCATTGCGAGGGGAGCACCCGGAAAAATTGTGAAGGGAGAAAAAGGGTATTTTTTGCAAGTGAACATACGCACCTGGGTTTTCTTGGCATTGTACTTAACCATATTCCTGGAACCCCATGTGAGCTCAATGATAAGATCTTCGCGTCCCCTCACAGTGTCGACCCGGCAACCCGGACGCCCATAGTGGTATCACCCAAGAACGGAGCTGTCGTCTGCATAGCAATGAATGTTGCCTAGCGACAACATATTATTGATATGGAGAATAAACAACGTGGGCGGCAGCAACGAGCCCTCAGGAACTCCGGCATTTACCGACATGAGCGCCGAAGCGTGTCCGTCGACGACGACACGTATTCTACTATACTACTATATAATAATAGGCACTATATAATAATAGGAATTATATATACTATATAATAATAAGCAGGCTCTCCACGGTGGGAAATTTATCCACATTTTCTGTGGACTTCTGTAATGTCTCAATGTACTCAATTATTTGAGAGCGTCCAAGTGGGGACTGACCAGATTCTCGAGCAGTTCCCTTCCGCGGAGGTGGTGGTCCTCGGTGATTTCAACGCTCATCACAAATAGTGGTTGGGATCCAAGACCACTGATCTCCCCGGTCGGGCTGTCTATGAGATGGCCTTGGCTTATGGTCTCTCGCAGCTGGTAACACAGCCCACCCGTGTTCCAGACGTTGAGAGCCATGAGCCCTCTTTGTTGGATCTTCTGCTGACGACCCACCCGGACGGATACAGGATAGCGGTTGATGCTCCCCTGGGATCATCTGACCACTGCCTGGTCTGTTCATGCGCTCCTGGAGTGGGTCCCAGCCGCTTTTCGACGACTGGAACTCGCACAGTTTGGCGGTACATGTTAGCAGATTGGGATGGACTGCGAGAATTCTTTGCGTCCTACCCTTGGGGGTGGCTTTGTTTCTCCTTCGATGATCCTGACGCCTGTGCCGGCAGCGTCGCGGATACGATTAGCTTGGGTATGGAAACTTTCATACCCAGCTCGAAAATACCCGCAGGGCGTCGCAGCCGGCCTTGGTAAAATAGTGCCTGTGCTGTTGCTGCGCGCCTAAAGCAGTCCGCATACACGGTGTGGCAAGACGCAAGGAGTCGTCGGGATCCAAATTCAAAGGAGGAGAAACGGAAATTCAATGCCGCCTCTAGATCCAACAAGAGAGCCTTAGCTAAGGCCAAGGCGGAGCACATCCGCAGAATTGGCGAGTGACTCCAGAGCTATCCCTCTGGGAGTCGTGCTTTTTGGTCGCTCGCTAAGGCTGTGGAGGGTAATTTCTGCCTGTCCACCACTGCGCAAGTCCGATAACAGTTTGGCCCACAGTGCAAAGGTAAAGGCCGATCTCTTGGCCCAATTCTTTGCCTCGAAATCGACTTTGGATGACGGGGGTGCCACACCGCCGGACATCCCGCGTTGTGAGAGCCTCCTATCTGACATAAATATCACCCAGCGTGCTGTCAGACGGGAGCTCAAGCTTCTAGACATCCATAAGTCGAGTGGGCCAGACGGTATCCCCGCAGTGGTTCTTAAAACGTGCCCCCCTGAGTTGACACCCGTGCTCACGCGCCTTTACCGTCTTTCCTATAAAGCCAACCGGGTTCCGGCTTTGTGGAAGGTCGCCAATGTACACCCTGTCCCCAAAAAGGGTGACCGTTCGGACCCTTCGAGTTACAGGCCGATTGCTGTCACATCCCTACTCTCCAAGGTTTTGGAGCGAGTTATCAACACTCAGCTCCTGAGGTATCTTGAGGATCGCCAGTTGATTAGTGACCGCCAGTACGGTTTCCGTCACGGTCGCTCGGCTAGTGATCTTCTTGTGTACCTCACGCACCGTTGGGCGGAAGCTTTGGAGAGTGGGGGTGAGGCGATTGCAGTCGGCCTTGACATTGCGAAGGCGTTCGACCGAGTGTGGCATCGCGCCCTTCTGGCGAAGCTACCTGCGTATGGAATTCCTGAGGGGCTCTGCAAATGGATCGCCAGCTTTTTGGATGGTCGGAGCATAAAAGTCGTAGTGGACGGCTGTTGCTCCGAGACCAAGACCATTAATGCTGGTGTTCCACAAGGCTCGGTGCTATCGCCGACACTCTTTATCCTGCATATCAATGACATGTTGTCTATTGATGGCATGCATTGTTATGCAGATGATAGTACGAGTGACGCGCGGTACATCGGCCAACGGAGCCACTCTCGGGATTCCATTATGGAAAGACGGTTTCAACTTGTGTCTGAAGTCGAGAGCTCTCTGGGGCGGGCCTCCGAATGGGGTGAATTGAACCTAGTTCAATTTAACCCTTCGAAGACACAAGTTTGCGTGTTCACTGCGAAGAAGGACCCCTTTGTCATGGCGCCGCAATTCCAAGGACTTACTCTCCAAGGATCTGAGAATATTGGAATCCTTGGCATCGAAATATCAAGCAAGGTCGAGTTTAGGAGTCATTTGGAGGACAAAGCCAAACTGGCGAGCAAGAAGTTGGGAATCCTGAACAGAGCCAAGCGGTACTTTACGTCGGGTCATAGATTGACGCTTTACAAAGCGCAAATCCGGCCCCACGTGGAGTACTGCTCCCACCTCTGGACAGGTACCCCAAAATACCAGCTCGACCCACTTGACTCCTTGCAGCGACGAGCTTGTCGAATTGTCAATGATCCCGATCTCACGGACAAATTGGAACCGTTAGGACTGCGGAGAGACTTCGGATCTCTCTGTGTGTTCTATCGTTTGTTCCATGGGGAGTGCTCCGAAGAGTTGTTTGAGATGGTACCACCGTCGCCTATGTACCATCGCACCACACGTTTCCGCAGTAGAGTTCATTCCCACCACCTGGAGGCGTACCGCTCCCGAACGGTACGTTTCCAGCGTTCTTTTCTACCACGTACGTGCAAGCTCTGGAATGAACTCCCTGCATCGGTGTTTCCTCAGCGCTATGACCTGTCCTTCTTCAAACGAAGTTTAAGGAGAGTACCATCCTTGAGGTAGGCAGCGACTTTGTTGTGCTGGTCCCCTGGCACTACGGAGGTCCATGAGCAGCGGTAGCCGCTTACCATCAGGTGGGCCGCTAGCTTGTCTGCCTACTAGGCAATAAAAAAAAATAATGCAGAAAGCCAGAAATCCACGAACACAGGTTGTCGGGCAAACCGTATGTCGGAACTTTGGAAAGAAGACCACGGTGCCAGACCCTACCAAAAGCCTTGGCTATGTCAAGGCTCATAGCAAGAGCCTCGCCACGCCAGTCAATCGCCTCACCCCAGCGATACAGGACAAACGCAAGAAGATTCACCTGTTGGTCGATTTTGACAGAATCCCCGATGTCTGTCACAGATCAACGAGTGATCCAAGTGATCAACGAGTGATCAAGTAGCGGATCAATTTAGAGTTTATAATCCGCTCCATGACCTTACACATCAGTGAGGTGATAGCGATAGGGCGATAGTTAGTAGGATGTGACCGATCACCCTTTTTGGGGATCGATTGCACATTGGCCTCCTTTCAAGATTCAGGTATAACTCCTGCGCGGTAGGACGCTCGGTATATGCAAGTCAGTGCAGGAGACAACTCGGTCGCACAAGCTCTTAAAACCACTGCCGGTATTCCATCCGGGTCACTGGCGTTTCGCACATCGAAAGACCATAGCTCACGTCGCACTTCACACTGCCTAATGCGGATATCCGCCATTGAGCAACCGCAATCAGAAAGTGTCTGCAGCGTCTGGGAACCACGGTTCTAGAGGCGGGAAGAAGCCGCAAAGAGATTTGCCAGTAAGGCAGCCTTCTCTTGCGGCTTGTGAGCCAGCGACCTTTCCGGATATCTCAGCGGTGTCACCGGTGGACGGCAAAAGTTAGAATGAACGGCCCTGGCCAAACTCCAATAAGCACGACTGCTAGTTGGGTGATTGGCCAACGCACGCCCAATCTTGCTAACGCGCTGGGCATCCGCTATAACGTAGGCCTTCTTGCAGGCCTTGATGGCTCGGTTGTAGGCTTCTTTGAGGGAACTAACAACTCCAAGGGATGGATGAGAAATAAACTTACACACCATTCCAATCTGTCGACGAATAATGCCAGACCCTCCGCTCAACCTGCACGGCACGTGGAGGTGAAGCGAACGGTACTGACGACCCAAACAGGTATTGATCGATAGTGCCCAGAGGCCAGAGGAACCAGCATGATCAGTATTGGAAGAGTCCAGCCATAGTTCGTGATGTGCATTGAAAGACTACCAAGACCCCCAAGAAAACCCCTATTTTGGCCGACGGGAACTGCACCCGCGCATCATCAGCAGCCTGGGTAAGATACCTGAAGTACCGCATCTACGTAAATGCACACGTAGATCGCGGGCTCCCTGACCGGGGGCCAACACATTTCCCATCGACAGGGACCGAAAATACCCACACGTTACAACCTCATGCTCGGAGTCAAGCCTCCGTGGCGCAGTTGGTTAGACGCCGCCTGTGAAACGAGAGGCCGCGGGTTCGATCGCCGCACTGAGAGAAATGTTTGTGCAGCCCACAAATATTTTTTCCGGGTCTGGGTGTTTGTGAGACCGAAAAGTCTCTCGTAGTACCTGATACCCACGACACAAGACTCGATCTTAGTGTGGGGTCAGGACTATGAATGTGACTGTTGGGTGTTATTTATTTATTTACTAGCGGCCCGGCCCGGCTTCGCCTGGGTGCAGATACTTTTTTATTTTACTCCACACCAAATACGTGTTATTTTTCGTATAAGCTCTTGTATACCTAAACATGAATTAGCTATCCTACTGTCCTGCTCAATTCCGTCCCATCCCGTCTGTTCATTCACTTCCCGATACGTCGCGTCCTTTCTCTTAATTAACCATCCCGTCTTATACCGTGCATTTACATTTCGTCCTATTAAATCTGTCAGCTATCCCAGTCTTCTCCCCTACCTCCCACTCTATTATATCCAGTTTCTCTCTACTTTCTAAACACTTTATCGATTTTGATTATCCATGCAATATCCCATCCCTTATTTCACCCCCACTATGCTGTTTTTCCAAAAATATTACGCCATTACTCTTGTTAGTAATAAAGAGATGAAATATTAATTTTCGTAGAAATGCACTCACACACACACACAATTAACGTAGAAACAATTATATTTAACTGGTTTTTCAAGACACAGGCAACGCCTAATTTGAGAATCCCTGCAATATTCTCCATAATTATATAAAATTTTTATTTTATTCAGTTCAGTTCAGTTTTTATTTTTATGTGTTATTTTATTAAAGATTTTTCATTTTCAAGTGAAATTCTATCTTGAAAAGAAGTAAAACTTAATACATGTGAATATTATTTATTTAATTGTCCTATATTTATGTAGCATCATAATATACTCTTTAGTTTACAATAAATTCCTGAACGTATGCATAAATATTTGACAATCAATTTAAATGTCAACCACTTTTCATTACTGTCATTAATTTACATCTTAAAAATCTAAAATATGCCATAAATCGAATATTGTGACTATGTGTTGTCGATTCGAAACCTTTATTTAAATACGTTATTTAATTTTAGGGAAGAGTTTACCGTATCGACGCTATGAACATTAAATCTTTGACAGTTACAAACCCATGAACATTTTGTATGGCAAAATGATTTTTCCTTTTTTTTATACTTTCGTCAATTCAATCGAGATAAAAACTATCCCACCTTTAAGTTGGAACAAATAACACTATATCTACAAAATTTCATTATAATCAATTGAGTGGTTTAGGAGTCCATCGCGGACAAACAACGTGACACGTGAATTATATATATTAAGATAAGCCCCTCGAAAAACCGGAATAGCACGGGTTGATCCCGGAAACCGGTCCCTTACGGGTATCACTATGGCGGTGGACGCTACCCGGGCGGTCACTTAGTTCCTACCACCACGAACTGTGTTACTCATTTGGCACTACCCAGGGGTCACGTGTAGTGAAACTAGAGTTAAAGCCTACGGACGCGAGTGACGTTATGACTGTCCCACCCTCACACCCACCACTGTAACTCCTGTGAGCCAGGACCAACAGTGGCACGCAATGTAATGACGTGAAGTGAAGCTTCATACAAGTGAACCTTATATAAAGCGTGTAAAAAATGCTTAACCTGGTGGTAAAGTGGTGTTCTTTCCCGAAGGCCTGTGTCATATGGTTGCTAAAAATGATGATTATAATTAAGATAAAATATAGTCAGGTGGGGGCGGCATTTTTCAGTTTTTGCCCCGCCTGGAAAAATACCTAAATCCGGCGCTGTATTTACACGAATAGACATGCAGCGAGCTTACCATAACATCGCAATTCACGAACATGATATCCCAAAAACCGCAATAATTACTCCGTTTGGTCTATATGAATTTACAAGAATGACATTCGGATTAAAAAATGCCGCACAAACATTCCAGAGATTTCTGAATGACGAAGTACTCCGAGGCTTAAATTACATATTTATATACATAGACGACGTCCTTATCGCCTCGACATCGGAGATCGAACATAAACAACACGTCAGAGAAGTTCTTTACCGACTTAACAAATATGGGATCACAATAAATATGGCTAAATGCGATTTCGGCAAAACGGAATTAAACTTTTTAGGATATCATATTTCGATAGATGGGATAAAACCATTAGACGAGCAGGTCCAGTTAATAACAGAATTTCCGAGGCCGAAAACTATAGAAGAACTACGCCGCTTCCTTGGGATAATAAATTTTTACAGACGTCACCTTCCGAAAGCTGCTGAGATTCATGCAAAATTAAATATTTTCTTGCATAACTCCAAGAAGAAGGATAAAAGTCTAATTCCCTGGAACGATGAAGCCCTCGAAGCCTTCAATCAAAGTAAACAGAGTCTACGAAGCGCAATGACATTGGCATTCCCGTCAACGGGTGCACCCATCGCGCTGATGACAGATTGCTCCAATACCTGCGCAGGAGCAGTATTGCAACAGGGGAGGCGACACGTGGAAGCCTTTAGGACTTTTCTCCAATAAGCTAAGCGAGACACAGCAGCGATATTTGACTTACGACAGAGAGTTGCTCGCTATTTATTTAGCCATCAAGCATTTTCGACCACTAATCGAAGGCCGACCGATCGAAATATATACGGACCACAAGCCTATAGTATATTCGTTACAGAAAAATACCGTTGGCAAAAACGATACACCAAGAAGAATTCGTCAATTAAACTTCATCATGCAATTTTGTAATGAGATAAAACATATTTCTGGAGCAAACAACATCGTCGCCGATTGTCTCTCCCGTATATCAACAATAGACATATCAATGTGGCCTCTAGACTATGAAAAGTTGGCCCAAGCACAAACTGAAGACGACGAATTAAAACATCTCATATCGCAATCTAAATCATTAAAAATGAAACAGATCTACATACCTAATTGCATCAAACCCATTTACTGCGACGTTTCATTGGAGAAAGCCCGTCCATACTTGCCGAAAGAATTTCGTGTATCAGCTTTCAACGCGTTTCATGAGATTAGTCATCCCGGCATACGCACAACTCGTAAGATGATGCAACAACGATACATTTGGAAAGGCATGAACAAAGATGTCACTAAGTGGACAAAAGAATGTATACAATGCCAGAAATCGAAAATACACAGACACACAGTATCGCCTCATGGAATTTTTGTGCATAGCGATAGATTCGAACATCTACACATGGATATAGTTGGACCTTTAACTTACTGTAGTGGTTATCGATATATCGTAACCATGGTCGATCGGAACTCTGGATGGCCAGAAGCATATCCAGTTAAAGATATAACTGCTGAAACGGTTGCGGATGTCATATATTCAGGCTGGATCGTAAGATTAGGTTTTCTTTTAAAATTAACAACAGACCAAGGATCCACATTTTTATCCCATTTATTCAGCCATTTGACCAAACTAATGGGTATCAGGAAATTTAAAACTACTGCTTATTATCCACAGTCTAATGGACTTGTAGAAAGGTGGCATCGGTCACTCAAGGCCGCGCTTATGTGCAGAGGTGAAACACAACACTGGGTTACAGAGCTACCATCAGTGTTACTGGGATTACGGACTAGCTTAAGAGACGATACTGAAATCAGTGCAGCAGAAATGGTGTATGGAGAAGCTATACGATTACCAGGAGATTTCTTCCAGCCGATAAAGCATGAAATCTCCGATAGTGAATCTTTTTTGTCAGAACTGCGAAAAAAAATTACTAATCTTGCTTCCGTACCAAGAAAACAGACACGACAAGGAAAAATATTTGTCCATCCCGATTTAAAGGACTGAGTTCGAGTCGACAAAGTTGTAAAACCGTTAACACAACCATACAAAGTTATTGATAAGACCGACAAATATTTTAAAATAATGCAAGGAAGTTCGGAAAAAATCGTTAGTATTGACCGATTAAAACCAGCCTTTACACTTGAGAGCAAAGAATGCAAAACAACGCCAAATATAGCTCCCGCTGATATAAACAAGGAATCGAAGGTGTCAAGATTCGGTCGTACAATTAAACCTACTGTTCGCTTTGCTTCGTAAAGAAGAAACTCATCTTGTACTCTCTTACTCGTCAGTCATGAACAATCATTCCAAAAGCAAATAAACAATGAGAGATGCGCAAAGTTGAGCCAGGCTCAAACAGCTGCTCGCCCCAGCGCGTAATAGTGTGTGTATGTGTGTGACATAAAACTAATAAAAATATGTGCAAGTGTGAGTGCTAAATATAAGAAAGCTACCACGTAATATTATTTTTAGTGTATCCATGTATGTAATCAGAGTTTCTATGTTTAGTTTTGTAAAAAATGTATACCTGTAGCTATAATAAAAATGTATGTAGTTTAGATATTTTAATAAAGGGGGATGTACTGTGCCTACTATAAGATCTTAGTTCAGTGTATCGTACGACTGACGAATAAATGGACGTGTCAATCTCGAGAATTTTATTTGATACAAAAGTGATACGCAAACAGTGCGCTACATATACACACACGCCATAATATAGTCACAATACATCTTAACCTTAAGTCTATGGTTACGATATACGTTATACAAATTCGAACTTTTACATTCGTATCATATATAAACTTCAATCGTCCGAAGTTTCGAACTTCGTTTCGGATGAATATAGTAGGGCCCCATGTTAGCATAATCTTCATAATCATGTTTATGCATGTTTTAGACACATTTTTTTATTTTATTATAATAGCTTATTTAAAATACAGGTTGGTTTACTTTGATTTTTAAAGATTTCTTGCTGCTTCCACCAAATAAGATTAGGCACCTTACACCTCATGCATAAATTTTAGAAATTGTATCATAATATGTAGATAACGAGTAAGATTTGTTCGAATCGAATATAAAAAAATTAATACGATGTCGTCATTCTCAACGCCTCTGTGCGTGAAACAAAAAAAATATTGTCTGGCTGCACCATTAAACGTGTCCTATATAAAAACAAGCAATATCAATAGATATCTTCCCGTCGATAAAGAAAAGTAGGGCAACTGCTGGCATTGAAAGTGAAATCGCACAATGCAATAGAGAATAGAGTGTTCCCTCAATTTCAGCCTTTCAATGTGTCTTTGGACTTCCCTGCTTTGATATCCTCCGGGATGCTAACTCACTCGTTTATATACGGGTATTCCATTTGCTTTAGACAGGAACATACATCTTACATTAATTTGAATTTTGAAATAAATGACTCCTGTGATATTAGTGATAAATTTTAGCCTAAGGCTCCTATGGCCTCTTCGTACTAATGATTTATTTTCTACGCATTCACCTTGATAGGTTTTTATTACAATCACGCTAAGACATCCTGATTATACACCTTAGCCATGAAATTGTAATTCAAGAGTAAAATAAATAATAAAAATAAATGTTAATGATAAGTAACAAGAAAATGAGTGCATTTTACTTCATTTAAAATTAATATTTATTTTTACTTTTTAGTTGGTTCTTTTTGTAAAGTGTTCTTTTTAGTTCTTTAAACGATCATTATTTTTTCATTAATAAATTGTAGGTAAAAACAGTTATCACATCCAAAGATTGCAGGCAGTGTGCTTGCAAATTATCCACTAAAAATCACCTTAAAATGCAAATCTTGAATGTCCTGACAATGATAATGAGACATTTTGATTTTATTATTTCACTGTCATCGGTCCTTGATATTTGTGCAAAATTTCAAATCAATTTGATGCGAAGTTTAGAAGTAGGTACTCTACAGAAGTACTCGTAAATCGACTATGAAGATTCTTCTACATACTTATTATACACATACAGGCAAAGCTTATATAACAAATGCTTTGTTTTGAATAACCCATACCTAATAGGATTAACAATAGTTCATCGATCTTCCCACATTATTTTATCGCGCTTGAAAAATATAATAAGCACGAATTATAAATTATTTATTAATCCGGATAAAATAAATACCTAGTATTGTATTAAAAGTAAACATTATTTGCTTAGTATCAATATCCGGAATCCATCTTGAGTCAAGCACCAGTCTTTCCCGCCTTGTGTCAGCGTATTTCCGGTTCCCTCTCCGTTTAACCCCCCACATCATTCCCACTGTGGCATTGCGCACGTGCCAGGTGGAGCTCTGATTTTTAATCATTATAGCGTCGTTTTTCACGCCGCAAAGTTGTCAGCAGAAGTAAATCTTACAATATACACCATAAATATTAAAGCGTTGTATTTAGTTTCATAATTGTGATTGTGAAATCCCTCTCCGATAATTATGGAGAAGCAATAGATAAAGTGGGTAAGTTTAAATCGAACTTACGACGACGACGAGTAAATTCTTCATTGAGTTCGGATGCTGATTCATCAACGGACATGGATTTAAGTATTCAGCGAGAACTGAATAATCTATGTTATTCACAATTTATTTTGCCTTCCTGGCGCATCTTTTTGAATAACAATGTGATAATAAATATACGGATTTGAAAAGTGCAGAAATCCGACATACCTAATATGTAATGTGGACAACAATATGAAACTTAATATTTTGTCCGAGATTAGTACAAGACCTACAAGAATACCTACAAGAATTAAAAATTCTCATAACTCTAGTTTTATAGAGCTCGAAATAAACGACTAATTAAAGCGTTTTGGAGCATCTATACCCCCCGTTCATATTTATATTTCCTTGTGGACAAAATGGAATCCTTATTTCCCAAGATTCCGTATACAGAAAAGTTTCTGATGAGCTGGTATAAATTGTGTGGAAGACGAGCTGATTTTATACAATTACTACTTCATATTTTGATGTTTTCCTTCAATATTTAGTGGTTAAAATTCCCCCAGTTCGGAATACCTATTTGATAACAATGCCTTGTAGATATTTTAAAAAAATGGAGGGTGTGGATAAATGATCTGCACCCTCTTGAATTCAGTTCAGTCATATTCATTCTTATCAGAATGTTTCTTATCAATACCAAAAACCTTCAATTACAAACTGAAGATATTTTTTCGCCAAAACACCACAAAAATCAAGGGTCACATCGGCGACCAAATCGCAAAGTCTATCGTGACAAACCTATAAGCATGCAAAGTTGCGTACTTACATCGAATAAAAAACGCCATGACTGTTATTTCACGGCGGTGGCTCATAACTAATTCACTATATTTGGGGTGTACCAAAACAAAATTTGTATACTTTTTAACGAAATACGAATATATTCCCCAAACACCGCCATTAATATATCACGCGACGAGAGTTTTGCAATGCTACAAAACAAATAACTCTTGACATGACCGCACACATACAATCTATGTTGTTATCTGGCCTAATAAAATACGCGGAATAAAGTCCCAGCTACCTTCCACTTTATTTATTTGGTGCTCATACCGTACCAAAATATTCCCCAAATTATCATCCTGCGACAGCTGAATCAATTGTCTTGACTAACCCGTACCAATTATTCAGCCATTTTTGAGTGCCTACCTGAAACCTTTGTTCCAAATGTGGAATGGATGGCAAACGGGGGGTTGAGCCAGGCTTCATTTTATGAAAGTGGCAGTGCACGGAGAAGCGGTCCTGGCGCGTCTGTCGCACGGAATCCCGGGGCCGTCTCTGAAGTGCACCGATGGTGGCCGAAGCGGGGTTTTTAGTCGGTATTTCGGTGCGCAGACACGATAGGGACCCGACCCAGCATCCACTCGCTGAGCTCAGAAGGCGCACCGGTGAGTCCGACACACCCCCGCCCCTTCGGGGGTGGGATGGTCCGTAAAGGGATTTTGCCCGCGAGAATTTTATGTGACTATAACCCAACAACATCACAGATTCCTGAGGTTAAATTATCATCCAGATCCGAAGTAGGATCATTTGCTCCAAAGCTACCTGTTTATCGGTCTATGGTCGGTACTAAGAACATTCGCCTAGATGGCCAACTGATTGGAGGAATTTCTGAGGAGTCGCATTATCGGTGCGTGGACTGGACATCTATCTCGACGATTATCTTTTTTTTTTTTTTTTTTTTATTGCATTGAGTGGTGAGACGAGCAAGCCGTTCGCCTGATGGTAAGCGATACGACCGCTCATGAACAGTAGCAATATTCCACTGCGCTCGCCATCCTGAGGCATAAGATGTTAAGTCTCAATATGTCCAGTAGTTGCTCTGGCTACAATGTCCTTCAATCCGAAACACAACAGTGCATTTACGCAGTGTTGTTTCACGGGAGAAATAGACATTGCGGTGGTACCTACCCAGATGGCCTCTCACATATGAGAGACCTACCACCAGTAAAAAACAAAAAAAGGTTTCTTCTAGCAAACCAGCTGAAAAGCAAATGCACGACGACATGGCATTCTCAAAGAAACGATTTTAGTTCTTAAGTGTTCTCTGCATAACAGGGGATACAAAACGCTACGCAAATCCCCGTCGGAAACGAAGTGCCACACGCTACGAAAGGCACTTTAGCAACATATCACGAAACGCAAGGGGTCCCTGCAAAAGTATCATTTACATAGTATTTACCACTAAAGTGTTGCAGTTATCGGACTGGACAGTCAACCCTCAAAAGCCTGTGCTGGCTCCGACAATATGCCTCGATTTTTCTCGGCATAACTTGGGATACGCAAAATCCCTGTCGGAGCAGAAGTGCCAAACGCTACGGCGCTTCAGCAACAGGTCACAGAACGTAAGTAGTCTCTCAAACAGTATCATTCACATAGCGTTCACCTCAAAATTGTTGCAGGTATTTGACTGGACAGTTAAAGTTCAAAAATCTGTTCTGGCTCCGACACAATGCTTCGAGTTTTCTCGGCATAACTTGGGATACGCTACGCAAATCCCTGTCGGAGCCGAAATGCCAAATGCAAGGCGCTTTAGCAACAGTTCACGAAACGCAAGTGGTCCCTCTAACAAAACCAAAACCAAAAAATGGGAATTCAACTTGGCAATATTCTAAGTGATCGAGTTTACAGTCGTACACTGCAAGGCATCAGCCGACATTTACGGATCAAAATTCCGTATCATCAGAAGAGCATACCGCGACCAGTTCGCTCGGGATGAAATGGTGGTATCAAGCCATTGGAAACCCACGCCGATTCACAAAAGCCCTGTTGCTTATTTACTAACGAAATACGCATCCGACAGCAGTTGGGGAGCACAGCTTGGCAACTTAAGAGCGTTTATACCTTGCGCGCAAAGTCAACTATAGGTATTTCTTCGTTAATTTCACGCACACATAAGCGACCAAAGCAATGTGCGTAGAGCTGCCGCGTCGGCTCGCTATACAGTCAGCGCAACCAACTTTGATCCATGTGCTTTAAAATTCTAATACTGAGTTGAAATGTAACTTATGATTTATATATTGGTAATATTATATCATAAAAATATTTTTTTTGCATTATAAGTAGACAAATATTACTGTTTAAGCAATATACTAATCATATTTTCGTTATTATTACATTGTTAAGTTGCATTCAAATCAGTGTTCAATCAGTAGACACTACGGACGTTTATTAATCATTTCGTGTTCGAACACATGAAAAGAGTTAGGAGCCTTACAACCCCTTACAATTACGAAATATATTTAATTTTATATTACAATACATAACATAATTTAGCCTCGGAATTACATCCCATTATATTATCTGAAACGTAATTTATACTCACCACAAAATCATTGTAGGTAATAAAAAGAAAAAATAAGTTTTACTACCAAAGTACTAAGATGTGGCAATCGCAGTCCGCGCGTGGCTATTTTTACGACGCACGGCAAAAATCGACTGCAGCCAGGCCGGAGCGACGAGCGATAAGTCCTCCATCTAGAAGGCCTTGCGACGGTCTGATTTGATGCACGGCGGACAGCGTGTTTTATAATAGTTTTTAAAATATATGTAGAAAACATGAAAACTAATTTTATTGAAATATAATAATGGCAATTTATTGATAAGATGTTCTTCTATTATAATATGCAATTGCTATAAAAAATTGTGTACGATAAGTTGGTGAAAAAAATATGTTCTTGACGAGAGTTTATGAATAATTTCGCATTGTTTAAATTTTTATGTTTCAGGAACTAAACATAAAAATATTATTTTTCTCAGCCATATCCCTCCATAAGGGTCTTATTAGTCGGATAATATTTTTATTTTCATCTTATATTTAGTGATTTCGGATATCTTAAGCTTCTAAATTGCCACTTAAAGCCTAAATAACGAAACTAGTGTTCAGTAATCCTTATAGTACTCACAAATTATCCATCAATCTATAATGTTTTCCACCAAAATCCCTAGAAGACAACCTTTTCTAAAATTAGTACTAATTATTTTTCCTTGAAATTGTTTATTGGTAGCTATTAACTCATTTGAAAAGTTCTGTTTTTTAGTCAAAAAGCGCGCAAAGGGTATAAACGCTCTTAAGCTTAACTTGAAGTAAATTACAAGTTTATTTTTTGCAGAAATAAGAGTAGAACATCAACATAATCTGCTCAGAAACTGTTTCCAACAGACAATCGGACTAGTGTGTTCTATTTAAACAGTGACGGCGGTACAAAAACAAACTGCCGAATCAAACCCGACAACTTCTCCACATTCTGGATCAAGGGGATATACAATAGATCTGACGGCACATTATATTAACGTTAGATTCAATACTGAAGTGAACGCTCTTCTTTGCCCCAAAAGTGTTGTGAATGGGTACTAACCAGCACGGCAACTTATTCAATTTTTCAGATGTGAGGCACACAAGAAATAAACCGAGTCCATGTGGTACACAGGTACATTTCTGTGAACTAGTAGGTTTGCGAACCTCGAGCTTACAGCGCGATTTGTAACCAGTGGCATAACGGCCGAGCATTGTAGTGCCCTTTGCCAAGTCACGTGCACAGAGTGCTCCGACATTTGATTCCAGAAACATATTTTGATCACTCTGAAATTGAACCAAGTGTTTTAGCAAGCGGGTGCTCAACGCCGAGCACAGGAATCTTTATACAAAATTCCAGACCTATATCGCGTACTCTGAGATATGAGAGCATGGACCCACTTGCCTCAAATTCAGAATTCATTATTGTGGCCAGCATTTCGGTCGAAAACAAATGCCGTCTTACATAAACAATTTATAAGACGGCTAACGACATTCACCTGGACTTTGCTCTGGAGCAAATTGAGTAAAACCTTGGGTGATGTCAGCCTTGTTTGTAGGACTGTGAATAATTAAATAATTGTATTTATTTAAGATCGGCAGGTATTACTGCAACTCCAGCATCTATTAGATCCGCAGTATCCACATGGATATCCAGCTAAAGTCTGGAAATTTCTTAAGTCACTGGGAGTGGGTAAATTGCAACAAGATTCTATTCCTAAATCCATAGATTTAAACTCTCTAAACCATCATTTCTCTTCTTCGTCTGCTTTCGACAAGACGATCAAAGAAAATACTATAAAAAATCTTTCTACCCTTCAAACTCCCAATTGTTCAGCCTTTGCTTTCAAACAATTTGCTGCTTGTGAAGAAAACAATTACTCTTATTTCTTCAAATGCAATAGGTAGCGACTGTGTCAGCCGTAATATGGTTATGCCTATCCTAGACGAAATCATTCTCATAATATCCCATATCTTCAACCATTCTATCACGACTGGGATTTTCCCGGCTACCAGGAAAGAAGCCCATGTTATTTCTATTCCTAAAAAGTCCAATGCTTCTTTATTCTCTGAATTCCGACCCATTTCCATTCTTCCTTTCCTTTCCAAAATCCTTGAGCGCCTGGTCCATACTCAAATTAGTGATTTCCTTTCTAAAAAAAATCTCTTGAACCCTCTCCAATCGGGGTTTCGTCCTGGGCACAGCACCACCACCACGCTGACTCATATAACGGACGGCATCAGATCGGGTATGGAGGAAGGCAAGCTGACTGTCTTAGCATTGCTGGACTTCAGCAACGCTTTTAATACAATTGACTTTGATACATTGCTTTGTATGTTACGTTCTCTTAACATATCTCCAACAGCAGTTGAATGGTTTCGTAGTTACCTGTATGGACGCTGGCAACGCATTTGTGTCGAGGATTGTTATTCCTCGTGGTGCTCCTTATCTGCTAGCGTTCCACAGAGCGGCGTGCTACCTCCTCTACTCTTTGCTTTCTTTATAAATTCCATATCTATTCAACTTCGCTTCTCCTACCACCTCTACGCAGATGATTTACAAATTTATACTCAGGCATCTTTGGGTAATATGAATGATGCGATTGCTATAATTAATAGTGACATCCAGCACATCTGTGAATGGAGCAAGACCCATGAACTGAAAGTCAATCCATTGAAAACACAGGTGATAGTTATCGGCAGCCCCAGAATGACTTTAAAACTAGACAGAGACAAACTACCACCTATCTCCTGTGATGGTACTACCGTCACATATAGTGATAAAGTCAGGAACCTTGGACTATATCTGGACAAGTTCTTCACCTGGGGTCCGCAACTCCAAGAACTAAGTCGTAAGTTGTTCGCCTCAGCTAGGTCCTTGCGAAGATTACACAATCTTCTACCTGTTGCTACGAAGATTTCATTAGTGCAAACCCTCCTTCTCCCTATCCTTGATTATGCCGATGTCAGCTATCCTGATCTCACCGAGGACCAACTAAATAAACTTGAGCGCCTTCAAAACTTTATTATTAGATTCATATTTGGATTACGCAAATATGATCATGTTTCTGAATTTCGTACTAAGCTCAAGTGGTTGCCCATATCGCTTCGTCGGAATGCTCATATTCTTTCTCTTCTTTACAATATATTGTTTAATCCTGTCACCCCATTTTATCTCAAAGATCGTTTTGTATTTCTCGATGACTCTCATTCAAGATCCCTAAGGTCGTCAGAGAGACTGGAATTAAGAATGCCTTTGCACTCCACTAATTTTATTTTAACGGGTCGTTCACCGTCAAAGCTGTCCGACTGTGAAACGCCCTACCAGTTGTGATAAGACGGGCGCAATCACTATCATCGTTTAAAGAAATGGTCAAAGATCACTACCTGTCTCCTACATTTACACATTGATGTGGATAACTTTCCTGTTTGTATGTATGTACTGATACTCTTATATATACATAAATATTTATTTATTTATGTATGTATATTAGTTATATAGGGAGCGCAAATAAATGGCGCACTTGCTCAGTTGGGTACAAGGGCATAATATTAATATCGTAATAAAAAAATAATATTTGGAAAATACCTATCCGTTTTGAAGTTATGACCGTTTAAAGTTTTAAGTTTAATCACCACTTTTTCGCATAAAATCAGTTGGAATGGATGAAGAACAAGATTTAAACACATACGTATTTTTTCGTTTCGTCGTTAATTGAACGGTTAACGAAATATACCACGAAAACCATTTTTAACAGCATCAAAACTTTCTTAAACTTCGCTTTAACAGCTGTTTACACATGAGTAAGGTCATGAACTCTTAGCTGTATAATTTATCCTTCTCTAACTTCAAAAAAGGATATTTTTTGTTTCATTTCAAATAAATCAATCAGTTAAACAGGGACGTACTTAGATTTAAGCGTCAATAAATTAACAACATAATAACTTTAGGTGCAGTTGCATCGTGAATGGATTGACTATTTTGTTTGTCATTATTTTCCTTAGTGTCACAAATCCAAACTGAAAGATACCAAGAAATCACACTGGTCATCGCTTAAATCATGTAAGATTGCGAATTTAATTATAATTAGAAAAGTTTTGGTAATACCTACATAACATTTAAATTTTCTAAATAATTTAGATTCATTGAAAAAATAATCTGATGACACTGATTAATAAAAAATAATATTTTTAAAATGATGGCCCAATTCAGCCCTATTAGTCAAAGGAAGCCGCCGGTCATAGTGTACTTTGTCGGATCCAACGCGGCTCGATTATTCTTCCTTTGAGGTCGCCGCCGCCGTTTGTGAGTGCGTGCCGAAAGGCGGCAATTTCTTTGTCGGTAATTTTTAGCATTTTTGCAAAAGAAGACCGACATCTTGAGGTGTGTTCACACTACACACTTGATATAACTTAATTAGATTAAGTACTCCGATATAAAAGTTACGTTAAAAAAAAGATCTTATTGGACTGATACTGATACTTGCTCAAGAGCTTATAATGTTATTTAAATATGTCATCAGCCGATCCAGTCAATTACAAATTGCCTATTTATTGTATTTAACATTATTTTAATGTATTTTGAAAATAATGTTACTTTAAAGTGATAAAATTTCTTCTAAATTCTTATACCTAGAGAAATGTCGTCTACCATTATAACATAGAATTTGCATATGAGACTTATTTGAGATAAAATTAGTGAAATCAATAAACACTAACTACTAATTTACTGCACTGGAGACCCCGTGCCCTGCAGTGGCACGTATATGGTCTGATACAGTAGTAATACTAATTGTTCAGATGAATTATTATGAACTCAAATAGGAAAGCTTTGTATCTAATGTGAACAGGCCTTTATCTTTCAAGAATCAAAATAATAATTTATTTTTTATTAGTTGAATTCGGATTGCGATCGCGTGTGCATGTATTAGTCGTGTGCATATTATTGTAAATTCGTTTTCAGTTATTTTGAGTAAATTTTATTAATTTCACTATGCTTTGAACATTACCCAATTTGATAGCTTTTGATGTAACTTGTGTTATGTAAAAGAAAAAGTGATTTGTGCTACCAAACTGTGACAGTGTTTTCGTGCGGGTTTTGGCGGATCCTGCGCTTCCAGCTTTGCCTATCAAGGTCATTACGGTTTACATTACAAGGTCAGTTAACTATTTTGGTAGTCATTAATGACAACTAACCAGCCCATATGAGTCACCGACGGCCTCCGTGGCGCAGTTGGTAAGAACCGCCTGTGAAATGAGAGACCGCGGGTTCGGTTCCCGCCCCGAGACAAATAATTTCCGTGAACCATAAGTATTTTTCTAATACCCGCGACTCAAGATTTGTATCTTAGTGTGGGGTTAGTACCCATGTATGTGACTGTTGGCAGTATTAATTTAATATCTTTTTTATATACCCTGAGCGTGATGTACACAATTGATTTATAAGTAAATAATGAGCTCTGCTTATTTATTGTTGAATGTCTACCGTTCAGTTGTAAGGTTCAATCACTTTAGCTTAACATGTTAAGGGGTAGCATGTGTAACGTTAGTTTTTTTTTTTCTCGGCATCTTTCTTAATATTCGCTAGCGCCATACAAATCCGTCTTAATTAAGATTCCTTCACCATATACTATAATGTATATTGGCAGGTGCGCCGTTTTCTTGTCCACCCTGTATATATGTATGTATTGATGTATGTATACAGGGTATATCAAGACTGCTACCGAAAACGAAGCCGAGTGGTAGTTTAAGCGACTTCAGACACAATGCAACAGAAAAAGTTGCAAAAAAAAGCGACAATTTTTTTTGTTATTTTTTTTCCTATGGCCATATTTGGGTGGTAAATACATTTTTTCCTAAAATAATAGTGTATGCCCTTTTATTTATAAATACTCTAAGGTATAAAAGAGTTTAAATTATTATTTTAGCAAAAACTATGGATTTACCACCCAAAAACGACGATATTTAAAAAATCATAAAAAATAATTATCGCGTTTCTATGCGAAAATTTTAATTGCATTGTGTTTGTAGCCACTAAAACTACCACCCGGCTTCGTTTTCGGTAGCAGTCTTGATATACCCGGTATATATATTTTTTATTATTATTTAGTATTTGTATTTCTTATATTTTTTCCGTCTTAACTCCTATTCTTTACACTTTACGACTGCCCTCTAATTATCCTTTTATCTAATCCATCCCATGGTTGTCTGTAAGACATTGCCTTTGAGCGATAAGACCGCCAATTGTACTTTTATGATTGTAATTTTCATTTTATTTGTATTTTTTTGTGCAATAAAGTGTATAAATCTGTATCAGCCCATATACGTCCCACTGCAGGGCACGGGCCTACTCTACAATCGTAATCGATTGAGAGTGGTTAGGCCATATAGTCCACCACGCTGGCGTAGTGCGGGTTGGCGGACTTACATACCATAGAATTTTTTTTTATAAATGGCTATGGTATGCAGGTTTCCTCACGATGTTTTCCTTCACCGTTATAGTGCGTGGTGATTGACTGTCAATACACACATGGCTTCGAAAAGTCAGAGGTGTGCCCTGGGATTCGAACCTGCGACCACCGTGAACATGTTGGCAGTCGCGTCTAGTCCGTTTACCAACAGGCCACCACGCACTTATACGTATAAATAAATAAATAAAATAATGGAACTTGGTGGAGAATTTCTCATTGACCGAATTCTAACAACACAAAGTTTTAAAAACGATTCATGTATATTAAAACTATTACCAAAGAGAATCGATTAGTTTAGATTTAGGGTACATAAAACTATTTGAAATCATTTTTCAAATATTTCGAACCCGCGCAATGAGGCTCCAATTTGTAAATAGTCTATATTGTTCGTTACTTATTCAATAATTCGTTAATCATATTTATACACATTATAGCGGCTATAGCGCACCAGGTGATAACAAACACATCACTCAAGATGGATTCCGGATATTGATACTAAGCAAATAATAGAGAGTTTTTCCTTAAATAAAAACTTACCTATTATTTCTTGATCAATATCCGGAATCCAGGAAAGGGCTACCTGGTGCATCATGAGTTTTATAATGATTAAAAATCAGAGGTCCACCTGGCACGTGCGCAATGCCGCAGTGAGGATGATGTGGGGGGTAAAACGGAGAGGGAACTGGAAATACGCTGACACAAGGCAGGAAAGACTGGTGCTTGACTCAAGATGGATTCCGGATATTGATCAAGAAATAATAGGTAAGTTTTTATTTAAGGAAAAACTCTCCATTAGCTTACAGTTTTAAATGAAATACGGATAGCCTGGCGTTCGACCTTACTTCAGCTTTCGTTATTTGTATCACTCATATAGTACGTCCCACCCAACGCAGGGCACATTTTATGAAGCGACCCGAAAAACGAATGTTTACGAATTCGCCTTGGCATATGGCCTGAAACAAGTGGTAGCCGCACCGACGCGAATACCCGATGTGGAAGGCCATACACCTTCCCTGTTGGACCTTCTGTTGACCTCACATCCGGACAATTATCTGATCGGGATCGATGCCCCTCTGGGATCATCTGATCACTGTCTGATAAGGACGACGGTGCCACTCATGCGCCCAATTCGCCCACAGTTTGCAGGCTGTCGCCGTGTGTGGCACTACAAGTCAGCAGATTGGGATGGGATGCGATCATTCTTTGCGTCCTACCCTTGGGGGCGAGTTTGCTTCACGCCGGATGATCCTGACGCCTCTGCTGACTCTATTGCCGATGTGGTGCTGCAAGGAATGGAACTATTTATTCCATCCTCTGTTGTGCCCATTGGTGGTAGATCCAAGCCTTGGTTTAATCGCTCCTGCAAAATGGCAAATCGCCGTAAACAGGCATGCTACAAGGCTTGGGCAGATGCAGTGGCAGCTCAGGATGTAAATACCAGCGTCTTAAAAAAGGAGTATAACTTTGCCTCGAGGTCCTTCAAAAGAGTGATAGCAATGGCGAAATCGGATCACATTGGCAGAATTGGCGAGAGATTGGTTCGTCTTCCTTCGGGAACGCGTGCATTTTGGTCACTCGCCAAAGCTGCCATAGGGAATTTTTGTAGCCCTTCCTTTCCACCTCTTCGTAGGGGGGGATGCATCGTTGGCCCATGGCGCAAGAGAGAAAGCCGATCTCCTAAGCTCTCTTTTTGCGTCTATCTCCTTTCTGGATGACGGGGGAAGCGAACCGCCGACTATCCCGCGGTGCAACACCAAAATGTCGGAAATTCGGTTTTCGCAACGGCTAGTGCGTAAAGCGCTGTTCTCCCTTGACATCCATAAATCGAGTGGACCCGATGGTATTCCTCCTATTGTTTTGAAGAGGTGTGCTCCTGGGTTGGCTCCGATCTTAACGCGTCTTTTTCGGCACTCCTACTTCTTAGGCGTAGTCCCGGCTTTGTGGAAGACAGCATTAGTGCATCCGATTCTAATTCCGATCTAAAAAAGGCGAGCGCTCGAATCCTTCCAACTACAGGCCCATTACCTCCTTGCTCTCGAAGACAATGAAATCCATTGTCAACAGCCAACTCCTTGGGTACCTTGAGGATCATCAGCTATTAAGTGACCGTCAATACGGTTTCCGTAGGGGCCGCTCGGCTGGTGATCTTCTCGTGTACCTAACACATAGATGGTCGAAAGCAATCGAGAGTAGGGGGGAGGCGCTGGCCGTTAGTCTGGATGTAGCGAAGGCCTTTGATAGGGTCTGGCACAGAGCGCTTCTGTCGAAGCTTCCTTCCTACGGGCTTCCCGAGAAGTTGTGCAAATGGCTAGCTAGCTTTCTAGCGGACCGGAGCATCAAGGTCGCTGTCGACGGTGCATGCTCAGATCTCAAGTCCGTGAACGCTGGTGTCCCACAAGGCTGTGTGCTATCTCCCACGCTATTTCTTCTGCATATTAATGATATGCTGCAAATTAGCGGCATACATTGCTATGCGGATGACAGCACGGGTGATGCCTTATATACCGGCCGAGCTAATATTTCTCGGGAAAACGTCAATGAGTGCCGAAACAAACTTGTGTCTGAAGTCGAGTCCTTACTATCCAGAGTCTCGGATTGGGGCCGACATAACTTGGTTGAATTTAACGCCTCAAAAACACAAGTTTGCGCATTTACCGCAAAAAATCGCCTTTCGTCGTATCACCTCAATTTCAAGACACTCCTCTAAACGCCACAGCCAGCATCGGAATTCTTGGTGTCGAGATATCGAGTGACGTCCAGTTCCGCGGTCACCTTGAAAGTAAGGCCAAATTGGCCTCAAAGAAGCGTGGTGTGCTCAACAGATCGAGGCGATATTTCACGTCGGGTCAACGTATGCAACTTTATAAGGCGCAAGTTCGGCCCCACGTGGAATACTGCTCCCATCTTTGGGCAGGGGCACCCCAGTACCAGCTTCTTCCTTTCGACCGCATTCAACGTCGGGCTGCTCGAATCATTGACGATCAGGTTCTCTCCGACCGGCTTGATCCTTTGGCTTTGCGTAGAGATGTAGCTTCGCTCTGCATTCTCTATCGCATGTACCACGGGGAGTGTTCTCAAGAATTGTTCGGACTTATCCCTGCTGCAGAGTTCCGCCACCGTACAACACGACAAACCTCCAAATACCACCCACATCACCTTGGAGGTTGGAAATCTACTACAGTACGTTTTTCCCGGCACTTTCTCCCACGTACTACAAATATGTGGAACCTGTTGCCAGCGGCATCATTCCCGGACAGATACGACCTGGCGACCTTCAAAAAACGAGCGTATTCCCACCTCAAAGGCCGGCAACGCATCTCCATGCCCTATGGTGTTGCAGATGTCCATGGGCGGCGGTGTTCACTTACCATCAGGTGAACCGCATGCTCGGTAGCCCCCTTTAATATATAAAAAAAAAAAAAAAAAAAAAGGCTATCTCAAAAAAGTTCACATAAAATAGAAAATAATATATTAAAAATATCTTGTTGTACGATTGTTCTTAAAAAAATATACTAAGTAGATTTTTCATGCTGCGATTAATCAAGGAAATGAATAAGCGAAATGCCATCAAATTATTCATTAAAAATATTTTCAGCAATCCAAGCAAATTTCTCCGGTGAAAAGTAATTAAAATTTCTAACAGGATATAGTATATCCAATAATGGCCTAAATCCGGCAAAACTGTTCGCCGCCTTCAGCAGCGGTAAAACTAGATGCCCGCCATTATTTTGTTTTATGGCTATTTTTGCCCTGTTCAAAAAGGAATTAAAAATAATTTATTGCTTAATGATATATCAATAATAATTAATGCATTAAGAGCGTTTATACCCTTGGCGCGCTTTTTGGCTAAAAAAAACAGGACTTTTCAAATGAGTTAATAGCCACCAATAAACAATTTCAAGGAAAAATAATTAGTACTAATTTTAGAAAAGGTTGTCTTCTAGGGATTTTGGTGGAAAACATTATAGATTGATGGATAATTTGTGAGTACTATAAGGATTACTGAACACTAGTTTCGTTATTTAGGCTTTAAGTGGCAATTTAGAAGCTTAACATATCCGAAATCACTAAATACAAGATGAAAATAAAAATATTATCCGACTAATAAGACCCTTATGGAGGGATTTTGCTGAGAAAAATAATCTTTTTATGTTTAGTTCCTAAAAATTAAAATTTAAACAATGCGTAATTATTCAGAAACTCTCGTCAAGAACATTTTTTTTCACCAACTTATCGTACATAATTTTTTATAGCAATTGCATATTATAATAGAAGAACATCTTATCAATAAATTGCCATTTTTATATTTCAATAAAATTAGTTTTCATGTTTTCTACATATATTTTAAAAACCACTATAAAACACGCTGTCCGCCGTGCATCAATTCAGACCGCCGCAAGGCCTTCTAGAGAGAGGATGTATCGCTCGTCGCTCCGGCCTGGCTGCAGTCGATTTTTGCCGTGCGTCGTAAAAATAGCCACGCGCGGACTGCGATTGCCACATCTTAGTACTTTGGTAGTAAAACATATTTTTTCTTTTTGTTACCTACAATGATTTTGTAGTGAGTATCCTTCCAGTGAATTTCATATCGTGTTATTTAGTGATAAAAACTAAACGCAAACATATATTTTTTTTGTTTTTATGACGTCAAAGAATCAAGTTTTCTACACACATTATTTTAAGCCTACCCACAAATTAATTTTTAAATCATACTAAAATTTTGCTACATTGTAGTGTTCAGTTGAATAAATATTGTTTTTAAAATGTCAAAAACGTTGTGTAAAGTACATCCTCACCGATTTTGTTACGTTTGTGGTGAATTTATTATACCTAACAAAGGATATCCCATTGTTATTTCAAAATTCCGGTCTCTCACCAGAACAAAAAATGGACATCTCACTTTTTTATGAAAGATGTACAAAAAGACTAAGCTTCTGGGCTGCAGCTGCAAAAATTTTTTTGCATTTTAATATACCAATGATATGGAGAGAACTATCCACCTACGAAAATGACTGTTACTTCTGTCTCACTAAGACATTTGGTTTTAATTAGAAGAACAAAGATAAAATTAAATAAGCAGATGTTCCTTCGGTTACTAAACCTAAAAGGTATTTTTATCCTTGATTGATGAGGAATTTGAAAACAGTTTTTCGGATATTGAAAGATCTGCTTGGAATTCACTACGACTTTTTGGGCAACAAAAAAATGAAAATTACAGACAGTTAATTGCTGATTTATTACACAATTTTCAACGAATGGGTGTCAACATGTCTTTAAAAATTAATTTCCTTCATTCGCACCTCGATTTCTTCCCTGATAACCTCGTAGAATTCAGCAACGAACATAGACAGCGTTTTCATCAGGATTTGAAATTTTTGAATAAAATTATAAAGGATACTGGGACCAAGCCATGTTAGGTGATTACTGCTGGTCTGTTATAAGAGATACAGACACAAATAAATATAAGAAAAAGGCTAAGGCAATTCATTTTTAATTTTTTTTTATTATTTCTGTAGGCATATTTTCGTAAATAAAAAAATAGTAGATAGTTTGGAAACGTGACGTATTGAATTTTTTTCCTATTTTTTTTTAAACTCAGTACATCTCAAATGATAAGAAAAAACACTTTTTATTTCAAGGGCAAAACACATGTAAACTAGTGTTATGTTTCAGATAATATAATGTGATGTAATATAAAATTAAATATATTTCGTACTCGTAAGGGGCTGTAAGGCCCCTAACCCTTTTCATGTGTTCGAACACGAAATGATTAATAAACGTCCGTAGTGTCTACTGATTGAACACTGATTTGAATGCAACTTAACAATGTAATAATAACGAAAATATGATTAGTATCTAAATTTGTATTGTTCATTGCTTGCACAGTAATATTTGTGTGCTTATAACGCAAATAAAATATTTTTATGATATAATATTACCAATATATAAATCATAAGTTACATTTCAATACAATATTAGAATTTTGAAGCGCACGGATCAAAGTTAGTTGCGCTGACTGTATAGCGAGCCGACGCGGCAGCGCTACGCACACAGCTTTGGTCCCTTATGTGTGCGTGAAATTAACGAAGAAATACCTATAGTTGACTTTGCGCGCAAGGTGTAAACGCTCTTAATATGTATACTAATATTTAAAGAGGAAACATTTTTGTATTTTTAGGATTTTTGTTTCTTATGAATAAACTCAAAAACTACTGGACCGATTTTAAAATTCTTTCACCATTCGAATGGTATATTATCCTGGAGTAACATAGGCTATATATTTGCCTAAAGGGGTTGAAAGGGAAATGGATAATATAAACTATTGAAGATATATTTATGAAAATTTATATTTTAGCTCCTTATTACAAACGCAATTTAATGGCGTCCAAAATTTTGAAAAAACGGCACATGGGGTTAAAATTAGGGATAAATATTGAACTTTTTAGCTTTTGATCCAATAGGTGTAAAAATCGATACCTGAGAAACTCTTTGTGTAAATAATCCAAATTCATAGTCGGAATCAGAAATTTAGGCCGCCATTTTGAACTTTTTAGTTATTAATTCTATTGGTCCCGAAATTTATATCTGAGGCACCCTTTGTTCAAATAACTGAAATTCGGAGTCAGAATCGAAAGGAGAATGTCCATTCATAGTATCGGTACAAAATATCATTGATCCCGATAGGTAGTCAAGCTCCAATTGCGAAGCACTCAGGTAATATTTACAATTGGTAAACCCAATAATAACTTAATATTATAATAATTTGTTCGTGACGTTAACTTCGACTGATCTATTAAAGGAGCTTTTAGCCTGTAATTTGTATCATAGTTTAATTAGTTGTCAAATTTATAGAGTTTGAATGAATTAGCTTACAGGTTTGGACGTCAGTTAAAGTACTTATATTCTATTTAAATAAAATAATGTTAAGATGGTTTGGATTTTGTTCATGAAGAGAAGATGGACAAAGAGATTATTAGATTACTTTTGCTATTGTCCATTAGCGGTCATATCGCTTACAATCAACCGAATGGCATGTTCGTCTCGCCATTAGGTAAGTAATTGTAATAGTAAAAAATCCAAATTGCAGATAAGTACCCTTAACAAGGATCAGATCAAAAGTACGGAATCGGAAAATTATGTATGTAAATAAAAGAGGAACCTTTCTGACTGGCTGCCTAATCAACGAACAGCCGAAACTACTGGAGCTACGAAGTTGAACTTTACACAGGGTTTCCTATCATGACCCAGGGTAGCAATAAAGGGAGTTTGCGCAAAAGAAATCTTCGTGGCAATAGGTAGAAGATAGCATAACCTTTACAAGGGCTTAGCTGAGGTAAACAACCTTCTACTAAGTTCACGAAGCTGCGAGCCCCAAGTGAAAGATCTATAGATTAGTAAACCATCTAGGTTTACTGAGTCGCTGTATGAGATGAAACTACCATTACAGGAGACGGATGGAATATTGACCGATGGATAGAAAATTAACCCTAAAGGGGTGAAAATAAGAATTGAAATGTCGAATGAAAAATCGAAACCGCCGATGTTATTCATATGAAAATTAGAATTTTAGCCACTTATTACGAACAAAAAATAATGGCGTGGACTACTTTTGGAAAAAAGCACTAAGGGGAGGAAATAAGATATGGAATTTTGCATAGAAAATCAAAATTATTTATGTTAAAAGTTCATAATTACCACTTCGGAAAAATAATGTCATGAGTAATATGTTCTTGACCCTGAAGAGACAAATTTACGTTTTATTTTTTAAACGGACTTTCGTATTCTTGTTATGGAGTATATTATTTAAAGTAGGTAGTTGAAATCATGAATATAGCATAAAACTTCATACTTGTGTTAGGGCCGAAACTGCGTTAAGCGGGCTCTCGCGCGGTTTCATACAAAAGTGCTCAGTCGCGGGGATCCGCGCGGGCGTCCAGCACGGGGAGGCGCGTCCCGCACCCGCGCCGCGGGGCCCGCCTTCGTGCGTCGGAACCCGTCGCGGGGGCACGCGCGGTAAAGCGCGCGGTGTCCGCCAGCGGTAACATGACGGTGATGGCATAGGGCACCGAGACGTGGCCTCTCACTTTGGGCTTCATTAGAAGGCTCAAAGTCACTCAACGAGCAATCGAGAGGGCTATGCTCCGTATTTCCCTACGAGATCGACTCAGAAATGAGGAGATCCGTAGGAGAATAAAGGTCACCGACATAGCGCAAAGGATTCTATAGATGATTCATAGCGAAAGGTTTTAGAGTGGAGGCCACGTACAGGTAAGTAAAATGTCGGACGCCCGCTTACAAGGTGGACGGATGACCTGGCTGAATTTGCAGGAAGTCGCTGGATGCAGGCTGCTTCCAACAGGTCGATGCGGAGACCGTTGGGGGAGGCCGATGTTCAGCAGTGGACTTCCTTTGGCTGAGATGATGATGATGATGAATATACTTGAGCAAAAATAAAGATTTTTTAGCCTTTCCGTTGGTGATATGACTGATACAGATTTTACCCTTAAGTTGTTGACCATCATAGACCGGTATCGAAACTTTAAAATATTTGTACAATGAGTTTTCATTTTCTCTTAATTTACTGAACTTTACAACAAATTCTCCGCCTAGCAACCTAAATTCAATAAACAGCCTTCCTGGCTGTCGTTTTTTTTTGCTAGTCGTCGTTTTGCTATGTAATAATATATTAAGCTCTCCATCGACACGACTGTACATGCACACCTTTAAAAATGAACCAGCGACACTGCGTAAATCCGGTCTCCGCGACGGGTACCCGCGACGGGGACCGTCGCGTTCTCACGGAGCCCGCCCGCGTGTCCACGCGAGGAGACGCGCGACGGTTGCCCGTCGCGGGCGCCCGCTTAACGCAGTTTCGGCCCTTACTATAATAATTATGAATATTGAATACGAAAAAATTGCAATTGCAATGCATTTTTTGTTTAATTACTGGTTCAGTACGTAATCATCATCGGGAATCTTGGTTCTCCTACGGATCTCCTCATTTCTGATTCGATCTCGTAGGGAAACACCGAGCATAGCCCGCTCCATGGCTCGTTGAGTGACTTTGAGCCTTTTGATGAGGCCCACAGTAAGAGGCCACGTCTCGGTGCCGTATGTCATCATTGGTAACACACAACTATCGAAGACTTTCGATTTTAGGCACTGAGGTATTTTGCACGAGAACACGTCGCGAAGTTTTCCGAACGCTACCCAACCGAGGTGGATTCGACGATTGACCTCTCTCTCGAAGGTGGACCTGCCTAACCGGACCATTTGTCCTAAATAGACATATTCTTCTACAACTTCGAGAGTCGAGCCCCCAACTCCAATGGGGGTGGACACAACATGAATATTCGACATGATCTTCGTTTTATCCATGTTCATTTTAAGACCCACCTGTTGGGAGACTAGAGGTCTTCGAGCATAGTGCTACTGCTAAGATCTTCCAGCGATTCTGCCAAGACTACATTATGGTGAATTATGAATTATAATAAAAAAAACAATGTACAGTTTATACAAAGTGAAACTTTGTACTAATTATGGTTCTTATACTTAAAGTTATTTTTAAAAGTAAGAGACTTTTAGAGTTATTAAAATAATACATAAATTTATTTGAAATATTCCTTTTGTACAAAGAAAGAACTAATAGAAATTCAAACGTTAATCGAAATCGTAAATGTTATGCTTCAGACTTGGCAGCATAGTTCGTAACCTTAGCCAATTCTTACAAAATAAAATTAAAAACCAATGCTGAAATCTGAAACGTCAAGTTTATTTGACAATGAACGTGTTTACCATTGACATTTGAAAATTGTTTTGTTTACTTAGTGTTTTTATTACATATTTTAAATACAAAACTAACTTGAAAAATGCTTCAAGTATACTTCCTATGATGATTAATTACGACATTAAACTTCTCACATATGACGAATCACTTAACGTGAAACCTGGGGACTTCAAAAGTTTCAAGTAAGTTTTTGAAAAGAGGTCTCCGTTTTTAAGTGAACTTTCTATATTAAAATATAATTTTAGGTATGAAACGAAAAAGAGGGTCGATGAATCTCTATCAAATACTGGGAAAAGGAATTTCGTGGAGCTTCGTGGAGGGCACTGGCGGGCACCGCGACCTCGACAAATTCGCCAGCTAGAATCGAAATTGCGTGATCAAACAGTGATTGCATGCAAGTGGACCAGCGACAAACTGGTCACAATCGTGTTCTGTTCAGGCGCCATCGCCTACCTCTCCATCAAACCGGATACTCTAGATGTCACCCAAATACTTTTTGATAGATATTTTGTAGGAAAATTATCTGGACAAACTGTGTCGAGTGGTGAGTGCACACCTTGGCCTTTCGAATATTCAAATAATATATTATGTTGTTGAAATTAATTTATGTATATTTCAGTTGCACTGTGCAAGTCCCATATATTATTTACACACACAGACCGTACAGCAACATTAGCAACATTTAACAAGAACAATAACAATAATATTCCTTGCCGTATTACTGACAGAGATCCTCACCTACAAGTAAGTTCACTCTCTTGAGTAAGATAATGTTAGTATGTTTGTTATCATTTGATTTTATATTATAAATGTAACACAAATATTTATTCATTGTGCACTAAACATACATAGAGCTTAGAACTGGATGGCAGCAATCGCAGAGCTGAAAGATATGTATCTTGGTCAGAGAACAACAATACAACTTGGGCTTTAATATGGAGTGTTACAAGTGCCGAGCCTGCACCATGGAGCCCTGTTGTAGAAGACCATGCCAATTTGCATCTTTATGAAATTCAAGGGTAATTTAACATTATTCAACAATCAATACTTCAATTGTAAACTTAAACTACTAGTTTAATACAAAATTAGATTTTATAATAGATAGAATAATAATTGTCAATATTGAGCTAAAAGTGTCAATAAAACTATTTTAGCAATACTTTAACTTTAACTATCTTTAAGTTTACAAGTAAGTTATTAGCCTTTATAATACTTCCTTGAATTTTTTTCATATAACTTATATGATATTGTTTTGACATTACAGACAAAGTATGAATTTAATAACCTATCATCAGTTGGAAAATGAAACGCTGTGTGCAGAGCTTTCACATGACAATGTTATTCACATTGTGGAACAACTTGCATGCCAAAAAGTAAGTTTCAGTAGCTGTTGCTTATCTGTATCAGCCCATATACGTCCCACTGCAGGGCACGGGCCTCCTCTACAATCGAGAGTATGATTGAGAGTGGTTAGGCCATATAGTCCACCACGCTGGCCTAGTGCGGGTTGGCGGACTTACATACCATAGAATTTTTTATAAATCGCTATGGTATGCAGGTTTCCTCACGCTGTTTTCCTTCACCGTTTTAGTGCGTGGTGATTCACTATCAATACACACATGACTCTGAAAAGTCAGAGGAGTGCCCTGGGATTCCGCCCCGCAACCACCGTGAACATGTTGGCAGTCACGTCTAGTCCGTTTACCAACAGGCCACCACGCACTTAGCTGTTGCTTATAGCACACTCTAATTTGTTAATTCCAGCCTAAATTATAAATTGTTTCTCAATAAATTTATATAACTAAAAGTTTGATGGTGTAATTCCAAGCTATAACCGTCAAATTTATCTGATAACCAAATTGTAGTATGTTTTGTATTCCTCTGTATTTTGGCCTACTCTCTGTACTTTGGCCCTCTCGATTGTAGAGAAGACCTGTGTCCTGCAGTGGGTGCCCTTTATGGTGTGTATAGAGTATCAATATACATGTGACTTCCAAAAAGTCAAAGGTATATTCTGGGATTTAAACCATTGACAGCCATCTAGGTAACTTCTGGTCCCTCTTCAACGGACACCTACTCATCATAACATATCATAATCATCGTCCGCCTATGGGTATCCACTGCTGCCATTATACATCTACGGTTTGTCGTAATTGCTCTGACTGCCGCCGTGGCGCGGTTGCTTGGCCGGCTGTGAATCATCAGAGCGCCGATTCGATCCCAGCACCATAATAAATATTTGTGTTATCCATTGCGAAGTGTTGATGTGTGTTGTCCTGTGTTGAAGTGCGTGGTGGCCTGTTGGTAAACGGACTAGACGCGAATGCCAATATGTTCACGGTGGTCGCGGGTTCGAATCCCAGGGCACACCTCTGACTTTTCGGAGTCATGTGTGTATTGATAGTCAATCACCACGCACTAAAACGGTGAAGGAAAACATCGTGAGGAAACCTGCATACCATAGCGAATTATAAAATTTCTATGGTATATAAGTCCGCCAACCCGCACTAGGCCAGCGCGGTGGACTATATGGCCTAACCACTCTCAGTCGTACTCGATTGTAGAGGAGGCCCGTGCCCTGCAGTGGGACGTATATGGGCTGATACAGTGTTATCCATTGGTATTTTTTTCGGGTCCAGGTGTTTGTGATACCGAAAAGTCTCCTAGTTTCTATGACAAAAGAGTCGATGTAAGGGCGCCTTCAAAGCCGCAAAGTGCTTTGTAAATCCATATAAATATCAAATGCGCGATTGCTGCAATAAACACCCGCCGCGTCTACGCGTAGCACTTTGAGGCTACTTTGTAGACGTCCATAAGTCCACGATCCACAGGATGGGGGTATTTATTGACATAACCGGAGTATAATAATTTCAGAATGGAGTGAGTGTTGAGTGGGTGCGGTACAGTGTGTCTGGCTGGGGGCGCGGGGTGCGGGAGGGCGCGCGGCGGTTGCGGGGTGGTGCGGGGGGCGCGGGGGGTGTACAGGCGGCGGCGACGCGCGCGCGGGTGAGTGCGCCGGCGCGGGCGGTGCGGCGCTCCGCATGCGGCGCGCGCCTGGCCGCCGCGTGCATCGACGGAACTATCTGCCTCATACACCGCGACGCTGGACTCACGCACACTGCTAAAGCTGGATTTGTAAGTATACTTATTCTACATATTTACTATTATTCCACATCATTATTTAATATCATATGTACATGTGTCCGAAAAATATTATCATTGATAAATTCGTTAACCCTTCTTGTGGTGGAAAGGTGGAAAACCTGACATTAAATGAAATCAGTTTTTATTTTGATATGTGAAATCGTTCACAGATCGCTCACCCAATAGAACAACGACATAATTACAAAAATATTTGTTTGTTTTATTTGATAACTTTACTAAAAAATCTTGAGTTTTAACGCGAAGCTAAAGTAACTCATATAATAATTATATTTTAAATTCCAAACTTTTACAACATTCTTCCGAAAAACAGCTGAAACAAAATTATGTCATTGTTATGTTTGATGAGCGATATGTTATTATATTCAATACAGATATTATATGTTTAAACTAACAATAATGTTAATTTACTATCAGTTTGTTAATTGCTTTGTGAAAATTAAATAGATTTAGGTATCTTTAATAAATCAAACATTGCAACTGTGCATTTCATTGGTAGATCGCGACAGACGTGCGATGGGCGGACGAGTTGATCATAGCGGCCGAGGAAGGCGGTCGGCTGCAGTGCTATGACCGAGCGCTCTCCTTACTCAATCACCATACTAAGTGCCTCGATCTTACAACATACTTTAGGTGAGTTTAACTGTTGTAATTTGTACTTTTATCAGCCCCTATACGTCCCACTGCAGGGCACGGGCCTACCCTACTATCGAAAGTGCGATTGAGAGTGGTTAGGCCATATAGTCCACCACGGTGGCCTAGTGTGGGTCGGCGGACTTACATACCATAGAAATTCCTAACGGTGAAGGAAACCTGCATACCATAGCGATTTATAACAAACTAGCGGCCCGGTCCAGCTTCGCCCGGGTGCATGTAGATTTCTCTACAATAATATGCACGTATTATACACATAAACCTTTCTCTTGAATCACTCTATCTATTAAAAAACCGCATTATAATCGTACACTGCGTAAGGAGCCGACGGCACGAATGAGACGCGCGGTTACCTATACTCCATCGGTTTAGGTACCGTGAAAGTTGCCAACTTTGCCACACAGGTTAACATTGCCCTAAAATCATTTTTTTAACAAATTCGTTAATATGGAACATATATTTAGGTCTATGGCATCATTTATTATTTGGTAGGAAAGTTGATTATATTTGTGATAGCACTGTGAATCGCAGTTATTGCTGAGTTTATTTAGTAGCTTGTGAGAGCTTGTCAAAAAAGGTATGTCTTTGGGCGAGCCAATTTCGTCTGAAAAATATTTGTGGATTGTGCGTCATGACGACACCGCAAATAAATTATTTTAATGTGTACCATACAATATGAATTATTAAGTATTTTAATAAGTTTAGTTATCTAATCGTTAAAAAGTCATTAAATTTCGGGATGGGCAATTTTACCCTGACTTTTTCAGACCTGTGCTTGACAACATTGCCCATCATCAAAAAGTGGCTGTCAATATCTCGATAAATTAGTTTGATAGAATCTAAAAAGGTTTCGACGCCTGTTATTTTAAAGATCAATCGAATTCAGAAAGGTGTCTTTTAATCGACTTAAAAAAAGAAGGTATTTACTTTATTTTGATTGCCCAATATATCTAAACTTAAGTTGACATTTTGTTTGTAGCATATTTTAAATTTATTTAAATAAAAGATTTCTATAGCGTGCAATGCTTGATTTAATTACCACTTTCCATAATTTCATATTATGAAAAGTCAAAATGTAAGAAATTATATAAAGTAAAATCAATTTACTGTAATGTGACAGCCCTAAGAGTTTTTAACCATTTATCAGAGTTTGTATGGAAAGACTAAGAATCGCTAGGTAAAATTGCCCATAATGTTTTGTTACGAGAATCTGTTAACTTTAAGAGTTTTTTTCTAAACCACTGCCAAGATTGTTTTTCATACTTATTTCATTTTTAATTGTGTAATAATATGGGTCATATTTTGGCAGATATCAACATGGGCAATGTTAGCTGATCGCCACATAACTTTGCCCATCATTAAAATAATAAAAAATAAATTTAAAATATTAATTTATTTTAAATACAGGGTATATCAAGACTGCTACCGAAAACGAAGCCGGGTGGTAGTTTAAGCGACTTCAGACATAATGCAACAGAAAAAGTTGCAAAAAAAAAGCGACAATTTTTTTTTTGTTATTTTTTTCCTATGGCCATATTTGGGTGGTAAATATTTTTTTTCCTAAAATAATAGTATATACCCTTTTATTTATAAATACTCTAAGGTATAAAAGAGTTTAAATTATTATTTTAGCAAAAACTATGGATTTACCACCCAAAAATGACGATATTTAAAAAATCATAAAAAAAAATTGTCGCGTTTCTAGGCGAAATTTTTAATTGCATTGTGTTTGTAGCCACTAAAACTACCACCCGGCTTCGTTTTCGGTAGCAGTCTTGAGATACCCGGTATAACATAGCTAATAGTAGCATATGGTTATGTAGTTGATGTAAATGAAAAAATATATATCGGTGGTTATAGAAAAAATATGAAATATAGCAGATTTTATCAAAAAATCGGGCAATGTTGGCGACTTTTACGGTACTTAACTAAATGTAAACAAACCATAAAAAAGGTTATTTAACATTGCCATTTCTCATTTCCAAATTAATTGCAGACAAAAAAATGTTTACGTAAATGTAAAACTACACTGCATGTTCAAATTTATTATAACGATTATAATTATGAATGTGTGAGCTTGAAAACAATTAAATTATGTAAAATCATAATTAAATTATCTAAATGAAATGATCTAATTTTACATAATGCAATCTGTCTATAAAAAAGACCCAAACAGTCAGGCATCCAAAACATTTTCATAAAAGTTACAAGAAATATTATGCTACAAAATCTAGAAGTACGACTTTACCGTAATGCGACCATTTAAATGAAAGATAATGCGTTAGGTCGGATAACTACTAAGCATCATCATATGTTATCTATGGCAACCAATTATTCATTGCGTTAATGTACTTACTGTTTTCGTGAAGTGGTGAAGTGTTCGGAAGTGTTCATCGTTGTTCTTTGCTCTATTTTAGTTATTATTTGTTATAAGCTGCTGTTAATTGTTGTTAATGCTTGTTACTTGGTTGACTAAGAAAATATTCGTAAATTGGACATTGCAATAAAATGTTGAACAACCATGCGTCACGTGTTCTGGTTTGTTTACATTTAGTTAAGTATACCTAAACCGATGGAGTATAGTTCATAATGGTGCACCCCCTTATCCCGCACTGCCCCTCTCTCGTCGAGTCAGTTACTCGATGCGCTGCGTGGCGGCCGCCGCCGGCATGTATTTTTATTTTAATTTCATGATATCTATTGAAGGGAATGTTCGATTTCAATAATTCAAAAAGTAATCATCAGGTATTGAGACAGTCTTGAATATTAAATTTATTTATTTGGATAAAAATTTATAAATGGTATGGATAACACGGTCTGATTTTGATCGGCATTTCTATCAATTTGTTAAATGTAAAAAAGTAGTTATAGTGACGTAACTACAATAGTTAGACATATGGTCGCGTGTAGTTTTTTGTAGATATTGATATATTCTTTAATATTGTCCAACATTTTTGTCCTATCATTAATACTCTTCGCAGCGTATGCGATTAAAGACATTTTATGGCTATTTTTTTACACCTTCGGTTGGTTTTAATAGGAATTTCTAAAGATTTCTATAGTAATCTAGTACTAAATATAGCCTATGTTACTCAGTGATAATGTAGCTTTCTAATGAAAAACGAATTATTAAAATCGGTCCAGTACTTTTTGAGTTTATTCGTTACATACAAAAATACAAATCTTTCCTCTTTATAATATTAGTGTAGACTATTGTAATTATATCATAGCAAAGTTTCCCCTTACAGGCAAGCGAAATGTCGGACACCCGCCTACAAGGTGGACGGACGATCTGACTAAGGTTGCAGGAAGTCGCTGGATGCAGGCCGCTTCCAACAGGTCATTGTGGAGATCCTTGGGGGAGGCCTATGTTCAGCAGTGGACTTCCTGTGGCTGATATGATAATGATGATGACGAAAGTGCTATGCCAGGCAACCATAAAAAAAAAAGTTTCCCCGAGTCATTCAAATAGATTAGAGATTAAGTTGAAAGCCATAGCTTCTGGTCTTTAGTTTCTTGTCTGATTAGTGTCTATGCTATAATAAGCATGATGACATATTTTGAAATCTGTTCTGTAATATTCAGAAACGTGTATAATTTACGATGATTTTTGCTAATGATTTAGGTTTAGTTGAAAAAAATAATTAATTCGTTCCAAATCGCAATATTTTTCAGAGATACAAGGCGGTTGAAAATCCTGGCCACACAGAGTGCAAAGTGTGGTCCACTTGTATTGGCGTCGTTCTCTGGAGGACCACTCGCGTTGCTTCACATCACACATCCTAAACTTATAACGGTAATTGTATTGTTTTTATATTGCAACAGCTAGTTATGTGAATAATAAAAAACAATTTCATATAAGCACTAAAAGTAACAAATAATATTTATTTCACTGATGTGGCACTTGGCGCCCCACTTTAGTGATGGATAACTAATAATGAAATGAAATGAAAAAATCTTTATTAAAAATAATAATTTTACATAACAAGAATATTGCAGGGGTTCTCAAATTAGGCTTTGCCTGTGTCTTGAGAAACCAGTTAAAATAAATATTTTATTTATTAATTAAGTGTGTGAGTGTGAGAAAGTGCCAAGGATGTATTAATGCATGTGTGTGTGTGTGTGTGTGTGTTTGTATGAGTGTGCGTTCGAGTGAGCATTGATACCTAGTATTGTGTATGTATAAATAACCAGTGTATCAGTGTGTAATGTATTTTATCGTTATTTACCGGTACAGCATAATCTGTTTAATTATGGTGGAATACTAAGGATTTAGGTAAATATTTATTCGATGTGAAAGGTTTTAATTTAGGTGAGTATTAGTAATGACTGATAGATCATGAGGATTTATGTAAGAGCAGAGAATATTTTCGGTTTCGTCGTAGTTGAGATGGAGTAATAGGCTGTTAATTGCTTGTTTAGCTTTTTTGATTGTGCAATTTTTTATATCACAGCGTGCATTTACAGAGTTATACAGGGTGGACAAGAAAACGGCGCACCTGCCAATATACATTATAGTATATGGTGAAGGAATCTTAATTAAGACGGATTAGTATGGCGCTAGCGAATATTAAGAACGATGCCGAGAAAAAAAAAACTAACGTTACACATGCTACCCCTTAACATGTTAAGCTAAAGTGATTGAACCTTACAACTGAACGGTAGACATTCAACAATAAATAAGCAGAGCTCATTATTTACTTATAAGTCGATTGTGTACATCACGCTCAGGGTACATAAAAAAGATATTAAATTAATACTGCCAACAGTCACATACATGGGCACTAACCCCACACTAAGATACAAATCTTGTGTCGCGGGTATTAGAAAAATAATTATGGTTCACGGAAATTATTTGTCTCGGGGCGGGAACCGAACCCGCGGTCTCTCATTTCACAGGCGGTTCTTACCAACTGCGCCACGGAGGCCGTCGGTGACTCATATGGGCTGGTTAGTTGTCATTAATGACCACCAAAATAGTTAACTGACCTTGTAATGTAAACCGTAATGACCTTGATAGGCAAAGCTGGAAGCGCAGGATCCGCCAAAACCCGCACGAAAACACTGTCACAGTTTGGTAGCACAAATCACTTTTTCTTTTACATTTCACATAACACAAGTTACATCAAAAGCTATCAAATTGGGTAATGTTCAAAGCATAGTGAAATTAATAAAATTTACTCAAAATAACTGAAAACGAATTTACAATAATATGCACACGACTAATACATGCACACGCGATCGCAATCCGAATTCAACTAATAAAAAATAAATTATTATTTTGATTCTTGAAAGATAAAGGCCTGTTCACATTAGATACAAAGCTTTCCTATTTGAGTTCATAATAATTCATCTGAACAATTAGTATTACTACTGTATCAGACCATATACGTGCCACTGCAGGGCACGGGGTCTCCAGTGCAGTAAATTAGTAGTTAGTGTTTATTGATTTCACTAATTTTATCTCAAATAAGTCTCATATGCAAATTCTATGCTATAATGGTAGACGACATTTCTCTAGGTATAAGAATTTAGAAGAAATTTTATCACTTTAAAGTAACATTATTTTCAAAATACATTAAAATAATGTTAAATACAATAAATAGGCAATTTGTAATTGACTGGATCGGCTGATGACATATTTAAATAACATTATAAGCTCTTGAGCAAGTATCAGTATCAGTCCAATAAGATCTTTTTTTTAACGTAACTTTTATATCGGAGTACTTAATCTAATTAAGTTATATCAAGTGTGTAGTGTGAACACACCTCAAGATGTCGGTCTTCTTTTGCAAAATGCTAAAAATTACCGACAAAGAAATTGCCGCCTTTCGGCACGCACTCACAAACGGCGGCGGCGACCTCAAAGGAAGAATAATCGAGCCGCGTTGGATCCGACAAAGTACACTATGACCGTCGGCTTCCTTTGACTAATAGGGCTGAATTGGGCCATCATTTTAAAAATATTATTTTTTATTAATCAGTGTTATCAGATTATTTTTTCAATGAATCTAAATTATTTAGAAAATTTAAATGTTATGTAGGTATTACCAAAACTTTTCTAATTATAATTAAATTCGCAATCTTACATGATTTAAGCGATGACCAGTGTGATTTCTTGGTATCTTTCAGTTTGGATTTGTGACACTAAGGAAAATAATGACAAACAAAATAGTCAATCCATTCACGATGCAACTGCACCTAAAGTTATTATGTTGTTAATTTATTGACGCTTAAATCTAAGTACGTCCCTGTTTAACTGATTGATTTATTTGAAATGAAACAAAAAATATCCTTTTTTGAAGTTAGAGAAGGATAAATTATACAGCTAAGAGTTCATGACCTTACTCATGTGTAAACAGCTGTTAAAGCGAAGTTTAAGAATGTTTTGATGCTGTTAAAAATGGTTTTCGTGGTATATTTCGTTAACCGTTCAATTAACGACGAAACGAAAAAATACGTATGTGTTTAAATCTTGTTCTTCATCCATTCCAACTGATTTTATGCGAAAAAGTGGTGATTAAACTTAAAACTTTAAACGGTCATAACTTCAAAACGGATAGGTATTTTCCAAATATTATTTTTTTATTACGATATTAATATTATGCCCTTGTACCCAACTGAGCAAGTGCGCCATTTATTTGCGCTCCCTGTATACTACAGGATGTGATATGTATGGGAATCTTTTGGCGATGCTTGTTTTAGCGGGATGGGAAGGCAAACGAAACACATGTTTTTTACGTAGATTTGTGAAGGAATCCGATTGTAAAACGGCTTTGTGAGTTTGAAGGCTTGCGTGTAGGATGTAAAGTTGGCAAACTCGGAGAACTTTGGCTTCACTATATAAAAGGTCTGTGGGATATCTGAAAGGTTTGTTTAACATTCTTTTTAGAAATGCACGTTGGGCTCTCTCGAGATTTAAAAGAATGCTTTTACTGCAACTGCCCCATATAGTTATGCAGTAGGTAATGAGCGACTGGTATATTGCCAAATAAACTAGTTTTAAGGTTTCAATGTCTGCACTGTTTCTTAGTTTAGTAATGATTCCAGAGAGCTTACGAATTCTATTTGATAAATTGTTAACGTGTGTCTCAAAAGTTAGTCTCTCGTCCAGATGAATTCCGAGGTATTTAATTATGTTTGTGCGTTGGATACTATCGCAGAGGCAAGAGAGTCGGTTTACAGAGCTGGATGTGGATGGACATGAATGGAGTTTAAGTTCGGATATAGTTTTGGAATTTGTTGCGGAGGTTTTGTGGAAACATAAAAATTTAGTCTTTTTGGTATTATAAAGTAAGTAGGTTTTGTTGCAGCCAGTTTTTTATTTTGCTCATGCCTTCTTTGGCAAGTCCAATGGCGCGATTCCAGTCACTCCCATAAAATAAAATTGCTGTGTCGTCCGCGTAGCAAATTATATCGGAGGATTTTATGTACAGGTCATGAAGATCATTCATATAGATGATGAACAGCGTAGGCCCGAGAATGCTACCTTGGGGGACACCATAATTTATTGGAAGTGTGTTGCTATTGATACCATTTAGTTTTACTGTTTGTGAGCGATTGGTGAGGTAACTTCTAAACCAGTCCAGTGCCAGACCTCGGATGCCTAGAAGTTCCATTTTACGGAGAAGTAGTAGAATTGAGACGCAGTCGAAAGCTTTAGCCAAGTCTAGGAAAACTCCTATATCACACCGTTATCTAAACTAGATGCTACTTGGTTGCATAGAAGAGTTACGGCGTCTTGAGTGGATTTATGACTACGGAAGCCGAATTGTCTTTCGGATAATAACTGTTTTTTTTTTCAAGGAAGGAATCTAAGCGCTTGTTTATGATTTTTTCAAGAAGTTTTGAAAAGACAGTAAGGAGAGAAATCGGACGGTAATTACTGGGAATGTTTTATGGACCATCTTTATGAATTGGAGTTACAACTGCATTTTTCCAGCTTGATGGGAAGGAGCCAGTGAGAGGCTTAGGTTAAAAATGTACGTTTGGGGGGAGATAATTTGTGCACTTACTATTTTTATTAGTTTGTTATTTAAGTTATCTATGCCTGGAGCGCTATCAGGTTTAAGGTGTTTTATCTATTTCGGCTTCGTAAGTAGGATAGAGGAAGAAGGAGGCATTAGGACTTCTGTCTGTTTTAATATTCAAGGATAAACTGTCTACAGTTTCATTTATTTGTGAGAGTGGTGTGTGCAAGGTTTTCACCTACAGTAAAAAAAAACTTGTTACATAAATTAAGAGACTGGATGGGATTGTCGGTACAAGAGGGACAAAACACGCAAGGCGTAACGTGGGTGTCCTGGTTTATACCAGGAGAATCTCTGCATACCCCTTCTGGGAAAATGAAGAAGGGGTATCCCTTCTGGGAAAATAGCGTAAGTTTATATAGATTAAGACAAATTAATATTGCGTGTTTTACGCTAGGATGTTTTACACAAATTAATTTTTTTGTGTAGGTCGTCGTGTTCGTCACTTGGCGACCCGCCTTCAAAATATTACGTATTTAGGATTTGTTGGCTAGTCTAGTCAATAAGAAAATTAATCAATGTGTACTACTACTACTAGCACAATGAAATATATATTATTTATTACTTTGTAGTGCACATTGAAGTCGGTCTTTTAATTGTTATTTAAATTATTTTATTAGTCCTATTAAGTTCAGTCTTGACAGCATTTTATGTTTGAGCCAGTTTATAGGAAAAGCAAATGAAAGGTGGACATAAATATAGTTACTAAAGTTAGGAATGCTGCTCATAATTAGGAGTGTCTATAAATTATAAATGTATATGTAATAAATTATCCAGTTTGAAAAAGCCTTAGATAAAAGATATTATCAATATCTAAAAACAAGAGATTATGTAAAAAATGTTGTATAGCGGTCTAAAATTTGAAACCCATGATATGTTATATATTTTTTGCCCTGATAGGCAATATTGTAATTCATGAATACTTGATTAAAGATGGCTATCAAGTGATTAGTGAAGTATAGCTTGGTAAAAAATGAGTCTATTTTAATACAGCCGCTAAGATTAAATTTATTTTTAAATATGGCAACCCGATATACTACAACGAAAAATGTTGATGTACTTTTATTTTTATTAATTGTTGTTAATAGTCTTTGTGTTATTTTAAATCACAAAATAAACAAAAACCCAACGAAATGTATAGAAATACCTATGTACCAATGATTATAAAATAAAGAGGATAAAGCATAAGGTCACGTGACGACTACGACGACTCCGCCCCTAAAAATAGTGATACGCTAGTACCAAATTTTCTATCGATATCGATCATCAATACTGGCATACGAAAAACATTAATATAACATTTTTAATTTTCGCTTTATATGTCAATTGAGTATAAACAGGGAATTTTAGGATTTGACAGTAAAGTCATTAAAAATTAAAAACAATAAAAATAGGTCAATGTTTTGATATTTTTTTCATGGTATGATTTATTTCATGGGTAAGTTTTACCTGATGATTGGATTGGATTTGTCAAATAATACACACGAAAGATTAAAAAAAATATTATGATGTTATAAATAAAATCTAAAAAAAAACAGACATTTAGCAACAGTTAAAACATGTACACTAAACTAACAACTGAAATATATAAATAGAAATAAAATATCTATACAAAACTAACAATTAAAATGTAAAAATAGAACTTAAACAATTAACTAAATAAAAACAATTAACTAAATAAACTGATATTATTATTTTCTATGATATGAACCACTGTAATTTTAAATGGCGATATAAAAAAGAAAAAAGAAGACAGTTCGTGTTGATGACGAAGTTTCTTGCGGTTCTTCTTCTTTACAGCTACAACACGTTCCGAAGCGGTGGTAGCAGAAATGAACAAACCAAAAGATCTTTTGAAAGACTATTTGAATAAAGAATATTTTAATTTTGATTTTGAATAAAGGAATTGTAGCGGACATCGCGAACGAATGCAGGAAATCAGCACTAGACAAAAAATATTTTTTATATCAATCATCAAACAAAAAATACATAAGGTACATACATACTTAAACATACAAGCGGTGAATAATGTGTACTATAGATTTTAATTTATGTATAAATATTGACTGCCTCAGTGGCGTAGTTGTACTATGGTACGGTTACAAAGCTGAGGTCTCGAGTTCGAATCCCGGGTTGCGCAAAGTGATATCGGCTTTTTCTATTCATTATCAGCACAGTCAGGAATTTGTGCCCGATATGGCGATAGGCTCGCCACCTACAACATCGTAGGACGGAACATACAAGGCGAAATGTGGGTGTCCTGGTTGCACCTCTGCCTACCCCTTCTTGGAATAAGGCGTGAGTTTATGTATGTATAAATATTAATATTATAAATGTATTTGTAACAGCACTAATAAAAATGCAACTGCTACATAAACAATAGTAATATGATGTATTAAACATTTTGATCTTAGTGTGGGGTCAGACTATATATGTGACGGTTGGTTGTATTTATTTCTTTGATATTCCTAAAAATATACTTATTTATTTTGTCCTGGTTCGTAAGTTTATAGGTAATCTAAAAAATATTTTTAATTTCACTTTGTTTGTTGGTCTGAATTTATATTTAAATATATATTGCTTTTTCTTTTTTTGAAAAATAAAGATGAAAATATTTAAAAATGACAATATTGATACGAACAATTTCGTATCGAATCCACTCATCCCTCAACTTGTGTGTAAACAAACAATACGGTTGTTATTCACACTACTTGTATAAATAACGCCTAGAAGAGTCTAAAACTTAATCAACAAGATCCAAATATATTAATTATAAACGATGAAAACAAACCCAAAATGTAAATTTGTCACATATTTGTTAGTATTTCGTAAAAACAGTTCCTAACTATGAAAAGAAATGGGGTCCTTTTTGCTTGAACTCGACTCGAATCCTTTAACACAACACAGGCATTTGAAAAACTTAACAATTAAACAAATAAGCAAACTAAACAAACTTGACAAACGAGATTAAACAATGCATAATTCGAAATTCATTGATTGTGCACATTTGTTTACTCCGATTGACAGATAACGCCACAGTTTGACATTTCATGCAGTTTTTGGTTTATTAGTCTGTGGTTTCGAAATGGAAACTAAAATGGCGTCATATTAGTCAAAGGGCGGTCCCAGTGTGGTAAGTGAACAAATATTGCCATATTCGAAACAAAGGAATTATCATTTGTCTCTTTCATTAAGGGACAAGTCAGCTTTGTGTAAATGAGACAGATACATAAATGTACGTTCCACGTCGATATTCCTAAAATAACTATAACTTGACAAATATTACTTTTGTGCGTTATCCATTTTATTCTTTAATCATTGCTATGTACATATAAAATTATTCAACGTACACAATGACATTTATAATAGTGTTGCCATAATTGTTTTTGTCACCGCATCGTACTTTTTTTGACAAGTTATACACTGTAGAATAAATAATTAAAATAAAAATAAATAAACTTCGCTCCCCCTACCACCATATGTATTATAGATAAATGATTACTTTATACCCACCCGGGTAGGTACCCACCTTTGCATAAGATGATTGATGCGATTGATATAAAGAGTTGCGAACGGTGTAAGTTTCAAAGTTGAAAGTTGTTGTTGCAGGCGTGGATCCGAGCGCGTCGCATGTCCAATGCGGTGGCGCTGCTGCGTACTATGGACTGGGACCAAGAGGGTAACGAGTGCTTGTGGGCCGTCAACAAATTAGTCTGCGCCGCGCTTCGTAGTGGGGCAGGTAAATGCATTTAGACTCCGATTTTATTTTTATATTTTACGATATTTTTGAGTTTTCTTTTTTCATTGTTTGATCTCGTTTGACTCTCTTTTTGGTACACTATAAAGTAAACTAAACTATAAAGTCGTTTACCCGGCGCCTCCTTCTTGGTTGGCGGCGGCGGGCGGGATCGTTCTGCTCCCGATCCCGCTCCGCGCTCTCCTTCTGCGAGATGAAGATCATGGCCATCATGATGATGAGGATCATGGTGAGTACGGCGGGTTAGGCCGCCCGCAGGTAGGGGTAGGTAGATAAATAATTACTCAGGGTAATTACGTGGTTCGGGCTTTATTAAATTCGCATCACTTTTCACGTTTACACCCGGCACTGTTGCTGGTGGTATGCAACAGGAGTCACTGGCCTTCACTGGACACTGATCCGGGTCTTCGGCACGTGGCGGAACCCGGCGATAGCTCGCCGGCGAAGTCAGCTGCCACGTGGCCGGATACGGTGCGCAGGTCAGCGGCAGGCGCAGGCTCGGTTGCAGTCGGGCTGGAAGCGGTGCGGAGCAACAGCGGGCAGTAAGCACGGAGTCAGCTCTCCGTGGCGGAAGCAAACGAAGTAAGCGCCAAGAACGAAGAAGGCGAAGAACCCCAGCGGGTTCGGAAAGACGCGTGGTATCACGCGGCTTTCAGGTTATAGAAAAGAGGACGCGAGCGACGTTACACGCGTATTTAAGCGAGCGCCGATGACAGTTCGCACGTCACGTTTGACAGATGTCAGAGATTGAATCAACCAATCAGCGCAACGGAGGCGTTGATTGGCATAGACAATAGGATTTATGCCGACTATTGAACCATAGACCGCAAATATTAGAGTTGACACTCTCACAACGTCACATGAGCATGGCCTGCCATGACCTCTTACTCTCAACCATGGAAAGAATCACGGCCGAGAGTGAGAGGTCCACTCCGATGGCTGCGCGGAGAGCTGCACGCTCCACTTCCCAGGCTGGACACTCCGAGAGAGTGTGCTGGGCTGTGTCCTCCGGACAGTTGTCACAATGGTGACACACGGCGGATTCTTCCCTTCTCGCCACCCGCCACAGGTATCTGCCGAAACAGCCATGCCCCGACAGAACCTGCGTCAGGCGGAACGTCATCACACCGTGGCGCCTGCCCAGCCACTGGTCTAGGACAAGACGCACTGAGGCAGATGGCCCTGAAGCAACTTAAGAACAAAATGGCGCCGGGTGAGGTCGGAATCACTTCAGAGCTTCTGAAAGCGGGCGGAACGCCGATACTGAAAGTCCTTCAGAGGCTATTCAATTCCGTTCTCCTCGAGAGCTCAACGCTAGAGGCATGGAGCAGGAGCATGGTGGCACTGTTTTTAAAAAAAGGTGATAACACTTTGCTGAAGAACTACAGGCCCATCTGGCTTCTGAGCCATGTCTATAAGTTGTTTTCGATGGTCAACAAGCCGGTTTCCGAAAAGGCTTTAGTATCATAGACCGCATCCATACGCTTCGGCAAGTTATACAAAAAACCGAGGAATATAACTTGCTGCTTTGTTTAGCGTTTGTGGACTATGAGAAAGCTTTTGATTCGATCGAAACCGGAGCTTTGCTACAGTCTCTCCAGTGTGACTCTCCAGTGTTGAAGTGTATATGTTATGGGCCAAGTGATTAATCGGGCATTATTCATAATGCCCGGGCAATGTGATAAATAGGTGAGTTTAGATTGTAATCTTAGATTATATACTCGTCTAGATTGAGCAATGCCAACAAACGATGCGCTAAAACTGTCCTCACTTTCTTTGATATGTGTGAGTACCGGTCGTGTAATTATTGTAATCCAACTGTCAAGATGTGTGTGTTTAGGGATGCCTACTCCAGATTATTAACTTAACTTTTCCCCATTATTTGATAAACAAAATAGGTTAAATAACATATTTTTTCTTTATTTAAAGTAATCATACTATTAATTATATTTATAACGCATTTTAGTAAAACCAATAAAGATCTAAACCCATCCTAGTGTTTGTTTCCGAATAGAATTAACTCTTCGGATTTATTGCTTGGGCTGTTATCTGTTTTCTGTATTTATGTAAAATATAATTCATCATAAGTAAAATGTTCGGAACACATGACTGAAGTCTTGTGAGGCTACGAATGGTCTTCTTTTCGTTTCCACTGTGTAATGTCTCTCCAGCAATTTGCTAATACGGAATCCGTAGGAAGCCTAAAAAATTTTAGAAATAATTAATAAAATTACTATAAAGTGCATGACGTCATGGGTTTCATTCATATTGTGTAGGTAAGTTATTATTTACTCTTTAAATAAATAATGCCATTCTTCTTGTTGTTCTTCTGATCGAAATATGATGTAATGATATTTGTGTTTTATCTCCCATAGTTTCAACAAATCTTCCTAGTAATAAATTGACAACACTGGCCAATGAAACTCATCTTCAAAATAACGAATTAAAAGTTCATGTTTTCTTCAAATAATAGTGGTTTAACAATAACGTTACCGATAGAAAGTGATATTGGTATTATTATACAGTTTTCCCACATAATTGCGATACAATTCGACAGCACAAACCGGCATAATTAATTATTTTTCGGGAGCACGTTATCCATATGTAGTTCAAATGACACTGACGTACGTAAGAAGCGAGTCTACCAAATTTGGTAGACTTTATTTGAGCCGTGCGGTGAGGTGTGATATGTCATCTAGACGAGTATATAATCTAAGATTGTAATTAATCACTTGGCCCGATATGGCTCGGCAATATTCATACTGCCCGGGCATTATGAATACTGCCCGCATTAATCACTTGGCCCATAACATATATACAACAACGTCACCATGTCGGTCCGAGTACAAGATCAGATCACGAAGGATATTCCACTACAGAGAGGCGTGAAACAGGGAGATGTCGTATCTTCGAAACTGCCGCGCTGGAAAACGTCTTCAAGCTCTTGCAGTGGAAAGGATTCGGCATCAACTTCAACGTCGAGTATATTCCGAGTTATACCTTCAATTTGACGACGATATTGTAGTTTTGCCAAAATCGTTGGAATACCTTAGCACTATAATCGAAGACCTCAATCGAATCTCCCAACAGGTGGGTCTTAAAATGAACTTGGGCAAAAGGAAGATCATGTTGAATGTTATGCCCACCCCCATCGGTGTTGGGGGCTCGACTCTTGAAGTTGTAGACGAATATGTCTATTTAGGACAAGTGGTCCGGTTAAGCACTTCAACTTCTACAACTTTGAGACAGAGGTCAATCGTCGAATCCAACTCGGTTGGGCAGCGTTCGAAAAACTACGCGACGTCTTCTCGTCCAAAATACCTCAGTGCCTTAAATCAAAAGATAGTTCGATGTGTGTTGCTAGTGCATACGGCACCGAGACGTGGCCTCCCACTATAGGCCTTATTAGGAAGCTCAAAGTCACTCAACGAGCTATGGAGAGGGCCATGCTCGGGGTTTCCCTTCGAGACCGAATCAGAAATGAGAAGATCCGTAGGAGAACTAAAGTAACTGACATAGCCCAGCGGATTAGTAAGTTGAAGTGGCAATGGGCGGGGTACATAGCGCGGAGAACTAATGGTCGTTGGGGCCAAAAAGTTCTCGAATGGCCACGTAGCAGAAAGCGCAGCGTAGGACGACCACCCACAAGATGTTCAGGCGACCTGGTAAAGGTCGCGGGACGTCGCTGGGTGTAGGCTACCTCCAACAGGACGATGTGGAGATCCTTGGGGAGGCCTATATTCAGCAGTGGACTTTCTTTGGCTGATGGATGATGTGTTTATAGTCACTAAACTAGCACCGGGCTTCGTTTTCGGTCCAGTCTTGATATACCCTATTATGTATAATTTTATTGACTAAAACATTTTCTTAATGCTCACCTTCCACCTTCACACCACGAAATCTTCCATCTAAAAATGTGTCTCTTACTTCAGCCGTTTGGGCTCTGGGAGTATGCCAATTTGTTAATCAGTCAATTTAGAGGTTTATATCTATCCATGGATAGTACTTTACTTAGATAATTTATTTTTTTAGTTTTGGTAGGTACCTTAGAGGCCAGAGCCAGGGTGGGGCAAGTGCCCCACCCTGCCCTACAGTGGCTACGCCCATGCCCGCCGCACACGCTCACACTCGCATTGGCCGTCACGAGCCGCGTGCGAGTGGCAGTATTTAAAACATACGGCGCAGTACCAAACCCCGCATTTGCTCTCACGTCCTGCGTCCTGCGTCGACACGTGAGAGTGCGCCATAGGTTTTAAATACAGCCACTCGCACTCGGCTCGTGACGGCCAATGTGAGTGTGAGCATGTGAGGCGGAGTTTAACGTGGTGTGTGCAGAGGCGGTGGCTTGCGAGTGCGCGGCGACAGGTGCGCTGGGCGCATTCCTGGCGCCCGCCGCGCCGCACGCGCCGCCTGCCGCGCGCTACCACGCGCCCGCGCACGACCTCGCCAGGAAACTGTTCCATCATCTGCTGCGGTAACATGCACTACGCTTTATTTGCTATTTGCTACCTGATAATATTTTTAATTTTCAAATTCATGTTTTTTTTTAAATAATTTATTGAAGTAGAACTATTTTTTAAGGATTTTACCGCAAATTTGGTTTAATTTTCATATTTCTTTATAATTTTTAACTTCCTGGCGTTTTGTTTATTTTGGATCTTTCGTAGTTTCGTGATAACTAACGTTTTATTATTTCATATTTTCATATATTAAATGAAGTGTATGTAAAATATAATCTGATATTTCATGTACTATTTATATTATGTTTATTAAGCTAATGTTTATATTAGACCGAGCTGCGGGACTCACTACACATCACACGAGATTGTAGCTTATTAAACCTATAAACTATTTATTGTATATCAAGTTTCATTAACGTGTTTATATTGTGCCGAGCACAACGTAGCTAACTACATTCACACGAGATTGTAATTTACCTAACCTGTATGTTACTGAAAGCTAATAATCAGTTAGTAGGTAGTAACAAGTTATTAGTAGTGAATGATTTTTTTTTTTATTAAGATACAAACAGTCTTATAAATAATAGTGTGATTACATTAATTTAAATATAATTGTAAACCTATAGTTTCCTATGTTTATTACACAAAATTGAAATAACAAAATCTTAATCGAAGTAGGTACCAATTTTAGGTTTTAGAAAAGTAGTGAATTACATATTCGCAATACTGTTTTTTTTTTTGCTTGAATTATGAACGTTAACATTCAATTAGATAACTTCCGATATACAGGGTGATTTTGACACATGGTACTTAATTTAACCCACGTGTTTCTCATTACCCCAGATGACATTGTACATAGTTCGAAAAAAATATGAGACGTTTTTTTAACAAGAATCGGGACTTTAGTTTGCACGATTTTTGGGCATCTCATATAAATACGAGTATTTTTATTGGTTACCTGAACTTCAGTTCGGTTCGGGAACTTATGCGAGCCGTAAAAGACTCTGTATCTATTAGGGTTGATCAAAATCCTTAAAACCTAAAATTGCGATTATTGACAAAACTATCAAGCAGTTTTTGTTCAAATTTGGTAAAATGTTACCTAGGGGGGTTAGGAACATGTGGTTTAAATTAAATACCATATGTCAATATCACCCTGTATAAATATTGAATGCGTACACACAGTCGCGGTCGCACGGAGAAGGCGTTGTCTCTGGGCGTGGAGCTGTGCGCGTGGGACCTGTTCGCGGACGCGCGCTGGTCGGCGCAACGTCGCGGCCTGCCCGCGCTCGCCAGCGAGGCGCACGCGCTCGCGCACCACACAAACACACGCACGCGCACACTGGTACATACTCACTACTTTTTTTAAAATTAATTTTATAAATTATGGAAAAAACAAATTATTTTCGTATCCAAAAATGCAATTAAAAAGCTCAATAAATGAAGTTTTAAATCCAGTGGTTATTTTTATTATAATAAATATTTTTCTAACTAGATAATCGGCTTTGAAGTACTGTATGCCAGTTGGCCAAAATTTCAAAGTTCCTTAATTCTTTAACCAGTCACTAGTCACACACACAAACTGATATATTATAGAAACTTAATGATTAAATGATAGATATGATACGGAGCACGCGCGACCTAACCCGTCAACTCGATTTCCGAACTGCCGCTTGATATATATGATTGTAGTAATATTTGCGCAAACTGCTGACCCAGCAAATATTCTAATTGTACGTGCTCGTACAACTTAGTTTATGCAATAAAATACATATGAATGTCCAGGGAAAGATGAAAGATAATTTTATTCCTAATATTCCTAATCATTTCTTTCAGATTCGGAATGCTCAGAAAGTTGTTCGGAATGCAGCTCGCATTCGTACTCCGACACGGATGAAGACAGGAGCGTGTCATCCGAAGCCATGAAAACCAAACAACCGCCGCTACCTCGAGTATCTCTAGCCAATCACCCGACACTACTACCCGTCAACATTTCCCAACCAGAACACTTGTCCACCACAAGCATACGACCGAATCTGCATCAGTACTTAGAAAGAGACACGACCATATGGAAGAAAGAGATCAGAGACGACACATATCTGAAATGCAAATACAACGATCGATTGAAACCCATATTAAGTCAGACTCCAAAGTGGCATAGTGTTGATGGACTTCTGAACTACAAAACGTTGCCTAAACCCACTCTCTCCGCCATCAACGAAGGTTCTGCGATGACATCTCACCCAATAGATATGATCCCACGAGCACAAGAAACGACGCAGTACAAACATCTATTCCAAACAGAACTGAGAGAAGAGTTACCCAACACCCTTTATCGTTACCAATATAATAACTATCACCCAAGTACGAGCATAAACTATGCCGTGGAAAGGCAAGCGAATCGGCCGGAAAAGAACAAAGTTAAATTTTCTGACACAGTCACCATAGCAGTCATGTCTGTGAGTACATTTATGACAGTAGAATATTTCTTTACTATTGAATTTTCTTTCATACAACTTTATTCATTAGACACGTAGCTCAATAAATCACAGCAAAGCAGTATAATTAAACTGTGAAAGGAAATCCGACAAATTGAGAATCTCCTCTTTTTTGAAGTTAGAAAAAAAACATTTTGTGTTCTCACCGGTGTTACAAGGCGTAATGTGACATGCTACAAAGTAAACATTCATGCAGTCAGTACTTGGAAACATACAAGGATACGCCATCAATTGGTCGTTATTGATTCTGAGTGCTGGTTTGGAATCTGAAGCACGACCGAATATAAGCAAAGGTTTATAACATGCTCCGTGTCAATGGCACATTACGCCTCGTGAGATCGGTCAGTGCTCACCTTGGAATAAAAGTGGAGTAATGTATTGTGTTGTGTGCAGGAGTCGACAAGCGCAACAGGACGCGTGGCGCCCCCTCCCCCGCCGCCCGCGCCGCTCCCCCCGCCGCCCGGTACTGCGCGAGACTACGTGGAAGTGTGACGCACTGCCACGCACGCACGCACGCATGCGACGCACACATGTCTGTTACCATTACGCACTCGCTTTCTCACAACATTGTAGCAGTTTGTACTAACAGCATTCACCGCACATGCAGTTTAGGGGCCGCCCATTAACAACGAGATCTTTTATTTAATATTTTATAATTTTTCGAATATTTCTTTAAATACGGGTATAAAGTATAATCAATTTTTATTCTGAAATTAAGGACCGTGACATAAAAGAATCGTGTAATCATACGAAAAATATTTTATGTTGCATTTTAATCATAATTAATAATTGTGTCGAAACAAAAATACACAGGTGTCTTACTATACTCGGAAATGGAATCCGTGATCAAAAACGTAAACAAAAGTGTTACCACTACAATAAAATAATTTGTCATGGTAGTTTGTTCATAACCGTTAAAAAACAGGTTGGAATTATTCTCATTCGTCAAATAAGTATAAAACAAAGCCAATTAAAAATTAACTGGTATAATATTTTCATAAACTACAATTTCAACTTCTTTTTCAGTATGTGAAAAAAATGGTACGAAAATATTTTATGCTACAGGTATAATGCAGAAATTCGTAACCTTAGGCCACTGAAATAAAACTTTTTTTAAATTTCGTCTCCTTTACTACAAATACGTCGCTTTGACGCCCGCGACACCTCCCTTTAGTTCATTTAGTTGCTTAACTTGATGAATGTGGATCATGTGATAAAGTTAAAACGCCGCGAAGCTGGTTTCACGTTTTCTGTTAAGTTTTTGTTCTATCTTGTTCCTAAGATTTCTGGCGCTCGTGTTCCTAGCCGAACGCACTATGGTCTTTGAAAATCACTGTGAGTTAAACCCATTAGAATTTGTTTGGGCCCAAGTCAAGGGTCACGTCGAAAGGCATAATAAAACATTCAAAAATAAATATAAATAAATAAAACATAGTGCTCGCAATATTGGAATCTACTCACTAATCAAATTATACACAATATGTTTTTGAGAAAATGTTACATAACCCTGAAGTGTCACTACTACAATGACGTTTGTTTGTTTACATTTTTGATCTCGAATTCGATTTCCGAGTATAGACCTCTCCTCCCCCCTCTCCCCATTCAAGCCGCATGTGATTAATGGGCGGCCCCTTATATAATGCAAGGTACAGACAGCGCGCGAGTTGAATGCAGACCTTGGGCCCTACTATGTTAATCCGAAACTAAGATTTTTTTTTCATTTATTTTTAGGGACTTTTACCTTAATGAGGCATGCCAGCCCCATGAAACTAAGATCGAAGTTTATATACGATACGGTACGGTAGGGCCCCTTAGTAATGCAGTAGTGCTGTGACCATCATTGATGACCATAATGAGTATATCGATAAATTTTAAGATTGCTTTAAGTTTATCACTTGACACTAGGTTAACAGAATTAAAAACGTAATAATAAATATCACACATTATTAATAAGTAATTATTTTACACACCAAAATCAAATATTATTTTCGCTATTTCTCGTGCTTGGCTATAAATAAAAAATCGTTATTTTGTAACACAACTTGATGCACGATCAGTCACAATGAATTATTAAAAACAACAATAACAATGACTAGGGCTTTAAGTTGAGTATTGACAAGCGTACGATAGCTCGTAAAGCACAGCACTAAACAGCAGGCTCGCTCTTCACCTCAGACCCCGACTGTATTCAACTCGCGCGCTAACTGTACAACTATCAATGCATTTTTAATTCACATTTTTTCGGTTAAGGGATCAATCAGGTGGCTTTACTAACGCACGATTATAATAATTGTCACCTTGAAGAGACTTTCTTCATAGACAGTGGTAAAACCTATTTTATTTAGTAAAAATAAGAACTGAACTATTGGTTATCCCGTTTTAGCTATCGATTATTCTGTCTTTTTCCCTCATAATGAATTCAAAATTCGTTCGACAAGGGACAAAACATTCGATAGTAAAAATAGATTTTAAAACTGTCAATGAATAAGGTAAACATCATTGTGTTAAAATACCTTTATTTTGGGTGTTGTTGTCAATTAAAAAACTTTAGAGAACATCCTAAAGCTTCAAAGAAACCCTAGAGTCTGTAAGGATTTTGTCCACCGGATACTTTTACACAGACATATTTATATACTAAAGCGGATATCACGCATAATCTTTTCGAACCAGTGAGGTTACTATATTCTCCAACACGAAGTTCGAATATTCGAAAGTTGGACGCCTACGTGTGAGATAAAAGTTTCCACTTCTAAGAATTAATACTATTCTCTCGAAACTTATCATTCACTACATACTTAGTCTAAAATTAGGATAGGAGTACGATAAAGGATTCGAACATTTTGTAAAGTATTTAGACATACACGTACAGTTTCACGTACGATATTCGAACATTCGTCGTCGTTTTGGAGTATAAATTAACCCGCCGGGAGCTATGAAAATTATAGTCTGCGACAGGTCGAGATGGCAATCGCGGTATGAAGTTATAAGGAGGGGGGGGGGGGGGGGGGGTCACAGCACATCGCCATCCTTGTCTTAGTGCTGCATGAGTCTGCATCGATCGTGTTTATCGATTTCGATCCCGCTCATATTTCTTTGGTATTATATTGTTTTGTATTTACTTGACTGTGGTACCTTTTAAACCTAAACAAAAAAACATTAATTCAGTCTCAATCTTACGATTCTGTTACGTTTATGCAGTCCCCCATAATAGTTTTTCTCATATACATATTCCATGTGCTAATATCGATCAGTTACAAATTGAAGATTGACAAAATATATTATTTTGTAATCACTACATAGTATAAAACAAAGTCGCTTTCTCTGTCCCTATGTCCCTTTGTATGCTTAAATCTTTAAAACTACGCAACGGATTTTGATGTGGATTTTTTAATAGATAGAAGAGCAAGGTTTATATGTATAATATGTACATATTATTGTACAGAAATCTATTTGTACCCGGGCGAAGCTGGGCCGCGCCGCTAGTACTGTATATAATATTGACTTAATTATTTTTGCTCTTATGTTATAGCTTTGCAAAAACATATCGATATAAACTATTTTGAAAGTAATACTACATCACTAGAAAGGAGACGGGCGAAAGTGGGCCTGACTTATGAAAGATTCACTAATATTCTTTTTTATAATTTTTTTCTCCTCAAAACATAATAAGATGTTTTACAATGGGAATATTAAATTCATAATTCAATGAGTATATAATAGATTTTCATAGCGGCCTGCCATCACGCCATCTTCTAATTACTGACATAAATGTCATATATGACGAATGCACTTGATTGCTGTGTGTACGGTGTGAATTCTGTTGGACTCATTGGTTGGATTTCGATATTGTGACTTCCTATTTGAACAACTTTGCTTATTTGAAAATATTTTGTCGAACGAATCACGTTTTCCGACTCATGTTTTACCGTATACCAATATTTGCGAATATAATAATAAAATAGAGCCTGGTTATTGAAGGGTATCCTAAAATCTCCTCATATTATGTGCCTTTAACAATATCAAACAAATAACATCTAATGAGTAAAATACGCCATATCGTGCAGTCACTCAGTCACTTTTGTCATCAGCCGTTGACATTTGACTTTACGTTTTTCTTCTTACTGCTAGCACCATCGATATACTTTAAAAAAGGTACACATGAAAAAAAAATACAGTTACAGTAATTTTATTTTGTAATAAATACCGATTATCACTTTACTCCCATTTGGCGCAAAGATTTTTAATTTTAATTTCGATGTACTTATCTTATCCCTATAAAATAATGCATAAACCAACTCTGTTAGGCTAAGCCCGTGGTTCTATGAAGTTTCGCCCGTCTCCTTTGCCAAGTCAACCTGTCGCATAGAGTACATATGAGACGCAAAAGCTTTTAATGATATTTCTGATTGTGCTACAATTATTTAAGTCTATATTCTATGCACAAAATGGCATTCAAACTGACAGGGCCGGCTGTAAATTTGTGGGCGGCAGTTCACAATTTCTAATAAATATTTCCCTCGTGATGTTCGCTCTAGTATACTTCTATGTATTCTAATAATTATATACGTATATATTAATTACCTATTCAGGGTAAATTTTTCAAGCGGGCGTAGATGGCCAAAACCAAAACTATGAGGAATAGCGAAAATGCTAAAACGTTCATTAGATCAAATCAATGATATTTTTTTGCCTAAAATTACTTTTCCTTTAGTCTACCGTTTGTCAAGACTTTTTAAAGATTAGATCCTTATGAGCAACATTAGTGAAATATGTTATAATGTCGTTGTGTTTTTTTTTACCCTTATCAGATTCGATACTTCACTAGGCTAATTGATTTATCAAAAATATAAGTATGCTGTTTTCATCAAAATCGGGCTCGTGACTCCTTTCAACATTGTTCGCTATTCCTCATAGTTTCTGCTTTAGCAGTTCACGCCCACTTGAAAAATTCACCTGTAATTATACAGAGCGGACGACCAATACCTCAGTCCGCCCCGTGACCACGAAAGCTTTTTTTTTATTGCTATGAATGGCGAGACGAGCAAGCCGTTCGCCTGATGGTAAGCGGTACGACCGCTCATAAACAGTAGGAACGTTCCACTGCGCTCGCCATCCTGAGACATAAGATGATAAGTCTCAATATGTCCAGTAGTTACTCTGGCTACAATGTCCTTCAATCTGAAACACAACAGTGCATTTACACTGCTGTTTCACAGGAGAAATAGACATTGCGGTGGTACCTATCCAGATAGCCTCTCACATATGAGAGACCTACCACCAGTGAAAGCTGTAAAGTAATCGAAATTCGAAACGTCGGGAAGTCAAAAATGTAAAAGTTAAACTAAATTCGCGATAAAAACCGTAAATAATAGTTTTATTTCAATGTAATTATATATTTTTTATTTCAGAGGATAGCAAGCGAAAGCCACCGAAGATAAAAGTCGTCCACTTCGGTATGGTTTAAAGAAGATGGAAAGAATATTAGTCTGTGCAATGTGAATACTTCCGTCCATTAGTTGATAAGAATTTAATATTGTGATTTTATTTTGTTGCCACAAATTACACTAGATTTATAACCCCCATTTAGCAAAAGTTAGCCTTGCATTTTTTTTCTTATTTAATACTTGTTAACAACCTTTAAGAGGGGGTCTATGTGAAATGGCCTTTTTCGCAACGTTTTTTCTTGGTGATCTTTATTATTAGGTCTTCAAAAAAAAAATATGTTGATCTACACTATATGGAGCATGTCCCCTTGTTTTCAGAATTCTTAAAAGTGTATTAAAAGTACTTGAAATAAAATTGCAAAGTGACCTCTGTTTTGGCATTTACAACATTTTTTCTCTTAAACGATGAGCAGATTATTTTATTATTATCAGGATATTAAGAAATGCAAGACGGATGGGACCTTCTTTTTATTTTTTCCAATTTCTGTCTCATTTATTTTTAACGAATTTTTTCACATTATCGATACTCTAAATCGCGAGCACGTCCCCGCTGTCGCCCAACAAATCAATGCGGGACGAACCGCCGTGCTAAACGGACCTATGTCGCTTGTCTCCGCAATATCAAAGTAAATTGAATATTGCTATTTCGTTCGACATATTCATTGAGTACGGTTAGGGGCGGTCTAACCGTAGTGAATGATTATTTCACAAACGTACTTAACAGCAACCGTGGCGTAGTTGCCTGGATGGCTACTGTTAAACGGGTGGCCGCGGGTTCGATTCCACATCGTAACAATTGTTTTTGTTTATAAATTCATCTAACTCAATATTTTATAGAAGAAACATTTCATTTTTTGCATTTTTGTAACATGTGTATTTTTACATTTTAGATTTTTGAATATTTCGATTTTTGTTTATTATGAATAAACCCAAAAATTACTTAACCGACCGACTTAATCTTAAAATTCTTTCACCATTCGAATCCAACATTATCCTGGAGTAACATTGGCTGTATATTTGGCTAAAGGAGTTGAAATAAGGGTTGAAATGAAAAATAAAAACCATTCGAGATTTTTTTTTAAATATTTATTATACCGGGTGTCTCAAGACTGCTACCGAAAACGAAGCCGGGTGGTAGTTTTGGTGACTACAAACACAATGCAACTAAAAATTTCGCAAAGAAACGCGACAATTATTTTTTATGATTTTTTAAATATCGTCATTTTTGGGTGGTAAATCCATAGTTTTTGCTAAAATAATAATTGAAACTTTTTTCTACCTTAGAGTATTTATAAATAAAAGGGTATACACTATTATTTTAAGAAAAAAATGTATTTACCACCCAAATATGGCCATAGGAAAAAAATAAAAAAAAAAATTGTCGCTTTTTTTTTGCAACTTTTTCTGTTGCATTGTGTTTAAAGTCGCTTAAACTACCACCCGGCTTCGTTTTCGGTAGCAGTCTTGATATACCCTGTATAAATTTAAAAAAAATCTTCAATCGTTTTTATTTTCCATTTAAACCCTTATTTCAACCCCTTCAGGTAAATATATAGCTTCTGTTATTCCCGGATAATTACCATTCGAAAATCGAAAGATTTTTTTAAATCGGTCCAGTAATTTTTGAGTTTATTCATTGTAAATAAAAATCCAAAAATATAAATGTATCTATCCTCTTTATAATATTAGAAAAGAAAAACAAAAAAAAATTATAAATCTAAAATACAAAACACGCCAAAATACAAATGTTTCCTTCTTGTAATATTGGTATAGATAGATGAAATAAATAAACACAAAAATCAAACTACAAGTGCGGGGACCGAACCTGCGTCTTCTCGTTTAACAGTCAGCGTTCGAGCAATTCCGCCACGGTAGCTGTGACGTTTACCAGTGAATTAATCATACACTACGGTCAGACCGCTCCTAACTGTACTCGATGGGAACATCGAGTGAAATAACACTATAAATATATCGTTCTGTCCGCAGCGAAACAATGAATGAATAGGTATTACGCAGCACGCTCGCTCGCACGTCGTGCGCCGCCGGTGCATGAGATTTGGTTCCGCCCGTTCGAGCAAGGTCATCGGCGTCTACCGTCCTCTTAAGCCAGTGCTTAAGCTGAAAACAAACTATCATACGTACATCTTTTGTATAAAGTAAAGAATCGGCCATAAGTACTTACTGGACGCGGCTAACTGGCCAATCAGGACAATAGAATATACAAGGTCACCACTTAAGCTTACGATTGATAGTATGCACATAACAAAAGAATCTATTGTTCAGATAGGTCTATGGCCGTATCTTTACTATATGCGTAAGACGAAATACGATAGTTTGTCTTCGGCTTTAGGCAGCTTCATGAACCATCTGTACCAATATATGAAGATTTGGAGGACTCTAAACCTTAACCCATGCCTAGTGCAGGTCGACGAACATTATGCTTAAATGTTTTTAACTTAATTCTCAGTTTCTCCAGATTTATAATTTATAATTTCATTCTAATAATTGTGGCAACATAATCTCAGTATGTTTGTATCAACCTAGAGTCTAGTTATGTGTAATAATACCTAGTATTACAATTTTGAATGCATTTATTGTAAAGAAATATATTTTTGTTTTGAACTATTTGTTATTTTTATTTCTTTCAGCATTTAGACAAATTATGCCTGTCTTGTGTTTGTACTCTCTATAATTAATATATTATCTTCAAGTTCAACCAAAGTGTATTTTCAAAAGATATCTAAAAACTTTTCATAATAGTTCTAAACAGTAAACCTCCGTGGCGCAGTTGGTTAGACGGAGTGTAAACCATGAGGCGGCGGGTTCAATCCCGCGGCGACAGAATCATTTTTGTGCAACAGACTGAAGTCTCCCATAGTTCCTGGTACCCACGACACATGAATATATAAGTATATTGTGGTACCTTACTCGTATAATTTTCAAATATAATCTTTCTTTAATACGCATGGCCGTTATTCTAAGAAATAACCATGAAATAACACACCTGACAAGTGCAAAATTAGAAACCATTTATAAGTCACGCTATTGTTCGTCACGACTTAGCATGAATGGACAGGCTTGTCTGAGGCAGTCTCACAGGAGCTCGACATAAAGCGACAACTTTGATGTCGCTTTTCATTCAGTGAGTGAAATTGCCCGATGCCCAATTCACTCTCGCTCTCCTACTCTTTATTCCTTCCCTTTCCCCTCCCTATTGATTGGGCTGTCAATATACTCACAAATCACAATACCAACGTTGTCGATGTTTATGGGTAGTGGTCACTTATAATCAGGTGACTTACAATTGAAATAAACATACGTTGTCTTAATGAGACTGTAGGCATTTCCAACAATAATATAATATTATGTGCCTATGTGCGTGGAGGCCTGTTGGTAAACAGTGGTTGTGAGTTCGAATCCCAGGACACACCTTAGACTTCATACTCATGTGTGTATTGATAGTCAATCACTACGCACTAAAATGGTGAAGGAAAACATAGTGAGGAAACCTGCATAGCGATTTACACGAATTTCTATGGTATGCAAGTCCACCAACACCCATTAGGCCAGTGTGGTAGACTATATGGCCTAACCACTCTCAATCGTACTCTCGATTGTAGAGGAGGCCCATGCCCTGCATTGGGACGTACAAGGGCTGCTACAGACACCACTACAAATGTGATAAAGCAGGGAAACTTGCTTTAAATTTTTTTATCTTTATAATTATCATTTTGCCAAATACATTTTATACTACAAAATGTATTATTCCCTATAAATATTACACTGATTCCTATCTCTGATGATTTTGCTGTACTCAATTTGAGTATGGTGTAACAAATTACTCCTGTAACACATCAAATAAAATTCAATGAAGCTTATTTCAACTTTTTATTTTAATTGTTTAAGCATTCCTTTAGTTCTTTACAATGATGTTTGCAAAAGAAAAACAAAGTAATTGTTTAATCCTTGATCTTCTTCTTGGGGCGAAGGTTGTTGGTGTGTCCGCACTTTGTCTTACGGCAGTTTGTGGCTCTTGGGTGGAGACGAGCATAGCACTTGCGGCAGATCATTTTATCGCAGTTGTACTTCATGGCCAAGATACGAAGAGATGGTTCAATGGTACCTAAAACACAAAGTATTACATTACTATTTAATAATTCTTAAAGGCCCGAAACACATCAATCGGATGGAAAATACAATTAGTTACCTCCTCTAAGTCTAAGCACCAAGTGAAGGGTAGATTCCTTCTGGATATTGTAGTCGGACAGAGTACGTCCATCCTCCAACTGCTTGCCGGCGAAGATAAGTCGCTGCTGGTCTGGCGGAATGCCCTCCTTATCTTGGATTTTCGCCTTCACATTTTCGATGGTATCGGACGCCTCCACCTCAAGGGTGATGGTCTTCCCCGTTAGGGTTTTAACGAATATCTGCATTGTTGTGCTGAAATGGTAACAATTAAAATATACTAAATTTTGTTACTTTTTTTGGAAATGCATTACGCTCGATTCTAAAGTCAAAACTGAAAAACAACTGAAGCATGCTCATTGGTTTGTCATGCCACGAGGGTTTTAAATTTCGAACCTGTCGTGGTTTGTTGAATTTAATTAATATTCACGCATATGAACTCTTGCACACTGATAATTTTAAGCTACTAAACCTAGTAATCAATTAACTTTATCACCAATTTTTAAATGCGCTGCTTACCTTCTCTAAAAACGTGTTGCAAGAAAGAACTGTCAAAGAAGTAGTTGAAAAGATGGCGGCTTTGAGTTGCGTGCAGAATTAAAATGGGTTCGCAAAATGTAAAAAGTTTATAATATTTTTTTTATAAAGTACAAATACTTCTAAAAAATATTTCTGATAATAAAGTTTTTATTATAAATCTATTGCACTTATATCAATTATGGATTACATTGAACTCCAACAATATATTAATATTATTTTACAATCGTTGCCGTTTTTGTCCTACATGTTATTTTTATTTCTGAACGTTATTTGAGCAGCGTTCAAAAACCACATCAGTTCTAAAAGTATAATTTTAAAAATCTTTTTTAATGTGTACATAAGTATTCGTAGATGCAAAAAAGAATATTTTTATGCATTAGCCATTATACATAGCATTGGTTTTTATCTAAATATTTTGATTGCACGTTATTAACAGAATCTATTAAATATCTTATCTGGTCAATGACTTTTGAACGTAATCGATAAGTACTTGTTTCGTAACCATCCGATCGAACTTCGAAGTCAGCGAGCACTGTGCATTAGATTTCCAAAAATACAGCAACAATGTACCACCAATTAGGAAGAGTCACCGGAAGGCTGGTTGCCGCAACAAACCTACAAGCCCCCCTGTTCCCAATCGTAAGTATGAGCTGTAGATTTTGTGACTTACGTTATGGCTCGCCATGAAAAATCTAAAACGTTATCTTTTCGTGATAGGCACCAGTGGCCCTTCAACGTGTTGAGCCTCCATCCATTCAGTACAACACCAACCACTTTTCGACGGTGACCGAGGCAGCATGCGCAGCTCCCGGCACAAGGAGGATGATCCCTGGCACCAACACCCCATACCCCCCTGTCCCTGAGAGTATCCGCAAGAAGCAGGAGATCTTCCAGGTAACTAAACCGTTAAACACTGAGTTATTCTGTTACATGCTAGATTAATAGTTTTCGATCGTTTAGATGAATGCTTAACTATTTAGGTGATAACAAGGTGCATTCTGTCGTTTCCCCTTAGCCAATAAATAATAATTAGTAAAGTAAAAATAAGCAAATAATATGAATAATTTATTCAAGTTATAGTTTGTACATCTAGAGCAAAAACTTTGTAGTAAAGCAAAATATTAAACTTAAATAAGTAACAGCAAAAACAATTATTTAATGCTCCTAAACAAAACACTAACAGCCGCTGCCAAGAAACAATTCCAGTCCAAAATTTGCCATTTGAGATTGATAGCTCAATCTTTTTTCTGATACTATATTGCCAATAATCAGTTTCAGTAGTGAAAAAACTATGGCAACATGGTAAATGACAAATCGAAAACTAGAAACCAATCCAGATTTACTTCAATCTAATTTTTTTGATTGATTATTGGCATCGGCTGTTAAAGTATTTTATAATATACAGGGTATATCAAGACTGCTACCGAAAACGAAGCCGGGTGGTCGTTTAAGCGACTTCAGACACAATGCAACAGAAAAAGTTGCAAAAATAAGCGACAATTTTTTTTTTAAAATTTTTTTCCTATTGCCCTATTTTGGTGGTAAATAATTTTTTTCCTAAAATAATAGTGTATACCCTTTAATTTATAAATACTCTAAGATATAAGAGAGTTTAAATAATTATTTTAGCAAAAACTATGGATTTACCACCCAAAAATGACGATATTTAAAAAATCATAAAAAATAATTGTCGTGTTTCTATGCGAAAATTTTAGTTGCATTGTGTTTGTAGCCACTAAAACTACCACCCGGCTTCGTTTTCGGTAGCAGTCTTGAGATACCCGGTAGATAGAGTGATGTCATACATTTGCTACTTCAAAAACATAGATTTTTGTTTGTTTGTAATGTTGGTAGCACTGCTCTTTTAGCGTTTATTATCCAATTATTAAACAAAAAATTACTATGAATTCCATTGGTAATAGAAAGTATAATTAGTTATTGTCCCTTTGAAAAACGAACTTGAGTGGCATGGCACTAACATTTTTATTTTCTTTTTTAAAGTACCAGCATTCTCTCTTTATCATAAATAATCTCAATGAAAAATACAATAATAAAAGTAATTTAATAATACACAGTGGACTATATGGCCTAACCACTCTCGATTGTAGAGGAGGCCCGTGCCCTGCAGTGGGAAGTATATGGGCTGATACAGATACAGAATAATACACAAAAATTAGTGACACTAATGTTTTCTTCTAACATTTGCAGAAGGACAATGATCTGCCAGTGTTCCTGAAAGGAGGGCCCATGGATGCTATCTTATACCGTTTAACACTCGTCCTCTGCGTGCTTGGACTTGCTGGTGTAGTACACACCATCTATGGACACGCTGTCCCCAAGAAGCAATAAGTTATTATAAATCATAAATGTATTAGTTGACTGTGTTATGAAAAAATCAAACATCATATAGAAATAAAGGTGGTGTAAACATCAATTTCTAAAGTTTTAATGGCAAATAATCATTATTTCCTCATGATATTGTTTGTTTAATGACTTCATGCAGCTTATACATGAAAGACACTTCTATAAATTATATTGTTCATTCCAATATTTTATGAAAAACAAAAGTTGTATATCCTAATAATAATACATCCAGATTAAGGTACCAATTTGATCTCAAGGCATTTATTTAAAGGGAAATTAGAACCAGCTAAATAAGTCATCAATGTAATAAAAATTGTGTGTTGTAAAACTAGGTATATAGCAGTATATAGAAACAAATTAGATATCAAAATTAATTTGCACCTCTTATGTCATTGCCAATTGCCTATACAGGTTATGGATTGTGTTCATTTGATGTGTTTATGATGGTTTTACAATCTCGTCATTTTTACATTAGCAATTTTTTACTCAACTGTGAAAATATTTTTTTCCCAAAATCAGGTGCTGGGGTGAATGGACACATATTTATTTATTTTTGATTCTATAAACTATGTCCATTTACCCCGTATTACAGTACTTTATAATTTTTATCTTAGAGGTTTTTCTTTCTAACAGGTAAGCAAACTTGCATTGAAAAGAGTGTTGAGTTGGCAAGGCCGGATCCAGGGGGGGGGGGCAGTCATGACCCCCTCCCTGGGCTGGCTCCACATAGACAAAATTTATTCATTATCTTGTTGATAACATTTATAAGCACAATTAATTCTTTGTATATCGATAAATAAAGTAAAAAACTATGTGTGTGTTCACAAATCAAGGTTGTAACAAGCTTCAAAAGTCATTATTACGAATTGAATCGGACCCAGTGTTCTGACATGAATTATATGACCCCCTGGCATAAAATCTGACATGAACTATATGACCCCTGGCGTAAAAGCTGGATCCGCCCTTGTGAGTTGGATCCAATGGAGAGAGAGAGAACAGGATTACATTCATTGAAATAAAACTATAATTTACGTATTTGGTTTAATTTTTACATTTTTGATTGATATTTACGGATAGTACAAGGATAACATGCCTTAAGTCATGGGACATTTAATGAGACGGGACGGCACGGAAAAAGTCCCACAGTGTATCAGGGGGCGAGCCTCAGGCCCGGATCTAGGGGGGAGGGGGGGGGGGCAAAACGGGGTATGTGCCCCTGGCGGCAAGTTCAGGGGGCGGCATATTAAATCTTGGGAGACAACTACACAACTCATCAATAACGTAACACCGCTTACACTTTTTTTTCGCCGTGCGCGAATTAGTGATTATGCGATAGGGACGCGTGAAAAAGACATGAGAACTAAATATTTGGAATGTAATTTATCCATCTCAACAATTACGTTTAGTTTCAAATATCCAATTTGTGTTTACTAGTCAGTGTTAGTTGATTAACCGGACGAAGAACGAACGTCTTTTATGTGGTACAGGCAGTGACGAATTTACTAGTAGGCTGCGTAGACTGGAGCCTAGGGCGGCAGATTTTAAGGGGCGGCAAATCTGGGCCAATTCTTTTTGTTTTGATTTACTGAAATAATAAAAGGCAATATTTTACACACTGAAAAAATGGAGTGTGAAAATTAAGAATAGTTAAAATATTTCAGTAATATGTTCCCACGTCTCCATGTTGACAATTTCATAATAAAGACTTTATTAAATATCTATACTTGGATATTATAAAATATTCCAATAGTGATACATTATAAAAAAATCTTGCTTAAATGTGAAAAAACACCTATTAACCTGTTCCTTGCTAAGAATATTGTTTTTTTTTTCAATGGTTATTTATTGTTTTCACGCACCCAGTGGTCAAGGGGCGGCAAAATTCCTCCACGGTTTCCTTTGCCTGTCGTAAGAGGCTATTAATAGGAGTCATTAGGGTCGCTGGCCAACTCTAAGATGTGCGGCAGAACTCGTGGCTTCATAGCGGACGCCCACAGTTAGGGCGTCCGTTCCAGAGAAAATCTACGCCTACCTAAGTTGTAAGGAGCCATATTAGGAAGTGCGCCTGGTGGCACGGCGAGTCAACTAGGTGTTACTCGCTCAACCGCATCGCCTATCGTCCGTAATACCTGTGATGTCACCATGAGATTTAGTAGGTTAATGCCCGAAAAAAATCTTCTTAGATTTTTTCAGGGATCCAGCCTTGCTGCAAAATCTATGCGGTACGGACAATAATTGTCCCCGTACGCCAGATTGGAGGGCTGGAGACCCCGACATGCACCTTATGATCTCCCGGTAGCAGTGGCGTAACTACCCCATCGGGGGCCCGTGGCAAAGTTCATCAAATGGGGCCCTTCGTATATGTAAAATTCGTTTTTATGAATCTTTTTATTAGGTGGCCTATTTGTAAACGGACCAGACGCAGCCACCAACATGTGCATGGTCGGCACACCTCTGATTTTTCGAAATCATGCATATATTGAAATTCAACCACCACATACTATAACGGTGAAGGAAAATATCGTGAGCAAACATGCATACCATAGCGATTTCTAAGAATTTCTGTGGTACGTTAAGTCCACCAGTCCGCACTAGGTCAGCGTGTTGGATTATAAGGGCTGTGCCCTGCAGCGGGGTTAATATGAGCTGATAAAGTACAGTTTTTTTTTTTTTTATGTTGGCTTCATATTTTTTATCGGGTTTTGAACATAAATCATTTCATGAAATTTCTTCGCAGTTGTAGCGAATCTAAGTTGCTCGTAACGTCTGCATCATTCACCCATACCCGGCTGGGCCTGCGCTTTATACAAGCGATATAGTTGACCGGGCGTGAAAAACCGACGCACCCTGTTCAGGAATCCAACCCTGCGTAATGTGGCAAATTACACCCTTGATATGAATCCTTGGATTGAGAGCACAACGTACATCCACACCAAGGATACTCAGGTCATTCCCCATTGAGAGGGGAGCACCCTGAAGTAAGGGAAGGGGTTATCTTTGCATTAAACTTAACCATATTCCTGGAAACCAATGTAGAATGAGATCCAAGGTCCGGCTGAACTCTATGACAAGATTTTCGCGTCCCCTCGTAGCGACCACATATCATTGATATGCACAACTCCTGTGCGGTAGGACGCTCGAAAGAGACGAGTCAGTGCAGGAGACAACTTCGCTGCATAAGCTCTTACCACCACTTCCACAACCGGTATTCCATCCGGACTATTGACTTTCCGCACACCGAGAGACCGAAGTGTATTAATCTTCATCCTTTTTTTATCCACTGCTGGACATAGACTTTCTCCAAATTGCGCCATTTCAGTTTCACCGTATCGTCAGCTTGTCGCATCCAGCATCGGGCAGCAACCTTTTGTAAATCGCCACTCCACCTAGCTGGAGGGCGTCCTATAGGTACTACATTAGCCTAAGAACGGTCTCCTCTCAAAAATACGTAAAACTCCATAGGTTATCGGGTCTTCGATAAATGTGGCCAGCGCACTGCCACTTCAGCTTGCTAATCCTGTTTGCTGTCTATACTTAGGTTTTCGGACGGATACAGTCATTACGGATCTTTTCCTTCGAAAAGACACCGAGCATAGCATGCTCCATAGCTCGCTGAGCAATATTGAGCTGGTTGACCAGTCGTACTGTGAGTGTCCAAGTCTCAGCACCGTAGGTAAGATGCACTGGTTGAAAACTTTCGTTTTCTAGCTTTGTGGTAAAGGTGACAAGGAGACTCGACGTAGTTTACCAAATGCTGGAACCTCCTCGTAGCTTCTTTCTCAAAGTTGTTTCTATCTTGTTAAAGGGTCGGCCCCAGGTAGGCATATTCGGAAACAACTTCCACCTGGTGGCCACATACAGCAACAGGTCGAATCAAGGTGGTGGTTGATCATTACTTTGGTTTTGTCGACGTTAATTTTATGATCTATTCGCTGTGAGGCTGAAGCCAAGCCGTGCAGCATTTGTTGAAATGACTGTCGACTTCTACGTTCGTTATTATTTTATTTATTTATTTTTTATTATTTACTAGCGGCCCGGCCCAGCTTCGCCTGGGTAGAGATATTCTTTCACTCCACTCCACACCTGAAGGCAGCCTTTGTGATATTGATTCGTTGGTGGGAGAAGTGGTGGGAGGAGCCCGACGTGACGGCTCAGTGGTGGCATGCGCGTGAGCTGCGCGCGGGTATCGCAACATTACTTTATTTTTCTAAAATAAATGTAGCCTAAGTTACTCCTTGTTATATCAGCTACCTGACAAAAAAAGTCCCGTCAAAATCGGTCCAGCCATTTCAGAGATTAGCCGGAACAAACAGACAGACAGACAAAAATTTTTAAAATATCATTTTCGGCACAGGTATCGTGTATATAACGATATGCAGTTGGACATTTTTTTATTTTCACTTTTAAAACAGACTTAAATTTTATTTATATTTATAGATTATAGATTATCACTGTCTCATTAAAAGGGCCTATTGGGCTTAGAGTGACTTTTCTCATCACAAACAGTTTTACATCGCATTTTTTTTAATTACACCTGTCTGTAACATGGATATTTTTTTCCTCAATAAATTGCTCGTTCCCAATGTACTGACTTATTTTAGGTAACCTTTTATTTATTGCTTCAGACTTCTTTCTCTTTCGGTCTTCGCTACCACTTAAATAGTTTCTTTAACAAGATATGTTTTATATTTATTTGGAAACTATTACCTTAATATTCATTAAATTGTAATCTATTGGTTTCTAACTAAGACTTAGTATAGTAATGAAACAAAAACAAAACATTTAAATCAAATATTATCGTGAGATGTTTGTCATGTTTAAAATGTAGCCAAATATTTATTTTTATTAATTAATTTCGTTATTGATGTTCCATTATTCTATGCTTTTTCTCCTGTCGGGCTTGAGCCTGAGGCCCCATCGAGCTGGGGCCCTGTCGGGCCTGAGACCCTGTTGGACCAGGGTCCTGCCGGCCCGGGGGCCCGTGGCATTTTGCGCACTCTGCCACCCTATTGTTACGCCACTGCCCGGTAGATATTGATTAAAAATATATTGTGTATGGTGTCCTACCACGAGGTCTATTTCAGTCTACTCTGCCCTATTAACCATAAGACGTTCTATGAAGTCGTTAAGAGCGTTTATACCCTGCACGCGCTTTTTGGCATAAAAACAGGACTTTTCAAATGAGTTAATAGCCACCAATAAACAATTTAAAGGAAAAATAATTATTACTAATTTTAGAAAAGGTTGTCATCTAGGGATTTTGGTGGAAAACATTATAGATTGATGGATAATTTGTGAGTATTCGTTATTTAGGCTTTAAATGGCAATTTAGAAGCTTAAGATATCCTTAACCACTAAATATAAGATAAAAATAAAAATATTATCAGACTAATAAGGACCTTATGGAGGGATTTTGCTGAGAAAAATAATCTTTTTGTGTTTAGTTCCTGAAAAATAAAAATGTAAACAATGCGAAATTATTCAGAAACTCTCGTCAAGAACATTTTTTTTTTTTCACCAACTTATCGTACATATTTTTTTATAACAATTGCATATTATAATAGAAGAACATCTTATCAATAAATTACCATTTTTATATTTCAACAAAATTAGTTTTCATGTTTTCTACAAATATTTAAAAAAACACTATAAAACACGCTGTCCGACGTGGATCAAATCAGACCGCCGCAAGGCTTTCTAGAGGGAGGACGTATCGCTCGTCGCTCCGGCCTGGCTGCACTCGATTATGCCGCGCGTAGTAAAAATAGCCACGCGCGGAATGCGATTACCACATCTTAGTACTTTGGTAATAAAATATTTAATTATTTTTATTACCTACAATGATTTTGTAGTGAGCATAAATTATGTTTCAGGTAAAATATAATGGGACGTAATTCCGAGGCTAAATTATGTTATGTATTGTAATATAAAATTAAATCTGTATCAGCCCATATACGTCCCACTGCAGGGCACGGGCCTACTCTACAATCGAGAATACGATTGAGAGTGGTTAGGCCATATAGTCCACCACGCTGGCCTAGTGCGGGTTGGCGGACTTACATACCATAGAAATTCTTATAAATCGCTATGGTATGTAGGTTTCCTCACGATGTTTTCCTTCACCGTTTTAGTGCGTGGTGATTGACTATCAATACACACATGACTCCGAAAAGTCAGAGGTGTGCCCTGGGATTCGAACCCGTGACCACCGTGAACATGTGGGCAGCCACGTCTAGTCCGTTTACCAACAGGCCACCACGAACTTATATAAAAAAAATTAAATATATTTCGTAATTGTAAGGGGTTGTAAGGCCCCTAACACTATTTATGTGTTCGAACACGAAATGATTAATAAAACGTCCGTAGTGTCTACTGATTGAACACTGATTTGAATGCAACTTAACAATGTAATAATAACGAAAATATGATTAGTATCCAAAATTTGTATTATTCTTTGCTTGCACAGTAATATTTGTCTACTTATAATGCAAATAAAATATTTTTATGATATTATATTACAGTTACATTTCAATTGAATATTTGAAGCGCACGGATCAAAGTTGTTTGAGCCGATTGTATAGCGAGCCGACGCGGCAGCTCTACGCACACAGCTTTGGTCGCTTATGTGTGCGTGAAATTAACGAAGAAATACCTATATAATATATATATTATAGTTGACTTTGCGCGCAAGGTGTATACGCTCTTAATTCGCCGTGAGTCATGATCGAATATTCGAAGTATACGGCACAGCTTTGCAATCCGTATTTGTAATTCCGTATTACAATGAAGTTACGTTATACAATGAAGCAGTCTTTATGGTTTCTTTATTTATATTATTGTCTTTATTTATTTAAGAATTAGCATAGATATAAAATTGTGTAGGTAAACATAAAACAGTAATAAAGCCTAATAATACCAAAAATAAGGCAATAATAATAATACCAATGAGCCTAATAATAGTTACTGGTGGTAGGTCTCTCATATGTGAGAGGCCATCTGGGTAGGTACCACCGCAATGTCTATTTCTCCCGTGAAACAACACTGCGTAAATGCACTGTTGTGTTTCGGATTGAAGGACATTGTAGCCAGAGTAACTACTGGACATATTGAGACTTAACATCTTATGTCTCAGGATGACGAGCGCAGTGGAATGTTGCTACTGTTTATGAGCGGTCGTATCGCTTACCATCAGGCGAACGGCTTGCTCGTCTCGTCATTCATTGCAATAAAAAAAAATAAAAAAATTATTAATTATGATGTTTAATTATTACTTATCAAATAACTCGTTCATAGTATAAAAAGTCTCTTCACACCATAGCTTCACACAATAATTGCGTATATTGTGACGGGAAACTACGGACCCACATATTAAACGAGACGGTCGTGGCCCCAAATGCACTTGGTATTGTTTTGTAAGGTTCCTCGCCCTCGACGACTTTTTGTAGTGTTAAGTAAACGCCTTACAGCGTTGCTACAATCGCACTTTAGTCGCCAAATTGCAGTTACAGAAGCATCGCGACTGGGTGCATCCAATATTGACGTTACTTTCGTTGCCGACGCTTCGGCTGCTTACGTAAAAGCAGCACCAAAGACAACATGAATAATCATGGCTAAACAGAGACCATCTTGAAACAGTAGTGATCGCAGGTATTTTTGCGCTGTTACAGGTTACTGAATCGCAACAAAAGCAAGGGCACTAAGTCCATGCGAACGCGCGACAGCGTCGCTACTGCACCACTGCAAAAAGTCGCCATGGGCGGAAGGCCTAAAGCAAGCAATGATATAAAATATAAATCAATGAAAGTGGATATCATTTTGTATTGCAGAATGAATAAGAAAATGAAAACGCCAAGGCAGTAACATTTCAGTTATATTTTATTCAACTAAGCAGATACCATGTAACATAAAACACTGGCCACTAAGACGCCATTTACTTATTGTACATAAATTGCATTGATAATAATTTCGTATTTATTAACCATCGTAAAGCGCTACATTAGAACAGCATGTTAATTTTTTCGAACACATTTTATATTTTTTATTAATACGGCAGAAGAATTCAAGATCAGGTACAAATGAAGTTTTAGGTAGTAATAAAAATAAATAATAAAACAATATAAAAATAAGTTTTAATAGGTACTTAAAAAACCTAACTTATCAAGGATAACAGAGATGGAACATTTTACCACTAAGTATAAAATTCCAATTATAATAATTATATTTAGCACTGATAAATTCAAGTAGAATCTCTTGCAAAATGCTTAACACAGCCATAAAATATATGAATCTCATCTCATGAGTATACTCATCTCAAAAAGATCTAACTTCCAATAACCGAAAGTAAATGTGTGTTCGACACTATAAACGTAAATATTAATGAAAAGAAAGTAATATATAATAATAAATTACACAATTTCATACTTCATCACGATATATTATGATTGTTTCTAAGTAGGATAGCACAGGAAATCGAAAAATATAGCCAACTTCATGATGCTAAGTAATTAAAATCATACTGAATTATTAGGAACGAATTTATGTTAACTTACTCTGGAATTAACGAACTATCTATACGATTACGTAATAACTAATATGTATGCTTATGAATTCAATAAAAAAAAATCAAAAAGTCTCGTGTTTTTGTAAACATGTTTAAAATGATTAATTTCTATACAAGAAAACATCTACGTAAAGTAGTTAAATTTCGATTCGATGCAGAAAAGTACTTTGTTATAGATTTATTTATATTGTTACTACATACAATAACTGATTTAAGAATATGTTGAATATTTACGTATTGCATGCAACTTCGTCACTTTAACAAACTACATCAAAACGTAACGAATATTCATTGCATATTTTGCTTGTCTACAAATTACAATCACCTATTTAATAAATAGCACAAATACCAGCCACAAACAAGACTGTATACTTTAATTGCGAGTACGCAGTATCAGCTATTATACTTAGTCTACCATAGCAAATTTTTGTTCGTTCTCAATGTTGTATATGCTTATAATCTCAGAACTTACACATTATAACTCTTTTGTTCACACACATACTAATCAGGTATATATGACAAAGTAATATTGGCCCATTTACTATTATTAGTTATTTACGGCTGAGAGCCAGGTCGAGGACGAGCTGGCAACGGAGGCGGTGCGCCTTGCCTAGCCGGGACGGGTGGCGGCGGGCCTAAGGGTGGTGGCGTGCTAGCCTCTGGGGGTGGAGGAGGCGCACAGGTTGGCGGAGGAATACTGTCAGCTGGCGGCGAGGAAGGCTTACTCGGCTCCGGCGGCAACGGCGCGGGCCGAGGAGGAGGAGGACGAGCTGGACTCACAGGCGGCGCCCTGGACGGCACTAATGGAGTCGGTGAAGGTGCTGGCGGTCTACTAGGCTGTTGCCTACGCGGTGTTGGTGGCGCCGACCTCAATGGCCTTTCTACTTGTACTTCTCCAAATAATGGTATTGTATTGTTGGAACATAAATTTATTTCAGTTCGAACTATATCAACCCAGTCGGGGGATTTCAGTTCTATTTGCAACGGAATTGAACAAACTGACAGTTGGCCCTTTTGTGCAGCTGCTAACGCATTTTGTCCTTCTCGAAAAGTAATACTTAAAGTTTGTTCGTCAATAAATCGGACCAGCGTTACTTCACCAATAGTTGCTAATTCTTGCAATACAGCTGCCATGATATTGTCATCGAAAATTGTTTCATCTCCATTAAAATCCTCAAATGGTTGAACTATTACGCTCGCATCGGGTGGACCCAGATCTTTAACAACTTCGTAGAACACCTCCATGCATTTTGTGTAACTGACTTGTAGGACCTCTATTTCTAATATAGCAATCACAGGTCTATGATCACTTTGTTTCAATTCTGCTCTTCCGTAATGCAACAGTTTTCCGGCTGCCATTTCCGAGGTAGTCTCTGGATCAATAGTATATTTTCTGCTTCTCCATAACACACGGTCTGTCCATGCAGGAGCTCTGCATTTTTCGCTTGTGTCGTAATCATCGCTAAACAGATCATATTTGTATGTGGGCGGAAAAGTGACGTCGCCTTCAAAACAGTTCTTAAAAACTAGTCCTTGGGATTTTTGCTGGATAAGTTGATCTTTTTCCAATAATCGCTGTAAATTATTCTGCGCCGCTAGCGAACGTACTTCATCCTTATCTAAATCGATGCGGTAATTAAAATCACCACACCAGAACACGTAATCGTGTGAGTACAGTGATCTGCCCATAGGAAAGGCCATTTTTCTTGTTATCTCTGTGTAATCAGCATTACGCTCGGATACTTGTGATTGGCCAGCTGCAAAGTGAGCACACACAAAACATAATGAGGTACCATATATTACCATGCGTATGCCAACAGCTCCTTTGTTGCCGGTAGCACCTCCCAACCCTGTTTTTACAGAGTCTAATGCAACATCCCTTATATGTGGAATTAAATCTTTTCTAACAAATATAAATAAACAAACCCCAACTAACTGATGGCTCGATAGTAGGGTATAGGATGCATCTCTACATAATACTTTCTCTAATTCTTCACTCCATGCTTTAGCATTATCTGAGCTTGCAGCCATTATATTACTTGCATTTAGATCAACGATTTCCTCAAATCCAATTGCAAAGATATCAGATGGATGTTCTTTTAAATTCACTGTGTTTACCAGAGATGAATTTGGACAATCCAACAACCAATCAGACAATGATACATCCTTATAAGCAAGGCTTCTAAAATGTTTACCACCATTGACATTGTATGTGCCAATAGTAATGCGTATTGTAGATGGCTGAGTAAATTCATTTGTCCTGCGGCACATTTCTCGCAGAACCGGTGTTGCAGTATGTAATATATTTGAGGGTAGTAATATTCTTGTACGATCAGCCAATTCAGAATTCAATGTGGAGCCTAGTAACAATATATCTATTGCTTCTTGCTTGGAGTTGTCTAGTAAATTGTTTTGAATAGTACGGGCAGCAGATCTGGCTCCATCTATCAATTTAGACCCTCCCTGTATTGCTCCAGTACCTGCATAAATTTTAGAAATTTCATTACCATTATTTATCCACATTTGCTTAAAAACTTCTTCAAATCTGTTGACATTTTGTTTCTTGTCTAAACATTGCATTAACATCAATTGAACAGCAAGCATTTCTATACCAATGAAAGTCTGTATACAGTTGGTACGATCTAAGCAATCCAGACAGTTGGTTCGGATAACTCCTTTTTGTATATTATAAATGTCCACGCCTTTGGCACTGAATATGCCAATATCATCATAATGCTTTTCAATCATTCTCTTAAACTTAGCTAAAGCTGATTCCACTGAGGAAGCTCGGACTTCCTGATGGTAATCGAAAATTATTTGAATGATATCAGAGTGTGGTGATTCATTTACATGTTTCTGGAATGCATTACTTAGTGTGGCTTCTCCTTCACTTCCACCAATAAGACTAGATCCAAGAAGATTGACAATGGTAACTCCACCATAATTTCTTTTCAGTTGAGAAAAGTGCCTGTCAAAAGCACTAGTTGATGCATCATAGCCTCTAGACATTTTCACTTTGTGGGAACCAACTTGGATACCAGGCTGCTCCCAAAACAGTGGCACAGATCCCCTAGTTTGTATATAAGATGCAACTGAATCATCAATGTATATTGCTTGCTCGGTTTCCACAAAATTAGCAACATTACCATCATCATTGCATCCTCTCACATTAAACCTTGTCCCAGCTCTTTCACAACTTAGTCGAGACACAAGAGCTGCTCTGGCTTGACGGTGCCCAACATACACTGTACGAATTTCTACAGAGCCACACATGGCCCGTGTGAGCCAGTCATCACAATCTATTCCATATCTTATCAAATGAATAAACAATGTTCTGTTCCAGAAAAACCTGTTATCAGGACTAGCTGCCTTGCTTTTCTTTGTGCACATAATGTCAGATCAAAGAGATTTTCATTAGCTCTTCCCGAGTTCCATGAAAAGTAGAAGGTGCCCGAATTTAGCAATTTCCTAACCTCCGACACTTTATCCTCACCTTGAGATTGATAAAACAATGGTAGAAATTGTGTTTGCGTTATTTTGAAGACTTCTACATCGCCGATTTTTCCGACGGAGCAGCAACCCGTGACGAGGACGAGGTAAAGAAGGCAGCTTTCACCGGAATTTAACTGCAGGACCCCCAAGCAGCCATAAGCATCAGCGATTTTATGATATTGCTTCCGTAACGTATCAGCTTCTTGAGAAGACAATGAGACGACCGCTTGAGATTCGAAAAGAAGTGCCGTATCTTTATTTCGATGCTGTAAAATTATACTGTACGGACTTGGCGGCGAGGATTTTTCGAGCACTTTAAATCCTTTTGACATAGCCATGACTGCAGTATGCAGCCAGCCGAATTTACTCAGAACTGAACGCCATTCGCCCCCTGCTAATCACTGACTACCACTTCTTCGTAAAACTCCAATTCCCACAACAATCGCTCACCGAACAAAATGCAAATGTCACTTACGTCAAATGCAATTCACAGATGTCATCGCTCAAATACTTCAGTACCTACCTTCTAAATCATTCTAAATACACTTGAGTAGAAAAACGTTTGTTGCATTACCCCTGCTTATAGATGGCGTGGTTCTGAAATATGCCATGCCCGTGTCAATAATAACTGGGCAGCTGACCGGTAACTTGTATAGATATTTTTTCATTTTATTATATTAGACATGTCAATACTATTAGATAACGAGTATAAATGCTTATTGTGTATATTAAAAAAAAAATATCTCAACTCATGCGTTAAATAGGAAAAAAACTGTTCCTATTATTTTATCAACAGCAACACAAACCCACGCATCGCACGCCAAAACATTGTAGAAGATCTATATCACATCTATACTCATGTCCTACAGATTTACGAAGTAAATCATGTCTGTAGCGACCATTGACCAGACACCAAATATATATACATATATGTGTAAATATACATTATACTGGGTATCTCAAGACTGCTACCGAAAACGAAGCCGAATAGTAGTTTTAGTGACTACCAGTGACTACAAATACAATGCAACAAAAAAATTCGCAAAGAAACGCGACAATTATTTTTTATGATTTTTTAAATATCGTCATTTTTGGGTGGTAATCCCATAGTTTTTGCTAAAATAACAATTTAAACTCTTTTATACCTTAGATTATTTATAAATACACTTTTATTTAAGGAAAAAATGTATTTACCACTCAATTATGGGCATAGGAAAAAATAACAAAAAAAAAATTGACGCTTTTTTTTGCAACTTTTTCTGTTGCATTGTGTCTGAAGTCGCTTAAACTACCACCAGGCTTCATTATTGGTAGCAGTCTTGATATGCCCTGTATATACATATGTATATATATATATATATATATATATATATATATATATATATAATGTATATTTACACATATATATATATATATACATATATATATATACCGGGTATCTCAAGACTGCTACCGAAAACGAAGCCGGGTGGTAGTTTTAGTGACTACAAACACAATGCAACTAAAAATTTCGCATAGAAACGCGACAATTTTTTTTATGATTTTTTAAATATCGTCATTTTTGGGTGGTAAATCCATAGTTTTTGCTAAAATAATAATTTAAACTCTTTTATACCTTAGAGTATTTATAAATAAAAGGGTATATACTATTATTTTAGGAAAAAATGTATTTACCACCCAAAAATGGCCATAGGAAAAAAATAACAAAAAAAAATTGACGCTTTTTTTGCAACTTTTTCTATTGCATTGTGTCTGAAGTCGCTTAAACTACCACCCGGCTTCGTTTTCGGTAGCAGTCTTGATATACCCTGTATACTATTTCTTCTATACATCTACTATTTCTTCATATATTGTAGGATTTATACTATAGTTCAATCTTTAAATTGCACATATAAACATCGAGCGGCAAACCAAATCTTCGCATGAATTCTATTTACTCCGTATTTATAAAATAGCGATCACAGCATATGAAGTTGGAAACTGTAAAAGAGAGTAGGTACATATAGAAATATGTTGGGTTTGACCCATTTATACTCATTTTCGAACAGGCGGGCATAATGATATTGACCGGTGAGTGATCGATCAATACTTTTTTTGGATTGTATTGCACATACCTTCAATCATGTGCATTTCTTCACACCACCATTTTCAAAACTTTAGTCAAGGTTACGATACTGATTATGTTTTTCAAAAAAGTACAAATAAACAAAATTTTGTGACAAGAAAAAGTCTTCTACTTTCTTTTTTTTAATTCAGTTGTGTAGACTAAAAATTCTTAATGATTCAGACAAAAAATCATAACTCGGATCTATGAAAAATCGCAGAACATACATGGGGTGATTCGGGTACCCCAAGAGGTGCTCTATCTTGGGACCCCCGCTCGACACTACTTTTTGGGATTATATAATTTTTGTTAAAAAGATAAGGTCAAAATGTTATGGATTTCTTATTTTTTCTTCCCTTAAAAAGACAATGGCATAATTTTTAATGTATTTTCTGATAATAGATACCCTTATTCTGAAATAAGTCCCAAAGAACCCCAGTGTAAGTGTTCGTTCTTAGACCAAGAAACTATGAAAAATGGGCATTCCCCTTGATAGAGAAGTAAATAGGATAACTGTGCCATGGTTCTTTTCTCACCCACCTCACCAAGTTTAGTATCTCTAGAACCAACCAGTACACCCAAATTCCCTACATACCTTACCTCACCGTCTCTAATCATTTCTCGGTCACTACTGTAATAGGCAATTTGTGGTTTCCACGACATACTAAGAAAAAGTTCAATCCCAGGTAACTATTTCCCAATATAGAAACCACAATTTGGAGTAAGTACTTGCCCTGGGTTCGAATCAAGGGCCTTACTGACCCACAACCTATATGAAGTACCGAGCTAAAAATATTATTCAGAATAACGAATAAATCATAAATAAATAATTCGTGAGGGTATTATTCACGAATAAATTATTCGCGAATAAATCATTCGTGAATAATTTTGGTGCGAATAAATTTTCATTCGAATAATTATCTAGATAACGATTCATTCGAATAATGCCCAACTCTGTATACATATTTGTTTTCCTAGTTTTACGTATACCTTAATCTTTCAAACGTCCCATTCCCACAAAAAAGACATTGTGGTGGTATTTTCTTTTTATCGAGAGTAAAGCTCCTTAAGCCACCCTTCCGATATCTCAGGGGTGATTGGAAGGGGTATATAGCGGTCGTCGGCCTTCCAGGCTGGCATGCTGGGATTACTACCACCTCGCAGATGGTATTGTCAAGCTGGGTTCTTATCGAGATCTAAAACGATCTTTTTCCATCATATTGAGTGCAACCTCTCAGTAGCTATCGCGCGCATCAAGGACGACTGACGATGTAGAAGGGCGAGTACCACCTAGTTGACTCATCGTTCCACCCAGCGTACTACCAAATCTGGCTCCTCACAACTTAAAAGGACTCATATGCCCCCTTGTTTCCCTATTTCGGACGCAAAGGCATCTCAAAAACATGAATTAAAAAATGGTAACAGGTTTTTTTCACGAAGAACTCCACAAACTCTAGCTGACTGCTATGTATACTGGTCATAGTCTTGATAGTAGCATTCCCGACACTTAACATATTCTCAGGTGATTACTTACATACTCTTAAGTTTTTTTTTCATCATAACATCACTTGTCAGTAATACTCACCATATTTGCGATTAAGTCTAAACCATTGATGTATTATGTACCACCTCCATGATCTAAATTACAAAATGTTTAAAATTTAACACAAAAAAAATTCTTACCAAAATATTTGTGCCAGGATACTTTGAGGTCAGCTTAACACGAATATGTGGTTTCATTAATAACACGATGAAACAATGAACCTGTACATTGTTTTGGGGTACGGTTCTAGGAAACTACGCCATAATCTACCACTAGTTAATAATAGTTAAAAAACCGGATACAAACTTATTGAATCAAATTTTGAACCTTAACCGTTAGATGGCGCTTCAACATTCGGAAACCAATTATGTTATATTATCAAATGAGTCTGAAGTGTCATCGTATAGAGCTAAACAAATCTAGCATCGATTTTTTAAATCGTAATTTGAATGCAGTAGATTAATTTATCTATAGTAAATAAGTACTGATAATTTATACATGATATAGGTACAGCTTTTGTTCAATTTTAGATAAGTGCTTAACTGATTATCAACCATTTACAAAATCCATTGTCTGAAATAAAGGTATATTATTTATCAATATCTTGATACTACAATATATGTGTCTTCTGTTGGTAATACGTACAATATTAGACGTCGGCTGGTATTTACTATTTGTAGTGTAGGTATACATCCGGTTGAGTAGTTCATTTTTATTTATTTTCAGAAATGTACTTTATTGCAGTGTACAAGAGCCTTATAAATACAGATTACCGATTACTTACAGAATCGGTACAAGAATATACCTACCTTCATTGATTTAAAAACTAAGGATAGGCCCTTCAGTACGTTGGGTACGTCAAAAGACGCCTGTGAACATCGCGCCATCTGTTAGATTTTTATGTAACTACGTAGTGTGCTAAAGGATCCGACCGTCGACGTAACTTTGTTACGTCGTAGTTATTTAAACGTTAAATTATAAACATTTGATTTGATTTCTATGTATATCCATAAATCAGGAAAAATATTTTTTAACATTAAATATGTTGTATATTAATTATGTAAAATAATATGTGAAATATAGTGTGCAAACTGATAACAGAAAAAACATCATATTAAAGAATTAAAATAAAATGAATAAAAAATAATAAATCTGAAAATTTGTAACGTCTTAGTAGGCCTTTTTATTAAATGGAACACATTTTAATTTGCATTATAGGTAGTTTTAGTAGTATAATTTGCTACGGATTAAAAATATGTAAATCAAGTGGTAAATATGTCAAATAATTACACGGCATCAGTTCGACTACAGCTTAGGTCTACGCATTCCTAAATATGCGCCGCTACAAAGTACAAAGTTATGTCGTACAGAATACATACGCCGAATGATTTGATGGCGGCCATGAAATTGTTTTTCAATAATGATAAAATAAATGTTATATTGACTTAAAGTAATATAATTTTTACTTATCGGTGATAAGAAATGTTATCTTTATTTTTTGTGAATGTTCGATCATATTTATTGCACCCACGCACGATACAATTGGGCATTTTTACGACGACTTACAGACCGGTGCGCTGTGACGTCACTACCGCTGCACTGGTCTACAGACCACTTTCGTGACAACACTTTTCTCGCTCTCCGCCCCGTCCATATATTTTACGTCAATGCCTACCTTATTTATTCTCCATCCGTTTGCTAGGAAGCCGGAAGGGAAATGCTAGTGTCACTGACCCCATATGTGGCGACACCAAATGACCAAACATATCAAGACTATTATCACTAGGGACCATTGCTAAGCTGTAGCTTTACTCACATAAGTACTGATTTTCATACAAATTTGGAAATATTTATCAGAATAAATAGTGCATTTATTTTAATGAAGGCCTCCATTTACATTATCTAGTTTCAAGTTTGTTTAAATTATATTAACGGGACATATAAAATAAAAGAAAAATGATAATGCCTGGTATTTTTTACTTTGTTATCATCAGCCTATAACAATCCACAGCAGGACTGAGGACAGTGATTATTGGCTCATTTATTTACAATCAACATAAATATATGTGTAGATAAAATACAATATGATTACACATACCGGGTATCTCAAGACTGCTACCGAAAACGAAGCCGGGTGGTAGTTTTAGTGACTACAAACACAATGCAATTAAAAATTTCGCCTAGAAACGCGACAATTTTTTTTTATGATTTTTTAAATATCGTCATTTTTGGGTGGTAAATCCATAGTTTTTGCTAAAATAATAATTTAAACTCTTTTATACCTTAGAGTATTTATAAATAAAAGGGTATATACTATTATTTTAGGAAAAAATGTATTTACCACCCAAAAATGGCCATAGGAAAAAATAACAACAAAAAATTGACGCTTTTTTTTGCAACTTTTTCTGTTGCATTGTGTCTGAAGTCGCTTAAACTACCACCCGGCTTCGTTTTCGGTAGCAGTCTTGATATACCCTGTATACTATTTCTTCTATACATCTACTATTTCTTCATATATTGTAGGATTTATACTATAGTTCAATCTTTAAATTGCACATATAAACATCGAGCGGCAAACCAAAACTTCTAAAAATTCTTAATGATTCAGACAAAAAATCATAACTCGGATCTATGAAAAATCGCAGAACATACATGGGGTGATTCGGGTACCCCAAGAGGTGCTCTATCTTGGGACCCCCGCTCGACACTACTTTTTGGGACAGGGAGGTATACAGGACCTCCCTTTCTCATAGGCATCCCCAAGGATTTTCACTTCGAACTCAGAAGCGGCCTGCAGGCGTGCACTTCGCTTGCTCATGGCCTTCACTCTAGAATGTTCCTATATGGTAAAGTTGAGGTATTTCTCGTAGAGTGCGAGTGAGGCGGGCGGCACGGCCACGTGTCCGAGCGTGCGTTGTACGTAGTCGTGGTAGATCTCCTTGGAGGCCTTGGTGACGGTGGGCGGGATCACGTCCACGGAACTGTCGATCGTGAAAGCGCTGTTGAGCGTCATCACTATGTGAATGTCCGGCTCGTAGCGAGGGTTCGAACGCTTCTCGAAATTTACGTAACGTCTGTACCTGTAAACATATTTTCAAAAAATAATCATCAAGCACTCTACGCTATTTTTAACAATAAAATAACTCAATTTTCTAATCTCAAACATTAGCAATCATTAAGCGCGTTTTTTTATTTGTGTACAATAATTTATTTTATTTATTAAGTTTTACTAACAGTTGTTACAATAATACATAATAATCACATCTTATAATACATACAAACAAGTTTTGTTTGTGTTGCACATCCACTTATAAGTGAACACAACATGCAAACAAACATTTTTTTTTTATAATTGATGTTATTAAACTCGTTCATTAAACACAAAAAAAAAAAGAAAAAAAAAGAGGTTTGAAGTAGTAATAAACTAGGATTTCCCTTACATGACCATATCCCTCTTGGTGGGTTCTGCGAGGTGCACGCGTACTGCCCGCTCGATGGCGGGGAACAGTGGCGGGGGTGCGGGGGGTGCGGGGGGCGCGGGGGGCGCGGGGGGCGACGCCAGCAGGTCGGCGAGCAGCGCGAGGGGCGCGGGCGGGGGGCGCGCGCCCGGACTCGAACTAGTCAGGTCGTCGTCAGTGGACGAGTCGCTGTTTGAACTGCACACACAACAAGACACATCTACATATCTCACCTTTACAATTAAAGTGATCTAATGTAAAAAAATAGATTCTAGAGAATAATCAGTACCGTAACTTGACTAAAGTTTTGAAAATGGTGGTGTGACGTCGTATCGAATTTTTTTACAAAATGTATCAATTATCATTTACCATAAAATGCGGGATAGGTTTTTATATCTAATACTTAGTGGTCCCTACGAACAGTGACGGATTTACCAATAGGCTAAGTAGGCTGGAGCCTAGGGCGGCAGATTTGAGGGGGCGGCAAATCTGAGCCAATTTTTTTTGTTTTGATTTACAGAAGACTAATTTGGGGCGGTAAAATTTGAATAGCCTACTAGCGGCAAATATGGAAATCCGCCACTGTCTACGAATATTTTACCATCAGCTACAATTAAAATATTGCCTATCCTATAAGTGGAAAATAACATACTCGCTAGAATTGTTGGAGGTGGTGCTTGATCGGCCGCTGATGACTGGGTTCTTTGAAGTGGGCCCTTTATTCTGGCCTATTGTAGCTCGCCCGCGGACCACAAAAGGACTAAAACTTTCAGAAAATGTCGGCGCCAAATCACGTAATGTATGACACATCTGAAAATTAATCAATTTATACATTTCTGAATTCTGTATCAACCCATATACGTCCCACTTTAGGCACTGGCCTTCTCTAGAATCGAGAGTACGATTGAGAGGGGTTAGGCCATATATTGCACAACGTTGGCCTAGTGCGGTTTGGCAGACTTTACATACCATATACATTTTTACACATTGCTACTCAATGCAGGTTTCCTTTCGATGTTTTTCTTCACCAGTGTAATACGAGGTGATTGACTATAAATACACACATGACTTCGAAAAATCAGGGTGTGCCCTGGGATTTGAATCCATCTTGATCATGTTGGCAGCCACGTCTAGTCCGCTACCAACAGGCCGAAACTTATTTTAGTACTTTTATTAAGTTGAAATAAATTAGAGCTCTAAACCACAGTTTTAATAACATTAATAGATATTTGTTTTATTAGTATTGCCTAAGTTAGAACGTTACTTGACAATTTTTTTCTGATATTATACTTTTCTGTTGCTATGTATCTGTGTGTCATGTAGCTATATTAAAGTCTTACAAAAGTTTAAGATTTTGGTTTTAATCACATCAAATTTAAACATTGTAAGCAACATTCACCAAAGGCACAAGTAACAAAAAAAAGGCAAAAGCACAAGAAAAATATGTTTTCTTTTCATTTAAAAATTTCTTTATTTTACCTTAAATTCGAAGCTCTCCATGAACACGGTGTACTCAAAAGGTCTGTTATAGTCGTGGTAAGGGTCCACCATTTCTATAGTGCCACTACTGTCTCCCTGGATGCCAATTATCTCGCAGCAAAGCTTCCTCATTTCATTGGACGCCATCGGGAGATATTTTAATACGTCGTCGTCCCACCATTTTGTCAAAGATCTGTGGCAAAAAATTACCATAATATGGTAAGTCTTGAAAATAAATTATTTTATATCCCGTAGATATTTTCTTGATCGTGAGGTTGGTAACGCTCCTATATTATGGAAAATTGAACTATTGTCCCTTTGATAACACAAAGTATACCTATTATCTTTTTTAAAACGAGTTTAAGCGGAATTAAATGCCTCTAAATTATTTCTTTGCTTTCTCATTTCCAAGTAATTCGCACATCTTGGACAAGCTGTCAAATATCAACCAATAGGATGGCACAAAAAAGGTGGCCATGCACCACAATATTTATCTACTTCTTTGAAGTACCATTATATAAATATATTATAAAATTAATACTCTAATGCCAATATACTGGAACGCAACTTAAATATAACTTGCGCTTAACTACGTTAATCCCGCTTAAAAGTACTGGCTAAGTGGGCCATGCGGTGTTAAGAGAAACTTATTATTTGAATGGCGTTCCAATATTCGGGCGTAGAAAATAAATAGACATAATACAGACCTGTTCCGGGGTATATAGACCATAGACTCCGGATGGTGTAGATAGTAGTCGCTCTGGTAGTCCCATATGGGCGGCTTGTTGGGGTCGGGTATGAATAGGCCGAGGAACAGGTTCATTGTGTTCTGTTTTTCCGCATCCGAGAACGTGTTCGAATAGTACCGGCTGAGCGTCTGCATTATGTCGTTGCCGTGGGACGACCATGGTGCTGTTTTACGATATGTTTTTATCCTGCAAAATATGGCGCCATAGTAACTTATATGAAATAACAGAAGTTCATGTAAACTGATATGAGCAGGAAAGATTTTGTTAAATTAAAGTGGAAAATTCGATCTTATATTATGTCAATTTTATACATTTTCAATTTTATTTTATTGTTAAACAATAGAAGGAATAAAATGTATATTTATTTTATTATAAAGAAATATAGCTATATAAAACTAAACTAGTAATTAGTGTAATAAAAGAAAAGGAATATTTTTTTTCAGTTTTTATAGTTTACGTGGGGATCATCGATTTTAAAAAAGTGTATCTTCACCCGGGCGGAGCAGGGCCGAGCCGCTATTTTCTAAATAAACGAACTTTTTCCACATACTTGTTTTGAGGTATGCGAAGTTTATCAAAGTAACTATTTAAACAGTAGCTTGATACCATGTGAGGGATATTTAATACCAGAATAACTACTGGACATAATGAGATTAAATATCTTACGGCTCAGGTTGGCGAGCGCAGTTGAAATTCATGCATTGCTTTGTAATTCAAGGTGTTGTTTGGTTTAGCTACAATCCATGAGCGGTCTTATCGCTTACCATCAGGCGAACGGCAAGATGGACTCTCCATTCATTGAAATTAAAAAAAAATACTGGTTTGCTTTTTATACCTGTGTACCAGTTGTGAGCCGCCGTACTGCAAAGCCAAGGTGTCGCCGTGATCTTCGTACAGACCTTCCAATAGTCTGGCACAATCCGAGTCAAACTCGATCACTGGCTCCCCGATAAGACCTAAAGCGTATAGCTGAAACAAATTTTAATTATTGGTATAAAATTGCATTTCAAATTCAAGAGCAACGCTTTTGATGATGGAAAATAAATCTTTTAAGGATTTAATTTAATATATGATAAGTTTCCTTGGTCAGACACAATTTTCTCATAGGATGAAGGGAATCCAGTATCTGTATGTGGTAATCTTTTATTTGTATTTTCCAAGTATGTGTATGTAATCCTACAATGTCGTTAAATAATTCTAGATATTTCCAAAATGGTTGTCGATTTTGAATCGACGAATTTCGATCTCACAAACACCATATTTATGGGCGGCACAAACATTACTCTCGGTGTGGGGATCGATCCCGGCGTCTAACCGATTGCGCTACGGAGGCTGTCAAGTTAATTCAAATAATGCTGCAACGTAATTATAAAGAATGTTGCATTGACCACAAGGCAAATGAGTTACCTGATACGCCAGCACGCATTTCCCAATGGCGAACTGCGCGGTGTTGGTGCGATCTAGACAGTCGACGCAGTTGACCCGCACCAGCCCCGTCTGCACGCGGCCGCCCTGCGCGCCCGCCGCCCCCGCGCCCGCCGCCCCCGCGCCCGCCGCCCCCGCGCCCGCCGCCCCCGCGCCCGCACACACGCCCCCGCTCACCAGCATGCCGGTGCGACGCACCACCGTGCGAGCTATAGTCGACAACCTGCACGCGTCACCACATCCAGTCACAATACGGTATTAAAAAAAAATGTGCCTAATTATCAAGAGTTATCCATATCCAACATCAAGTAAACAAATAATGTTGTAAATTCATTTAGACCTAAATAAGTTAGAAACGTTATAAATCTTGAAGCGGGAGTAAAATAAAAGAGATACAAAACAAAACCACTGACATAACTAATCTTAATCGTGGATATCAGAAACCGAGAAATTGATTCCGGCACGGAAACACCCATACAAGAAACAAATACTTGTGGTCCTAATAAAATGTAAGACTCGGGGCGGCAACAGAACCCGCGGCCTCTCGTCTCAAAGGAGTAAACGCAGTGTTCTTGAGGGGGTTGCTTGCACCGTCGCTTCTTATTTTATTATTTTTATTTTATTTATCAAATCGATACACCATCGGTGCGCCACCGATAAAATTACATGTTGTTTTATATTCAGGTATTGTGCAAGGTGACGAGCCTTTATAGGTGTATACAGACAACATTACAAATTATCTTATTTAACAATACAAAAGCACAACATAATCTAAAACAAATTAACTAAAATTGAATAGAACGTATTACAAAATAGAAATAGAAATAATGATTATAATCTAGAGACATTTTAAGTATTAGATGATAAAATTTTCGAAACCATATAACATAGTAAAAATAAAGAAATTACATCAAACAATGAGATCTAAGCGAGCCTTAAAATAAAACTAGAACAATTATAGGAAACATTGTTAATTTTAAAACATGGTGTTACACATATGTCGTACCTTAATAACACTGTCCACATGGAAAATATCAACGGTGCCACTGCAGTTTAGATTGTTATAAGTCCTAACTATGCGATTCAACGGAGCATTTTGACCCAAATTTGTTCTACAACTGGATAAAGAAAAACTATGTTTTATAGGATACCTCGGTAAAACGCGAGGAACTGTGACATTTAAATGACTTAATGATTCAGGGGAACTCATTTTACCGTGTAGAAGCTTAGATAGAGTTATAATATCTCCAATTTTGCGTCTATCATCAAGAGATTTCATTTTGAAATGATTTAACCTCTGATTATAGTTGGCGCGGTAAGGACAATTTCTATTGTGGCGATCCTCCACATTACACACACTTCAGACAGCACACCACATTCATTCACACATATTTCTATATTGGATAAATAACGGCACACCAGCTGACCGCCGGCGCTCAGGTAGCTGTGACGTCACCAGACCCGCGCCGGCGCCGCCATTTGCCGTGTCGCAGCTCCAGTCGGCTTTTGCTCGATGCGCGCTTCACACGGTCCTTATCGCTTTTGCTTCTGCATTGCATAACGTGCGCCTTTGCATATTATCGTACTTTATTTGCTGTGTATAAACTGTCGCTTTCCTCTCCTTCTTAGTTTTTAGTGGACTGATTTAGTGTGTAGTGTTAAGACTCCTTTTAGTATTAGTGTAGTGTGTAAGACTTTAAGATAGTGACTTTGTACTGTTCATTTCGTGTGACTTTTGTGTACCACAATAAACCTTGTGTACGCATTGTGTGGGACGTTTTATTTTCGCCACGTTCCTGCATAGGCTCTGCCTACCTCACACGCCGGCATCGACACGTAGTGGTGTCGATCACACACTACCCGCGTATCCGATACACCGCGATACGCTCGCCTACACCGCACTACATCTACCACATTGGTGACCCCTGGAGAACACCATAATGAGCGACAGCAGCAGTGATTCCGTACAAACCGCTGAGTCACGTAATGGTGACACTCGCCCAAGCATGACACGGCGAACACGGCGATTTCGGGTGTGCTCGGAACAACCGACAATGACGTCAGAGGTCCAACGGCTGAATTTAAAGGTACCGGCTTTTTCATCGGACGAACCGGAACTTTGGTTCGCGCTACTCGAAACCCAATTTATCCTCTTCGGCATTACTGACGATAAAATGAAATATTCAACCGTCCTCACAAACTTGAGCATAGCGGATGCTAAAATCATCAAGGACGTCATCATTTCGCCCCCAACCATGTACAAATATGACAGATTTAAAAGCGAACTCATCAGGCGACTTATCGCTTCGAATGAAAAGAAGCTACGGCAGCTCCTTTCCCAGGAACAGCTTGGGAACAGAAAGCCGTCTCAATTTCTGCGCCATCTCAAGGACTTAGCTGGATCCAGCGTTCCAAAGAATTTTCTGCGCACCATCTGGAGCAACCAACTGCCACGTGACATCCAGACTTTGTTGGCCTCACAACTAACCCACTTACTGGATCAACTGGCAGATCTCGCCGACCGCGTGCAAGAAATAGCAGCACCTGCTCACGTCGCGGCCGCTACAACTACCCACGCGTGTTCCTGCGGCAACTCTTCGGATGACATCACTACGCTCCGAAAAATGGTGCAACGTCTCCAAGACAAGATCGTTGAGCAAACACGCGTGGCTAGGCGTCATCCTACGACGGATCATCTCAGACCACAGTGCCGGCGATCATCGTCACCCTCTTCGTTCCGGATTAAAACACGGTCCCAATTTAGTTACCGTCGATACCCTACATGCTGGTATCATACTAATTTCGGAGCTAGTGCCCGCAGATGCCACAAGCCCTGCGATTTTAAAGCAGCAGCAAAACTCCGCGGGCAATCACCAGTGAGGATGGACGATTGCCTTTCCTCAGCAGGTCTCTTCGTTTCTCACCACAGCACGAAGACGCAACCTACTCTGGACAACCAGGCGCGACCAACAAAAAAGGCAAAAGCACTAAGGCCAAGAGCATCTCAAGAAACGGAACAAATTGCGGCTTACCACGAAAAAAGTAATAGCTTCAAATTAAAACCCACTCCGTTCCGAACCGAGTATGCCATCCAGCAAGCGTCTAGATATCCGCAGTCGAACGCCGACATTATTTTAAGGCCTATCCTGAAATCAGGGCAAGACGGGACGATTGGTTCCGTCAATCAAACTGACGCCAAACCAAAGACAGTTAAGTTCTGTGCTTTCGCCACTGTTCAAATGATTTAATTTTTTTTGTGTATGTTTACTATAACAATTTTTTTTAATATCTGAATGTATGCTGTCTGATGGATTCAATTTACTCCCACCAGAAGTGTTTTTAGTTTTTTTTTATCGCCCTTGACGGTCTCTGGGGGGGGAGTGATGTGGCGATCCTCCACATTACACACACTTCAGACAGCACACCACATTCATTCACACATATTTCTATATTGGATAAATAACGGCACACCAGCTGACCGCCGGCGCTCAGGTAGCTGTGACGTCACCAGACCCGCGCCGGCGCCGCCATTTGCCGTGTCGCAGCCCCAGTCGGCTTTTGCTCGATGCGCGCTTCACACGGTCCTTATCGCTTTTGCTTCTGCATTGCATAACGTGCGCCTTTGCATATTATCGTACTTTATTTGCTGTGTATAAACTGTCGCTTTCCTCTCCTTCTTAGTTTTTAGTGGACTGATTTAGTGTGTAGTGTTAAGACTCCTTTTAGTATTGGTTTAGTGTGTAAGACTTTAAGATAGTGACTTTGTACTGTTCATTTCGTGTGATTTTTGTGTACCACAATAAACCTTGTGTACGCATTGTGTGGGACGTTTTATTTTCGCCACGTTCCTGCATAGGCTCTGCCTACCTCACACGCCGGCATCGACACGTAGTGGTGTCGATCACACACTACCCGCGTATCCGATACACCGCGATACGCTCACCTACACCGCATCGAGTCTAAGTAAGCCAAGTATCTGGTGAAGTTACGTTGGACGCGTTCGATTCTGTCTGTATGTATCTGATAGGATGGGTTCCAGATTGGAGAGGCGTATTCCAATTGACTACGTACAAGAGAGTTATAGAGAGTAATCAGGGTTTCAGGGTTTTTGAAATTTTTACCAATGCGTTTCAAGAAGCCTAGCATTTTAAGAGAGTTTTGTGTTATCTTGTCAATATGTTCCGTAAAATTTAATTTTGTATCGACTATAACACCCAAATCTCTTATTGACTGCGGCTTCTTCAGAAAAGTGCCATCAATAGTGTAATTTGAGTCAATTGTGATTTTATTTCGAGTTAGCTTTAAGTGATTGCACTTCCCAGCATTTAAACACATTTTGTTGGATACGCACCACGCTTGAATAGAATTTAGATCAGATTGAAGGAGTTCTACATCACTTGGAGATTTAATGTTTTTGTAAAGTTTTAGGTCGTCGGCAAAAATAGAAACACAGCTGTGTTTAATGTGGTCAGAAATATCATTCACAAATATCAAAAATAAAATTGGACCCAAGTGCGACCCTTGCGGTACCCCTGATGAAGGCGTAACAGCATATGAACGAAACCCAAGTGCAGTAACGTATTGTTTCCGGTTTGCTAAATATGAACTAAACCAATCCAACAAAGTACCATGTATTCCATAATATTTAAGTTTGGATAGCAATATGTTATGGCTCACTTTGTCAAAGGCAGAGCTAAAATCGGTGTAGATAGAGTCAACCTGCGTTTTAGCATCCACACTTGTGGAGACATCTGTAACGTACGTTAAGAGATTTGTAAGTGTAGACTTGCCTTTCATGAATCCATGTTGGTTAAATGCAATAATGTTTTTTAAATATGCGGTGATTACAGGACAGATAATCTTTTCGAAAGTTTTAGAAAATATATTTAGTATGGATACAGGACGATAGTTTTTTTATTTCATTTATCTTGTTTTTTGTGTATAGGTACAATATTGGCGCATTTCCATACAGATGGAAAAGTTGAGGTTTTTAAAGATTTCTGGAAAAGGATTTTTAACGGAAGTGTTAAGTATTTATAAGTATTTTTTATCAAAATAGGACCTTTACTTATGTCGATTGATTTTAAGATCTTAGCAATGTCACGTTCAGTAATATCAATATTTCCTAGAGAGAATTGTGGAAACTTATCCCCAAGATTTAGCAACTTAGAATTGTCCGTAGGTAAAAACACGGAAGAAAAATGTGTAGCAAATAAGTTACAAATATCTTGTCCTGTTTGAGCATAATTGTCATCAAGGTACATTTTACCGGGTAAAACAGATGCTCCACCTCGCAGTTCCTTAACAAAAGACCATATTTTTTTGGGATTCTTATGAATAGACTTTTCCAAATCGGAAACATAATCAGAGTAGCAAGTTGTCACTAAAGAGTCAACTCATTTATTGGATAATTTCAGTTCTAATTTGTCTCTGGGATTATTATAGATTTTGAATCGCTTCCGTAATTTATCTCTCTCCTTAATTAAACTTATGAGATTACGAGTGAACCAAGAAGGGTATTTAAAATTACGTTTTTTTGTCTTTGGAACTGTAGAGTCAATAATTGAATAGATTTTATTGTAAAATTTAGATAATGCTAAGTTTACATCGTTTTCAGGTGATAATTCTACATTCCAGTCAATTTGACTTAGCTTTTCGTTTACATTCGTATAGTTTGCCTTCCTAAAATTACGTGTTGCAAATGGCTTACTATGTCTACTATCGGTTGCGTTAAATTTTATTTCTATCTCTAAAGGAGGATGATGAGCATCAATTTCACTGTCCTGTCGGTCATGTAAAATGGCGGAAATCGCGAATGTCCTTAACTGTCCGCTTTTCAAAATGGCGGAATTCGCGAATTTTCATGCCAACATTTCTTTGAAAAAATCGAATTCGTTGTCTAGACTAACATGGATATGGCTTCGTTCGAGTAATGAAATACATATTAATATTAAAATAAAATTAATTGTAATTTTAAAATAAAATTAATTATAATTTTAAAATAAAATTAATTATAATTTTAAAATAAAATTAATAATAAAGTTTAATATACAGTACAATAGAAAAAAATATAGAAAAAGCCTCGCCTAAACACGCACAGAGGAACGTTGCAGGCGGGTCATAATGTGTGCGTCCATTCCTTGCACACCACACATAGGCGCAGCAACTTACTCTTGCCAGCGACAGTGGCCGGATATTCGGCCAAAAATTGGATACGGGTCGAGCCCGCTTTGGGGCACAGAGGGTAAACAACCCGATCTTCGTTTTCTAAAGAAAGATCTGTAGGAAGACTACTATTGAACATAGGCCTCCCTCAAGGATCTCCACAATGACCTGATGGAAGCTGCCTGCATCCAGCGACTTCCTGCAACCTTAGCTAGATCGTCCGTCCACCTTGTAGGCAGGCGTCCGACATTTCATTTGGCTGTACGTGGCCTCCACTCAAGAACCTTTCGGCCAAAACGGTCATCGGTTCTACGAACTATATGCCCGGCCCACTGCCACTTCAACTTGCCAATCTTGTGGGCTATGTCGGTAACCTTTGTTCTTCTACGGATCTCCTTATTTCTAATTCGATCTCGTAGGGTAACACCGTGCCTAGCCCTCTCCATGGCTCGTTGAGTGACTTTGAGCCTTTTAATGAGGCCCACATTGAGAGGCCACGTCTCGGTGCCGTATTGCCGAGTTGGATTCGACGATTGACCTCTCTCCCGAAGTTAGACCTGCCTAACCGGACCACTTATCCCAAATGGACATATTCGTCTAGAACTTCGAGAGTTGAGCCCCCAACTCCAATGGGGGTGGGCACAACATAGATATTCGACAAGATCTTCGTTTTGTCCATGTTCATTTTAAGATCCACCTGTTGGGAGATTCGATTAAGGTCTTCGAGCATAGTGCTAAGGTCTTCCAGCGATTCTGCCAAGACTACAATATCGACGGCAAATCGAAGGTGAGTAATATACTCGCCGTCGATATTGATGCCAAATCTTTTCCACTGCAAGAGCTTGAAGGCGTTTTTTAGCGCGGCAGTGAACAATTTCGGAGATATAACATCTCCCTGTCTTACGCTTCTATGTAGTGGAATCGCCTTCGTGATCTGATCTTGTACTCGGACCGACATAGTGGCGTTGTTGTATATAGGGTAAACCAGACTGTGATTGCCCACCGATAATGATTGCCCGCATTAAGCAAAACCTTGTCTGTTGTCGATTTTGTGTCATCCTAGTTGGATTAAAGATTATCAGATGGTGATTTAATCAATTTATGGTTAATACAAATTTTACAACTGGAAACATTAAAGAAAAAACATAGCAGTAATGACGGATTTTGTAAAGACCGGTGAAAGTGTTTCATAAACAGAAATAATTGAACAATTTTGTTACGAATATACTTGTTTAAATGTTCATTTTTATTGTGTTTGTTTCATTTTTTGAGCGTTATTACCTACCTATGATGAAATTAATAGTATCTTCTTAGTTTTAAATGGATATGTTTGTTCAAAAATAGTTTTTAACCATTTTTTTTGGCTGTGGGCAATCATTGAACTGAAATCTGTGTACTTTTAGCGATTGCCATCACTAATTTTAGTGATTGCCATATGTCAATGTCCATAGTTATTGCCATATGGCAATGACTGTCTATATTTTTTCGGTTAAAAAGTTTCATCACCTGTACTTATAAGTTAATTGTTTATTATTTCCTAATTTGTATGTATAAACGATATTAATTGGTAATTATCGTTGTATTAACAGAATGCCGAAGGCACCTAAAGTCCTATATATTAAAGAAAATATGCAAAGTTGTTCAAGATGTAAGCAACAACTTATCTACTAGGCAGATTGTTGAAAAATACGGCATTTCGAGGTCCAGTCTTATAAGAATTTCTATAGTATGGAAGTCCGCCAACCCGCACTAGACTAGCGTGGTGAACTATATGTATGCCGTAACCACTCTCAATAGTACTTTTGATTGCAGACGAGGCCCGTGCCCTGCAAAGGGAAGTATATGGGCTGGTACAGTTGTTTCAAAATTGATGATTTTGTTTCTGGTGATTCTGACTCTTCAGCATCAGCACAAAATATATTTGATGCTTTTAAGAAAGCTAAACGAAATTTATTTTGATATTTTACAATTTTATTCGATTTAGGTTTGATTGTTTTGTTTTTAATATTTATTTGGGTTTATGTATAATTTATAATTTCAAGAGACTGGGCAATTACTGTGCTGTGATGTTGGCGATTACTATAAACTGTGGGCAATTACTGTAGTTTTAAGACTATGTTTATTTAACTGCAATATTTAATAAGTAATGTTATTTATAGCTAAAAACTGTTAACACTCTACAAAAGAGTTTATTAGATTATAATAAAATGGTATTAAAAAGTTGGTAGCTACAATACTTTTGGTGTTTTTAATGTCAATGTGTAACAAACTCTTAAGTGGGCAATAGCTATCTGGTTTACCCCTACACCTCAAGACTTCGATATACTGATAGTTTATGTGGCACTGCTGAAGAGACTGTAGCACAGCCCAGGTCTCGATCGAATCGAAGGCTTTCTCATAGCCCACAAACGCTAAGCAAAGCGGCAAGTTATATTCCTCGGTTTTTTGTATATATCATCAAACTTGCGTTCGCGATGATTTGTGATGACCCTCGAAAACAACTTATAGACATGGCTCAGGAGCGAAATGGGACTGTAGTTCTTCAGCAAAGTGTTATCACCTTTTTTGCTGAACAGAGGGCGGAACGCCAGAGGCATGGAGCAGGAGCGTGGTTCTGGCGTCGAGCTTTCGAGGAGAACGAATTGAAGAGCCTCTGAAGGACTATCAGTATCGGCGTTTCGCCCACTTTCAGAAGCTCTGAAGTGAATCCGTCCTCACCCGGCGTTGTTGTTTCTAAGTTGCTTGAGGGCCATCTCAATCTCACACAGGCTGATGTTCGGGATATCATCGCTAAAGTGTCAGATCAATTCGGCTCTCGGGTCTTCGGCCGAGCTAACAGTAGGTTCGACAACCGAGGTGTAAAGCTGTCCGTAGAACCTCTCGATCTCTCTTAATACCTTTGCCCTTGTCGATAGTACGCGGCCATCGGCCGTTTTCAGCCTAGACAACTGGCTTTGCCCAATAGACAAGTCTCTTGCAAACACTTTGGGGCTTCCGTTCCACCGAATTAATGTTCACAGTATTGTGAGCACGGACATCGTGTCGCAAGGACTTCTAGATCCCTCCATTGAGCCGTCGATATACTTCAGCGTGATCAGAGGACTGCAGCGTCAAAGATCGACGTTCGGCCTTGAGGTCAAGAGTGTGGATCGAGAGTTTTTGTGGTCTATCTCTACGGCGAGGTCTAAAATACTTAGATCCCACTGTATGGACAGCTTCTACGAAACCGCTGTTCAACACTGTTCCAATGCAAGGTTTTCTTTTAGACAATCAAAGCGATTTGTAAGCTCGTGTTGAAAGCTCTCGGGGTTTTGGATATGGGCGCGAGTAGGTGTGTGTGAAGGTGTGGTATGAAGAGGCACCTTAGCAAGCCGACATAATTGTTTCCATTGGCATGGGACTGCCGTCCGATGCCAATGGATACTCTGCCTGGGCGGCATTGGCACTTACCATCAGGTGCAATGCCGCCACTATGCCAGGCCATTATAAAAAAAATGGTCGGAGCATAGACTTCATCAAGCGACGACTTTCTAATTCGACTTTGATATTCAATGTGCCCCTAACCATTCGGTGATCATTATCGGTTTTCACCCTGTAGATCTCACAGAGACGTCTCTGAACATCCGTCTATTCGTCGTGAAGATGAAATCTATCTCATTTCTCGTAGAACCGTCAGGAATCAGCCAGGTCCATTTCCTGTGAGGCGGCTTCTGGAAAAATGAGTTCATCGCAAAGAGTCCCTCTTTTTCTAGAAAGTCGGCCAGCCTCTGACCCCTGAGGTTCCGTTACCCATGTCCAAATTGCCCCATTTTCAACTCTGCATCGCTTCTCTTGCCCAACTTTGCGTTGAAGTCTCCCATAACAACATTGAAGTAGGTTTTGGAAGTATGTATGGCCCGACTTATGTCCTCATACATCTCCTATACTTCATTTGGGTGTGTCGAGGTCTGTGCGTATACCTGTATGACCTTCAACGAATACCCTTTTGATATTCTGAGTATAAGGTACACTACCCTGCTCGACACACTTTCGATGGATACGATGTTGTTGATGAGAGACCTGTGGACAAGAGATCCGACACCTTCTCGGGACTGTTGGTTGTCCCCCCGGCAGAGGAGCAGGTTACCAGACTTCAAGGTTATCGTATCCTCTCTGATACTTCGGACTTCCGATAACACCAAAATGTCCCAGTGTAATTAAGTATATATAGTATTAAGTTAGGTTAAGTATTATAGAATTTAACGCTATGATTGTTACCTGTGATAAAAAATATTACTCTCATTTGAACAACGTGTTTTATTACAGAAACCATTATTCTTATACATTTCCTAAAAAGCTTCGGAATCGTATACATTTCCTAGACTTCATACACTTCCGGTAACATATAAATGTGTGTGTTAGTGCCAACCCTAATACCCAATTGGTTAAAACAAGAAAGCTAAATTCACTGAAATCTATACATATAAATAAAATTGAAGTGTCTGTTTGTAACGTGAAAATAAAATAAAATGACCAACTACATATCGTTATATACACGATACCTATAACGAAAATGTTTTTTTGTCTGTCTGTCTGTCTGTTTATTCCCGCTAATCCCTGAAATGGCTGAACCGATTTTGACGGAACTGTTACTGTCAGTTAGCTAATATAATAAGGAGTAACTTAGGCTACATTTATTTTAGAAAAAAAACTTTTATTTTAGAAAAATAAAGTAATGTTCCATTGCCCAAGTACTGTCCAGTACCGCGCGCAGCTCACGCGCATGCGCAATTTTTCAATAAACCTAATTTAAAAAACTGAAAATTAATTGCTAAAAATAAAAATGCTAAAACAAAAAATAAAAATGCAAAAAACAAAAAAAACAACGAAATAAACTAATTAACTTTTTTGTTAAATTCCAAGCGGACGAAGTCGGGTGCACAGATAGTTATCAAATATATCAAATTCTAGATACACGTATGTGGGAATATCCATCATAATATATCGGTTCAAATTTTAACACAAAATGGCCGCCCGGTGACACGTACATTTTAACTTAAAAACACACCACACATCACGTATAACACTGAAATATGATAAATTACTTATTTTTCCATGATATTTTCTTCTTTTCACGAACAATCCACCACGTTTAATAATTTTATTTCAGAAATAAACAACAATTTCAAACTTCGCGGGCATTGTCGACTTCAATGACGTTTTATTAATTTTTTCACAATGGAGCGACCCAAGAACATCTAAATTATAAAAAACTGTGTAACTATCGAGAATAATATAAACTTTGTATACCCTGGACGCCACTTTACGGCTTCCGGGAAAATGTGACAGGTGACGGACTTTTGATTTTCCGGGCGCGCGACCGTCTTACGGTCGCCCGACAGGGGAGACTTTAAAGGAGTTAAACTCTCGTCTATAGTGATCCCATCAATATTACTGAGAATCAAATCTAAGGTGCGGTTATGCTGATTTTTTACATTATTATACTGAGACAAACAGTTAAGTGACATAAAATCGACCAAAAGATAACCTAGATTCGATTTATATTTATTGATTATAGGGTATTAGTTTATGTGCTTCGTATGTGTCAGATTTCCAGTCAATGAAACCTAAATTGAAATCGCCGAGGATAACAATATCATTGGAGGATGACTGCATGGCATTGCTTATACTTTCCAAAGTGGACTCTTAATATCGACATAGCCACTGGAGGTGGTATATAAATAGCGCAAAAAAGTACCTCTTTTTTTAATGTAGCGTTGTTATATTTATTACTTACAGAGACCCAAACATCTTCGTTGGAACTTTCGAAATGTTCAATTCGTCTAGATCTAAGATCTCTATGTACAACTATAACAGCCCCACCGCCAGTTTTTCCTGAGAGAGAACTTGTACATTTGTCCCTTCTATAGACAATGTATGCATTGCCGAACAGTTCATTATCTTGCACGCCGCTGTCTAGCCAAGTTTCGGTGCCTACGATTATATCGTAGTTAAAGCTTTGAGCTGCTAATCTTAATTCTTTGGTTTTTGTTTTAAGCCCTCTAAAATTCTGGTAGTATATTCTGAATGTTAACAGAATATAAATACGGTCTTTAATTCAAATTTCTTCTATTTAATCCAATTTTTTGATTGACTCGTAACATTTTATAAGTATCGCAGGAGTTTGGTCGTTTTTTCTTACAAAGATGCGGCCGTTACGAATCCAAACGAATTTATATTGTTTATCTCGGGCTACTTGTCGGACTGTTGCATGTAGTGCTTTGTTATACGGTGATAAATGCTCAGATATGTAGATAGGTGATTTAGTGCCACCGTATCCGAGGTGTCCAGAATTCAGTTTGTCAGTCGAGTTGGATTTATTAAAGTTACTCGCCGCTGTGATAATTTCATCTCGGGTCCTGGTGGTGGGCAGTTTTACAACCACAGCGCGGGGTCGAGGGCTGGCATCGTTTAATATACGTACTCGAGAGCAAGATACGATATCGGAGTTTTGTATTGGGATAGATACAGTTGAACACATTTGCTTGATAACAGTTACAAGGTTCTCAGATTTGTTCTCAGGAATGCCATTTATTTCTATGTTGGTTTCTCGAGCATGTTGTTCTAATAGGTTTAACCTATTTGATAGATCATCCACTTTTGCATTCAGCGAGCAATTCTATTCGCAATAACACCGTGAAATCGTAACAGCAGCGAATTTTAAAGAGCAATTCAAGAGATCTTGTGAATACTTAAATAAACTTATTTTAATTTACCTATACTTATTATAAATTCAAATAAAATCACGTAAAAACAGTAACTTCTACGGTTGACAGCGATCTAATCGTGCTGGACCCCTAGCATTGCGAAGTTTTACGGGCGGTGGTGACCGATTACCCTTAGGTGGGCCGCATGTTCATTTGCACTTTGCCAGCTATGACTAATATAAAAAAAGGAAATTTTACTATGAAACTTAGTATCGGTGCGAAGATTTTTCTGCCTTGATGAAACCTAGTTTTTTGTGTAGGGAAAAATATGTATTTCCAATAAATATAAACATAATTGCGAACCAGGCAGAGTTTTTGGAGAAATTACATGAAGTCTATGAATTTTAAGCAGTATCGGTTTTGAAAATTAATATATTTTACCGACGCTATGAATGCTAAGTGCGTGGTGGCCTGTTGGTAAACGGACTAGACGCGACTGCCAACATGTTCACGGTGGTCGCGGGTTCGAATCCCAGGGCACACCTCTGACTTTTCGGAGTCATGTGTGTATTGACAGTCAATCACCACGCACTAAAACGGTGAAGGAAAACATCGTGAGGAAACCTGCATACCATAGCGATTTATAAAAATTTCTATGGTATGTAAGTTCGCCAACCCGCAGTAGGCCAGCGTGGTGGACTATATGGCCTAACCACTCTCAATCGTACTGTCGATTGTAGAGGAGGCCCGTGCCCTGCAGTGGGACGTATATGGGCTGATACGGCAATGAATGGGCATTCTCCTTTATACTTGCCTGTATTTTTGCTATAATTGTGTATAGTGTCTATTTTTCGAACACTTACTTGTCTAAAACTTTGGCATCAGCACCTTTATTCATCCTCGCCATGTCTAAATGATAATACTGTATCGCGTGCTCTGGCGGTAGAAATTGATTAAGATATTTTATAGAATTACTGATAACATCGGTCAGTAATGATTCATGTTTCTTTTTCTCCCTTTTCTTTACGAGATTCAAAACATGATTGGAGATCCATATCGACGCATCAGATTGTTCAGATGTTTCCCTGGTATTTCAGCAAATGGATCACTAAGGTCTATTGATATTGCAGGTTTCGGTACCATTTTGGATACGTCTTGAGACCAATAACTCGGTATAGACCCTCTCATTTGAACAAATGAACTGAATCTGTAAAGATAAGTGACATAAATATAATATGTTTATATATAAACATCACATTTTTTTCCAAGAAGGGGTAGGGAGAAGTGCTACCCGGACACCCATTTCGCCTCGTGTTTTCCGTCCCACGATGTGATAGGAGGCGAGTCTATTACCATATCAGCCACAAATTCCTGACTCTGAGCTGATAGTGCATAGAAAAATCAAATATAACTTTGCCCGACCGATTGATTCGAACCCGAGTCCTCAGCCTTGTAATGGTACCCTGTGACAACTGCTCCACCAAAGCAGGCAATAAAGATAAGTATTCTGATTATTTTCCTCGGTCAAAAATTATCAACTGCTAAATACTTACTTTTCGAAATGTGTTTTAGAATGTCTATCTATAAGCGTTTTGCATCCATTATGGGTTGTATGCACAAATCAAATTAATTTAAAAACTATATCTAACTTATATCTAACTATATCTTAAGAGCGTTTATACCTTCCGCGCGCTTTTTGGCTTAAAAACTTTTCAAACGAGTTAATAGCCACCAATAAACAATTTAAAGGAAAATAATTAGTACTAATTTTAGAAAAGGTTGTCATCTACGGATTTTGGTGGAGAACATTGATAGATAATTTGTGAATACTATAATGATTACTGAACACAGGTTTCGTTATTTAGGCTTCGAATGGCAATTTAGAAGCTTAAGATATCCGAAATCACTAAATATAAGATGAAAATAAAAATATTATCAGACTAATAAGACCCTTATGGAGGGATTTTGCTGAGAAAAATAATCTTTTTGTGTTCAGTTCCTGAAAAATAAAAATTTAAACATTGCGAAATTATTCGGAAACTCTCGTCAAGAAAATTTTTTTTTCACTAACTTATCGTACATAATTTTTTATAGTAATTGCATATTATAATAGAAGAACATATCAATAAACTAAAATTTTTATATTTCAACAAAATTAGTTTTCATGTTTTCTACAAATATTTTAAAAACCACTGTAAAACACGCTGTCCGACCTGCATCAAATCAGACCGCCGCAAGGCTTTCTAGAGGGAGGACGTATCGCTCGTCGCTCCGGCCTGGCTGCAGTTGATGTTTGCTGTGCGTAGTAAAAATAGCAACGCGTGGACTGCGATTGCCACATCTTAGTACTTTGGTAGTAAAATATTTAATTTTATTTTTTATTACCTACAATGATTTTGTAGTGAGTTTAAAATATGTTTCAGATAATATAATGGGATGTAATTCCGAGGCTAAATTATGTTATGTATTGTAATGTAAAATTAAATATATTTCGTAATTGTATCTGTTGTATATGCTCTATTCATGTGTTCGAACAAGTGCGTGTCTGTTCGAACACGAAATGATTAATAAAACGTCCGTAGTGTCTACTGATTGAACACTGATTTGAATGCAACTTAACAATGTAATAATAACGAAAATATGATTAGTACCTAAATTTGTATTGTTCATTTGTTGCACAGTAATATTTGTCTACTTACAATGCAAATAAAATATTTTTATTATAATATATTATCAATATATAAATCATAAGTTACATTACAATTGAATATTTGAATTTTGAAGCGCACGGATCAAAGTTGGTTGAGCTGACTTTATAGCGAGCCGACGCACTGTGATTCACCTAGAACAAGCTAACTGGACAAAAGTCACTTCCAAGAATCAACTAATTAGTGGTCACATATTGTAAACAACACCCAAATGTCATAAAAACAAGTAGAAATGGTGATTAACATTTCACAGGGACGAGTCATTGACTAGCGAAGGTAAGTACTGTAATATTTGCATTAAGTTAATTAGAGTAGTTGCATTTTTGCAGTGCTTTAGATAACATCTCATTCAATTTGTGTGATATATAACCGTGATTTTTGTGATGGATACTACTGTCGAGGGTCAGTGCTTTTATATTTTACCACCCATAAGATTCTTATATGAGAAACTTTGGTCCATTACGACTTGGAATATATTACTGAAAAATACTATTTTTTTGTCACGTTCCGAAATTTTAATCATGTATTTATCTTTGAATGAAAAATAATGTATTTATCTTTTTGTATCCACATGTATCCAGTCAAATTTTTTTACAGTATATAGTAGTGATACTCGCCTATAAAACGAGATATAATTTTTTACCGCATTCCCACACTAAAGGATTTTATTTCATTTTTCAGAATGTGTCTTCTCCATTTCGAAAAGTGAATTTTTTGAAGAATGACGAAAACATTCCAATGAACAGCGGAATGTTCGTTTATTGGAACATGTAAGTCTTAAATTTGGTGTTAGTGATATAACCAATGATTCGTTAAGGGCTATTAAACAGAAAGTATCTAGTATATCGTCAAAATTAACTGAAAAATGGGCGGCATCATATAAGTCATTGGATCGGTTTTTAATTAATAATAAAGATTGGTTAGAAGGAGACAACATAAGTTTTACCATTTCTGTGTGTCGACCTTGCTCATCCAGGTCATCAGAGGACAGTAGGCTTCAAGTTCATATTGATTTAATTAAAAAATCGATATTTTGTTACGACTTTATCTTCGGGTTACGAAATAAATATAAATATACTTGAACATTTTTGTTCAGAGACTAGGGCCCTCTATCTAAGTTTGTATTCATGGTACTATATGCCTGTCACTGTGCATAAAATTCTTGTGCATAGTACAGAGGTTGTTAAATCTTGTATTGTGCCTATTGGGCAACTATCCGAAGAAGCTCAAGAGGCTCAAAAAAAGACTGTCGTAGATTTTGGGAACATCATACCAGGAAACAGTCACGTATTGCCACGAATACAGATTTATTGAATATGCTTTTAATAACATCAGATCCTGTAATTAATTTACTCAGAGAACTACCCATAAAGAAAAAAGACTGCTTACCATCAGAAGTGCTAAATTTGGTAGTCCCGCCTTCAATACCAATACCTCGGGCATCAAGTAGTCTAACGCCATGTGACGTTGATGATTACTTGGTACCTGACTCGTCTGATTGTGAGAGTGATAATTGATCTGGTCAGGATTTCATTTATTTATTTTATTATTTTATTTTTAACACTGCATACAAAGTATGTATAGGTGAACTTAATTTATCTATTAGTATATAATTTAAAATGTTATTAAATAATTTTATATTTTTTTACTACTAAGTCGCATTATGTACATATGCTTTTATTTTGTTTTTTATTATATACTAGCGGCCCGGCCCAGCTTCGCCTGGGTGCATATATTTTTTGATTCCACTCCACACCAAATACATGTTATTTTTCCTATAAACTCTTGTATACCTAAACTTGACGTAGCTGTCCTACTGTCCGGCTCAATCCCGTCTCATCCGTCTGTTCAATCTCTTCCCGATCCGTCCCGTCCTTTCTCTTTATTATCCATCCCGTCTTATAACGTGCATTTACATTTGGTCCTATCAAATCTGTCAGCTATCCCAGTCCTCTCCCGTACCTTCCACTCTATTATATCCCGTCTCTCCATATACATGTACATATAAAGATTGCCTTATGAAATTTTGACATTAAAAACTTAAGCGTTTTTTATTGTTCATCCAATATCCCTTCCCTTAATTCAGCACCAAAATGCTGTTTTTCCAAATAATATTGCACGCCATTACTTTTTGTTAGTAATAAAGTAATAATAAACATTTAAAAAAAATAATTGGCCAAATTGGTCCAGGCGTTGTTGAGTTTTGCGCTTACCAACACATTTTGCGATTCATTTTTATATTATAGAAGAAGAAGATATAGTCCACCCCGCTGCCTTAGTGCGGGTTGGCGGATTTTATTTAACGTAGAAATTAATCCGATAGGTCAGAGGTGTGCCCTGAGATTTGAACCCGTGACCATCGTAAACTTGTTGGCAGTGGCGTCTAGTACGTTACCATATACAAATTAATAAAACCTTCCTTAAAAAAAGCCTTACCAGGTGACGTAAGTAATAGAACAAATATTTAAAAATATAAAACTGCATATCGTTTCATTATAATGTCTAGATACGGCATCAACGTACCAATATTCTTTTTATTCTTGAGTCTAAAAACAATATTAATGCGAAATTTAAATATGTCCCCCAGCGCATCTAAAAGTATCAATTCAAAAACAATGTCGTTTATGAAAACGAAAAATTATAATTAGATATATTTTGGTGTACTCCGGCAAAACGCTTCGATAGAGTATACCTTGTTTAAAACTGTTGCAATAATCTAAAAAAAACAATGGGCGATTTTGGTAGATATGGACATGATTTCAATTTACATTTCACAAAATTATGCGCAAGACGCCGTATCTAGATAATATTATATACACGATGTACACATTTTTTGAATTTTGTTCTATTTCGTCAGCCGTCAATGAAAGACAATGGAAAGATAGATCATTTTACGTTGGATGGTAGTTGAAGCTGGACCGTCTTTTACGTCTCCCGTCAAATAAACAAAGATCATCCTATATTGGCTGGACGCATCACGCTTAAACGATACCCAAAAAAAAGGTTTTTAGTATCTTCCTCAGACATTTTCCTATTTTTCTCACCCCTAAAACCTTCCCAGGACTTCCACGAATATTTCAAGACCAAAATCAGCCAAATTGGTCCAGGCGTTGTTGAATTATGCGGTTACCAACACATTTTGCGATTCATTTTTATATATAAGATTAATTTATTTTCTATGCTGCCATTTTTGTATTTAAATTTTTCATTGATTGTAATTTGTGTTTTAATTACTATTATCCTAAAAAAGCTTCCTCTCCATTCCTAACCAGAACCACGCGTGCTGGCTTGCGAAGCCATGGCTCGACTGTCCACACCATCCCTCCTTCCTATAATCCTGGGTAAGTGTGAAGAGGCATCTTAGCAGGCCGATGCCAGTAGACACTCTGCCTGGGCGGTATTTGCACTCACCATCAGGCGCAATGGGGCAACTTCGCCTACGCACACAGCTTTGGTCGCTTATGTGTGAGTGAAATTAACGAAGAAATACCTATAGTTGACTTTGCGCACAAGGTGTAAACGCTCTTAACTATCAAGTTATTTCTCTGAATTATATTCCATTTTTGTGTATACATAGGACTGCTTTATAATTGATAGTCCATTTAAGGGGGATTAGTCATCAGGCCATTGTTAATTTCTCTAGTCTATTCTGGCTTGTGTCTCAAAAATGTCTATTGTTTGTTGGGTTTACAAAAATCCATAGAATTCTTGATGCATTTTATTCACTCTAATATATTAAATTGAAAAGGGTTTATTGCCATTAAAATCTATAGTGTTTTGAATATTATAATAGAATAGACTGCAATTACACAAAACAGTGTTTACATAAATATTCTACATAATATTTTCTCTTGATAAATGTATGAAAATAATCCATATTTACCTTCCAGATGCAAATGAAGACACCATTGAATCATGCACTATCTGCTCAGTTTCCACTTCGTTGGCAACATCTCCATGCATATTAGCGCCTCTCTTCAGGAATCTAGTGCCTGCATATCTGTTGCTTCTCCTTGCTATTAGAGTGAGGTACACTGGTCGGCCAAATATATTTAAATTACTTTGCTCTATGAACCCATGTACAATGTACAGTATCCAGTCTGGGTGAAGTTGTGAATGCACTGCAGATAGCAAGTGGCTGTTCCAAACAAAACGCCATTCTGGGACAGCTCTAACTCCAAAATCTAAACGCTGGTGTGTGTGCCTGTGAACATATAAACACACTTAAATTACAAATGCAATAATGTACTATCATTGATCTTTTATATTGTGGCTACTTTTATCCTACTACAATTAAAAAGTATAATATTTAATTACTAACTCTGTTTAAACTTAGTGTTACAACTTGGAACATTCAGTTTTATATTTGTATGCTCTTTTTAACAGCATATGATAACAGAAATAAATACCACACTATATTTTTACATACACACTGTATTAAATATCAAAATAATCTTAAGTGTCAATATTGCATTAGGATTATCTGTAAGCACCGATCACTTGGGAGTGATCTGTGCTTGTGTGTGCAAGACGGGGTCTGTACCCCGGGCGGCAAGTTCAGGGGGCGGCATATTGAATCTTGGGAGACAACTACACAACTGTCCAATAACGTAACACCACTTACACGGGCAATGCAGAACTTTTTTTTTCGCGGGGCGCGAATATTGATAATCTTTGGTTTCAAATATTCAATTTGTGTTTACTAGTTAGTTTTGTTGATTAACCGAACCAAGAACCAAATCTTATTCGGTACAGGACTTTGTCCGCGACTTCGTCTACGTTTATATTATGATTACAAGTATATGGTTGTAAAAGCAAACCAACGTTATACCCACAGAACAGATGAATATAGTTAGAAGGGAAATAAAAGCGTTTGACGCGTCGCAAGGTGGTGCATAAAAAGCATCACTGCCGCGGAACGGATGATATGTCAAATTAGTCGCTGTCGAAATGCCTTGGAGAGAGGTGCTCCGGCGAAATAGAGTAAAAACGCAGATTTGTGCTATTTTATCTTGCAGCTCCAATAGTAAAGCATCAAATATCAATAGAGGAGGAATTCCATACCAATATTCAACCCGATTTTATTGATTTTCACCTGTATTTTCCAAAATTGCGGTTATTAATTACAACATTTTGAAGAATTCGATAATATGATAGACGATAAATCAAAAATATACATTGCTGATTACGCGTACATACAATGCTCGCGAATGCCAAGTTCCTACGCAATGCATACGACTCATTTTTGTTATGTCAACAGCGAAAATTGGCACATGTCACGTAGTGTTGTAGTCTTGTACATAGTAACTATATCGATGTACTTATAGATTTCCTATACTCGTAAATCAGTTTTTAGTCATTTTAAATTGTAGTAACGTTTGATAACGTTGACGACCTATCCTTATGTTCTGATTTCATACCTCTGCCAACATGAGAACAACATATTTTTGTGTGAAAATACATTATAATATAGTAACTTATTCATTTATACGTTTCCAAGAGTGAGTCGATAAAGGCAATAGGTAGAGACAACTGGATTCCTACAAAATCCAGTACGATTTGTTCTAAGTATTCATTTTCGTGAAACGGAAGACAATAAAAAAATCTGGATCATAAGTAATATAAAAACCAAAAATAATTACGTGCAACGCTTATGTAAAAACAGTATCATGGCGATGAAATAATTAAATATTGTATGAAAAATCAAAACCACTAAATCTATTGACGTAAAAAATCGTAATTTGATTATAATAATTGCTTATATGTATGCCTTTCCAATAGTAAAAATGTTAATACCTCACACACAGCTAAAAATCTTAAAAATCCTATACATATAGATTTGTAAAATAGTATACAAATTAAAATGAATTTTTAATACTCGTCTCATTTATTTTCCGCCTATTGACATAATACTAATGAAATAACTGTATCAGAAAAAACTATTAAGCATATCTATAAAATAAATTCCGGTCTTATAACAAAGACATATTTCCATAATTTTATCGATACTTTAAATCGACTATTGCAAGCTTTATGTATTGGATTTTGTTGAGGTTTTGTGTTCCGAAAACGACGACGCTGGTTTTCACACAATTTGACGGCTATTGCCTTTCTAACCATATTCAACTGTTCTGTGGTTATACCGCTACAACTACATTACATTGTAAACTGTACGAAAGCTTTTTACAAAAATCAGCATAAAACATTCTCTTGGATCCTTCCCATCTTCTATTCAGCTATGAAATTATCCTTTATTTCAACCCCTTATAGCTAATATTCAAAAACAAAGCATACTATTATTTTTTTGGAATTTAAGACAATTTGAATTTGTACCTAAACAAATCAAGGTAGTGGTTACAATATTAAATTTCTAGTACGGAGAAAAGAAAGAGAAACTGTAGCGACTCTAAGTTGCTCGTAACGTCTGCATCATTCAGAATGTGGATGGCCCGCCGTTGCAATCCATCCAAGGCATCGAGCAGGCACTGAGCGGATCCATCCTAGAGGTCCGAGCAGTATGCGCTTTAAGCAAGCGATAAAGTTGACCGGGCGTGAAAAATCGACGCACCCGATTCAGGAATCCAAGCTTGCGTGCTGTAGCAGATATAACGCCCTCGATGTGATTCCTTGGATTGAGATGGATACACACAGCGTATATCCTCACCAAGAATATTCAGGTCATTCTGCATTGAGAGGGGAGCACCCTGAAAAATTAGGAAGGGAGAGAACGGGTATTTTTTGCACGTGAACGCACACATCTGTGTTTTCTTGGCATTGTACTTAACCATATTCCTGGAAACCCATGTGAGCTCAATGACAAGATCTTCGAGTCCCCTCACAGTGTCGACCCGGCAACCCGGAGGCCCATAGTGGTATCCGCCCAAGAACGGGTCTGTCATCTGCATAACAATGAATGTTGCCTAGCGACAACATATAATTTATATGGAGAATAAACAACGTGGGCGGCAGCACTGAGCCCTGAGGAACTCCGGCATTTACCGACATGAGCGCCGAAGCGTGTCCGGCGACGACGACACGTATTCTACGCCCATGCAGAAAGCCAGAAATCCACGAACACAGGTTGTCGGGCAGACCGTATGTCGGAACTTTGGAAAGAAGACCACGGTGCCAGACCCTATCAAAAGCCTTGGCTATGTCAAGGCTCATAGCAAGAGTCTCCCCACGCCAGTCAATCGCCTCACCCCAGCGATGCAGGACCAACGCAAGAAGTTCACCTGTTGATCGATATTGACGAAATCAGCGATGTCTGTCACTGATCAACAAGTGATCCAAGTGATCAACGAGTGAACAAGTAGCGGATCAATTGAAAGTTTATGATCCGTTCCATGACCTTACATATCACTGAGGTGGTAGCAATAGGGCGATAGTTGGTAGGGTCTGACCGATCACCCTTTTTGGGGATCTAACGTAGGCCTTGTTGCAGGTATTGGTGGCTCGGTTGTAGGCTTCTATTAGGGAACTAATATTGGCATCCTTAATGGCGCGACCCCTGATCGAAGCGCGATACACCGCCTGTTTGTCACCAACAGCATCGTCACATGCACGATTGAACCAGGAGCATCCACGGCCTTTACTGGCGATCTCAGAGGAAGGAATCTAGTATTCCATTCCAAGCCTGATCTCGTCAGCAATAGCGTTGGCACTCGCTGAGGGATCTTTACCTTTTCTTTCTTTCTTCTTCTTTCATTCTTTTTTTCAAAGCAGTGCTGCCTCCAAGGGATGGATGAGAAATAATCTTACACACCATTCCAATCTGCCGACGAGTAATGCCAGACCCTCCGCTTAACCTGCACGGGACGTGGAGGTGGAGCGAAAGGTACTGACGAGCCAAACAGACATTGATCGAAATTGCCTAGAGGCCAGAGGACCCAGTATGATCAGTCTTGGAGGAGCCCAGCCATAGTTCGTGATGTGCATTGAAAGAATACCAAGAATACCAAGACCCCCAAGACCCCTCAAGAACCCCCATTTCGGCCGACGGGAACTGCGACCGCGCGTCATCAGCCACCTGGCTAAGATACCTGAATAGTCGAGTCGTCTCATCTTCCCCGTTGTGAGACCTGTAAAGGCACACGTAGATGCGGCTCAGGAAACCTAGATCCACGTGCACCCACAGAACAGAGAAGGAAGGGTCATCTATGCAGCGCAAACGGCAGCAGCAGATGTCCGACCGAACATACAAGCATACCCCGGCTTTCGGCTTGAAGTTTTCTTTAAGCGAATAACCGGGGTACAGCGGGTAGGAATTTTTGGCCGGACGAAAAACAAACGAATCTGCGTCTCCGTTAAGAAGAGCAAAGCAGGCCGGGCCATCTCGAGATCATGGTGCACGGCATTGAGGTTCGTATGGAGTCAAAGTGAACGCGGTGATGGGGTTATGCACCGCTGAAGGACCTGCTCTGTTTAATTGCACTGTCATGAGATTGAGGGGATGGGTTTGATGAAGAGGCATCGAGGAGTCTAAGTCCGGACATTAAGAAGACCGAATGGGCACCGGCACGAATGGGTCGGCAGGTGGCGGATTGATCCGCCGGATGGAAGGGCCCCCGTACCCTCACGGGATGAGCCGCCGGGACCCCACATCCGGTCACCAATCAGCACGACGCCAACGAACCCACCCAAGCTTATGCGTGGCATGGTGAGGCAGCCTTTCGTGGTGATTAGTCACGATTGGGCCTCTGTACTGTACCGCGGGCGGCCAGCGGACAACCGTTTCTACGGGTCTCCCGGTCTTTACGCCCCGTGGACGGTGGTCGCTAGCTGGGTGGACCCTTAAGTACTACCACCACGAACTGTATCACTCATTTGGCACCACCAAGGGGTCACGTGTAGTGAAACTAGAGTTAAAGCCTAAGGACGCGAGTGACGTTAATCCTCAAAAGTGAAGCTACATACTAGTGAAGCTAATATAAAGCGTGTAAAAATGCTTAACCCGGTGGTAAAATGGCATTCTTTCCTGAAGGCCTGTGACCTGTGTCATATGGTTGCTAAAAATTATGATGATGATTAAGATAAAAATATAGGCAGGAGGGGGTGGCATTTTTCAGTTTTTGCCCCGCCTCGAAAAATACCTAGATCTGGCGCTGTAGCATGCTACTATAAAAGCATTTAATAATTTTTGAATCTGAATGCTTTAGAGTCAATCTATTCGTAAGTTACATGTTTTGGATTTTAAGACAGACTAATAACATACCCAGTTTTCTCAAATCTTTGCTGCACTTGTTTCTTCCATGTTTCAAAAATATCTTCCTCATCATCTTTTTTCTTGCATTCACACTTTTGTTCCTCCTGATCAGAGTTAGAATTCAAATGTGACTGATACACTGCAGCTGTGATAGGTTTAGGGAATAATGCGGGTGCAAGCTGTCTCGGAGGTGCCATATTCATTTGTAGTGTGTGAGTGATGTCGTAGCTATAGCTGTAATAGAAGTTTGTTGAGAGGTCTATAGCAAGGAGCATTTTCAAATATCTCTGCTCGTCTGGATGTGGGGGTTTGTTATTTTCATTAGGAATGTATATTGTAGCTGTGTCTTCTATTTTGTAAATGGAATGTGAGCCTAGTGCAGCAATCTTCCTCCTTTTTGTTACAAGAATTATGTAGTATCCTTCAAGAAATCTTATGAAACCTGAAATTAAATATTGTTTTTAAAGATGCAAGAATTGACAACACATATAATAATGATCTTCATATTGTTATAATTGATTTAGGAAAATCCTTGTAAAAACAAAAAATGTGGAAAATTAAATTGATGAGTTTAATAAATTGTTTATTTAATATAAAGTTTTATTTTACCAACAATTCCAAAAGCTGAAACCAATTTATTAAGGCCACTAGTCCTTCCACTCCTGTTTCCAAAGCCAATCATATTTAGTAGCTGATGAATCTCTTGTTTGTTGTATTCTACTTTATCATCCACAAGTATCAACTCCCTTGGATCTGTTCTGTCTATCTTAAGGACACGGAACCTGGTCTGTGTGTTATTAGAACCTATTAAATAAAATCTCTGAAATAAAAATACTGATATATTGGTATTTTAGTTTTTACAATATTAATACATCTTATTAAAACTAGGAATGTAACATGGTATAAGTATGAAATAAATCATAATACAATTAAAATAATGTAACTTCTAAATCTAACAAACTACTCTGTGTTCTAAATTCTAAGTCTGTCAAGCGTAATAACAACATAAACGATGCGCTACAACACAAATCAGCCAATTTGCTTGCTACTTCAGAAGTTCTTTAGTGATCAACGCCCACTAAACTGAATTTGTTTCAATTTTAAGCGATTCAAGTATTGAATAAGTGCGTTTATATCAAGTATTAAAAGTAAATAAATAGATACAAATAATGCACTTACTGCTTTGGTTTCATAAAGCGCTATTCGTTGAATAGAACTGATGATCGGATGAAACATTACTTCTTGTTTCGACATTTTTACTTTTATTTAACTCAATAAGGTAAAATATCACAGGTACCTATTTTATGACCTACGCATGGGACTGTAAACCACAGCTGTAAACACACATACATAAAGGTAATAATAACAAATATAAAACGTAATTATGTGCCTTGTATTGCCATGATTAAACATTAAACAAAAAACATAGTAAACATTTCATTTCTCAGAACGTCAGCTTCGACTTCAAAGTAGGGATGATCGATATTCATCGATGATGAGTAAACATCGATATTTCGCTGGAAAACATCGATGTTTTGATTTCGATAACATCGACACATCGATGTAATGAGAATAAAATATCGTAACGTCAATATATCCTTGAGCGCAAATGATCACAGTAAGTGATGGATAACTATCAAGTTGAACTATTTTCAGTAGAATCCATCTACAGAAAATTGCTTTGAAATATTGTTGTTGCAGCAGCATCCTCAGCTTTAGAAATACTTTTTTAAAGCCGGCCAACTTCTTTACCAGCGACGGAACAGACTTAAGGGAAAAAATCTGTCAAAGCTGATTTTTTTGGGAATGTTGATTTTTCTTGTGTTGTATTTTCTATAACAATAAACAATATAATTTAACAATTTAATCATGAATAGAATAGAGAGTTTTATTTGCTACCGAAAACATCGATGTTTTTAGAAATATCGATGTTTATCGTACATCGATGCTCTTAAATCGATATAAACATTGATGTCAACATCGACGTTTTTTTAATATCGATCATCCCTACTTCAAAGATGATCTGTCACCACAGACTGTCACTGTGATCTGTAGTGCGATTTAGCAATGTGCAATTCGTTCAATTTTTATGACCCGGATCAATACTGATCCAACTATGAAATGAACCGGTTTAAATGACTCGAACGATTGGTTCCGTTTAAGTCATTGATATAAATGAATAGGCCCTTAGTAGAAGTATAGGTAGGTAAACACGTTTTAAAGTTCATACTTAGAGTATATATATATATAGAGGGAGCGCTGGTACTTCAAAAACGTAGATAAAAATGGTGGTGCCGGGCCACCTTTTTCTGCCCTTCTATTGGCTAATATTGGAACAGGTTGTGCAACTTACATAAATTATTTGAAAAAAAATATAAAAATAAGTAGTTCAGGTATATTTAATTCCACTTAAACTCGTTTTAAAAGGATAATAGCTTAATATTATTTCGGCTAATAAAGGAATTTATAGCAATTTATTGCTAAATAATTAATTCAATTTTTACTAATATACAACATGTAACAGATTTAAATGTAAAAGCGGAAAGTAGTACGTTCAGAATCAGCTACTGAACCGATATTTACATTTTTTTTGGTAGGTATTTTTTTTCAAAATAATTAGTTAAGACCAAGTAAATTACAGACACTCTTTCATTTAGTACTCCGAACAAACGAAATTGAAACGTAACTTCAGGACATAAGATCATTTTTAAATGAATCACTAAACGAATACTCTAATAACTAAATCATGAACAAAAATGAACTTTATTTCGATAGTCATAAAGTTTATTTGAGCAATCTATCATTAATCAAACGCACACAACGATAGGCCTGAATAAACGTAATAAGCTACCAAAATAAATAACTATCATATTCTCTTTTCCGCACATTTAACTACAACTAGATAGAGCAGGATGCAGCTATTGTTTAATGCAATTTGATCCATCGGACAAACGACGCGACGGCGCGCGCGGCGGTACATCAAAAGGTTATAGGGATGCGCCGCGAAAAAAATTACTCCCGGGATTTGCAAGACCGGGCGATCCAAATCCCGCGCAATACATGCACTTAAATGAAACAAATTAAATTGTAACAAAATCACTATGAAAAGACACAACAAGTAGGTATTTCTATGAAAAATAATTTCGCGGAACGTTTAAATGGTGATTAAATTCGGTTTATAATTTTGCTACAATGTATGCGGAATCCCGGTGTGTCGGATATCCCGTTATTGCAATCCCTAAATGGGCATTGGGCACCGACAATGAGAAAAAAATCTAGTCGTGCACCGCAGTTATCTGTGTCTACTTGTGTTTAAGTGTTAAGTAGATATTTCGACAACTTTCGCGCGCGATGTCTTTTCGGTATTCGAATATTGAATACACTGAAATGGTGAGAACTTCCGCACTCTGTGGTGATAATGTATCATTGGCATGCAGGACATTTAACAACAGGCACGGCACCAGTGTAGTGTCCGACAGTATCTCGATGCTGAGTTCGGAGAGCGCTGGATAGGTCGCGGCGAACCTGTGCAATGGCCTCCTAGGTCACCTGACTTGACGCCTCTTGACTTTTTTTGTGGGGACGTAATAAATCTCTATCGGTATACTTCAGTGAAAGTACTAATGTGGAGGAACTAAAAAGTAGAATAGTGGTAGCCTTCCTAAAAGTGAAAAGTGACACTGAAGTTTTACATAAATTACGTGAACAATTACGCAAATGTGCATGAAAGTGTATCAAGGTGGTGGACATTTCGAACATATTTTAAAAAGAAATCGCCGCATGAGTGCCATGTAACACGTAACTTATTTTTTTTGTATTTTTTGTGTTGTGATTCCCAATCTAGTCTTCGTTGTTAGATATTGCGTTATCTTATTCATTAGTAATGCAAAATAAATGACGCCCGTATCCTGCCGGCCTGTAGGAACTAAGTTTAGCGGAAGTGAAATTAATAATATTTTATAGCCGATTCATGCAAAATATTGTCTTATGTTGAGTTCGTACGCATTATATCTTGTAAGTAAAATATTTAGATTTTATAGTCAAAACACAAATGTTATGCTTACATATTAAATTAATAATAATTTGTTTACCAAGCCACCAAGTAATCAGTTACATACGTAATTTGTATTTCGTTTATTGTCAGCTGTTTCTGCCGGCGGCGCAGCGTTCGACGTTAGGTACTCGTGTGAATGGGTCTTGTGTACATGTGTGCGTGTCCGCGAGCGTGTGTAGTAGTGCACCTTATTTGTAACTCGTAAGGTAACCATGTTAAGTGCCTACATTTGGTATAACTAATTTCATAAATAAAAGATTTTGTAATTATGGTAGTACGATTTCATAGCATAAACTATGATTGCAATAATATTTTAAAGTTGGGGTGTCTGAGGTTGTGAATTAATCCTGTTACACGTTGTAGGTGCGCTACCAACATTACGAACAAGAAAATATCTACGTTTTTCAAACCGCGAATGTATGACAGCGCTCCCTCTATATATATATACTCTAAGAGTTCATATTACCTATTATTTTACACAAAAATATCACTTTTACAACTGAAACACGTGAAAAACAATTTTACAACAAACGTAATAGGCAAAATATTAGGACAATGGGATACTAATTACGAAAAACGAACAAAAAGGAGTTATTACTTGATGACAATATTTTCAAACGCAATTCGCAAGTAATCATAAATCAAAACGTAACTATCTTCAACTCACTCCAAAAGACAAAACTATAAAATTGTAACGCAAAATTAACTTTAAAGCCTACCACTCAAAGCATATATTAACCTTGTCATTTACATTCGAACTATTTAGTGTCTGTATTCGTCTCTAAAACCGATGATATCCGAACGTTTGTTTGGCTTGATTCGGCTCGACTCGGGTCGGGTCGCACTTCACAGGACGTTAACGGCTCGCGAACCGTTGTTCACGGGTTTTGGTTCTCGGCTCTCGGCTCTCGGCTCTCGGTTCTCGGTTCGTTTGAACCGACGCGATTCTCCTATCGCGATCGATCGAATGAACGAGTTTTATTGTACATAAAGATCGAATCGATCGCGTGGTTCTTGCGAGCTGGTTTATTTGACACGTTCAATCGCGAACGACCCATATCTACTGCGATTCACGTAACTTTTTGACGCGCCGATCAAGTTGCGGTACGGTTACAATTAAGTTTACGCTTTGGTACAAAATGGTATTCTTGTAAATGTTTAGCTGCGCGTGAACTGCGCGTGAGCTGCGCGTCAACTTTACGTCAGACGTATGAAATTTGTTTGAAATTGACATATACGCGCAGCAGTAGAATACGCTAACCCCTAGGGCCCTACTATATTCATCCGAACGAACGAACGAACGAACGAACGAACGAAGTTCGAAACTTCGGACAAACGAAGTTTTTTATACGATACGAATGTATATATATAACGTACACCGTAACTATAAGTCTATGGTTACGACCATAAATCAATAACGACCATAAGTTTTATGTAGGTACATTCGTATCGTATATAAACTTTGATCATCAGAAGTTTCGAACTTCGTTTCGTTGAATATAGTAGGGTCCCTGGACCGTTGAACGAACCGCACTGCGGGTTGTCAAAGAAACATAAAAGGGTGCCGAAAACCGTCGGCGAGCCGTAATGCGGTTCTTGTTTACATTATAATGCTATTACACTAAAATGAACCCTATTTCAACGGCGGTAGGTTGCATTTTGCTTGAAGTTTTTTTGTGTTCCTGACGGTTATATGACATGACAGTTTTTTTGTCAAAAAAAACCTTCACCACCTTGGGCCGCGTTCCACTAGGAGTTCTCGACGCTCAAAAGTCAAAACACCTATTTCACCGTTCCACTCGAGATCACGATCGTTGTGGTCACTATTATTTACTCTTATTAACTTTTTCGTATATTCCTATTTACTCCTCTGTGGTGATCACAATGATAACGTTATTAATGACATCAAGACTTACGCTTACAATGACACATTTCATGAGATGGAACCTGAAAACTGGTTAATCTAGGTAAATATTTTGAAAAGAGTAACCTGAATGACTAATTCATTGACGCATAGCCGAACCATGGACGTAGTATACCGGGTATATCAAGACTGCTACCGAAAACGAAGCCGGGTGGTAGTTTTAGTGAAGTTACAAACACAAAGCAACTAAAAATTTCGCACAGAAACGCGACATTAATTCTTAATGATTTTTTAAATATAGTAATTTTTGGGTGGTAAATCCATAGTTTTTGCTAAAATAATAAATTAAACTGTTTTATACCTTAGAGTGTTTATAAATAAAAGGGTATATACTATTAATTTAGGAATAAAAATTTTAAGCTTTTTTTTTTTGCAAAATTTTCTATTGCATTGTGTTTGAAGTCGCTTAAACAACCACCCGGCTTCGTTTTCGGTAGCAGTCTTGATATACCCTGTATAAACTACGTCCATGAGCCGAACCTACTGGAGCTAGGAATAGTTAACACTTAGCACTAAAAAAGGATTTTTGGAAACTGGACAAACGAAGTTTTTTATACGAATTATACGAATGTATCTATTCTGTAAAAGTTCGAATTTGTATAACGTACACCGTAACTATAAGTCTATGGTTACGACCATAAATCAATAACGACCATAAGTTTTATGTAGGTACATTCGTATCGTATAAAAAACTTCGTTTGTCCGAAATTTCGAACTTCGTTCGTTCGTTCGTTCGTTCGGATGAATATAGTAGGGCCCTTCGTTCGTTCGTTCGGATGAATATAGTAGGGCCCCAAATCCCTTAAGTGGGTGAAAAGAGTGAAATACTGTTTTATTAATAATTTATTCCACTGAAGTTGCAGATTTCAAACTTGGCACTTTGGTCATTTATCTAGAAACATAAATCATTGCATGCGTTGTTTTCTTAAAATTTTAAGTTGTAGGTCTCTCATATGCGAGAGGGTAGGTAACACTGCAATGTCTCTTCTTCTTCTTCTACCTGGCGTTATCCCGGCCGGTGCCAGGGTCCGCCTTCCGGCAAATTCTCCTCCATTTCGCCCGATCTTCGGCATCTTCAATAGTAAGACCATTGACCCTCATATCTTCCTTGACGACATCGAGCCAGCGCTTCTTGGGTCTACCCCGCGGTCGAGGTCCGGGAATATTGAGGCTCAGGCACACATTACCGACGTACTCCTGCGGTTTCCTTACGATGTGACCATACCATCTCAAACGGGATTCCTGGAGTTTATCAGCCACATCGCGGACACCAAGACTGCCACGGATGTGCTCGTTACGGATTTTGTCCAAACGCGTAACGTTGCACATCCACCGCAGCATCTTCATCTCCGCGACGTGAACCTCCTGGACGTGCCGCTTGAGGGCAGGCCACGTCTCAGAACCTACAGGAGCACCGGCCGCACGATGCTTTTATAGATGAGACCCTTGAGCCTCATCGGCATCCTGCGGTCGCAGAGTATGCCCGAGACCTCCCTCCACTTAGCCCAAGCAGCGCTTATACGGGCTTTGACGTCAAGGTCGATGTCACCGGACTCATGCAGTACGGACCCAAGGTACTTGAACTTGTCAGTCTTCACGGCAAGTTCGTTCCCTATCACGATGCTTTGGGGGTCCGTACTCCCGCAAGCCATGTACTCGGCCTTCGCCACATTTAACTTCAGACCACCGCTCTCGAGCGTCTCCTTCCACCGGTTGACCTTGCGCTCCAAAAGTCGCCGGTCCTCCTCCACCAGTGCAATGTCATCGGCATACATCAACAACCAGGGCGCAGGGTCCTGGATGTGAGACGTAATGGCGTCAAGCACAACACTAAAGAGGAATGGACTCAGCGCCGAGCCTTGGTGCACACCGACATCAATCGGGAAAGGATTCGTATTGCCAACGGCGGTCCGAACGAAGGACTCGGATCGGAGGTACATGTCTCTGATAATGTCCACATAGGCTTCCGGTATCCCTTTCACCCTCATCGCCCACCAGATTGCCTGTCGCGGCACACAGTCGAAGGCCTTCTGCAGGTCCAAGAAAGCCATGTGCAATGGCTTCTTCTTCGTCCTGTATGCCTCGCCGAGCATCCTGAGTGCAAATAACACTGCAATGTCTATTGTTTCCAAAAAGCAGCAGTGTATATGCACATTTATGTTATGAAGGATAATGTAACTAGAGAAACTATTAACTGTTTTCAATGGTTTTCAATACCTACCTAACACGGGTATCAGAGAAACCAATCCAGCTTTAGAACATGTAGTCAAAAACTATTTCATAGGAAATTTAGATTACACAATACCTACACATTAACCGAGCCATGATTTACATTAAAGGAATAATATTTATAGGATCCTGATTCCTGGTGCAATATGCTGATAGTTAGTTATTACCTTAGAGTATATACATATAGAGGGAGCGCTGTCATACATTTGTGATTTCAAAAACGTAGATATTTTCTTGGTGGTAATGTTGGTAGCATTGCTGCATTAGGGTTGCCGGTTAACATATTTTCCCCAACTAATAACTTAATATTATAAGAAGGAGTCGTTTAGAAGACTGTTGGATACCAACAAAATATTTTTATTATAATTAATATTATGAGAATACATTTTTAATTTTTAAATCGTAGTGAACCAACAATGTAGACGGTCGACCTAGTTAAGGTTTCAGGAAGTCGCTGGATGCAGGCCACTTCCAACAGGTCAATGTGGAGATCCTTGGGGAGGCCTATGTTCAGCAGTGGACTTCCTATGGCTTTTTATGGCTGAAGAGAGAGAGAGAGGGAGAAGGAGACAGAGAGAGAACCTTATATTTTGATTCTGAGAGCTCTGGCAGCCACAATACTTTACCTATAAATGTGGCTTATTGGTACCGAGAAACCCTCAGATATTAATTTTGAGAGCAGTCGGTTTAATAAATTAAAAGTTCAAAATGGCGACCACAGTTTTTTAATCTACCTATTAATTTGGTTTATTAGTGCCGACTGCCGAGATACCCTCAGATGTTGAGTTTGAGAGCAATCGATTCAATGACTAAAATGGCGGCCAGTTTTTTTAAATCTGACTATGTACTTGGCTTATTAGTGTTGACATAACGTGAAATTTTGATTTTGAGAGCAATTGGTTCAATAAATAAAAAGTTCAAAATGGCGGCCACAGATTTTTAATATAACTATAAATTAGGCTTATTGTTGCCGAGTTACATTCAGCTATTGATTTTGAAAGCAATTGGTTCAATAAATAAAAAGTTCAAAATGGTGGCCACAGGTTTTTTAAGCCTTACTATGAATTTGGCATATTGGTGCCGAGATACCCTCAGATACTGATTCTGAGATAAATCGGTACAATAAGTAAAAACTTCAAAATGGCGGCCACGATTTTCAATACCGAATACGAACGAAGCTCGGCTATCGAAGCATAGGGACTAAAACATTTACCATTTCACCACCAAGCATTTTCAATATTGCAATGCTATTGTATAATAACGCACAGGTAAAATTACGTCGTATTCGCAGTGAAAACGTATTCGGAATTATAGATAAACGTGTTAAAATAGTCGCCACAATTTTTCATTCTTTAAAATATTATGTATCGATATTGCTATTGGGCCAAAAAACGTAATTAAATTTTGATACAGTTGGGGAAAATATGTTAACCGGCAACCCTAATGCAGCAATGCTACCAACATTACGACCAAGAAAATATCTACGTTTTTGAAATCACAAATGTATGACAGCGCTCCCTCTATATGTATATACTCTAAGATGGGAACGTATAAAGCCTACAGCCACTCCTCCGTCATCACCTAAAGACACATATACGGTCACAGTGTACTCAGTAGTCAGTACTCTCTACCAGTACAACCGCGCATAGGTGGGTAGGTACACAGACGAAACGTTACCAATGGGGTGCCACTCCCAGCGAGCTTACTAGCCTCACTCAAATATTTGTGTGGATTTGGAACTGGGTCAAAACTGCGCTCCTTACACATGCCACGTTCTCGCCAAATTACAAAAAATCACTGTGGCCGCCAAACTTCCCGTTCTGTATTCTGATGGTTCAGGGCTGAGATAACCTGTCGGACTGCATTGAACATTTATTGTGTGAATTGATGTGTGTAAATGAGGCTTCATCTTGGAGCCGCCGCGGCGTGGCGCGGAGCGATGGCAGGCGGCAGGAGGCTACTCGGCAGCGGGAAGAGCTGTACAGCATGTAGAGTAGTGAAGCGGTTAGCGGGCGGGAGGCTCGAGCCGGCGAGCGCGCTTGCGCGCAGGGGCGCTGGCGTCGCGAGCGAGCCAGTCCTGTGCGCGTCTCCGAGCCCGCACTACTCGTGTTCCGCTAGCCCGTCTACCTGACGCACTCATCGCAAACGAACTCTATGAAATAATAATGATTTCGCACACCCGCCTCCTTACCGTGGCGATTCGATATTTGTTTCTGTGATAATCTTGGCTCAACTGTTGCCGAGGGCGGCGGGTGCCGGCCGACCGGTCCACACAGGGAGGCTGCGCCGGTCTCACGCCCGACTACAGTGGAATGCGGCAATTTTAACTACTGCGGACTTCGACACCCATTCCAGAAAAGGGATCAAATACATGCTGTCCATGCAATAAGGTGAGTGCAGTCTAGCATCATCTGCGTTATGCATCTCTAACTACGTTTCCACGGCAACTAAACCTGCAATTATATATTTAAAATACCTTTACGATGTCAACTCACATTATATCTTCTTTATGATATGAATTTGTAATTGTGACCATGACACTCATTTTGTTCAGAGACTTTACTTGAGAAATAGTTTAAACTGGTTGAATTATCACATATTTTATTGATGTCCCGTTACATTCGTTATTCTGAAGAACAACGATTAAATGTTCATCCACTATAATTAATTTATAGATAATTCCAAAAAAAATAACGTTTAGTAATAACCAGAAAAAACATTTTTATCCATTCCCAAGTTTCATTAAAACGACTGCCTCATGTCCCTCGACTTACTTCCACGATGTACATTATATCGAAATACATAGATACATAAAATTATTTGATTCCTCAAATGCAAGTAAGTATATTATGCAGATTTTCGGAATGATTAATATATCTTACCACTATTTTTAAAATTAAGTAAACGATTATTACTTCACTAATTTAGATAGGTATCAAAAGAACATCTGCAATAAAAACAACTAGGAACAATTATACCGTCCGAGAATTTTGTATCCTTCATTACTAGATATAATACTAGGTATAGAAACACGGGAATTAGCAAAAAAGAATACTAAGATCTTCAAACATCATTCAGTATTGAGTATTTCCGTTTCGTACCTAGTATAGACTTATGGATTACGGAGCACAAGTTAATTACCATAAGAACATAAAGATTACGTGCGTAAGATTAATAATAATATAATATTATTTCATACCATAAAATGTAATACCTAAGTCAATTATTAAGGCAAATAAAAATGCCTTTATGTAGATTCATTAATATTTTTCATCGCTTTGATGTATGTATAATTGACAGCAATAATTGTAACGTTTTAAAATTGCGAAACATCACCGATGTCAGAATACTGAGCACTGAGCAGGTACACGAACACAACGGATTAAGTAAGATAGATCACTTTCTTTTCAGCCCACTCCGAGTCTGAGAGAGACTATTCAACTTCGCTCTCAATTTCTCACGGTGCGCAACGTCCGCGAGCAAAAATACGAAATGTCCATTGTTACTTTTTAAAATATTTTTACCATTCGCTTTATTCAACCGAATGTAAGATGTTGATGGGCAAAAAGCGCCAAATGTTACGCTAATGACATCCGAGTGAATTATCTTGTTCTGGATGTGAAAACATTGATTTTGACTTTATTGTTGTGTTGTAGCCTTTACTAGCCAAGTTTATAAGTATTTATTCTAGTACAAAAATAATATTCCTATGATTTGATTTTTATGATAAAATCTACTAAGTAATTTAATGTAAATCGTATTTCGTGTAAATAGTATTTAAAACCAAGCAATTATTTATATTTAGCGATAAGAACTCATAGTAATCCTAAGTAGTGTTTTTAATTTTAATTTTCCGTAGAGTTCAATTGATTCGCATATTATGTCGTCTAACACACTACCTACTTGCGTATTAACTTTTAAGATACCATGTCCAATAGGGGATTTATTGAAGCATAACACTGAGTTATTGATTGTTGATAAAAATAAAATATGACTTTCATTTTCGATGTTATTTTTCCACGGAACATAGCTAATACCACACTAACACACAGTTCATCAGATTTTTTTTATTTTCTTGTTGAAAATATAGTAAGTTCAATAAATTTTGTGTCGATATACACTAAAAACAGTGTGTGGGAAAACTTGAAAAATCATTATTATGAATTTTTCAGTATTGAAATCGTACCCAGTGTTCTGACAAGAACTATATGTTGAAATAAAACTATTATTTACGGATTTTATCGCGGATTTGGTTTAATTTTACATTTTTTGAGTTCCCGACGTTTCGATTACTTTACAGCTTTCGTGGTCACGGGGCGGACTGAGGTATTAGACGTCCGCTCTCTATGACTATCCGCTCTTGACTTTCTGCTATTATTAAAAGTAATCTCCGCTATATAAATAAACTGTTATTTCTATTAACAAGCGTGAATGAACATCGTTTGTAAAACTAAGTTTGATATAAATTTAAATAGTGCTTAATTAAAAAACGGCAATTAATTTTTTTACGCAAAATAAGTGTGTTATATTCAAATTATAAAGATTTTTCTTATTTCTTAATAATAAATCTACTAGAATGTCCAAGATAAAGAGTATCCCGAATCATTACCTAATTTATAACTCTCTCCATAAAATAGGTAAGTAATATTATTATTTATACTTTACATAATATATTATGATCTATTCAGCCATGTGCATACTACGAATGGCATTTGTTTATAATATTATTAATTTTTTTCAACTTGTTCGAAGCGATCTACGGTTATTTAAGCAGTCACCTGAGCGGATGCGGTCGCCGTGTACCGGTCTTGACATACATATTATAGGGATTAATGCAAGTGGAACATTGAGGATTTAGAAGATACTATATACTCCTACTTAGGTCGGAAGGCGACTTCGATTCATAGAATTTATAATAAATGTATCAGAAACCACCCAAGACTAATAGTAAATTATGCCCTTTTAACAGTACCTACAAAGTAGAACTAAATTTCGGAATTTAAAAGAGACCGATTTCATCCCCTTCGAAACCATTTATCTCCAAATAAAAGTATTCTATGTCCTTTCTCAAGGCCAAGTCTCTCTCTATACCAAATTTTATCAAAATAGTATCTGTAGTTTCGGAGTGAAAGCGTAACAGACAGAAAAGTAATTTTCGCATTGAAAAATAGTAGGAATTGTGAGGCTGAAAGAGACAGAAATATAAGTTACATTTATTTATACCTTTATTATAAAATTTCTATGGTATGTAAGTCCGCCAACCTAAACTAGGCCAACGTGGTGGACTATATGGCCTAACCACTCTCAATCGTACTCTCGATTGTAGAGGAGGCCCGTGCCCTGCAGTGGGACGTATATGGGCTGATACAGACAGACGGAATACCTATATGTGGAATTATTTCGAAGACTTAGACATGATCTATTTTCGTCTATCATTGCCCATGCATTTAGACTAATAGAATTTGAATCCAAAGGTTGTAATATATACTTCTGTGTGCCATGCAGAAACCTTGTGGTAGTACGTAATAGTAATATGTATTTTAAACTGTCGTACATAATTTAATACCTAATTAACAAATGTTGACATGTTCTTAAAAAGATTATAAAGCCCAACTAAGAAGGAACCTATAGAAGTCAGTTTATGACTAATACAGTATTGTAGGTTTTATAGAAATGATTGTTACACATATTGTTCATTAAGAATAACTTTTGAATACTGCGCACATCGCGTACGCAACAGGGAGCCAACCCTAAATCACCCTGTCATGGTAGGGGAGCGGTCTAGGGGTTACTCTTTACTCCGACACGACGTCGAAAGTTCGAATAACGTACGTAAAACTGTATGAATATATCAAATACTTTACAATGTCGGAATCCTTTGCCGTATGTCTAAAACATAGAGTATCATAAATAAGATGATTCGGGATACCCTTTATTATGGCAGTAATATTAATTAAGAAATAAGAAAAATCTTCATAATTTAAACATAATACACTTTTTTGCGTTAAAAATTTTAATAGGGAAGTATTAATTAAGCACTCTTTAAATGTAGATATATCAAATTTATTTTTACAAAAGATGTTCGGAGTAAATGATAAGTTTCATTGAGAATAGTATTGATATTTAGAAGCGGAAAACTTTAATCTTGTATGTGGACAATTAACGTCCGAACATTCGAAGTCGAATCGGAGTATAAAGTTATCCCCTTGTTACCTGTATAACGAGTACACATACTGCTTTAACATGTGCGCCGCCATCAGACTGTCCTCGCTCCATCGTCAGAACAGTGCGATGAATATCGGCGACTATTGTGTCACTTCATTGTCGACCGTGTCCTTGTCTTCATTCATACTATATTATACACAGGTTGATTTATGCTCGGACATTTAGTACCGCGCGCTGATGTCCACGATGACTGGTCACTTTTAGTGGGATTAAAAACAGTGCAATTATTTATTAGTAAATAGCATTTCGGATACATTAAAGAGTTTTGCTTGTTATTGGAAGAAGGATGTACTTTATATTGTGTTAAAAAAGTTATTCGGAAAAAATCAGAGCTGTATATTTTCTGCTTTTTTATTCCACTCAAAACATAATAAGTGTACCCGTGTATTTATGAAAAGAAAATCCTACCATGTCTTAAGTGGTCAAGTCAATCGCATTCTATCAATCCTTTGTAGTTAATGGAACCCTGGGACACGCTGAGTGTGGGAACCTCAAACACATTTTTATGTATTTTGTTTACAAATCACATTCAGGTACTGTAGATACATATTGAGGTTTCAAATATTGGCTTAACAACTGGAACTGTGTTCTATTGTTACAAACAAACAGTAGAATTTCGTGGTGCGGTATTAAGTTAGCAGTCCGTCTGTGAAAGAAACAGGTTTATTACCTTTAGGCGTTGCTTTATAAAACTGAGTTTACGTAGACAGCGGTTTATTTATTTCGATATACATAGTATTAAAAGTGTCTTCAAAGAAGTCAACGTGCGTAATATTCTGTAGCTTAGATACGATAATTATTCGATAAATAAAACAACTCTCTTTATCTCCTTGGCCGCAGAAACTCTACTGCTGAACATGTGTATCGTAGAAGAGATCTACAATTTTTTTATCATGTACACTACCCTGTTAACCCATAGTTAATAAACTCCACTTAATCCAGTCTAAATAAATTATTGTGAGTCACATTAACTCAAAGGAAAAAAAATGTCAACGCGCATTTTTTCTTTATGCAATGAGGGATAATTTATCAAAGCAAGGGTAGCTTTTAGATATGAAGCTGTGCAGAGGATATAGTGATATGTATGTAACTGTTGGGTGTATTTATTTATTTATAGTAGTGGTTACCTACATGGCGCTCATCAGCAAGGTGTGGTCACTCGGCGCGCGGCATACAGGATGTCTCATTCACGCCATATGCTAAGTTCGGTCGCGGTTAAAATGTACATCAGATGATCAAGCAATTTTGATATTTCCATTAAATGAAATTATAAAGTGTGATTAGAGAAATATATTTATTTTTTCTCATAAACTAATTCACGTTCCCTTTATATGCAATCCATTACTTCAACAATACTACGTTCTATAAAAATTAATGTTATATTTAACTAGAGCATAGACAAAGTTAGCAAACAACTCTCTAATTACTCTGTTGTCGACGAATGAAAAAATAGAAAAGTAAATCACTGCAACAGAATTTGCGCTTCTCTTCCCCAAAGTATTTATTATTTGCTCGTAAGGTCACGCTATTCGCAAATATTTAAGTGCTTTTAACTTTATGATAATAAATTCTAAGGTTTTATTTGCCTTCCTACAGCACTTACAACGTTTGATTTTTTAAAGAGATGCAACACTGTATTTATGTGCATACTTACATGGAATAATTGTATGTATGTTTGTGATTTGCATGCTAGAGATCCAATACACATCTCTAGGTATGCATTATCTACAAGGTGTCATTAAGGCTCGCATTACCTACACGTAATTTCTAATTACATTCTAGATACTTCATTTCATTTCTTTGGAAAGGAGTGGGAAAATAAAAAAGTGTTATATTCATTAGACTATCAATTACAATTGTATTGTATTTGATGGTTCTCACATATTATTTGATGCGCATGTGAAAATGTCGTAACATAATATGTATGTGTCTAGCACACAAAGATACCTTAAGCCAAATTATTACATTACATAATATGTCATCGTCATAATAATCTTACCACTCGTTAAGCCCAATATTACCAGTCTCCAAAGTTTATACAGAGTTGAAAATAATATTTTTTTGCTTTACATATAAATATACAGATGCATGTCGCGGAAAATTAGTCTTCTTGGTTATTGAATAGTAGAATATAGAAATTAACAATGAACCGCAGTGAGTGGACGCAATACACATTGCACAGTAGTGATATTATGAACACAAGTCCTCCACATTGGTAAAGGAGTGCACTGTACTCGGTGCGCAGTGTGCCAGTTTATAGTCCAAATGTATTCGTACATGCGGGAGACAACCGCCACGCCCCGATGACCCAGTATCATTACATTACCCTCTATGTTACGCTTCTTAGATATTTGCAATTAATTCAGGGGTGAACGACAGAAGTTAACATTTTTTGTTAGTAGCACCCTGGCCTAGTATCGCCTAGGTCCGGATATTTGTTGATTACACTCCATACCTGATACATGTTCCCGGATATTCTTTTTTTTCACACAGAGTTCTTAGCGAGAACATAAATTTAAAAAAAAAACTTATTGTTTTTGTTAGATTTAATACAAAGGGACCTTCGCAAATTGATTTGGAGACTAATAGGATAACTAAAAATCTAAAATGAGCCCCATTGTTTTGAACTCTGACTCTGAATTTAGTTTATTAGAACTGAGACTCTCTCAGGTATAGATTTTGAGATCAATCGGACCAACATCTAAAATGTTCACAACCAACCAACCATTTACAATAATTCTGACTATAAATTTGGGTAAACGAATATAGAAAAGTAAAAGAGATATTAAATTTTACATTTTTTCGAGTCAATACAGCAATATACGTATTATGTTTTTCCTTCTTAACTGCTAAGCTTCGCGTCAGGGACCGAAACCTGTAACGAAAATACCGGTATTTTTTGGTACCAACCGAAAAAATAATACCGGTATTTTTAAAGGTAACCCCTATACGCCAATTTTATTAGATTCCTAGAATTTAACCGGTATCATGCCGGTAACCGAAATAAGGGTTACTTCTGTGTTTCATGCGCCGTTCCTTATAAGCAGTGGCGTAACAATAGGGTGGCATAGTGCGCAAAATGCCACGGGCCCCCGACCTTAGGGGCCCCCGGCGGCCCGGCCCCTCAGGCCCAAGAGGCCGTAACCAGAGAAAGAACCTAGCCAATTTATTACCAACAAAATTGATAATCAAAAACTATTTTATTAGTTTCCATTAAAGATACCAAGGTTTTTTTTGATACATAAAAATAATATATTAATGGTTCTTTAGATTTACGCGATTTTTACTAACGTTTTTTAACTATTATGTACAGGTTATAGTGCGGATTTGGTTTAAAAAAGAACGAAACTTCAATATAAGGCTTCTGAGGGGGCCCCATCACCATTGCTGCGTTTGGGCTCCGGCTACGTAGTAAAGATATTACGACGACTAATTGGTCTCGTTGTGGAATTCTTTTTATGGCCTGCAGGCATACGAGCATACAGCCCGCCTCACGGTCAGCGGTCACCGTCGCTCATAGACTTTTGCAGATTTAGGGATTCAGCAAAATGAAGTCGCTTCTTACCGTAAGGAGAGCACTTTCTTAAAGCCTAGTTTAAAGAAGGACAGGTTATAGCGCTCAGGGAATACCGAAGCAAGGGAGTCCGAAGGGAGTCCATTCCAGAGCTTGCACGTGCATGGTAGAAAAGAACACTGGGAACGTACTTTCCGGGAACGGATAGTTTCCAGGTAGTAAGAATGATTTCTACTGGGATGACGGGAAGTGTGATGGGAGAATAGCGATAGTGGCACCATCTTCCTCAGAACACTTTCCGTGGAATAATTGATAGATTACACAGAGAGATCCAAAGTCTCACTGCAATACTAACGGCTCCACGTTCTCCGTGAGATCGGGATTATCGGCGCTGTAATGAGTCAAGTGGGTGGAGCTGGTATTTTGGGGGCTTCTACCCAGAGGTGAGAGCAGAACTCCACGTCGTGCCGGATCGTCGTATTTATAGGAAGTAATCGATCATCCGACGAAAAGTACCGCTTGGCTCTGTTGAGAATCTTTAACTTTTTGCTTACCAATTTGCCCTTGCCTTCCAAATGACACCTAAAATGCAATTTTATCAATAATTCGGGTCAATGAATACTCTCGGATGCTTAAAGAGAGTGTCTCCATGAAAAAAGGGGTCTTCTTGGTTATAAACGAGCAAAATTATATCTTCATGGGGTTAAATTGTGCACCCCAGAGCGGTCTCGACTTGCGACAAAATTTGAGACCATCTTTCTTTAACGGATCCCCGATAGAGATTCTGTTGTCAGACGTATTTTGCCTCACTTACACTAGAGCATCTGCATAGCAATGCCGGCTGGTGATAGACAACATGTCATTGATATGCAGGAGAAACAGGGTCGGCGAAAGCACCGAGCCTTATGGAACACCAGAATTAATGGTCTTGGTCTCGTTGCAAAAGCCGCTCAATACGATTTTTATGCTGCGATCATCCAGAAAGCTTGCGATGTATTTTCAGACTTCCTCAGGTTGAAATACCAGGCAGGTAGCTTCCTCAAAACGACGCCATGCCACACTCGATGACAATTTCAAGGCCTACCGTAATCGCCTCACCCCCACTATCCAATGCCTCCACCTGATGGTGGGTGAAATAAACGAGAAGATCATAATCCGAACGACCCTCAGTTGGTGATCCTCAAGATACGTCGAGAGCTGCATATTTATGACTCGCTCCAAGAACTTGGAGAGTCAGCATGTGACAGCAATCGGCATGAGATTCGAAGGATCCGACCGGTCCCCCTTCTTTGGGATTGGATGAACATGGGCGATATCCCATGAAGCCGGGCCTAGGTTGTTTTAATAGGAAAGACGCGTGAGTAGGGAGGTTATCTCAGGGGCGGACATCTTAAGAACCTCTGCAGGGACACCTTCTGACCCAGTCAACTAGTATATGTGCAGTACCGCCCAAAATGCGGAGTTCAGGGTTTTATTCGGTATGCTAGCGCAGATTTTTGTTAGGGACCCGCCTCGGCGGCAATTTACTGGCAGGCCAGTGACACTAATATATTCCTTTTGGTCTTCTCCGGGGTAACGGAAAATAAGCTTAACAGTTTTCCTTTCCATACAAAAAGGGGGGCCCCATCCGATGATTTTGCCACGGGCTCCACATGGTGTAGTTACGCCACTGCTTATAAGTCAAAGCGGGAGCAGTGCCTGTGTGTGGTTATACCGTCGTTTGTCTTTACTAAACAATATAGCACTATACCACACGCTTATCTTTAATCATTTCATTATTTTCTCAACAGAATTACACACCAAAAAAGAAATGAACCGAATCCAGCGATATTGTGTAAACAACACAAGTATGATATTTATTTGTTATGCAACAACAATGCGTTTTGTTTTGCATTCAAGGTCTTTTTAGGTTACCGGTATTAAAACGATTACCGTATATAAGAGTAACCTTTATAATGTATTATATAGGTAACCGAAATTCGTCGATACCCCGTTATGTCGAATGGGTTTCGGTCCCTGCTTCGCGTAAGTATTTATAATATAGAGGTAGTGCTATCATACACTTGCGTCTTCAAAAACGTAGATTTAAATAGTTCGATCGAACTATAATAGTTTTCTAATAACCGATTGCTATAAAGTTCTTGTTAACAGAAAGTATCATTAGGGTTAAACCGAGTTTTAGTGGAATTGAATAGCCCTAAACTATTTCTTTTTCTTTTCTTTTACATCTTCTGAAGTCAAAAAATAAATGGACCCAGGCGATACTAAACCGGGGTGCTGGTTACCAAAAAATGTTGTTAATTATAACTTGAAACCTGTTTTTGGTGTTAGATAATTTTGTAAACATGAAACAATTGATTTTCTCAACAATAAATCGGTTCATTCATTATTTGCCGGCACTTACAGGTAAACATAATATTATTGATGATATTACACTAAAATACAATTGTATCACATTTAAATTTGACAAAAGCAAGCAAGGCCCACCCACTTTCGAATAACAAAATTAAAATGGTCGGAATGTTTGTCGATTTTTTGTGAAGATTGTTCTCAAACACGTCTGCGCATACATTACGTGGAGGGCGGAACAAGACGAGCCATTTGTAGGCGGCAAGTGTTTACAGAAGAGTCTGTGCGGCATTGCTAATGAGCAAGGGATCGGCGAAAGTGGCGGTGGTACGCAAACCGCAGAAGCCGCAGCTACCAACTCCACACGCCACTGCATTGTGTTCACTGTTACCTCGTCTACTCAGTACTCACTAATCACTTCCTCTTTACTTACCCTCATGTTCCATTACTAGCGACAACGCCTTTAACTTTCATGTTGCAAAATAACTAACATTTACTTTATTAAATTAGTTGTCAAATATTCTAGAAATATGTCGTTAATTTTTGATTCGCCTTGGTAATATTTAATAATATTTTTGAAATGTCATCAACATGAAAAAAGCACAACGATCGCTTATACATATTATTAGGTAAATGAATTCAGTGAAAGAATTTCTTTTAATTATATACAAATAAAATGTTGCCTAAGAGCCGTGGACGGTGTAGTCCGTTATACAATTGCGGTTGACGGATGCGGAGTGGCCGGAGACAAGCCAGCGGTATGTTCCAGCGAAACCTGCTAGACGGGCGCGGTTCGATGTCCGGCAAAACACTTGTCGCCGCATATTGGGTGTTCGTATGTTATTTCGGCTCTCCCTTTACCGTACTATCATATCTATCCATGGCCTTGGAGTATTTGTGTTGGCTTAACTTCTAACGGCTACGCGGTTTGAAAGCGAAAAATACGTTAAAGTTCAAGCAGTTATATAAAAAATTTATGGTAAAAAACCATTGATAGTCTAACAGAATGACGCAAAAAACATTATAATTTTTATCCTCGCAATTACATAGCTAATAAGTTTTATGTGATGTCCAGTACGTAACCGAACAAACTACAAAGTATAACGTTAAATATCTACGATATTCGTCAAATATTAATAATATACAAAGTTATTTACCGTACAGTTGTTGGGTAGTTTAATAATTTCATAGCCCCCGCCGAGACGCAGTGAGCCGACTGTTTGCCCGGGTTCGGAGCCCGGGACCGCGTGTTTGCACTCAATAAGCCGAAGCAGACAGTCTGCCCGACATATTCTTTATCTCTTGCTTTCTAACCGACTCTTGCTTGCAGTTGGTACTTTAGTTGATATTAACTTTTAGCTATTCATATAAAGGCTGTCAATATAAACGAAAAGTCCAATATTGTACTTTATTGGTTCTCTGAGAGGATGTCACTTTTACAAATAAAATTGTCTAAATATGCGCATATTATATAAAAGTGCGTGGTGGCCTGTTGGTAAACGGACTAGACGCGACTGCCATCATGTTCATGGTGGTCATGTGTGTATTGATAGTCAATCACCACGCACTAAAAACGGTGAAGGAAAACATCGTGAGGAAACCTGCACACCATAGCGATTTATAAAAATTCTATGGTGTGTAAGTCCGCCAACCCGCACTAGGCCAGCGTGGTGGACTATATGGCCTAACCACTCTCAATCGTAGTCTCGATTGTATAGGAGGCCCGTGCCCTGCAGTGGGACGTATATGGGCTGATACAGATGCGCATATATATGTTAACGAAAAAGTCATTGTATACAATTCCTAGGAAATCTAAACATTCCCTAAATAGCGATCGATATTGTATTACATTCTGGATGTCAATGAGTATGAACGTTATCGAATTACTTACAGAAGTAGGAACAAAGGGGCTTAAGAGAAATTATGCAAGAACAAAAGTGGATAATATAAAATATTGTTTTTATTACCTATCGATTGCATCGTTGCGATCGGGTATTTTGATTCTCAGTTTACTAGTTCATTCATAAAAGCATTCATTTTTATTGTATTACTCAGAATCGTCTGGGAATTGCATACAATTCATTGGAAACATACATAATATATGTACTATACATTTCCTAGTATTAATGTACAATACCTATCTAGGGTTCATACATTTCCTGTAACATATAAATTACCCAAAAGAACCTTTAATTAATTATGGTTTATCCAACAAATTTTAGTTCCTCGATAATACATTGGCTTTCTAATGATTCCAATTTACGGATGGTGTATATTCAGAAAAGAAAATATTCTTGGTCATCTTCTGAACTCATCTATTATACCTAGATAAAGGTAAATAAACTTTCGTTTTTAATAGTTAACTATTCTTAATATAATTTCGCCTTGGCTTGGTATTTCATGGTGGACATAGCCAATTTTTCTAATGATTAATTTACATTTAAAATAGTGTCTGATCCTTAATTTGGAGCAAATTTTATTTTCTTTATGAATACCTTTTATCATTACTTGTTAATGATATCCGCATTGTTAGTCACTTATAAAGTATGTACTTATTTACGCCTCAGTTATATTTCCGATAAAAATGGCAAATAAGGTCTATTCGCGATAACCCATGGCAAAGCGATAAGCTGCCAAGACTTCAGACTTTAATATTTATTCGTAATATACAATAATTAGTAGGGTAAACAATTTATAATAACTTACATACCTATATATTTTTACATAGACACGACACAGTGATTGCATCGCTATTCACACCCGTTATAAGTGCAATGACGTCCAGACAAATTATCAGTTGATACCAGACAATTCTGACAGATGACTGCAAGATTATATGAAAGAATTCCATTCCCAATTATAAAAGACATTAAAATAACGAATATATAGTAACCAATAAGGTATTATAGTAGGAGAGGAGTATAGAGCGGGCATCGGGAACAAAATCTCCGCATTGTGCCAGTATAGGATTGTGGACAGTTAAGCCAGAGCGAATATGATGTTATTGCGTAGGCGTGACAGAGACAGAAACCGAAATAGCATTACGGTACCGTTCATATTTGTAACAAAATGTTTTTTGCAGTGACCCCTCTAGTATAGTATGTAGATGACTTTAATTATGGTAATATTCATTATTTTTATGTTATTTATAAACATCTATAGGGTAAACGTTGCAAAACGCAGCGATGTGGACTATAAGACCTAACTCAATCGTATTGTAGAGGAGGCTCATGCCCTACAGTGGGACTTGTACGGGTAGATACATGTACAGGGTAAACTCTTCGATATACTCAAATGGCAAACAGTACTTGTAAAGGGCATGAGACAGTTATTTGTTCCTCATACCAGTTTGAGCCCGTAGTTGAATTCATTGGATGTTAATCAAATTACTGGTAAACGGCGGGTCACCTCTATTTGTACACCTGTATGCTATTGAAATGCTCTCATGTTGACGTTGTGTTCAGTCCTTAAAAGATTTCCAATCGGTTATTTGTCATTGGTTTTGAATGAGCTGCTAAATTGATGGTTATCACCAGATATCGTGCGGCATACTTTCAAACTACAAATAATATTGTTAGTTAAACCGTCCATTCCCATTTTAGTTATCGAATGTTTTGTTCCTTTCTTACGACTTTCGATATCAGTTTGTACAAAGAAAACAAAACTTAAAAACTGACTATGAATAAGCATAGGTCTTTCTGAACTGGTATTATATTACTGATATGTAATTAATTTAATCTCTGTAATCTGGTAATGTATACAGTGTAACAAAATCATTACTGGTTAATCCGTATTTTATTTGCCTGGTTTTTGCGTTGTATTCATATATCCCAGTGTGAGTGCAAATATAGCACACAATGTACTGAAACTTTTTTATTACAATAACAATATGGGGCCCGATAAAGTTGACGGTTGCGGTATCATTGTTTAGGTGTTCGCGGAGTTTTCCCATATCGCCCCTTCCGTTTGTTCCGCCGCGACTTACGCTTCACGGATAAACTTCACATTAATTAACTCTTCTGCCATAAGCGGATAACTTTAATTCATACGTTATTATTATTCATGCGTGTATATATGTTAGCATGAGCCTTGAACAAGTCCATCGGATTGTATGCCTTATGCTTCTAGTCAGCGTAGTATTACCTAGTATTTATCTTTATTATGAGTGTATATGAGTTGTGACTAGTTAAAAAATTAAATATTTATCACCTTAAAAAGAAAACTAACGACACTCAAAAAATACGCCCGTATGGGAAAATTGTAATAATAAATAATAAATAACACCCCAACAGTCACATATATAGTCCTGACCCCACACTAAGATCGAGACTTGTGTCGTGGGTATCAGGAATTACGAGAGACTTTTCGGTCTCACAAACACCCAGACCCAGAAGAAATATTTGTGGGCCGCACAAACATTTCTCTCGGTGCGGGGATCGAACCCGCGGCCTGATATCCGCGACACAGGACCTAATTAATCTTAATGTGGAGTCAGAACTATGCATGTGACTATTGGGTGTATTTATTTTTTATTTTTTATATATGTACATATGTCAGGAAGAACATTAAAGCAAGATTTAGGGATATGTGAAAAAGATATCCTGACGAATTTGGATACAAATCAAGCCATTTAAAGCAGTGATCGATAATAAAATAAATTATTACTTCTAGCATCATTTTTTTAAAATGAATTACCTTAAATTTCAATATGACATCAGTTGTAAAATACTACTTCTTCGAAGACCGCAGTATTTATTCAGCGCGGCGGTTTGGTTCTATTCCTATCTCTATAACAAGGTGAGGTTCCAAATTATTGTACAATCAGATAAAGGAACGTAGCGTAGTGTATGCATGATGTAAGTTGGAGACCTGCGCAACACTCATGGTACGAGGTACGTGCCATTGCTAAACTAACAGTTATGTTAGTAACTACTTATGTTTAAACGTTTTGTAGTAAAGGTGAATTTGTATCAGTTATGTGCTCCCTCGAATATACATACATAAACTCAAGCCTTTTTTCCCAGAAGGGGTAGGCAGAGGTGCCAGGGCACCCACATTTCGCCGTGTATGTTCCGTCCCACGATGTGATAGGTGGCGAGCCTATCGCCATATCGGGCACAAATTCCTGACTCTGAGCTGATAATGAATAGAAAAATCCAATATCACTTTGCCCAACCCGGGATTCGAACCTGAGACTTAAGCTTTGTAACCACACCTTAGTACAACTACGCCACCGAGGCAGTCCCTCGAATATGGTTTGTGTTTTTGTGACTTGCCTATAAAAGATTAAATACTTCAGTTTTTAGGTTACCGAATATCATATAATTATGGAGTTATTTTACCCTAAGGAATTCTGATCAGTGAACTTTATTTATAACGTAGAAACTAGCGCAGTGTCGGACGCCCGCCTAAAAGGTGGACGGACGACCTGATTAAGGTTTCAGTTTGTTGTGAAGATCCTTGGGGGACTTCCTGTGGCTAAAGAGAGAGAGAGAGAGAGAACCTAGTAACTATCTGTAATAATTACAATACGAATATATTGTTTTGTTTAGCAGTAAACAAAAAAATAAATTTCGTGATACTACATAGTTTTAATAGATTGTAATACTATGCAATCTGTTTGAGATAAAGTAATATTAGAAACACTAGTAAGCCGCAATGTTTTTCTAGCTCGATGGTCGCGCTATTATAAAACTGTTTGACATAACACTGATACGGCTGCTTGTCTATACCTAGTCAGGTCATAAATTCTGTCACATGTTTAATATAAAATAATTGAAACAAGTTTATTCATTATGTAACCATTTATATACCAAAATGAACTTAACAAAACATCGATTCTTATGACACTAAAGTTTATTCAAAATGACCTCCGTGATTTTGAATACAGGCCTTCAATCTGCGCGGCCAGTCGTCTATCGCAGCATGAACGAGGTCCATGTCAATATCGGCGGCTGCCTTAATCAAGGATGTCTTGAGTGACTCCACATTGGGATGAGGCTTTGAGCACGCCTTTTCCTCCAAGTGTTGCCATATCTTGTAATCTAACGGATTCAAATCTGGACTGGAGGAGGGCCAGTCTTCGTGCCGGATGAAGTCGATTTCACGCGCCGCCAGCCAGTCTTGTGTGCTCTTCGCTCTACGAGCTGGCGCCGAATCTTGTTGGAATACCCAGTGCCTGTTATTGAACATGGTATGAGAAACAGGTTCCACAAGGTTCGTCAGGACTGTATTTTGATACACAACTGCATTCGTTTTTACACCTTTCTCACAAAAATGTACCTCTGTTAAGCCCCAATAAGAAACTCCCAACCATACCATGAGCGAGGATGGAAAACGACCTCTTTGGACACGCGGAATACGGTTGCTCGCTTCTTCACTACTGTGTGCGTACACCTTATAATTTTGTTTGTTGTAGCTCCCTTCTACGGTAAAAATTTTTTCATCTAAAAAAAGAATTTCTCGTTTTTTTTTTCCCGCGTACCGCTTCAACAAAGCGCGGCATCTCTTCAGTCTCAGATCCATTAGACGAGCATTCAAACGATGTCCTGTTTTTCTTCGATATGCCCGAAGCCCTAAGGCCTAAGTCTTCATTTAACACCCTTTTCACCGTGGTTCTGCTTAACCCCATCTGAAGGGTTTCTGCTTACGTTTAGGATTTCTTTGAATTCGCGCCTTCACAGCTTTTATCACTGCTGGAGTCCTAACAGACCGAGGGCGACCACTTCTTGACCTGTCATCTACACTAGAGTCTTCATTGTATCGTTTAATGGTACGATAAATGAATCTTTTGGTTATATTCAAATTTTCCAGTATGTCAAAAATTTGAATTGGTGCGTAACCGCAACGATGCAACGCAATAACTGCAACACGGTCTTCTTTAAGCGTCCACTCCATATTTAAAAATGAGTAAAATTCTAAAAAGTATACATTTTTATTTTCATGAACAATTCGAAATTTGAATTCAATAAACTTTTTTGTGGCCAGCATTCTAAAAGAAAAGTTTTTACTGTGCGACAATACTTATGACCTGACTGTGTATAATTTATTGAAAAATAAAAGGTAATTTTATAAATATATTAAAAAAAATACATTCTCAATAATGTTGAATCCATAAACGTGTTATGGATTCAACAAATTAGCTTTATTCCTTTTTCATCTACATTTCATTAAATTACATTAGTCACACAAGAAAATAAAAAAAAATAACCTCTATGTAGGTTGTAGGTACCGCGCACTCGTGCCGTTATTTTATTTTTGATCGGTATATCAGGTACTCATTAAATACACGATACCAAGAAAATGATAGAATTAGTTGTGGAATCATAATAAAATCGAAGAAAAGGTTTACTTCTCTGAAATATTAAATATCAAAGTTTTCCTTTTATTTAGGATGCTTTGTTATGTTGGTGTTTTATACCACATGGCGTTTTTAATATCCGTTGCAGAAATTTGATTATTCAGAAATGTTTTAATGCAGTTTATATTGTTTACAAAATTAAAATTAAAATAATACATAGATAGCCCTGACTAACTACTGAATTAAGTATGAAACTACGAGATACTTATAGGTCCCACAAACACCCAGACCCTAAACAAATACCTGTGGAAATGTTTATGCATACGAAACGCTGCCGAATTAAGAACCAACCTAAACACGAAAGTTCCTAGTAAAAATTTTACATATTCACCAATTAGTACCACCTCGCGATCTTGGCCCGAACCCAGCTCAGGTCACGCAAATGGGTTAATGGCTACCGAAAAACGTTAAGGGAGATTAATCAATGAAAAGTATAGGGCCGTACTGCTTTGAAATGGGCTTTTCTATTAAACACGAAAACGGGTGTATTACGAATTTAAGTTACGTAAATAGTGGAATATTTAAGTGTGGTTGTGAGTACATTATTGTCAGAATTAATGAGAACAAAATATATTGTGATCATTGACATAAACACATGAACAGAGCTGAAAGCACATACAGTGTTCCGTAAATGGTGCGCACGCTCCAGTAGTGGAGCGTTACTGAAATTAGTCGCCTCTCGCAAAGATTTAAAAAATACTTACTTGTCATATGACAGCAAGTTTTAATAAAAATGAAGATAATAATTTTCATCACCTATTAGACGAGATCAATTAAATTAAGATCATTTTTTTTATTGCTGTTAATGGCGAGGCGAGCATGCCGTTCGCCTGATGGTAAGCGATACGACCGCTCATGAATAGTAGCAGAACCAAACAACACCTCGAATTACAAAGCAATGCTTGGCATTCCATTGCGCTCGCCATCCTGAGACATAAGATGTTAAGTCTTAATATGTCCAGTAGTTACTCTGGCTACAATGTCCTTCAATCCAAAACACAACAGTGCATTGAAACTGCTGTTTGACGGGAGAAATAGACATTGCGGTGGTACCCACCCAGGCAGCCTCTCACATATGAGAGACCTACCACCAGTACATTTAATACTTAAAATATTTTAGCGCGATTTTCACGGTCATCTTTTCACAAGTCCAAATGTACTGAATATACTCTTTCCTTAGTTTTTGAATCAATGATTATGATAATCAATATTGTTATAGTCTTTAGATATTTATACGTTGGTTTATATGCGAATCTACGTGTGGCCTGTTTATTTTAGTCTATTTAATAATATCTGACTCAAGTTCCGCTTCCTTTAGTAATTAGTGTTATGTTACATCCGTTACAACCAGTAGTGCTCTAAGTAGCATGGTCATCGGTGATTTCTTCAAGTCGCAGCAAGGACGCGTCGAGTGCAATTAGCAATTATAAGAAACAGAATGGGGTTAGAAAGTTTGTGTGTTTTTGAATTGAGCACATAATATTATACTTACTGCATGCAATGGTTACGACACGAGCCTTGGACCCAGTCATTAACTTCATGTACAGTTATTAATGTCGTAACGTCTTTCCGACCGATCGCTGTGTAGGCACGGCCACTGGGTCAGTTTGCACTAAGTCAGATCAACAGCCAACTGATGCTAATATTAACACGCGTTGCTCACAGATAAACAACACTTTCTCTGTACTTTATTATAAGCTTCCTTTCCGCGAACTAACGAGCATTCAAAGCTCACAAATATTTGTTTACAATATAAAATTGATTGAACAGATTTTAACAAAAGCAATAAGTAAAGCATTTTTATTACAAAAACTTTTATGACTGCCTACTGCCTGCAATTTTTTATTACAATAATTACTGCTTCGGTGGAGTAGTTGTATTATGGTACAATTGCACAGCTGAGGTATTGGGTTCAAATCCCGAGTCGGGCAAAGTGACATTGGATTTTTCTTTACATTATAATTTAGGAAAGTTGTGCCGATGTGGTGATAGGCTCGCCCCCTATCACATCATGGGACAGAACACCCAAAGCGAAACTTGGATGTCCTGTAAGTACCTCTGCTTACCCCTTCTGGAAAAATGTATTACAAAAACGTTGACCAAGAACTAAATAAATTTGTCATAAATAAAGCTAAATTTATGTCAATAAAGCTATAGGTAATAAAGCTTTAACCTACTATATAGTTGATATATTTTGGTTTGACGTCAAAACAACCCTGTCTTGGTAACCCACTGTCATAATACTTACGCAGATAGGCAGATCAAAATTTGAAGTAAATATATTTAGATAGGTATTACGTACCTATTGTATATACAAGCTTGAGGCGCTGAAGTAACGCGAATTTAATTACAAGTATATACGAAAAAGGGAAACACGTGGACTGGCGAACTATTGAGCCTAATCGTACAACTAACATAGAAATCAGGGACGTCTTATCTCGGGAATGATAGTTATTGCTTCGTAAAACAGCTCGAATATTTAAGTTAACGACAAGATATAATGAAAATAGATTAGAAATTGTTCACAGAATTCACCGTGGTGTATATGGTAGAACGCGTTTAAACATGTGACAACGTAACTACAACAACTCAAAATTGCCCGTAATTTCTACATCATTTACAATGCTGATGGTTTAAAGGCAATCCGACCAGAGCATTAAGCAAAAACTTAGCCGAACTATGTCAGATGTGCGAACAGTATTCCACGTCCAGCAGTACCTCAGCAGTGCGAGAAAAATAAGTGTACCATTCAAAAGTAACTTTTTAATAGCATCACTTGGTAAAATCACACAGCACCACAAAATCGCAGAGGGGCGCGAAAAGGGCATTTAATCGAAACCGCATGAGACCTTACAGATGTTTGTTATTTGAACCGTTTTTTCGTATGTCAGATATTTCTGCAGAATTTCACTACCGGCCAGTTATTGCTATTTTACGGTGTTGTAACTTGCTTCTCTTCTGTCCAGTGTAAGCTGCTATAACTGCGTTCCAAATCTTGGTCTATTTTTTTTACTTTTTATTGCAAAGTTTGCCGTGACGTGCATGCCGTTCGCCTGATGGGAAGCGATACGACCGCTCATGATCAGTAAGAAAATCAAAAAACGTCTTGAATCACAAAAATGCACACAAAGAAAGCAATGAATTCTGATACATACTCGTGAGATGTCCTGTCATTTCTGCTTTTACCCTTTCTGGGGTCTGTTCCCTATGCCCAGGTACCGCTCAACTGCCTCAATTATGATAATTAATCAACTCTTTGTAATGCAATTGTTGTTGTTTACAATATGAAACTGCACTAAATTGTATAATGATTAAGATTTGATTTGGAGATGGTATATTCTTCTAAAATACTTTTTCCGCCTCTATGGAAAACAATATCGTTATTCGGTATAAAAGGCTGAATTGAAATTAATTGGGCGATTGTAATTTTTAATGAAATTTGATTGCATAACAAAATTATAGCTGGTTTATACCGTATTAATACATATAAAACGTACTTTTGGCGACATTAAGATATATTGGGCTTCTCGTGTTTTGTTATGAGGATATTGACTGTTCGGAAACAGGTTCGAGGGATACAGTTATACCTACTATCCGATAAATAGCTACCCCGTACGCAACATATTTATGTAAAATACTCTCTTTAGGTCATTGACTTTGTGTTTATATCGAAAAGACGTAAATTCAAATGAGGTACATTTAAATTTAAATTTTAATTAGGTATAGATGGATAATCGTTTTTAATTTAACATTTTACAAAGGAGTTTCTTATTTAATTAATATAATTGTTGATATGGTTAAATTAAACTTCAAGTGCACAGAATGGCAATATACAAAGCGAAGAAGATCGTCCCCACTGGCAGGGAGCACGCTGCGTCGTACCTAGGTAGAACAAGCTCTGATTAAACCGTAAAAGAGATTGGTTTCTTAGCTGAGTGCTTTATCGTTGACGTTATGTCGGCAATTTGGTGTCGTCTCGCCCTCGACGAGTCTCGTAGGGATCTCAACCAGACGACCTACTTATACTAAATGTAGCTAATGAAAAATACTCAGCGGTTGTGCACTGTATCCAATTCTAAAACCTTCCTATATGCGAGTAACTGTAAATAATACTTCATCAGTGCTGTTACTCTGTTAACAAATGTTGGTCTTCTATTGTTTGTTAGTTTAATGTGCTACTTGATTATGTATAGACGCTGTTGTAATCTTTCATATTAGTTATAATATCGTGGCCGTAACGAATTAGGCCTCACATTGTGTATGCGTCGTCGATATATTCCCTCAGGAGTACGGTGTAGGTCATTGCATTAATTCGTAACTGGAAATCTAGGCGTGTTACGCGTAAATAATACTTTTGTATGCAACGAGCGTCGCGTTTGGAATAAATTATGAGGCAGTGTTGTGTAAAATTAAAAAGTATTGACATGTAAAAAGTCATGCATATATTTAATTATATTGCACTTATAGCTGAGCGGCACACACGGCACAGCGCATAAGCACTTGGCGCTTGCAGTAAAAACGCGGCCAGATAAAACAGGTGGCGGCTAATATATGGGTCCGCATTGCCGGGGCCTCCTCAATGCAGCTGTTCCGACGCTCCGCTTCAGCTACTTTATTTGTTTATATTTCAATCATTCAAGTTACGCAATTCCTATACTTTCAAGCAAGAAAGCTTTGGAAACACTGTGCCAATATAATTATTAAGATAATTATGACACACATGTCAATTTTTAATGAATTGAATATTTTACAATGCACTTGTGTTTTGCGTACATTTATGCTAACTGATTTTTTTAAGTACGTCTATTGCAAAGCGCAAGCTATTGAAATGTTATAGGGATGCCGTAACGAACAAAATGTCTGCAAATAAAAAGGGCAGTACGGTACCGTATTCTTACTTACATGTCTTCATTGTAATTCCTATGCAGCCACATCTTCTCTCTCGTTCCACTATTTCCGCGTGCTTGGGAATGGATTTAATTTGTTATGTCCACAGTATAACTTCAACGACGAAACTGCAACCCATATTTTTCATATAGAGATAATTATCGTAATATTCAAAAGTGGTAGAATCAATTTATAGTTAGTTTGGACTACAGGTAGGAATGGATCAGATCGACTGGAATGGTACCACTGCTTTTCAGATATTCGATGTGAAGCAAATGGCTTTGCTGCAGTGTCTCGTTCAGTGAGCATGATTGCTGTTGATACTCAATCCTTGATTCTTTTGTCACTTTATTGAGTCAAAGTAACGCTGGGGATACGCTGTACCTATGCATTTCATTATAAAGACAATGTCAAACAATTTTATCTCAAAAATGAATGAATGTTAGCTATGCTAGATAGAGATTAGATATCATTGAAATCTGCTTATAATAAACACGTAGCAATACAATGTAGGTACAGATAAATGGCAACAAAAATATTATTAATCTTATTGCCAGTTGTGATGCTTTTAAGCGGTGCATGTGCTCTTAAAACGTTCGGATCCTCTGCGCATTTACATAATTCAATGTTACGCGATGCCAAATAAGGCTATCATCTGAAAAACCTAGTTGCACACATAGCGGCCTAGCGGAGTCAAAAGCGCGTAAGCTCTAGTGAGGTCAGCGACCGCGGACCGGTCTCCGGCGTGATCACCGAGTTACCACTGTATCCGACTCCACTGATAACTATATTAAATAGATTTTGCTATACATGCGGTGTATCCACGCCTGCACCTACCCAATAACGGTAACTAATTAATATTCTTTATTTTAAGACAAATGTTTAGAAAAAATATATTTCAAGATTGGATTTTAAACGACGTATTTAGAATGAAACCTGATCACGTGAAATTAACAAAACTGACATAGCATTAGTGATCAAAATAGTGCCACTATAACGCCCTGAAGAAATCAAATAATGCTGAAAACATTTGATTTTTTAAACATTATATTGAATTATTCGAATCTATGTACGCCTAGTAGGCCATGCAAATACACAGGTATATCTTGTACACTTGACTTAAAAGTACTTAACATAGATAATTATTATTTTATTAGCTGATGAGATTGGAGAAAGGAGGCACTTTGCATCATTGTAAAAGTGGGAAAAGAAAGTGAAGCGTGATATTCGATATTTGTGATGGTGAAACAATGCTGTAGTACATTATGGGAATGTGATTGCGTATTATTGCGTAGGCGGCACAACCTCGTGCGAAGCAACGGGCGCGGCGCGGTGCGACGCTCTACTGACATTCATTGCACTTGAATGAATGTACTTACCTCAATGTAGATCCCCAGAGCTTTACTATACCGGATAGTAAAAGTTACGTTGGAAAAGACAAACTTTTTTTCATCGGATATTAATACGATCGGAAAAAAATATTGATCATCCATCACAAGTAGGGATAACTATAACGCAACAGGAACAATGCAACAAACCAGCTCTTGCTAATAACAATTTGGCACAACGTAGGCAGGTCAGAACTCAGAACTAAACAAAATTATTAACTTACGTTGAAATACAACGATTTCTAAGGTATGCTATTTAGAGTAGGCTGCTCTAGGTTGGTACCGTTAATTTGTCAAGCACTTTCTTAGCCACTTCAAGATCTTATTTCCATTGTAGGGTACACGATACTTACTGATTGCAACAAGCAAGATATCTTCAGAAGAAGTACGGGTGTAGTAAAACTTGTATACCAGTAAGTAATCAATTATATTCTACGCTGTTTTACATCAAGAATGGACTATACAAACATATATATACCTAGTCAGGTCATAAATTCTGTCACATGTTTAATATAAAATAATTGAAACAAGTTTATTCATTATGTAACCATTTATATACCAAAATGAACTTAATAAAACATAGATTCTTATGAAACTAAAGTTTATTCAAAATGACCTCCGTGATTTTGAATACAGGCCTTCAATCTGCGCGGCTAGTTGTCTATTGCAGCACGAACGAGGTCCATGTCAATATCGGCGGCTGCCTTAATCAAGGATGTCTTGAGTGACTCCAAATTGGGATGAGGCTTTGAGCACGCCTTTTCCAAGTATTGCCATATCTTGTAATCTAACGGATTCAAATCTGGACTGGAGGAGGGCCAGTCTTCGTGCTGGATGAAGTCGATTTCACGCGCCGCCAGCCAGTCTTGTGTGCTCTTCGCTCTATGAGCTGGCGCCGAATCTTGTTGGAATACCCAGTGCCTGTTATTGAACATGGTATGAGAAACAGGTTCCACAAGGTTCGTCAGGACTGTATTTTGATACACAACTGCATTCGTTTTTACACCTTTCTCACAAAAATGTACCTCTGTTAAGCCCCAATAAGAAACTCCCAACCATACCATGAGCGAGGATGGAAAATGACCTCGTTGGACACGCGGAATACGGTTGCTCGCTTCTTCACTACTGTGTGCACACACCTTATCATTTTGTTTGATGTAGCTCTCTTCTACGGTAAAAAAAATTTCATCTGAAAAAAGAATTTCCCAATATTTTTTCCCGCGTACCGCTTCAACAAAGCGCGGCATCTCTTCAGTCTCAGGTCCATTAGACGAGCATTCAAACGATGTCTTGTTTTTCTTCGATATGCCCGAAGCCCTAAGTCTTCATTTAACACCCTTTTCACCGTGGTTCTGCTTAACCCCATCTGAAGGGCCAACAGTTTCTGCTTACGTTTGGGATTTCTTTGAATTCGCGCCTTCACAGCTTTTATCACTGCTGGAGTCCTAACAGACCGAGGGTATCGTTTGATGGTATCTTCATTGTATCGTTTGATGGTACCAAAAGATTCGTTATCTTTTGGTTATATTCAAATTTTTCAGTATGTCAAAAATTTGAATTGGTGCGTAACCGCAACGATGCAACGCAATAACTGCAACACGGTCTTCTTTAAGCGTCAACTCCATATTTAATAAAATAATTTAATTAAAAATTAAAAGACCGACTTCAATGTGCACTACAAAGTAATAAATAATATATATTTCATTGTGCTAGTAGTAGTAGTAGTACACATTGATTAATTTTCTTATTGACTAGACTAGCCAACAAATCTTAAATACGTAATATTTTGAAGGCGGGACGCCAAGTGCCAATCGAGAACAAATTTAAGTAATGTAACACAGTTGAATATTACCTACTTGTAGATGTATCGTTGGCGCTCAGTTAGGTCCATATGTATACTAGAAACAAATTAATTTAACATATTGATCCTACGTATACATTTGTTGAAATTTTAATAGAATTAATATGTGTCATATGTGTGGTCTAATTTTAATTTATTGCATATGATCAAAGATATAGTGGTCAAGGGTTTCAACTCCAGGGTACACCATTGACTTATTGGAGTCACTTGCATATTTATATGTGTATACAATTACTTTAACAGTGATAGGAATCATAGTGAGGAATGTATAAGAAAGGGAAGGGTTGTTTAGTTTGTATGTTTCGCTCGATTGTAGATAAGTCCGATGCTCAACAATGTTAATTGAGAGCTGATATATTAGGACGGGCGATTTTTCTATTATGTAGTTATCAGGACAGGGACTGGAATTTGCACCAGATATGACTATAGACTCTCGCCCCCAATCACACCGAGGGACAAAACACGCAAGGCGTAACATGGGTGTCCTGGTTGATACCAGGAGAATCTCTGCATACCCCTTCTGGGAAAATGGCGTGAGTTTATATAGATTAAGGTAAATTAATATTGCGTGTAAAATTGCGTATTTTTCGCTAGGATGTTTTACACAAATTAAATTTAAGTGTAGGACGTCGTGTTCGTCATTTGGCGACCCGCCTTCAAAATATTACGTATTTAAGATTTGTTGGCTAGTCTAGTCAATAAGAAAATTAATCAATGTGTGCTAGCACAATGAAATATATATTATTTATTACTTTGTAGTGCACATTGAAGTCGGTCTTTTAATTTTTAACTAAATTATTTTATTTATTACTTTTTAGTTTTCATAAGCATTGCAATAATGCCAAAGGTAATCATATAATGAAAAACTGGAATCAATGTATACAAAAAATGAACCACTGTGATCCTTTATGATTTCAAAAACGAAAATTAATATTTTATGATTTTTAAGGAAGCTACACTGTCATTTCGTTTTTATGATAAAGAAAATACTAAAATCGGCTCAACCTGCTAGAGATATTGAGTACACTTATGCGTGGTAATCATTCGTTACCCGTTATAAAACACATATACTTAACCTAATGGACGAAAAATCATTGCGTTTCTGCAAAGTTTTGTGGAGGTCTGCTCTCCAGATATGTACCTATTCATCAGATCATCACCATATTTTATGTGACCAACATTATGTTAATTATATAATTCGTTTCGATTGTATAATTCGTTCCGAAGAAAAGTTATTTAAAATCATTTATTTATTGTCGCAGATATTTAGTATTTATCTTTGTATATATTCGCCCCCCCCCCTTCCCACGCCCCTTTCCATCCCCTCCCCCCTTGTAGTAGTAATAAACGTATACTGAACCTAATGTAAAAAGAATTATTGCTGTACTGTTCAATTTTGAGGAGTTCTGCCCTTCAGGTCCTAAGATATTCATCAGGTCTTCACAATATTTTTTTTGGTCTAACCTATCATATAATACTCTTTGACAAAAAAGTTATTTTTAAGTCGGTTAAGAACTGCCGGAGATATTGAGTATTAACAATTGTACCTATTTTCTACCCCCCTCACCCCCCACCCCCACCCTTTTCCCATTTTTACCCACCCTTTGTAATAATATACTTATACTTAATCTAACGCAAAAAGAATTAATGCTGGACCGTTTAATTTTGAGGAGTTCTGGTCGGCAGATCCTAAGATATTCATCAGGTCTTCACCAATTTTATATGGGACCAACCCTGTATATCATGCTTTCCAACAAAAAAGAAATGTTCAAAATCGGTTCACAATTGCGGGCGTAATCGCGTAACAAACATACAAAAAAAAATTCAGTCGAATTGATTACCTCCTCTTTTGAAGTCGGTCAAAAATGAGTAAAATTCTAAAAAGTATACATTTTTATTTTCATGAACAATTCGAAATTCGAATTCAATAAACTTTTTTGTGGCCAGCATTCTAAAAGAAAAGTTTTTACTGTGTGACAATACTTATGACCTGACTGTGTATGTACATATATATACAGGGTATATCAAGACTGCTACCGAAAACGAAGCCGGGTGGTTGTTTAAGCGACTTCAGACACAATGCAATAGAAAATTTTGCAAAATATGCGACACTTTTTTTTTGAGTTTTTATTTCCTATGGCCATATTTGGGTGGTAAATACATTTTTTCCTAAAATAATAGTGTATAGCCTTTTATTTATAAATACTCTAAGGTATACAACAGTTTAAATTATTATTTTAGCAAAAACTATGGATTTACCACCCAAAAATTACGATATTTAAAAAATCATTAAAAAGTAATGTCGCGTTTCTTTGCGAAAATTTTAGTTCTAGTGTGTTTGTAGTCACTTAAACTACCACCCGGCTTCGTTTTCGGTAGCAGTCTTGATATACCCGGTATGTATATACCGGGTATATGTATAAACGAAGCCGGGTGGTAGTTTTAGTCACTACAAACACAATGCAACTAAAAATCGTGCTGAGAAACGCAACCATGATTTTTAAGGATTTTTTTAATTTCATCATTTTTGGGTGGTAAATCCATAGTATTTGCTAAATTAATAATTTTAACTCTTTTATCCCTTAGAGTATTTATAAATAAAAGGGTACACACTATTATTTTAGGACAAAATGGATTTACCACCCAAATAGGACCAAAGAAAAAAAAATTCAAAAAAAAAATTGACACTTTTTTTTTTGCAACATTTTCTATTGCATTGTATCTGAAGTCGCTTAAACTACCACCCGGCTTCGTTTTCGGTAGCAGTCTTGATATACCCTGTATATATATATATATACATATACATACCGGGTATATATGATTTAATTCTACGTTTACTTTATTTGGTAAAACCAAACATACTAACCGTTTAATTCGTAATATTTTTGTTACAATTTAATCTATATAAATACCATCAAGCGAGATTTAGTTAGTAAGTGGACTCCACAGCGCAATTACGAGGAAAGAGCACAAATTACAACTTTATATAATATATCTAAATGTAGAAATATGATTGGAAAGCTTGTATAAACATAATTACTAAGTTTAAATAATAATAATAGGTGCATATCAAAGTTCTTCGATGTTGTAAAATATATAATAATAATATGACATATTACGATTTTCTAGATTTGTTTGTAAGGAAAATGATATTAATAGGTACATATTTTATATATAAGTTCTATGGTTGTTCAGATTTATTTGTAATTTAGTATTAAAGTCTTCGATATACTTTAGGACACGCGTAATTTAAAAGGCGTATTTTTTTGTTTCAAAAGGTAAATCCGGAGTTAAGAAGTTGTCATTCCTTATTTGCTGAGATCTCAAAGTGACCACGCTTTCAATGACGGTAAGTGTAATGTGTTTAAAGAAGTCTCGATAGTTGAACATTGTGATGCGATGGTGCAATAAGCTAAATTGCCCCAAGACTGGTAACCAGGCAAAGCCGACCCTAGCAACTAGTCAACAAATAAAATTGGACGTATCTTCCTTTAAAAGATCATTTTATGGTTCAAGAACAAATAATTCAAAGCTTTATTTAGCGTTGGCGGTTTACATTAACATAATAATAAAATGAATCGGGGCCAAGGTAAAACATACACGCAATAAAAATGAACTGCAGTTAAAGCTATAGATCTATTCCCACTCATCGAGTACTATGGCTATATTTAAACAAAAACAACCTTTCGTGATTCGGCAACAGGAAACTAAAATAAAAAAAAATATCTAGAGGGTCTTAACCGTTGGAGCAGTGCGAGTTGATGCGATGTGAAGGTACTATGGAAAGTTTTAGCATGCATATGTACATTAGTAAGAATACAGTGTCAAAAAGTCTAAGTTATGTGTCTTGGCTAGAACCTGAGGCTATAATTATCAGTTCGTACCACTGCCTCCCACGTTTACCACTATTTATTTCTATTAAAACAACGGAGACACAAAGTTAATCATCCGACTTGGAAGTTGGAAAATTCGTAGTGAATATACATACATGCTATAAGTTTGCATTGTAAGTTTCAGAAATAAACATATATTACAGAGGAGACCAGGGACGAAAGTAACACAATTAATGAAAACAATATGTTATCTACTTTTATATGCAGTATGACATACTTTAGTAATTTCGAAAAAAATAAAGCAGCATGGCTGTAGCGATGCAGATGCTCTGCCCCCGCGCGGCAAATTAGAAGGCGCCCTAATTACTTAATACTAAGCATAATATCACAAACTATTAAAAATATTGATGTTACACTAACATGGCTAGACTTGTAGATTATACTGGGTATCTCAAGACTGCTACCGAAAACGAAGCCGGGTGGTAGTTTTAGTGACTACAAACACAATGCAACTAAAAATTTCGCAAAGAAACGCGACAATTAATTTTTATGATTTTTTAATATCGTCATTTTTGGGTGGTAAATCCACATCTTTTGCTAAAATAATAATTTAAACCCTTTTATACCTTAGATTATTTATAAATCAAAAGGTATACACTATTATTTTAGGAAAAAAATGCATTTACTACCCAAATATGGTCATAGGAAAATAATAACAAAAAAAAATGTCGCTTTTTTTTGCAACATTTTCTGTTGCATTGTGTCTAACGTCGCTTAAACTACCACCCGGCTTCGTTTTCGGTAGCAGTCTTGATATACCCTGTATTTCGCTATATCAAATGAGTGCGTGGTGGACTGCTAGTAAACAGACTAGACGCGGCTGCCAACATATTCACGGTGGTCGCGGGTTCGAATCCCAGGGCACACCTCTGAATTTTCGGAGTCATGTGTAAATTGATAGTCAATCACCACGCACTAAAACCGTGAAGGTAAACATAGTGAGGAAACCTGCGTACCATAGAGATTTATAAGAATTTCTATGGAATGTAAATCCGCCAACCCGGGCTAGGCTAACATGGTGGACTATATGGCCTAACCATCTCATCTCAATCGTTCCCACGGTTATAGAGGAGGCCCGTGCACTGCACTGGGACGTATATGAGCTGATACAGAAATATCAAATGAGATCTAATAAATTGAATGAAATTTTCCGCGAGTATCGTTGATTCCCCATTAATTTACGATCAAGATTTTATGATTGCAATGTACGAGGGCGCTGCGCTGCGGCGTCGAGGCAGCGCGGCTGACAGCGCCGCATCGCAATCCCTGGCTACCCAATTACTTACCCAGTTACCGTTAATTATTACATTTGATTTCTCGAGTTTAAATTATATGATTCAACGCTATTAATATTTTAAATACGTTATTAAACATAGTAACTAAGTGGTTAGTGCCTAATCATCAAACGCCTTTTTGTTGTTTAAGAAATAATAATAGAAAGCCATATACAACAATATTATTTGCACAAAAACAAACCATAAGCTTGGAAGTAGAAGAAGTAAAAAAGTGTAATTATAATCAAACTGAGCGTAGGTACAAAACTAGTTCAACCCTATCGTCTAAACTAGGGTAACCTGTATAACTAGAACTAGTTTTTCCCACATTATAAAAATAGTGTTTGCTTAATAAACATCGTATACACGCGTTTCTGAACACACTATTGTTTTGTTTATTACAAAACTAAGTTGTTTCGCACTGAAATTTGTGCTCAATTCGTTTTTAGATTTATTCAAATAGTAATTAGATTCTAGGAAATATTATCATAGAGACATTACTCTAGCGCACTGTTTATGAGCATTATAATTTAACTGTGATTATGTAAGTATCAACTTTATTGTGTAATTTTGCAATTTATGTTAACTGTACCATAAGCAAAAGTTAAACAAGTATATATTTGAATTTATTTAATTATGGAATATTGAAGTAAAGGCACCGTGCAAGTACTCATAAATATGCATATGGCTATAATGATGTAATTGTATAGCATGTGATGTGTACTGCCTATCGACGCAATCTTATCATTTTCCCACGGAAACGACAACTTTGTTCACCTCGTAACGTCGCGACAGGAAACATTCCGATAGGGGGATACCCTATTGTCATTAGCGCGGAAACTATGACTAGAGAAATGTAATGTGTACAATGTTTGCAAATAACAAGAATTAACGACACAGAATGAAACCATAAGAAAGGGAGTTTAAATGTTTCGGATGCATCTACATTTCGTAAGTATTTGAATATTTTTTTCTGACGATAGAATTACACAGTACGCGGTAGGAATATACCCGTTCGCTAGAGTAAAATCAATTATGAAAACACTTTCTATTCTTATTTCGGCACTGTCTCCTGTAAGCATCTCCGTACGAGTTTTCTTAAACAAACGTGCACATAGGCAGTAAATATTTTAAAGAGCACGAAAAGGTTCGCAGAGGATGTAAGTTTCTCTCTTTTGGTGCTTGCATTATTCCTGTAACTTTTAAATATTTCATTCTTGCAGACTTGATTTCGTTTTGGCTACAGTAACATTTATTAATATAGGTTTGGGTAATAAAATATTGAATATATTGAGGGATATATTGAGTGAAGTTTGGTAATTAAAATGGAAACGAACGGTCACGGATTACGTTGGTAGCTCATTTCAGAGCTTAGTCCCTAATCAGCGGAGTTAATGAATGTCTACGTCAATTTAGTCTTAGGAACGGCTGATAACCTGAATACCCTTGTATCCGTGGCCGCAGCGAGATTCAGCCATCAAATATTCACGTGTGGGGGTATGGTTGCCGTTTTACTGCCTTGCCTCCCCCGCGTCGTTCCCCCCCCCCGTTCCCCTGTCCTCCGTGGCCGGGCATGCGAGGGGGCAGGTCTGCTCGCGCCCTCAAACGACCCTGTCTGAAACAACTGAATGTGCTAAAATCAATAACTGTTGTTTGACAAACTTGTGCGTTAGACATTTACTCATTTAGCACGAAAACTATTTTGAATTAATAACATGTTGTTTGCGTAATCCTTAAATAATTACCAACTCTTTTTATTTTCTTAACAATTCAAATCGAATTAAGCATACATTTTTAAATGAGGTATAATAGAATAGAATACTGTAGACTCAAAAGTAGAGTCAATGGGTGTTTTATAGATATATACATACATATATTCACATATTTTTCCCAGTTAGGGTGGGCAGAGGTGCTAGTACCAGTAAACCCACATTTCGCCTTGTATGTTCCGTCCCACGGTGTGATAGAGGTCGAGCCTATCGCCATATCGAACCCAAATTCTTGACTCCGGGCTGATAATTACCAATATGCAATGTGTTTATTCACATTATTCTGCTCAAATAGAATCAAGTTTATAGGTAAACTCATTAGTAAGGATATCGTATTAACGGGATTCGGTAGTATTTCCCCTCTCATTAAACATATTTTTTTTACAAAATGAAGGCATTGCCAAAGATGTTCGATAAAATTGGAACTTTCGCACTGTGTAAAATAAAAATTTAAAATTATACTTTTATAACTTATATTATAAGTAGTATAACTTATACTTTGCCCATAATTGCTATTCCAAATTAAAATTGAAACTAAACGTAGCTTCTGAAATAATTACAATTTCCAACCAAGGCATCACGCAAAAGTTTCGTAAAGGATTCAGCTGTATTGCAATTTGCAACCGTCTACATTGATTAGTCAAACTATTGTAGCAATACGATTTTGTAATATTTGTATTATAATACAGCAACTAGTAGCTACAAATAATCTTGTTAAAATCTTCTTACTTTTTTCCATTATAAAAAGGTTAAAGGTTATTACTTTTTGTGAAAATATAAGCTAAGCTTTAGGATATCTGATTTAGATAGGATATGTGTGGCTGAGGACTTAGGATATGTGAGCGACCGTCTGGATAGGTATACCGCAATGTTTATTTCTCCCGCCAAATACTAGTGTAAATGCACTGCTGTGTTCTGGTTTGAAGGACATTGTAGCCAGAGTGACTATTGGACATAACGAGACTTAACGGTTTATATCTCAGGATGGCTTGCGCACCGGAATGCCAGGCATTGTTTTGCAGTTCGTGGTTTTGTTTGGTTGCTACTGTCTCTGAGCGCTCATATCGCTTGACGCTTACCACCAAGCGGCAATGGCATGCTCGTCGCACCATTCATAACAAGAAAAAATAAAAAAGTATTAAATTGATAAGGTTAAAGTTATAACTTGGCCGAACACATACATACATAAACTCACGCCTTTCTCCGAGAAGGGTAGGCAGAGGGCCTACTAGGATACCAACGTTTCGCCTTGTGTGTTCCATTCATGATGTAATAGGCGGGCAACCTATGACCATATCGGGCACAAATTCCTGAATCCGGGCTGATAATAAATAGAAAAATTAAATATAATCCAATCATATCCTTTGCCCTACCGGGGATTCCAACCCAAGACCTCAGCCTTACAATCATACCGTGTTCCAAATGCGCCACCAAGGCCGTCTTGGCAGCAACTTGGTTGAATAGTTAACATTTATATTTATTGTAATTATTTTGAAATGAAGAAATACTAAATTAATTAAAGTAAACTTCATCACAACAATTTCAAACTAAGTTTACCATTTTAGTTTTTACTCTTCATGCTCATCATTTGATACAAGACCCATAACGTCATTAAAACAGTTACATAGTATATTTTATCCTCTATTGCAGTCTGACGACGAATTTTAAAAAATAAGGTGGCTCGTGACGTGAGAAAAGGAGAAAATCCTAAATTGCCTAAATATGCCGAATATTTTATGGGGTCGGTTGTAGTCTCAATATTAAGGACCTGCTGCGCCGCGCTATTTTACCACTGTATTTCGTAGCGTGATATTATAATTATAGATTGCAGTCGTCCAGCAGGACCAAAACGTTCAAAAGCTTAGACAACATACACAGAACCTATGCAAATATGACGACATTACACACATATAGGTCGAACTGATAATCTCCTTTTTGAAATCGAATAATCTGTATATTTCCATAATATAAACATTATTGGTTATTTGTGTGGATTTTTCCTTTTACCCTGTCTGGGAAGTAGAATAGCTATTCCAAACCAGGTCCAAGAAGATGCTTAGGTTAGGTCCCTCAATCCGTTTCACATGTGGTCCACGGACGCACCGAGACTGAGCCGGTCTGTAGCAAAAAACACGGGTCCAAATGCCATTCTTCAATCATTAAATGTGAACCGGAATCTTACCTTAAGCGAAAACGTGAAACACAAGGACATTTATCGGTTACACTTGAAAACTAGTGATTACGAAGTAAGAAAGTCGTGGCAAAATGAAATGAACAATAATTTATAATAATTTGAAAAATATACTTAATTTGAAAAATACTATTTATCATTCCAAGACCATCTAAAATATATAACTTAACATACCCTACATAGGTACGTAACGTAACGTGTATTACTTACTGGTGGTAGATCGCTCATATTATGTGGGAGGCCGCCTGGGTAGGTACCACCGCAATGTCTATCTATCCCGCCAAACAGCAGTGTCAATGCAGTCTTGTGGTCCGGTTTGAACGATATTGTAGCCATGGTAAAATTACTGGACATATTGAGACTTAACAACATATGCCTCAGGATGGCAAGCGCAGTGGAATGCCCAGCATTTAAATGAAATAATGTTGTAAAGTAATTTGTTTCAAATGATTACTAGGAAATATAATATGAAAGAGACGAAAAGTTCAGTGCCTTGCATATTAAATTCATTGAGTTGTTGTATTTCTTACCAGTGAGTAGCGCGCATGACAAAACGAGCAACCTACTGGACCGCTGACAACGTCCCACCTGCCCCTAAACGGAACAACACTCCTTAGAACTTATAAATAACTAAACACAGCATGGACCTACACTGCGTGAGTCTGCGTCCGTCATCGAAGAGATCAGATTTTAGATTTGGTGCTTTTTTACTGAGACTTTCCTGTCCACATATACACCACTGAAAACTCCCGTCAACCAGTATCAAAAGTGGTACGCAAAGAATTGGCACCAAGTTTGTTTGTGGTCCATGAAGATAACGCCGGGCCAAACACGACAGTAGTGACTCGCCAGTAACTCAGGGAGCTTGGTTCGGAAGTTTAATGCATCTACCATATAGTCGGGACCTGGCCCCAAGCGATTACCATATTTTTTATTGCGATGAATGGCGAGACGAGTATGCCGTTCGCCTGATGGTAAGCGACACGACCTCTTATGAACGGTAGCAAAACCAAACAACGACTTGAATTACAAAGCAATGTTTGGCATTCCACTGCGCTCGCCATCCTGAGACATAAAATGTTAAGTCTTAATATGTCCAGTAGTTACTCTGGCTACAATGTCCTTCAATCCGAAACACAACAGTGCATTTACATTGCTGTTTGGCGGGAGAAATAGACATTGCGGTGGTACCTACCCAGGCGACCATTCACATATGAAAGATCTACCACCAGTAAAATCAAGACCACCAGATCAAGATAAGATTGTGAAAATCGATTACTAGAGTTTTCGCCAGTAAAGACCTCGAGTTCTATGAGAGAGGCATTATGAAGCTACTTTTAAAATGGCAATAAAATATACAACAAAACGTCATGAATTTCACGCAAAAATAATGGATTTATTTTTGCCCAAGCTCTTATATAGTTCAAAGATACTATTTTGGATATTGTGTTTGCTTTCTGAGAATAATACCAGACCGACATTCGATTTATGGTTTATATAAACAATTGGAAACGGCAAGTTATAAAACTATAAATGAGTAAATTTCTTAAATAGGTGAGCATGTTCAATTTCGTAGAGCATAAATAAACCTAAGAGGAATTTTAAATATTATGTTCACCTATTTAAGAACTTTACATATACATTCTTATTAAGTGTTGGAACTTGCTTATTTCAACTGAGTTTATCTAACCTATCCATAAAAAAAATATCTATTCATCAGTCTAATACTTACCATCTGTTGTGGATGATTCTTGTAGCTTTTACGTAGTCTAGTATTATATCTCTGGTTTGATTATTGTAAAACTATTTTAATTATGTGAATCTCCTAAAATTATAAATCTAAAGCCAAAATCGAAAGAAATGACTACATTTAAAGTATTAACATGAAAATGTTATTTTTATTATACATATTTGTTTGAAACGCAAGATATTCTTCGTCTGGTGGCAAGTAAATCACAAAGCCTCCGCGAGCTAACGGCTTGCTTTTATTTTTTATAGTCTTGATAACATCCGCTGTGACGTGATTCTGTTCATTTCCTTCGGTTTGCGTCGCGCAGGATGCTTGCGGTCTTCTCAAGCAATACAATATAGGATACCATAGAGCTTCAATGACGCACTAATGGTTTCCTTTTGAGGTTTTTTGGTTATTTCTTTAAAATTCACTTATCTATTTAAAACCCAGTTGCTTCTTTGTTAGTTTAATAAGTAATGGGTACTTAATGATTATCAGGGTCATTTTAGCATTATTAGTGGGATTTGTTTTAATGAAATCTTGACAAAACGACCGGTGTCCTTCGTAACGATATTACTTTGTAATAGCATAAAAAGACACAAGAAAACGCCACATTATATATTATTAGTTTGAATAATCCAATGTCAGTTAAATAATATGTTGTTTATACGGTGATCAGTTTGTTTGTGACCCCGTTGATTTAAAAACTAAGGATAGGCCCTTCAGCACATTTGGACTTTCCAAGATATAACCGTGAATTACGCTCTAAAATAAATATTAAATTAACCTTATTCAATAGATCACGTCTAAACGGTGACAAAAATTTTATTTTTTCGTAGGAAAATTTTATTGATGTAGACGACGACGGTAAATTAATTGTAATCGATATTTCAATTAAATAGAGATATATGTTTTATTTTTAATTCTGGCCCGGCATAATGGCGCCCAGGCAGAGTATCCATTGGCATCAGACGGCAGTCCCATGCCAATAGATACAATTATGCCGGCCTGCATTGGTTCTGGAGTAAACTTCCAGTGGTTGCAGCCTTTTTTCTTAATGATGAATAAACATAATTTTTAAATCGAGCAGGACAAAATGGAAATAATCAAAACCAAAAAATTTCAAAATATACATGGATTTCAAAATATATCCAGAAAGCGACTGAAAACGAAGCCAGCTGGAAGTTTTTGTGATACTAGAGTTCATACATAATGCAAACAAAAATATTCATTCATTATGATATTATCATTATTATAATTAAGTATGTATAATAGTCAGTATATTCAATATTTTATGTGGCAATATTCATTTCTTTGCGCTTCGTAATATAATTTTCTTCTCAGAACCAAGATACCAAGAACAAGTTACCCTATATACCATTTATTTGGAACATTATTTGATTTGATTTATACCCCGTTTATGGTGCTATATTTTATTTTTACAAATACGTGCTCTTGATGTACATTTTATTTTTAAAATTAATATCGTTGCGAAGATTTTTGTCCGTCGATGAGACCTACTTTTTAGTGTAGGGTAAAATATATATTTTTCAATAAATACAAACATAATTGCATCTCAGGCCCGGAGTTCTTGTATAAATAACTTGAAGTCCAACAAAAATATATTTTTTGCCTTCGGCTCTGTGAACAAAATGTAAAATGTGATGATAATTACTGTAATTTATATAAATCTGCCACCCGGGATAAATTAGGAAAACGTTTATACAAAACCTATAATATAATAAATTGTAAGCAGTATCGGTATCAGGACCTCCGATATTTTTACCGATACTACGAATGGGCATTCTCCTTTCAATGCTTTTAATGGAAGTGGGCAGCCCTGGTTGTGACGAGCGCCGCAGCCGCCGCCGTAGCCGCGTGTTCAACAACTACACTCTACACCCTTCGATGATTAAAAAACCGAGCCAGTTGATTACGTTGCATGTTGGTACCCTTTTACAGTGCTTTTATACCGACTGATCCGTTTATTCCACCCAATATTTTTCTTAATGACCGCTTTATAAAATTACGATCCTGTACGATACTTCAGGGTTCAGTTTTGTTAACGGTTTGCTAGTTAAAGTGGCCAAGTAGTTCAGTTCTCTACTACTAACTCGGTATTCAGGGAGCTTCAAAAATCAAAGACTAAAAAGGATCCGTAATTCAGAAGTAGCTAAACTAGATCTGCATACCTTTTATTAACTGACTGCCGTATATCGAATACCGATACAGGAAATTTCGCGTTTCAACAGAATATTGGCGGAAATTGTACGAGCGCTGAAAACTGAATCTAACTAACCGTCTAATGGATATTGTGTGCGATACGGATGCCACCGTACTTACTGCTAGCCGAGACTCGAGACTGCGTGTTTTAGCTGCCATTGTATACCGGGTATCTCAAGACTGCTACCGAAAACGAAGCTGGGTGGTAGTTTTAGTGACTACAAACACAATGCAACTAAAAATTTCGCAAAGAAACGCGACAATGATTTTTTATGATTTTTCAAATATCGTCATTTTTGGGTGGTAAATCCATAGTTTTTGCTAAAATAATAATTTAAACACTTTTATACCTTAGATTATTTAGAAATAAAAGGGTATACACTATTATTTTAGTAAAAAATGTATTTACCACCCAAATATGGTCATAGGAAAAAAATATCAAAAAAATTGTCGCTTTTTTTTTTGCAACTTTTTCTGTTGCATTGTGTCTGAAGTCGCTTTAACTACCACCCGGCTTCGTTTTCGGTAGCAGTCTTGATATACCCTGTATAGAAAATCCCACATAGATAATTATGATATTATACAGGGCAAAGACTGCTAGCGAAAACGAGGCCAGGTGGTAGTTTTAAGAACTAAAAATACTTACGATGCGACTTAACATTTCGAAAATAAACGCGACAATTTTATTTTGCGATTTTTTAAATATCATGTTTGGGTGGTAAATCCATAGGTTTGGCTTAATTAATACCCAAGCGATTTAAACCCAAGCGTACCATAGCATCTTTAAAAATAAAAGGGTGTACACTATTATTTAAAAAAAAACAATAAAAAATAGTCACCTGTTTAGCAAAATTGCTAGCCTAGCATTGTGTCTGAAGTCACTTAAACTATCACCCGGCTCGTTTTCAATAGCAGTCGTGATATACCCTGTATAGTTAATTGACTAACTCATTGGCAAATCAAACAAATTTTGTTGCTTAAAGTGACACCTCTACCTGCCTCGTCGAGAATACGTGGTATGTGACTTATGAGTGCGTGTGTTGATTGATTGAAGTTATCACTAAGCTCGAAGATTTACGTCCCAATCGACATCTCACAGTTTTTAGAGTCATGTCTAATTTGACGCCGAATGTGAAACGAGAGGTCGTGAGTTCGATCTCCGCACCGACACTAATGTTTGTGCGGCCCACAAATATTTGAGTCGGGTCCGGTTTGTGAGACCGCAAGGTCTTTTGTAGTTTCTGATATCCAGAACACCAGACTTAATTGATCATAATATTGGGTCAGAACTTTGTATGTGACTGTTGGGTGTATTTTTATTATTATATTAATGTCACCGACAATCTTACATTAAACAAAAAAAGCAAACCTTTTTAAGCTCATGCTGTAAATCAATAATTTCGTTACACTTAGCTAGGTATATTATTAGATGAGCCAGCACGCGGTGTCAATTAATAAAATAAGTTGTAGGTCACATTCCAGATATCGTATAGCATAACCGGGACGAGGTTGTGTGTGTCGCCCGCTGTGGGTCACCAGCGTAGCGATGTGGAAATGCTAGAACGTATTTCCGTATCGGCGCTTTGGCCATCAACATTTGCCGTTTCTATATAAATATAATTATAATACAGTAAGATAAATATTTTGTCCATGTAAATATAGCCAATTAAAACAGAAAGTTACCTTTCTTATTAGTCAATCCAATCATAGTTATAATATTTATAAAATATACTTACTATTTGTGATCTACTAGAAATAATACATCACCTTATGGAGGGTAAAGTATATATGCACCCGTAAGTGAGTAAGTTTTTTTTTTTTTTTTTTTATTGCCTTGAATGGCGAGACGAGCATGCCGTTCGCCTGATGGTAAGCGATGCGACCGCTCATGAACAGTAGCAAAACCAAACAACACCTTGAATTACAAAGCAATGCTTGGCATTCCACTGCGCTCGCCATCCTGAGACATAAGATGTTAAGTCTCAATATGTCCAGTAGTTACGCTGGCTACAATGTCCTTCAATCCGAAACACAACAGTGCATTTAAACTGCTGTTTGACGGGAGAAATAGACATTGCGGTGGTACCCACCCAGGCAGCCTCTCACATATGAGAGACCTACCACCAGTAAGTGAGTAAGTATAAGTAAGTATGCACCCGAGGCAGCCAGGCCGGACCGCTAGTTATAAATAAATACACCCAACAGTCACATATGTACATTTTCCTGAATGGGTATCAGAATCTACGAGAGATTTTTCGTTCTCACAAACAAAACAAATGATGGACACAAACATTTGTTTCTTCGTAGGGTCGAGGATCGAACCTGCGCCCTCTCGATTCACAGGCGGTGTCTAATCAACTGCGCCATAAAGGTTGTCAAATGAGACACGGCTCTGAATACTCTGAGATGTGTATAGGACGTAAATCTTCGAGCTTAGTTTCATTTTTAACAGGTCAACGGGTAGTAACTTAATAATAAAACTTAATAATTAATCACTAGCGCATAAAACTATTAACAGTAACAAAGTTGATTTTAATCAATTTGCAAGCCGCATTAATCTTCAACAACAAGTTATTTATTTAAGAATAGCATTGAAAACAAAACTAGCTCTTTATATTTTCATTAGGCGAAACCTAAACGGTATTTGATGATACATTCTTTATTAGTTTTTTCAATGCATGCCACACGATGTTCGTGTGATGCTTCCTCAAGGCAACGCCACCATAATCACCATTCAAATGTTTTTGATTACATTCCTAGGATGCCAAATTTTGGACCTCTTAACAATGGAACGTTCACTATTTAAAATGGAATTTAGATTGCTGATCGACTGGTGTTTTATCCTACCAAAATTGAGTGTCGTTCTAGACAGGTAAGTGATTTGTGAGGACCAACATTAGTAGCGTGCATATTAATAGACAAACAGCATAAACAATAAAACATGTCTTAACCTATTGGTTTTCTTTGTAGACAAATAAATAAACTAGTCGTCATTGGAATTTAATTAGCAAAACTAAACTTAAGTAACTGAAATTGAAAGGAATCCTATTTTTTCATTGGACCACTGAATATAGTTAAAAATGACTATTGGAAGAAGTCCGAACAGCTTTGACAGTAAGCTGAAGACACTAACCCCTCATGCTTCAAAGTAACGTGTGTCTTCAATGTTAAATGTCTGTTAAGTTTTTCAAAAATAAGAGGTTGAGCAAAACACCGCGAGGAACCTTATCAATATCTAAGATTTACAAGTTTCTACATTGAAATAGAACTATTATTTACGGATTTTATCGCGGAATTGGTTTAATTTTTAAATTTTTTGACTTCCCGACGTTTCGATCACTTACAGTTTTCATGGTCACGAGGTGGAGGTATTAGTCATCCGCTGTGCGACTGTTACAACAATTTAACTACCCCTATTTTACTTATAATATATAAAAAATTTGTTTAAAAAAGTTAATTGGTTTTTGCGTTCCGATCTCCGCAGAAGGAGCTCACGGTGTCTTGAGGTCTGGCAGTTGGTCTTTTGGGTTCCGATTTAATTAAATGAAATTTGGCATTTTCAGTTTTAAATCAATAGATTGTGTTTTGACTTTCTTAATACTTGCATAACAAAGTAATTTCAGAACTACTGGTGGTCGATGCAGTGTGATAGTTTCTTCTTCCGATAGAAATACTTAGGCAAGCCGACCATCTACACGTCGGAAATTAACAACCCGAAATGCGGCATCTTGCATAGATCGCTCTAACTGGTTTTTCTCTCGTTTTGTTCGAAGGTCTCTATCTGGACAACGATGTACATTACCTTTCACCGGTAATTAAGCCATAGTCCAGGATAGTTGCCTAACCGCTCCGCTTGCAACTATATCCAATGTATACCTACAATATTACTTCAAAAAACTCAATAGAATTTGAAATACATTACAAATTCAAAATCATTTCCTTACCTTGCTTCTCTGTTGCTTTTGCAACTAAGTAACATGTTTTCATAGCACACACATAGGCAATAGTTATAACTTATAACACATATGAGCAGGGAGTTATGTTTTCTAGGATTTATTCAAGCGCGTCAGATGAATATAGGGGGGATCCTCGCATCCTACTGAGTATCTCCACCTTATTTGGGCTCTTTGTTCAGAACATCCCATCAGATTGGTGAAAAAAATCGATCGTCGCAAATACAGAAGCACGAATTAAGAAATAGTAGGATCATTCCGGTGATAAAAATTTACATTTCGAAATATGATTCGAGTGTAACGTGGGAGGGCTACAAAGTTGCGCAAAAAAAACATTATCTTGACATATTCAAGAGCAATATTTTTTTTTTATTTTGATTTGTATCATGCAAAAAATACGAGGAAATCTGAGGAATGCAAGCCGAAGAAATAAAACTCGTCTTTGGAAATTAGATCTTGCTGCTGGAGTAAATCACGCATTATCCACTCCACATTTATTTTTCCCTTTCCAAGGGTATTGTTCCCATCATGTTAGCCCATATGGAAAAGATACAAGAATTAGTGTAGACATGAGTGGATCTTGGCGTTAATTATAATAATTAAACGCGTATTATGTAACACATTGGGGCGCTCGTACGCTGAAACAACAGATTTAACAAAAAAATATTTTTAAGCTATAGATCCTAGGAAAATTTCACGAGTTTATTTTTGTATAAAAATATTTTCTCGTAAAATACCTAGTCACTTAAATAATATTCTTCAAAATAATCGTCAGATTTTAGGATATCACGACGGGAGCATCAAGGTGAACCATTTTCCATTTTTTTGCGTTATGAAACATTCGATACGAGGTTACGTTACTTCCTTAACGTCAATCTTTTGATTAAGACTATTTTTAAGGTTTATTTAATATCTGTCAATATCAGAGGCGTTAAAAAGACATATTTTTTATCATTCCGTATGGAGACCTGGAGGTGGCAATTTGGTGTATTTGCGTGGACCACGCAAATGCTTAGGTTAACATACTTTTATTATAAAGACACGATGGAGGTTCGAAAATATAAATTCGACACGCTAAAGTACATATTTCAATGTAACCGTTTTTTGCATGTTTGATAATCCGTAGAAGCTCTCCCCATCACTAAACGGAAATACTTCAAGGAACCTTTTTTTCTTATTAACTACAAAATGTCTTCGTCCCGACAAAGCTCGAATAAAACTCCCCGTTTAGCGTCATGGCCTCCCTAATTATTACAAAAAACAAGCTGCCACCTTTTCATCTATACATCCATACGTACATATAAATAAAATTGAAGTGTCTGTTTGTAAAGTGAAAATAAAAAATAATGTCCTACTACATATCTTTATATACACGATACCTATAACGAAACTGACCTTAGATTTTTTTTGTCTGTCTGTCTGTCCGTCTGTTTGTTCCGGCTAATCTCTGAAATGGCTGGACCGATTTTGACGGGACTTTTATTGTCAGGTAGCTGATATAATAAGGAGTAACTTAGGCTACATTTATTTTAGAAAAACGAAGTAATGTTGCAATACCCAAGTACTGTCCAGTACCGCGCGCAGCTCACGCGCATACCACCACTGGGCCGTCACGCCGGTGCTCCCACCATTTCTCCCACCAACGAATCAATATCACAAAGGCTGCCTTCAGGTGTGGAGTGGAGTGAAAGAATATCTCCACCCAGGCGAAGCTGGGCCGGGCCGCTAGTCAAAAATATTTATCAATATGTGAGTTGTGACAGAGCGCAAGCCTGTCACGATATTAGACACCATTTACGGTCTCGAATAGAAATAGATTGCTTTACTTGGGATTGAAGCTAAGACCTCAAGGTGTTGAGCTCACGCATGCTACGACTAGACCAATGAGGAGGCGACACATATAGGTACTCAAAAGACCTATAGTTTTCCATGACGTGCAAAAACAATGAAACAATATACTATTTGCAAGGACTCGCTCTAACCAATTACCTTTTGTTAGTGGTAGCGCAGACGTTAGGGCTCCAGATAGAAGGCAATTCGTACACGGCACTCATTTCATTACACACAGATAAGGGTCTTGTGAATATTTGCTCAATTTGGCGCATTTATTTTTCGCCGTTCATTAGTACCAAGAAGAAATTGTGTGAACGTGAGGTGTAACATTTAATTACACTCGGTGAAGAAATACTAAAACTCCCTAAATAATAAATAAACCTTCCCTATTGACGAATTTTTCATAAGATTCAATAAAAATCATCTATATAAACAAGAAAATATTTTCACTTAAACGTGCTTTGATCGCTTTGTGAATGAGAAATGATAATAAATAAAGGTATGTGTGCATTTTAAATGCTATTTTAAATTAAAATACAGGAATACCGCAAAATATAGACACTGCATCCCGGTCGGAACGAGCTGAAATAATCGAGTTATCGATGCGATATTCCCAAGAGCCACAGGAGCGAGGAAGTCCGAAGCGAGTAATCCGCTTTGGTCGCGGCAGCTACAACTTTGTCGATAGCTCTTCAGAATTCTCTACTTTAAACTTGCATGCTGCGACAAAACAGTAACAGGATATATTGTGATGTAACTCGGCTCAACTTAATTTTTTCTCTACAACATTACTTTAAATACCGCACAATATACCTTAGAATGTCTGCGTACTTTATAGTTAATATGCAAAATATGAATATTGTCGGTATATAAACCTGTTTAAAAGTACATTATTCACATTTATATAAATAAACATGAAAAATGAATATTCAGAGTATCTAAAAATAGCATTAAATAATTTGGCCATAGGGATAATAACTTAAAACCTTATTATAAAACATATAATATATGTAACATGTAAAAAGCATTGATGCAAGTTTTCATTCACAAGGAGTCGTGATAGAGGGGCACTTGCCGGAATATATCAAGACTGCTACCGAAAACGAAGCCGGGTGGTAGTTTAAGCGACTTCAGACACAATGCAACAGAAAAAGTTGCAAGCGATAAAAAGCGTTTTTTTTTTCCTGTGACCATATTTGGGTGATAAATACATTTTTTTCCTAAAATAATAGTGTATACCCTTTTATTTATAAATAATCTAAGGTATAAAAGAGTTTTAATTATTATTTTAGCAAAAACTATGGATTTACCACCCAAAAATGAGGATATTTAAAAATCAAAAAAATAATTGACGCGTTTCTTTGCAAAATTTTTAGTTGCATTGTGTTTGTAGTCACTAAAACTACCACCCGGCTTCGTTTTCGGTAGCAGTCTTGAGATACCCAGTAGACATGCTTTTGTAATCTCCTGTACACTTTACAAGAACTTCCCTAAGGGTCTTTGCAGACGTGTCGACAATCAACATACGTCGCGCATACATTTATTTAGTCACATTTGACATTTGTTAGGTGACGGCCCGGCCTCTGAAAAATCAACATCCTTCATCATTCAAAAAATTTCCGCATTTAAATATGACAGATAATAACTTTCAACTTATTTTAAATATTGTAAGTGACCAAAAATAGACTGAGGTCGCCAAAAATAATTTACTAATCCAATAAAAAAATTGTTGATAAATATTTCACAGCCTCCGTGGCACAGTAGATTCGACGCTGACTATGAAACGAGAGGCCGCGGGTTCGAGCCCTGCACCAAAACAAATATTTGTGTGGACTACAGATCTGTTTCAGGTCTTGGTGTTTGGAAGACCGAAAAGTCGTAGTTCCTGATCCACGGCATATACTCGATCTTAGTGTGGGATCAGGATTATGCATGTGACTGTATGGTAGATTTATTTATAATAACAATAATTCCAAACTATGAGCGTTGTTACTATTGCTAAGAGCAACGATGCAAGAAAAGAAACTCCAAACGTCTTTTACTCAAATTTATTATGCTAAATAAGGTATTTTAAGTAGGTGAACGAAGGCTGGACCACGATCTTGAAGCGATCTTTCTGTAGTCGAAAAGCGCTGTCGTCAGGAATTAAGAATAGATTTTCTCTCTTTACATTTTATAGCATTGAACAGGTTAACTGCCTCGACTGCCTCGGTGGCGCAGTTGTACGATTGCTACGTTACGATTACAACGCTGAGGTCTGGTTCGATTCTGAGGTTGGGCAAAGTGATATTAGATTTTCTTCAATATCAAACCAGTGAGGAATGTATGCTCCATATGGCGATAGACTCGCCCCATAACACATCATGCGACGGAATATACAAGGCGAAACATGGATCTCTATCCCTAGTATCATCTCTGTTAGGAAGGCATGAATTTATGAACGTATATATTATAATTAAATTCAAAAAATATATATGACATTCAATAATTACGCCACAAAAGATGTTAGAAATAAAAAGGGGTAAATGAAGTAGCATTGAGCATACCTAACCCCTTGGATACCACCGGATATTGAATACCACGACTAGAGACAGCTGGTAGCCAGTGGCGAAGGGTGATTTTAAAAGGAAAGCCGATGCTCAAAACAAAATATATTTAGGTAGTGGTAGCCATACTAAACAAGAAATAAAAACCATTTATATAGCGTGGTGCATTGACGAGCACAATAAAGTTTTAGACAATGCATTTTACTCTATATATTGTATGTGCATAGTTTATTTTAGTAGAAAACCGTAGAAAACGCTCGTAGCTCGTGGCGTCACGTAGCGAGTGCACATTATTTGTGGTCGTAGCGACTAACTCCAACTCGCACAAGTCCGCCTTGCGCTTCATTGATAACATACGTATAAATCTAATTTAAATTCACAATAAAGAAAATCATATTAGCTAATTGCTCAGTGCCCTTAATGAGCTTTTAGTACCCTATAATAATAATTTGATATATATTAAAAAATTGGTTTTTTTGATGTATGGATTGTTACAGGTAGTATTAAAAAAATGCATTAATATAGAATGGCATAACGTTGCAAGCACTCTCAAGAATGAACTAGTATATATGCATATTTCACCACGGACCTTCGTGCCCCATGAGTGATGGGACGATGGAAGGCGAGCCTATCGGCACCTTAATGTGCCAGAACGTTTGAAGAATGGAGCTTCTTTGATAAATCAAAAAGTCAGATAAAGAAATAAACTCAGGGCTACCTTAACTGATACCTAGCCTTAACCTTCAGCTTACATAAATAGAGCTTATTCCACAAAGGACGCAACTACGCTATATTTTAATATTTTCGTAGAAACCTAATATGCAACATTATTTTCGAGTGAAGGATTTCATGTATAAATACAATATACATTTCAATTGAATTTAGTTTTCAATTCAATTTTCTATTTATATGTATCAGACTTGATAATGACGTAGAGTTTCAAATTAACAAAATTATTAATTTCTAACTGTGATATATTATTTTTAAATAACATGAATGGTTTATATCCATAAGCTCATGTAGAGTTCTAGACATCGGTCACAAAGTATGATGTATTGAGCATAGTAAGGGTAGTTTGGTGTGCGTGTCTGATATTTATAAGACTGCATTGAGTGGTGTGTCGCCGCCACGGGCACCGCTCGACGACGAGGAGCGCGGGCGGCGAGCGGAGAGCGGAGCCGAGCGGCGGCCCGAGAACCGACGAGCACGTGAGCTCCTCACCGGGGACCATTCATGTAGGAGGGCGGCGGCTTGCGCGCGCACCGATCAATACGGCAGGGCGCGGGTGGTAGTTGCCGGCCTGCCGCGCGCCGCTCCGCACGCGAGCACCCGCCGCGCCGTCGCCGCGCCGCCCCGCACCGCCGCGCCCGCCGCCGCCGAGCCCATGACCGCCCTCCACAGATGACGGATCCCGCCCTCACCCAACGAGAACGACTCGCTTGCCCCTCAGCCAGCACGTCCACTCTTGCCGCGAGAATCTATTTGTGTCGCGCCACGACAAGGTACGAAATCGATAGCACGCCCCTCGACGTACCGCACCATCCGCTGACCACCCTGCTCTCCGGCCACAGCCCGTCTGTTTGCCGATGCACTAATCTACTACATTACAACCCTATTCGGGATCCTCAATCTCCACACGATTAGCAGACTACCATGTGCTGCAATATCTTATATGGGCATCGGCTTCATATAAGAAGCTGACTACCGCACTCGGGGCCATTCAAATAAAATGTAAATCATTAAACCATGAAGTAGTTACAATATGAATATATAAATATGAATTATAATTTCTGATAACTTTAGTGTAATTACAATAGAAAACTTTGGGTTGTTCTTACCTGCTACGGCAAATATATTATGTAAATAAAAAGAGAGAATAAAAGACATAATTTGATGAACGTGGAAAGGATCACACTTTCGCGTCTATTAAGCTATTTACCTATGTTTTAAGAAATATATCAAATAAAACTGATTTGTGTGAAATAACGAAACTGGTGAATCTGAGTGAAGTAGTTACATTGATAAAGTTGTATTTTTTTTATTTTCACAGGTTTAAATAGATCTTAGACTAAGTTACACTAAAAACTTAGGTGTTAGTTTGCGGTTTTGGAAGTCATTAAATTGAATTAAATCTTATCCTTTCGGGATAATCGTGGTGCATGGATATTTAAGTCAGTTACGTAGCAAACACGAGGTTAAATAAAACATGTATACTTACTAAATAAAATTAAGTGCTTCTTAATTTATTAAAATATATAGTCTAGATTAGGTCAATATTATTTTCTACATAGACTTTATAACAGTATATCGTAGACCGGACTTAGTTAAAATACTGAATGTAACGTATGAATTACTTTATGTCGATGTCTTAAAATAGACCTCAGAGATATGGCTATTTTTAAGTTTGTGATAACATATTTTTATGCGATGACGCATATACCTCACGAAGGTAACTCGAACAAAAGGGGCGCAGGTCGATTAAACCTATGTCGTGATGCAGTGCAATTATTACTCAGTCGATTCAGGAAAATAGTCCAAGGACGAGCTTGTTCTTCAAAGGCCGCCTCACTATGTGATCCGAACACACCACGTTATAATAATACGGTCAAACGTTTAGCCATTATACCACACGTAAAGTATCTCCTTAGTATATTATGTAAAACCAAATACATAATTCTATATTTTATGAAATGTCAAGAGTACACTAAAGAAGTGCATACGCTTTGAGTTGACATCGTTGGTATGGTGGGTGGTTTGTAGCAGTGTGTATAGTGAGTATGTATTTGTGTAGGTGATGCATGAAGGATGAGTCGCCGAGCGCGGCCGTGACATGGGAGCGCAGGCATGGGCTGGCGCGCCGTGCAACCGCCGCACATCGCCGCCGGCTTGCTCCTTCTGCTGCTAGTCAACCTACCAGGTAACTCACTTTCCGTTATTATTTTCTTCGTGCTGCCTTTCTACCAGCTTATTTCTATATTTGCGTCGGGTTGAGATATGAATTTTCAGACAGGTTTTAGAAAGATTTAAGTTATTGTTTTATGACCAGCAATCTTTCGATAGTGAACTTTTAAATCTTTATGTGCTGTGGTGATCTTTGGAAATTCTTACTTGTACATTCTCTGAGATGCATGTTTTCTGACAAATGTTTTTCACGCAATGAAAGTACCTTTAAAGAAAATAACTAAAATTAAACACGTAGCTAACTTCGAAATATCTGTGGTGCAACCCAAGGTTTGAACCTGCAACCTCCTGTGGGTCAGTCTGTTGTATTTGTTACATTTGAATGTTGATTAGCCGTGTTTATCCAGCTCCATCGGTTCGTGTGGTTGCAAATGTGTTGTTGACTGTTCCAGTAACCTGCCACCAAGACCATCAAGATGCAGTGCACATCACGGCGATCCTCGGCGAGAGTGTCGTTTTTAACTGCCAGGTGGACTTCCCCGAAGACATCCCGGTGCCGTACGTGTTGCAGTGGGAGAAGAAGGTAGGCGAAACGGTACGACGGCCCACACTCCACTCTTACAATACAACGCTGCTCATCTACCGTGTGTGTATTTCTGTTCAATAGAGGATGGCTCGTCCCCGCGACGCGCCCGCTGACTGTAAAGTATATCTCGTGGTGTGTCGGCAACGACACCTCGTATTGTCCCGTGCTAGTGGTAAAGCGCGGGCGCCGCGGGCCGGGGGCGAGGCCCCGCCGCCTTCGCCGCCCTCGCCCCGCGAGCGCCTCTCGCACGCCTTTTGTGTTCTCTGCCTCTTCTGCGTATTGCCTCGTGTACCTTCTGCGCTCGTCGTCCGCGCGACCGGTCCGACTCACTACACCACAGTTATAAAGGCCTTCAAAGCGAGTCCGAGAGAGCAGCAGACCCCGTTCAATACGAGAATACACTCACACTGCCACTTTACATTAACGATAAGAGTTTTGTTTAGTATGTTGTTTCCTGTGCGCACTTGTAACTGGCCGAGCCCGAGCTCGCAGGCCGGCGCACTGCGCTTCCACGGCTGGCACGGCACGCGCACGCCGCCACACTCGCGCACTCGCGGCGGTTCTGTCTGTTTCTCTCTTCCTGTGGCTGTGGGCTTCTCCCACGCTCTGTCGCCAAAACGTAGATTCGTGTAACAGTAATCAGTATTTAGTATAATATCTGTATTGTAACGTCTTGTTCCATATGTTCTATACTGACATGGACATCATTGAGCATTTGTCTAATCTGTTGCATGTCGTAGATCTTTTAATATGCTTTGATTTGTTTATTTCACATTTGGCACGAAATTTCATGAAATATATAAATGATAATAATTAGAAAATTGGATAAATCTTAATTTTATTACCCTAAAAACCTTTTTAAAGTTTTATTGTTGTTTATGTTTCGCATTAAAATTAAATACCTAATAAAATTTAAATGCGCACAAGTGAGTGGTGCACCACGAAAATAATTTACATTTTCTTTGGAATATTGGTGCGTGTACTAAATTTATTAAATTTGACCGTATGCCACGATCAGTGGCTTATAATTAAAAGTATAATAATATGTTAAAATACGTTTTGTCACTTTGCATGTATGAGTATATTTTATTTTCGTAGTTAGTGCTTGTATCTTGTGACAGTATGTACTAACGCTAAATGAACGCTGTGTATGCCTTGGCGCGAGCAAACCTCACCACTGTTGCAAGATATTGATAGTCTGATTCTGTCTCTACATTGAAACGATTGCTTATTGCCATGCTAATGTCGCAGGCAGAGTCGGAAACTTGTAGTAGTATAGATGATAAAACTGTATAACGACAATCAGTACATACGTATGTGATACATAGTTGTTAACGTGCGCACCGACATGAGACGTGTGATTAACTTATGTTTTGTGGATGCGTAGGGACAGGACATCCCGATCTACATCTGGTACGAAAGCTATCCAACTCATAGCGGGGAGGGGTACGAAGGCAGAGTGTCCCGCGTCGCACCAGACTCACCATATGGAGCGGCCAGTCTCAACCTCACCAACATCCGCGAGTCTGATCAGGTGAGGCTTTTGTATTGTTATCACAACGCAAACAGAATCATATAACATGGAGTACAAACAGGTAGCGCTGTAGATACGGCACCGCCACTGGCGAAATGTGTAAATATGAACATTCAATATGTTATGTAATATCAGGGTTGGTACGAGTGTAAGGTGGTCTTCCTTAACCGTTCACCAAATCAACACAAGAACGGCACATGGTTCCACTTGGACGTGCACGCGCCACCGCGCTTCTCCATCACACCGGAAGACATTATATACGTTAATTTAGGTATCCCCTTTTCTCTTTATTACCTTTACCGTTTAGCTAACAAGGCTCCATAAAAATTTACGCTGTTGTTTTATAGGAGATGCCATCATACTCAACTGCCAAGCGGAGGGCACGCCCACGCCTGAGATCTTATGGTACAAAGATGCGAATCCCGTAGAACCTTCAGGCACAGTGGGCATATTCAACGACGGCACTGAACTGCGAATAAGCAACATCAGACACGAGGACATTGGGGACTACACGTGTATCGCTCGCAACGGGGAGGGACAAGTGTCACACACGGCGCGCGTCATCATCGCAGGGGGAGCAGTCATCACCGTTAGTTTGCTTGCTAAGTTCTTCAGATAAAATGCCGTATAAAGCGTCTGAGCATATTTGCAATAAAGCCTCATATTGTTCCAGATGCCCCCAACTAACCAGACAAAGTTAGAAGGAGAAAAAGTGCAATTTTCGTGTGAAGCGAAGGCTCTACCTGGAAACGTGACGGTGAAATGGTTTCGGGAAGGTGCGCCCGTAGCCGAAGTGGCTGCTCTAGAAACCAGAGTCACTATCCGAAGAGACGGAGCGTTAGTTATCAACCCTGTGGCTGCAGACGATTCGGGACAGTATTTATGTGAAGTATCCAACGGCATTGGGGACCCGCAAAGCGCATCGGCCTATTTAAATGTTGAATGTACGTTGCTAGTTATAAAATCTATGAGGACAATTATTCAAAAGGCAGGAAAATAGATAATGTGTCAAGAAAAATCCGGTGGTCTGCAAGAGATAATCGACACTTTGCAGGCATCATTATATTTGAACACAATTGTAGTCTAATGAACGCTACTTATTTCCTCGAGAGTACCCCTTAAATTTCCATCCCGCGTGTTCAGGAGTAGATCGCAGGAAATTGCTAGGATTAAAAATACTTTGCATTAAAATTCCGTCAGCTAGCATGTGGATAGATCAACGGGTCGTTTCTCGACACTCTTAACTCGATTCTGTCAAACTTTATCACCGCGGTGCTGACACGTGTATGAAATGTGAACATCTTGTCCGTCTATACTGAGTTACAACGATAGTAACTTACGTCTGAAGTCGAGGTATCTATAGGTTAGGTTAGTAACTGCTTATCTACAAAGGCACAAGTTTGAAGGTTCATCGCTTAGAAGGATCCATTCTACATTGCGCCACAATTCAAGAGTACATCTTCCTCTACTTTCTAAAAATATTGGCGTTTCCAAAAAAATATATTTTTAAAGTATATTTTATACATCGTAATAGTTATTGAATCCTTTTTTTTAATAAAAATTTCTATAAAACATTTGTTTTGGCCACCGATTTTTTACACAGTCGGTATAATCTCTAACATCACTAAATTATTATTATTATGAAATTTGATAGTGTATTTAGTTGCAGTAGCAATACAATGCCTTCGGAATAGTTCCTCTTTTCTATTTAATGGCGCATCCATACCGCTGTTAGCTTCTGTAGAGCAACATTGTACAACATAGTAACATTAGATTACAATCTGTAGGGCGATTCACGTATTATAATAAGTTCAGCTGCAGTGCAGTTGCGGTTAAGTTTCGATCAAAACAGCCCTTTTCGTATTCTCGTAATACGCTCGCGTCAAGTTCGCGTCACGCGAGCGCTTTAGTGTATTCTACTGCTGCGCGTATATGTCAATGTCAAACAAATTTCATACGTCTGACGTACAGTTGACGCGCAGCTAAACACTTATAGAGCCACAAAGTTATCTGACCCGGTGAGAGAGTCGCTGTAATCGAATTTGGTGTTGCCATTAAAAATAGATATTGCAATAAATGGGGTAAAGTAAGATTTTTCAATCCGATCAATAGTTTCGAGAAAATGACCAGTTTCATCTGCATATTATTTTTCCTTCACACGATTTCTAACAAATCGCTCCCCAAAACCCTTAAAAAAGTTTATCTGTATTCTCCTCCACAATCGAGAGTACGATTGCGGGGGGTTAGGCCATATCACAGGCCATATAGCCCACCACGCTGGCCTCATGCGGGTTGGTGGACTTACATACCATAGAAATTCTAATAAATCGCTATGGTATGCAGGTTTCCTCAGGATGTTTTCCTTCACCGTTATAGCGCGTTTTTATCAATACAAACATGGCTCCGAAAAAGTGTGACCTGAGATTCCAACCCGCAACCAGCGTGAACAAGTTGGCTGCTGCGTCTGGTCCATTTACCAACAGGCCACCACGCATGTAACGTAAAATGAGACGAGTAAGATACATTTTAGTTTATGATATGTACTTACATATTATATTCTACTAGTACGTACATAATTCTGTTTTCGTGGAATTTATTTTATAAAGCTGACAACACAAACCTTTGGTGGCAGCTACGCGTTAATACAATTTTTCGAAGGGTATTATTGATGTCGGAAGACGCTTTTCATCCTACGTAAAATTTAATACCTGAAGTATAACGTTCCTAGCATCACTTTTTAAGCTTTCGGCATTTTTCACTAGTTTTAAATAATGCAGGAAAAATAAATACATTGAGTAAACAACCAATGGCGGATATGTCAGCGACTGGCAGCTAGATTGACAATTTCAAATGACGTCTTTGTTTCCAGTTTTGGCCACCGGGCCAGATAACTTTGTGGCTCTTTACAAGATTACCATTTTGTACCAAAGCGTAAACTTAATTGTAACCGCACCGCAACTTGATCGGCGCGTCAAAAAGTTACGTGAATCGCACTACTGTAACTTTTGTTGCTGCTTTTTACTATTTGTTGAATGTTTCTTATCACCTCCATACGGCCATTAATAGAAAATAACTAAATATAACTAAGAGTTTTATAACAATATATTATATTTTTACCGCATGTTAGGCATCATTAATTAACATATAGTAACATGTACTACTTACTAGCAATACATATAACATTACGTTATCAGATATTGCTGAGTAACATTTGGAAACATTGTTCCACAAAAAGTAACTGGGGTGTGGATGTGCTTTGACATATATATCTTATATAAACATAAACTAACATGATAATTACCATGCACAGATCCAGCAAAAGTAACGTTTACCCCGACTGTACAGTATTTGCCTTTTCGATTGGCTGGCGTGGTACAGTGTTACATAAAGGCGAATCCACCACTGCAGTACGTGACGTGGACCAAGGACAAGAGATTGTTAGAGCCTTACCAAACGAAGGACATTGTGATCATGAACAACGGTTCCCTGCTGTTCACCCGAGTCAACCAGAACCACCAGGGTCGGTACACTTGCACCCCTTACAACGCACAAGGAACGCAGGGATCTTCAGGTAATTTTCTTTATATTTTTCAAGTAGATAACTATAATGAAATATAAAGAACCGATTAAAGCCAATTGTTTAATGCAGGTCCAATGGAAGTATTAGTACGCAAGCCTCCCGTGTTCACAGTGGAGCCAGAACCGTTGTATCAGAGAAAGGTAGGTCACGACTTACCTTAACAAAACTTTTCTATTCTAACGTATTCATAAACATTTTATAAACCTAATTTAGTTATAATAAGGACGTAAATCTTAAAAGTGCAATTTTCATCCAAGGTTTGAAAGGGCAACAGATTCTCATCTCTAGGCAAATTGCTTGACTACATTGTCGTCGGCATGGGAGTTTGTAAGTAATAAGCGAGTTGTATCGCAGGTGGGTGAGTCTGTGGAGATGCACTGCGAGGCGCAGGAGGCGGAGGGCACGCAGCGGCCCAGCGTGACGTGGCGCCGCCGCGACGGCCTGCCGCTGCAGAAGAGCCGCGTGCGCGCGCTCGGCGGCAACATCACCATCGACACGCTGCGCCGCCAGGACTTCGGCATCTACCAGTGCGTCGCCTCCAATGAGGTGCGCCTTTACTTTTACAACTTCCTGCTCTAACGTTTCGTGGCTAGGGCGCTGAGCGGCACCAATGTAATTTACATACCGTGTCATGACTTACATTATCAGTCAATTTATTTTTTCGATGTCTCAATAATTTACATTTAATTTATCATGATTGACACCGTTTGAAAGAGGATACAACTTTTGTGAAATTTCGCAATTTCACCATCCTCTGATATGTTTTAGCCCTGCACGCTAAGAAGTGTGAAATAAAGTAACACGGTGAGCCGGCTGGATTGCATATCGTTGAGAAGAGTTGTTGCGGTTGTAGGTGGCGACCATAGTGGCGGACACGCAGCTGGTGATCGAGGGCACGCAGCCGCACGCGCCGTACAACGTGTCGGGCACGGCCACGGAGTTCCAGGTGACGCTGCGCTGGCAGCCGGGCTACGCGGGCGGGCCCGACTACAAGCAGGACTACACCATCTGGTATCGAGAGGCGGGCTTTTCAGAGTGGACCAAAGTTCCTGTCACGCCGTCCGGTGCTACTTTTGTAAGTACGATAGACATCGTCATGACTGAAATATACTTGTACGAATGTACATTAAGATAAACTAGTTCGTTAAAATTCTGAGAGATCATTTCAATGATGCATAAAGTAGGTAGACTTCACATATTACTGAAGTCACATCACACATGGACTGTGCAGTGTTGACTTTAGGTTTATTTTAATTTTAAAAGAACCAAAAATATCCATGGAAATACTGTATGAAAGAAATAATTATACATACCTTCGTATAATTACATAATTACGCACAAGATATAAACTCATAAGATGAAATTATTAATGGTAATTAAAGAAAATAACTTCTAAAATATTGTATCGTTTTGATCATCAGGTAACAATAAACCGCCTTCAACCGGGAACCACATATGAGTTTCAAGTGAACAGCAAAAATACAATCGGGGAAGGAATGATGAGCAAGGCTATCACTATAAGGACGCTGGGTACGATACACACGCATCACAAAAATATCCTATGTATCTAACATACTAACCTGGTGTTTGGAATCCTACTAATATATAACTTGGTGTTCTAGATGTAGGAGCGAAACCGAAGGTAGCACCAACACCCTCGGGACCCGTAGACAGAACTTTATTTCCGGACCCACCCGAAGGCTCTGGTATATATCTATAACCTGCTTAACATTTAATACATTAACAAACTTACTTTGTTCCCTTACGTGCTGTACATTATGGATTGGTGGGTGTGTACTTACAGAAAAAGCAAGCTTTTATTTTATTTTTTTGTTATTGTTTATTTGGGAAGCTTACAATCCTTTAGTTCAAGACGAGACTTTTTACAAATACCTACGTATATCAGCAAAGTCTCAACTAAAAGAAATATTATTATTTTATAAAATAGCTGCGATATTGGTAAAGTAGACAAATTCTATTGTTTTTAATTTAAAATATACAAATTGATGATGATATCATTAATTAAATTGTAAAAAAATATATTCCATTACAATAGCTTATACAATAACCTCTTAATTTCATTGGTCATAATTATTTATACTTAAAAACTTCCGACTATGATATAAGTTAATAGAAAAGTCTTATCACTTATTGTTTAGTTGTACGTTTTAAGATAATTCGATTAACGCCCCAATACTCAAATGCAACTCAAATATTGTGTTGCGCTTATCTTACGCAAGCCCGCTTAATTGTACAGGCCAAATGGGCCGCGCGCAGTATAGATCAACTTAATAATTGAATGGCGCTCGAGTATTTGGGCGTTAACATTGATAAGCAAGAAATTAAAATACATAATCCTAAGTATAGAAAATATTTTGTATATAGAGATTAAGTTCTATGTGTATCGACTTGTCATAAGAGCTATTTAATTGCCTACGTGACCAATAAATACATTTCATTTCAAACGAAGTTACGTACAACGAGTTAACACGACTACTGTGTGTATATTGCAAAGGTCCGAAGTCCGGTCCGCCGCGCAACCTGACGGTGACTGAGGTGCACAACGGGTTCCTGATCACGTGGCAGGCGCCACTGGAGCGCGCGCACCTGGTGCAGTACTACACCATCAAGTACCGCACCGACGCGCAGTGGAAGACCCTCAACCGCGGACAGATCCGACCAGAAGAGACCAGCTACCTCGGTACCAGTTCACTGCCACTCTTTCAAATTTACTACTTGTACTGTACTGTATCAGCCCTAGTAGTAGTACGTGCCACTCCAAGACACGGGCCTCCTCCACAATCGATTGTACGATTGAGAGTGGTTAGCTTATATTTACTTACTAATACCGATTATACAAAACAGAGACACTAAAGCATTCATCATTGAAACTAAGAAAAGCGGGGCGTGTTTACCGTACAGTAGATGGTGCCTTGCCCATGTTCTCGGCATAGCCAAAGTCCATTCGGTCTTGTGGTCTGTTTACCTTCTGAAAATTACCTCGTCTGTTCACGTCGGCAAATTAGAAATGTTTTCGCGTAACATTGCAATGTTTTAAATTTCAGTAAAAAACTTAGTGGGCGGGCGCACCTATTACTTCCGCGTGTTGGCCAACTCTGCGACCAGCTACGAGAGTTCTGAGGAGGTGAAGTTCCCTGTGCCGGCGCGCGTGAAGCACAAAGCGATCACGGCGGGCGTGGTGGGCGGCATCTTATTCTTCATCGTGGCCATCATCCTGTCCGTGTGCGCGGTGAAGATCTGCAACAAGCGCAAGCGACGCAAGCAAGAGAAAGGTGAGCGCCCGAGGGACAGGCGGCCGCTCGCTCGCCCGGCCACGTGCACACACTACTAATGTCCCCTACTAACTCTGCGAGTCCCTTCGGAATATCTGACGTCCCCGAATTCTACACGATAATCGCGGTGACCATATTGTCGGTGACAAAGCAGATTTGTTGCTTCAAGTCACATATAAATAAACAAACATTTTTTCTGCGTCACCATCGTACATTTACACATATCATCATCAATCACTTTTATTCTGTGAAGATTATTATTGCTTCATAAATTTTATTATTTTAAATATTATCCCTGTTTTATTGAAATTGTCAGACGAATTCCCAAATTATACAAATATACTAAACAATTATGTTATTTGGCTGTTGGCTTCATCGTATTTATTTGCATCATCTTGTCATATAACATTTAATACTTGTGTTAGAATATTGTTTAATATAATAGATAGGTCTCTCATAGGTAGGTACCAACGCGTGTCTATTTATTCCGCCAAACAGAAGTGTAAACGTACTATTGTGTCCCGGTTTAAAGGACATTGTAGCCAGAATAACTAATGGACATATTGAGACTTAACATCTTTTGTCTCAGGATGGTAAGCGTAGTGGAATGCCAAGTCAATACTTGGCGGTCGTATCGCTTACCATCAGGCGAACGGCATGCTCGTCTCGCCATTCATTGAAATAAAAAAAACCTACACTGAACATATTTATTTAATTAATTGATGTAATTATTTCTACGATTTACTAAATACACTTTATTCAGAAAAGATATATAATCAGCGAAGACCTTAAACCTTAAGAATTTAACTGAATGACGCATGTAACAATATGACAATATGGAATTAAAGTACGGTGGATTTTGTAGTTGTATTCCATTGTACGGACTTCCTCTAAGGCTGACTTGGCCTATATGACCCGAGGATCATTGGGATTCACTGCATCGATGCAATATCTATCTTTAGCAAAGCATTCTTTGTATATAAATTATTTGTACTTGGTGTTTGTGCCCAATTATAATTTTATAATAACATACCAGTCAAACAATAAACACATGTATCTAACTTTGGTGTTATAATATTGAAAGGATATTATGCGTGGTATACTTACTTGTTTTATTGGAAATAATAGTCTAAAAATTGTGTAAAACGTTGAAAAATCATGTAGTGTCAAATTAAACTTGCACTTAACATTTTACTACATTATTGCATTTTAGCATTTCACTTATCGCTGCATGCCGTTAAGGTGAGAGACACAGAACAGTTAAATATCGTTACAAAGGTATTTCATTTCTTTCGTTTAAAGGAATTTTATATATGTTACCAGGCAACTATCAAAATATGTTTCCTTGGTAGTCACTTTTGATGGTTTTTTTCATTCTGCCAGACAAATTGAAGTTAATAACTTCCAAAGCCACCATGATGGGAACTTCATAATAGATGATCGTATGATCCCTACGTTAGAGGCATGCGCAGAGAAACTTTCAGCTTTTACAAAATGACAAAAGTTTAAAAAAAAAAAAATTCAGCGCGTTTATGTCTTTTGTATAGAAGAAGACAAGTAGAGTACTTCTCACTATGTATGTATGTATATTGAATATTCAACTGTTCTGTGGTGTATGCTATAACATTGCTTTTTATATTCTCCACTGATCAGGACGCCTAAAACAAATTATAGATAAAAGTAAATATAGGAACATAGTAAATACCAATAGTGCATTATAAATAAGTCCTGTTTACAAAACTTAACGTGAGTAAACATTACTAATTGAAGTTAAAATAAAGGGCCTGGTTTGGTACCCAAAATCTACAATTAATTTCCATGGACTGGAAGAATAATATTATTATGTAATGATGCATAGTTTATTTACTTATTTGGAAACGTCCTTTTCTGTGGAAATCGCTTTCAAGTTGACAATATGGTGGATTTGCGCGTCGGCGCAACATGGGGAGGTATATAGCTGCGTGGCGATGCTGGGTGGTACGGGGAGGTGGTGGAAGGAATGAGAGGGGAAGGGGAGGGGGAGGGGTTAGAAGGAGGGGAGGGGGCGTGGAGGTCTGGTGCGTGTGTGGAGGTGGCGGGCGCGGGCGGGGGCCGCGGCGGAGTCGGCGCGAGCGACGCACTGCACGCGGTTAATGTTCAGAAATCATTCGATTACAGCATACAACATGGTAGCCGCGCGACTCACTGACCTACGCGCAGCCGACAGCACTCAAGTGCCTTTTAAAAAGTGAGTATCTGCTGTATGCTCTTCTGATCTCTAACGGCCGGTCTCTATAACCTGTCTATCTTTACCAAGAAGCTAAAATAGCTACTAGTTGTATAATGTTGATACATTTTTGATTTTAAGATAGGTAGAAATAGGGGAAACTAGGTAAAAAAACTCAATATTATTTTGATCATTATCCCAAAAACCTTATTGGGTCATGAAATTCTAATTATGTACCACATAGTATGTTACTAGTCTTTCAGCTAACTATTAAAATCAGTTTGATTGAAACTGCTATAGGAACTAACAGAATTTGAGAAATGAGGTATTATAGATGCCGGTCGTAAATCATAGTTATGTACTTGTCTGCAAAAGAACCCTAATAAAGATTTTAATTACCTTCACGCCGCCATTTTACAGGAAATCAGGTCAGTTGGAAAAAATAATAACTCTTTGGAACACAGGTTTTATATTTTTGAAAGATCGTTTGGTAACATGTTTTTGTCAAAGGCCCGACAATTGATCCCAGAATTTATTGATACATGCTAAGATTCGGCGACTTTTAATAATAAAGTGCAATGAATTTTTTTGGTATAGTATCAAAAATGGTAAAACAAAACATTCAAGCAAACCTCCATATAACAATGTTTCCATTGAGCCATTACCATGGACGTAATAACCATAACGTATCTTGAAAAATGTTAGATATATTTACATTTTTCACTTAGACCTTTTTCGTGACGTTTTTTCGTTTCATAACATTTCAACTCACAATAATTGTAAAAACTTTAACTTGCAAAATCTTCGCGAATTTCGTGGTCAACATTCACCCATTTGCAGTCCCGTGCACATGTATTGCTTGATTTTGAGTTTTATAAAAATGTCATTCAATGTTTTACACAGATTTAGAGAACGCGGAATATCGAGTATAGTGCAATGTTTGCGATTCACGGCCAACTGGGTGTGGCCGGCGTCGCGGTGCGGCGGCGAGGCGCAGTACTGGGTGGCGGCGCGCGTGTCGGCCGCGTCGTCCGGCTCGCCGGCGCCGTCGCTGGCGCCTTCCTCGTCGGACGACGGCGGCTTCCTCCCGCGACTGCGCGCGCCGCTGCGGCCCTCCGCCGCGCCGCCGCTGTTCCGCGCGTCGTCGCCCGCGCTGGCTCTGCACTGGCCGCCGTGGCCGCCGTGGCCGCCCTGGGCCGCCGCCTGGACGCCGTGGTCGCCGCTGCACGTCTCCGATCTCAGCTCGGTGCCGTTTCCGAGTTCCGCTGACGGGTCGTTCCCGACGCCGCCGTCGCCGTTCCGCCTGCGCTCGCTGCGGCAGGGCGCGGCCGAGGCGGGGCGCGGCATCGCGGGCGCGCTCGGCCGACAGCGCGCTCGGCCGCAGTCGCGGCACGCGCGACCCCGCGCCCTCGCCGACCTCCCTCCCCCGCCGCACGAAGCGTCACCCGAAAGCCGCTCGTCGTCCAGCGGTTTCGGCAGCAAGAACGCGTCATCGTCTCAACAAAATCGGAGCAGCCGCACGGGGAGCCTCGCCGAATGGCGGCCGCCGCCGTACCGTCCGCCGCCGCCGGCGCCGCCCCCGCGGCCCAGCTCGGGCGAGCCCGGCGACGCGGGGTCGGTGGACGTGCACTACGAGTGGGACCGCGCCACTCGCACGCCGACCCCGTCGACGCCGGAGCGCACGCGCGTGCGACACTCGCGGGACGACGTGGAGGCGCGCGTGAGGGCCATGAAGGAGGAGTTCTTGGAGTTCCGCAAGCGGCAGGCTCTGCGGCGGCGCTCGCCGGAGCCGCTGGCCGCGCCGCCACTGTCGCCGCTGTCGCCGCTGTCGCCGCTGTCGCCGCTGTCGCCGCTGGCCACGCTGGCGCCGCCCGCGCCCCCCGCACCCCTCGCACCCCTCGCGCCCGCCGAAACTGTCTGCTGATGTCGGCGGTACTCAGCGCCGCGGAGTACTCGTTCCCGGCCGCCCCGTTCCCCACCGAACCCTTTGAGTTATTAAAATTCCTGGATCTCCATAGTATTTCATCCATGAATTGTAGTATGGATGATGACCCGGTATAGCGACAGATTTGTTTTATCTATTTACTTAATCATAAAATGTAATTGAGCTCCGAACGCATCGGGAAGGCGGGCAACTACGAAGTAGCTATGATTTAATATGTTCACGGTTTAGCGTTAAAACATCCCACCACAGTCACCTGCCGGAAGGGCAAGTGACTTATCATATTAGATAAATATTTAGATTCCATGGTCGAGTCGTATGGACCTAATACGTCTAAGGTACGTTTAAAAGTGGATGCCGTGGCGTTTTGCGTTCGCACTGTCTGTTATCCATATCATTTATGTGAATATGTCAATTAATTGATTGCAATGGAAATCGAATAATTTTTACTTGATACAGGTAGTTATATAAGACCGCGAAGAATACAATATGTATGTAAACACCAAACCAATTTACAACGAAGAATGAGATCTAAAAGTCAAACAGTATCATTGTAACCACTTACGTGGTCAGATTGTAACATTGAAGGCAGATGTTTTTGAATGCTTAAGAAAGGCAGGTGCGCGGGTCCTGCAAGAGGCGAACAGGCAGTGCGGGTGACGTTCACCTAAACGCTTTAGGTATGAGCGGGGATGCATCCACGAAACCGCTCATACCATTATATTGTAGTTATTATTGTAACTAATTACGAATAATGATATGATAAAAGGACCTCGCTGTGCCGTGTCTGCTGAGCGACGAGAGATGAGTCCACGTGCAGACTGAACCTGTCCCTAGTAACGGGCGCTGTGTCCCCAATACTATGTGCTAAGTACATCATTTAGATACATCCAGTCGCTCGGTCGGACACCCATGGCGAGTGTTCATTTATAAATATAATATACAACAAAATAATCATTAAGTAGATTTTAGACATAATTTAGAACGGGATGGAAACATGTGTTATTGTATTTGTTTATACGTTTAATGGATTATTTTAAAGTACAAATTTTATTATGTTTTCTTATTTATATAGAACAATAATTTAAATTGAAAATGTACATATGTAAAGATATTAGATATTATACACTTATTTATTTAGGTATGATGCGGAATGATTCTGAAGAACTGTTTGCATATACTTGTGTGGCACTAGACACTGTCGCCATTGGACACTGCCGAATAATCATATTCAATACGATCGTTAGTTTGTATTTTTATATTATTGTTTGTGACCGCATGCGCTCGCACGACACGCAAGGCGCCCTCGCGTCCGACGAACTCACCAACCAGTCCCAAAGGCACCACGCCTAGCTGTTCCATAACTAATCCATTGCCATTTGTGCACCATAACTAATATTACGAGTATAATGTAGCGACGTAGCGTGTCGATGCCCATGTCGCAAATGTTCAGTCAATTGTTTTGTATTAACTCACCTATCTTATAAGTATTTATATCCAAGTTGTACGTGTTTTGTTCAAACATTTGTTCAAATTAGGTTGAAACACAATACGTGCCCGCATGTTGTTATTTTCATATAATTTACCCGTCGGTTCCTGGAGAGATCCCACCTATATAGTTGACCAGTCACAACAAAGACTGTTTAGTGTTACGTTTGTTATTAGGTTTACTTATTGTGTCAAATGTGCTCTTAGATATTTCCTTGCATGCACGTTGCACTTTTTTGTACCTATTATTTGTGGTGCAGAAATTTTTTTATTCGAAAATCGTGTTAAGGAACTTCTAAGAAATAAGTATAAAAATGTACGCTTTAAAGAAATTGAATAAATTACTCGTAACAGATAGATAGGTAGATATGATAAGATGTAGTTATGTATACGCATGCACGGACGGCCGCGTGCGGATGTGGGGCGGGCGCGGCAGTGGGCTCGCGCGGCGCATGCGCCGCACACACCGCCCGCACCGCACACACCGCACACACCGCCCGCACCGCACGCTCTCCAAATGCGCTCAGGTTGTACGTTCCACTACCTACCACCCACTACAGCGAACAACACATAACTAATGTTACTTTGATGCCGAAGATCGTTCACTAAAAATAAGCTGCAAATGACGACACATTACTCTTTTGTTCCGTTTATTTATATTAATGACGATAAGTGATGTTCGCTGACATCCGTTAAAATGTTACACTTAGAATATTAGGAGGGCAATTTGTGCAATAAAGTATTCAATATGTATTACTAATACGAATATATGTATATGCTCAAATATTTTGACTGACCAACTGTAAAATAATATTGGTAAACAAATAACAAACTCGCAAGGAAATTCCGTGCTTTGATAATATAGAGATTTTATAAAATGAGACACACACAAGTATGGTAGCTCCGGCGCTGTGGTTGAGGGTCACGGTTGAAGTATAGTAGCACCGCGCTGTCCGGCGGAAGGTGTGTCGCGTGCACGAGGACGCGGGCCGGCACACTGCACGCTGCACGCTGCACGCTGCACTCTATATACCTACACGCTCTATGCACAAGTGTAGATCCCCCGTTCATGGATAGTAGGCATATCACGAGACCGCATATACAAAACTTCATTTTGTTAATGATACGACTGTTCAGTTTGAACGTAGCTTTCGTTATACTGTGCAAATTGAATGGGTCCTCGCATCGGCAGCGAGCATATGACGTTCCTGTGTCACCATTCGCCGCGTGGTTGCCGTTTGCAGCGCCATCGCTCTAGGTGCACAACTACATACATATAAGTAGTTTGTGTAGGGTATATACGCCTGAAGTTCACTTGTTTTAAAGCATTATGCATGCAATCATTGTAACAACAATCAAGACTTAAAATTCAATTAAATTGTGCTGTTTACGGCATACTTAGTTATTATTTCGACAATTTTATTATTATTGTACGTACAAGGATAAGAAAAAGTAATATATAGCTCAAACCATGTGATATCTAGTCTTTTTCCATTATAAAATTATCCTTCCTTTACAAATTAGGCAAAAATTGCAAGTCTACTTGATTCCACCTAAATATTAACATGTAAGCATAGCGTATACATATTAATTTGTTTGAAGTGCCGTAGATACTCAGTGGACAAACACTAGCGGTACAAAGTACAAACTGCTGTCGGAGCACTTACCTGCCAGCCTTCTAGAACGGCCCTCGTCACCTGTCACTCGTCCTCCTCAGTTCCGTTTCGTTACATCCCTATTCCGTACAATGTACGTTTAATATACATATGTAGTATTTCCAACAAGAACCTTAAATCGTTCCAAATCTCTATAGACTTATATGAAAAAGATAGCAATATTTTAGAGTAATGTAAATCGTATATCAGTTTGTATAAACGAAGGTAAGAGTAAATGAAGTTTCTTGCACATTGGCAGTACCTATGTTATGCGGTGAAACAGAGCACCCAATATTAAAACTTACTACATTATGCACAATATCTCAGCACGAGTGGTATTAACGTAATCGAATATTTATCATATGTCATACTGAGCACCTTAATTGTTACAACAAAGCAACAATAACTTTGCCTGAGTTCAAACCAAAATTGCACAACTAACATTTTTACGACTTGATATATTCATTTTCATTTAAAGAATATTTTTAGTTGTAAGTGTTGAGGTCATGATGTGTTTACTGTGTAAGCACGAGGATTCAATTCAAAAGAAATAAAAATACAATAACGTTGCTATGATTACCAAGTTGTATTATTTATTCAACCATTATACGATATCCTTTTTTGCGACGAATGTGTTTTACCCTATCAGCTTATTCCAATGCAAACATGGAGTTACATAATACGTTACATGTTTCTCAGCTAATTGCAGACCAAGTTCTTAGTGTTCCGTAAGATAAATGAAACATCCCCTAATAAAAATACACTTCCATAGTACATTTTTCCAGTGGGTGTGTATGGCCAAATCCGAAACATTGAGTACCTAATAGCGAAAATACTGAAAGGAGTCTACTCGTGTGCCTACGCAGAGTTTTGAAATATCAATCAAATCATAGATCAATTTTGAAAAACAAAGCAGATGATTTAATATTAGATACATATGGAATGACATACAGAAAATAAAGGAAAGCAGTGTTTTTTAGCAAATTTCACTTTTCTTTTGTTACCCTTACACCTTGACTCCCTACGTTGGGGTAGGAATTTTAGATTGTTTCCATATTTTATTGATTAATTTATATAAAAAGAAAACAATAGTTCACTGTTTCAATTATCATCTAATGAATGTATGGTGCTTTTGTACAGAATAAAAGTGGTTTATTATCTGTTATACGTCTACCAACAAATAATACATAACGTTAGACAAGAAGGTAGGTTTATTTAGGTAAAAGGTAGGTAATAAATGAAGTAAAGCATTTGTAAGGAGGCGTTAGAAATATCTGTTAAACTAGGAACGGTTAGGTTTAATGTAATGGCAGATAAATATTATATTCCTAAAATTGACTCTTTCTTTAAGGTCCTTTAGTTGCCCTGTAATATTCATGGTCATCATCATAATATCAGCGCTGAATTTATCCACTGCTGGACATAGGCATTTTTCCATCACACCCCTTTTGCCGATCCTACGCATGTGTCATACACAATTTTCCTTAAAGCTTAGTGATGAAATCCATCCATCTTAGCAGTTGGTGCCTTCTTCTTGGCGTCTCTAGGCCACCATTTCGTAATCGCTTAGGTCCTGCTGCGATCCTTTCGTCTGGCCAAGTGCCCTGCCCACCGCCAGTTTGACATTCTACGCCAAATCGGAAGAAATGAAACGAAGAATCCAAAAAAAAACTGTGCTTATCGGCTGCACACGTATGGAATACCTACTATGCACGTTGGAACTCAGCACAACTACAGGTCGGAAATGTGAGTAATTGCGTAAGAATTAAAAGAAACACACAAAAAAATGAAGCAATACATGTTTTTCTTATATTATAAGTTCACTTCAATAAATATAAATAAAACATCATTTATTGTTAATCTACGATATGTTTAAACATTTTCTTTTTTTGAGAATTGATAGATTTGTGGGCATTTATTGGTAAACGGAACAGATGCGGCTGCCAACATGGTCACGGTGGTCGGGGTTTCATGTCCTAGGGCACACCTGTGACTTTGCAGTTATGTGTGTATCGATAGTTATGTGTGTGTCAATCTCCAAGCAATACAACGGTGAAGAAAATCATCGTGAGAAAACCCGGATACCATAGAGATTTGTAAACTCGCACTAGGCCAGCGTGGTGAGCTAAATGGCCTAATCACTCTAAACCGTATTCTCGATTGTAGAGGAGGCCCGTGCCTTGCAGTAGGACATAGGTATATGGGCTGATACAGACAGAAAAGTATTCATCTTTTTTTTATATATTGTCGTTTGCTTTCCTGTACCTACCTTATAGAACCGTCTCGCGGTACTGCTAAAAGCCTCTTAATAAAAAGTTCTACCTAACCTCGCCACAAGAAATAAGTCCCTGGTACACTTCCTTCGCCCGTATTTACGGCCGCACATCCATGAAATTAATATATTTGATTATCTGATCTGGCCATATTTGAGACAAAGTACCGATATACTCATATTGGTAAGGATTATTTCGGTCTAGACGTCAATATATAAGTATTTATTGCGAGTGGTACAAACAATAAACTTCAGTAAAAGTAGCAATCATCAAGTTGACTGTATCGGTATCAGCCCATATACGTCCCACTGCAGGGCACGGGCCTCCTCCACAATCGACTGTGCGATTGAGTGGTTAAGCCATATAGTCCACCACGCTGGCCTAGTGCGGGTTGGCGGACTTACATACCATAGAAATTCTTATAAATCGCTATGGTATGCAGGTTTGGTTTGGTTGCTAAAACGGTGAAGGAAAACATCAAGTTGACAATTGTCATAAAATGAATAATACAGAACCTACGAATAAAATTGCCAGTTTCACATGGCCGATTTAAAGAAAATTTCATAAGCACCTAATATATGCAGGCGCACCATCAACCTAGTTCATTTTAAGCTATTTGCAATGCACTCAAGACGCCAAGAAAAATGTACATTTTAAAACAAACACTTGCTGTAATCCTGTATATTTTTGGTGAATTTTTTATCTTTATTTTATTTATTTTTATCTCATCAGAGCAGATTTCTTTTCAAGAACTGCTCAATTTTTCGGTCAAATTAACATCGGTTTATAAAGCCATAACATACAAAACTAGGAAAACAATCGAGTATGCAGTGTGCAGAACGATTGAGAGCTGGCAGTGGAATGATGATCCGCAGGTGACTCTCACATCAAAACAAATATTTGTGTGTACTGTGATCAGGATATACATACATACATAGGTATTTATTTCCGGTCTAGATTTTGTGAGAATAAAAAGTATCTTGTACATATTTGTTAATGCCCACGACACAGCTGTTACGATATCTATGGAGTTTCTGCGAGTGACTGTTTTTGCAGCTCAAACATTAGAAACACATCCGTGTTATGATAAACGTGGGCGAATATTTGTAAGAAACCTACAATTTATAGTGTGATTAATTTGACGACATACGTTTATAATGCAATGTGATTAATGTTTATATACACATAAACCATAGTATAGTAGATAAGTTCAGAATAAGCTACTTAATCGAGCTTCAAACTTTTGGCATTGCAAGGATGTTTATGAATATCACCTTAATGTGAAATTCATAAATATTAAATTCCTTGCTATTGGTGAAATTTGTATTGATTTGTGGACCTTCTCGCTTTTTTCGACTTGATTATTTAGTGTCATTATAATGTAGGATTTAATTTATAAATAACATGAAAAGAAAAAGTTCAGGTTGATTCAGTGGCTTATTATATACTATCGGAGCGCTATAAACGCTCCAAGTTGCATTATTAGTGCATGTAAACGAATCGTACAAAATAGGTAATCAAATGGTAAACTTTATATCCATAGGTTCTAATGCCCTTCCGTACGAGAATGAATATGGACCCGAATATGGCGAAGAATGGATAATATTCCTTGATGATAATGGCAACAACCACACTATGAATTTTTCTTCATTGCCGAGTGACACTAAAAACTTTATATTTGGGGACGTTTACTTCAATTTATACACCAGGTACTCGTAAAAATAATGTTATTTTTTTACGATATAACAACATGCACAGTCAATAATATTTTTCAGACAAAATAATGAATCGGAAGCATTATACGTACCCATCGATGACAACCCTATTACTAGCCAGTACTTTAATTCTTCGAACAACCTCAAAGTTATTACCCACGGTTGGTTATCCAATGCAGATTCACACTGGTTGCAAAGATTGAAAGATAGTTTTTTAAAAGTTGAAGACGTAAATATTATAACTGTAGATTGGGGAGAATTAGCCGAGAATCCTATATATCCTTGGCCCGCTTGCAGCACGAGATATGTTGGAAAACGAATAGCCAAGCTATTAAATTCGTTGGCAATGACATACCAAGTTCATGACAAATATGTCCATTTAATAGGCTTCAGCTTAGGAGCTCAAGTAATGGGTTACACAGGAATGTTTACGAATTTCACTGTAAATAGAATAACAGGTAAGCGTGCTGATTTTTACTAATATGAAGCAGGTTTTTCGTGCCTGATCAACTTAGCCGCTTTTGAAAGCGCAAGTACCTACGGCCTAGTGTCGAATATGGTTCACACCTTTCCGCGATTTTTTTATAATTTACTTACCTGTGAAATTAAAGCGCCTCGACTGGCTTGGTAGTATCATTGTACAAGGGTACAGTTACAAAGCTGAGAGGTTCGAATCCCGGGTTGGGCAATGTGATTTTGGATTTTTTTTATTCTTTATCAGCCGAGCGTCAGCAGTTTGTGCACAATATGGCGATAGGCTCGCACTTGTCACATCGTGTGTCAGAACAAACAAAGCGAAATGTGGGAGCCCTGGCACCTTTGCCTAGCCTTTCTGGGAAAAAGGCGTGAGTTTATGTATTTATGTATGTATGAAATTAAAGCGCGGTATTGTTCAATATTCATTATTATTTTAGGGCTTGATCCGGCCAGGCCCTTATTTGAACTGCCTCGAATGCCACCTACCTACCGTCTAGACAAAAGCGATGCCAATTTCGTCGATATAATTCACACGTGCGGTGGCGTGTACGGGTATAAATCAAGTCACGGTCACGCCGATTTTTACCCCAACAATGGAAAACCAAAGCAACCAGGTTGCGAAGGCATACAACAAGTTATAGGTAAAAGAAATCGCTTGCAGCTTACATATGTTTTAATACTTATATCTTCTAAACCAGGTATCTATCGATGTCATCTATCTCATATGTGAGATATACCGGGTATCTCAAGACTGCTACCGAAAACGAAGCCGGGTGGTAGTTTTAGTGACTACAAACATAATGCAACTAAAAATTTCGCTAAGAAACGCGACAATTATTTTTTATGATTTTTTAAATATCGTCATTTTTGGGTGGTAAATCCATAGTTTTTGCTAAAATAATAATTTAAACTCTTTTATACCTTAGAGTATTTATAAATAAAAGGGTATACACTATTATTTTTGGAAAAAAAATGTATTTACCACCCAAATATGGCCATGGGAAAAATACAAAAAAAAAATTTTGCTTTTTTTGCAACTTTTTCTGTTGCATTGTGTCTGAAGTCACTTAAACTACCACCCGGCTTCGTTTTCGGTAGCAGTCTTGATATACCCTGTATGTATGTCTCATATGTGAAAGGCCGTTTGCATAGGTACCACCGCAATGTCTATTTCTCCCGCCAAACAGCAGTGTAAATGCACTGTTGATTTTCGAATTGAAAGACATTGTACCCAATGTAACTACAGAATATATGGAGACTATATCTTATGTATGAGGAGGGCGAGCGCAGTGGCATGCCAAGCATTGCTTTGTAATTCAATGTTTTGCTACTGTACATGAGCGGTCGCATTGCTTACCATTTATTTAACGCCCTTTGGGGAAGGTGTTGGTAGAAATGATAAAGATATGAAAAAACTTATACTCAATATATTAATTCGTAATAATGTATAATAATTATTATACAGGGTATATCAAGACTGCTACCGAAAACGAAGCCGGGTGGTAGTTTAAACGACTTCAGACACAATGCAACAGAAAAAGTTACAAAAAAAAGCGACATTTTTTTTTTGTTTTTTTTCCTATGCCCATATTTGGGTGGTAAATACATTTTTTCCTAAAATAATAGTATATACCCTTTTATTTATAAGTACTCTAAGGTATAAAAGAGTTTAAATTATTATTTTAGCAGAAACTATGGATTTACCACCCAAAAATTACGATATTTAATAAATCATAAAAAAAATTGTCGCGTTTTTTTTTGCGAAAATTTTACTTGCATTGTGTTTGTACTCACTAAAACTACCAACCGGCTTCGTTTTCGGTGACAGTCTTGAGATACCCAGTATATTATGCATATAACTCAATCGAAATAATTATATTTAATATTTCTTTTAGTTTGCCACACTTCACAGTACAAACAAACCACTAAAAAATATATAGTCAATTTTAAAAAAGTAGTCGCCATTTTAGTACCTTTACTTCGTTTTTTTTATTGCAATGAATGGCGAGACGAGCATGCCGTTCGCCTGATGTTAACTTATCAACCTCGCATGAACAGTAGCAAACCAAACAGCTTGGCATTCCACTGCGCTCGCCATCCTGAGACATAAGACGTTAATGTCCAGTAGTTACTCTGGCTACAATGTCCTTCAACCCGAAACACAACAGTCCATTTAAACTGCTATTTGGCGAGAGAAATAGACATTGCGGTGGTACCCACCCAGATGGTCTCTATTATTGATAATATCAATTTGTTCAAATAACCTTAATTCATAGTCTGTATTGAAATAAGTGGCCGCCATTTTGAACTTTCTGTTATTGATTCGGTTAGTTTCAAAATTGATATCGGAGGGCCCTTTGTACAAAGCATCTAAATTAGTAGGTAAATTTAAAAATTTTAGCCGCCTTTTTTACTCCAAGAAAATGTCTAGTTTCCAAGAGATGATCAAGGATCCAACAGCAACATTCCTGCTCAAACGACTGGTCCAATTATATTGAAATTTAAAAGAGAAAACCTGGATCAAGATAAGCTTATGCAGGCTAGATTTTTCCCTTGGTCCCTTGGGATAATCAATTGAATACAATATGTATTATATATTTGCCATTCTTTCAAACTCATAAGGAATAAAGGGTGGATCAGTATAAAGAAAAGCAGTAAAGATGAGTTTAAAAATAAAACAACTAATACGCGAAATAATATGTGTCTCATGTCTACTGAACTCAATAAGTGTCTACACACGAACGAAGCCGAACCGGGCCGCTAGTAATTAATACTAACATAACATAAATGATTGCAAGAATAGTTCAGTCAATATGAAGATCCCTGAATGCAGGTTGTATTCAATAAATCATCTTGAAAATTTATCTAGGATGCCAATTATGCCTAACAAAGGACATATTGAGACTATTGAGGATAAATACATTTTATTATGCATTTTAGAAGCCTGCAGTCATAGCAGATCGACGGAATTTTATGCGGAATCAATTATTGCCGCTACGCCATTTATAGCATACCCGTGTGATAGTTGGCAAAAATTCACCGCAGGAGAATGTCCGGAAAATTCCACGATCATGGGATATGGGGCCTCTCCAAACTCGTTCGGCGACTTTTATCTACACACTAATAATGATCCTCCATATGCTATAAAAGAAAATTAATTCAGCAATATTATTTGATTACGCCCAATTATTAATATTATGCGAACATGTGTCTATAGTTATTAAAAAGTCTAAATAAAGTATATATTGCTGAAGAGTTTGATTATTTGTGCCCACTAATTTCAGGAACACATTCAGGAACTACAGCTTATAATTGAAAAAATATTATCGTGTTGGATAGGTAATTTATCAAGGAATTCTATAAGCTATATAACATGATGCTATGACCAAAAGGAGCAGAGCAGTAGTGAAAATTGTTTCCAAATCAGGGAAAGATTATTCTTTGTATGAGTTTCCATTGCGTGTGCTGTGTGAACAGTTGAAGTTACGCTACAATCATGTATGAAATGAAATGAAATGAAATGAAATGAAATGAAATGAAATGTATTTGAAATGAAATGTATTTATTGATCACGTAGGAAATTAAGGAGCTCTTATGACAAGTCAATACACATAGAACTTAATCTCTATTTACAATATATTTCCTATGCTTATTATTACTTATTTTAATTTCTTGCTTTTATCAATTTATTTATTAATTTTATTTATTTTTAAATTAATTTTATTTTTATTTATAATTTATGATTAGTTTTTTTAATTTATTTAGTTTTTATTCATATTTTATTTAAAGTATTAGTTTTTACTTTATAGTAATTTATTTGTCAAAGAAATACATTATTTACGTTAGTCAAATTAAATTATATTATTTGTGGACCATAAATATTACAACGGTGCGTAGCGGTTTATAGTTACCACCGGATCCAACGCGGCCCTTCCTGAGAAGACCCGGCGAAACAAACTCAGTGGGCTTACACTACCACTGGAACTACGCGACGCGACCCAGTCCTGAGTATATCCAGCGACTAAGACTCAGTGGGCTTGTTTTGGGTCCAACTTAAGACAACGACCATAAGTATTTCCGATACGTCCCGTATGTTTAGGCTTACTGCCGGATCCAACGCGGCCCTGACTGAGAAGACCCGGCGAACAAACTCAGCGGGCTTTACTTTACCACTGGATACTACGCGGCGCGACCCATTTCTGAGTAGATCCAGCGAGTCAAACTCAGTGGGCTTGGTTTTGGTCAATTTACTAAAATAAGTATTTGTGACTTGTCTTACAAGGATTTGCCATATTAATTATTATTTTTATATGATTTTTTCGATCGGTCGTCATATAATTTAATTGATTTATTTGATTGTATATAGCTTAATTTTTGAGTTCACAATTTTAGATATTTTTAATTATTTAAATTAGGTGGTGTAATAAGCGAATAGTTCAGGGCCCCAGGAGGTCGCAATGTGCAAGAGAACACCTAATCCCAGGCTTTTTTATCCTCAATATATTCCTTAATATTATAATAACCCCTAGTCATAAGTTTGTTTTTAATATGGACCCTAAATAGTTTGTCCGGTAGCTGTGTTATCCTATTGGGAAGTTTATTATAAAATTTAATACAACTACCCAAGAAAGATTTTTTTGACTTTTCTAGTCTAAACGAGGGTATTGCTAGTTTATTTTTATTCCGCGTATTAATGGTGTGGGTGTCACTGACCTTATAAAACTTATTAATATTTTTACGAACGTGCATTATATTCTGAAAGATGTATTCAGATGACACGGTTAGTATATTGCTTTCTTTAAAAACAGATCGCAAAGAATCGCGGCTTCCTAGATTATAAATAGCACGGACTGCTCTTTTTTGTAAGATGAATATCGATTCGATATCAGCCGCTGATCCCCATAAAATAATGCCGTATGACATTATACTATGAAAATAAGCAAAATATACCAATCTAGCCGTTGCAACGTCAGTTAGTTGTCTTATTTTTCGGACCGCGAACGCTGCGCTGCTAAGTTTAGCTGATAATCTCTCAATTTGTGGACCCCATTGTAATTTTTTATCTAGAGTGATCCCTAAAAAAATTGTGGAATTAGCTAAATTTAGAATTTCTGAATTTAATTCGATACGCGTGTTTACGCTTGCCACGTTCGGTAAAGCAAAACGGACGCATTTAGTCTTACTAGCATTTAATAGTAGATTATTAGCAGAAAACCAATCCGAAATTAAATTAAGAATATTGTTAGGTGTATCTAGATTATCGTCTTTCCGATTAACTTTAAATATTATAGAGGTGTCGTCAGCGAATAAAACTATGTCTGACCACTTCTGAACCATGCAAGGAAGATCATTTATGTAGACTAAGAATAAAAAGGGGCCCAGAATGGAGCCCTGCGGAACCCCAATTTTAACTTTTGATCCTACCGAAGTGAGCCCGTCCAAAGAAACCTTTTGTTCACGACCCGACAAGTAAGACATTACGAGATCAAGTGACGTATCACTGATTCCGTAGTACCTTAGCTTCATAATAAGTGTTTGGTGGTCAACACAGTCGAAAGCCTTGGAGAGATCACAAAAAACTCCTAGAGCATCTTGAGATGCCTCCCAGGCTTCTAAAACCGACGTGATTAGTGATGTCCCGGCATCTTGAGTTGAGCGACCCTTTGTGAAACCAAATTGATTCCTATGTATTAACTTATTTTCATCAAAATGTGCTAGCATTTGATTAAGTAAAAGCTTTTCGAAGATTTTGCTAAGAGCCGGTAGTACAGAAATGGGTCTATAATTCGACGGATTGTTCGAACATCCTGACTTAAAAATGGGTACGACTTTACTAATTTTCATTAAGTCGGGAAAGATACCGTCACTTAGGCAGGAATTAAAAATAGTAGCTAATAACGGTGCAATGTTAACAATAATAGCTTCTATAGCTTTAACAGACAGTCCCCATATATCTTCTGTAGTTTTTATTTTAATTTGCTTGAAAGCCTTTATTATTTGACAACTGGTTACCTTTTGAAAGTTAAACTTAGACATATTTCCAGGAACATTTTCCTTTAAAAAAGATTCCGCTAAATCTACTGATGAATCTAAATGTTTAGTTAAGTCTAATGGTATGTTAGTGAAAAAATTATCAAGATAATTGGCAATAGTAGATTTATCTGAAATAAGGTCGTCATTTATGCGGAGAGCAATTTTGTTGTCATTTTTTTTATTTTTCCCAGTTTCAGTATTAATAATTTGCCAGGTAGTTTTTATTTTATTATCTGACAATCTAAGCTTTTCACTTATATAATTTGATTTAGCCTGCATACATACTTTTTTAAATAATTTTGAATATAATCCGACATATTTTTTAAAGTTGACATCAGGTGTATAGGACCTTTTGTCATATAACTCATACAAAATTTCTATGACGTATGACGGAATCGTTCCTTTTAAAAAAAGTATAACAAGCCAGGCAGGAATTTGACGGGACGGATGTAAATATAAAACAGTTGGTACACGAAATAATATATTGATGTGGACTGGAATCAAACTGTACCTACCCGAGTTTTAGTGTTTATATGAAACACAAATACAATCGTAAAATGTTTTTAAACGTTATATCTAGTAATATAAAATCGGTACATATTCACTAAAAACTGCAATCATGTATATTTTTAGTTGACTGTGTGTGTGGACTGTGTTATTGTAACTGTACATTATGTACATCCGAGTTAAGACTAATGCTTATTAATGTAATTTATGCATGTTTAATGTAAGCATATATTAAAGTCTTGATGCTGCTGTTTTTAATTTCATTTTTAAATAATTACAGTGGTAAAACATAAATAGGTGTCGCGGGCAAGGATAATAACCAAAAGAAAATAAATAATGAGAATATTTTACTATTTTCGAAATATTCAACATATTAAATTATATACACTTTAGAAACAGAATGTTCAACTATACATTACAGACAACAACTATTTAGCATTTAAAATCTTTTCTATAAATATAAGTAAATGCAGATACAATATTTTGCCTTGAATATAACCAAACAACTTTAACTAGGTACATAATATATCAAATGTAAATTTTTACAGATTGTTTTACAAGTGAAAGTTAGAACTAAATCACAATTTTTAAACAGCCGACTGACGCGAACGAAAATTTATTTTTATCGTAATTTAACCTACACAATGAAAATATTACAAGAGCAGTATTATATATAATATACGTCTTAAACTAGACAATTCTTCACTTGCTTCTAGTTTTCTGTAACAAAAAAATATACATTATTAGTCTATGATTTATTAAAATATTCTATGAAGTGATTTACATGAAATTTAAAATCAGATAAAGTTTAACTTCATTATTGTTCAGTCGGGAAAAGAAGACAAATAATATGTTATATCATCATGTTCATCGCAGACACTGTGTGAATGTGTGTCAATTATATCGACGCAGTTCAAAATATATACTAACTGTTAAAAAATGAATAACAAATTTCCATTCGGCGCAGTCTGCAGACGTCTCAGCCAACCTCCGCACTGTAATTAAACAATACTGGTAAATAATATAACAAAACAAACGAATATATCGTACTGTACACTTAATAGTAAGAGAACATCACAGCGGATAAAACCATACTCCTCACGTCGTGTCGTAACTACATATTATGTTACTATTAAACTAATAAGTCATAATTATAATAAATAAATGGAAGGAAAGGAGGGAGGACTTTTTCCAGCAGTAGGAATGGGGCTTATAAAAAATAAATAATTTTCTGATAATGAGAATGTTGTATTGTCCGTGTGATGTACTCCTAAATCAGATGTATAAGGTATATACTTCATTATATTTCAGTCGGGAAAAGAAGACAAAATAAAAAAAATCATCATCATATCATATTTTCAATTTTACGGCACAAGCGTGAGATAATATTTTTAAAGAATTGCAAAGCTCTCTAATATATACATAATTGGAATGTTGATTGTTTGGGAAAGCTTAATATAAATAATAAAACCAATTATTAAAAAAAAATCTCACGCTATACCGTAAATGAATTATAATTACAAGGTGGATACAGCACGACCTCAATATAACGAAACTGAAGCGGATTAGAAAAAAATTGTTAAACCAAATATTTTGTTTAGTATGAACTTTGACATTTAGACGCTAGGTTAGAATAAATTTTCGTTTCATAGCTTTTACAATAATTTTAAACTAACAAAAACGAAACTACAAATAGCAAAGGCGATATTAGTATTACATGCCTGAATTATTAAGATTTTAAAGTGTCTGAACCTATCTTTACATATTTTTTTAGGTAACTATTTGTTAATTATTGATAAAATTAGTTAAATAAAGGCATTGTATATGATATGTAAGGGTCATAAAATGATAAAATGATGTAGTGGTCAAATATACTTTATATCTTTGCAAACATAAAATATTCGTTATTAAGATAAAAAAGATAGATGTATTCGTAATGAAATTATTTTGCATTAGCTCTTAAGGGGAGTTCTAGGGAATTTCGGAAAATTTGTTAAATCAAGGGATTTGTTATATTGAGGTTACGCTGCAGTAAGAATACAAGATAAAATACCTTTATTTTTTTCCAAGCGACGCTCTAATGTTGAAAACAGCCAGTGCCAATACCAAAGACATCTGAAAGTAAAAAATTAGGTATTTAATATTGAACAGTAACAGTCTCCCAATACTATCATTCAATCTCTTCCTATAATTAAACAAATTGAGTCATTCATTACTCAGTTATTAATCATAATTACGCAAATGTGTGCTAAAACTAGCCATGATAATTCAGTGTAGTAACTATTAAAATCTGGCATGTAAGGACGATTCTCTTTAATTAAAATCTAAATGGGAGCTTTCTTAGTCTAAGTAGGCCGCGTGCAATTAGTACCTACAGGGTAAACCGAAAGAGAATTGTATCGATTCCGGGATCTCGTAATCCACCTTGTGTGTTTTTTGGGTTTGAACAAACTGAGATTAGTTGAAGGAGAAGCAGAAACGAATGGCGACTGTATGAAATAAAAGCGACAAAATGTAGATGGCATTAGTGAACCTCTGCCTATACTATGAGCATACACATACTAACTTTCATAAATCCGAAATTATTTTCTAGTCACAATTTGAGAATACCTATATAAAACTAATCACGAAGTTGAAGTGTAAAATAATTGTAATATTACCTTGTAATGAACCTGGACACAGCTTAACTAAAAACAGAAACCTGTAAATATAATAAAATAATATTAATATAAAAAACATAACAAATTACATAAAGCTAACTCCTCAACATTAGTAGGGACTCAAGAAAAAAAGGTGCAAAAAATATTTCATATCAAATTCATAGCCATTGAAACGTTTAGTGAGGTTAATAAGACTTATTAAAGTTATTTTGAAATAAAATGGACAAATAATTTATGCGAACAACTAATAATTCCTTTCCCGTAATCAATCACACGTAATTTTTAATTTTTATGATTCCAAACTTTCTACTTCAACATTTCATTCATTAATGGACTTATATTATTTATGCGAAATCAAATTTGGCAAGAGCCGAGAATGAAAATAGAACAGCAAGATATTACAATAAATTGTTAGATGTAATCAAGCCATTTGAACATGGAATCTGTAATAAGACAAATAAAACATTTGATGAAGAGGTGCGCAATGTTCATTAATTAAAAATTAAAACTTCGACCAATTTGTACTGCAAAGACTATTCGCAGATGTTTTCGATAACAAAAGCGTATAACAAAATATAAGTGTAATGGCCGCAATCAGAGACAATAATTCCAATAACTCAAGCCAATAAAACTTGTAAGATAATTTCCATTAACTTAGATTCATAAAATTTCGAAAGACTTATGGAACTATTCGAAAAATCTGAGTATCTGAAAATTGTGATATTATGAAAAATATGTTTTGCGATTACACATATGTATACGTAAATGTAGGCATAAGGTATGGAGCAGCGGTATTGTACCATATGCGAAAAACCCAGCTGCACCATACCAGTCCGACTCGAATTTGGTAGTTTTTTATTGGTAGAATGTCTCTTGTATAAAAATATGCGAGAAAACATGGAAGACCTAAAAGATATATCCTACAATAACATATCGGGACAGTATCTATATGTTAGCATGATAAACTACTTAGCGGAGTAGTCTTTGATTTGCTCATGACAGATGTGATTCAACTCTCACCAAGATATATACGTAATACTTGACCAACATTTTTTTCCAGTAATTTACGTAATCCTGATCAAACACAAAAATAGGAGACTGATGCTAATTTTATGAGGAACTACGAGACTTTTAATCTCGCATCACCCACACAAAAAAATCTGTTCATTTCAAGATATTAAATATTGTGTCTTTTTTATGAAAATCGATGAATACGTACTTTTTATTAGATATAATACTTTGTATTATAAGATTTGTTATTTAATGATATAATTTGAAATTTGATTTATTATTCATTGCTGTGGTTATATTTTTGCCACTGTTATTTGGCTACAGTTATGTCATCCGTGTCGTCAAAGTATATTAATCTCTCAAGAATTGAGACTCTAATTAAATATCATAATTTTTAAATATATCATACAAATAAGTTATAACATATAAGTCTAAAAAAGCCTGAAAGAAAAAGTTTATTGCATTGTAATTATAATATAATGAGAATGTTATTCCATGTTTTATATTGTATCCATCCGAAATCATATAGCTTATATTCGTTCAATATTTTTATACATAATATTATAAAATTGCCGTTTCGTTAGACAGCCTTAATTAACATAAAATAGTTTTTAATCCTTATTTATTTTTCGGAAACATGGCTACAACGGTTGCCTTCCTATAATACGAAGGAACACCAAGGAAGGCAGCAGTGCACAAATTACCCACTTAAAAAAACTTTAAGGTATTGTTCAAGATGTCACAGCCTTTTTTAATTATTATATTGTCATCGTAATTGATAGATGTGAAAAATTTCAAATTAATCATATGTTTTTGAAGTACCTGGAATTTCGCTTGAAAGATCCCACTCTCATAATGAAATTTTGCACTTACACAAAACGGCAATTTCATAAAACATGTATAATATAACCAGCTTAACTTTTATTTATGGTCTAGAAGTAAGGAATTCAATTCCATCATTCACGTATTCATTGCAACCTTACGAAGAAATTGGCAATGCTGATGCTGTCTTTAGGCAAGCAACTTAGCAACTTTCGAAATAATTATTATTGATATCGTTTTCAGAGATTACTTGAGAGTGTTAATTTACTGATTCATGCTTTTCCGGTAAATAAAGAATTTAAAATCTCGATAAAATACATGTCGCTGTAATGATCAATGCTATAAAAATTGAGGCAACAGTAATACAAAAAATGCATTGGCTTACTAGAAAACTTACCACTTTAATAAGCTGTAGAATATGAAACAAATATTAACCCGGCTTATTATTTCTGGGCAGAAAATAAAGCAGGCAGGTCTCGTTATTGGTTCATCACATCTTCTGGAGCAAGTTCATAACGTTCTTCTTGAAATCTTCTGGTCCATTCATATAGGGCGAGGCTAGTGGTAGTTATAAATAATGCAAAGAAGTCCCAAAAAATTAATTAAAATGCAAATTTATGCAACAAAGTATATGCTAAACATAAACTAAAGCCAAAGGGCTTTTTTTCCAGATGAAGAACACATGCAGTTGTTCTAGGAACAGGATACTGCATGTATATGCGTGGAAGACTTGAAGAAATCTAGGCAATCTGCCCAAAAAGTTTAGTTACTTCCCAATAGTTAAAGTTGTAATGGTCGGCATTTCACTACGAGATCTAAATTCTTAATGAGAACGGGAGGAAAACTAAAGTTATGAGCATGACAAGTACCCTGCAAACCAGCAAGTTAATGCAACAGTTGACAGGGTGTATATCAAGAACACTGACGACTGATGTGTCGGCTGGAGTAGAGGTTACATCCTGACAGATGCAGCAACGGACATCCTCTCACAACAGGTTCAGGCGATCCAGTAAAATATGATTCATCGCTGAATAAAGCCGTCTCCAACAGGACGCTGCGAGATATTTTTTAAGCAAAATTATGATCTGCTGAGCACTTCGTGTAGATGACAATGATGACGTTTGAAGAAAGATCCGGTGAATACTTTTATTTTATATGTCCATCAGTTTGTTACTTTTGAACGAGTAAATCACTGAAAGCGAAAAGGCCACTTTTGATCCCACGAGTAAATCTCTTTCCGCCTTATTACAAAACGTGGTTTATCTAAAAACTTTAGTTTAAATCGCAATAAACTATGGTTTATATGAAATTCATATTACAAAAAGTGGTTTAACGATAAACCATGGCCTTTTTTATGGTTTATTACTAAACCTGAAACCGCTCCCTAGTTTAACGGTGGTCTAAATCGTAAACTTTCAACTATTTCTTTTGGATTTAGTGTCTATTTCATCGTATTATGTTACTTTTACTCTAAAATTGATATTAATATGATGAATTTGTTCGTTATTAAGGATTTTGAAGCCTTTGAGCGATTAAAAACGTCATGTCGGCCCAACAAAATACGTCTACGCGTCAAACCCTGTTTTAATTTTTTCCGATAGAAATATACGCATGATAGGTTTACCAAACATTTTGCAATGTAATCATCCATATAATAATGTTGGTTTACTCACTTTTTTCTCACTACTCAAATTCATAGACCATTTTTCATTCTGTAGGTCCACCACAACACGATATTATTAAATTAGATTACTATGTAATTACCTAAGCGACAATTATTTTATATTACTTCACTTCACATACTTCGTTGACTAAATAGTAAATGCATTCCAATGCTAAATGAACTTATTTTAACTCGCGATAGTTTTGTTTATTGTTATGGTTTCTTGTAACGCGCCAGAATGTTACGTTCCATCACACGTGTTTGGATGTGTGACTAGCTAATATAACATGAACCAAATGAAAAAAATAATTAAATTATAATCGATATACCAACCAATATTGACATTCTAGCAAAATGTCCAACCCTCAATAGGTTCAATACGCCTAAACATTATTAAATCATTAAAATTTTATTAAAATGTATTCTTTTCTGTGGATATGGAACGTTGCGATGGAATGATATCACGTTGAACGAATATTATTTGTATTAATCTGTGGTTGGTGTATAAACCACGGTTCAAAAGAATGAACCAAGAGAACCATGGTTTATTTATGTTTTGTAATACCTACAAGTAAATTTAAACCATGGTTCTTCAGATTAGACTGGTTTTGTTAGACCAGGTTTAAACCAAGGTTTATTTCGCTTTTTGTAATAAGACCGTTTAGGTTTACCAACTGCAAAACCATCTAGATTTTTCCAGCAAAATCAATTGAAGTCCAGGAAGAAAGTAGTTTGAAACGAACCACCTCGAAATGTATTCCCTTTTACATTAGAATATTACAATCACGAGAACCACCTCGCTTTTGGAGAACCCCCGTCCCCCATCTACAAAAAAACATTATAAAACGAATATTTTTATGTTCTTAGATTTTGTTATGCAACGTGCGATCACTTCCTCCAAATACTTTGGGTAATTGCTGTTTTACAAATTAATATTGTTGCCGATAGGCAGACACCAGTAAAATCGGACAACGGTAGCTTGCACTGGTAGCACAGAATAGATGATTGTAATAGAAGCGTTCTAATAAAACTCCTACGAAAATTTACTGTCATATGTTCGCGTCACTTTCGGTTATTCATAATAACCAACTAAATATAAATTTCTATGTGCTCACCAAGAAATGGAACTGTATTACACTTCTTGCATTACAGCGTTGCGGTCCAACTCCAAACCAAACCAAACTACTAGCACATCATAAAGAAGAAAATCATCGATACTCAATTAATCTTGAACTCTTAACCTATGCAAATATACACAAAGGTAAGCACAATGTAACAAAACTAAAAATTTTCGCTACATTATCTGGATAACCAGCTTCGTCGTTGGAGACCTGTTAAAATGAAATACATAACGTGCGTTGGGGTAACACATAATAGTAATGCGTAAGGGGTACGAACGTCAACTTATATAAAATATAGGAGCCTACGTTCCATCCTTATACTACGGTGTTACTCCAACATACTTTAATATTATGTATACCAGTATATAAAAAACCCTGTCCGATCCAAGACTGGATTTGCGTATCTTAATTGTAGCATTTAAAAATATAAGAAAAAATCTCTGTATTTAAGATAGGATAACATAATTATCGTAAGTTATAATTAACATTTTCATATCAATAGTAGGTACTATAAAATATAGCAGTTTTAAATTCTTTAAACGACACTGACAATTCCGAAACGTTTTTATTTCTTTTAATTTATTAATGTTATAATGGGTAGTTTTATTATGTTATGTGAAACAGATCTTTTAATTGTGGCACATTAATTAACACCTTTATCGATCGGACAGAGTTTTTTCCCTGTTTGGAACAAATATAATATACTGAGTATATCAAGACTGCTAACGAAATCGAAGCCGGTTGGTAGTTTTAGTGAGTACAAACACAATGCAAGTAAAATTTTCGCAAAAAAAAAACGCGACAATTTTTTTTATGATTTATTAAATATCGTAATTTTTGGGTATACCTTAGAGTCCTAATAAATAAAAGGGTATACACTATTATTTTAGGAATAAAATGAATTTACCATCCAATTACGACCATAGAAAAAAAATCTTCGCTATTTTTCAACATTTTCTGTTGCAATGTGTCTGAAGTCACTAAAACTACCACCCGGCTTCGTTTTCGGTAGCAGTCTTGAGATACCCTGTACAGAATGAAGTGAAACAGTAGGGATAAAATATGTTAAACTACTACATTCTAATGTTTAAACAATAATAAGTCCCCAGAATTTACTTTAACAGATAGTAGTATACTCATAGTCCCAGAGATGACGACCAAAACCATGTATCATAGCAATACGGTCGAAACTGTATAGAATCGTTAGATTATGTGATTCTGAACCCGACTAGGTAGGTAGTAACGGTCAAAAGTGTAGCAATTGCATGTGAGGCTATTTCTGCTGTGTCCAAAAAAAAGGCAGTCGGTATCATAGCAATACGTCTGATATTGGAAATGTACATAGATTTTATAATTTTATGACATTTTGTGCGTAGTATATAGCTGAAGCGAATCTTTGAAAATGTCATCAAATTTAGCCGACCTGTTATACCAATCCCAATGATTTTTTTTTCTACCGTTCGTAAATAAAGCAGGATTGCAAAAAAAATGTTTTCAGACATTTTAGATGTCGCATGTACTCCCAAAAGAGAAAAGAAAGTTTTGGAGTGAAACGTGAACGTTCCTGCTGCGGTGGGAATGGTTTTTTGCATATTATGCTCCAGCCACTCTCTTACTATACATAGTCACTCACCAGCTGTCCTAACCGTTGAAATGACGCTCACTTAAAGTGACAACAAACTATAAGTTGCTCAGGCGGACGTGGGTGTGTCGCTGGTTATCTGAGGGCTCGCGGACGTTTTTTTTTCTTCTATTCCCAATGATAAGGCATTGCATTTGCTCATCTGCCATTGACGAAGTTTTCGGGGATGGAAGAGTAGGTTTTTAAGAATTCAAAATTATCAATTATAATAGACGTTTTTATAGCATAGATACGTTGTACGCGCTCTATTTTGGCAAGACAAAAGCAAGGTGATTGCCCGACTTGCAATCAGTCACGCTTCAACACGGTCGATATCGAAAAGTTGTCTGATAAAGGAGGCGCTACACTGAATTCTTCTGATATCATTTTTTTTACATCTGGTTAATTCATTTCATCAAGTTCAACAATTTTAATTATTTATTGACGTGACAACGTCTTAAATTAGGTTGCGGCTGGGAGTCACTTATGAAAAAGTGTAACGCCCGGTAACGTTACGATGAGTCACCGAACGAGAGAGAGGCCCGCCGAATGCCTTGCGTCTCTCTCCCACTCAACTATGATCGGTCTGCCGCGCGCGCAGCACTAGAGAATTAGGCGCATTGAATCGGCGCATGCTTGTGTCTCTGTCTTTGTCTTTCTCGAACGTTCTTGGCGTTGGAAAAACAAGAAAGCGTCACAATACAAGTTCACACGTGTGGTTAAAGTATCGTCAGCTGTGTCTGTAGTGAAAATATGGAGTGCTTAGATTCGTCATTACATGTACAATGTTTTAGTAAACAAAATATATTTCTATAGTTAAAATTTGTGCAATTCTTATTTTCATTCAATTCCTTGTTCCTATTGTGCAATTTAATTATATTCATATCAATAAATATTCTACCGAGAAAAAGACGTTGTCACGTAAAATCTTCGCCCGTAAAACCGACTTTATTTTATTTTAATTTACTGGTGGTAGGTCTCTCATATGTGAGAAGCCATCTGGGTAGGTACCACCGCAATGTCTATTTCTCCCGTGAAACAACACTGCTTAAATGCACTGTTGTGTTTCGGATTGAAGGACATTGTAGCCAGAGCAACTACTGGACATATTGAGACTTAACATCTTATGTCTCAGGATGGCGAGCGCAGTGGAATATTGCTACTGTTTATGAGCGGTCGTATCGCTTACCATCAGGCGAACGGCTTGCTCGTCTCGCCATTCAATGCAATAAAAAAAAAAAAAAAAATTCTGACAGATTGCTATGATGCCGATCGGTAAAATTCATTAACATATTTAGAATGGTCTCAAAATATGATGCACCCAAATTTCCTTCTGAAAATATTTTTTTTCCTATTAACTAATCCTAATTTACCCGTAAAGAACATTTTCAGACGGATTGCTATCATCATATTTTTTGTCTCATTTTAATTTTTTCTATATTATTTTTTGGGTTTGCGCTACACTATTAACTTCTGAAAAATATGTTTTCGGTATCTTATAGCTATTATATAACTACAGTCAGAAAATCAGACAGATTGCTATGATACAGACCGGTAAAATTTGTGGACATTTTTGAAAATGCAGTTCGGTCAAACGCTACGCGAAAAATGTCTGAAATTGGTATTTTCGAGTTCGACATAATCAAATATATCAATTTGATGCGGTTGTGGCCGTATTGCTATGAGACAAAAATTTTGGTTGTCATCTCTCGTACTATCATGATCACTACACAATCCTGAAAATGTAAGGTACAGCACAAAATATTTAAAATTCCAGGATACCCATTCAATATGGTATGCCGTAAATATAAAAATGTTAATTTATTAATAAAGTGTTCTTCTATTATACTATGCAATTACTATATAAAATAATGTAAGATAAGTTGGTGAAAAAAAATATGTTCTTGACGAAGGTTTTTGAATAGTTTCGCATTGTTAAAATTTTTATTTTTCAGTAACTAAAGACAAAAAATTCCTCCATAAGGGTTTTATTAGTCTGATAATATTTTTATTTTCACCTTATCGGATATCTTAAGCTTCTAAATTGCCATTCGAAGCCTAAATAACGAAACCTGTGTTCAATAATCCTTATAGTATTCATAAATTATCTATGAATCTATAAAGTTCTCCACCAAAATCTCTAGATGACAACCTTTTCTAAAATTAGTACTAATAATTTACCTTTAAATTGTTTATTGGTGGCTATTAACTCGTTTGAAAAGTCCTGTTTAAAGCCAAAAAGCACGCGGAAGGTATAAACGCTCTTAAATACGTTTTAAGAATACCTACTTTAATGCGAACGCTTTCAAAATCCGAATAGTGTGTATATTTTAAATTATCGGATTATCGAGACCTTATTCAAACATTTTGCAGTAATCGAGCAAAGGACATCCCAAGTTTTACCAAATCCTAATAATGTAGTCAATAAATTTATCTGATCATAAGATATTTAGCCGGCAATCATGATAATAATATTTTACTATAATCGACTGTGGCTGTTTCGAACCGATTAAGGTGTTTTCTTTAAGTCATTCCAAATCAGTAATACAGCGCAATTACTCTCAAAAATTACATTATTACATAGAATAAAATAAATTAAATATTAATATTACACAATAGTAATCATGCGAACATAACATAACAAAACACTTCAAACTTAGATTACTTACCAAAACAATAAAATGTTAGTTTTAATTTTCACTACTTTTAATTTGTCCCCCATGTTTTTCCATTACACATGTTTGGTAGTGTAATTGCATAATCTATTAAAAATGTATGAATTTAGAAGCAGCTTATCATTAAGCTTCTTTGCAACCATCATGTACATAAAATGTATTTATTAGGGGAGACCAGGGACGAACGTAATGATTTTCAATTTTCTTGTAATACCAGACAAACTTTATTACATCACAAAATACCAATTACTACACAGTACACATTGTAATAAACAATATTCTTTCGGATATTCAAATGATACCAACTTATTAGTTGTTTGCCACTGTTACTACAGATTTCAAGAAAATGTCAAAATCTAGATAGCAGTGTCACTTGTTTCAATTATGCCTACCCCTAGCATTGGTTGTAATAGTGCAAACTGTAATGGGATGGTTGTAACGTAGCAAATATGATTTAAGATCTTGCTATATAAAAAATATTAAAAAAAAACTATTTGAAATTAAATTAGGTATTTCTGGAAATATTTGGTTATTTTTTATTTTGGACCTCCAATCTCTTATGGGAGTATATTATCCATTACTCTTTATTGGTTCTGGAGATTAATATTAATAAATATAAAATATAAAAATTGCTTACATAATTCAGGTATCAGAGATATAACGAGTGTAATTGAAGTAAGTCCGAAAGTAACAAGTCACTTTGAAGGTATTATTCCAACATCGCATGGATTCGCCACAACCAATACCTGATGTTTATGCTGTAGGCGCAATTAAGATAAAGAGGGATCGAAATTACTTTGTCCGCCATACAGCATACTACTGTAGGTAACGTATTTCTATTTATTAGTTTAGTTATTTTACAAAAAAGAGCTGTTAGGGTCATTTATCAACTTGGTCCAAGAGTTTCATTGAGAGAAAGGTTTAAAGTAGATATTCTTACTGTTGCATCTCAATATATTTATGAAAATTTATTATATGTTCGTAAAAATATAACTCAATTTAAGCGTAATTGTGACATACATAGTAAGAACACTAGGAACAAATATAATCTTGCCTCACACGTTACTCGTCTCCACAAGATAAATAATTCTTTTATGAGTCAAAGTGTACACTTCTTTAACAAGCTTCCCAACAGTTTAAGAGAACTTCCAATTAATAAGTTTAAAAAAGTAATAAAAGTTAAACTATGTAAAAAGGCATATTATAGAATCTGAGATTATGTGGAAGATAAAACTGCTTGGGAATAAATTATCATGTTTTGCATCAAACTGACATTATTGTAACTTGTGACATGAACCAATTTACTTGTAAATGGCGATATAAAAAAATCAAAAGAAAAAGAAAGAAAAAAAGAATACAGTTCGTGTTGCTGAGGGAGTTTCTTGCGCCGCTTCTTCTTCACAGCTACAACACGTTCCGAAGCGGTGGTAGCAGAAAAGGACGATTCAAAAGATCTTGTGAAAGACTATTTGAATAAAGAATATTTTGATTGTGATTTTTTTTATTCTTTTACTAATTCATTTGTTATTTTCGTCACTTGATTCTTTCAAGTCTAATCTCACCTGGATAGACAACATTTTCTCGGAAGATGGCGATATTTCAAATCCTTTTCATATCAGTATGGTGTCTCTTCCGGTACCCCGGCGGAGGTTAGTAGTGGTCTCTCCAGCCTTTCAGCCCGACGCACTTGAGACTATTGTAGCCGGGCTGGGTCTTTAAGAAGAACACTTGACCTTCATGATACATCATGGGAGGCACCACATATTCTAGGATAAGAAGTGCCCTGTCTTTTCCCTCGTGCAGTACTATTACAAATCCCCTTATTTCGGAAATACAAATGCCCCCTATATCACTATGTAGTTCAGTCGCCCATTTGGAGTATTACGGGAATTCAAGACTGATACGGGGCCAAGCCCTCTGTTGAGCATCTCGGACAGTTTAGAAAACTAGCGTCAAGAAACTTTTTATTGTGATTTTCTCGTTTGACGCCAACTTGCGTGCTCTATTTCTTATCTATACATATAAAAATGAAACCCATTTCGCGTTGTCACGGCATCACGTGTGAACGGCTGAACCGATTTCGATAATTCTTTTTTTTAAATGTTTGTGGAAGTCCAAGGATGGTTCTTACGGCGAGAAAAAATCGAATAATTGCCGGAAAACCCTAAAAACAGCCCTTTTCTTTTTCCCATACAAACGTTTACTAACTAAAACGTAAAGTCAATTTGAGATTTATTGCTATTTTATACAGTTCATATTAAATTACAAGCACTCACTGTTGTTTAAACAATGTAGGTATGTTCCTAACGTCAAAGAGTCAATTTGCACTTTATTACCGCTAAACAAAGTTCAAATTCAATCATATCTATCAAAACTGTGCGTGATTTTCCCATACAAAATGTTCATGGTTTTGTAACTGTCAAACATTTAATTTTCACCCTGTCGATATGGTAAACTCTTCCCTCAAATTAAAAAACGTATTTAAATAAAGGTTTCGAATCGACAACACAATATTCGATTAATGGCGTATTTTAGATTTTAAAGATGTAAAATATTGACAGTAGTGAAAATGGATTGACATTTTATTTGATTGTAATTGTTTATGCATGCGTTCAGAAATTTATTTTGTATAAACTAAGGAGAATATATCAAGCTACATTAATATAGGACAATGAAATAAATAATGTTCACACGTAATGGTAGATTTACATGTTGGCTGAGGCTGGGCCAATGTCTACCAATTCCAAGCTATTAACTATGAAAAACATAATGCCAGCCGAGCCAAACACTCCGTTTACACGCTGCCGTTGGTCGAGGCTGGCTGAGGTTGGCCAAGCGTGTAAATGCAGCATAAGAAGTTATACTTACTCCTTTTCAAGATCGAATGCCATTTTTATCACGAATTTTTACAGTGGCCTTTCCTTCGCTATAATTCACTGATAGAAATGTACATCGTGTCGGAGTGAGATAGGTTATATTATACCTAAAGGGGGTAAAAAAGGGTTGAAATGGTATGTCTAAGAAAATCGAAACCACTGAAGTTATGTCTATAAAATTTTATATTTCAACTCTTTATTACTAACAAAAAGTAATGGAGTGCAATATTTTTTGGAAAAACAGCATTTTGGTGCTGAAGTAAGGGAAGGAATATTGGATGGACAATAAAAAACGCAAAAGTTTTTAATGTCAAAAATTCATAAGGCAATCTTTATATGTTTATGTATATGGATGTATATGGAGAGAAGGGACATAAAGTAAAATAGAATGGAAGGTACGGGAGAGGGCTGGGATAGATGACAGATTTGTTAGGACGAAATGTAAATACACGTTATAAAACGGGATGGATAATAAAGAGAAGGGATGGGACGGATTGGGAAGAGACTGAACAGGCGGATGAGACGGGATTGTGCCGGACAGTAGGATAGCTACGTCAAGTTTAGGTATACAAGAGTTTATACGAAAAACAACATGTATTTGGTGTGGTGTGGAATCAAGAAATATATGCACCCAGGCGAAGCTGGGCCGGGCCGCTAGTTAAAAATATAAAGTAATATTGTAGTTATCGAAGTAGCATCTTATACCAATATTAACTCCTTTCTCCTCACGCATCATATTAAAATATTGTGAACATAACATGTAATAAACATTAGATAAATTGAGAATAATCGCAGTTTTTGCAATTTTCGGCACAATGTAAACATAAATATTTTTCTTTAGCGCTGCTGTAAGATTTTCCCCATAGTCATGTAAATACCTTTCAAGTATTAACACTGACTGCTGCGCATAAATACGTTGTATTTTTTGTGTAGAGCGGTCCACGTTTTACGTGCGGCTATCACAAACATGGCGTGTATCCGCATCGTATATCCGCACCACAATACATTTTTAAAATTATTTTTGCCTGCATGCGGGCGAAACTGGACCGAACCATTAGTATTATTATATAATTGTAGATCATTTTTGTGCATTCTTGTTTTAGATGAAAACTGTGCAATATCAGTGATTGTCACTACTACACCCAATTTTTTCAGATAAATCATTGCTAATTGCTTATTTTAAAGGAAAAAAACTAAAGAAATGGTATGCGTGTGATGCTTTAGCTCTGTACGCTTTTATTACATAAAGATAACTAATTTTATCTGACCAAATATATTTTAGAATAGCGCAATGGTCACTTTTTAATTGACTTGATTCTAACTTGTGACAGAATAGAAGAGAACCAATGTGGTGGTAGAATCTTACCACAATATCCCTTGCTAACCGTAAAGAGACTAACAGGGGTCTACGGAGTTGCTGGTCGTTGCTTACCGGACGGGAGTAGTGGCGGTCGGCACACATGGCCCATATACGTCGCAATATCCCAATTACAATTATCGCCAACGCATCTTCGCTGTCGTTGAAGCAGCGATTAATGTAGGTATCTGTGTTGAATAAATCGGCTGCAGTCTAATAAGCTCCAAGCTCAAATTGGTCGGAGCGCAGCCCGGCAGCACATATAAACAGAGCGGACGTCGTCTTCGCCCTCTATACTAGAAGATTCGTCAAGTAACCACTTTTTCTTCTTAGGGTCAGCGCAGACAGAGATGAATTACCCCCGCGCGGTCTCGAGCATTTTCATGATGGATCGCGTATGCTCGAGCTTGCGCGCGACCTCACTTTAAACTCAGTGAGAACACTAAAAGTACGCGTACGACGCGGGCGCTGACTCGACGCCACGCGAGGATTCGCGTGTATCCTCAGTCAGTGTCAGGTTCAAGCATTTATGCACTTAATTAAAATAATTTTAAAATTTATTTTTCAAGTTCTTTAATCAATTCCTCTGCGCTGCACTGCGTTCTGTCTGCGCTGAGCCTTACTCACCCAAGGCTTGCTGAAAAAGTTTTATTAAGATTCGATACGAAATAGAATAACTTTGCTTGCTTTTAATAAAAACAACTGCTTATTATTAAAGCATTACCTATGCATCGTTTGGCAGAGGTTGCCAGTCAGAAAACAACTCTAAACTTTACAATATGTTTATTAAATCGAATAAAAAAAATCGAGAAAAGAAAACCTGAAATATTTATGAAAATATTTTTAAATTCGTGGAGCTGCACAATAATAAATATAAAGTAGTCGTAAATAATTGAATTGAACTGTATCAGCTCATATACGTTCCACTGCAGGGCAAAGGCTTCCTCTACAATCTAGAGTACAATTGAGAGGGGATCGGCCATATAGTCCACCACGCTAGTAGCATTGTGCGGATTGGCAGACTTTATATACCATAGAATTTCTTACAAATCGCAATGACATACAAAACACGATAATTTCATTCACCGTATAGGTGGTGATTGACTAGCTATAAATACATTACATTATTGCATATCATTATTATAAATACCTACATAAATAAATAAAATGTTACATACATAGTGTAAGGCAAAATGAGTTATGTACTTATTTATGCTTGTTTCTCTCATTTGAAGTGATGACATCCATGTTAGAGGAAATATGACCTTTTAAATTTCTTTTCTGGCACGGCATAGTGAGTGCGCTACACGTGACCATAAAGGGCATCGAATGTTATCATACGGTGGTTTCCTGTCGACACAATTTTACCGGCCCACTCAGGTGCTTCTTCACGCTACGGCGCGGTAAGGATCCTAGTGACAAACCTTTCCACAGCTTGGTAGTGCAACAAAAACTTGAATTGATAAACGTTTTGGTTCGGCCGCGATGGTTTTAAGATAGACCATCAAGCTTTCTTGGGAATGCAACACGCGTAGTTCTGTTTAGGAAAATATAAAGTCGAGGGGTGTAAGCGGATAATATTGAAATGTTATTGTCTTACTTCATTGTACGTCTTCTTAATGTACGCACTTGCACAGGGGCATGCCTTATAAAGAGGCGAAATCACGGATCGCCTTCATCGATCGACTTCAAAAAAATGAGATTACAAATTATGTGGTGTATGTGAGAATGTAGGACTTCAATTTTTTTTTTCTTTTGTATACACATAGTCCAACTTAGGAGTGGTGAAAGGTTCATCAACATCGGTTCTGTAGATAGGCACAAAAATTTGAATTCAGAGATCTAGCGAATTACTTAACAGCGCACTCCTATACTTTCTACGGCGCATCAGGGAGCCGCGCCGCGCCGCACCTTAGTGCACACTTTTAGGAACAGAAGGTTGTTGACTTTTCACTACAACAGACATTAAAATATTAAGCAATAAAAATAATTCAAAAAATTACTGTTTCCAAAATTACAATAAAAAGGGAGTAATAAAACTTATAATAAATTTTAAATACCTACATATTGAAATAAAACTATTATGTACTAAATACTTTAGAGTTCTCTCAGCAGATATTTCGTACAAGGAAGAGAGAGGAGACGAGCCCAACACATAGACCACCCATTCCCTTACAGACGTTGACCCAGATGTAGACGATAAAACGGTAATGGCAGCTATATCCAATGTGAAGGCCCACATCAATAAAAAATATAGTACTATCCCTGATGTTTTCAAGAAAGAACTATTCTGGTAAACATTCAAAATTAATGGCATATTTAGGTAATTTTGATTTATTAATTTAACAGTTTTATTTATCTTGTATTTTCTCTAACTCGCCATTCGATTCATTTTATTTACATCAACGCTTAGTGGAGCGCACTAATTGAAACTTGATGGCTCTTACAAAATATTATGTGTCAAATGACAATTATGTCAAACTGGGTTAATTAAATTATCATTGAGGTATTGTCGGAACTGGCTACGACCAGTTAGTAAGACCATTAATGTATGTATTTTTAACAGAATTAATATTTTTAATAGAATGAATATCTCCTTAACTGTGGAAAACATTCGTTTATGTCTATTCGATTTGCTTTTTTAATAATAGCTACCTCAGCTTTCTACCTAGGTCCCAGGTAGCCCTAGTCTACCTGGGACTAACATTTGTGCTTAGTACGTTCTGGAGACCGCGAATTACCAATTCGGGTTTTGGTGGAGAGATAATTGGCGGAAAGATATCGATTGTGAGGTAAGAAGTATGATGGCGTTAGTGGAGGGGAAAGGTTTTATAAGGAAGTGATGAGAAAAGGTTTATCTAAATTCAGGGAAGGAGAGGGTGGGGGGAATATGGGTTTACTGGAAAGGCCAGTTTGTAGCCTTCAACGAGATAGTTCTAGAGATATTCGGTGAAAAGACTCACGGATCTATAATGGGTGAGGTTTAAGTATAAGGGTGCAGCTATCTTATTCTCCCCTTAATGAATTTACATAGCTGCATCACCTCATACTCATCTACCTCATCTATGGCAAATAGAAATTAGTAAAGGAACCAATACGAATAAAAGTTATTCGTTATTCGAATGATTTTCGAATTGAATGGCTCGAATAATCGTGACTTGTCTTTATTAGAATAACTAATAGTAATGTATTCGCCATTCGAATAAATTTGCCAACTCTGGGGGCACAGCATCTTATTATACAAAATAGTCGTTCCCTAATTTTCGAACCTAAGATATTTGATCTCAAAATGACAAAAATAGTGGAAGTTAATATTTTTTACATTTCATAATAAACATTCACAGAAATTAATTAGTAGAAAGATAAAATAATTGTATAATCATTACATAATAAATAAAAATGTACGTAGATGTCTAAGATATTTTTAAAACACTGTTTTCATGTGTTCAAAAATATTGATTAGTTTCATACCATATACTCGTCTATTGTAATATAAAATTAGTACATAAAAGCCAGTATACAATATTTGCATGGATGCAATACTTTGAGATACATCGACTCATTAACATTCGAGGTCCAGTAGAGTCGATAGCGATTCTGTGTCAGAAACATGTGCATTGCTTACATTAACATTTAATGCAGTTAATTACAGCTTTTTTATGATAATAACATGAAAACATGCTGGAAATGAAACAGTATGTAAAAAAGAAACTGGAAATCAAATGATAGCTAGGTTATAAAGCCCATTTCGCAAAACCGTAATATTATAATATTTCAATACAAAAACGTTCTTCGCAGTGTAGAATCAATTTCCAAGCTATATACATAGCATTGCCTTCACATTGTTACGTCTAAATATGGATTCAAAAAAGTTATTGACAATCATTGAGATAATATACTGGAGAGAACACTGCAAACAAAATGTTTGTAACAAAATGAAGGGCACATTCTATTTCTGTCTCTGTCACGCCAACGAAGTAACATTATCTTCCCTCTCGCTTCACTGTGTACCCTTGCGCACACAGATTTTGTTCCCGATGTCCGCTCTTGTATAATACCTCAATATTGACAATGCATTTTTTATTAGGCCTAAGCATTTATTTAAAATTTGCTAATATTTTGAGAAAAAACTTCTTATAGCATAGATAGGTCAGAATTGCCATTAGTACTTTAGCTGATTAATCACATTTTTATCGGCGATTAAGGCAATAGCTTAAGCATGCGATGTAACATTCAAAATACAGCAACAGGTTTTCCCCACAATTAAGATTAAATTGTGACTTTCTGTGATTGTTTTGAAATCCTATGCTCAGTCCAAATAATCTTAAATCAAACATTCGCCAATTCATTTTAATTAACATTTACCCCTAATTCTACGTGTTAATAAGCAGGCTAAATTTAAAATGAATGGGAAATTCTATGTGATCTGTCACTTCGTCAGAATTGTAGAGACTGTACACAATAGAATACAAAAGGTTATAAGGATGATTAAATAATTAAAAAAAGAATTTAGTGACTAATTTATTTATTTTATCTTTATTATTTCAGTTAAATAAAGTTTGCACTCAAATTAAAATTACTTAACCTTCTTATAAAATGAACCCAAACGTCGACAACAAGATAATAATGTGCTAATTTCATTCACGCAGAATACAACATAGAAGTACACACGCTGGCACTATTAGGAAAACACGAAACATGATATATTAGCGGTGATTTTCTAAGTTATTTTTTGGACATTTACAATAAAAAATGTTAAACCGTAAAAAATATATATTTTAAGTCATCGGATCTCGCATTGATTTGAGGATTTACATCGCATATGATGTTAATTGTGTGACTGACCAGCTTACAACTGGAATTTAACACTAACATTTTAGTAACAGCGATGAAGTTTACATCTACCGCCCATTACATAATAGTGCATTGGGTTTCGATATTTACAAAGCATTTAAAGCTAAAGGCGGACAATATCCCTGCAAAACAAAGTAGAATTGCAGGAATTAATGTTATTCAAAAGTGTAAACATGATTAAATGTAAAACCTCGTTTGACTGCTACTCAGACCCAAAACTTATTATATCCTTAAGTGCAAATATATGAGCACGACGTGAAAATCGACGCACCGAGATCTAAAACTACATGGAATACTTTTCATAGAGGATAACACGTGGTTCCGCACAATATAAATGCAGTTATGCCAGAAAAATTAGTTATCCAGTAAAAACTAGCAAGTGGAATCGAGTAAATTTAGAAGGACACGAATAAAAGTCCTTAATCACATTTGTAATGGCATACTCGTATTATTTATTTAAGTGGAAGAGAATGAAATTGTTCCATAAGGATACAGCGTACTAACCAGATGCATTGTTTAAACGTCTTTCAATTATTTTCATTTTCATATAGATACTTTCTAACGTAATTAAAACTGCGTACAGTTCGTCATATTATTTTTATGGAATTTGTCTTAACTAAATCGTTTACTGTATACATTTTTTATGTACACAAATAAACATATTATTTTTTGTAGAAAATTCGACAATTTATTCGTGTTCCTTTATTTTGCCGGTGTGTACAATACCTATTTACTAATGAAGAATAACTTATCCATAGGAAAAGTCTATCGGTCACTTCATGAAGGAAAAAAGAAATAGAGACACATGTGACCACAAACAGCACAGAACACTACACTGAACTTACACGTTACATTTTAGATACTAGTTTGTCGTCGCTATCGGGTAGATAAAACTATCAATATAAACATAGATATTAGTTATAATAATCATAAATTTACATCAAAAGGGATTTGTGAATGTATTTCTCGAAATACGTACAAATATTAAAACTGCGTAAAGGCGAATAAAGGTCAGTGACGAATACATATTTGCAAATGATAGTGCAGTAATCTCTTAGATAACTTAATGTATCTCAGAGGAGTAGCTGTTACAGATTACCTTATGGTGTTACTTAATATAACACTAAATTATTGTTGTAATACTTTATTAATGCATCGCTATTACGTGTCGCAGCTTTCTAAGAAGTAATTTCAAATAACCTAAATACTTACTACTGTGATTCTTTTTAATCTGTGTCAATCACCAAGACATCTTTTTCATTATAGATACATTTTTTTACTATTAAAATAGTCCTCAGTTAGCTCAAATAAGGATAGGAGACGTTACATTACGCTAACTTTTGCGTACTAAGTCACGATGTAAAATATGTACTGAATTAATAAGAGTTGAAAAATATTATCATTTTCTTTAGTCTGTCTTTATCAAATACTAAATCGGCTGCATGCACGATAATGTCAACGATGCGACGCTACGCTTATTTTAATTATCTTTTACATCCAAATCAATTGGTATTATTTTTAACTTCGTACATAACGTACTGCAGAGCTGTTGAATATTTTTATTATTATTTCTTCATGCCAGGGAATAATCAATTGCTAGGCATCTTTGAAATAAGTTCAAGAAATATGAGTTCAGTCTTAATGTTTGGAAGGTCAACTAAGTCACGCGGTTTTACCCATATAGTTCGTACCGTGGTGTTATTAGGTTCAATACAGCTGGCACCGACCTCAAACAAAACTGGTTAGGTATTTTATAGTTTGATATTTTTTATTTCTACAAACAAATTTATAGTCCTTTTCATAATGCTTATTCGTATACGAATTATGAAATTTATGACAAAATAGTGACGTTTACGAAAAAAATGCAAGCAGAAAAATAACTGAAAGGTAAGTCGGGGGATTTTTCAAAGATTTTTCTAGCAACCGATTTTTCAATGACATAAGAAAAAAGAAATTTGAAAATAAATGATTTTCTGACCTACCCTTATGTACCGTACTTGAAGTTATATTTAATTATATTTCAGATTATTTTACCGGATAGATCTCTTATTTGTAACTAACCAACGACAAGAAATATAAAATAAACTACATTTTTGACGCAGTCATCCAGCAACGTATAAAATCGAGAGTGCAACACCGGCATCGCCTTAGAACCGACGACGTTTATTCGGGTAATCGTCCACTTGGCGGGGTCCCTCCCAACCACGGCTCTGCGGCATGTCCTCAAAACTTCCGCGGCCCATGTCGTACTGGTCTCTGAAGCCTCCATCCTAAGTAAGCAACCATAATACTTTCCAATATTTTCTACTACTACTTGTTTACATAAAATAAATACAGACAATATAACCCACTCACATGGCACAACAAAACCTGCAATAAAGATTTGCTCTACAAAACCGTAGAAATGCTTTCCAGTTTCTTGGACGCATCACTTTATCGTATATAACTACTTTCCGCTTAACGCTGAACATGACAATCCAATTGAGATGTAAACTTGTCATACATGTGGAGTTTCAGTGCGTAAATTTGTGCAAAACGTAATGATGCTAATACGTATACAAATGTATATACGTGTATCTTCAAACATGCTTTCGTTCTTTTTCCATCGCTTTAGGACTTCTCTGTTTACTACGTGTTAGATCCATTTATTATAAAATATCACGTGTCAATTATTCCACTAAATCGTCGCATTTTATTACGTTCTTAACTATTTGAAAGTAAAGCCAACCTCATTATTCATTGAGATTGCCCCAACCGCAGTAATGTAAAGGAGATGTTTCAGAAATACATAATGGTGAAGACTTGACGACATTAAATCAAAACACGACTACTTGTTATCAACAAAGACAAGTCACATTATTTCATCTATACTAATATATAAATCTGAGGAGTTTGTTTGTTACCTCTAATCTCAAGAACTACTGGTTCGAATAGAAATAATATTTTTGGGTCGATTATATATGTCTATATATCATCACGCCCTGACCAGACCTACAGGAGGGAAAAAATAGTAAGAAAACCTAGCAAACACGACGAATTTTTTTTGTGGTCCGTTTAGTCTCAAAATCGATATCCGAGGGACCCTTCGCTCCGAAATTGTAAATTGATATTCAGAATTGAACGTTTTGGCCGTAATATGTAATATTATGTTCCTGATGAGAGCTGGGGTCAATAAAATTATCTACCGCCGGGCGGAACCGGGTCGGACCGCTAGTAATTATAATTATATTTAAACAAGCTTCTTGTTTCTACCTAGCTTTGTCCCTATAGGCGAGCTGGGTCCACTTTTCAGCTCGATGTTCTCCATTTCACCTTATACCGTTTGATCTCATGAGTTGAAGTATATGTAGTACGAACTTGATATGCCCCTTCCTCAATCTGGTTTTAATTAATGTCGTCCTGTCATCACCATTCAGTACATGGACTACCAATACAAGAATATAACTCGTGAATTAAATATCCGTTTTTCATAAAATAAACGTGTTATACTGTTTTGTATGTTAATACAAATAAAATAGTCAGTCCGCGACAACTATTCATAGACTGCATAACTAATAGTGGTGCGAGAAAGAACGCTGCGTATTTAAGCTGCCAAACGGAGTGACGTTTTGCACCAGAGATATTCCAGGTAATTTAGGTTATATCTTCTAGTTTGTACGAGAGGAAAGCATTCTATTATGTGGCACGAGGTCGGAACGGTATGTGAGCGTTACTAGCCTTCCAGTCCCGGCACGCTTGCGGATATTGTGGCTGGGATGGGACGGAGTAGCTCTAGTCCACTAAATCACCTAGCACTGTATTAGTCACACCATACCACACTCACACACAATAGTCGCTCATGTCTCACAACTTGTATGCAATGCGCACATAGCGAGAGTAAGAAAATGAAGTATTCTTATTCTCGGCATATGGTTTACTCGAATAGCGGTTCCCGTAGTCGTACATCCCTAGTGAACGTCCAGCTTTACAATGTTTACATTTGGCATAGTATATAAAACCGTAAAAAGCCTCAGGTTTACAACTTAATCATCTTATCGTTTTAACAAGAGAAATTCATGAAATCTCAATAGAATACTGCCAATTTATTAGTTTTTTTACTACAAGATGGGTTTATCTTCTTTTTTTTCTTAAAACTGTCATATTTTGTTCTACTTTAACACTAGGTAGAAGTGTTGGTCCAAAATGAAACATCTCCTTTAGAAGAATCTTTAAAACGTAATGGTTGTTTAAATATAAATTCCAATATACTCTTTAATTAAACATAGCAGCCTTGATGGTAGATAAGAGTAAGCTTTTTTGATATAAAGTGCAATATGTACCACTTAGCTTATAGACTCCGCTGTGCGTGATTATATTTTTACCATGCAATCCGCCAATCGGCGGGATGTTACGTGTTCTCAAGTATAAACATAATATTTTATATCTACTTAATTTTGTATTGGGACAAATAATTTCATATAAAACCACAACTTTATTGCACAATCCTACAACCATTTAGCAATCAATATGATGTAATCATCATATTGATTGCCAAATGTAATAATTTAATAATTATCGGCCATTTATCTTTATATGAAAACCTAAATAAAGAAGTATACCTTAAAATAAAATTTAAGACATCAGAAGTGGCTTGTTGGCAAATGGTCTTAACTCGTAGTAGGGATTTCTATCCCATTATTTTTCTTCAATCCCGGGATAATCGAATGTTACAAAAACGAGTAAAAAGCAGATTTAAATCTGTTGTTTCTCGTAACTAATGTACTAGTAACTTACGTAAACATTTATACGAAATTGACACCATCTTAGATGTTCAATCGCTAGTGCAATTTTAGTCGGTAAAATATCTCATCTTCTAGGGCTTAATTTTTCATTTTTGTCAAAGTAGACAGATAGGGCGTGTCTGTATAAGAAGTAACGTCCAGAATACAGCTTGGACAGTATAATATTCCATATGATGATCATATTAAAATATTTATTGTTTTTCTGAGTCTTCCTTGGGTTTTCAAGGCCAACTGCCAATGTATAAAGCCCTCAAAAGTTGCCACGTATTATTCCATTGAATTAAACTGCTTATAGAGTCACCTCCAGTAATTCTGCAGTCTTGTTGCATTTGACTCGGGTTTTCATCATGTTCCCTCGTGTAATCGAGTAATACCGAAAAATCAACGAGGATCCCGGACGAAACCCCTACTCATGAGTCATGAAGATCGCAAACGCATTCTTATGCATCGTCAATAGGCTAAGTGGTGTTTTTAGAGAGCAAACAACTAAATAATTGATGTTTACTTAACAAAGCACGAAACACCAAGGTGTCCATTTTCCAGTTAGTAAAAATTTTAAAATTTTTGTGTATACATAAATTCTTTATATTTTTGCAGATTGTTTATGTGAGAATAAATTAGGAAGTTTTAGGAACAACATTAGGAAAAGTGTCCTGTATGTGTTTTCTACGAAACGAATATAAAACGTGACGTCGATAAAAATCAGTTTGTCATTAAAATGGCTGTATGTTTAAAATCAATAATAATTAACAATTGATTTTGATAAAAGTAAAATATTATTTCAGTACATGTTTGATGGGTTTAAGAACAAGAAATTTCGTAAAGTAAAATTTGTGCGCCATTATATTTTTTATCAATCCAAGGACAAGAATTTTATTGGTTTTTAAGTACCTATGCACCTAAATAGAAAAAGTACGACTGAAAGCGAAAATTGAAGAAGTTGCTGATTCATTTCAGTTTTTCATACTTCTGTGAACACTGGTTTAATTAAAAAAAAATGTCGTTATGTTTGTTATGGGTAACCCCAATATAGCTTAATTTGATTATTTTTTAAGATTATAATGAAATGTAATCACGACGTCCAAATCACAATCACAAGTAAAACTTGTAGGTTTTGCGATTGAGCCGTTTCATAATAAGTATTGAAGCGTACTCACCATAGGCTGCTGTTGATCGAACATGCCCTGTTCTTGCCGGTCCAGCATAGAGTTGAGCCGTTGCGCCTGTAGACAAGAGAGCGGCGTGAGTGAGATGCTCGATTCTTGTGTGTGCGTGTGCGTGCGTGTGCGTGTGTGTTCGTGTAGGTGTTCGTGTGGCGGGTGCGTGTCGGCGCGCGTGCAGTACCTGCACGAAGAGCGTGTTCTCCTGCTGTCGGCGGCGCAGCTCGTCGTCCTGCAGGCGCATGCGCGCGGCGAGCTCGGTCTCGGTGCGCAGCAGCTGCGCGCGCTCGTGCTCGCGGCGCTCGTCGGCGGCGCGCTCGGCGAGCTCCCAGCTGCGCTTCTGCCGCTCGCGGTCCTGCTCGCGCTGGCGCAGCTGCTCGCGCAACAACTCCGTCTCGTGCTCGTACCTGCCGAACACATCGGGTGTCACGCGTTTGCTCTTTGCAACGCTATCATGCTGACCGTGCAGAGTGTACTCACTTGGCGTACTCCATTTGAGCCTCCAATTTCTCCTCTTCGGCGGCCAATTCTTTTTTGAGCGCCTCCTCCTTCTGGCGATGCAGTTCGTGCAGTTGCTTCCATCTGGTGCCATATTCGTGTTCGAAACTTCCAGACTCCGAAAAACGAGGTCCGATCTGTACAATGGAGTTATTCAAAAAGTTAGTATTCAATGGAATGCATCGAGTGAAACCAGGAACTGAGACTCACGTATTGAAAAAAATACGACATAGTCGCTTCATTTATACAAAACAAATATTTAAAAAGGACATGGTTGGCCGAAACGGAAACTACCAAAGGAATGCGATATTTTAGGCAAATTAATTTATACAAATATGTATAATATAATTACCTCACGAGCCCTTAAAAATTCGGGATGTTTCTTAGGCAAGTTCTTCTCTGGGTATCCATCAAATTCATCTGGTTCTTCAAAATTCTCAACAATTACTGGTCGAAGTGACCTGTAACCAAACATAAATTTACATACATACTTCAAATCAATTTACATGTAAAAAATTGAAACAATAGAATTTAACTTACGATGTCAAAAAGAAGCATTTCTCAGTGCAGTTACGTATGGCAGCCAAAGCGCTTGGTTTACGCGCAAACTCAACAACGCCTTCACCTAAAGTTTTTCCTCTTTCGTCCACCTTAACATATGCCCTTTCAATTTTACCAAATATTTCAAAGGCACGATATAGAAGTTCATTAGAAACAAAAGGAGGCAGATTCTTCACTCGAACGGCACTGTTATGTGGTGCAAACCTGACTCTTAAGGTTCTGTTGCCTCTCATTTTACCATCCAATTCACGCTTTGCTCTTTCTGCATTCACTCTATAATCCTAGAGGAAAAATAATTTTCATCTTTAGTCTTTTAGTAACTAAAAATCAGAACATTAAATGTAATCATCAAAAATATTTCATACCATTTTTATAAATCCAAAGTTCTTTTCTTTGTTAAGGAATAATTCCGCTGTCTCACCAAATGGAGCAAACAAACTTAGGATCTCTTCCTCTGTGGCATCATTAGTGAGATTACCAATGTACAATCGACTTCTGCCATTGAACTTCACTTCGGATTGGTCGATCTGTGGCAAATCTATCAGTGGACCAACTAAATCTTTTAACTTGTTGGCCAATATCATATCCTGTAAGTAAAAAAATATATCAATGGCTTTTTTAAAATTGTTCTGTGGTATACCTGTAGTATGACGTGAATATACAGGGTATCTCAAGACTGCTACCGAAAACGAAGCCGGGTGGTAGTTTTAGTGACTACAAACACAATGCAATTAAAAATTTCGCATAGAAACGCGACAATTATTTTTTATGATTTTTTAAATATCGTCATTTTTGGGTGGTAAATCCATAGTTTTTGCTAAAATAATAATTTAAACTCTTTTATACCTTAGAGTATTTATAAATAAAAGGGTATACACTATTATTTTAGGAAAAAAAATATTTACCACCCAAATATGGCCATAGGAAAAAAATAACAAAAAAAAAATTGTCGCTTTTTTTTGCAACTTTTTTTGTCGCATTGTGTCTGAAGTCGCTTAGACTACCACCCGGCTTCGTTTTCGGTAGCAGTCATGATATACCCTGTATAAAAAATCTTTAAGTAAATACCTCTCTCATTGGTTGTTTGTCATGGTTGGGTGGGCCTCTTACATTGCTGTTGCGTTGTTGATTACGAGCAGGCCCCGCACCACCTCCTTGGACCTTTGGTCCAAATCCCTTAGTCCCAGGCTTGTTTCCAGGAGCACCTTGGTTCCATTGCTTGTTAGGACCCCCCCAAAAATTGCCATTTACATTCTAAAAATAAATAAGAATATGTCATAAAATTAAAGAATAAGAAATGATTGCAAAGCTTAATCCCACTTGTATTTCAAAATACCTTTTGCTGTTGCTGACCCTGATTGTTCTGATTTTGATTGTTTGTGTTCTTTGGTTCAACAGTCATAGCTTTGTCAACCTTATCCTGAGACTCTGTTTTGGGTGGGGTGTTTTGAGCAGGCTTTTGCTGCTGTTGCTGTTGCTGCTGCTGCTGTTGTTGTTGTTGTTGTTGTTGCGGTTGTTGCTGTTGTTGTTGTGGGGGTTGTTGTTGAGCTGGCTGATGTTGTTTTTGTGGTGTTTGTTGTTGATTTTGTTGAGGTTGCTGCTGCGGCTTTGCAGGCTGCTGGTTTGCAGGCTCAACTTTCTGCATCAGCGGCTTAGGTTGTTGGTTTTGTTGCTGTGCTTGATTAGGTTGTTGATGCTAAAACAATTAAATTCTTTGAACAATATGCTCCCTTGAAAAATTGTGGGTCTACTCTTGAAAAACAAGTCCAATTTAGAACCAATTTTACAACAATTTTATTCATTTTCGTACTCCCGAGCGCTCATTTAATGCGACCGTGGCGCCACGCGGCTAGCGGAATTAAAACTTACTAATTATTCGTTATTGGAGTCGATTTCCCATACAAACGGTACTCTTGACGCTATTTTGACAGTTCATCTTGAATTATTTTTAGTTCGTATTGTGTTCATATCTCGAATATTCAATACGTGCAAGTGTACTTTTTTGTTATTAGTTTTCACTGTTTTAACTTGTATTCCCTATAAATCGTAATATAATGCCTAGATTAGTGCTTGCGTACCAAAGCATGCGCCGTGCTCGTGCGCAAGAACTTAAGATACGGAGAAATAAACATCGCATGATGAGATATGCCGACAAGGCTTTCTCTCTGAGTGAAGAAGAATTTTTTGGAAATTATCGTATGTCCAAGGAGCTATTTGAAGACATATTTAATATTATAAGCCCATATATGCCAGTTCAAAGACGAGTAAGCGAAATCTCGCCAAAATATAAGGTAATTTTTATTTGTACAGTCTTACTTGTATTTTTATACAAATGAGTAAATTAATATATTATGTGTGCTGTGCTGATTTTTTTACTTATATTATCACATGGTTTTTTTTGTAGATACTGGTTGCAATGTCTTTTTATGCAACTGGAAGCTACCAGAAGCTAGTGGGAGGCACCCACGAAACGCTCATGTCTCAACAATCAGTATCTCGTGCCATAAAGGATGTAACGGAGGCATTAAACCATCGTAATATACTACAAAATTATTTAAAATTCACTCAGACTCCGGTTGAGAGGAACATTATAAAACAGAGGTAAATTATTTTCTCCTGTTTGATATGTATACTAATTATAATCCCAAAATACATGTACTGTTATTCCAGATTCTATGAAAAATACAATATACCAGCAGTATTAGGATGTATCGATGGCACACATATTGTCATAATAAGACCTCATGAAAATGAAGAAAGATATTTCAACAGAAAACATTATCACTCAAGAAATGTACAAATAGTATGTACATATTGCACAATAAATATTATTTTTAAATAACTAAATAGGCCTGACAACACAAAATATTTATCTGTTTTCATTTAGATATGTGATGCTGATCTTAATATTCTGTCTGTGGATGCATCTTTTGGAGGTGCAACTCATGTTAGTTTCATTTGGAACCAACACCCCATTAAAACACATTTAATGGGGCTAGTCAGCAATGGAGAAAATGTCTACTTGTTAGGTATTTATATTATTACATCTTATCACTGTGTATATAATATGTATTACAACAATGAGAAAGTAAGATACTTGTGTAGAGAATGTCATTAGATTGGCTAAATCTTAATGATTTACAATGTGGCAATATATTTTATGGTCATTGTGACAAGTTTAACATTCAACTTTTTTTAGGAGATTCTGGATATGCACAAAGGGAGTTTATGATGACTCCTATTTTGGATGCTGTACCCGGTTCCCCAGAGTATTACACTAAAACACATGCCACAGCCCGCAACACAGTTGAAAGGACCATTGGTGTGTTAAAAAACAGGTGGCGATGCCTTTTAAAACATCGGGTACTTCACTACCACCCCAATATGGCATCAAAAATAATTATAGCCTGTCGCATTCTGCACAATATTTGTAATACAACAAACTTGCCACTTAGCATAGATATAAATAATCCTGAAGTAAATTCAACAGAAGAAATAATGATGGAAGTGAATGTTGACAATCCAGAGTTGCAAAGAGGAATGCAGAAGCGGAGGCAATTAGTGCAACAATTATGGGCATCTAGAAATAGAATCAATTAAGTGTACATTTTTTAAATAGTTTGGTGTGTCTTAATTTTGGCTCACCTCCATTTATATCAATTTTTTTTTGGAAAGATGATTATTTTAAATAATTATAATTTATGTATTATGTGTAGGTATTAAAATGACTAAAGCATTTAATATGTTTCAAATAAAACAGGTTATAAATATATTTATTTTTAATTATTTCTTTTATATTAATAAATCTTACTTTTTTTCATTTACTGTGTTTCAATTACCTTTGGTATTGAAAAACTTAACATCTTACTTAACACACAACCTAAAACATTATTTACAGTAATTTTTATAAAATTCAGAATCATTTAGTGCTATTTGTTAGAACAATAGCAGAGGCTAGAGATGACAAAGCTGTGGCATGTTTTCCAGGGCCCCTGCCATTCTGTCAATGTGGGTGGAAAGCTCAGCAAATGCTTGTGCAGTTGTATTTTCAGCTTCCACCCGGCGTGTTTCTATCTCAGCCAGACGATTCATCTCTGTCTCCACAGAGTTTGGACGGACTTTGCGAAGCCTTGGGCGTTTTCCTATTAATCGTGGAACTGGAGCATGGTGTGGGCTCCTCTCCCGTTCAACTGCACCTGTTAAGGAAAAAGTAGAAATGTTATGTACTTTCAATTTGGAACTACTTTTATTCAAAACAAACATTATGAAATTTAAAAAACCTACAATGGGAACATAATACAGTTATAACATCTATATAAAAATGTATTAGTATATAATTAGGCTGCTTAGGCTTTAATTTATAAAACTGAAGGATTTAATTATTCTGTAGTTAAATATAACTTAAAATTAAATTGAAAAGAATACCGGTATTATGTGCATGTAAAGCTGGGCTGGTAGGCTGGCTGGTTGTGTGGTCCAAATGTACTTTAATTTGGCTATCTGGCACACTCGCTTCTATATCCGGCACAATGATAACATCCTGCAACAAACAAGAGAATTATTACTAAGCAAATTACCTATATTTTTGTCAATAGTAATAATAAAGTATCATTATTTATTAATTAAATGAAATCTTACTGAGTCCGGAAAAGGAGTTGGTGCCTCCTTCGTCACCAGTGCCAAAGTCCCCATCACAGCAATCATCCTGTGGTCAAGGGAACCCAGTTCAGGTAGATTTGCAGCTGGTCCACCTCCAGTGCGTCTTAATGAGGCGTTATGTAGGGCACAATGCTTCTTCAGAGCGCCTTTTTTTTTCAGACCAATACTAAAACAATTTTATATTTTTCTTATTAAAGGGTAAAAAGTGCATGAAATGCGAAAACCATTAAGTATATTACTGGACGACCACTTACCTTAGCCCAACCAATGCCATCTTTTACTGCGCCGCCTAGGGAATTCAATGATATTGCCAACATAGCCCATTTTCTTTTTGTCTCAGCCTTTGCTGAGCTAGTACGAAGCAAACCTTTCGCAATGCCGAGATTCTGCTCCAGAAACTCGACTAAAGCTTCGGTTTGGGCAAAGCTAGGGCGAGGCGCCATTTTACGACAAATCTCAATTTAATACTGAATAGTTACACTTAATAGTTAATACGAAATAATTTCGTGGATAATAAGTTGTTTGTGTGCGATGTTTATTTTACGCCTTGAGAAGTTTCAAATAAACGTGGTCCCGCTTAAGCTCTTGATGTATATTTTTGGATCATGGAACTAGGCTTTTGATCCGAGTTTTATACTTATGTTCTTAGATTATATACATGTCTAGATTGAGCAATGCCAACAAACGACGCGCCAAAAATGTCCCCATTTTTGTTGATATGTGTGAGTACCGGTCGTGTACTTATTGTAATCCAACTGACAAGGTGTGTGTGTTTAGGGATGCCTACTCCAGATTATTAACTGAACTTTTCTCCATTATTTAATAAACAAAGTAGGTAAAAAAAATGGTTGCCTGTAAAGTCGGTTTTACGGGCGAAGATTTTACGTGACAACGTCTTTTTCTCGGTAGATTATTTATTGATATGAATATAATTAAATTGCACAATAGGAACAAGGAATTGAATGAAAATAAGAATTGCACAAATTTTAACTATAGAAATATATTTTGTTTACTAAAACATTGTACATGTAATGACGAATCTAAGCACTCCATATTTTCACTACAGACACAGCTGACGATACTTTAACCACACGTGTGAACTTGTATTGTGACGCTTTCTTGTTTTTCCAACGCCAAGAACGTTCGAGAAAGACAAAGACAGAGACACAAGCATGCGCCGATTCAATGCGCCTAATTCTCTAGTGCTGCGCGCGCGGCAGACCGATCATAGTTGAGTGGGAGAGAGACGCAAGGCATTCGGCGGGCCTCTCTCTCGTTCGGTGACTCATCGTAACGTTACCGGGCGTTACACTTTTTCATAAGTGACTCCCAGCCGCAACCTAATTTAAGACTAAGAAATTTATTGACGTGACAACTCACGTCAATAAATTTTTTGGAGGTAAAATATTTTTTTTTGGGGGGGGTAATTTTTTGCGTAATTTGGGATTTCTGGCGGGGTCAATTTGTAGCCCTCACCAAGACGGTTCCGAGGATACCAAACTCGGTGGGTCTACGATCTATATTGGCCGAGATAGGATTGGGGGGGTGAGGTAAATTTTCGGGGTGGGGGTAAGGGAGGGGGGGGGGAGGAAGGTTTCGTGGGGAGGCTAACTTAAATTAATTGTTTTGGAGGTAAAATATTTTTTTTTGGGGGGGTAATTTTTTGCGTAATTTGGGATTTCTGGCGGGGTCAATTTGTAGCCCTCACCAAGACGGTTCCGAGGATACCAAACTCGGTGGGTCTACGACCTATGTTGGCCGAGATAGGATTGGGGGGGGTGAGGTAAATTTTCGGGGTGGGGGTAGGGGAGGGGGGGGGGGGGGGTAGGTTTCGTGGGGAGGCTAATAGGCACTATTTCGGAATAAGGGTGGGGGAAGGCAGGGGGGGGCTATGGGACAATTTTGGAAAAAGTGGGTGAAACTGAAAAATAATTCTCTAGTGCTGCGCGCGCACCGTTACGTTACCGGGCGTTACACTTTTTCATAAGTGACTCCCAGCCGCAACCTAATTTAAGACGTTGTCACGTCAATAAAATAATTTCTTTATTTAAAGTAATTATACTATTAATTATATTTATTACGCATTTTAGTAAAAGCAATAAATACAATGGTAAAAGTATACAGTAATTTTTAAATCAAAACCCATCTCCTGTTGTTTGTTTCGGAATATAATTAATTCTTAGGATTTATTGCCTGGACTGCGTTATATGATTTCTGTATTAATGTAAAATATAAATCATCATAAGAAAAATGTTCGGAACACACGGCTACGAATGGTCTTCATTTCGTTTCCGATGTATAATGTCTCTACAGCAATTTGCCAGCAAGGAATCCGTAGGAAGCCAAAAATACATATTAGAAAGAACTAACAAAATTACTATAAAGTGCATGACGTCATGAGTTTCATTCATATTGTGAAGATAAGTTATTATTTGCTCATCAAATAATTAATACCATTCTTCTTATTATTCTTCTAATCGAAATATGATATAATGATATTTGTATTTTATCTGCCATAGTTTCACCAAATCTCCCTAGTAATAAATTGACAACACTGGCCAATGAAACTCATCCTTAAAATAACGAATTAAAAGTTCGTGTTTTCTTCAAATAATAGTGGTTTAACAACAAAGGTTACCGATGAAAAGTGATATTGGTGTTGTTATACAGTTTTCCCACATAATTGCGATACAATTCGACAGCACAAACCGGCATAATTAATTATTTTTCGGGAGCACGTTATCCATATGTAGTTCAAATGACACTGCGAGACTGACACTGTGAGAAGCGAGTCTACCAAATTTGGTAGACTTTTTTTGGGCCGTGCCGTGAGGTGTGATGTGTCATCTAGACATGTATATAATCTAAGCTTATGTTATTAAATAGAATATTAAATTAAGGAAATACATATTTTATATATTGTTTCCACTTATATTAACTATCTAGTTATTTAATAAGGCTATATTACTAGGTTTTATAGCCAGTATTGTTGTTTATCAATCGTTTACCGATTTTATTTTCATTGACAGACGTCTCTATTGTCAACATCGCGCGGCTAACTTCACGTGTAACGCCCTTATCACATTCCGACCCCGAGACAATAACAATGTCAATGCAAGGCTTAGGATTTGTGTTTCCAGAGTAGCGATGTTGTACAAATCGGTTCCGCAATTGGTCTGATATTGTCTATTAATTTCAGGAGTAGACTAGCAGGACTATGTATGTAACTGTTGGGTGTTATTTATTTATTATTTACTTATTGCGAACAATGTCCCTCCAAACCATCACTTTGCTTGCCCTGTTTCAATAAACTTCACTAATAATATGTTTTTTTTTCTATTTTTTTTTTTTTAGGTCATTTAATTGTTAGCCATTTTTAAACACAAACACAATAAAAATTATACATTTTTTATTCTATTTTAGAGCAGCCCTAACATCTAAGAAATTCGCTGTAATTTTTAATCTTTTCTAAATATTTATAAACCAAGCTGTTTCGGTGGTTACACAGGGCCATGCGGGTCACATCTTTACCGTTTTCATTCAATATTAATGCCCCGTGGCTTGTAATCAACATTTGATGTGAATACCTCGCTCCGGTCATGGGTGTCCTCCGTGGCCCGAACAGTTCAATGCAGTGTGACCCACCAGTGTCCCCCGTGGCCCAAATGACTAACTGCCATTTTTTGCTCGGCGTTTAACGTGTTAACAATCAGACAAAAATCAGGACATAAAACAAAAACTTGTAGGATGCACAAACATATTTCTCAAGCCAGGGACCAAACCCATATTATTCATATTACCATTCCATTAGTGATTCTTTGTTTTTCGTATACAATAGGCAAGGGCCTATTTTATTTAAGATAATTTAGACTAAGTATTCATATACATACCATTTACACATCTGCTAAGTGCTAATCACCCCTTTCATTTTTAAAGGATGTGTGGTGGTTGCAATACGGCAACTTATATTTAGCTTTTAAAATAACACGCTTATTATTTGTAATTTGAACATTATTTAAACACGCATTTCATTTTAAAATATGACTGCAGATGTTTAACCATAAAACATCTGCGAGTTGTTTTATTAAAATAAGAATTTTTGTGTACCCTATTGTATAATATTAATTAAAAAGATGCTGTTCTAAATTATTGTTTCCTAATTGTAATGGCCCATTCATGGCGGGGCAATAAAACTGTATTATTATAGTTAAGTTCTTTAGTGGCGGCAATCCTTTGCAACAAATTTATGTTTTTTAGACAATAGTACACATGTTTGGGTAAAACCTTTCGGTTTGGACAATAGCCCAGATGTTTGGGCAGACCTTAATTTTTAGTTGAAAGGATAGACCCTATTTTATGGCTTAAATATATTTTCTGTAAGATTTATCCCCACCGATCCTCATTCAGGTAGTCCTATAAAAGGGTCGGTTTATTTGGATGAAGGGGACAGTCTGCCATCTCTCGTCACGAGCACATCTCGCTCCGAATCGCATAGTTATAATTTTACTCTGTGAATGTATTAAGTGTTAATTTATAAAATATACGATAGTTAATTCCTGAAAGTTAGTGCTCATTCTAATACCTACACTTATAACCACCAAAGTGGTGACTCCGAATCAAAAAGAGTGATTTGAGTGTAGTGTATTAAAGTTAAATTGTAGTACGCGAGTTTTCCGTGGAAGAGACATTGTTTTTAAATAACACATTAGAAAAAGTGAGCAGTACAAAGTGAACACCGGAAGCGTTAGCGAACAATCTGTCCCGGAGGTTGCGTCGTGTTCTCCACATATACCAGAGTGCAAATCGAATGATTTAGAAGTTTGGTTCGCCATAGTAGAAGCTGCGTGTAATTATATTCAGTGGAACCATGAATAGCAAATTGCAACTTTTCCTGTTGTTTAAAAATTGCTATTAAAATGTAACTATTATACTTATATTTATGTGTATACAGGATAATTTTGGTGTCATCAAGGGACAGTTAAAAACGAAAATAGGTCTAAAAACTATCTAGGAATAAAACATATGCAGTCATAACCATATATGTTTTATTCTCATTTCCAAGTAATAAATTTTGCTTGATGAGATGTGGCACCAATGCACAACATGTAGCGCTAATTTCACCCACGGCACCATAACAGTGTCAAATAGGATGTCAGCAGTACTCAAACCAGATCTGTGTGATGCCAGCATGCCAATACTTTTTAGGTCTAATCATAATCAGCAACATTACATTTTGTGTACTAACTGTTTTGTTTATATTTTAACACAATGCCTTCCATACTGCTTGAGTGGTATAGTTGTACTACAGTAGCCCTTCTGGGAAAATATAATTTTTATATATGTAAACCCAATGTGACTACCAGCCTCCTCTATCTGCTTTTCACATCCCATCTTGTTATACCCTTTCCTATTCTATCCTGTCTCATTCTGTGCTATGACTATACTCCTGTCATTTCCTATCCCATTGCTTTGTGTTGAAAGAGTAACAATTATATTTGAATACCTTGTTCATCCCATGGGAATACTCAATTTTTCGGCATATTAGGTAGCTTATGAATCCAAGGTGTCAGCTACTTAAATACCAAATTCATACAATTTGGTGAGACCGGTTCGAATATTAGCGCACATAGTCTCCCCATAATATTATTTTCTCGTATATCTGCCATGTACAAACATGTAGGGAAGCCACAGCATAGTAAAATTGAGGACAACCTCATGTTATGGAATAATGAAGTTTGAAAGAGTTCCATAACAGTGTACATTAAACCAGTAACAAATTCAAGCATATTATGCCTGGTGCCAATATCAAATTATTACACATTATCTTAGAAATGGTCACTTCGCTGCTCCACTGCTAGATTAGCTGCTAGTAGCTTTGAGAAATATATAAATTATACAATATTAAATCATTGTTTACAGTTTAGGCGGTAAATGGAAAATAACGATAAGAACAAAATAATCATAGTAGTATCATTCATCAGTTACCGCGAGCTGAAATTACCACGCGTACACAAGATGGCGGGTAGCGTTGACCATAAGAAATTGCTGAATATTTATGGTAGAACCGTCAGGAATGTTGTGACAAATACATTATCGCAGATAACATACATATAAAAGGTGATATTTAAGTCTAGACTAAATATAAAGATAAATTACTCACCTCATTATTAAGCCGTTGACCTCCTTGACCCTGGTTAGGATTCCTCTGATTGTGCTCAAATCTTGAATTGCGGAATCCTCTGTTGTTGCCTCGTCGCCCTCCTTGCCTTTGAGGCTGAGGGGGGCCTCCGAATCCTCTTTGATTGCCAAATGGATTCATGGTATGCATTTGCATTCTGGAACAATGCATCAAGTATCAAGTGAAAGGTGTAGGATTTTATTTATTCTATCATTTCAACACTCTAAAACACACAGTTTTACCTAAATTTAACGTAAAATAAATTAATTTATTGCTATTACTACTAATAGTGGGCGTCAATATTAATAACACATTCACAATACACGAGCCGACGACTAATCGATGTCTCAGCCGTAACCACAGCCGTAACTGAAAGAAGTCAAAATGGCGCTGTTTCCGAAAGCTGTTTGCTACGTATTGTCTATGAAATTAAATATCCGGTGTCATAGAGAATAGAGACGTCCGGCTTGCCCTTGCCGGTTGCCCTAGTGAGTGTTGAAGAAACGAAGAGGTCGCATTTGCATGGGCGCATTAAAAACGTGGATTTTGACGGTATTTTACCGTTCCAAATATTTATGTTCATATGAAAAGAAAATTTAACGTTCAATGCTTACCATCGAAAATCTGACAGCGCTCGATAAAAAAGCGTCACGTTTTAAAATCGCCTTCGTGTGAACATACTAGTGGCTTTACATTTGTTTCATTGCAATGTTTATTTTAATGCACGTTGAAATAGCGCCCATTCGAATAGCGCCTTAGTAATGCGGCTTATATTTTAATAGAATTCGGCTTTTTTAAAATATGTAGGTCTGCATCTTCTTTCGATATATACAGGGTATATCAAGACTGCTACCGAAAACGAGGCCGGGTGGTAGTTTAAGGATTTTAGAGGGAGAAAAACAGCATTATCTGTGATCATTAAGCTGAAAACACATTGTAGGTTTTTGTCTTACGCATAGAGTAAAGAGTACAAAACTATGGTAAAGAGCACATCTTACATGGTTCGTACGGGTCGTCAGAGGGCCCACGTACGTTTTTATTTTTTTAATTTCATTGACAAAGGACGGTTTTCTCGTCTGCCAATGACTAAGCTTTTACGGATGGAAGAGTCGATTTTTATGTACTCTTTATCTCATCTCTATATAAACAAATAAATAATATATTTTATTAAATGAAATCAATCCTAGTTGGCGCTTATTATAAACAGTTCTTATCTGTGATAACCTGTGGTACTATCACATTCGAGTTTGCAACTGTTTTATTGTCAAAAACAATGATTCAATTAACATTAAATCACACATCAATCAATTATATAATACTGTGATTGATTAAATTCTGTACACAAACATAGATTACATATTGAGAATAAATTTACTGTGGAAAAATGTTAAGCAACAATGCCGTGTACACATATTAGAAATACTTATCTGTAAATGTGTGAATTCCAAAGTAGGCAAGATCGTGTTTCGAGCACACGTCTTGTTCTTGTTGTCTTTTTTTTATATATTTCTACTACCAGTGTCATTTTAAAAGAAAACAAAAAAGAGACTACCTGAAGACAAATAACAAGGTTAACTTTTTCCTATTATAATTCCTAAAACAGCGCGTGTATTTTGAAATTTTAACATCAATAACTTAATATTTGATTGTATAAAAAATTACTCCTTATTATCTTTAGTATGATACTTTATTATCTTTAGTACAAATAGGTACTGACTATTTGTTCCCATACTTCTTACTTTAAGTGAGCATATTTGTATTCTTTACATTTAACATTATAAATAATTTCTCTATTACGCACATACTCTGATCGTTTTTCTTCCATTTTTAAATGAACGCACAGACGAACTTTTGGCTAATTACTGATAATTAAATAGATAAATACACTCAACAATCACATACATAGTCCTGACCCCACATTAAGATCAATTAAGTGTTGTGTCGTGGGTATCGGGAACTACGAGAGACTTTTCAGTCTCACAAACATCCAGACCCGAGACAAATACTTACTGGGTCTCACAAACATTTGTCTCGGTGCGGGGCTCGAACCCGTGGCCTCTCGTTTCACAGGCGGCGTCTAACCAACTGCGCCACGGAAGCTGTCAATTACGTCCAGTCTAGTATTTACAAACAACTGGTCATAGAACTGCGGTGTTTATTTCTGTTAAGTCAAGTTAGATTACCAGCAACACCTCATGTAAATAATTAGAAATGTCCAAATTGTATTCAAAATTTTTAAATTGTATGCAGATTGAATAAAGAAAATTATACCTTGTACGTATTATAAATTCTAATTTAATTGTAAGTTTTAAGAAATGTTATATTAGTTTGGCTTAAAAAGCTGGTAGCCATATTTACAAAACCGATTGTTGGGTAAACTCAAGTTTGTCCACAATCGCAAATCGCTCAAAAGCGCTGTGGTGCACGGAGAAACCATTATTTTTTTCTCTCTTCAAATTTAATTACATTGGACATTATTATCATTACTACGATTGGACTACTAGTATAAATGTACATTGTATAAATTATGAAAGAATATTTTAATGAAAGCGTTGTAGATATTTTTTACTTTCATTTCTAGTTCCTAATTTCACCACTTGTCAATTTATGTTAGTTGCGCTGTATGTCTCAGACGTTTTTTGTTTTTGCAGGTCATGCCCTCGAATTTCGACCGACAGTGTGCACACAACAAAAGAATCTATTGTTCAGCAGTGCGATTCTGTAAAATACAAAACTCGAATCGAAACTCATTCTCGAATTCACTCTCACTTCGACAGTCACTTTAAGTGAGAAGTTTTTGGTATTCTGTAACATCATTGAAGGTCGCGTGAAGTGAGGTGAGTATCGAAATGTTGTGTGAGATCGTCGCTAGCGCTAGTGTCGACCTTTTGAAGTTACGGTTTTAAATCCACGTTACCGATTGGATTTCCTGCTGTTATTTTTGCACGAAAAAAACTATTTCATGGTTTTTTATGCTAATTATATGTCACTTAATCATATTAATGTATTTAAAAAAAAACACTAATTGTAAATAGAGAAAAATAAATAGAGTTTGGCTGAACGCAATATGCCTTTGCCACACTGAGAGTAGAAACTCAATGCCATTTGACACTCGTCGGCGCGACGAAATTTAAAACTCATAACAAAGCTGTGTAACAAAGTTTCTTTTCAGTAATTCGTGGAGTGTTATTATTTAATTTAAAGTTTATTTAAAACAGTGATTATTATGGAGTGAGTAATATATAATTACATTATTTTGGTGTGGTTTACGTCATAAAGAAATAAATTGAATGTATATATTGTTGTTTTAGGTCAATTGATCGCGCTTCCCATCCTTCGTTGGAGCAAGTTGAAGCTTTGGTACACTATTTGGAGGAGAAACCCCATCTGGCTAAAGGGTTTCTAAGAAATCAAAGTGCCAAAGCTCAAGCTCACAAAGAATGGGAACGAATTGCTTTGAAATTAAATAGCATTGGTGGAGGCACTATAAAAAGTGTGAAGAAGTGGATAAAGGTATGTTAACATTTTTTGTTCATTCGCAAACCACTTAACGTTCAACCATTGCATGTGGGGACAATCTTTTTATCACACTGAGCGTTTTTGCTTTTTTAGTATTGGGCTGACAAAAAAAGTGCAGTAAAAAAAAAAAGTGCTGCAAGAGCTGCTGCGAGACGTAGGACTGGTGGTGGAACAGAGGTGGTGCCTGTATTGAGTGAGGTTGAGGAGAGGATTGTGGCATTGATGGGTGGTGATGGATTTGCTACTGGCGATGTACATTTACAAATTCAGGTTTTTGATGTAAATAATCTACATTTCCATTATCTAGAAATATATGCCTCTAAACTATACTCATAGTATATATTTAAATTTATTATAACGTTACAGGAGACACCACCAACATTACCAAACAGCCCATCAATTTTAATTGTAAATGCTGAGAATACTGTTGACCAGCCAAGACCAAGCACAAGTCATGATTATGCCTACCAAAGCCCACATCAAGTTGCAATTGATTTGGTAAGAAATATAAACAGTAGTATACTTTATATGAAACAATCTTAACATTGGGTAAAATATAGAAACATCTCAGTTCACATAAAGGATGAGAGAGAGACTACATTACAATATATTGAAATATAATATAAGAAAGAATTGAATATACTAAATAGAATCTACAATTTTTTTGTCCACATTAGTTACTATTTCATTAAATGGTGATAAATTTTATAAATCCTTTGTAAATTATGAATTAATTCTGTCATTCTTAGGAAATGTATGTACAATCTAATTTTGTTTTCAGGAGCCCCTCAATCTAAATACATCCCGAACCCAACACAGTGGTATATATCAGCCACCCTCAAATAATCCAGATCCTCCACCAACCCCTGCATTCCAGGCCTCGGCTGCAAGAATGGTATTATTATAATATTTATATTGTAATAAGAATCTTTTAGTTATTTATAATTAAGTAGTATAGTTATATGGATTAGTGATAAAAAATACAGTGATACATTATTTATTTTAGCGATCTCCAGGGACTGTGTCGTCTCATAGAATTGTTGAGGAAGGGAATGCTACACCACCACATAATATAGCCAGTGCAGTTTCAAGTATGTGATATTATATGGATTTTTGTTATAGCATAGTCAAAAGTTGAGTATTGTTATGAAGAAACATATTTTTTGCAGCTCCGAGACGACGCAGAGTGCGCCTAAGGCGGTCACCTCCCGCCCAGCGACGTCCACAGCTCCAAACGATAATTGAGAAGTTTTTAAGCTTGGAAGAGCAAAGACTTGGACTTGAACGACGTATGGTAGCCGTTTTGGAACGTAACTCTGAAACGGACACTTTAATGGCGCAAGCAAATATAGTTCTTGGAGAGGGACTTAAGGCTTTGGCAGAAGCAATAAAGAAAGATTAAACAATGCTGATTATTTATTTTTGTCACATACACACTAACCTATTCTCAACGATAATTAATACTTTGTAATATTATTATTTGGTAAATATTATCATTTATGAAAATTTTTATCATTACTTTTATTTTTTTATGAAATCGACCATCGGTGCGTCATCGATAAAATTACTTTAGTTACAAGTTAGATAACGAGCTTTTAAGATGTACATAGCATTACAATCCATGAGATAAAAACAAAAGTACAACTTTATCTAAAACAAAATATAGTACAAAATAAAAAGGAGTAATAGTAAACTAGAGACAATCATAGCATTAAATGGTAAAATATTCGATCATGGTAAAAAAGTTAAAAAAAAATCGGTGACTAAATTGTTATTAAAAATACCTATATTTTAAATGATTTGAATAAACTAAAATGTGAGTGAACAATAATAATAAAATCTATAAATACATATAAATTAGGTTCTACTTAGCCATAAACTATTTACTAAATTAACTCTGGAACTGCGGCCGGTTTCCAGACCCAAATCTTGTGCATCTGCTTGTGCTAATGGTAATGTTTCATTGACCACAGCATCATGCCCATGTATTGGGGAAGGTAATCCCGCACGATTACAAATGTTGTGGAGTACACAACACGCAATTACTATCCTTGCGACAGTGTCAGGATGGTAATGTAATACCCGATGTGCTAGGAGACATCGAAAACGCCCTTTCAATATTCCTATTGTTCGTTCTATTGTATTTCTTCCTGTAGCGTGTAATTTATTGTAATAACCTTCCGGGGTGTCACCGGTTGCGCCTGCGACTGGAGTCATTAAATAAGAGCGCTGAGGATAACCGGCGTCTCCTGTAAGCATTAAAAAGTTACTTTAAATAAGTGTCAATCCAGGCTGTAGCCATCTTATTTTGCCGTATTTATTGCGTATTTGATTAAAGATGTACCTAAATATTTTATTAAAAGCCCCTATGGGACAGGTCCTTTGATTAACTATATTTGTTTAGCTAGGTATTTATTTTTATAGGGATTATATTAGTTTGGAAAAATGGGAAATTGTACAACATACATATATTTCAGCCGTGCGTCTTTTAGCCCGTTGTTATGGACCGCGCCGTAACAAACAAATTCATAATTATACTTACCTAATAAATATACCACTTCACCCGAATTGGTCAAGTTTTCTAAGTGGTCTCTGATAATTGAATGGTTAAATACGAAACTATCGTGCGTCGCTCCGCCATACGACGCATCTACGTGTATTATATTAAGGTCCGCATCACTAATCTGCAAAATAAATATATATATACATCCAGCAATCACACAAATTGTATAGCCTTGTTGTAAGATACTACCTAAATCTTGCGTTGTGAGCTATCTTTTTGTCTCGTAACTCACTTTTATCTCGGTGCGGGGATTGAACCCGCTATGCCACCTCTTTTCGGCGGCCGAACTACACCACTAGGACTCTCAAATAAAATATAATATTAGTAGGAGTCATACATTACAACATCGTTCTTTTTATGTAGATGTACTTCAAATTAATCATAATACTTATATATTGCGATTGGAACATTGAAACTATTTTGTAAAAAACTTACCAACATTACATTCCGAGCGTGGAACCCTTTACGGCAAAAATACCTTTCTTCATTATCACGCGGCCTCACCATAGCGACGAAAGTACCATCAATACACCCGATCACCCCGGGAATACGAAATTTTTCATAAAATCTGTAATTAATCAATTTTTAATTACGTATGTGTGGCAAATAAACAATTTAAAGGGAAGTCTAATAGCTACTTACCGCTCGGCTAATAATTGTCTTTCTGAACGGTTTTGTGGAAATCTTAGATATTTTTTTACAATAGTAGGGTGAGTAATCGCTTCTACTATCTCTTTAACGCACCGGGATACGCATGTTTGGGATATATATGTATTTATATTTTTTCCTAGTATTCTTTGATAGCTCCCACTTGCGAGGAATGACAATGTGCAGAGAATCTAAAAAAATAAAAGAGAATAATAAAAAAAAAAATAGCGGAATACGTCAACAAATATTTCACAAAAAAGTGCTCAAGTACCTTGCACCTTGTTGAAAGCGCTCGACTAGGACGCTTAGTTGGTACGAGTAAAGGGCGTAATTGAATTTCTAAATCTTGAATTAAGTCCTCCGAAAGTCTATAGATGTTAATAAAATCATCGCTGCGGCTGGTAAGGGACAAATTTCTTATAATTTGAGCTTGACGACGATTGTTTCTTACTTCTAATTCGTGGGCTTCTTTAAGAATACTTAACAAAAGAAATGATCGAGCCATCTACAAACAAAATATACATTTATTAAAGCAAAAGTACTGTAAATCATATTTATAAACGTATGTATCGATATTTCGAACTTACCTTGATAATAAATACTTTTGTAATCGTTTTTTAACTAATTAAATCACAATTTATCTGGGGGCGCGGCCGAGCCCCCTCCAAGTCGAGCTATAGGCCGTAACATCCTTTTCTCGAAGCAATTCAGACCATTTTCAACCCCCTATAACTTCGTTGTGGCTAAAGCATGAAGCTTGAATTTTCAGTTACTAAGCAAGCATTGTGTAAACACGGCATATTTAAAATTTCATTCAATTTGAACCAGTAGTTTAAGAATTATAACTAGTCAAACTTTCGCAATTTTGTCACTCACTGACTGACTGACCGATCATCAAAAGTCTAAGGCACTTCTAGCAGACATAGAACCTTCAAATTTAGAATATAATTAGTGTTTCGTGTCTAAAGTAAGGAAAAATTCAAACATTTCATAATTTGTGTCTAGTTTTCTAGATAGTCCAACTGCGTGAATAACTTTGTAATCCCATATAAATGTATAGGATTACAAAGTTACATTTGCAGTTAATGAATCATTGTACCCGTATATAATGGAATAATAGTTGTAGATAGATATCTATATACATGAGGCATAACAGGAGGGGATATAGAGAGGGAAATGGTGTATTCAGCCCATGAAACTGTACAACATTCCTCTAGAAAAACATGACGAAGAAAAACTTGCAAATAAATAGATTAAATTACTCGAAAATATCAATTACAATGAAAGAAAGAACATTAATAATCAAATCCGCTATACTTGTGATAAATTGATACCTACAAAAATAAGAAAAATCCATAAGACAGAGGCTTTAAGAAAGATCGTTAGTGATATTCTAGAAGTAAGAAGTACCGAAAAGGATAAAAGTAGGACTCTACAAAAAGACGTGAGATCCCATCAAAAACATCCTGTAAAAAAATTCCAAGTCTCGCAGCTCAGGTTTTCTACCGCAAAAAGTTGTGAGATGCATGTAATACCAAGTCGATTAATTTATTTAGTCCTTAAGGGACCTTCTATATAAAGTTATTACGTTAGTTATTACCATATCAATATTAAAAATTCTTTACGTTTTAAATAAATAGATCGACTTGGCCAGCAGCATTATGTATAAATTGTACGATACATTATATTTGCATGCGATGGCCAAGTCGATCCATTTATTTAAAACGTAAAGAATTTTTAATATTGATATGGTAATAACTAACGTAATAACTTTATATAGAAGGTCCCTTAAGGACTAAATAAATTAATCGACTTGGTATTACATGCATCTCACAACTTTTTGCGGTAGAAAACCTGAGCTGCGAGACTTGGAATTTTTTACAGGATGTTTTTGATGGGATTTTCTTTTCACTCACAAACTCGCACACCAAATACTAACTTATGATTTGACATAAAGATTCGAGGTGAGATTCGAAGTGAACTTCGAAATCTTTGTTTCAGAATACCAATCAACGTCAAATAGCTAAGATCTCACCTGAAAATAGTTCCCTTCACTTGAGTTCTCACTTTATGGCGCTAGTGTAGATTTCATACAAGTTACAGAATGCCGATTAAGTTTTCACTGCGGATTCAGAAGTGATTTCGATCGTGAGTTGTTACAGAATCGCACGGCTGATCGCTGTAAGACGCGTTGCTCTAGTATTTATGGCCGCTTCTTTACTCTATGCGTAAGACAAAAACCTACAATATGTTTTCAGCTTAATTTGTTTTTGGCTTAATAGTAGATCATTTCAATGTTCGGATTATTCGCAGTCGCGCATCTATACTTTATCGTAATGTACGTAACGGTTTGCGGTCCCTGATGGCGGCTTCCATTCCATATAGATATTTTTTTTAATAGCCTAGATTGTGTCCCACTGCTGGGCAAAGGCTTCCCCTTTATCATTCCATTTGACCCTATCCTCGGCAAGCTCTTGTGATTTTGGCTCGAATGTATCCAACTCGTCTTTCCACGGTTTGGATGCATATTTGGAGAGGAAATATTGAAATATTTAAACTGAATTAATAAACTAATACTTTGATATTGAAAATTTAAATCACCATATAATTGGCTTCATCATACTTAATCACCACAGATCACTTCCAATAGATACCGCATTACGATAGTTTTGTTTGGAACCGAAAACGCCAACGAAGGGAAATGCGCTGCCTTGCATTAGGTATCTATTGGGAGTGATCTGTGTTAATCACAGATCACGCAGTTGCGCCCAACCCATATAAGCTATCAGATAGATATAAACCGATGCCAAATGTCGCGTCATCAGTGTCGTCCAAGTAGTGGACCCGCACATGTCGTCGCACGTTAGCGAAAATTACATTTTGGGAACATAATATTACAGTTAATAATGATTTGTTCAACAAAATGGTGTGCAAAAAACTAAAGTATTCAAAAGACGCAATAAGTTTTCATCGATAACTAATATTCTTTAAATTAATTTGTTCCCGAGCGAGCTCAATTTATATTGGTTAATGTATCAATGTCAAACAGTCGAGTTCGGATGGAGAATCAGCCGTCTCTTTTTCGCATAGCAATAACCGTAATAAGCCATCTTTTTTTGGCGGAATCACGCGTTCTTCTAGTGATTGACGCATGTTTATAATATAATTCCCAGAAATATCGATATTGTAAAACAATAATGTAAATTAATTTTATTAAATGACAATGTCACAAAATATATATTGATTCAAATAAAAATTGCAAATTACCATAATTACGTTATTTTATGTAATTTGAAATAGTTAAATTTGTTAACAAGGTACTTTTACAATATTTTTTTATTTATCTTTGGCGTAATTAAATTTCCTTTTTTCCCTCTAGTTGTATACGTTTTCAAATATAATGGGAGGGTATTTATCATAAGTTTTAGTATACTAAGTTTATTGAGAATCAGTAACACAAGCTATTGCACTAATTTTAACATACGTTGTATACCGGGTATCTCAAGACTGCTACCGAAAACGAAGCCGGGTGGTAGTTTTAGTGGCTACAAACCAGGGATCGAAACCGGTTGCAAATAACGGTACCGGTATCGACCAATTTCGGTTACCTTTAAGATTTGGGGACCCGTTATGACGGTAACCAATGCAAATTATAAAGGTTACCCTTATATACGGGAACCGATTTAATACCGATAACCTAAAAAGGACCTTGACGGCAAAAGAGAGCGCATTGGAGAATAGTTACTCATTTCCATATCAAGTGAAACATATACTTGGCGTGTTGTTTACCCAATATCCCTGGAATCGGTTCATTTTACTTGCGATGTAATAGTGTTGAAAATAAAAGGAAATGAGTAAAGGCAAGGATTTGATGTAATGTACTGTATATCCATCCATCCATCAGCCAAAGGAAGTCCACTGCTGAACATAGGCCTCCCCCAATGATTTCCACAGAGACCTGTTGGAGGCAGCCTGTGTCCAGCGACGTCCCGCGACCTTTACCAGGTCGTCGGACCATCTTGTGGGTGGACGTCCTACGCTGCGTTCTCCGCTCTGTGGGCGCACGTGGATCTAGGTTCCCTGAGCCGCATCTACGTGTGGCTTTACAGCTCTCACCACGGGAACGATGAGGCGACTCGACTGTTCAGGTATCTTAGCCAGGCAGCTAATGACGCGCAGGCGCAGTTCCCGTTAGCCGAAATGGTGGTCTTGGGGGATTTCAATGCTCATCATGAACTGTGGCTGGGATTCTCCAAGACTGATCATGCTGACAGAGCTGCCCATGCATTCGCTCTGACCCATGACGTGACACAACTGCTGAATCAGCTCACCAGGATCCCGGATGTGGCGAGTCATGCGCCTTCTCTGCTGGAACTTCTGCTGGCAGGTCACCCCGCCGCAGCGGCGTGCACAGGATTATGACACTGGGTATGCGGCGGAGTACTCGGTCACAAAAACTTTTTCTTTTATAGTTTTTTAGCATAGCCACAGCCACGCGACGGATCTCTAAGTCGGAAACCATGCCAACATAACAAGTCTTAGATGTACTACTATTCATGTCCATCTTCTACGGCAACGCAGACAAAACAGCGATCGATCGTCGCGGCGGAAGAAATTCTAATAAGTAAAATAAAAAAAAATTGTTGCCTGTAAAGTCGGTTTTACGGGCGAAGATTTTACGTGACAACGTCTTTTTCTCGGTAGAATATTTATTGATATGAATATAATTAAATTGCACAATAGGAACAAGGAATTGAATGAAAATAAGAATTGCACAAATTTTAACTATAGAAATATATTTTGTTTACTAAAACATTGTACATGTAATGACGAATCTAAGCACTCCATATTTTCACTACAGACACAGCTGACGATACTTTAACCACACGTGTGAACTTGTATTGTGACGCTTTCTTGTTTTTCCAACGCCAAGAACGTTCGAGAAAGACAAAGACAGAGACACAAGCATGCGCCGATTCAATGCGCCTAATTCTCTAGTGCTGCGCGCGCGGCAGACCGATCATAGTTGAGTGGGAGAGAGACGCAAGGCATTCGGCGGGCCTCTCTCTCGTTCGGTGACTCATCGTAACGTTACCGGGCGTTACACTTTTTCATAAGTGACTCCCAGCCGCAACCTAATTTAAGACGTTGTCACGTCAATAAATTTTTTGGAGGTAAAATATTTTTTTTTGGGGGGGTAATTTTTTGCGTAATTTGGGATTTCTGGCGGGGTCAATTTGTAGCCCTCACCAAGACGGTTCCGAGGATACCAAACTCGGTGGGTCTACGACCTATGTTGGCCGAGATAGGATTGGGGGGGGTGAGGTAAATTTTCGGGGTGGGGGTAGGGGAGGGGGGGGGGGTAGGTTTCGTGGGGAGGCTAATAGGCACTATTTCGGAATAAGGGTGGGGGAAGGCAGGGGGGGGGCTATGGGACAATTTTGGAAAAAGTGGGTGAAACTGAAAAATAATTCTCTAGTGCTGCGCGCGCACCGTTACGTTACCGGGCGTTACACTTTTTCATAAGTGACTCCCAGCCGCAACATAATTTAAGACGTTGTCACGTCAAAAAACTCACCTAGTCAGCTTTCAATTTTCACATATTCAAGGTTCCGGTTAGTTGAGATTACTATACCTATCCCGATGTAAATAAACGCAAGATTTCGGCCACCTCATTCATTCATTTGATAAACATACATTTTTAACACAAACCTCGCAATCAAATAACATTTTAAAAAATAAACAAACACACTAGTAAAAGCAAATGACTACAATTTATATCGAAACTTCGTTATAAACTGTTAAATGTACACACACTTTCAAATGTTAAAATGAAAAATCCGTTAAGAAATCTATTATTTTTACAAACATCTATATATATAAAAATGAAACCCGTTTCGCGTTGTCACGGCATCACGTGTGAACGGCTGAACCGATTTGGCTTATTTTGGTCTTGAAATATTCGTAAAAGTTCTGGGAAGGTTTTAGGAGTGAGAAAAATCGGAAAATTTCTAAGGAAGATACTAAAAACCTTTTTTTTGGGTATCGATCAAGCGTGAAGCGTCCAGCCAATATAGGATGATCTTTGTTTATTTGACGGGAGACGTAAAAGACGGTCCAGCTTAAACTACCATCCAACATAAAATGATCTATCTTTCCATTGTCTTTCATTGACGGCTGACGAAATAGAACAAAATTCAAAAAATGTGTACAACGTGTATATAATATTATCTAGATACGGCGTCTTGCGCGTAATTTTATTAAATGTAAAATAAAACGATGTACATATCTACCAAAATAGCCCATTGTTTTTTTAGATTGTTGCAACAGTTTTAAACAAGGTATACTCTATCGAAGCGTTTTGCCGGAGTACACCAAAATATATCTAATTATAATTTTTCGTTTTCATAAACGACATTGTCTTTTGAATTGATACTTTTAGATGCGCTGGGGGACAAATTTAAATTCCGCATTAGTATTGTTTTCAACTCAAGTATAAAAAAAATGGTACGTTGATGCCGTATCTAGACATTATAATGAAACGATATGCAGTTTTATATTTTTAAATATTTGTTTTATTACTTACGTCACCTGGTAAGGCAGTATGAAGGTTTTATTAATTTGTATATGGTAACGTGCAAGTGCGTGGTGGCCTGTTTGTAAACGGACTAGACGCGGCTGCCAACATATTCACGGTGGTCGCGGGTTCAAATCCCAGGGCACACCTCTGATTATTTTTTTTTTTTTTTTTTATTGCAGTGAATGGCGAGACGAGCATGCCGTTCGCCTGATGGTAAGCGATACGACCGCTCATAAACAGTAGCAAAACCAAACAACACCTTGAATTACAAAGCAATGCTTGGCATTCCACTGCGCCCGCCATCCTGAGACATAAGATGTTAGGTCTCAATATGTCCAGTAATTACTCTGGCTACAATGCCCTTCAATCCGAAACACAACAGTGCATTTAAACTGCTATTTGACGGGAGAAATAGACATTGCGGTGGTACCCACCCAGGCAGCCTCTCACATATGAGAGACCTACCACCAGTAAAGTTTCGGAGTCATGTGTGTATTGACAGTCAATCACCACGCACTAAAACGGTGAAGGAAAACATCGTGAGGAAACCTGCATACCATAGCGATTTATAAGAATTTCTATGGTATGTAAGTCCGCCAACCCGCACTAGGCCAGCGTGGTGGACTATATGGCCTAACCACTCTCAATCGTACTTTCGATTGTAGAGTAGGCCCGTGCCCTGCAGTGGGACGTATATGGGCTGATACGATACGACGATACGATATGGTAACGTACTAGACGCGACTGCCAACAAGTTTACGATGGTGACGGGTTCAAATCTCAGGGCACATCTCTGACTTATCGGATTAATTTCTACGTCAAATAAAATCCGCCAACCCGCACTAAGGCAGCGGGGTGGACTATATCTTCTTCTGCTATAATATAAAAATGAATCGCAAAATGTGTTGGTAAGCGCATAACTCAACAACGCCTGGATCAATTTGGCCAATTCTTTTTTTAAATGTTTATTATTACTTTATTACTAACAAAAAGTAATGGCGTGCAATTTATTGGAATAAAATTATTTGGAAAAACAGCATTTTGGTGCTGAATTAAGGGAAGGAATATTGGATGAACAATAAAAAAAGCTTAAGTTTTTAATGTCAAAATTTCATAAGGCAATCTTTATATGTACATGTATATGGAGAGACGGGATATAATAGAGTGGAAGGTACGGGAGAGGACTGGGATATCTGACAGATTTGATAGGACCAAATGTAAATGCACGTTATAAGACGGGATGGATAATAAAGAGAAAGGACGGGACGGATCGGGAAGAGATTGAACAGACGGATGAGACGGGATTGAGCCGGACAGTAGGACAGCTACGTCAAGTTTAGGTATACAAGAGTTTATAGGAAAAATAACATGTATTTGGTGTGGAGTGGAATCAAAAAATATATGCACCCAGGCGAAGCTGGGCCGGGCCGCTAGTACTAGTATAAAATAGTAAACAATGCAAAAACTCATAAAAAAAGCAAAATGGCCTCCGCGAAACACAAAACATTTCTATTTAAACAAATAAAACCTTACTAACCAAAAATGCATAATGTGCATAGGTTAGTGCAGCCTATTAATTTTACTCGGATTATAGGCAACGAACATTTACGATTACTCCCGACAACTGCCGAACTCCCGAGGCCTGCCGCAGGAGTCGCGGCTTTCAATATTCATGGGTGTGTGCGTTTGCGACTGTGCACGGACACCAAAATTACTACACACATGCAAACAAATGTAATGCGGGACGCGGCGGCATGACTTGGTTGATTAGGTACATTAATTTGCTTTGCAGCGCCTCTTGCTTTTCGCGTGACAACCATAATGTTTGCGTGATTGCAAATAGGTGCTATTTATAAAATATTAGGCGTTTTTAAGTTATTATATTTTGTTTATTCATTTATTTACTATAAATTAAAGTCATCTAAAACGTACGAACGTTATAATAAAATATCTGTGAATGGCAAGTAAAGCACTGCATTTCTGCCTATAAGGAGTGCACGCCCCTGCCCCGCCGGGTATCGTGTGACCGTTAGTGCGCCTCTGGGCACTTTTGATAACTGCCTGGTTGGGTCGTCATTACCGTTCGCACCACCACCACGTTCCGTGCAGGTTAAGCGGAGGGTCTGGCATTACTCGTGGCAGATTGGGATGGTATGCGGGAATATTTCGCATTCATCTCTTGGAGGCGGCGCTGCTTTGAGGGTAAAGATCCCTCAGCAAGTGTCAACGCTATTGCTGACGAGATCAGACTTGGAATGGAATATTACATTCCTTCCTTTGAGATCGCCAGTAAGGGCCGTGGACGCTCCTGGTTCGATCGTGCATGCGCCGATGATGTCGGTGACAAACAGGCGGCGTACCGCGCTTGGATCAGGAGTCGCGCCATGAAGGATCCCAATATCAGTTCCCTCAAAGAAGCCTACAACCATGGCTTGCAAGAAGGCCTACGTTAGGGCGGATGCCCAGCGCGTTAGCAGGATTGGGCGTGCGTTGGCCTGATTGGCCCAACTAGCAGTCGTGCTTATTGGAGTTTGGCCGGGGCCGTTCAATCTAACTTCTGCCGTCCAGCGTTCTCGGTAGAGGCGAGTCAGTGCAGGAGACAATTTGGCTGCACAAGCTCTTAAAACCACGGCTGGTATTATATCCCATCCAGACCACTGGCTTTCCAAACATCGAGAGACCGTAACTCACGTTGCACATCAGACACGAGAAACCGCAATCAGGCAGTGTGAGCAGTGTCTGGGAACCACGGTCTTCGACGCGGGAATTAGCCGCAAAGAGATTTGCCAGCAAGGCAGCCTTCTCTTGCGCCTTGTGGGCCAGCGACCCTTCTGGGTACCTCAGCGGTGGCAACACTGGACGGCAGAAGTTAGATTGAACGGCCCCGGCCAAACTCCAATAAGCACGACTGCTAGTTGGGTGATTGGCCAACGCACGCCCAATCCTGCTTACGCGCTGGGCATCCGCCCTAACGTAGGCCTTCTTGCAAGCCATGGTTGTAGGCTTCTTTGAGGGAACTGATATTGGGATCCTTCATGGCGCGACTCCTGATCCAAGCGCGGTACGCTGCCTGTTTGTGACCGACAGCATCGACGCATGCACGATCGAACCAGGAGCGTCCACGGCCCTTACTGGCGATCTCAAAGGAAGGAATATAATATTCCATTCCAAGTCTGATCTCGTCAGCAATAGCGTTGAAACTTGCTGAGGGATCTTTACCCTCAAAGCAGCGCCGCCTCCAAGAGATGAATGCGAAATATTCCCGCATACCATCCCAATCTGCCACGAGTAATGCCAGACCCTCCGCTTAACCTGCACGGAACGTGGTGGTGATGCGAACGGTAATGACGACCCAACCAGGCAGTTATCAAAAGTGCCCAGAGGCGCACTAACGGTCACACGATACCCGGCGGGGTGACCTGCCAGCAGAAGTTCCAGCAGAGAAGGCGCATGACTCGCCACATCCGGGATCCTGGTGAGCTGATTCAGCAGTTGTGTCACGTCATGAGTCAGAGCGAATGCATGGGCAGCTCTGTCAGCATGATCAGTCTTGGAGAATCCCAGCCACAGTTCATGATGAGCATTGAAATCCCCCAAGACCACCATTTCGGCTAACGGGAACTGCGCCTGCGCGTCATTAGCTGCCTGGCTAAGATACCTGAACAGTCGAGTCGCCTCATCGTCCCCGTGGTGAGAGCTGTAAAGCCACACGTAGATGCGGCTCAGGGAACCTAGATCCACGTGCGCCCACAGAGCGGAGAACGAGGGGTCCTCCATGGAGTGCAAACGGCGACAGCAGATGTCCGACCGAACACACAAGCATACCCCGGCTTTAGGCTTGAAGTTTACTTCAAGCGAATAACCGGGATACAACAGGTAAGAATCATCGGCCGGAAAACGAATCTGCGTCTCCGTTAGGAAGAACAAAGCAGGCTGGGCCGTCTCGAGATGGTGATGGACGGCATTGAGGTTCGTATGGGGTCCGCGGATATTAGTTAACTCCATAGTGAACGCAGTGGTGGGGTTATGCACCGCTGAAGGACCTGCTCTGTTTATTTGCACTGTCATGGTTGAAAGGATGGGATTGGTGCAGAGGCAACGAAGGGCTTAAGTTCGGGCACTAAGAAGGCCGAATGGGCACCGGCACGAAAGGGTCGGCAGGAAGCGAATTGATCCGCCGGACGGAAGGTCCCCCGTACCCTCCCGGGATGGGCCGCCGAGACCCCACTTCCGGTCACCAACCGGCATGATGGACCCACCCAAGATTATGCGCGGCCTGGTGAGGCAGCCTCTTGAGGTGGTTAGCCCCTGTACTATACCGCGGGCGGCCAGCGGTCAACCGTTTCTACGGGTCTCCCTGGCCGGCGGATCAACATTCCTCCTTTCGACAAACGACCGAAAATACCCACACGGTACAACCTCATGCCTGGACTCAAGCCCCTCGAAAAAAAAACGAAAAACCATGAGCTGATCCCGGAACGCGATCCCCTTATGGAGATCACTATGACGGCCTTTACGCCTTTGTGGACGGTGGTCGCTACCTGGGCGGACACTCAAGTCCTACCACCACGAACTGTATCACTCATTTGGCACTACCCAAGGGTCAAGTGTAGGGAATCTAGGGTCAAAGCCTACGGACGCGAGTGACGTTAACCCCCTCGAATGAACTCTACTGCGGTAAAGTGTGGTGCGATGGTAAAAAAAGCGAAGACTTGTGGACAGAAGTCGCAACAAAACCCTTTGATCCGTGCCACAAAAACCGACAACAATCGGATTCCAGGCGGACGCATGTGTGAACGTTAAATACCTATAACAGAAACACAAATCACCCCCTTTATCCGTCGGCGGACGCAACCGAATACGACGTCGTGTATAGTAGGCATTAGAAAGACATAAATGCTCAAGGTCATTTGCTCGGGACGTGGCTTATCTTATTTTTTTCAAAGTATATAGGTAATCCGATTCCAAACCAAACAAATGATTCAACACTCTCGTGCGACGTGCGTACTGAATGAAATATCAATTAAGAGTCTCAAAATTCAAACAACGCAAAGAACGCGTTTGCGTCGAATTAGTGCAAGTTACAATATGCACCAACCGGGGCGACGGCCTTGAGGTCGTGTTTGGTCGACACACGGCGCATCGACGCTTTGACTTTTGCCGACGACGCTTGAAACATAGAGGTAATCCTTATTTCGGTTACCGGTATGATACCGGTTAAATTCTAGGAATCTAATAAAATCGGCGTATAGGGGTTACCTTTAAAAATACCTGTATTATTTTTTTCGGTTGATACCAAAAAATACCGGTATTTCCAGAACCGTTTTCGGTCCCTGCTACAAACACCATGCAATTAAAAATTTCGCATAGAAACGCGACAAATATTTTTTATTATTTTTTAAATATCGTCATTTTTGGGTGGTAAATCCATAGTTCTTGCTAAAATAATAATTTAAACTCTTTTATACCTTAGAGTATTTATAAATAAAAGGACTATACACTATTATTTTAGGTAAAAATGTATTTACCACCCAAATATGGCCATAGCAAAAAAATAAATAAAAAAAAATTGTCGCTTTTTTTGCAACTTTTTCTGTAGCATTGTGTCTGAAGTCGCTAAAACTACCACCCGGCTTCGTTTTCGGTAGCAGTCTTGATATACCCTGTATATCGTCTCAAAAACATTCATCGTTCGTCAAGTGGGTTTCATCGTCACTTGTCGATATTACATTTACTACAGCCGCCGTCAGAATTCAAGAAACGGTATAAGTTATTGTAGCCCTTTAGGGCGTGAGGTTTAGTTATTTACTATTTCATATTTTTATCTGATCTTTTATATCAACACACTTAATTTGGGTATTTCGCCATTATGGTATACAAAAATACATGAATAATAGAAATAAAACCGTTACATACTAAAGTATAAATTTTAATCCTATTTTATTCGTAGTTAGCGGTTGCCGGTTGGTATAATTTATCAGATCAGGCCGGTGAAAAAATATTATCAAACATTTAACAAGTTGGTAATTAAGTTATAGAAGCGATCATAACACATGAACTTACTGGCAAATCGAACTATCGATACATTTTTTTATTTATCGACTTATGCCTCATCTCTCCAGTGAAGTCCACGTGACCGCGCTGCAACCCGCCCACCCCCCGCGCAGTTCCCTTCGTTGGCGTTTTCGGTTCAAAACAAAACTATCGTAATGCGGTATCTATTGGAAGTGATCTGTGTACTTAATTTATAACAATCACATCCAACATCAAACATACCACACATTCTAGTTTGAACAAAAACTTTGGAACGCAAACTCTGATCTTACAAAAAATGGCGCGCGACTTTCTACGGAATACTGGAAATCAATTAAAATATTGAATTGTTTTGATATATTTTCAATTATCAAATGGCACCTATTTATTCTTTATGATATGTTTTCTCTTTCTAACACTTTATTTATCATTTTTTCATAGAATTAACACAGAAATGTTTAATGAAAACCGAAAAACAACGACCGTGATTTACTTTCGTGTCTAAAAAACTTCGAATCACGCGTCGAATTTGGCTTATTTTTAGATAATTGATAATTATTAATGTAAAGGTATCTTTTAATAAACTATATAACAACAATAAGAGAGTTAAAATTAATATTTACATTTTTAAAAAATCCTGCGCACCACTCGTCGTTGTTCTTAAGAGCGTATACACCTTGCGCGCAAAGTCAACTATCGGTATTTCATCGTTAATTTCACGCACACATAAGGGACCAATGCTGTGTGCGTAGAGCTGCCGCGTCGGCTCGCTATACAATCGGCTCAAACAACTTTGATCCGTGCGCTTCAAATATTCATTTGAAATGTAACTGTAATATAATATCATAAAAATATTTTATTTGCATTATGAGTAGACAAATATTACTGTGCAAGCAAAGAATAATACAAATTTAGATACTAATCATATTTTCGTTATTATTACATTGTTAAGTTGCATTCAAATCAGTGTTCAATCAGTAGATACTACGGACGTTTATTAATAATTTCGTGTTCGAACACATAAATAGTGTTAGGGGCCTTACAACCCCTTACAATTACGAAATATATTGAATTTTATATTACAATACATAACATAATTTAGCCTCGGAATTACGTCCCATTATATTACCTGAAACATAATTTATACTCACTACAAAATCATTGTAGGTAATAAAAATAATTAAATATTTTACTACCAAAGTACTAAGATGTGGTAATCGCATTCCGCGCGTGGCTATTTTTACTACGCGCGGCATTATCGACTGCAGCCAGGCCGGAGCGACGAGCGATACGTCCTCCCTCTAGAAGGCCTTGCGGCGGTCTGATTTGATCTAGCGATGTGTCAACCCGGTTTGCCAAACCGAATCAATTCGGGTTGAGGGCAACTCGCATCAAACCGAGCTACAGTCTATCCAAACCGGTTTCAGTTTGAAACCGCAATCGCGTCAACTCGTGTCCAGTTCGAGCGAGTACGAATGCGATGCAATGCGAATAAGCTGATGCGGGCTGAACGCTCCGCCCGAATGAATAACGAACGGAACCGAGTTATCCCGAATGAAGTTGCTGACGCCGACCGGTGACGCGACGCGACGAGTTGCATGTCAAATGGTGGCGCCAAATTTTCATTCCGTTTTATATTAGGCATTTGTTTGTTATCGTAATTATATTTTAATTAACATCGTGTTTTCGGTAAGTATTAAATTTTATTATTTTATTATATCAAGTATAAAAATACTTGAACTACTAAAAGTAACAAGTGAGTGTTATCATCAGTTTTCATCATAAAAAGGTAAGAAAATTCTTATACGTTGGTTGTATGTTTATAATTTTCAGAATAAACTACTTGATTACAGTTTTACGGAAAGTCATTTGATTTTGTTCTAGATACATTTCTGTTATAATAGGTACTTAAGAGATATTGATTTCTTTCTTATATCTTATAAATACTCATATGATTAATAATAAATAAACGCCTAATACATTGTTTTTCAGTCATCGATATTTTTTCCCATCAATATTATTTATTACGATTTTAATTCGGGTAGGAGTACCCGAATTAAAATTGTAAACCGTATCGTAATACGGTTTATAACTTATAACGGGGTTCATGAACGAATGAATGATGTCATACAGTACTGGATGATTCGGTTTGGTTGAATCGGTTTGTAATTCGGTTTGTGCAAAATTATGATTCGGTTTAACCGATTTGAAAAAATTACGGTTTGACCCATCTCTAATTTGATCCACGTCGGACAGCATGTTTTATAGTGGTTTTTAAAATATTTGTAGAAAACATGAAAACTAATTTTGTTGAAATATAAAAATGGTAATTTATTGATAAGATGTTCTTCTATTATAATATGCAATTGTTATAAAAAAATATGTACGATAAGTTGGTGAAAAAAAATATGTTCTTGACGAGAGTTTCTGAATAATTTCGCATTGTTTAATTTTTTATTTTTCAGGAACTAAACACAAAAAGATTATTTTTCTCAGCAAAATCCCTCCATAAGGGTCTTATTAGTCTGATAATATTTTTATTTTCATCTTATATTTAGTGGTTAAGGATATCTTAAGCTTCTAAATTGCCATTTAAAGCCTAAATAACGAAACTTGTGTTCAGTAATCCGTATAGTACTCACAAATTATCCATCAATCTATAATGTTTTCCACCAAAATCCCTAGATGACAACCTTTTCTAAAATTAGTAACAATTATTTTTCCTTTAAATTGTTTATTGGTGGCTATTAACTCATTTGAAAAGTCCTGTTTTTAAGCCAAAAAGCGCGTGCAGGGTATAAACGCTCTTAAACAACACAGGAGTTTGCCTGTTTTTTTTTAAATATGCCTATTGCTAATGTCTTTTTGGCCAATGTTAATAATAATAATAACACCCAACAGTCACATACATAGTCCTGACCCCACATTAAGATCGAGTCTTGTGTCGTGGGTATCAGGAACTACGAGAGACTTTTCGGTCTCACAAACACCCAGACCCGAGAGAAATATTTGTGGGCCGCACAAACATTTCTCTCGGTGCGGGGATCGAACCCGCGGCCTCTCGTTTCACAGGCGGCGTCTAACCGCCTGCGCCGCGGAGGCTGTCAATGTTACATTAAAGGTACTTTATTCAAGTATTATATATATTTTTTTCATAACGCTTTTTATAATATATTTTGAATTTAGGACGCTTTTTCATTACTAGTGTATTTTCCTATAAAAATGACAGCTTACGTCAAAATTGGGGGTCGGGACGTTTGAGTGGATAAAATTAAAAAATCTCCCAGACGAAACACTTTTTACATTTACTCGCCTGTCCTACAGAAAACGAATTACAGAATTTAGATTATGATTCAGATTTTCCATTTTCTAATTCTATGATAGGCACAGACACAGAGTACATTACTATATATGAAAATGATAGGAACAAAACAGACCGTAGTGAAGCAGCCAGCAGCTTTGTGGTGCTTGTATAATGTATAACAAAGTATAAGGGTTGTGATTATTGGATTTAATTTTGCAGTAGTGTTGTTGTGCAGAATTAGACAATAATATTTAAAATGGAATTACCTGATCAAAGCAATAATTCAGAAGAAAATACACTTTTTGAGAACAAATTCCCCATGTTAGCTTTTGAAAAACAAATATTCGTGGATTCGTATGAGAAAGACGCACTAGTTATTATGGCTAAGTATGTTTAAACATTTTACTGTAACTTTCATTGTACATAACAAAAATTATAATTTTGAAAATTGCAGAAGATTAATGTGTGTCATCATTGCTAAATAGACGTGTAAAAGTCAGTTGCTTAAGCATAATATCTCGATAACCGTGTGGGTAATGTGGGATAAAATTAAGTTTGCTGGTAAGTTAAGCATACATATTTTACTGGAAACAATCTACAGTGTCTACAAAGGCATAGGCCTAAAAGATTTGGGCTTCATATAGCATGTACCCATTGTACTTCAGTAATTTTGGTTGGCTTCTTACTGTACTGATAATTCAGTGTGGTAATCATATAGTTTAAGAACTATGTTTGCTGCATATTTTATAAAATCTAGCTATTAAGCAAACTATGTTGCACCAACATGATTGACCTACAATGTACTTCGAATGAATTACCATGTAAAAAAGGTGTCTTTATGTATTTCTTAGGCCTAAACCTATAATATTGGTTTATTTTATATTACTTTGGATATTTTCCAGGGGACTTAATTATAACATCATAGTTGCAAACTTGTTGTGGGTATATAAAGATCCAGCCAATCTAGTTCTTGTTTTGAACTCAAGTGATCATGAAGAAAAATATTTTACAAATAAGTTCCAGCTGTCGCCTTTACCAACTGTTGGGGCTGAAAGGTAATACACTCAATTAACTACATAAATATTTTCATACAGTCTTATGGAATTCGGATCCTCATTATTAGATGTCAAATATGTAGTCAGTAACTAAATTGCAAATTTAGTCTTAAACCACAATTAAACAGCAATTTCAGTATTTTTACTTTTTACCCGTCTATTGTTCTGTTGTCTGGTTTTCCATATTTCCTAAAAAGATTGGTGCAATACAATGATATTAATATACAGCCTTCATTTTAATTTGCTGTTTGAAACACTTGACACTGGCAGAATTGTGGGGTGGTAACAACATAAGGGCCATAAAAATAAGAACTAAACTGAACTGAATATACAACCTCTTCATGATTTAACTTTCAGAGAAAAAGCATACCTAGAAGGCGGCATCCACATTGTATCAACTCGTATTTTAGTAGTGGATCTGTTAAAAAATCGAATACCTGTATCACACATCACTGGAATTATTGTGCTCAGGGCTCATACAGTGCTGGAGTCTTGTCAAGAAGCATTTGCTTTAAGACTATACAGACAGAATAATAAGGTACCCCCTTCATATAACAATTGTGTAAATGATTTATCTGAACAAATTATACATAAATATGTAAACCATTAATTGCGTACAAAGGTGATATCAGGCAGTTACAACTAGAGATTGCATATTCAATACCAAGGCATGCACTGATGGTCCAACATTTCAAGTTTAGTCTTACTTTATTTATCTCATGACTTAACTAACAGCACAGAAAATAAATTGGTTAAAATGGCAATCTATCGTGCTCGACACTTCACATAAATTTTAAAGAAATGTAAAGTGTGTCAATCACAGTCAATCATATTTGGCTAGGTTGACACACAAAAAGAACTATTTTATAAATGTAGGTTCGAAAGGGTCAATGTCTCATAAGCTAATTTTAAAAAGTATAATTTTATATACCAAATTGTTTTACAACATGAAATTATAGGTTTAAAGAACTTTATTCTCATAAGAAATACATATTTCACTTAAAATGAGATACAAAGAAATTAAAATAAAATAAATGTTACACTTAATTTAGTCTCCGGTACTTTTAGAAATAATATGTAGCTTAAGCCTATTCTTAAAACTATTCACATTTTCGCAGCTTGTAACAGTTTTACGTAGCTTATTATGGAGCTGTGCACCCTCATACAAAATTGTTTTTTTTCCATAATTAGTTCTTGGCTTAATCAATTCTAGTTGGTTATTATTTCGAAGAGAATATTTGCTCTGTCGTGTCTTAAATTGCAAATTAGATTTAATAGTGTTAGTTGTGATTTTCCTTATTATAACACATGTGTTATATTTGTATAACTGAGATAGATCAAGCAATTCAGATTTTTTATAAAGTTCTTTGGTAGGCATCTGGTACGAGTAATGAAATAAAACTGATAATTTTGTTTTGTGTTCTTTGCAAATAATTCAAGTTAGTCAATGCTGCTGACCCCCAGATTTCAATTAGGTATTCTAAATGAGATTTTACTAATGAATTATATATAATCATTCGGACGTGCTTTGGTAAACAGTGAGTTATCTTACGAAGTGCTCCTAGTGTAGATATTAATTTAGATTTAATGTATTCAATGTGTGATTTCCATGTTAATTTATCATCTATAATTAGACCTAAGTATTTTTCATTATGTGATTGTTTGATATTTTCTTTTTTTATTGTTAAGGGAAATTATGCTGAATATTAATAATTCCTGACCCCATGTAAATGCCAGATAAAGACATGCAGAAGATGTAGAAGTCAGCATATTTTGATATTAAAAGTGTTATCCATGGGTCAGTGAATTTTTACTACTTGTGAGTTGAAAGAGTAAAATGTCAATTTTCTTTATGTTTACAGACTGGATTCATTAAAGCGTTTTCAAACTCACCAATATCTTTTACCTTTGGTTACCACCAAGTAGAGAAAGTCATGAGAGCTTTATTTGTAACTGAATTATTTTTATGGCCAAGGTAATCAATAAGTTTTCCCTTTTTTTGTTTTAATACTTACCATAATTTATCTATACCCAAATATTTTAGATTCCATGGCACCATAATTAAAAATCTTAAAGGACGTCAAGCAGCAGTTGTAGAGTTGCATGTTCCCCTGTCGACAAACATGAGCCATATCCAGACGTGTGTACTGGATATAATGAACTATACTGTGAAACAGTTGAAAAGTATCAATAAGAATCTGGACATGCAGGTATAATGTCATAATATCATGCTCATACCAACTTAGTCACCCTATTATTTTAATATAATTTTTACTGGCGTTAAGTCTCATATGTGAGAGCTTGCCTGGGTGGGTACCACCGCAATGTCTATCTATTTGTCTCGCCAAACAGCAGTTTAAATTAATGCACTGTTGCATTTTCGATTAAAGGACATTGTAGCCAGTGTAACTACTGGACATATTAACATCTTATGTCTTATGATGGCGAGGGCAGTTGAATGCCAAGCATTGCTTTGTAATTTGAGGTGTTGTTTGGTTTTGCTACTGTTCATGAGCGGTCGTATCGCTTACCGTCGGGCAAACGGCATTGTCGTCGATTTATTATAATATTGTTGGTTGCATAATGCGTACATACAATTTTGTGCATTATTTTTAGGAAATAACCACCGAAAATTGTTTAACAAAGAAATTCCACAAGATATTACAATCTCAGTTGGACTGTGTGTGGCATCAGTTGAGCACTAGAACCAAGGAATATATTCAAGATCTTAAAGTGCTGAGAAGTATGATAATGTAAGATGTTTTACCTCCGAATACCGGGTATATCCAGATTGCGACCGAAAATGAAACCTTGGGGTAGTTTTAGTGACTAAAAATTTCGTAAAAAAAACGTCGGTTTCTTTTTTCCTGCTGTCGTCGTTTGGGTGGTAAGTACGTAGCTTTTGTTAAAATAATAAAGAACACCATTTTATTTGTAAAGACTCAATGATAAACAAGGGCTAAAATTATCACTTTAGAAAAAACTATACAGGATATGTCAAGACTGCTACCGAAAACGAAGCCGGGTGGTAGTTTAATGGACTTCAGACACAATTTAATGTAATAGAAAAGGTTGCAAAAAAAAAGCGACAATATTTTTTTGTTATTTTTTCCTATGGCAGTGTTTGCGTGGTAAACACATTTTTTTCCTAAAATAATAGTGTATACCCTTTTACTTATAAATACTCTAAGGTCTAAAAGAGTTTAAATTATTATATTAGCAAAAACTATGGATTTACCACCCAAAAATTACGATATTTAAAAAATCATAAAAAATAATTGTAACATTTCTTTGCGAAATTTTTAGTTGCATTCTGTTTGTAGTCACTAAAACTACCACCCGGCTTCGTTTTCAGTAGCAGTTGAGATACCCAGTATGTACCACCAAAAAAAATATATTTTTCCTTTATTCATGAGAAACTATTACCCAGCTTCGTTTTCGCTCGCAACCTGGATTATTGTTTTTTTTTTATTGAGCTTATTTAAACCACTTTTTGTAGGTTTTTAGCACAATAAATAATCCCAATATTTATTTATTATAACATTAATATATGTTCAGCGGAATATATGAAACAATAGATTTGTACCCATGTCACACTCGCCTAATAGGTCTTATAAAATATAATAAAAATAGTATTGATGTACAAAAAAAAATTGTTATAAAATCAAAATCAGTTTAAAGTACTGGTGGTAGGTCTCTCATATGTGAGAGGCCATCTGGGTAGGTACCACCGCAATGTCTATTTCTCCCGTGAAACAACACTGCGTAAGTGCACTGTTGTGTTTCGGATTGAAGGACATTGTAGCCAGAGTAACTACTGGACATTTATTTATTTATTTACCGAATAGAACGGTTACAGACACCACTTATACTATTCACTATTCAACACAATGTTTATGTTATTATGCAACAGTACAGTATTAAAACATGTATATATGTATTAAAATTTATATATTGAGACTTAACATCTTGTGTCTCAGGATGGCGAGCGCAGTGGAATTTTGCTACTGTTTATGAGCGGTCGTATCGCTTACCATCAGGCGAACGGCTTGCTCGTCTCGTCATTCATTGCAATAAAAAAAAAAAAAAAAACTTACTTATCATTTTATAAAAATAACTTGAAATAGGTTTATAAAATGGTTATTTTATTCTTCTGTTTCAGAAATTTAATTCATGATGATGCCGTATCGTTTTACTCTTTAGTGAGCAAATATAGAACTCCAGAATATGCCGAAGTGAATTCCGGGTGGATTTTACTCGAATCAGCTGAACAACTTTTTCGTCACACAAGAAGTAGAGTGTTTAACAATAAAAATGGTAACTTTTATTATTACTCAATCATTCTTGTACCATCTTTTTTATAGCCAATAAAACATTAATAATTACGAAATAATCTTACGTTAAACAATAGGTATATTAGAAGAACATATATTAATATACAATCCTTTTTTCGGGTTTACTTTTATATCGCATGCATTAAAGCTTCAAACAGCGTTAAAAATTCATTGTCTGCTGAACATATTGCGACTTAACAACTTTTCTCAGAATGGCGTGTACAGTGGAATGCTAAGCATTTCTTTGTAACTCATGGTAATGTTTGATTTTGCTCAGGAGCGGTCATATCGCTTACCATGAGGCGAATAATCGTGTCGCCGTTCATTAGTTTTAATAAAGCTAGAATTCGCATGTCTAATTGTATTATGTGTTTTTAGAATTCGACCCGGAGCCGTCACCAAAGTGGAAATGTCTCAGCGATCTCCTGGTCGAAGAAATTCCAGAAGAAGTAAAAAAGAAAAAAAAAGGTAACCTTAACAATACTAACATCCTAATTCTGTGTCAAGACAATCGGACTTGTTGTCAGTTGAATCACTATCTCACTATGGGTGCAAGTAAATACTTATTCTACACGGCTTTGAGACGGGACATAACCATTAAAAACTTGGCATCAAAATATAAGAATTTACAAAATAGTGTGCCACTGAAAACTGATGTGGTTAATGCAAAAGACAGAAACGTAACTCAGGATACAGAGAAAAATGAAAGCAAACAATTGGATGATAAAGATGATGATGAATTTAATATAGATGAAAACGATAAGTGTAATTATATGTTAACTCTCACACAAGTCGCCACACAAACTAATATCAAGAGAGAATTAGAAGACAGTTTGTTTGAATCAATACCCCAGGTTGGTAATCAATTTACTTAAACAAAAGTTTATGTTCCAATTTATTTTATTGTCTGTATAGGCTGACGAACTAGCTCTGCAGTTCCATGGAACAGTACAACAAAGTCGCTGCCTACATTAAGGACAGTAGTTTAAGCCTCATTTGAAGAAGGACAGGTTATAGCACTCAGGAAACACCGATGCAGGGAATTCATTCCAAAGCTTACACGTATGTGGTAGAAAACAACGCTGGAAACATACCGTTTGGGGAACGGTAAGCTTCCTGGTGGTGTGAATTAACTTTGCTGCCATGACGGGTGGTGCGATGGTAGAAAGGCGACGAAGAAACCATCGCAAACAATTCCTCGGAGCACTCCCCGTGGAACAGACGATATACACAGAGAGATTTGAAGTCTCTCCGCAGTCCTAACGGTTCCAATTTGTCCATGAGATTGGGATCATCGACAAATCGACAAGCTCTTTAATTTGAGATATAGTACAATATATAAATTAATTTTATAAAAGCTAAAAGTTTCTCTGCGCATGCCACTAACATAGGCATCAAACCATCAGCTATCATGAAGTTCCGATCATGGTTGCTTTGGAAGTTAAAAGCTTCAATGTTTCTGGCAAGATGATAGAACTATCAAAAGTGTCTAAATACCAAGGAAATATTTGTTTATAGTGCCTTAATACCATATACAGGGTATATCTTAGTCCCAGAGATGACGACCAAAACCATCTATCATAGCAATACGGTCGAAACTGTATAAAATCATTAGATTATGTGATTCTGAACCCGACTAGGTAGGTAGTAACGGTCAAAAGTGTAGCAATTGCATGTGAGGCTATTTCTGCTGTGTCCAAAAAAAAGGCAGTCGGTATCATAGCAATACGTCTGATATTGGAAATGTACATAGATTTTATAATTTTATGACGAATAAGTTGGTATTCAGATATTTTGCGCGTAGTATAATATATAGCTGAAGCGAATTTTTGAAAATGTCAACAAAATTAGCCGACTTGTATTATAGCAATCTGATTTTTTTTTCAACCCTTCGTAAATTTGGCAGGATTGCAAAAAAAAATTTTCAGACATTTTGGGTGTCGCATGTACTTCCAAAAGAGAAAAGAACGTTTTGGAATCGCTTGGCCGATGCCTGAGCGCTTCTTACGCTCCTGCTGCGGTGGGAATGACTGTTTGCGTGTTACGCTCCTGCCACTCTTACTATACATAGTCACTCACCAGCTGTCCTAACCGTTGAAATGACGCTCACTTAAAGTGACAACAAACTATATATCCCCCAAATACTGGATAGCTACTCAGCCACCGGACTCATTTGATATGACGTTATTTTGAGGTTCTGTTAAATTTCGAAATGAAATACTGGATAGCCATTTAGCTCATAAATCGGTCTACTCAGCAAACATCCAGCTAAATTTCCACAGACTAACGAAAAGTTTGTTTTCAGTTACAATTTTTATTGTATAAATATAAACGTTCCATTTGACGCAATATTCTTCATACATGATTTCCCTAAATTGGAAATTTAACCCTTTATATTTAATATGAGGAATCATTGTAACGTTTTTACTTTTGTTACGATTATGTTTAAAGCTATATTATATATTGCCATGTTATTATTTTAAAAATCTGTTAATAAAATCATGTGGGTGAAAAAACTTATGTCCCTATATCCGTAGCGAGTTTATTAAAAATATTATGATGTTTGTTTATTTTATTTATTGTTTACAATTGCACTCGGTTTTAAAGTTAGTTTTTGGAATATATTTTCAATAAATAGGTATATAAAATACCAAACAACGGCTGCAGAACCACCTAAGTACCAAATGGAGAAGACTATGCAAATAAATACGATATGAGAAAGAAGCTGTGCTGGATATTATAAACAGGTAAGTATACACGTATTCCTCTAAGTTTTAACGAATTTATATGATAATTAACTATTTAATATACAATATGAATCGATTATTCACACATTTTAAATCATCATCATCATCTACAGCCTGTAGGATCCCACTGCTGGGTACCTATAGGCTTCTCTCATATTATGCCTCCTATATATTATCTCCTCCTCATATAGTAGTATTATGTAATAAATATGGAAAATAAAGTATGGTACAATGTGTATAACTATAAATAATCCTTTGTTTCAGGAGCTGGAGTGGAGTACATAAATATTCAATGTGTACCTATATAATAAGACCGTCCAAGAAATATGGCTCATATATATAGTGCCATGTATATCAGCTATAGACTAAATAAGTAAGCTCAACAAATATATATAAAAAATAAAAAGAGATATATAAAATTATGACATACTTTAACTTAAACACTTTTGCAGGTAACGCTATAGAAATCATGCATACAACAAATCATTTGGATAATACACACCCTTTTGAAATGAGTATGTAATATAAAAATATACAAAAAAGAATGAGACAAATTGTGTCAAGGAAGAAATATTTGCATCAGAAAACAGTGTTTTAAATCAAAGTTGAAGAATGTTATGAATTTTAATTAATATGTAATACATAAAATAAATTGTTTATTTCACCTATTTTCATTGTTAAAAAATGTCATATTATATTTCTATTGTACATTTTTAATAGTACATTTATTAATTTAGTTTTAAATTAATGTTAAAATAATTGTTATTATTTTGTGTTTATAAAGGAATATAGATATAAATGTAAGACAGATCTAAAGAAATGTAGATAATTAAAAAAATATAATATGTACTAATGCTGTTATTAAAATAAATGTACTACAATAAAACATAACTCATTTTTATTTGTATTCATTCCATGGTAATTCAATAAAATGCACTGTACGGTTTAAAATATGTATTTTATTATATTATTCCTTGTTGCAACATTTTCATTGGTTATACTATGTGGAGCTGGTGGAAATGATTCAGAAAGATCAATCTCCAATATATGATCATTCTGGGAACATGCTATATTATGTAACACAGCACATGCCTCTATAATAGTAAGCTTATTTTCAAAAACTTATAGCCCAACTTGCAGACAAGAAGATCTTTGTTGTAAAACCAAAGACCCTCTCCACTGGGTTTCTTGTTTTAGTATGGTCTTGATTGTAAGCTTCTTCAGTCTCCCCTTTCCAGAAATGCACATAAAGGAGAATCATTGAAATTTTTACTATCATGCACCGCGCCTGGCCATCGGCCTATAATGTTTCTTATCCTCAAGTTAGGGTCGCAGACTGCTTGCACATTTATAGAAAAATGGCCTTTTCTGTTTCTAAATGATTCTGCTTGTGGTCCTCCTAAAAACAAGATAATAAAAATTAAAGCTCTAGCAAATATTCTTATTTCAAACTACAAATAATTTTATGTAAATTGAAAAAATATATTCATAAAATTGAATTCTTTATAGGAAACTACTATTGTAGTTGAACATTGTTCCAGTATATACTGAATAGCTACAATCAGTACAAATCATTGTATGATTAATTATATTATATTATATATTTAGCCCTACAACTATTTAGAGAGCTTGGTTATATGGGGTACAGTGGGCTGGGGAAGAGCCAATTACCTGCTAAATGTTTTGATTCCAACAAGCATATATATATAAATTATTGGGTAGAAATCATTTAGAGTGTGCCTTTATACTGTGCATAATATATTATTCTATTCTTTGATTAATAATATAATATTATGTACAGTAAAAAGGGATACTCTAAATGATTACTACACAATATAAAATACGCTAGGCATTTTAGAAGCACATTTAGTTAAAATAGAATAAGAAAACATATATTTGTGTACATGTAAAAGCTTAATAGTTATGTATACATTATTATAAGTAGAAATTACCTGGAGATTTGATCCTTATATGTATGAAATTTATAACTTCAATCACTCCTGCGATCGCATAGAAATCATTCGCAATATGGCATTGTTGTTGTTAGTTGGGAATTTTCATGCCACGATTTTGTAGTTTAACTAACTCTGCTGCAACTTTGTGTTGTACAGTCGGCTGTTCCACATGAAATACATCTCCAATAATCTTCTGGTAACTGCCTGTCGTAGAATATCATAAAGCAAGTAACAGTTGGTCGCAAGTTTTTATCAATCGACTTCTATTTGTAGTGGGTTCTATTTTGCCTCCAGCAAGGAACGCAGATGCAGAACAGTTTCTTTCTTCAGGCGGAACCTCACTTTGTTTGAATGTTTTCTTCTTTGTATTTGTCAAAAGCATTGATTTTTTTCTTGATTGACTCGCCTTGATGAAGCTATATCGTCATCAGACAGCGATGAAACCGACGCGAGAGTCATTTTAGTAAATTTTATGTAGAATTGATGAAGTTAAGAGTGGTCGCAGGCGGCCTTAAGACGACGGCTGCTTAAAACTAGAAATTCTTAAAAATTTGACTGTTTGACAGCTGTCAAACTCTTAAGTTGCTTTCGAGAATACGAATCGGATGAATAATGCCCCATTAAATATTTAATTCTTAAGTGGTTTAATCGAAGTTATATTTCTCTGTATCAGCCCATATACGTCCCACTGCAGGGCACGGGCCTACTCTACAATCGTAATCGATTGAGAGTGGTTAGGCCATATAGTCCACCACGCTGGCCTAGTGCGGGTTGGCGGACTTACATACCATAGAAATTTTTATAAATCGCTATGGTATGCAGGTTTCCTCACGATGTTTTCCTTCACCGTATTAGTGCGTGGTGATTGACTGTCAATACACACATGGCTTCGAAAAGTCAGAGGTGTGCCCTGGGATTCGAACCCGCGACCACCGTGAACATGTTGGCAGTCGCGTCTAGTCCGTTTACCAACAGGCCACCACGCACTTCTAGTTAGAAGTTATATTTAACTGGAATCAATTTAACAGGTCATTAGAGCTAGTTAATCGGAGTTAAAAGTTAATTGGCTTTCCAGTATTTGGGCCTATAAGTTGCTCAGGCGGACGTGGGTGTGTCGCTGGTTGTCCGAGGGCTCGCGGACGTTTTTTTTCTTCTATTCCCAATGATAAGGCATGGTTTGCTTATCTGCCATTGACAAAGTTTTCGGGGATGGAAGAGTAGGTTCTTAAGAATTCAAAATTATCATTTATAATAGACGTTTTCATAGCATAGATACGTTGTCCGCGCTCTATTTTGGCAAGACAAAAGCAAGATGATTGCCCGACTTGCAATCAGTCACGCTTCAACACGGTCAACAGTAAATAAATAAAAATAAAAAATATCGAAAAGTTGTCTGATAAAGGAGGCGCTACACTGAATTCATTTTTTTTACATCTGGTTAATTCATTTCATCAAGTTCAACAATTTTCCGACATATTGCTATGATACCGATCAGTAAAATTCCTTAACACATTTAGAATGGTCTCAAAATTTGATGCATCCAAATTTCCTTCTGAAATTTTTTTTTCCTATTAACATACATAACTCACGCCTTTTTCCCAGAAGGGGTAGGCAGAGACGCCAGGGTACCCACATTTCGCCTTGTATGTTCCGTCCCACGATGTGATAGGTGGTGAGCCTATCGCCATATCGGGCACTAATTCCTGACTCCGGGCTGATAATTAATAGAAAAATCCAATATCACTTTGCCCAATCCGGGATTCGAACCCGAGACCTCAGCTTTGTAACCGTACTGTAGTACAACTACGCCACCGAGGCAGTCCGAGGTTTTCCTATTAACTAATCCTAATTTACCCGTAAAGAACACTTTCAGACGGATTGCTATCATCATATTTTTTTGTCTCATTTTTAATTTTTCTAAATTATTTTTTGGGTTCGCGCTATACTATTAACTTCTGAAAAATATGTTTTCGGTATCTTAGAGCTATTATATAACTACAGTCAGACCGTATTGCTATGAGACAAAAATTTTGGTTGTCATCTCTCGTACTATCAAGACTGCTACCGAAAAGGAAGCCGGGTGGTAGTTTAAGCGACTTCAGAAACATATAGGAATTTTTTTTTGTATATAATTTTATATTATCTAGCAAAATATGTATTTAATTATTGCTAACAACTTTCAGCTGGATAACTTGGACATAACACAAATTGGTGCAGAAAAGCCAGTTATTTTCATTCAAACGTTCAAGGAAAATGGTGATAATTACTCTTTAGAACGCACATTAGAAGCAATCCGCCCTGAGTACATAATCTTGTATCATTGTGACGTGGCCGCCGTGAGGCAAATAGAACTGTATGAATGCAGGAAGGAAAAAGACGACTTAGCTACTAAAGTATACTTCTTGATCCATGATAGTACTGTCGAAGAACAAGCATATCTTACTTCATTGAAAAGAGAAAAACAAAGTTTCGAAATGTTAATTCAAACAAAAAGTGTGAGTGCAATTTAATTATAACATATGATTAATATTGACATCAGTGGCGCAGTTGTTTAGACGCCGGTTGTGAAACGTAAGGCTACAGGTTCGAGGCCCGCTCCGAGACAAATGTTTGTGTGATCCACAGGGTCTTGGTGTTTGTGAGACTGAGAAGCCTCTCCTAGTTCCTGATCCTGTCAGGACTATGTATGTGACTGTTGAGTGTAATTATTTATTTAATATTGAAATTGATTGTAATTGTATTCTTCAAGGTTGACGTAAACATTATGATAAAATTGAATGGGTGTTAACCATAGATGTAGTATAGAACATAGATCGGCAATGTGCCATTTTGAGCGCGACCAAAACTGATTTACGATTGTGTGCGTGAAGTTTACATGTGTGCTTGACATATAGTGGTCTACCATGCACTTTCGATACTATCATATCGATATCGATATAGGTGTCAGCCTGTAGTTGTGAAATAAAATGTTATGGATATATGTGACATTTTATTATATATTAACAGAAACTTATTGGTGTGTTTATTTCAATACAGATTGATAAACACACAAATAAATAAAGATAAATTGTCATATTATTTGAAAACATTTTGTTTGAGATGTTTTGTTTGGTCTTTATGTTCTCCTGAACGAAATTATTTTTTTCATTGTGATGTATACATAGTACATATACTAATTAAATTGAGAACAAAAAACACTTTTATTAAAATTAAACTATAATTTACAAAGTTTTAGCGTATTCGGTTTATTTTTTTCATTTTTAATTTCCCGTCGCGAAGTTTCGATTTCTTTACAGGCTTTCGTAGTCACAGGGTGGACTCAGTCTGCAACAAAATCCGTGATAATTAGAAACACATTTTTACTATATGTATACTAGAGTTAAAAAAAATATGCTTATTTAAGTCAATTAATTGACTTGTAACACATTGGGAAGTGTTGGACGCCTGCTAGGCCGCGTTGGAGGTGTACGGAGGAGCTTGTAGGAAGTCGTTCGATGCAGGCAGCTTACAACAAACTGATGTAGACATTCTTGTGGAAGGCCTATGTTTATTAGTCGCATTCCTGTGGCTGAAGAAAGGGACAGTTTAATAAACTATGAAGCTTTTCTCGATCACGTCACCTAAACTAATGTTTTTCTTAAGAGAATTATAAATTTTAAACCTATACCTAATGTTATGATAAATAAATAATGTTGCTTCAAGGTTTGGACGACATACTGTGCATAGAAGTATCGCATATTTTATAATAATATCGAATATGTTCTTGTTTTATTATTATAAATTGACAGCCTCTTGGCAGAGACTGAAACAGGTTCTTAATTCATTAATCACACACATGAAGTGTTATATTAACAATTCCACAAATATAAAAAAATGAGAAAAAGTAAAGTAATAACTAATATTGTAGAATGAATACGATAATAATGGCCGGGGAAATATGGCCGGGATAACGCCAGGTAGAAGAAGAAGCAGAATGCACACTATCACAACATACTATAGCTCCATAAAAATGTAGGGAAACATGTGTTGTCATCGACTATTTTATCGACAACCTTTTATTGATCGAACCTGTCAGTCAATCCCTAGCAACTTTTGGTTGAAATTATTGTAAATTCACGTATTTGATAATATTTTTTATACGTAATGGATGCTTTCAGCGTATTTAAATAATGAAATACTATATTCTTTTCTACCGATATGTATACACAGATTTCCATTTAATTCTATAATATCGTTACAAAATAGTATTGTGCAAAAGTGGCCGGTACCTGTGAAAACTTTAATTATTTTGGATTCTTACGCCTGCATGAACCACACCTTGGCACTGTACAATGCACTATAATAAACTACGTTTAATAAATATAACCAAGTACTGTAAAATTAAATAAATTATGAAAATAAGCGAATTTTGTTGCTCGCTTAGTTTGACATATTTCGACTCTGGGTTCACTGCAGGTTACTTCTGTGTAAACGTATGGTCGCATCATGCATCTCGCTTTAACATATGAGTTAAATTATTCTATCTCTTTCACATTGCCGATCTATCTTTTATACTAAATCTATGGTGTTAACACCTCAAATGTAGCAGCCGACAAAATTAAATGTAAGCATTGTGTTTGCTGTATCCATGCTAGGGTTATCATAATTTATGTTTACATTAATAATACCATCATGAAAATGTTCGGTTTTTAGGTGATGGTAGTACCTTCATACCAAGATGGGAAAACAGATGAATATTTTAATCTAAATGTTGAAGATGATATGGATACCGCCAACACAAGGAAAGCAGGTACTTTGCACACATTAGCTAACAAATTAGTATACATTAATGTATATACAGGATGTCTCATAACTAGACGATAAACTGGTAACCAGAAAAAATATAATCCTATCCCCAATAGCGTTCAAAATACAGCCTTTCTAATGAAAATTAAAAAAATCTACCTTGACCTACACTTTGCATATCTTGAAAGCTATTGGGGATATATTTTTTTTTGTTCCTGTGCCGTCATAGCTTGGTCTATCTCTGGTTACCAGTTTATCGTCTAGTTATGGGACATCCTGTATACTATATTCAGCCTATCGTCCTACACATACATACATTTACTACTGAATTATTTTATGTTAACTTGTTATGTCTTTCCAGGAGGACAGCAAACTAAAGAAAGGCCTTTGGTTGTAGTAGACATGAGAGAGTTTCGTTCTGATCTACCTTCCTTGCTTCATAAAAAGGGAATCAACATAGAACCTGTCACTATAGCTGTAAGAACATATACAGGTCTCGTCACGTAAAAATAACGCTGGTGGTAAAGAAAATTGGCGATTTATGGGTCATTTATGGGACTATTCGATGGTATGAAATGAGGCGCAGGGCGAGTCACTATTGGTTCGTCAGTCGACGTTTACATTCCGCGCTGTAACCACGTTACGTTCGTTTTCAAAATACTATCGCGCATAAGAGTTTTAATTACAAAATGGTTTTACGTAGAAAAGTGATAAAAATTATTTATGATGAATATTGTTTTATGAAGAGAGAAGCAGATAATAATGCAGTGGATAATTTAAAACAATGTATGAAACGAACCGCTTAGGCTACAAAATGTACCGAGTCTACAGTGAGACGAATTGACAAAGGTTCAATTTTTTTTTTTCAATTTCGATGCCAATGGATACTCTGCCTGGGCGACATTGGCACTTTCCATCAGGTGCAATGCCGCCAATATGCCAGGCCATATGATTCGGAATTTCTTAATGTCTTCCGAACTCCCGGCAAAAATAAAAGAATCGAACAAAAACAATAAGAGACATTGACAGATTTGACCAAGGTGTTATAAAAGAATCATCCACAATTTCCACGTCCTTGACAAAGAATTGCCTACCATAAGAAAGTTGCGAAGAAATTTACAGAATAAGCTACATTTCCAAAGATCTGCAGCCAACATCAGACGAATATTAAAAAAAATGATTTTAAGTGGAGAAAAAGAAACAAATAGAAAAAAAAATTGAGCAGTCACAAATTCGATTTTAAAGAATTGAATACCTAAGAAAGATAAAAAATTTAGAGAAGATCTATCATTTACATTTTATACAGATGAATTATACATCGGTAGTTGCCATGCATCTCACCATTATTGCTCAGACGGTCCCAACAAAGGCATTAGAAACCTCTGTCTGAAGGCCGCTTGGTTATAGTACACGCAGGTACTGAAGCAGGTTTTGTGGCTTATGCTTTGCTTACGTTCAAACTTCAAAGCCGGTACAAAAACCGGCGACTACCAAGACATGATTTCGGGGAATTACGAGCGATGGCTTCGTAATAAACTGATGCGGAATTTACTACCTAATTCAGTCGTAGTCGACAATGCATCGTACCACAACAAACAACTAGACGCTGCACCAACAAAGAAAGCAGACATGCAAACATGGCTTCGGCAAAAAGGAGTAGAATTTGAAGAGCTTTAGTAGAGAAGTAAAGCCGGAGTTGTACAACTTAATAAAAAAGTACAAAGATAAACTTGAAAAATGTAGTATCGATGCTATATTAAACGAAACGGGCCATTCTGTACTTCGTTTGCCCCCATATCACCCCGTCCTAAATCCTATAGAAATGGACTGGGGCCAAAGGGATATGTCGCCAGTAAAAATGTAGTTTGGAACCTTACACTGGTAACTGACCTGATTCATGAAAAAAATAATTTTATTTTAATGGGAGCAACAGAATGGGAGAAATTATGCACCAAGGTAAATCAAATAGAGGCAGTTATTGTCAAGGCGATCATGTTGTCGACATGATGACCGAAACATTTGTTATTCGTGTAGGGGATTTTCTGACTCAAATGAAGATCAAGTAACAACAGCGACGACGATGAAAGGGCCCACTTTAGCACCAACACAGCACGTTTTCACGTCACCCAAGACGACTTAATAGGAGGAGTTTCTTAATTACTTTTTTAATTGATTAAACATTCTACATTCAATCAAACATGTTTTTCATTCTATCACATGATATATCTATTTTTAAATGTACTTTTCAGTACACAATATACGAAGCCAAGTCTAGTTGAATACTAAAAGAATAGGCCTAGAATTTCCGCGCGCGAGTACCCCTGCGAAAACACACCACCACTTTTTTTACAACGTTCTTTTTACATGACGCATATTATAACTACATATTATTTTTATGCATTAGCTCTCTTAATTAAATGCTGATAATTATAATTAACTTTCAGATAGGCGACTACATTCTAACGCCAGATATATGTGTCGAAAGAAAATCTATTTCAGACTTGATTGGGTCACTGAATTCAGGTCGGTTGTATACCCAGTGCACACAGATGTGTAGGAACTACAGTCGACCCATACTGCTCATCGAATTTGATCAGAATAAACCATTCAATTTGCAGGTTTGTTACGTTCTTCTATTAGTGTTGTACTTCTTAGTGATGTTTGGATTTATAGGTGAGAGGCCCCCTAGGCAGGTACTACCGCAATGTATATTTCTCCCGCCAAATAATAGGTGAAATGCACTATTGTGTTTCGAATTGCAGGACATTGTAGCCAGAATAAGTACTGGACATATTGAGACTTACGTCTCAGGATGGTAAGCGCAGTGGAATGCCATGTGCTCATGAGCGGTCGTACGCTTACCGTCAGGCAAACTGCATGCTCGTCTCGCCTTTCACAGCAATAATAAAAAAAACTTCTATTAGTGTTGTACTTGCAATAGCTTGGTTATTAAATAGGACGATGGTGTGCAAGACCTTATTTCGGGTGATTTAGATACTCGCGAAATAATCGGCACAAATATAAACGGCCTTATTCATAGTCAGTTTTTTAAACCAATTTTAGTTATGGAATATGGAATGTTTTATCTTCTTCGTCCAACCTGAATACAAGAATGGTTGGAAAGGGACAAAACATTCGATAAATAAACTGAATATATTTTTCATAGGGTCATTTTGTGGTGTCGACGGATATATCTGGAGCTGACATACAACAGAAACTGCAACTTCTTACCATACATTTCCCGAGGCTCAAACTTGTCTGGTCACCTAGCCCGTACGCAACAGCCGACCTTTTCTACGAGTTGAAGGTAAATTTGATTCCAAGGAAATATAATCCGTTTAACTTATAAACATTTTGTTGCCAAATTTGTGACTGTTAAAAGATATTATATATTCTATCTATCTATAAAACGTTACTTTTTGTATATCATCGCCGAAACACCCCAATTTGATTTCAGTACATACGTACATATATACATAAACTCACGCTTTTTACCCAGAAGGGCAAATAAAAGGTGCTGGTAGCAACCAGTACACCCACGTTTCGCCTTGTGTGTGCCAACAACTACGCCATCGAGGCAGTGATTTCAGTATAATTTATAAATATGAAATAATAATATCACAAATTCACGCAATGACGGAACTACGACAAATTATCCCTTTTTATATATGACGCACATTTCGAGACGTGTGCGGGCTTCGGGGCAGCGGGAACAATATATTTAGGTGTAGTTTAAATGAAAGAGATAACCACTTTGACGAAATTCTAATATGTTTTTGGGATGAAATATACAAAATGTCGATGACATAAGTTCTTTCTTTTGGACCACATACAAGGTATCGCATCAGCAGCCCGTACACCAAATATTATTAATTTATCGTCACTCGTTTAGCCACAGGATAGGTTTTTAGTTTTTCATATTTAACCACCTGCTGTAGCAAATTGGTTAGGTCATTGACACAAAGTCAAGCGCAAAAGAATACAAGGTTTTATTATTAGTTGCATAGAAATAAAATCAATAATTGAATTTAGACCCCATATTGATGATATTAACGCTCAAACACTGGAACGCAACTTAAATATAAATGGCGCTTAACTACGTTAATCCCGAATAAATGTACTGGCTAAGTGGGCCGTGCGCTGTTAAGAGCAACTTATTATTTTAATCATCATCATATCATATCAGCCACAGGAAGTCCACTGCTGAACATAGGCCTCCCCCAAGGATCTTCACAATGACCTGTTGGAAGCGGCCTGCATCCAGCGACTTACTGCGACCTTAGTCAGATCGTCCGTCCACCTTGTAGGCGGGCGTTCGACATTTCGCTTACCTATACGTGGCCTCCACCTGAGAACCTTTCGGCCCCAACGGCCATCGGTTCCACGAGCTATGTGCCCGGCCCACTGCCACTTCAACTTGCCAATCCTATGGGCTATGTCGGTAACCTTTGTTCTCCTACGGATCTCCTCATTTCTGATTCGATCTCGTAGGGAAACTCCGAACATAGCTCGCTCCATGGCTCGTTGAGTGACTTTAAGCCTTTTAATGAGGCCCACAGTGAAAGGCCACGTCTCGGTGCCGTATGTCATCACTGGTAACACACAACTATCGAAGTCTTTCGATTGTAGGCACTTAGGTATTTTGGACGAGAAGACGTCGCGAAGTTTCCCGAACGCTGCCCAACCGAGTTGGATTCGACGATTGACCTCTCTCTCGAAGTTGGACCTGCCTAACCGGACCACTTGTCCTAAATAGACATATTCGTCTACAACTTCGAGAGTCGAGCCCCCAACTCCAATGGGAGTGGGCACAACATGGATATTCGACATGATCTTCGTTTTATCCATGTTCATTTTAAGACCCACCTGGGTCCATGGGAGACTCGATTAAGGTCTTCGAGCATAGCGCTAAGGTCTTCCAGCGATTCTGCCAAGACTACAATATCGTCGGCAAATCGAAGGTGAGTAATATACTCGCCGTTGATGTTGATGCCGAATCCTTTCCACTGCAAGAGTTTGAAGGCGTTTTCCAGCGCGGCAGTGAACAGTTTCGGAGATATGACATCTCCCTGTCTCACGCCTCTCTGTAGTGGAATAGCCTTCGTGCTCTGATCTTGTACTCGGACCGACATGGTGGCGTTGTTGTATATACACTTCAACACTTCGATGTACCGATAGTCTATGTGGCACCGCTGAAGAGACTGTAGCACAGCCCAGGTCTCGATCGAATCAAAGGCTTTCTCATAGTCCACAAACTCTAAACAAAGCGGCAAGTTATATTCCTCGGTTTTTTGTATAACCTGCCGTAGCGTATGAATATGGTCTATGGTACTAAAGCCTTTTCGGAAACCGGCTTGTTCGGGAGGCTGGAAGTCATCAAACCTGCGTTCGAGACGATTTGTGATGACCCTCGAAAACAACTTATAGACATGGCTCAGGAGCGAGATGGGCCTGTAGTTCTTCAGCAAGGTGTTATCACCTTTTTTGAAGAACAGTACCACCACGCTCCTGCTCCATGCCTCTGGCGTTGAGCCCTCGAGGAGAACGGAATTGAATAGCCTCTGAAGAACTTTCAGTATCGGCGTTCCACCCGCTTTCAGAAGCTCTGAAGTGATTCCGTCCTCACCCAGCGCCTTGTTGATTTTAAGTTGTTTGAGGGCCATCTCAATCTCACACAGGCTGATGTCCGGGATATCATCGCTAAATTATTTGAATTATTTGAATGGCGTTCGGACAGTATTCGGGCGTTAAACTCATAATAGCTCAGCGACGCGACGCGACGTTGTCAGTTCGAAATCTGGGATTACACGTGACTCCTGGGCAGTGTTGCAAGGTGCGCCGTAATTAAACTAAAACTATTTGTTACATTTACTGTCAAGTAACAAAACATAGTATTCAGTAAGTATAAAACGTACTGCAATATGATTAATAAGATAAATAATAAACCTATTTCTGTAACTTACAAACACAAATACAAAATTAGCACTATAAAATAATTTTATAGGGTTTTTATTTCACCGAGACATCCTTAAATTTTCAACCTAACCATAAACTCGATCTTAATGTCGGGTCATGACTATGTATTTAACTGTTGCGAGTATTTAATATTCATTTATTATATCTCCAGTACTTTATGAACAAATAGAATAGTGACACATACAGCGATTAACAGTCTTTTTTTTTACAGAATACTTGTAATTTTTAATAATGTATGTGTATTATCGCTTACTGTAAATATGTAAATATTCCTGTAATGAACAGTATAATAATCCACTGTGGTTTCATCCATCTACTATTTTTTACGAAACTTTTCCCGTATTTTTTTAAATCTAACCTAGCAACACTGCGGGGGTCAGGGGCGGGGGCGAGGGCGACTCGGGAGTCGGGCCCCGCGCCACTCGTCGCGTCGCGTCGCCTAGTCAGTAGTCAGTAGAGATGTGAGTTTATGGAAAAAAATCGATTAAATAAAAATCGATTTTTCTTTAGTTAATATTAATCGATTTGTTAAAAATCGATTATTATTAAAAACAATCGATTTTTGCGAAAAATCGTTTTTTTTCTATCATTTAAGAATCTAAATGCTTTTCATATTCCAAAAATAATCCTCAGAAATTCATATTAACAATTTATTTAAATAAAAATCAAATAAATTGATATGAATAAAAAAATATCATTTTCAAAACTAAAAATCAAAGTGAATGTTCCTTTAAACTTTCAAGGTAAGGAATAAGGAAACCAAATTTATTTATTGATACAAATTTTCAGTACCATTAAACGTTTATTTTAATAAAAATGAAATGATGAGCATTGCAATAATATTGAACAGTATAAACTGACTCCGAGTTTATTCATACGTCGCATAGATAGCACTGTTAATAAAAATCGATTTTTTACGGATAATTTATATAATCGATTTATAAAAAATCGAATAAAAGTATTTTAAAAAATCGGTTGTAAAAAATCGATTATAAGAAAATAATAATCGATTAAATTAAAAATCGATTATTTTTTAACATCTCTAGTAGTCAGTGCGCCGTGCTTTTTCTCTGCGAATGCGCGTGCGTTGTTCACAATATATTACGAATTACGATAGCATTTTATTCATGTTCATGATGTCGCGATTTACAGCTGTGGAATACACCGATATGGTTTGTTTGAAGGTCTGTTTAGTGGCAGTAATACTTTACGCGATGTGCTATTTTGATCCCCCGACGAAGCAATTTTGACCTACTTTATTTGTGTAAAAGGGGACTTAATTGAGAATGTTTTGTTACATTGGCCGCTGGGTCGGGTCCCTACCACAATACGCGCCGAAATACCGACTAAAAACCCCGCGTCGGCCACCATCGGTGCACTACAGAGACCGCCCCGGGTTACCGTTGAGCGGACGCGCCAGGACCGCCTCTTGTGCACCGCCGCTTCAGCGACGCGGCTTACGACGCTTGTCGCGTCACGTCTCGGGGGCCGCCAAGGTAGGGGCGGCGACCCCGTGTGGCCTCTGCGGCGCCGGGTTAGATGTTATCCCGGCGCCTCCTTCGTCTCCTGTGGCGACGGGCGGGATCGGTCTGCTCCCGATCCCGCTCAGCGCTCTCCTTCTGCGACATGACACGTTCGCAGAAGGAGAGCATGGCTCGCCACGAACTCCGGCTGCCGACCATGGCGGGGACCATGGCCGGCAGCGAAAGGTCACTTCCGATGACCGCGACGAGAGCGCTGCGCTCCTCGTCCCAGGCTGGGCACTCCTCCAGCGTGTGCTGGGCCGTGTCCTCACGGCAGTTGCCACAATGGTGGCACACGGCGGACTCCTCCGCTCCGGCTATGCGACACAGGTACGCACCGAAGCAGCCGTGCCCGGTGAGCACCTGCGTCAGCCGGAAAGTCGGCGCGCCGTGGCGCCTGTCCAGCCACTGCTCGAGGACAGGTCGCACTGCCGCGACGGTCCTCGTACCAGCACTAGGGCTTTCCAGCCTGGAACGCCACTCCTCCACAGCAGACCTGCGGAGGGAGGCCAAAATGGCCTCGACCTCTCGGGGGACCAACCTCTGCCCACGCCCGGACGCCTCCTCTCGCCGGAAGAAAGCCGACGAAAGGGTCCTCGCGTCCAGCACCCAGGGCAGAGTTCCCGCCAATACGCAGGCCGCCTCGTGCGAGACCGTGCGGTAGCCCCTGATAATCCGCTGCGCCACTATGCGCTGCGGACGATGCAGCAGGCGGACGCTACGATCGCCCAGGGACCCGGCCCAAACGGGACACCCGTAGAGGGCCATGGACCGCACGACTCCAGCATACAGGTTTCGGCAAGGGATGCCAGGACCATCAGTGTTGGGCAGCAGGCGCCCCAGTGCGCCCGCCGCCCTCACCAGCTTCGGCGACAACTCCGCAAAATGCGCGCGGAAATCCCATCGACTGTCGAGGACGAGACCGAGGTATTTCATCCTCGAGCCGACGGGAATCCGCACGCTCTCCACTGTGATGTGGGCCCCAGGCGGAGGCCCACACCGAGGACCGTGGAAACACACGGCCTCGGTCTTGTCGAGGGCCACCGTGAGGCCCAGTCGCCGAATCCTGCTCACCACCAATCCAGTACCGAACGAGGCGGGCAGGGCGGACCTCTGGAATGTCCTGGCCGTCGCTGTCACTAGTGTGTCGTCCGCGTAGCAGACGACAGCGACGCCCCGAAGGTTGGTACCACGCAACACCCAGTCGTAGCCGATGTTCCACAGGAGCGGCCCAAGAACCGAGCCCTGTGGAACACCGCACGACACTTCCCTACGGTGCCACCCGTCGGCGCCCGGATACACAACGTACCTGTCAGAAAGGTACGAGTGCACCAGACGCCGAAGATAGGGCGGCACTTCGTGGTACCGCAGTGCTTCTTCGATGCAGGCCCAGGGCATGGTGTTGAACGCGTTGGCGATGTCGAGAGACACCGCCACCACGACCCTACCCCGGGACACCGCACGCTCCGCTTGTGCCTTCACCCGCAGAATCGCGTGGACCGTCGACCGGCCCCGCCGGAACCCGAACTGGCAGTCTGCCAAATCCGGGCCCGTACCCTCCAAATGCTCGACGAGGCGCGCGTGGACTACGCGCTCAAAGAGCTTGCACACCTCGTCGAGCAACACGATCGGCCGGTAGGCCAAGGGCGAATCTGCGGGTCGCCCCTCCTTGCGGAGCAGGACAAGCTTGCCCGTCTTCCACCGCGACGGGAAGATGCCCTGCTCAAGGCACGCGGAGAAAAGGCCGCGGAGCCTCGTACCCAGTGACTCGACGGCCAGCACCCAGACACGACCGGGCACCCCGTCGAGACCCGGGGCCGAGTTCTTGCCCCGCAGCCGAAGCACTGCCGCCTCTAGCTCTTGCGGCGAAACCTCCGGGATATCCCTTACCGAAACCAACGACGATGGCGCCGGTGGACGTGGCGCCATCGGTGGAGGAGTGAACTTCTCGGTGGCCGGAAACAAGGCCGCGACGACATCCTCGACTAGATCGGTCCGGAGACTCTGTGTCAGAGGGGGCGCCCATGGGCGGAATTTCCGCATCGCCACACGGTACGGACGCCCCCATGGATCTCTGTCCAGAGACCTCCGGAACTCCTCGTTCGCCGCGGCCTTCGCTTGCGCGATGGCCACCCGCAGCGCTCTCTTCGCCTCTCTGTGGAGGTTAAGAAGAAGCCGCTCCTGCTCATCGTCGCCGGGTCTACGGGTCCGACGACGACGGTGCCTGGCGAGTCGGCGGCGCGCGACCTGGCAAGCCGCGCGCAGCTCTGTGAGCTCGGCCGACCACCAGTACACCTGGCGCTTCGCTGGGAGGCGGGTGACCCGGGGCATGGCCGCGTCGCAGACTCGCGACATCGCCACCCCGAACCATTCCGCCTCTTCCTCGACCCGCACCGGCCCGTCCGGTACGGGGAGCCACGCCTGAACAATGGCAGCCTCCTTCGCGGCCTCCACATCGAGGCGCTTCGCGGCCCAACGTCGGCCACCCGTGAATCGGGCAGTCGGACCACCACCGGACTGGCGGGTGGAGACCTGGGAGGATGAGACGCTGAACCGAATGTAGAGATGATCGGACAGCGTCTCCTCCTCAACCAAAACCCTCCAGTCCCGGCCGCTCTTATATCTGGGTCAACTGAGGGCAGTAGGTAAACATATAAGGCATGTTGTATTTTAACTAAATTACTTTATTATTTACTTTCTTTGAAAATATCATTTTTTTTTTATTTTATTGCGATATAAAATCTAATAATTTTAATTTGTTTTAATTGACGTTATTTAATGATGTTGCAATTGAAAGCATTTATAACACCGACAGTTTGTATAACGTAGATATGTTTAAAATGTTTGCAATCAGTTGTGCTACTGATTCTCAACTATGATACTAACTACTCTGTAGTATTCTAAAGATAACGTTTAAGAGCGTATACACCTTGCGCGCAAAGTCAACTATAGGTATTTCTTCGTTAATTTCACGCACACATAAGCGACCAAAGCTGTGTGCGTAAAGCTGCCGCGTCGGCTCGCTATACAATCGGCTCAAACAACTTTGATCCGTGCGCTTCAAATATTCAATTGAAATGTAACTGTAATATAATATCATAAAAATATTTTATTTATTTATTTACACTTTATTGCACACAAAAGGAAAACAAATACAAACAGAAATCACAAATATAAAAAGTACAATTGGCGGTCTTATCGCCGAAAGGCAATGTCTTACAGACAACCATGGGATGGATTTAAAATAGGATAAATAAAGGGCAGTCTAAACTGTAAAGGATAGAACTTGCTTAGAAAGGAAAAGTGTTGCAAATAAGTACAATTAATTTAATAATATTTCAAGTAATACAAATAATAAATACACATATTATGTTATATAAACATATATATATATACAAATATGCATACATAAATAATATAATAACAATACATACATTGGAAGATAAATATATATAATATATTTACATTATAAGTAGACAAATATTACTGTGCAAGCAAAGAATAATACAAATTTTGGATACTAATCATATTTTCGTTATTATTACATTGTTAAGTTGCATTCAAATCAGTGTTCAATCAGTAGACACTACGGACGTTTTATTAATCATTTCCGGTCTTATTACAAAAAGCGAAATAAACCTTGGTTTAAACGTAGTCTAGCAAAACCAGTCTAATCTGCAGAACCGTGGATTAAATTTACTTGTATTACAGAACATAAATAAACCATGGTTCCCTTGGTTCATTCTTTTGAACCGTAGTTTATACACCAACCACAGATTAATACAAATAATATTCGTTCAACATGATATCATTCCATCGCAACGTTCCATATCCACAGAAAAGAATACGTTTTTATAAAAATGTAATGATTAAATAATGTTTAGGCGTATTGAACCTATTGAGGGTTGGACATGTTGCTAGAATGTCAATATTGGTTGGTATATCGATTATATTTTTTTTTTCATTTGGTTCATGTTATATTAGCTAGTCACACATCCAAACACGTGTGATGGAACGTAACATTCTGGCGCGTTACAAGAAACCATAACAATAAACAAAACTATCGCGAGTTAAAATAAGTTCATTTAGCATTGGAATGCATTTACTATTTAGTCAACGAAGTATGTGAACTGAAGTGATATAAAATAATTGTCGCTTAGGTAATTACATAGTAATCTAATTTAATAATATCGTGTTGTGGTGGACCTACAAAATGAAAAATGGTCTATGAATTTGAGTAGTGAGAAAAAAGTGAGTAAACCAACATTATTATATGGATGATTACATTGCAAAATGTTTGGTAAACCTATCCTTATGCGTATATTTCTATCGGAAAAAATTAAAACAGGGTTTGACGCGTAGACGTATTTTGTTGGGCCGACATGACGTTTTTAATCGCTTAAAGGCTTCAAAATCCTTAATAACGAACAAATTCATCATATTAATATCAATTTTAGAGTAAAAGTAACATAATACGATGAAATAGACACTAAATCCAAAAGAAATAGTTGGAAGTTTACGATTTAGACCACTGTTAAACTAGGGGGCGGTCAGGTGTAGCGATAAACCATAAAGAAGGCCATGGTTTATCGTTAAACCACTTTTTGTAATATGAATTTCATATAAACCATCGTTTATTGCGATTTAAACTAAAGTTTTTAAATAAACCACGTTTTGTAATAAGGCGGTTCATGTTCGAACACATAAATAGTGTTAGGGGCCTTACAACCCCTTACAATTACGAAATATATTTAATTTTATATTACAATACATAACATAATTTAGCCTCGGAATTACGTTCCATTATATTACCTGAAACATAATTTATACTCACTACAAAATCATTGTAGGTAATAAAAATAATTAAATATTTTACTACCAAAGTACTAAGATGTGTTAATCGCATTCCGCGCGTGGCTATTTTTACTACGCGCGGCATAATCGACTGCAGCCAGGCCGGAGCGACGAGCGATACGTCCTCCCTGTAGAAGGCCTTGCGGCGGTCTGATTTGATCCACGTCGGACAGCGTGTTTTATAGTGGTTTTTAAAGTATTTGTAGAAAACATAAAAAATAATAATAATAATAATAATTTATTGATACAAAAAGATTGAGTACATAAACAACTACATTTTATAAGTAAAAAGTTCTTAGCACTGATTACCGTCGTAGTATTTGATTGAACTCTGATACCCAAGAAAAGATTCAACTTGTGTTATGGGTATCAGCATTCTTACAATATTGTTACTTTGACATTATGGTGCTTCAGAGGGACTGTGTAGCCGTTACAGGTATGGTACCCATTGTGAGCATTGAAATAGTATGTATGTGTGATTACTGATTTTGTGGAGTATAGTGTTGTGTGTGTGTGAAGAATTCTGTGTATTAAATTAAATGTAAGTACAGAGTGATATGTGTGTGTGAATTAAAAAAAAAATATAATTTATAAAATAGATATTTTTAGTAGATTTTCTGTTTCGTCATAATTCTGATTAAGAAGCCACTCAGTAACTTTTACTTTGCAATGTCGTGTATTAAGACAGTGAATATTACAGTGTTTATTTATTTTGTTGTAAAGACCTATGACTTGATAATGTCGTTGTGCAAGTTGTGTTCTACAATTAAGAGTTGGACATATTTTGTAAGCACGACGTCGTAGTGCTGGGGCTGTATCAGGTTTTATAGTAGTGTGCTTTTTAAGAACAGTGTAAAGTACAAACAGCTGTCTTACAGTTAAAACTTGGCAATCTTTATATAAAGAAGCTGTTGGGTACTTATAAGGCTTGAAAGTTATCACCTTTAGAACAGCTCTTTGAGCACGCTCTAGATGTAAAAGTTGAGTCTTAACAGCACCACCCCAAACAGTGATGCAATAAGTAATAACTGACTGACACAATGCTACATATACCGTCTTTAAGGTACAATAGTCAATTGAATTCCGTAGTCTTTTAAAAATGTATATGAGTTTTCGAACCCGGGATGTGAGATTTGTCAAGTGTGATTTCCAGTTTAATAAATTATCAATTTTTACTCCTAGATATTTTACAGTAGAAGCTCTAGTTAGTTGTAGGCATGAGCATTGAGAGTTTATATTGTAGTACATATTACATGAGTGGGCCTTTAGAACTAGGCTGTCTACGTTAGGTAAAGAGGCATTTTGGGTGGTAAACGGTAAGTAGACGGTTTTGTCAAGGTTTAGTGTGAGGAGGTTATTAGATAGCCAGTTCATTACAGAAGCGAGTGCCTTTTCAGCTAATGTAAAAGTTTGGGACCAGTTATCTCCATGAATGAGTAGCGCAGTGTCATCAGCATACGTAATTATAGAGCAATTAGTCAATGACATCTGACACAAATCATTGATGTATATAAGAAACAGGGTAGGTCCTAATATTGAGCCCTGAGGCACACCAAAAGTAATAGGTTTATTATCACTAATCCAATCATTAATCTTTACACATTGAGTACGGTCCGACAAATAATCTTGAAAGATTTTAAGGGTAATACCGCGAATGCCTAAAGTCTCCATTTTAGATAAAAGGTGAGGGACAGACACAGTGTCAAACGCCTTAGACAGGTCTAGAAAAATACCAACACACTTTTTCTTTGATTCAAGCTTGGAAATTATATTGTCTACAAATGAGCTAACAGCGTCTTGGGTCGATTTGCATCGTCTGAAACCATACTGATTACTAGCCAACAGATTATTTGATTCCAAGTAATTTGTTAATCGGTTATTAAGTATTTTTTCCAGAATTTTTGACAATGTTGGCAAAACAGATATAGGCCTATAATTATTGACACTGTGTCTATCACCATTCTTGAAAATCGGATGTACAATTGCTCTTTTGAAAACCCTAGGAAAGCAGCCAGAGTTGATACTACAATTACATAATATGTGCGTAATAATGGGAGCAAGTATATCAGAGCAGGATTTGATGACGCGAGCCGAGATTTTGTCCCAGCCCATAGCAGCATCTGACCGTAATCCAACGATCAGTGCCTTGACCTCGGCTTCCTCCGTTGGTAAAAGAACTAAGGAATTAACTGGTGCATTGTATTTGCAGCCGGCGAGAGGTGGTCCAGGGGAAATATTTTCAGCCAATTTTTTACCAATATTAGCGAAGAACGTATTAACTTCGTTGATAGAGGACTTTTTGTCCGGAGATAGATCGAGCAATTCTATTGGAGTAACGTTACTTCTTTGTGTGTTGGAAATTTTCTTAATTATATTCCAGGTACTTTTTATATTATTTCTGGCTTTTTCAAATTCTGATTTTTCGTAAGCAATTTTTAAATTCTTAAGTAGTTTGTTGCAGAAATTTCTGTATCTAGTAAAGGTAAGTTTGAGAGTATTGGTAGGATTCTTTTTCAACTGGCGCATCATATTATCTCTATTTCGTATACAGCGAAGTAGGCCTTTCGTTATCCATGGCTTAATAATTCTTTCCCTAGAAGGTATATGTTCTTGTTTAGAGTGTTTTTCTATGGCTGAGCTCAGTTTGGTAACTAATAATTTAGCAGCAGTGTTTGCATTTTCAGTGGTTAGAATAAGGCTAAAATCAGTGTTTGATATTTCGGTTATCAAAGCGGGATAATTAATTATTGTACGTCGCGATATAGGTTTGGCTGATGTTAAGGTAGTTTGAATATTTAGAAGAGTTGGTTTGTGGTCAGTAATGTATGTGTCAAGAACTAGCGTAGTTGTTTTTAGATCAGTTTTAACCATCACATGATCAAGACAGCTATTGTCTCGAGTAGGATATGTATGTGTAGGGAGAAGCCCATGAGTGGTAATTAAATCAAGATAATCATTTGCTTGAGGAGATAAATTATATGGTATGATATTAATATTAATGTCACCCATAATGACAATATTTTTGCAACTAGATGAATCAGTAAGCACTTTATTTAGACCATTAAGAAAATCATTTAAGTTCCGTATAGAGGGAGATCTGTAAAGAGCTATTATAGTTAAATTTATATATTTAATTTGGCAAATCATACAACTTGCATCCATGGTGTGTGATTCTGTTATTGAGTGTGCAAGTTCTGATCTAATGAAAACTACTATACCATCATTTTGGTTTCTAGGAGTGCTAGTGTGGTAGGATGTATAACCTTCAAGTTTAGGAATTATGTCTGCTACGTTTAGCCAGCATTCTGAGAGAATTATAATGTCGCAGGTGATTTTAATATTGATAAGGAGAACTCTAAAACTGTCAAAATTGCAATTGACGCTACGAATATTCAGTTGCAATATATTTATAGAATTCGTTCCATTAGTGAGATAATTCATACACTGCTCTGGTTCTGAAAAAATCGACTGAGATCGACCGTAAGAGTATTTCATCTGAAATATTGTTATTAGCGTTAAACATTTCTGATGATTAAATAATAAGCAAAAGTGGACATGCATCGCAGGGATAATATACAGACAATGTTTGTATTGAGTATCTGCATGTCTGTAGTTAGGTTGTTACTCCCAGTTAGATGAAGGTGTCGTGAAAAGCGCTGAGTCAGAACTATAAACAGAAAACAAGTAAATTTTAATTTAAAAGTTATGTAGTGTATGTTTTGTGTAGTAAAACATAATATCGTGTCATGTACATTTGTGTATGAGTGTAATATATTATTAAAAACTATGTTATCTATATTCAATGTAAATAATTTCATAAACAGGTATGTATAATGTTGCTCACATTCATTGTATGCTCTATGACTATCATTATTATTTAGGTTTAAAATTACAATCTCTTGACGTATAAGCAAAAACTCAACGTACAACTTATAAGATAATAAAACATTTAACAACTTAATAAAGCAAAAATCATTCCGATGTTTTTTGTAGTTGTTTAAGACAAGAAGTAGAAGAAATAATAGTCGGTTTAAGACCTTCTTTCTCGCGTAGAAAAATTTTTCCATTTTGAAACCAGCAGAAGTTGTAATTGTTCATTTTTGCGAATTTTCGAGCTTCAAAGAATAATTTTCTTATGCTTGGGGGCAAATGTTCGGCTATATATATTGGTTTTATTTGACTTCCTCCTAGTCCAACAAGGTTCGTATTCAATTTTTCCGTCTTTACTCGATTTTTGTTGAAGGTTCGAGTGGCATCTAAAATGCTTATCTTGTCTTGTACAGTCAAAAACTCTACTACTATGGGTCTATTCAACTCTTTCTTTCCTGGAAGCCGATATATGTCCCGTATTTGTTCGCGAGATATTTGTGCCTGGACAGTGCTGCAGGTTTTGAGGACAATTTTGGTTAGGTCAGTAATAGATTCGTTTTCAATGTATGGGATATTTCTAAATTCAAGAGATGATGAACGGGAGTTGCTCTGTAGATCTTCTACTTTATTTTCTAATTCCAGAATATACTTACTTTGTTGAGACTGTACTGTTTCCATTTTTTCTAATTTTAATTTAATGCCCTCGTATTCTTTATCCATAAAATCTCTCCACTTTATAGTTTCCGTATAGTTCTTCTTAATTTCTTTAAATTGTTGTTTCATTTCTGACATGTCCGCAGATAAGCGATTGAGCATAATGTCCTGTTCTTTTTTCCACGTAGTTAACATATCCATGATCCTGTTTTCGAATGTTTGTAAGTTCCTTTCAGGTGATGTATCGGGTCGTAAGCGTTTAGATCTTGATGTAATATTTTGAGAGTTAGAAATTCCAGTATGTGGCTCATTTTGGTTACCCGAAAAATCGGGAGATGAGTGAACACGCTGCAACTCACCTGAAGCAGTTGAAGGGGGGGATCTTTGCATACGCGGCATGCTATAAAGATAGTTAAGAGCACCAGGTAATGCGAAAAATTGGCTTGCAAGATCATACAATAACACGCAGGCTTTGTTGTTGAATTCGTGCGAAGTGAGTTGTGGCTTATCACAGGTACAGGTAGTTCTAGACGTCACCGTAGTCGTCGCTCAACGCTTGACATCCACTAATTCGGAAAGGTGCGCGAACGCAGCGACGGCGAAGTTGTCTCACACAGCGGCTAGAGCGGCGGCGCGCGGGTCGATAAAATGTGCGTGGGTTCGATCCCCACCCAAACAGCGACGATGACACCAGCAGAGCAGCAACGTACAAGACACTCACTAATCACTATTTGTCCTTGTCAAGGGGAGGAGCTAAGTCATAAAAAGTCCGCAAGAGTAAACGAGATTTGTGAAATTAGGAATTGTCCAATGGGAATTTTGGAATTGAATTTAAGTAAAGAAATCAGTTCACAACACAAGACACGTCCGACTCCGATAGCACCAAATTATAACCTCCATGAAAACTAATTTTGTTGAAATATAAAAATGGTAATTTATTGATAAGATGTTCTTCTATTATAATATGCAATTGTTATAAAAAATTATGTACGATAAGTTAGTGAAAAAAAAATATGTTCTTGACGAGAGTTTCTGAATAATTTCGCATTGTTTAAATTTTTATTTTTCAGGAACTAAACACAAAAAGATTATTTTTCTCAGCAAAATCCCTCCAAAAGGGTCTTATTAGTCTGATAATATTTTTATTTTCATCTTCAATTAATTAGCGAGCCGACGCGGCAGCTCTACGCACACAGCTTTGGTCGCTTATGTGTGCGTGAAATTAACGAAGAAATACCTATAGTTGACTTTGCGCGCAAGGTGTATACGCTCTTAACAACGTAAATTATAACTATAAGTTAAAAAAAAAAAAATGTGCGATAATTAATGCGCTTACTTTGTTTTCATAAATTATAATTAATCTCCATGTTCTTATATCATATTTGTATACATATGTATATTTGTAAGTTAATGTTATATTCATTTGCAGCAAGGGAGGAAAAATCCTGATGTAGCAGAAGCATTAGCTTTGAGCGGTGAAAATACAGCAGATGAAATGAATTACGAAAGATATAACATACAAGTGCATGATTTCGTACAAAAGTTACCTGGTGTCACTTTCAAAAATATTACACGGATTATGAATAGAGGAATTTCACTAGACCACATCTTAACATTATCCAAGGTATTTTCAAGTTTCCTAAAAGCATTATTACCAAAAAAATTAAAGTATACAGTAAAATATGAATTGTATTATTAACAATTATTTATTGGTTTTTATATATTTAAAATACTATTTTTCACAGGATCAATTGTCTACAATGATTGAAAATAAAAATGAGGCAGAAACTTTATATTCCATATTACATGTAAAAGCGGAGCCTATCGACACCAACAAAGATAAGCCGTATGCTAAGAAAAAGTTTCAGGGGAAGTTTTCAAAAGGGAAAAAATAACATTCCTTTATACACATAATTTATTATAACAAAATGATACAAGAAAGTAATAAATAAACTTTACTACAATTATTACATGTATTTTAATCAGTTATCATATTATTTTTTTGTCGGAACTTTAATGATTAGGATCATTTTTTTTTTGTTTAAAAGCGGATTAGCGCCAAGGACCTAAAACAAAGATAATGTTTAATATTTATTATCCATAATGTTATTTTAAATTGATAGTTGTTACATGATCAATACATTCCGAAATGATGATATAATCCCTGAAAATTGAGTCAAAAAAGTGTGAAAAGTGACGTCAAAATAACGTAGTTCTAAACATGTAACAATAAGCTAAATCTATGCTAGAAGAGTCTAGGCACCGTGTCTATCCGTGTGTAGCATGACTAAATTATAAATAATACCGACATGATTGCTCTTAGGGAACGATTCAGAGCAAACTTAAATAGATTCTTTTCTTATATACTTCAGGTACAGGTCGTGTTTTTGGACTTTTTCTGAATTATAGAACTTCTAATGCAATAAAAATGTAGACGTATCTTTATACGGCGCAATAAATGAGCGGTAATCACACGCCAGGGGCTTACTCTATAAAAACGGTACGAACTTCGAATGTTCGGACGCCGTACGTAAAAAAATCCTTTATCGTACGTCGCTACCATAGACTAAGTTCGTAGAAAATGATAATATAATAATTATTTTATCTTTTATAAGTACTTTTAATTGAGAATAGTATTGATTTTTAGAAGTGGAATTCGAATTCGAAGTTCGTAACGTTTTTATACAGGAACACCCCAGCTTAATAAATATCTACGTAAAACGATATGGTGGAGTGCCTGGAGCATTAAAAACCGTAAAACCTCGGATTAGAGTTATAGTGAATGGATTAGTATGATTGATGTGGGATATTTTTTTTTAAACTATAAATTGCAATGTTTACCTAAAAAAAATCTGTGCACTCCATTTTTTTATTATTTAAACAAATTATTACTGTGCACGACACGAAATAACTTTAGTTAAAAATAAATAATTGTTCCTGAAGTGGTTTCATTTTCCCAAACCTCACACTATGTGCCTACTGCGCATGCGCGGTGCGGCTCCCGAGGGGGTGAGAGGGCTGGGGGGCGCCTCGGTCACGTGGTACAAGCGGGGCGGGGTGACGTCGAACAAAACTCTCCGCACCCCAAAACCCAGCCGTATTCACGCCCCGGGAGTCCTTAGGGATGGGTGCATGGTGTGAGGGGTTGCGCGGGGATGAGCCCCACACTGTTGTGTACATTTTGTAATAATTGTAAGAGGAATGTAAGGATAATTATAAAATAAAGATTATGACGGGTACTGAGGGGAGAGGGGCTAGGGGGGGTGAGCGTGGACAGAAAAAGGATATAAAAGAGGGGCGGTTTGGCCGTATCGGCAGCTTCGCGCCGGGCCCCGCCAGAAGAGGACCTCTCCAAAGGAAGACAAGAAACGAACCGCTGCTCCACGCTCGCCCGCCCCTCGCTCGCTCGCCCGCAGGCCCGTCAGCCGTTGAAGAGAATTGGTGTTTTGAAAATTGAACCAAAATCCCTAGGAAATCTATCACGCACATTCGTTGGTCCTTCGAGCCGGATTATGAAGAAAAAGCAATCGTTGATCATTCGCAGACGAATTTGAAGAGGAAATATCAAGATTGAAGACTCAACCCACGCATATCGCCGGTGACTTGGACAACATTGAAGAAATTTCGACGAATCTGATTGGTCGAGAAATCGTTCGAAGTCTCGGAACTTATGCCTGGTGCAAGATTCATTTGGAAGTTTCTAACAGTTTGAAGACTTGAACAGTTTGAAGACTTGGTTCCTGGAAGATTGTTTGAACATTTTTAAGCCACAGCGCGGGATTTGTATTTTTTCAGAACAACCGCAAGAAGGAAAAAGATGCCTGTTACTCGCTCGAAGAAGGAAAGTGTGATCGACGCGTCCGAAAGATTGAGCCCGGCCGTAAGGGTGCCCCGTACCGAGGGTGGTCCGTCCAGTGCACCACAAGTAATCACTCAAAGCACTGCGGCGGCCGCCCGAGGCGCGGGTGCCACGCCCACAGGGAATGCTGGCCCATCCGTGAAGACAACTGCAACCTCTGCAAGAACGACGACGACCTCCGAGGATACCGCGACTACTTCAGAGACTGCATACACGGAAACAACGGCGAGTTCGAACACGGCGACCACGCAGGCACAGAAGGACGACGGCGACACCCTGAAGCCATCCAAAGGCGCCAAATCACAGCGATCGCAGCGCAAGAAGCTTGCTGAGCTCGAGGCACAGGAAAAGATAGCACAACTAAAGCTGGAAGAGGTGCGCACCTCGCTTGCGTTGGCTCAAGCGAAGTTGGAAAAGGAACGCGCCGAAATCAGCGATGAAGAGGACTCTGTGGAGTCCGGAGATGAGCACGACCGATCCAGTCGTGTACAGGAATGGTTGGAGGGTCAAGAGGAACCACCAACAAAGAAGCAGGACTCACCAGACGAGGATGATTCGAAAGGACAAGGACAGGGAGCTCGCAAGAACAAGGAATGCGAGCACCGGGAGCGCAAAGATGAGCCCCGGCCTGCGCGTCAGCCACCGAACGTGGACGTCACCTCACTGGCGACAGCTCTCACCAAAGCTGTGAAGATGTCGAGAGACGCACCGAGATACCTGCAGGAGCTGCCCATGTTCGATGGGCGAAGCAGCGGCTGGCTCGCTTTCGAAGCTGCCTACTATGAGACTGAAGCTGTATTCTCAAGAACTGAAAACGTTTCACGATTGAGGAAGAGCGTCAGGGGGGCGGCGAGCGAAGCGATTAGCGGTTTACTGATTAGCCAACCGGAGCCGGAGACGATTATGAAAGCTTTGAAGAGAAGATTCGGTCGTCCCGACGCGCTAGCCATGCACGAGCTGCAAAAGATGAAGACACTTGGGAAGTTGACCGACAGCCCAAGAGATTTGTGTATATTTGCTGACAAAGTGGCAAATACTGTGGCCGCTATTGAAGTATTGAAGAGGATCCATTACTTGTATAATCCAGAAACAGTCAAGACGACTATAGAAAAGTTCACGCCCACGCTGAGAAGCAAATGGTACGATTACGCCGCCGCATGCAAGGAAGATGTACCCGACCTGAAGAGGCTGGCAACTTTTCTCAGCGAGGAAGCCGACAAGTGTGGAGCGTACGCACCACTCGAGAACGTCCCTGTGGAAAGGCGTGGAAGAAAGAACATCGAACGCACTTTCGTCGCGGACGACAACTTGGAAGAGTGCCCGCTGTGCAAGCAGAAGCATCAGTTACCTGAATGCAAGCAGTTCAGAGACGCCAACGTAGGGGACCGGTGGGAGATAGCGAAGCGGTTTCGAATATGCTTCCGATGCCTGAGGAGCACGCACCGACGAGGAAACTGCAGAGCCAAGAAGTGCGGCCGGGAGGGTTGCCTGATGGCGCACCACCGCTTCTTGCACAAGAACACGGGGAGGACGCCGTCAGCACCTCCCGGGCAGTCCGTGCAGGAGGAAGTGGTCACGTCCGCGGAGCTCGTCACACAGACCGATCGTGGAGAAAACCGGCAAGCATTTCTCAAGATCGCACCTGTCACACTCACCGGACAAGGCAGAGCACGCGTGCACACCTACGCGCTCATGGATGACGGCAGTACCGTCACGCTCGTCGAGGAAGGGCTGGCAGAATTGCTAGGCTTGCAAGGTCCGCGCGACGAAATGTGGGTGCAAGGTCTCAACGGAACGATGAAACACGCAGATAGCCGCAGAGTCGACGTCAAAATACACGGACGCTACAGTGACGAAGAATATATGATACGCAACGCACGCACTGTATCGCACCTGATGTCCACCAGACAAAGCGTCGACAGGAGGGACATTCAACACTGTGCACACCTTCAGGATATACAAGAGCGGCTGATCTATAAGAACGCCAATCCAAAGATACTGATTGGGCAAGACAACTGGGAGTTCTTGGTGGCGCTCGAGATGCGGACCGGGAGCAGAAGCCAGCCTGTCGCGTCTCGCACGAAGCTGGGATGGGTTCTGCATGGGTATAAGTCAGCACTCCAGAACATCAATGCCTTCTGCGGACACACAGTCACTGGATGAGCACATGGAAGAAATGATGAAAAGATTCTTCGACTTAGAGTCGCTCGGAGTGGAGCCTAGAAAGCCGAAAAGTGATCCCGAAGAGCGCGCTTTGCAAATCCTGCAAGAAAGAAGTCGAAGGATGCCAGATGGACGTTTCGAAACTGGACTTCTCTGGAAACGGGACGACTGCACGATTCCCAACAATTACGATTATGCCTACAATAGACTGAGAAATTTAGAAAAGAAGATCGACCGTGATGAGGACCTGAAGATGAAGTATGAAGAGAGGATAAGTAACCTCCTCGTCTCAGGATACGCGGTCCCGACTACTTCGCCAGCACCACAAGGAAAAACCTGGTACCTTCCGCACTTTGCCGTGTGTAACTCAGCGAAGCCAAAGATAAGGGTGGTGCATGACGCAGCGGCAAGATCACACGGAGTCAGTCTGAACGACCTGCTCCTGTCGGGTCCTGACCTCCTGCAATCCCTGCCCGGAATCATGATGAGATTCCGACAACACCCCTTTGCTGTCTCGGCGGACATAAAGGAAATGTTCATGCAGATCAAAGTCAGACGCGAAGACAGAGACGCCCTGAGGTTCCTGTGGAGAGGACGGGAGAGAGGAGACACGAAGCCTACGGAATATCAGATGACTTCGGTGATATTCGGAGCGACGTCGTCACCATGCACGGCACTCTACATAAAGAACAGGAACGCGGAAGAGTTCCAGGAACAATTTCCCGAGGCAGTGGAGGAAATTAAGCGAAATCATTACATGGACGATTTTATCACCAGCTTCGTGAGCAAAGAAAAGGCCACGGAGGTGACAAAAATAGTGGACCATATTCACCGACAAGCAGGCTTTACCCTGAGAGGATGGGTGTCGAACGAGCCCATCGTAGTGCGCCAGTTCAGCACGCGCGGGCAGGACGCCGCCGTGCGCATAGGAGGAACGGCCGAGGAGAAAACGCTGGGTCTGTTGTGGCGGTGGCAAGAGGACTGCATTGGGTTTCGCGTCAATGAAGGAAGAACCCCACCGGAGGTGTTGCGCAATGAACGGCCACCAACGAAAAGGGAAGCCTTGAGTGTCATAATGTCGCTTTTCGACCCTCTCGGCTTGGTGTCACCAATAACGACCCCGGCGAAAAGGCTGATGCAGGAAACATGGCGACACGGGATCGGATGGGATGACCACATCCCAGAAGAACTACGAATTCGCTGGGTCGAATGGCTGAGCAACCTGCGCGCCTTAAAAGATCTACGCATACCGCGATGTTACGACATAGGACCGCCGGTGGTGGAACGAGAGCTACACACGTTCGTGGACGCCAGCGAAGAAGCATACTCGGCAGCGGTGTACATACGCATGCGGCGCGTGGACGACACAATTCACGTCGCGCTAGCCGCAGCCAAGAGCCGTGTGGCGCCGCTGAAGCCCACGTCTATTCCACGACTGGAACTACAAGGGGCCCTGCTCGACGCGCGACTCGCGACCAAGACATGTGAAGAGCACAACTTCGAGTTCAAGAAAAAAATATACTGGAGCGATTCCCGAACAGTCCTCGCATGGATAAGGGCGGAACCGCGCGCTTTCAAGACTTTCGTCGCTCATCGTCTAGCCGAAATCGAAGAATTAACGAAAGTAAACGAGTGGCGCTGGGTGCCGTCGCGCGACAATGTGGCGGACGATGCCACAAGAGACACGCCGACAGGATTTGAAGCACATCACCGATGGTTCTGGGGACCGGAGTTCCTGCGCCAACCAGCAGGAGAGTGGCCGGTGGAAGTGAAAGTGCCGACCGACAAAACGAATGAAGAAAAGTGTCTAAGTGTCAGAGAAGAAAAGGCTTACACCTGTTTGCCCGATCTGTGTCGATTCGCGAAGTGGAGTAGTGCAGTGCGAACCGTGGCGCGAGTGTTGCAATTCCTGGACTTGTGCAGGCGGAAAACACACGTTACGATGGCCGCAAGACGAAAGCGCACAAAAGGCAATACTCAGCAGGACCCCACGTGGAGCGCCTACCAGAAAAGTGATAGCAAATCGAGACCGGAGCTTAAGGTACAACAGAAAAAGTTCATGAGTCTAGACGCGTGTTACCTAAGGCGCGCCGAAGAAGTGTGGCTAAGAAAAGTGCAAGATGACAGCTATGCGAGTGAAAGATTGCGCGTCATAAGCGGAAGCCCACCCTCGCCGACAGATCGACTCGCCTCCCTACGTGTGTTCGTGGGAGAGGACGGCTTATTGCGTTTGCGCGGAAGAATAACAGCGGCGAAAAGTGTAAGCGAAGACACAACAAATCTAGTCCTGTTAGACGGACAACATGAATACACGAAGATGTACGTGCAACATGTGCACGAAAGGATGTTCCATGGAGGAGTGAAAATGGTGGTAAATGAACTGAGACAAAGGTTCTGGATAACTAGAATACGGTCGACCGTGAAAGGAGTATTGAAGAATTGCCCACCATGCAAAATAAGTAAAGCAAAGCCCACTATCCCAGCCACAGGAGATTTTCCCGCGGCACGACTGGCGCACAACACACGACCCTTCTCCTACACGGGACTAGACTACTTCGGTCCGCTGGAAGTGACCGTCGGAAGACATCGGGAGAAACGATGGGTTGCCCTATTCACCTGCATGACCATAAGGGCGGTGCATCTGGAAATGGTCGCATCACTGAGCGCGGACTCTGCCGTGTCAGCGCTCAGACGATTCATCGCGCGCAGAGGCCAACCGACGGAGCTATGGTCAGACAACGCGACGTGTTTCAAGGCTGCGGATAAGGAGTTGAAGGAGGCGTGGGAAGCAACAGGAAGAGAGGCAAATGCACGCTGTATCAACTGGCGTCGCATTCCCCCCGCCGCACCCTTCATGGGCGGAGCATGGGAAAGACTGATACGCAGCGTTAAACAATCCCTGCGAGTGATATTAACAGAGAAATACCCGAGTGACGAGACATTGCACACACTGTTAGCGGAGATAGAAAACATTGTGAACTCACGACCACTCACTCATGTGGCCGTGACACCCGACGAGCCGGAGGCGTTAACCCCCAACCACATATTGTTGGGGCCTAACTGTCACGTTGCAGCGCCAGGCGACTTCGCGGACGACGACACTTCTGCGCGCCGATGCTGGAAGCGCGCGCAGCGACTGGCCGACGAGTTCTGGCGGCGCTGGGTGAGGGAGTACCTGCTTTCGCTCCAACACCGGCGGGAGCCCCGCACCACCGGCGCACCCCCGAAAGTCGGGGACTTAGTCGTCGTGTGCGACGCCAACCTGCCGAGAAACGTCTGGCCGAGAGGCCGGGTGTCCAGAATCTACCCCGGGGAAGACGGCGAGGTGCGAGTCGTCGACGTCACAACGAGCAACGGGCACATCCTGCGGCGGCCGTCCCGGAAGATCGTCGTGCTCCCAGTGGAAATCGCGAGCTGCGACGGCGGGAGAAATGTGCACGACACGAAATAACTTTAGTTAAAAATAAATAATTGTTCCTGAAGTGGTTTCATTTTGCCAAACCTCACACTATGTGCCTACTGCGCATGCGCGGTGCGGCTCCCGAGGGGGTGAGAGGGCTGGGGGGCGCCTCGGTCACGTGGTACAAGCGGGGCGGGGTGACGTCGAACAAAACTCTCCGCACCCCAAAACCCAGCCGTATTCACGCCCCGGGAGTCCTTAGGGATGGGTGCATGGTGTGAGGGGTTGCGCGGGGATGAGCCCCACACTGTTGTGTACATTTTGTAATAATTGTAAGAGGAATGTAAGGATAATTATAAAATAAAGATTATGACGGGTACTGAGGGGAGAGGGGCTAGGGGGGGGTGAGCGTGGACAGAAAAAGGATATAAAAGAGGGGCGGTTTGGCCGTATCGGCAGCTTCGCGCCGGGCTCGGCCAGAAGAGGACCTCTCCAAAGGAAGACAAGAAACGAACCGCTGCTCCACGCTCGCCCGCCCCTCGCTCGCTCGTCCGCAGGCCCGTCAGCCGTTGAAGAGAATTGGTGTTTTGAAAATTGAACCAAAATCCCTAGGAAATCTATCACGCACAATTACGAAAAATTAATGTTGGACCATATATTTTCACTTTAAACATTATTTTTTTAATTTATATGTTAGATCTTACCTGAGTAGACATATAGGAACATTTTTCAAAGATACCTGTGTATAAACATAGCCATAGGGATCTCGAACAGAAGAACGTGGAGGGGAGTGCGGAGCGACAGCTGTTATGTACAATGGAATTTCTCAGCCAGTTTAATTATAAATGAAACGTAGACTATTGTGCACATTTAAAAAAATAAGGTAATTAATTACGACTAATGAAAAGAAAAAAAATATTAGTACAAAATCTGTTTATTTAAATATATTACATTGTTGTCTACACCAAATATTTTCTTCTACTTCATCTATCTGTATAATAGGTGAAGTATTGGAACTACTATTTCCGCTGCACTGTAAACATGCTACTCTGCAGTATAAACCACTTTTTCGGCATCCACGCGCAGCTCCACGTCCCTTTTTTGTAATTACAAAATAACATTTGCAATAAATTATCCGGAGCAGGTAATTGATTCATTGATATTGGGATCAGGGATGTTGCGAATATTCGCATCCACATCCGCAAATGCGGAACTTCCGCATAGATTTGGACATCGGCATCCGCATCCGCATCCGCAATAATCAATGCGGATGTTCATGCGGATGCGGATGTAATACAAGTTGCGACAAGAAAGAAATTGTCGGTGTCGGCGAATGGCGCGTGCCATTCGCACGTGACATTGACCAATGGGAGCGAAAAATATAGTGACATGATCAGACACGTTTGTTGTGGTGCATCATTTGTTTCTTGTAAATAAATCATTAAGTACGTAGTTATGTTACCCTGTCACACCCCTACCATAGTAAATGTTAACGCATGATCGACCAACACAGCTTGCGTTGGCATTTTAAGAAAGGATGTTATGTCTAGAATAAAACATTAGCATTAAGCATTATAGGATAGATACGATTTGTATTTTGTCAGAAGAGTTTAATATAAGAGAGCATCTCACTCTGCTCAGACCTATTCACTTAGTTTTAATTTTAATTTTTTAAAAAACCTAAAGACGTTCCCTCAAACTTGAGTGGCGCAGCCGGTAGGATCTGCTTATAAAGGTGCCACCGTTTTCGTATATATTCGAGCCTAAAAATCTGTTCGATCGCGATCGCGGCACGCACGAGGCGGATCCTCGAACCAAATAAATTCGTCAAGGAATCGTCCTGGAACGTGATGACGCTAGCGGGTTGGTGAGTAAGCCTTTTTCACCTTCCTTACCCTATTATTTAGTGTTTTGTTATATCGGAATATTCATTTTTCGTATAACTGTTGTCTGGTTTCCCATATAACTTTGTGTGACCATTCTATTAGTATTAATTAGTGATTTAAGTTGAAAAGAATATTAATGCATAAAAAGTGATATATAAAATAAATAAAGTGTTAACGTTTTGAAGTAATTTCATAATTAATTCGTATATTTCTGTGAGTAATTAATAATATAATTTTAGTCGAACTCATATTAGATATTTGTGTTTTGTGTTAAGTATTAAAAAGTATTTAATTGTAAAATGGAAAATTCAGGTGAAACAGTTCCGCAAAAAGTGGAACAAATAATTCTTATTCCAAATGAAATGTTAAAACTTATCCCATTATTTGGTGGTGGTTAAAGACAATTAAATTTGTTTCTTCGTAAATGTGAATATGTAATTAATAAATACCAAGAGAGTCCGGCGCAAAATATATATGTTATGCATTCCATTACGAGTCGATTGGTAGACAATGCAGCTGCCCTTATCAGTGAGCGCGATGATATTAATACGTGGTATGATTTCAAGGAATCATTAGTACAACATTTTGGTGACGCTAGGACTGAGGAATGTATCGCTATTGAATTGGAATCTTTGAAACTAAAACAGAATGAAAGTTATTTAGAGTTTTGTAATCGAATTCAGTCAGTTAGATCATTATTGATTTCAAAATTAAATCAATCACCAGATCAGTTAGACACGCCGAGTAAAATTAATATTTATAACAATAAATGTCTGAAAGTTCTCTTGAACAATTTGCTGATTGATATGTTACGAGTTGTGAGATTAAGTAAACCACGCACTTTAGAACAAGCACTTAGTATCGTTATAGAAGAGGTTAACTTCTTTGAACAGTACTCAGCTCAGAATAAATTACAGAATTCTCACATTTGTAAACCACAGTTGCAGTCTAGCCCCACACAATTTAAGTTTGGTGTTCAAAATTCACAAAACTTAGGTTTTAAACCCCAATTTACCCCTAATAAATTTAATATCAGTATGCCACAACAAAAGACGACAGCTTTCTGACCATTAGCTCAACAGGCGATCGGTTATCGCCCGCAGTTTGGCTTTACCCCACAGCTGGGATATCGACCTCAATTTGGTCACCGTCCCCCATCTGGTTATCGTCCCCAATTTGGCTATCGCCCACAGTTAGGATATAGACCCCCTTTCAATCCGTCTAATAATATTATGAAACCTCAGCAATTTGGTATGAATTCACAACCCTTTGGATATAAGCCTAACTTTAATAATAACAATCAGAATACCGATGTTTCAATGAGAACGGCTCCACTTTATAGAAAAGAAGGTTTTAAATTAAATGAATTAGAATTCAATGACGAAAATAATTACAGTGAATATTATCCTGTAGATTATGAATATAACTACAGTAATTCCCAAGTGGAAGATAGTTGTGAATATTACGTAGGTAATGAAAACTTTGAACCGCTTTCTAAAAACGCTGACCAAGTAAATGAAACCGATATTACTGAAATTCCTGAAACTATTGAACAGATGGAAAATTTTCATCTAAGCCCTTTAGAAAAAACCAAGAAGTGATAGAAATTAATTGTGACCCTAATTTGAAATTGCCGTATGTTTACATTCCCGAAATAGACTCTAAATTTATGATAGACACCGGAAGTATGAGATCCTTTTTAAAACCAGATAAAGCGTATGCATATTTTTATAGTGAAATCCGTAATGAACCATTTAAGGTGATGAGCACCCACGCATCTAGCTCTCACGGCGAAGTCGTGGAGATCCCTTTATTTCCGACATTTAATAGTAACTTTCTTCAAAAGTTTTATTTATATAATGTTGATTCACGTTATGATGGTGTTATTGGTGATGACCTGTTAACGAAAGTTGGAGCAGTTATCGATCTAAAACATAACGTTTTAAGAACAAATTCAACCACTATTCCCATAGTTAATCATTGTCGTAATAATCATGAATTTATATTACAACCGCGTACTGAACATCGTCTTAAATTACCTACAGACTTATATTCAGGTGAAGGAATTTTAGAGTATAAAGAATTCAGTAAGGATATAAGAATGCCAAGTGCAATTGTGAAATGTGAAAGAGGATATGCATCCACTATAATTCAGAATACTTCAGATAAGGAATGGAAGTTGACAATAGATAAACCTTTTAATGTAATGAGCTTTGATAGTAGTACAGAATGGAAGGTTAATAATATGCATGTTGGAAGAAAGATAGAGATAGATAGTATGTTAGAGGAAAATTTAAAAAATAAATTACGTTTAGATCATATGAATGAGGAGGAAAGAAAGAAAATATATGGATTATGCAAGGAATATAAAGATATATTTTATTGTGAGGACTTTCCGCTAACTTTTACCAATCAGGTTAAACATTCTATTCGAACTAAAAACGAAGATCCCATCTATATTAAGCCATATAGGCAACCTCCTGCTCAAGCCGCTGAAATTAAAGCTCAAGTAGATTCACTTTTGAAAAATAATGTAATACAGGAGTCATTTTCACCATGGAGTGCACCTGTTCACCTAGTGCCAAAAAAATAGACGCTACAGGTAAGCCCAAGTATCGAATGGTGATTGACTATAGACGACTTAACGAAATAACGACTGATGACAAGTACCCCTTACCTAACATTACCGACCTTTTTGACAAACTAGGAAAGAGCATATACTTTACCACATTAGACTTAGCATCAGGATATCATCAGATCGAAGTCAAGGAGGAGGACCGACAAAAAACCGCTTTTAGTACTCAATTCGGACATTTTGAATTTCTCAGGATGCCGTTTGGACTTAAAACGGCACCGGCAACCTTTCAAAGAGCCATGGACAGTATTTTAAGAGGACTGCAAGGTATACATTGCCTTGTTTACCTAGATGACATTATTATATTCTCTACTAGTTTAGATGAACATATACAAAAACTAAGAGCCGTATTTGAAAGACTGAGACAGACAAATTTGAAAATACAGTTGGACAAATCAGAATTTCTCAGAAAAGAGGTGCTTTACCTAGGGCATACTATAACAAAAGATGGACTTCGACCTAACAATGATAAAATTAAAACTGTACTTGACTTTCCCCTGCCGAAAACAACGACTGAAATTAAGAGTTTTCTTGGACTGGTAGGCTATTACAGACGATTTATAAAGGACTTTGCTAAAATTACTCAACCCCTCACAAATTGTTTAAAGAAACGTAACAAAATAGTAATTGACCAAAAATACATAGACTCATTTCAAAAATGTAAAGAACTATTAACTACTGTACCGCTTTTGCAATATCCTGACTTTAACAAACCTTTCATATTGACAACTGACGCATCAAATGTAGCCCTTGGAGCAGTGCTATCACAAGGTCTCATTGGTAATGACAAACCCGTTGCTTACGCTAGTAGAGCGCTCAGTGAAACTGAGAGTAGATATAGTACAATAGAACGTGAACTTTTAGCTATTATCTGGGCGGTAAAGCATTTCAGACCATACCTTTATGGACGTCGATTTACGATTTACACAGACCATAGACCCCTTGCCTGGCTTTACTCATTAAAGGAACCTAATAGTAAATTGACAAGATGGCGACTTAGACTTCAGGAATATGACTTTGAGATAATTTACAAAAACGGAAAACAAAATACTAACGCAGACGCACTTTCACGTATAAAAATTAACGCATTAAATTCGGATGACGAAACTGACTCTATGGCAGTTAATGTTGACAAAAAAGAAAAGGACTTAACATCATATTTGAACGATTTGACTGAACAAATTACTAGAATAGCTAGGGAACAACCCCCCAATAATACTGATGTAATTTCAATTTCAGATAGTTCAAAGACTATCAGCATTTCTGACTCAGCTACTAGATCAATTGTCTCTTTAGACCCCTACCCCGTAGGATCTGATGATAGTGGTACCGACACCGTTCATTCAGCAGAAGACTTAGAATCAAAAGGTATCCCTATTTTAAACGAGGCAGTAGACACTAAGCCCAATCAGATTTTAATTCATCAATGGTTTAGAAATGAAATTCAAGTTAAAGATATTTTAAACAATAAACAGAAAATATTAGAAGTATTTATACCGATTAATAATTTGGAACTAATAAAACAATTTTTAAAAGAATACATAAAACCTAAAATAAAATACTTTATACAGGGTATCTCAAGACTGCTACCGAAAATGAAGCCGGGTGGTAGTTTTAGTGGCTACTAACACAATGCAATTAAAAATTTCGCATAGAAACGCGACAATTATTTTTTATGATTTTTTAAATATCGTCATTTTGGGGTGGTAAATCCATAGTTTTTGCTAAAATAATAATTTAAACTCTTTTATACCTTAGATTATTTATAAATAAAAGGGTATACACTATTATTTTAGGAAAAAATGTATTTACCACCCAAATATAGCCATAGGAAAAAAATAACAAAAAAAAAATTGTCGCTTTTTTTTGAAACTTTTTCTGTTGCATTGTGTCTGAAGTCGCTTAAACTACCACCCGACTTCGTTTTCGGTAGCAGTCTTGATATACCCTGTATATTTTGAGCATCCCCAACACAGATCAGATTTTTCCCGGACTATAATTAGTTTGTTTAAACAAGGTATGATAGATATATATGAATGTACAGAGTGCGTGATAAATGTGGAAGATGAAAAAGAACAAAAGGCAGTAGTACTTAAACACCACGAAGGCAAGACATGTCACAGAGGTATTAAAAAAACGATATTAAGAATAAAACGAAATTATTATTGGCCAAATATGCAGGAAATAGTAGCAGCTGTTATTAATGATTGTGAATTGTGTAAAAGGATGAAGTATGACAGAAACCCTCTTAAACCCACTCTACAATTAACTCAAACACAAGATGCCCCCTTTCAAGAACTTTTCATAGACATATTTAGTATAGATGGCAAGCATTACTTAACCGTTGTAGACGCTTTTAGCAAATTGGCCCAAGCTTTTGAAATAGTAACAGATCAACATGCGAAGTTGTTAGAGCCCTTATCAAATATTTTTCATTCTATGGTATTCCAAAAAAAATTAGCAGTGATCCTGGAACAGAATTTAATAATGAGTTAATGCGTGAATTAGCTTCTCTTTATAAAATACAGTTGCATATTTGTACAACATATAATCCAAATTCAACTGGCATTGTGGAAAGATTTCACTCTACCCTTATTGAAATTTACAGGCTAGCCAAATATGAACAAAAATGTACTGATGCCGCTTCTATTATGATATATTGTATTATGGCATATAATAATACTATACATTCCGCGACAGGTTTAACTCCGTTTGAAATAGTGTTTAGTCATACTGACTAGTAAAATTTTTGATGGTGATTTTGAAAAAGCCTATATGCAACAGTTACTTAAAGATCACGTAAAACGTTCTAAATTTCTCTATAAACATATATCAGAAAAGATGCTTAAAAATAAAGAAAAGATAATTAGCTAGGGTAAAGATAAAGACAAAATAGATTTAGATTCAGAACAAGTAGTTTTTACAAAAGATATTAATACAAGGAAAAGCAAGGATAAGCCCCGCTATAGAAAAGCTGTTGTTAGTGGTGATATAGAGCGCAACATAGTACCCGTTCAAATAAGAAATAGACAAACTAAAGTTCCTTTAAGAAATATTAAACGTCCTCCGCAGGTGCTGCCTGGCAGTAGCGACGATGATAACCCTCAACCAGGGCCTTCAATTAGAAAAAGTTGAAAGAAACCCAGGTATATTACCTATCAAATTAGGACACGCTTTTAAGCGAAAGGATAGTTGGACAATTATCAAGGTAATTGATACAAGCGGGATAGAACTAATATTGAGATATAATGTAATTAAGTATCAGCAATTCATTAATATTATAAATACAAACTCTATTTTTGCAAACGACTCTATTGGATTAAGAAAACAAGTTGATAAATTATGTAATGAAACTGTTGAAAAATTCGAACAACTTATGCCTAATGTACGTGTTAAAAGAGGCCTAATTAACCCTCTTGGTTCTGTCATTAAATTTGTAACAGGAAATTTAGATTCGGAAGACGCACAAAGATACGATTCCTTAATTACACAATTAAATAATCATCAGAGTCTAACTAACCAAAAGGTTACTATTTTGTCAAAAATGTTAAGTGATTTTATTAATACTACTGAAACAATACACAGTAATACAAAGATTTTGGAAAATAAGATAATTGAAACAGAAAAACTAGCAAAGAAAATTGTTACAAAAGATGTGAATATGGTTAACTTTATCCACGTACTTGTTACATTTAATATTTTCACTGATAACTTCAGAACTCTATATATAATCTTAAATGAACTTGAAACCGCACTAGCATTAAGTAAAGTCTCAGTTCTCCATCAATGTATTATAAATTCAACTGAATTCTTATCAATATTACATACTATAAATGACACTGATAATTTAATGTATGAACCAACAGTCAATAATATTGTTAAAATCGAAAAGTCGGTTACTGTAAGAGCCTATGTAAAGAGAAACCAGATAACATTCATTTTAGATATCCCTCTCACAGATAATGTTATATACAATTATTTTAAACTTTATTCTTTTCCTATTTTTAATATTTTTTATAACAAACCACTCGCCATTCGCCACTCCTGCGAGCTGATTGACGACGGCGAGTATCTCTGCACCGACGACGACATCGTCCCCTACTCCGAAGAAACCTGTGTAGAACAGTTGATGAAAATGAGCGAAAATCTTACCAACTGTATAGTTCACCCCGTTGACATAGAGGATAAGAAAATAAAGAGAGTCAAATACAACACCTGGCTCATCTACCCGAAAACCTCTACAGTAATAACTGAAAAATGTGGTGACGAAATCTCACACTCCTCGCTTCGTGGTTCATACATCCTGAAAATGGAGGAAAACTGTGAAATAACACTGGACGACGTTCATATTGTACATCATAGAATATACAGCGATAAGATACAATATCGACTGAAACCCCTGATTACGTTGCCTGTACTTCAGACACCAGCTGTAGCTGAAAACGTCTCACTTGACATGCGTGAAGCCAACTTCGACGACCTGAAACATCTCGCGTACATGCTGAAAGTGAAATCCCAAAATAGTGTTAGTGAAAATGATGAAAATCAAAGTTCGGTAAAAGTGAATTCAGTGAGTTTAGCATCCTTATTGCTGTACGTGATAGTTATAATTTGTGTTTTAGGTTATTTTCTGTATAAGTCTAGAATAAGATTATGTTCATTCACGCGAAATTACCGGAATCAAGAATCTTCAGGTAATTCCGCTCTTGGTGAGGGAGGAGTTATGTTACCCTGTCACACCCCTACCATAGTAAATGTTAACGCATGATCGACCAACACAGCTTGCATTGGCATTTTAAGAAAGGATGTTATGTCTAGAATAAAACATTAGCATTAAGCATTATAGGATAGATACGATTTGTATTTTGTCAGAAGAGTTTAATATAAGAGAGCATCTCACTCTGCTCAGACCTATTCACTTAGTTTTAATTTTAATTTTTTAAAAAACCTAAAGACTTTCCCTCAAACTTGACTACGTATTTGTTTGCGCTGCGGATTACTTATCGTATAAATATTTTGGAGTATTATTGTGATACAGTGTGTATTGTGTGTAAATAATTATTTAATAGGAAATCTTTATATTAGTCGTATTAGTTTTATAACAATATTCTTTATTTTTCTAGCGAGGTTTCCGTTATTGAGATATTATCTGACTAGTTTATAAACAATGTCACCACCGGCACAAAGTAATATATGGAATTATTTTGAACCAAATGTAGTGGACCACGATAAGGCTGATTGTAAAAGGAGATGTGCTATCTTGGGCCGTTTTGTGTACGTCTAATACAAATTCTAGAAAAAAATGTGGAATTCAAATAAAATACATTTAGATTTCTTGGACAACAGGGGGCTTTATACAAAAATGTGATTGTTTTAGTACAGAAGCAATATTTTCTTCTATAATCTGTCCTCCATGATGCCTAATTGTCATTTCGTTCAAAAATGCGCGAACCCATTATCTTTAATTTGAATATGTCTTATTTTTAAAACCCCCCTACAAATTATAATTATTGTCTATATTTCTTTTTCCATATTCTTCGCTTTTTAAAAGATAGAGAGAAGATATATGTTGTTAAAGAAGTCACTTTTATTATTTTATTTATGTTACATGATTTTAGTTTAAGAACGAAAATGTTTAACTTGACAGCAATTGCAAAACTCTGTGTTATCTGTCTACGTCTGTGGCGTCGTAATATTTTTTATTATTCGCATACATTTCGCAAATGTGTATTTGCTTCTCTGTATACCTGGCTTTGTTTTATGGATTCTGATTCTCGCAGATGATATATCTTGACGTTTAAACGCAATTACTAGTTCGTATTTTGGTGAGTAAACATATTATTTATTATTTTGAATGCCACATGTAAGTAATACTGTTATGTTTTTCTATGTTCATATTTCTCTTCTAACCCACAATTCTGCTTTTCAGCACATCAAAAGTGGCGCTTTGCTTGAATTGCACTTCTGCAATTGTTGTGAAATGGTTGAATTGCACTTCTGCAATCAAAAATTGAAATGGATTCTATCATTCAACAGAATCTTAGTAACTACATGGGCTGCCAATTCACTCTCGTGTAGAGTATTTCAAAACGTTTTATTGCTGAAATGGCAGAACAAGAAGTAAGTATTCTATTTTCTTCATTAATTTGGGAAATGTATGTTTTATGCCAATTAATCAAGGTCAATACAAAGTATGGAGTATTACAAAAGTATTCATGTTAGAGCTGAATTGCATTGTGTCCACAGGACAAGTCTACTAGTACATAAATATGTAAGAAGTGATATTTTATATATTGTTGTTTAAATTGTTAAATGAATTACATTTTCTTTTATTTCCCTCTGGACACTCAGATGATCTTGTGTTATGTATAATATATTATATTATAATTATATCCATAATAACAACACTATGTCTGATGGTAAGCACAAATGCCGTCCAGGAGGAATATCTAATGGCATCAGATGACTGTCCCAAGACATTTCATACAATTATCCGGCCGGCCTGCTAAGATGCTTCTTTAAACAATAGTCCGCTATTGTTTAAAGAAGAAGACCTGGGATCATACACATGTGACTGCAAAGAGTTATTTATTCATCATAATTCTTCGATATCTTCAATATTAAATCTTTTTATTTTGTTTTAGTTATCAGGAAAAGCAATTATCTGTACAAACTGCTGGGTGCAAATAAATCAAGCTGTAGACAATGAGCAAGATTTTATTCCAACTCCGCCGTAAAAAGATTGTATCAATCTCGATTCTTTTGGACATACTTAACACCCACAAGTGCTTCATGTTGAAAGGAACATGGCTGGATACTGGACAGTGGGTTGCTGTACTCATACCATGATTATACTGTGGTATTTAGCCTTTAGGTTGGGCTACCAATAGTACAATATAGGAGCACCGGCATTGTTCCTAGATGTTTTGACTGGAGATTATTTTTAGGCGAATATAAATAAAAAATATAAAGCAAGATCTGGTTGTACTTTATTGTCCTTAAGTTTTGTTTGATTTTAGTTTTCTTTCATCAATTAATCCTACTTTTTCCTTATGTGTGCTCAGAAATAACCAGTTAGAATTAATGTCAAATACATTATTTGAAAAATAATATCTTAAACCTTAGGATAATATTATTTTTAAGTATGCAGAAGTCTAATATACTAAAGTATATTAGACTTCTAGTACTAAGTATATTAGACTACTATACTAAAGTATATTAGACTTCTAGGGGTAGACTAAATATAATGTTTGAAATGTCAGCTTGTACAGAAATGATTGCTAGTATGTTCTTTTACTAGACATTAAGGTATAGAAATAAACATGGCTGCTATCAGATTCGATTCCATTTTTATAGCGTATTTATTTGTATGGACTATAATAACAAGAGCTTATTAAGTGCATATGCCTAATAATAAAAGGATTATTAATTCATATGCACATAGGGAACACCTCTGACTTTTCGGAGTCATGTGTGTATTGATAGTCAATCACCACGCACTAAAACGGTGAAGGAAAACATCGTGAGGAAACCTGCTTACCATAGCGATTCATAAGAATTTCTATGGTATGTAAGTCCGTCAACCCGCACTAGGCCAGCGTGGTGGACTATATGGCCTAATCACTCTCAATCGTATTCTTGATTGTAGAGTAGGCCCGTGCCTTGCAGTGGGACGTATATAGTCGCGACAAGTGATCAGTCTGTGCCGTGCTGTATCTCATGCCTGGCAGATTTTTATTGTGGATTATTTAAAATCGGTTGTTTAGCAAGTATTATGCACCGCACTTACGGCCAGATATAGGTACACTTTCTTAATATTAAATAACTATAAACATGACGAGATTCTGACAGACTTGTTGCAATTTATTGTATAGACATTATGTTATATTATATAAGATGATCAATAAAGTATGATACTAATTCCGTTGACGTAAAAACATTTACGAGTATAGAGTACAGTAATTTATAGCACGACGACTAAAAATAATATTTGATTTATAGGAAAACGAATTACGACTTCATATTTCATAAATGTCAAGTTTTGACATCGGTTGTCAAACATGCCGTTTCAGACGCCATATTGTCCCCTTGTAGTGTTGCTGTTCTTGGCTTGGTATTTATTTTTGTATAAAGCTAATATGTAACGTATAATAGTATTTCATACAGAAATCGAATGCCAATTTCACTAAGTAAATTTGGTGTAATGTACTACAAACGGCCCAAGGCCCATACATTTCTGGCCCATCTCCTTTGCAATAAAAGCTACTCTCGCAAGGGCCGAACCACCTCGTCTTTAAAAAGTCATCTAAAGTCGATGCACCCAGAAGAATTTTCCATATTTGAGAGCATGAGTAAAGAAAAACAATTACAGAAGATAAAATCTGATGCCGGTAAGTTTTATATATAATTTTAATTAATTAGTTTTCCTTGAGGTATAGTTTAGTTAGGGTTTAGTTTAGGCGATGTTTTCATTCATTATTATTCTTTGTTGCTGCCACATAAATCCGTCATATTTCTAAGTCATAAATAAATGTTAATAAAGTCACTTCAATTTTTTTACATAACTGTTAATGAATTTGTATATTTTGATGTTAAGTAAATGTGTAGTCTAAAATGTTCTCATATCATTATTCATATTTTATATATCGACGCAGGAAAGCGATTTTGTCGTATCTCAAAAAATGCGTATATGCGTTTTGTATATTATTCAATTCATAAAAAAAATACGGCATTGAATTTCCTCGTGAAAATGTAAGGTTTTATTTTAAAATGTTATTATTAAAGAAATGGTATTCCTAAGTTTTCTAGTTTAGAGGTTTTTCATAATTTAAATATTTTTTTTTTGGTTCTGGTGTAAAATCGCTTTCCTGCGTCGATATGTAAGTAGTGCTGTCTCTTTTAAGAATTTCGTTAGTCGTAGCTATTTTGATTTATAGTCATCTCTCAGTTTGACATGACACATTGACAATCTTAATATATATAATTCACGTGTCACGTTGTTTGTCCGCGATGGACTCCTAAACCACTCAACTGATTATAATGAAATTTTGTAGATATGTGTTATTTGTTCCAACTTAAAGGTGAGATAATTTTTATCTCGATTGAATTGACGAAAGTATAAAAAAAGGAAAAAACATTTTGCCATACAAATGTTCATGGGTTTGTAACTGTCAAAGATTTAATGTTCATAGCGTCGATACGGTAAACTCTTCCCTAAAATTAAATAACGTATTTAAATAAAGGTTTCGAATCGACAACACATAGCCACAATATTCGATTTATGGCGTATTTTAGATTTTAAAGATGTAAATTAATGACAGTAATGAAAAGTGGTTGACATTTAAATTGATTGTCAAATATTTATGCATACGTTCAGGAATTTATTGTAAACTAAAGAGTATATTATGATGCTACATAAATATAGGACAATTAAATAAATAATATTCACATGTATTAAGTTTTACTTCTTTTCAAGATAGAATTTCACTTGAAAATGAAAAATCTTTAATAAAATAACACATAAAAATAAAAACTGAACTGAACTGAATAAAATAAAAAAACGGGTTGCACTCCGGGAGTGCCGGCAGAAGTGAAAACTTGATTATTAACGTTGAGCATGTTTGATATTTTGGAATGGTTAGGGAATAATTTTGCACCAATTGCTTTATCAGTATAAAAGTACTATCATTTATGTGGTAGAATACAATATTCATTTATTGCGCTATCGTACACAAACATGACAATTTATATTACATTAAAAATTTAACACTTTAAAACTATTACAATTATTTTACATTAAAAAGTTTATCTCTCCGAAAAATCAACTTTCATCCATAATTTCAACGACTTTTTCACCATCATCATTACCAGAACTATCATCGCCAATCTCTAAAACTGATACGATAGGTTTATGGTAGCTGAAGTAAGAAACGAACAGTTTTGATTCGAACCTATTTAAATGTCTAATAAAGACCGCATCAATAGTAGTTTTGTATTTCGTTGTGCTAAGATTGCGATCATTCGACATAGTTAAACCAAATTCATTATTTAAAAATTCAATTAATAGTTGATTTTTATCGTCTGCGAAGTTTATGTTGAAATCTCCACTCAAAATCATTGGCAATTCATCAAAGCTTTATAAACTGACAGCTAACTGACAGCTGTCTACTCTCCATCCGTCTTACGCTTTTCGTCTTACGATCAGGTCACGTGTCCTGACGCGAGTTTAAGATTTTATACCCATTACAGAAAAAGTGCTCAACGCCGCTAAAGAAGTTTTCACTTCAAAATTTTATATAATTATGGAGAATATTGCAGGGATTCTCAAATTAGGCGGTGCCTGTGTCTTGAAAAACCAGTTAAATATAATTTTTTCTACGTTAATTGTGTGTGTGTGAGTGCATTTCTACGAAAATTAATATTTCATCTCTTTATTACTAACAAGAGTAATGGCGTAATATTTTTGGAAAAACAGCATAGTGGGGGTGAAATAAGGGATGGGATATTGCATGGATAATCAAAATCGATAAAGTGTTTAGAAAGTAGAGAGAAACTGGATATAATAGAGTGGGAGGTAGGGGAGAAGACTGGGATAGCTGACAGATTTAATAGGACGAAATGTAAATGCACGGTATAAGACGGGATGGTTAATTAAGAGAAAGGACGTATCGGGAAGTGAATGAACAGACGGGATGGGACGGAATTGAGCAGGACAGTAGGATAGCTAATTCATGTTTAGGTATACAAGAGCTTATACGAAAAATAACACGTATTTGGTGTGGAGTAAAATAAAAAAGTATCTGCACCCAGGCGAAGCCGGGCCGGGCCGCTAGTTATAATGTATTTTTTTCATCCCATTTCAACTTTCCAAAAAACGGTTCGTTTGGCGTAATGTGTTACTTATATCTAATATTTTATTGCAATATAAATTAGGTTGGATGTTATTTTGCTCACTTAGATAAATTTTGAGGTATTTATAAAACATAACAAGCTCGTATTTTTTTAAATACAAAATTAAACACGTCTGTTGGTCATTGCTTTTAGGTAGATAGTTTTTTTTATTCCGAAATTATATGTTTATTATATATGTTTTTTTTTTCAGCTAAAGTTACCACTCCTCTACAAGCAGCCAAGAAACAACTCTCGTTAGAAGAAGTAATTCTAAAAGAAAAGAAATGGGACATTAATTATAATTTAAATTCGAAAAAAATTGATAAACTTATTGGAGAAACGATTGCTCTTCAAAATTTACCGTTTAACTTTGTTGAAGGGCTGGGTTTTCGCAGATTGATACAAGAATTAGCACCAAAATATAATTTTAGGGGACGTATTTTTTTTACTGATTTGGTATGCAAAGAATTATATGGTAGAGTTGCTCAAAAAATTACCGAATTAATCAAAACATTTGATTACATGTCGTATAGCACTTCTCTGCTTAGCTTGACTTGCCATGGTATTACAGAAAACTTTGTTAGATCATCAATAATATTGAAATGCGAGACATTCGATGGCCGTCACATTGGTGACATAATTTCTGATAAATTTAACCAGATGCTTTCTGAATGGATTATTAGAAAAGAACAAGTGCATTGCCTAATCAGAGATGAAGGGTCCAATATGAAACGTGCCGTGCGATTAGCAGAATGACGTCGATTGTACAGTACATAAAATACAACTTGCAATCCGCAATTCGTTAAGTTCGCAAGAAAACATAAAAATACTGAAACAAAAATTTAAGAAAATTTCGACTCATTTTAGTCATTCTACCATTGCTCAGAAGCAACTGAAAACAACTCAGGATAGACTGAATCAACCTCATCTCAAAGTGTTCCAGGATTGTATAACGCGATGGAACAGCACTTTTTACATGTTCGAGCGTTTTGTAAAGGTAAAGGACGCCTTAAGTCTTTACATCAATGACAATGATATTAACCCTATTTTGCCAGAAGAATGGAAAATAATTGAAAGTTTTATTGAATTACTAAGACCTTTTGAGGAAGCCACACGGGAACTTAGCAGCTCTCACGCCCTTATTTCATCTGTGATTCCAATAATTCAAATGCTTGATAAAAAAATTGATGACTATTTAACAAGATCCCAAGAGTTTGATCCAATCCGACAAGCCGTCACGACTTTGAAAAATGAACTTTCAACAACATTTTCCAGCTTGGGAGAGAACAATTTATATATTATCGCCACCTACTTAGATCCTCGCTATAAGTACAAATTTTTAACACCGGTGACTGAGGAGAAAATTAAAGAAGACATTTTGATGATGACCAATACTAAGAATGACGTTATTGGTTCTCTTTATGCCAATTCCGAGGGGGCTAAAAGAATGAGAATGACCGATCCCACGGAAAAGGATTTGGAACAACTACGACCAGGAACATCAAGTTTCGTTAGAAAGCCATGTTTAAAAGAAGACCTTGCTATGATGTTAGATTCTTCCAGTGAAGACGAGAGTCAAGAAGTAACAGAAAATGATAGCATTGAAGCTTTAGTCAAAAAAGAAATCGTATCTTACCGCCATAAAAAAAGAGTCCATGTGGATGAAGATCCTCTTAAGTGGCGGAGTGTTCATCGAGAAGAATTTAAGATGTTATCGCCAATAGCAAGAAGATTTTTGTCCACTCCACCAACCAGTGTTCCTAGCGAACAATTATTTAGTAGCGCGGGTTTAATTTATGAACCTCTTCGTAACCGTAAAAAAATATTGGGGTCTTCATTGATATTTTTAAATACTTTTACTGAGTCGTGTAAATCAATCCGTTTTTCAAAATTTTTGGCAAACTGAATTTTGCCTTTATTGAAAAACGCAGAAGTAGTGTCACAACCCGTAAAGGCATGTAAAAAAGAATATATTCTTTACAATTTGGTAATGATTTTTCTAAACATTTCAATGAAAATATCTTCTGTTGAACTTTGCCTCGGGATGGTTTCAGAAAATATATGTAAAGATAGATCTACCAATGCGTTTAATTTCACGAAGACATCGATATCTTCTGAAACTATAACATTATCTTTTGATTCCAAATTCATTGCTGTCTCAACATTTTTTGATGAAAAGATGAACCCAGGTGTATACATATTATGCAGCATTTTTTTATCAGCCATGCTGCTAGCTGTTGGTTTATCCATTGTTCGAAATCTAATAAAAAAACAATTAATAATGAATTAATTGTTTTTTATGCGTGGAGCTGCGTGTGGATGCCGAAAAAGTGGTTTATACTGCAGTGTAGCATGTTTTTTTTCGCGTCCACAGAAGAAGAAATGGCCGATTTATTAACACGTTTGGAACGATGCAGCAAAGACTTTGACCTCACAATAAATAAAGAAAAAACCAAAATAATGCTAGTCGACCGTTCAGAGACTTTTGGGAACACAGGGATATTTGGGGAATACGACACCATAGATCAGTTCTTATATCTCGGCTCTGTATTAAACAACAGGGGTAACTGTGAGCCTGAGATACGGCGACGCATCGGAATGGCCAAAGCTGCAATGACTCAACTTCACAAGGTCTGGAACGATAGCAACATATCTAATAGAACAAAAATAAGAATAATTGACACTTTGGTGATACCGATCTTTCTATACGGTTGTGAATCCTGGACCGTCAAAGCAGCAGATAGAAGGAGGATAGATGCGTTTGAGATGTGGGGCGCAGCATGTTAAGAATACCGTGGACGGCACATCGAACCAACATATCCATCTTAAAACAAGTGCATCTCGAAGGAAGACCAAAACTTTCTGCAACTTGCCTACACAGAACATTACAATACTTCCGACATATCGCTAGACGCGAACCAGACAACTTGGAAAAACTGCTCATTGTTGGGAAATTGGAGGGAAAAAGAAGACGAGGACGAACTCCCAAGCGATGGGTGGACCAGTTTGTCAATGCACTAAAGGTTGGGGACCTTAATGCGGCATTACATCAAGCAGAGGACCGGTGCCGGTGGAGAGAGGTCATCAAGACAATTAAGAGTCACGATCCTCAATAATGAGGGACCGACTGAAGAGAGTAGCATGTTTACAGTGCAGCGGAAATAGTAGTTCCAATACTTCACCTATTATACAGATAGATGAAGTAGAAGAAAATATAGTCGTAATTAATTGCCTTATTTTTTTTTAATGTGCACAATAGAGTACGTTTCATTTATAATTAAACTGGCCGAGAAATTCCATTGTACATAACAGCTGTCGCTCCGCACTCCCCTCCACGTTCTTCTGTTCGAGATCCCTATTGCTATGTTTATACACAGGTATCTTTGAAAAATGTTCCTATATGTCTACTCAGGTAAGATTTAACACATAAATAAAAAAAATACTGTTTAAAGTGAAAATATATGGTCAAACATTAATTTTTCATAATAATTTGTTTAAATAATAAAAAAATGGAGTGCACAATTTTTTTTTTGGGTAAACATTGCAATTTATAGTTTAAAAAACAATATCCCACATCGATCATATTAATCCATTCACTATAACTCTAATTCGAGGTGAAAACCCCCAGGCGCTCCACTAATAGGGTTATGGATATGTTACTTATGATATTCGTACATATCTAATGCAACAATTTTTTTATAATCAAAACATTCATAAAATATGATAAATAAAATGCACAAATTATATTCAACCATTTTAATAATCAAAACCATTCCAAATGCAGAAGTATTCCTCAGGTGTTAATGTAATAAGTATAAAAAGTAATTAAATTGGGTATGCAAATGTCATCATGGGCGTAGCCAGCCATGGGCTCAGGGTGGGGCAGAAGTCTAAAATAATATTTAAGAAGCAAACTATGCCCGTTGTCTCACCCCAGTTGTTTTTCTTCATACTAAAAGGTTATACTCTATAGCACCATGTAGATCTACAGGGTATTAAGTGACTTCATACACAATGCAAGTAAATTTTTTTCAAGAAAAGCGACGATTTTTTTTCCATTGACCTATTTATGTGGCAACTACATAGTTTTATTTCTAAAATAATAACATACACTCTTTTATTTTTGAAGGTGCTATGGTACGCAAGTGATTAAAATATTATTTTAGCAAAAACTATATAGTTACCACCTAACTCGACGATCTTTAAAAAACCCCAAAAGTTTTCGCGTTTCTTTCCAAAAAATTTAATTGCATTGTATTTAGTGTCGTCAGGGATGCTCCTATCTACTGACCATGGCCTGTCTTAGTATAGGTACTAGGAGTACGCGACCTCGGCCCCCGAGCTACTGCAGTCACTTAAACTTCCCTTTGGTAACTGCAGCATCCACTCCTACAGGCCATACTCTCCTTTCCTATAACATCCTCTACCCACAAATCGTTTTTCCTTTCCCCGGTTAATGACGGGCAGCAACGTCATTAACGCGAATCCCATACTGCGCTTGGCAACACGCCTACCAAGCGTGGTGAGAAAAGACAAATACCCCCTCAATGGCGACACTTTTCGGGACGGGACGGAATAGACGGATGTGCAATGATGTCTCTATGACCAACAGGGTGAAAACTGGCAGTGATCACCGAATGGTTAGGGGCACATTGAATATCAATGTCCAATTAGAAAGGCGTCGCTTGATGAAGTCTACGCTCCGACCTTACGCGCCCATATCCAAAACCCCGAGAGCTTTCAACTTGAACTAACAAATTGCTTTGATTATCAAAAGTGAAGTAGTTTGGTAGAAGCTGTCCATATGGTGGGATTTAAGTATTTTAGACTTCGCCGTAGCGATAGACCACAAAAATTCTCGATCCATACTCTTGACCTCATGGCCAAACGTCGATCTATGGCGCTGTAGTCTTCCGTTCGACGGATCTGGAATTCCTTGCGGCACGATGTACGTGCTCACAATACTATGAGCAGTAAAGAGATAATTAAGTGGAACGGAGGCTCCAAAGTGTTTGCAAGAGACTAGTTTGAAGACGGACAGAGGCCGCGTAGTGTCGACGAGGGCAGAGGTACTAAGGAAGATCGAGAGATTCTACAGATAGTGTTACACCTCGTTTGCCGAACCTGCTGTTAGCTCGGTCCAAGACCCGAGGGCTGAATTGATTCGAAACTTTAGCGATGATATCCCGGACATCAGCCTATGAGAGATCGAGACGGTCCTAAAGCAACTTAAAAACAACAAGGCGCCGGGTGAGGACGAAATCGAAACGAGAGTAGGATTGAGAGTGGTTAGGCCATATAGTCCACCACGCTGGCCTAGTGCGGGTTGGCACGACCTTGGATTTGCCGACGATATTGAAGTATTGGCAGAATCGCTGGAATACTTTAGCACTAAGCTCGAAGACCTCAATCGAAAATAAAATGAACTTGGACAAAACGAAACTCATGTCGAATGTCCATGTTGTGCCCACCGGAATTGGAGGCTCGACTCTTGAAGTTGTAGACGAATATGTCTATTTAGGACAAGTTAAGCAGGTCCATCTTCGAGAGAGAGGTCAATCGTCGAATCCAACTAGGTTGGGTAGCGTTCAGAAAACTATGCGACGTCTTCTCGTCAAAAATACCTCAGTGCCTTAAATCGGAAGTCTTCGATAGTTGTGTGTTACTAGTGATTATATATGGCACTGAGACGTGGCCTCTCACTATGAACTTTATTAGGAAGCTCAAAGTCACTCAACGAGCTATGGGGCTATGCTCGAGGTTTCTCTACGATATCGTATCACAAATGAGGAGATCCGTAGAAGAACTAAAGTAAGCGACATAGCCCAACAGATTAGTAAGATGAAGTGGCAATGGGCGCGGCACATACAACTGATGGCCGATGGAGCCAAAAAGTTCTCGAATGGAGGCCACGTAGCGGAAATCGCAGCGTAGGACCTCCACCTACAAGGTCAGACGACCTGGTAAAGGTTGCGGGACGTCGCTGGATGCAGGCTGCCTCCAACAGGTCTCTGTGGAAATCATTGAGGGAGGCCTATGGTCAGCAGTGCACTTCCTCTGGCTAATGGATGATGGATATGTTTATAGTCACTAAAACTAGCGCCCGGTTTCGTCTTCGGTCGCAATCTTGATATACCCTGTTATGTATAATTTGAATAGACCAAAACATTTTCTTATTGCTCACCTTCCTTCACTACGAAATCTATCATCCATGTAAATATGTGTTCCTAACTTCAGCTGCTCGGGCTCTGGGAGTATGCGAAATTGTTAAACAGTCAATTAAGAAGTTTATATCTACCCATAGATAGTGCTTTATACACACTACTACTAAATACTGTACTAAATATATACTGTATACTTTATACAGTATTTATTTTTTTGGTTTTGGTTAGGTACCTTAAAGGCCAGAGCCAGGGTGGGGCAAGTGCCCCACCCTGCCCCACCGTGGCTACGCCCATGAATGTCATGCAAAATTTAACAGTGATACATAGATATAATTATGTTTTTGATGTTATTAGTTTATCCAGTGCAAAATGTCCTATATTGTAAACTAAAACAGCAGCTTAATTTATTTTATAGGGGCATTTAAATTTTTACGCGAAGCGGACAAATGAAGGGATTCCTGAAGTTCCATATATACTAGCGGTCCACTTCAGACACATCTTTTCGCGCATTAATTGATTTATTTTTAAACTCAATGTGACTGCCTTCTTTTATACTGCTTTTCAGAAAAGCCTTATCGTCTCGTCTCATTACATTCCGTCCTCTTATATCCCATTTAATTCGCTTTATACTCAATTCGAAACAAACCCAAAAAAAGTTTTAAAGAGTAGCAAATATACATATATACATACTTGAACTCCTTTCTTTTCCCACGGGTCAATTTATTCTTTCGGAATAAAATATGAAATTCGTTTGAAATTTCATAGAAATTGATCCACCCATTTGAGTGCGAAGAAGTTACAATCACTCAAACTTTTACCTTTATAATATACAAAGGATAGGATAGGATAAACAGAAAACTTCTTATAAAAAAAGCAACATACAGTCGAATTGAGAACCTCCTCCTTTTTTTGAAGTGGGTTAAAAAACATCACAATTATAGTGTTACATATGAAAATAACATTTCAAAAATCCTTTTGTCAATCAAGTGACTTCTATAAAATCCCATCCTGAAATCAAAATATGTGAATATATTCATATCATCTAAAGGTACAAATATTCCCAATATGAACCTCACTTTCGCTGAAGTTGTCCGCTTCACGTGACATGCCACGGGAAATAGGTATAATAAATAAATAGAACAAGCAACTTGTACCTATTTATTAAAATGTATAAGCAGCACAACCATATTATACGTACCTAAACTAAGCGTTATGATACCAATATAATTATTATACATGAGAACTGAGAATATTATCATAATTCTTACTACTTACAAGTTACATAAAATGGGATGAAACCGTGATTTAGGATGTTTGTATGAAACTGTACTTAATGTATAATGGTTTCTTAGATTTACGCGAATGTTACACATTGAAATAAAACTATTATATATCTAATACCTCAGTCCGCCCCGTGACCACGAAAGCTGTAAAGTAATCGAAACGTCGGGAAGTCAAAAATGTAAAAAAATCAACTAAATTCGCGATAAAATCCGTAAATAATAGTTTTATTTCAATGTACTTAAATTAAGACAACTCTAGAGTCAAGCAAATAGTAAAATATTAAATTCATATTTTTAAACGCAAGAGTTTATAATATTAAATATTATTGATTGGATAAGTTAGCATGGTACTTAGATATTATAAGAGATGGTGAAAATCCGCTGCAAATATTTGGCATGGGTATAATTACAGAACAATGCACGAGTGTAATCACTCACGGTATTGGTGGTCTTTATCAGTCAGGGGCACGTAGATAACGCTCATAAGTTTCTTAACGGTTGTAGTACCATCAGCTGCTTTGTCAACCTGGAAATAATCATAATATTACTGTAAGGATCGGAACAAACCAATAGTGTGGTGGCTCATGAATGGTAGAGCCATACACTCGTTTTGTATTCGTAGTTTTCACTGAGTTGCCTATTCGTATTTGGTACACTTAAATACCTTATTGTATTGGTCACATGTGTGTTGTTAAATCCACTTGCTTGTGCGTATGAAAAGTGTAAGACCATATGTTATGGGCCAAGTGATTAATGCGGGCAGTATTCATAATGCCCGGGCAGTATGAATATTGCCGAGCCATATCGGGCCAAGTGATAAATTACAATCTAAACTCACCTATTTATCACATTGCCCGGGCATTATGAATATGGCTACATGATGATCGGGCAATGTGATTAATAAGTGATTTTTTACGTGGTGCGCTGCCGCATTGTCGCATCTGCGATAGACCCATAAATTAGAAAGGTTAAATTGATCTGCTTATGTTTAGTTATTTTTTAACGTCCGAAACATTATCTTCAGAAGAAAATTAGTGTAATAATAATAAAAATAATCCGTCTAATACGTGACCGCACCACCGTAGTTGCCGACGCATCAAATATGCCTCAATGCCACCAACATTGGCGCGTCTTAAAACTTCGGTATTACGCACCCGATCGGACCATCTGATCTTCATGATGGAGCGCAGGCATTTTAGGTGGAATCGATCGAGAGTGCGTATATGGTGACGATACACACACCAGGTCTCGGAAGAATAGAGAAGGTTTGGCAGCACAATCGCCATGTAAACCGAGATCTTAGTAGCCAGCTTAAGGTCGTGCGAGCAGAAGACCTTAGAACACAGCTTTCCAAATGCTGCAGCTGCAGCACTTATTCTGCTGTTGATCTCAGTATCAAGGTCACACTTAGCTGTTATAGTGTTCCCCAGATAACGAAATTTATCGACCTGTTTCAGCACGTCCTCACCAAGCTTAATGGTCAGTGTCTCACGACCATGGATGTCTAGGGACATCACTTCCGTCTTTTTGACACTGATCTTTAGGCCAAATTTACAGCATGCTTGGTGGAAAGTGGACATTAGCTGTTGCAGGCCGTCTGGGGATTCCGCCAAGAAACACAGATCGTCAGCATACATGATCTCTGTGATCAATGCATACGAGACTTTGGTGCGCGCCTTAAGTCTGGCCAAGTTGAAAAGACTGCCATCGGTGCGAAAGCGAATGCGAACCCCTTCAGAAACAGTTTGTAGGACGTCCTTGACTACTACTGCAAAGTATAGAGCGAACAGTGTGGGTGCTAGTACGCATCCTTGCTTAACCCCACAGGTAACGGGGAAAAAGTCGGACTGTTCGCCGTCTATGGAGACGCAGCACTGCATATCGTCATGCAGAAGTCTCACAAACTTTTCTGTGCATCCTAGCTTTCTCAGTACCATCCAGAGGGCTTCGAGGCACACTGTCGAATGCTTTCTCCAAGTCAACAAAGCAGAGGTACAGCTGACGTCCCTGCTCTCTACTACTTTTCTCCTGAAGTTGACGCACCGAGAAAATAGCTTCACATGTGCCTCGGTTAGGTCGGAAGCCAAACTGGGTTTCAGGCAGGATCCTTTCTGATAGGTCCCTTAGGCGGTTCAATAGAACCCTTTCAAAGACCTTTCCAGGAGCTGATAGAAGTGAAATACCGCGATATGAGTTACAGTCGGATCGGTCACCCCTGTTCTTGTAGAGAGCACTAATACGAGACAATTTAAAATCGACTGGTACTCGCTACTCCTCCCACATTCGAACAAACAGTTTCCACACCGACGTGTGCAAATCCTTACCGCCGTATTTCAAAAGCTCGCTTGGTATGTGGTCAATGCCAACTGCCCGCTTAGTTTTCTGCTGCCTGATGGCAGTGACAACCTCGTCAAGCGCCAGTGGTTCATCCAGCTCGATACATAAAGGGAGTTGAGGCATTAAGCTGATGATTTGCAGATCGGCTGATCGATCCACGTTGAGCAAAGTGTTAAAGTGTTCAGCCCAACGTGCTAGTACTTCCTTCTCGCTAGTGAGGAGGTATGAACTATCTAAAGACCTCAGGAGTACTTTTGCTCGGTAGGAAATACCAATCAGCTTTCGCACCTCGCAGTAAAACTCCCCAAGCTGTTTAGTGTCAGCAAGCCACTGCATTTGGCAAGCTTTGTCCTGCCACCACTTATCTTTTATCTGACGAGACAGCTTGCGCAATTCTTGGTCACTCGCTTTGACCAACGCAGTGCTTCCGCCTCTTCTACTGTGCTTTCGCAAAAGCTCTCGATGTTTGTCGAATGCTGCTCTGAGAGCCTCATTGTTGTCATCGAACCAGTCTTCGTTACGCCGATATTTAGCACCCAATGTAGTGTCACGTCTCCGTGATCATAATTAATATTTATGACTTTATAGAACTCAACTAATTATTATTTATTCATTATTATTACCACTATCGCTTTTAAAAGAATTAAACGTAATTTGTGATTATAACTCCGTCAACATCAAGGATTAAAAGACCTGTGTCTGCGCGAGTAAAACCGGTTTGCGGTTCGTCGAGCGGGGACTGAGAGCCACGACATTTGCTTCGTCATTCAACTTCACTACAAGTGCGAGACTAGATTGTCGACGCGTGCGTCTGCCGCTTAACTAAATTATTCATTTTTTTATCATTATAAACTAATATCTTATTGTTGTGAACCCCATAATTGGGTAAGTTGTTAAAATATATTAATACTCGCTTAGCCATAATTTCTCGTAAGTGTATATCAAAGCACCTTGAATGTCGTTACGACCTTGTCATGACTTTCAAATTTCGTATGGTGTGATTCGCATTAACAAACGGTAAATTTATATTACATTGTCTCTGATTAGTTATAGTGCTTAAGCCAATATTAATAATAGCTGTTATTTTTTAATTTGCTTTCTGTATTTGCTAAATGCGGTGTTAATTATGTCCTTCTGCTTTGCCTTGCCTTGACTGCCTCATCTGAATTGACATTTAGTTAATACCGTCTTCGTCTCCACGCTTAGTTTGCTTTTCCTACGGGAGTCGCGTTAGACCGTTAGCACCCATGTTGCAGTCAAAGTTTTAAAGTGGACAGTTTGTAAAACATCCGTTACCGTGGTTTCCAGGGTTTTCCGTGCCGGATAAAATATTCGTACGGGCTATTTGTTCCTGCTTACAAGCTGTGCTAGAGCTGCTTGGCTGTGGATCATCTCGCCGCTGAAAGTCTGCACCGGCCGACCTACCCACCTGACCAGCCGCCGCCAACTACGTGTCGTCGGCGCGATAACCAAGGGGAGTAAACTAGCGGGAAAATACTATCGCCTAGTATAAATGACCCTCGAACGAAACCGGCCCTAGAGACCTACATTGTAATTTTAGTCGTTTTGTTATATGTATATAATTTTTTGTTCGTTGACTTTTAGTTTTATTTAATCAACGTAACAGTGGCGCCCAACGTGGGGCCTGGCATATTAAAGATTTGAAATTAAGTTCGTCAACCTCTTAACTCAATACCTTGTGTGGAGTTTCGGATTTTACCTAGGTAAACTCCTTCTCTAGAGAGGGGGGGTACTGTCACGTCTCCGTGATCATAATTAATATTTATGACTTTATAGAACTCAACTAATTATTATTTATTCATTATTATTACCACTATCGCTTTTAAAAGAATTAAACGTAATTTGTGATTATAACTCCGTCAACATCAAGGATTAAAAGACCTGTGTCTGCGCGAGTAAAACCGGTTTGCGGTTCGTCGACCGGGGACTGAGAGCCACGACATTTGCTTCGTCATTCAACTTCACTACAAGTGCGAGACTAGATTGTCGACGCGTGCGTCTGCCGCTTAACTAAATTATTCATTTTTTTATCATTATAAACTAATATCTTATTGTTGTGAACCCCATAATTGGGTAAGTTGTTAAAATATATTAATACTCGCTTAGCCATAATTTCTCGTAAGTGTATATCAAAGCACCTTGAATGTCGTTACGACCTTGTCATGACTTTCAAATTTCGTATGGTGTGATTCGCATTAACAAACGGTAAATTTATATTACATTGTCTCTGATTAGTTATAGTGCTTAAGCCAATATTAATAATAGCTGTTATTTTTTAATTTGCTTTCTGTATTTGCTAAATGCGGTGTTAATTATGTCCTTCTGCTTTGCCTTGCCTTGACTGCCTCATCTGAATTGACATTTAGTTAATACCGTCTTCGTCTCCACGCTTAGTTTGCTTTTCCTACGGGAGTCGCGTTAGACCGTTAGCGCCCATGTTGCAGTCAAAGTTTTAAAGTGGACAGTTTGTAAAACATCCGTTACCGTGGTTTCCAGGGTTTTCCGTGCCGGATAAAATATTCGTACGGGCTATTTGTTCCTGCTTACAAGCTGTGCTAGAGCTGCTTGGCTGTGGATCATCTCGCCGCTGAAAGTCTGCACCGGCCGACCTACCCACCTGACCAGCCGCCGCCAACTACGTGTCGTCGGCGCGATAACCAAGGGGAGTAAACTAGCGGGAAAATACTATCGCCTAGTATAAATGACCCTCGAACGAAACCGGCCCTAGAGACCTACATTGTAATTTTAGTCGTTTTGTTATATGTATATAATTTTTTGTTCGTTGACTTTTAGTTTTATTTAATCAACGTAACAGTAGCTGAAGCGGTTTCCATACTGTGACTAGACAGAGTTCCCCAAGCAGCACCGACATCATCCGCCTTATTTGTAAGCCACAGCTTTCCCGATATGACTTCAGCATATTCCTTTGAGGTCAGGGGTGCTCCTATCTAGTGGTCATGGCTTGTCCTAGAATAGGTGCTACGAGTACGCGACCTCGGCCCCCCGAGCTACTGCAGTCACTACAAACATTCCCTTCCATGACTGCAGTATCCACTCCTACAGGCCATACTCTCCTTTCCCATTATATCCTCTACTCACTAACCCTATTTCCTTTCCCCCGCTGATGATGGGCAGCAGCGTCGTCAGCGCGAGTCCCCTCCTGCGCTCGCCAACCCGCCTGCCAAGCGTGGCGAGTATTGGCAAATACCCCTCAATGGCGACACAAAAATTGACCAGGCCCCCAGTCCCCGGCAGCCCCACTATTCCTGGTGATGGTAGCAGCCATGGTTACGGTGGGGCAGGGGGTGCTAAGAATCCCCGGGTTGGCCCCGGCTACCACCCCCGACGACGACTGGCCCTGGTAACACACAACATACGCACTTTGAGGACAGACGAGAAGATTGTTGAACTGGAAGAAGAATTGAGCGGGTTACACTGGGATATTCTGGGGTTATCGGAAGTCCGAAGAATCGGGGAGGATACGATAACCCTGAAGTCTGGTAACCTGCTCTTCTACCGGGGGGACGACCAACAGTCCCGAGGAGGTGTCGGATTTCTCGTCTACAGGTCTCTCATCAACAACATCGTATCCATCGAAATTGTGTCGAGCAGGGTAGTATACCTTATACTCAGAATATCCAAAAGATATTCGTTGAAGGTAATACAGGTATACGCGCCGACCTCGACACACCCAGATGAAGAAGTAGAGGAGATGTATGAGGACATTAGTCGGGCCATACATACTTCCAAAACCTACTTCAATGTTGTTATGGGGGACTTCAACGCAAAGTTGGGCAAGAGAAGCGATGCAGAGTTGAAAGTGGGGCAATTTGGACATGGGCAACGGAACCTCAGGGGTCAGAGGTTGGCCGACTTTCTGGAAAAAGAGGGACTCTTCGCGATGAACTCTTTTTTCCAGAAGCCGCCTCACAGAAAATGGACCTGGTTGAGTCCTGACGGTTCTACGAGAAATGAGATAGATTTCATCTTGACGACGAATAGACGGATGTTCAGTGATGTCTCTGTGAACAGGGTGAAAACCGGTAGTGATCACCGAATGGTTAGGGGCACATTGAATATCAACGTCCAATTAGAAAGGCGCCGCTTGATGAAGTCTACGCTCCGACCTACTCGCGCCCATATCCAAAACCCCGAGAGCTTTCAACTCGAGTTGACAAATCGCTTTGATTGTCTAAAAGAAAACCTTGCAGTGGACGAGTTAAACAGCGGTTTGGTAGAAGCTGTCCATCCGGTGGGATCTAAGTATTTTAGACCTCGCCGTAGAGATAGACCACAAAAACTCTCGATCCACACTCTTGACCTCATGGCCGAACGTCGATCTTTGACGCTGCAGTCATCCGTTGACGCCGAAGCATATCGGCGGCTCAATAGACGGATCTGGAAGTCCTTGCGACACGATGTCCGTGCTCACAATACTGTGAGCATTAAGGAGACAATTGAGCGGAACGGAGGCTCCAAAGTGTTTGCAAGAGACTTGTCTATTGGGCAAAGCCAGTTGTCTAGGCTGAAGACGGAAGACGGCCGCGTGGTATCGACGAGAGCAGAGGTATTAAGGGAGATCGAGAGGTTCTACGGACAGCTTTACACCTCGGTTGCCGAACCTACTGTTAGCTCGGCCGAAGACCCGAGAGCCGAGTTAGTCCGACACTTTAGCGATGATATCCCGGACATCAGCTTGTTTGAGATTGAGATGGCCCTCAAACAACTTAAAAACAACAAGGCGCCGGGTGAGGACGGAATCACTTCAGAGCTTCTGAAAGCGGGCGGAACGCCGGTACTGAAAGTCCTTCAGAGGCTCTTCAATTCCGTTCTCCTCGAGGGCTCAACGCCGGAGGCATGGAGCAGGAGCGTGGTGGTACAGTTCTTCAAAAAAGGTGATAACACTTTGCTGAAGAACTACAGGCCCATCTCGCTACTGAGCCATGTCTATAAGTTGTTTTCAAGGGTCATCACAAATCGTCTCGAAGGCAGGTTTGATGACTTCCAGCCTCCCGAACAAGCCGGTTTCCGAAAAGGCTTTAGTACCATAGACCATATTCATACGCTACGGCAGGTTATACAAAAAACCGGGGAGTATAACTTGCCGCTTTGTTTAGCGTTTGTGGACTATGAGAAAGCCTTTGATTCGATCGAGACCTGGGCTGTGCTACAGTATCTTCAGCGGTGCCACATAGACTATCGGTACATCGAAGTGTTGAGGTGTATATACAACAACGCCACCATGTCGGTCCGAGTACAGGATCAGAGCACGAAGGCTATTCCACTACAGAGAGGCGTGAGACAGGGAGATGTCATATCTCCGAAACTGTTCACTGCCGCGCTGGAAAATGCCTTCAAGCTCTTGCAGTGGAAAGGATTCGGCATCAACATCAACGGCGAGTATATTACTCACCTTCGATTTGCCGACGATATTGTAGTCTTGGCAGAATCGCTGGAAGACCTTAGCACTATGCTCGAAGACCTTAATCGAGTTTCCCAACAGGTGGGTCTTAAAATGAACATGGATAAAACGAAGATCATGTCGAATATCCATGTTGTGCCCACCCCCATTGGAGTTGGGGGCTCGACTCTCGAAATTGTAGACGAATATGTCTATTTAGGACAAGTGGTCCGGTTAGGCAGGTCCAACTTCGAGAGAGAGGTCAATCGGCGAATCCAACTCGGTTGGGCAGCGTTCGGGAAACTTCGCGACGTCTTCTCGTCCAAAATACCTCAGTGCCTAAAATCGAAAGTCTTCGATAGTTGTGTGTTACCAGTGATGATATACGGCACCGAGACGTGGCCTCTCACTGTGTGCCTCATTAAAAGGCTCAAAGTCACTCAACGAGCCATGGAGCGGGCTATGCTCGGTGTTTCCCTACGAGATCGAATCAGAAATGAGGAGATCCGTAGGAGAACCAAGGTTACCGACATAGCCCATAGGATTGGCAAGTTGAAGTGGCAGTGGGCCGGGCACATAGCTCGTAGAACCGATGGCCGTTGGGGCCGAAAGATTCTCGAGTGGAGGCCACGTACAGGCAAGCGAAGTGTTGGACGCCCGCCTACAAGGTGGACGGACGATCTGACTAAGGTCGCAGGAAGTCGCTGGATGCAGGCCGCTTCCAACAGGTCATTGTGGAGATCATTGGGGGAGGCCTATGTTCAGCAGTGGACTTCCTGTGGCTGATATGATGATGATGATGATGATATTCCTTTCTAGCCTCGCAGTACTTTAGCCTATCCACGTTTACACACGCAGGCTTTTTATCTATGGATCTTCAAGGCCGGCGGAGGCGGAGTCTTAACTTAGTGACAATGAGTCGATGGTCAGTCCAACAGCGTGCACCGCGCATAACGCGGGTGACTTGCACTTGACTGATGTCTTGTTGTCGTATGATGGCGTAGTCTATCAAATGTCAGTGTTTAGACCGCGGGTGCATCCACGTTGTCTTGTGCTTGGCGGCAAGCCGGAACATAGTGTTCGATATCGCAAGGTAGTATTGAGCACAAAGACTGAGCAGCAACTGACCATTGCTATTCATGTTGCCGACTCCGTGTCTACCCAGAACTCCAGGCCAAGCCTTATAGGCCCGGCCAACTCTGGCATTAAAATCGCCTAGCAGCAATATCTGCTCTTTACTATTAATTTTGTTAAGGCATTGAGATAATTCCTCATAGAATTTGTCCTTGATATCATCAGACTTGTCCAGCGTTGGGGCATAAACACTGATGACATTAAGGTAGTTGTCCGAGTCCAGGTGAAGGCGCAGTGTGGTAACGCGGTCCGAGATGTGCACAGGACATTCATGAAGTCGCTTTGTTAATTGATTTTTGATGGCAAATCCTACCCCAGACCTACGAGGTTCGGATGAAGGGGTACCTTTCCAGAAGAAAGTATAACCACCTCCAACTTCCACCAGCTCTCCTTCATCAGCGAGATGCGTTTCGCTGAGTGCAGCCACATCCACATTATAGCGACGAAGTTCCCGAGCTACAATAGCGGTTTTACGCTCGGGGCAGGCGTTACCATCTCTGTCAATCAACGTTCTTACGTTCCACGCGCCAAATGTCACAATAGGTGGTTTCATGACAGTTTTGTTCTTTCTGATACGTCGACCACGAATTAGATTGATGCAGTGGCAGCCGCGGTTACTACCACCTTCCAGGTCGGGACGAGCATTTTTTAGGACACCTTTTCTAGCCCCCTCCTCGGCTGAGCAAGGAGAGCAGTGCCTCCCTAAATAGGGCTGCTCTGTCAACCCAGGTGCTGCCGAATTCACATTGTCGTCCCAAACATGCAATGCGAAAGCGACCACGACGTGTACTCACGCCCCTGAGGCCGCCTATGTGCAGGTATCGGACAAAGTCCGCCTTGCATCGCGCCGAACCTCTCTACCTCAGCCCATCGCCATAGGACTTAACGTACTCGGAGTCCATATATCGGAAGCGGTCAGTTGCGCAGGATATATTAAGGTGCGCAAGCGTTCGCGTATACGCAGGCGCACACACTCGTCCTCGTCCTCCCAGTTCAGTGGAACGGTGAACCGCTACGACTGGAAAAGAGGTCGGATGATGTGTCTGGCCAACGGTAACTGTACGCCCTCTACCGTCGCCCTAGGCCATCCACCTTGCCTTGCTGTATCGCCGAGTGTACGCCCTTTCGCAATATCTGCATTGGGTTGCCACCCTCGCCGAAACAGACTTGGAGAGGGATACTACTGTCTCTACGGGAGGGGGCCAGAGACAGTAGCAGCTCGGGAAGCCGGGGCCGCATACCCGTATACCACAATACAACTTTCGGCAGAAGTTGCACTGGGTACCCCTGACTATGAAAAAAAAATTTGTGTACCCACTTCATGGATCAGTTAGGTCGACTGTGCCCCAAAACCGACTCGGAACACCCCGACTTCACGTAGTCTTCTGGCTACCGACCCTAGAGTGTATATAAAAAGCCGGAGGCGCGGAGCGAAAGCAGCCCCCGCCCGCTGTAACGAAGGATAGGCAAGGTGAGCATGGTTGCCTATCTTTTGTTACGCAAGAGCGAAGGGGCTGAACTTCCCGTAGCGCCGGAGACGAGAGAGATGCAGAAGCTAATTTGTATTGACAACAAGTGTTTTAAGGGTTAGGTTGCTATAATAGATATTTCTCAGGAATTGTGCGTTACCTTTTCATGGGAGTGAGGAGGAGCGACACTCCCCTCCCCCCCCCTCCCTCCACTCCTCCCAACCCACCCCCTCGTGCTGCCCTATTCTAAATTCTACCACTTCAGCTCATTTTGATTAGCTTTACATCACTCTGCCCAATAGGCACTTGGCATTATTCATAATGCCCGGGCAATGTGATAAATTGATTGGTTATAATCACATTGCCCGCTCTTATTGGGCATTATTCATATTGCCCGGGCATTATGAATAATGCCCGATTAATCACTTGGCCCAGAACACATATATTCACAATTCGAATTCAATGTGGTGCAAATAAAAGAAAAGGATAACAAAATGTTTATCTAGTATCGTGTAATGTCCGACCATACCTGTGTTAGATGTTGCTCGCCTCCCTCAGGGCCGACGGGGACAATGAGACGACCTCCAGGTTTCAATTGTTCAACGAGCTAAAAACGTAACATTATTTTTTAAATTTAAAAATGTTTATGAATGAGAATAGACAAATTATAAATTTTTTAGGCCAAACTTTTAAAGTTGTAATAGAGATTTCGTGTATAGAGGATATTACGGGAACTAGACGATAAACCATTAACGGAATATAGATCAAACTATGATGGCACGGTAACCAAAACAAATACGCGTATCCCTGATAGTTTGCAAGTAACGGCCATTCTAGTAATAATTCGACAGCCTCCGTAGCGCAGTTGGTTAAACGCCGCCTGTGAAACGAGAGGCCGCGAGTTCGATCCCCGCACCGAGAGAAATGTTTGTGCGGCCCACAAATATTTCTTCCGGGTCTGGGTGTTTGAGACCGAAAAGTCTCTCGTAGTTCCTGATACCCACGACACAAGACTCGATATTAGTGTGGGGTCAGGACTATGTATGTGCCTGTTGGGTGTATTTATTTATTTATTTATTTATAATTCAAAAGTTTTTTCAATGTTGCCATGACTCTTCATGAATGGGCAGACTCGTCCAGGGTAATACTACAGGAAATCAATGTGAACCGACAGCTTCGTGTCAAATTCAAGTGCAGAGTTTTAGTTTTCCATTAATTTTCAGATCCAGTATTTTTTTCAAAATATAAGATAAAATCAATTATCTTCACAATGTTTATTGGAAATACTTGTCCATTATTATTGGAAAAAATTAAACAATGGTGCAAATCCTTTTAAAAAAAATTAATAGTCTTACAGCCTGTGGCAATGTTGGCGCAGCTGCACCCACATGAATAGCATTATATGGTGCTTCAGAAGGATATCCCAACCGTCCATCGCCAGCTGAAATATTTAAATTTGATTTTAGTATTGTGTCACTAATATTTTATTTTTGCTGAGCACTGAACTTGGTATGTAACATCAAAATAAAAACAAAAAATTTAACAAATGAATAATGGATTATAATTATTGGTTTTCTGATTTATTAAATATATTTCAAATTTTTAAGACTATATTACAGCAACAATGTAAACTGACCAACGAGTTTAATCCTTCCAGACGATAAAAGTTGTGGGTTGTCATTCTTTATGTTCTTGGTAGCTAGTGTAACCAACTCGGGAATGTGCTCAATGCCCACAACTCGGCCAGCCTCACCAAGCATAATGGCCATACATGCCGTCAAATAACCAGAACCAGACCCTACATCCAAAGCTTTCTCCCCAGGCACTAGCTGGTTCTTTAATCTCTCCAGTGCATGGGCATGCTGAAATTTGTGTTCACTTTAAATATGAATGGGAAAACATTTGTCACATTATATCAAGTATTACCTTCTAAAAACAAGTACATATAAAGGTACACGGGGTTTTGTACTTTTTATTAACAAACCACACTAATCTGTTAAATAAGACTTGACAGAAAATATACAAAATTACAGTTAATAAAAATATACATTATTTTAATTAAAGTAAATAACCATATTTCAGCACTGGGCACAAGCCTGCCATTGACCACAAAAAGCCTGAAGGGCAAGGGAGATGGAAAAATGACAATATTTTTCTAATATTGTCATACTTTTATCAGCACAAAATAAAAATAAATCCCATACCATATGTGGAGCACTGATAGTAGCAGAGTATCCTATAGTTTGAGGAGAATCTTGATATGGCGAATGAGGGCAGTAATTTTTCCGGTCTACTGCTGCCATTGCATTTGCCACAACATCAGATTTTATAATGCCATTTGCTGGTTGAAACAAAAGAAATTATTATAAATAGTAAGATGGACAACAAAGTCAATCGAATCGGTAATAAACACGATAAATATAAGGTTAAGGAGAAATTTACTTCATGCACAATTATAAGAGCATACCAATAATAGAAAAACTGAATCATTTTATTACGAACCCATGGTAATTTTCTAATATATGTAGCCTGTTCTTAAATATGTACTCATTTAGTTAATTTAGACGAGTACATTTGAATTATAACGAAACTAAGTAATTGAATTATCAAAATAAAATATACATACCCCGAAGGTTCCGGACTAAATCAGCATTATTTACTCCATGACTTCTCCACGCCATTATTGATAGTGTGATAACAACTACGGACAAGAAAATATTACGCCATGAAAACTCAATTTTTGTGTCTATTTTTATCTTTAAAGTTAACTATTTTTTTCGTATTTTGCGTTTGCGACAAGACAATGTTAAGTCAGTAATCTGTGGTTATGTCAATGAAATGTCGTCCACAGAAATGTCAGAAAATGTCAAACGATTAAACCACAGACTAACAAGAAAAACAAAACTTATACCAAAGAACTATTATAGTACGCACTAACGACCAGACGCCTCATCAGAAACTCAGCCGCCGCGCCGCGCCGCGCCGAGGGACCAAAACATAGGCAAACAGAGCCAGGTGATCAAGCAGAGCATAGTGATTCTTGAACATATGAGTGAAACGGTCTTTAAAACGTAAAACGTGTAAACAACAAAAAAACGTAGTAACGCCCGAATACTCGAACGCCATTCAAATAATAAGTTGTTCTTAACAGCGCACGGCTCACTTAGCCAGTACATTTAAGCGGGATTAACGTAGCTAGTTAATATTTAAGTTGCGTTCCAGTATCGTGCGTGAAAGTATTGTGTCTCTGACCAGTCGATAGTGCGTAATAGCTCTAATTTCATTCCATACAAACTTAGAGTAATTACCTCTAGAGAGATTCACGCTGTAACCGTAGACATCAATAGCTATATCTAGCAACACAAGAAAATAAGCGCCATATTGTGGCCTTGATTTAAAATAGACCCTATTTCAATGACATTAGGTTGCTTTATTGCTTGAACGACGTCGCTTTGTCTGGCGAAATTCTTTTTTCGCCCAACAACTAAACGCGGCACGTCACATGAATAGAACATTATTTTGCATCTCATTCTGACATAAAGAAATTCGTATCGGTGTGTCTCATTTTTGCGATGTACAGTACATTTCGGCTCTCTCTAGAGGTAATTACTCTAAGCATACAAATATCAAATATACTCTGTGGCTTAAATGGAATGCCCATGCCCACACATTAATACACAATGTAAAGTATACTTTATTTTTACATTAATTCAGTTTATTTTTGTTTGTGTAATACAAGAAGGGAAAATATTCAGAGTAGAACAGTGAGCGGAAAGGCTTCCGTCCCTTTCAGACCAAAAGGTTTTTTTCTTCTGTTTTTAGTAATGAAATGTTACAGATGGTACTTTTTAATATATTAATTTATTTTTTATTAAAATACAGATAATTCCATTAAGGGCCAAGGGTTACCCCAAAAATTATTGAAGTGCTAATTACTAATAGGTACGTAATGTAATAAGTAAATAAGAAATCATAAAAGGCTTTATTCCATTCAAACTTGGTTTATTCGGACTGACTTCCTATAGCTTCCAGAAGTTTATGGACTAGGTGTCCATAAAGTCCTATTGTACATGTGCGTTTTTGTTCTCCGATAAGTGAGAGATATATAATAAAGTTAATACGCACGCACAAAGGCAGTATATGTCGGCTTTAGCTCCAGCGGCGGGAAAACGAAAATCCAAAATAAAAGATAATAAAAGTCCAACTTGGCTGGTCTTGGTGTCTTTGCAACCATCAGTCTTCCCATTCACCTATCACATTACAAGTTGTTAGAGCATAGAGTTGCTATTGGACTGTATGTAACCTCATGTCAGTGTGTAAGACAGGCTGGAAGGTATTTATGAATGTAGATTCAAAAATAAAATAAGCCTTCGAATGTGTGAAAAATATTTGGGACGTCAGTCGTTGTTCAAAGTCAAACATCAAATATTTTTCACATATATATATTTTTGCTAAGTTCTTATTGTGTTGTGATTAAAGTTTATACCTAATGTATGTATAACATTAAACGCTTGCTATGGCTGAACTCTGCTGAGTAGTCATTTCACTAAACATGTGAGAAAGTGTTATAGTAAATGGACATTCTCCTTTGCAATGACACACTAATAGAAAGAGACACCGTCCCTTTTCAAGCTACGGTTCTGTACTCTTCGCAACCCTTTTGAAATGCATAAAGTACATTGTATTTTCCCTATCTTTGGCCTGTGAATTGTCAATTTTACTTCTTACTTCTGTCATCTATCATGATCTATCATTCTTATAAGCACTTATAAGTATTAAAAACGCCAGACATTTTATTTGTTATTTTCACTATAATCTGCATATAACAAAGCTTTATCCGTGTAGCATTGCATTATTTATGCGGACAAAAAATTGCAAACAAAACTGAAAATGGTGTGCGACGGTCCAGACCCTCCTGAGAATAATCCTCACGAATTGAATCCTCCCCCTAGACATGAGCTTATAATGAATGGTCAACAGATCGAAGACAGTGATGAAGAGACCAACGATTACTTTGGGTACGAGCCGCTGGCGCAAGGGCCCGAAGCTGTGCTTTCCGACCGCGACAGTGACGACGATGTGCCCGTAATACAAATTTTAAACTATTTTTTTCTGCATAAAACTATGCCATAGCATCAATTTAAAATATTGGACTTTGTCATATTGCAACAAGATTTGAATATTCTATGATGAAAAATTAAATCCTTGGTCATGCCATCCCGGTGCGCCATGGCCTTGAGTGCCCCAGATGTGATCCTTTCTTTTGTGACGTTGTGCCTTCACTGGACACTGATCCGGGTGTAAATAGTGATGCGAATTTATTAAAGCCCAAACCACGAAATTACCCTGAGTTCTCATTTACATACCTACCCATACCTGCGGGCGGCCTAACCCGCCGCACTTTGTTAAATGTAGGTGTATGTGAATTATAGTAAGCATAGTAATATAAACTATATTTTTCAGAACAATACAACTCCAACAAGCAATGTGCCACCTATAGATAGTATGGAAAATATTTTAACAAGGGATGTGTGGAATGTGCCAAGAAATTCAAATAACATAGAAATGGACAATGAAAGAGCACAGCAGGTATGCCTCCATTGGGAATATATCATTTAATAATATGGTAATTACTTGTAAGTAAGAAATTATAAAAATAATGAAGCCATATAGCAATGGCCAATAAAATTATGTTAATATAAATTTACAATAGCAAAGACTAATATTAAAATATAATTTAAATATTTCAAATTATTTATCTGTGGATGGTGAAATTTTTCTCTTGATTATGAATTGTTGTTTTATTTTTATATATATAGGATCTGTTACATCTATCTGATCTGTCTATTAAATTAAATTAGGAAATTTCTAAAAAACACTTTTACATTTTTTTCAATTTAATTGAAAATCTTGTGAGTGTGAACATTGTAAAGACATTGTTTTGGGGCTGTTTTAGTACCCTTATCAGCCCATGGCCTACAGATTTTACACATATATTTAATTCCTATGCAAGGTTTTTGCACAAATTCTAACTTTGGACACATTGCTTCAATTTACACTGTTTTCTTACAGCAATTTGAATGTAATTTAATATTAACAATATTAATGTTGTATAATATCATGTCCGTGTAAGTGCGTGGTGGCCTGTTGGTAAACGGACGAAGTGCGTGGTGGCTTGTTGGTAAACGGACTAGACGCGACTGCCAACATGTTCACGGTGGTCGCGAGTTCGAATCCCAGGGCACACCTCTGACTTTTCGGAGTCATGTGTGTATTGATAGTCAATCACCACGCACTAAAACGGTGAAGGAAAACATCGTGAGGAAACCTGTATACCATAGCCAATTTATAAAAATTTCTATGGTATGTAAGTCCGCCAACCCGCACTAGGCCAGTGTGGTGGACTATATGGCCTAACCACTCTCAATCGCACTGTCGATTGTAGAGGAGGCCCGTGCCCTGCAGTGGGACGTATATGGGCTGATACAGATACAGATAATATCATGTCCAGGTGATGTCTGCTATGGCGAACTTCTCTCTACCCCAAGCATCGATACCAGAGTGGGCGCTGAGTATATCTGAGGAGCAGTGGAAGCAGACGCTTTCTGACACAATAGAGAAGATGAAAAATAACAGATAGTTTATTGTGCATATTTTTAATATAAATATTTTAAAGATAATTATCATTTATCATTGGTTCCCAAAGCGTCCTGTCTCAAGAAATTTGGGAAGCACTGATATAATTACATTGTGAATTAGTAATTAAAGTAAGTAATATTAAAAATTCCAAAATTATTGATTTAAATTTTCGGCGAGCCATATGGGTGGCTAAAATATGACAGCATTAAACTACTTAAGGATCTTTTCAGGTAAATCAAAAGCCTTTTAAATTACTAATACGATTAGGGGCCGTCTATTAATCACGTGAGGCTTCTTGGACAAAAATCACGAAATATCACAAGGGGTAGACGAGGGAGGGGGGTTCTTGTAAGATATTACATGTATTTGTTTTCGACACATAATTTTGATTTAAATTATACATAATATATTTTTCGTATAATAACACGATTATATGGTTGCGTCATTGCGGATGTCGATTTTTTCACATCCGCCGATGCGAATGCGGATGCGGATTTTTAAAGGCTCACATCCGCGGATGCGGATGCGGATGTTTAAGATCTTATATAAATACTAGCTGTGCTCGCGACTTCGTCTGCGTGGAATTTAACAAAAAAGTTAATTAGTTTATTTAGTTATTTTTTTGGTTTTTGCATTTTTATTTACCTTTGTAACGAAACCATACCGCGATCTACACGATCGTTACACATTTATTTTCAGTTTATTGTATTATCTTTATTGAAAAATGTCTTTATATATGTTACCGGAAATGTACGAAGTCTAGGAATTGTATACATTTCCTAGGAAATGTATACAGTTCCGAAGCTGTTTAGGAAATGTATAAAATATTCTTTCAATAATTATTTTATACATACATATCCTGGGAAATGTATACATTTCCTAGGCATTGTATAAAATTCCAATATCGTATTAGGAAATGTATAAGAATAATGGTTTCTGTAATAAAACACGTTGTTCAAATGAGAGTAATATTTTTTATCACAGGTAACAATCATAGCGTTAAATTCTATAATACTTAACTATTATAGAATTTATATTATATATTTTATTTTTTCTAAATTACTAACCTAACCTAACCTTACCTCCACTTTACTGGTGGTAGGTCTCTCATATGTGAGAGACTGACTGGGTGGGTACCACAGCAATGTCTATTCCCATCAAACAGCAGTTTAAATGCACTGTTTGTGTGTTTCGGTTTGAAGGACATTGTAGCCAGAGTAACTACTGGACATATTGAGATTAAACATCTATATGTCTCAGGATGGCGAGCGCAGTGGAATGCCAAGCATTGCTTTGTAATTCAAGGTGTTGTTTAGTTTTGCTACTGTTCATGAGTGGTCGCATCGCTTACCATCAGGCGAACGGCATGCACGTCTCGTCTTAACAGCAATAAAAAATATATAAAAAAAAAAGTTCATTTAAAACTAATCTGTTTTTGCATTTCGTTCTACGCAGAAGAAGCTCACTGTCTCTTGATGTCGGGCAGTTGGTCTTTTTGGGTTCCGATATAATTAAGGCTCAATTGCACAAACTAACTTTGCCAATACCTTTGCCCTTGAAACTGTCAATTCCATACATTCGCAATGTCAAATACATCTCAAATGAATGGCGATGATATTTTCATAGGCAAAGGTATTTGCAAAGTTACTTGGTGCAATTGAGCCTAAGTGTAGAATTTGATCCCATGCTTGTGCAAGGTTCTTGCCATCTTCTCTATTGATAAATAAATGCATTACCTTCGGCTTTAGTAGCACCAAGAGCTCGCAAAAGAACACCGTTTCATTTATTAAGAATAACGCCGCGTCGCCTTTTCTGATAACAAGGCGGTTAGGAAGAGGTTCGTAAATTAAACCCACGCTGCAAATAATTTTTCGCTAGGATCACTACTTAGTGGAGTAGATAGAAATATTTGTGCTATCGGCAATAATATCTTTAATTCATCTCGATAAACACCACTTAGAGGATTTTCATCCACATAGACTCTTTTTAATGAGCTAAGAAATAAATTATTTTTGGAGTACAGTTTCAGTGCTACCATTTTCTGGTATTTCTCGACTCTCATTTTGACTAGAAGAATCTAACATCATAGCAAGAACAAACGCGTCGGATCAAGTCACTATTTCTTTCGCTCCCATTGGTCAATGTCACGTGCGAACGGCACGCGCCATTCGCCAGCACCGTCAAATTTCTGTCTTGTCTCATTTTGTATTACATCCGCATCCGCATAAATATTCGCATCGATTATTTGCGGATGCGGATGCAGATGCGAATATTCGCAACATCCCTGCTTTATATTTAAAGATAATATTCGAAAAATTAAGACTTATTTATTTGTACTAAAAATACATGTGAAGTTGAATGGGGGGGGGGGGGGTGTCAATCAAAATCTCACCACAAATCACCAAAGGGGAGGGGGAGTCAAAAAAAGCTAAATAAAAGATCACATGATCAATGGACGGCCCCTTATGACACCAAAATACTCAGTAGTTAGTTAAATATCTGGCGGCTATTAAATAAAGTTTAATATTTTTGATGTATTTAGGATCAGCTGACGCAATACTTTGTGTGCGGTTTCAATTAATATAGTTACCAGTTGCTACTGATATGTGAAGTAAAAATACAAAGAAGATCTTTTGGAAATAAGTCATGACTTCGCCAGTAAATATTATATTATATTTAAAATATATACTCAATGGTTTTATTGAAAAATGAAAAATTTGTTGCAGTCCTCACACTTTTAAAATCACGTCATACGACGAACAGTGGATACCGTGAATTAATATTTACGCCCCCGATAAGACCTGTCAGGTGGAACGTAGTCACGTAACGTCACTGTATATCCACTGGTCAAGAACGGAATACACGGTAGCAATGGTCCACGCGCCAGAACTGGAATTTTCCAAACTGATGCGCCAATCCTGCTGGTCGTGCGGAGGGAGGTTCATAGTTCATACAGCCCCGACCTCGCTAGGCATCGGTTGTTCCCCGCGGGCTATGTCGCATTGATCTTACTATAGTCCCAGAGATGACGACCAAAACCATGTATCATAGCAATACGGTCGAAACTGTATAAAATCGTTAGATTATGTAATTCTAAACCCGACTAGGTAGGTAGTAACGGTCAAAAGTGTAGCAATTGCATGTGAGTCTATTTCTGCTGTGTCCAAAAAAAAGGCAGTCGGTATCATAGCAATACGTCTGATATTGGAAATGTACATAGATTTTATAATTTTATGACGAATAAGTTGGTTTTCAGACATTTTGCGCGTAGTATATAGCTGAAGCGAATTTTTGAAAATGTCAACAAATTTAGCCGACCTGTATCATAGCAATCCGACTGAAATTTTTTTCTACCATTCGTAAATAAGGCAAGATTGCAAAAAAATGTTTTCAGACATTTTAGATGTCGCATGTACTCCCAAAAGAGAAAAGAACGATTTGGAGTCGCTTGGCCGATGCCTGAGCGCTTCTTACGTTTCTGCTGCGGTGGGAATGGTTTTTTTCGCATATTATACTCCTGCCACTCTCTTACTATATACCGGGTATCTCAAGACTGGTACCGAAAATGAAGCCGGGTGGTAGTTTTAGTGACTACAAACACAATGCAAACAAAAATTTCGAAAAGAAACGCGACAATTATTTTTTATGATTTTTTAAATATCTTCATTTTTGGGTGGTAAATTCATAGTTTTTGCTAAAATAATAATTTAAACACTTTTATACCTTATATTATTTATAAATAAAAGGGTATACACTATTATTTTAGGAAAAAATGTATTTACCACCCAAATATGGTCATAAGAAAAAAAATTACAAAAAAAAATTGTCGCTTTTTTTTGCAACTTTTTCTGTTGCATTGTGTCTGAAGTCGCTTAAACTACGACCCGGCTTCGTTTTCGGTAGCAGTCTTGATATACCCTGTATAGTCACTCACCAGCTGTCCTAACCATTGAAATAACGCTCACTTAAAGTGACAACAAACTATAAGTAGCTCAGGCGGACGTAGGTGTGTCGCTGGTTGTCCGAGGGCTCGCGGACGTTTTTTTTCTTCTATTCCCAATGATAAGGCATAGTTTGCTCATCTCCCATTGACGAAGTTTTCGGGGATGGAAGAGTAGTATTTTAAGAATTCAAAATTATCATTTATAATAGACGTTTTTATAGCATAGATACGTTGTCCGCGCTCTATTTTGGCAAGACAAAAGCAAGGTGATTGCCCAACTTGCAATCAGTCACGCTTCAATACGGTCGATATCGAAAAGTTGTCTGATAAGGGAGGTGTTACACTGAATTCTTCTGATATAATTTTTTTTTACATCTGGTTAATTCATTTCATCAATTTCAACAATTTTCAGACAGATTGCTATGATACCGATCGGTAAAATTCCTTAACATATTTAGAATGGTCTCAAAATTTGTTGTATCCGAATTTTCTTCTGAAAATATTTTTTTTCCTATTAACTAATCCTAATTTACCCGTAAAGAACACTTTCAAACGGATTGCTATCATCATATTTTTTTGTCTCTATTTTAATTTTTCTAAATTATTTTTTGGGTTCGCGCTACACTATTAACTTCTGAAAAATCTGTTTTCGGTATCTCATAGCTATTATATATAACTACAGTTAGAAAATCAGACAGATTGCTATGATACAGTCCGGTAAAATTTGTTGACATTTTTGAAAATTCAGTGCGGTCAAACCAGGGCTTGAAATACCGGTAAAAGTTTGGTATCGTTAATGGAGCTAGAAGCAGGTATCGGTAAATTCATAAGTAACGATACCCAAATTAACGTTATTTTAACGTTAAATATAAATACCGGTACTACCAAACTTACCGATACTTATAACGTTATGAGTGTATTTCGTTACCTTGGCTCAAACTTACCGATACTTTTAACGTTATGAGACTATTTCGTTACCTTCGCTCCCGGCAACTCCCAATGTTTACCAACCAACCAAATTCATAGGAAGAACGTCGCGGCAGTCAACATGCGTTTGTGGTATATCCCGTGGGACACTCAAGAGAACTTTGAGAAAATCGACAACTTCGCATAAATTAACGCTACGAAATTAGCGATATTTTAACGTTATAGACGCAAAAAAATATTGATAATTGTTAACGTTATGGTATCATAACGATTGTGTTTCGTTACGATACTCAATTACCGCTACTAAATTTTAACGATACACAGGTATCTTTATGAAATTACCGGTAATTACCGATACTTTTAATGTGAATTGGTATCGTTTTCAAGCCCTAGGTCAAACGCTACGCGAAAAATGTCTGAAATTGGTATTTTCGAGTTCGAAATAATCAAATCTATCAATTTGATGCGGTTGTGGCCGTATTGCTATGAAAAAAAATTTTGGTTGTCATCTCTCGTACTACTACGTGCCCAAACGCTACAAGGGTGATGAGGCCTCCATTATGTAAAATAAGGTCAAAAAGGAGAAGTTCTAGTTTAATAATTGTCTATGAACCTTTGTATCTTTATCTTGATAACTGTATTTTGTAAAAACATGTCAACTAAAAATATGAAAATTGGTAAGAAATGTTAGGGTGCTTTCTTGGTATAAACAAACTATACCTAGTAATTGTGTTGATGCAGGTGTACCTGTGGGCAGGTATTAATTATCAATGGTTCAAGGTTTTTTCGGCGCATAAATGCTGACTGAATTATTATATGTATAAAGTAACCTCAGTTTTGAGGATAAAACAGTTACGAACAAAAAGTCACCAGCGTAGGTGCACTGTTCAAATCTAACATCTCTAACAAACGTAAATAAAAACTTGTTCAATAGCATATTAATAAAATAAATACAATAAACATTCACACACTTATGACAGATTTTTCTGTCTCCCAGGCATACATATTATATTAACGGTTACACAGACATAGGTTTGGCACGGGGATCGAATCCGCAGTTTCCCATTTCACAGCCGATGTTCGTGCAATTGCTGTGGCTGATAACAATATGTGCCCAACTTCATTAGAAAAAACATAGCTTAAGATAGCATATATTCTAAAGCAACAGTCTAGTCGCTTGTAATTAAATGTACGCATACGTTTTACATAACCAGATACATAATAAATTATTATAACTAATCTGACCTTTTAGCAGTTTCAATTCATTTATATATTTCATTACACTTATAATTAGGACATTTAGTCCAACTTTCTTATTCTTTGACACAAACATATTTAATATATTATTAGCCTCGCATGAAAATGTTAATATTGAATACGTCTTGCATATACCTACCCAAGTAAAATTGCATAATCACAATAAATATTTTATTGTGATTGTAATACATTTTGCAAATAGGCACACTTCAATTTATTACAATATATACCTATGTAATCAAATATATGATGTACTCCTGCAGTTAAAAATCGTTCTAATTATTTTCATTATGATAAATACATAGGTCGTTCAAATACAATATTATTTAATCTGTGTTAGGTATATAAATTATGTTATAACTAATAGGTATATGTCATATTTATTATATGACTATGATTTTATTTATTGTTTTGTTCAAAACTTTTTGTAACTTTAGGTAGGTAGGTTACAATATAATACAGGTGTGAAATTACTAATGCGGTTTATCGAGTTCTTGAATTATTTTGTACATTACTTTGAAGGATCAAAAATAACGGCAGAAAAAGTGACGAGTTTGGTCTTTTCGTTTCTGATAAACATATAGAAAGGTGAGTCGGCATAGAATTGTTCGGCAGAGCGCGCCAAGATTCCGCTTGTTGCTGCCACTGCTTCAGTACCATATTCTGGAACAAAGAATTAAATAAATACATTTAATAAATTTCCAGTTTCCTAATTTAAAGTGTGTTTAATCATCGGCGTCAACTGCCTATGACGTTCATCTTATACAATGATAAAAAGTAGTGCAGTTTTAAGTTTATTTATTAAAAGTAAATTTAAAAAATATATAAAAGAAATCTTACCATTTATTGACAATTTTACATCGTGCCTTATAGAATCTATATATACGCCCGGATTCGGAAGATTATTTAACATGCTCTTTAAAATTTCATTATTATCGGAATTGGACCTCGATATTAATACATCTTCAGTTTGGTTTAAAACTGCATTGTTGTTGACCATAAGAGCAAAATTAGCTTCAGCTGGATTAAACATAGAATTTACTCCCATATCTTTTAAAGTTTTCTCTAATTGTATATTACTTTCCAGTTCCATTTTAGGAAAACGTATAACGGCTTTTTTGCTCGTCATTTCAGCTATGAGTTCGTCTATTTTCTTGTAGTCGAGACGCTGCATAAGATCCAATAGAGTTGTTTTTTTTGGTAATCTTGGTTTCAATGCGTATAGTGTGGTAATACTATCGTTGTAAGGCAATGCAATCATATGCAAACCTGAAAATTATATTTATATACATATTAGATGAATCATCGCAAGTGGCGTATAAAAGTAATTTTGAATTATTTCGACGTTGCTTAAACACTGAACGAAGTGTATATTTTTTGTTATCCTGGATTCATAGTATCTTTAGCTCAAGGCAGGTTAAGACCATCCTGATTTAAACCGAATATTATTTCTGTATAATTGAGAAATGCTACAAATCTAGCTTGGGCTATAAGCTACAGTAGATATCTTAGTTATTTTGAAGAACCTATTATTTTTCTTTACTACCCTATAGCGGGTATTATATAAGCGCTATACTCGTATATTACTGTGTACGCTATACCGTTCCTTTCCCCATAAATATACTGGGAGGTTATTTTATATTCGAATGCTCGGATGTTCGACGAAGATATAAGATTTCCACTTCTAGAAATCAATATCTTCTTTATTATTTTGCTCCGAACTTCGTCTATGGTTGTGATGTACGATAGAGTATTCCAACATTTCATGGAGTATCTAGGCACATTGGCAGAGATGCGATTTATTTGATATACTTCCATTTAAAATGCAAATACAAAATGCAAAATACCTATTTTGTATTTGGCATTTAAATGCCTTTTAGTAAAAAACATTTTGTATTTTATTTGAAATACCTTTTGAGATGTATTTTGCATTTTTAATATTCATTTCAAAATGCAAAATACTTTGTGACTAATTTTGTCAATATTGCCAGACCAGTCAAAAAAATGAAATTAACGAATGACGCTTATAATGCCGCCGAGGGTGCGTTCGGCTGTTCGCGTCATCAACAACTCACAACAGACTCCTCTGCAACCAGTGAGGGTGGTAGTGCCAATACTACTATAGACTTAGAAACCCTACAACATTTGAAGGATGAGTGCACAAGTCTGGAGATGCTAAACGCATATCCCACAAAAAAAATAATTAATATACAACACATCCCTACCTAGTTCATCACCAGTAGAAAGACTTTTTTCGTATGGTGGGATGATTATGAGACCTCACAGAAAAAAAATTAGTGATGATCTATTCGAACAACTAGTATTGGTAAAAAGTGTATTAAATAAAGAAAATTGATGTTTAGACTGTTAGTCTTTCCTTTTCTTTTCGTAAGTCTAGTTTTTACATTATTTCAAGTGAGTATTATTATTATTAATAACAACAGAATTTATTGATACGCATACTGATAAATATGACCAAAAAGTACTAGTTGGCTCGGCATTGTATCTCTATTCCATTTCTCATGATAAATACCTAAAATAAATAAAAATATCGTTCAATTTGGTCAAAACACCTATTTTTCATTTAGCATTTGAAATACAAAACGTAAAACTATTTGGTATTTTGCATTTGAAATAGGAAATCTGAAAAGTATTTTGCATTTTGTATTTAAATGCTTTTTTAAAACTATTTTGTACATCTCTGCACATTAGTGAAATTTTACGTGCGGCGTCCGAACATTCGAATCGTCCGTATCGTTTCATAGAGTAAGCCCCCTGGCTCGACTTGACTGGAAGCACTGAATCCCAATCCCAAGTAACAACTTTGCTGCCGACTTGTTATATGCTTTACATGCCGATCGATTACTTTGTGGATATTGATAATTTTAAATAATTCGCTTCCAGATTTGCGTTGTTTTACTATGTAAGTATATCTTGCTTTTGACTGTAAGTTTGAATAATATAAAGTCTATACAAATATATATTTACCTTCTCTTTCGGACGAGATGTAATTGAAATCTCCCAAATTCAACATAAGATCAACCATCACAGTATTGTTTGTTTTTTTAAACGGCATCCTGTTTAAAATTATACTGTATTAATGTGTGTTTTAATTGAGATGGGGGGGGGGGTTCCCCCATACAAAATGTTTAGGCCCGATGTGATGATGTGATGTGATGGTACTTCAGACAAGTTTACCTCTACCATATAATCGATTATTGAAAATGCGTATTTATATTGTTAGACTTGCACTCAGTGGCACAGAAACTTGGTTAAGAGCCTACCTCGAAAAATATTCGCAGCATTCTGGGGCGTGGTTAACGAAAGTTGCCGAATCACGCCGCGGCACTGCGCTACTGGCGCACATTCCCCGATTAAATATTATCTACTGGTATTATTAACATTAGTAATAACAAATTAATGTAGACCTATGTATATTTATAATCCGTATGATTCTGACAATGTGCCTATATATTGTTTATCATACTTTTGTATTGATAAAAAAATCTATTATAATCTAAGTGTTAAAACACGAACTTTAAACTATTACTTTACGAAAACCTCAAAAACATTTACAATAATATCTGTATAAATACAAGATAGGTACCAATTGTTTTGCCGGTCACTCACTCTACTAGTGTGAAGCGCTAATCGCCTAGGCGCCCTTTGATAAATGCCGCCAAAGGCATTGCGCCTAGCGATGATTTATTTGTTTCTACTTCATTTGACCTGTGATTTGACCACTGACTTTCGCCTATAAAAGAATGTCATTCTTAGTTCTGCTGTTTTGTGATTTTTGACTTACGATACAACTGTAAATTTAACAAAAATGTGTGAAATAAATTTGAATTTTGTAATAACAACCAAACTAAACTGACTAGGTATTCCTGAAGTATGTACACAGAGCGGAAACGATAAGTAATTACATTAGATTATTGTTTAAATTCCACATAAAATAATTATTATTGATTTTCGAACTGTGCGGTCACACCGGCGCTCACGCTCTTATTATTACTGCTATGCGCTTGGCGCGAGAATGACGGCGATCACACCCGCCCGTTCCAGTTTGAACCTTCTTTACAACCAAATAGGGATAATTTTTGTTTAACAATGTTTCTTTTATTTACGCTAGACAAATTTTTCGGCGAAATTATTTGATATCAATTACAATTATTTTGCTTTTGTTATATGAAAAGCATTGTAAATATTAATTTTATAGTAATACTAGCGATCGGGCCCGGGTCCGCCCGGTGCATACACGTTTAAAAATGGCGGTCAAAATGTTTAATTCTGACTATCAGTTTAGAATATCGACCAATCGGACCAAGAAAAACGAACAAAATATCCTCGTATTTGCTAGAAATATCACTACTGCTTTCCTCCTATAGGTCATAGCGTGATGATATATAGCCTATAGCCTTCCTCGGTAAATGAACTACCCAAAACTGAAAGAATCATTCAAATCGGACCAGTAGTTCCCGAGAGTAGCACGTTCAAACAAACAAACAAACAAACAAACAAACTCTGCAGCTTTATAATATTAGTATAGATATAGACTTTCAGTGACATATAAAATAGATTCGTATAAAAAATATTCTAAATCTGGGGGCACGGCAATGCCCCCACCAAGTCGAGCTAAAAAGTGGCACAGTCGTACCATCCTTTTCTAGAAGCAATTCAGATCATTTTAAACCCCCCATAACTTCGTTGTGGTTAAACGAAGCAAGAAACCTGAATTTTCCGTTACTAAGCAGGCATTGTGTAAACACGGTATGTTTAAAATTTCATTCAATTTGAACCACTAGTTTAAGAATTGTAACTAGTCAAACTTTCTTAATTTTGTCACTCACTAACTGACTGACCGATCATCAAAAGTCTAAGGCACTTCTAGCAGACATAGAACCTTTAAATTTAGAATATAACTAGCTGTGCCCGCGACTTCGTCCGCGTGGAATTTAACAAAAACTTTATTTTTCTAAAATAAAAGAACTTTTTTATAATAAATGTAGCCTAAGTTACTCCTTATTATATCAGCTACCTGACAAAAAAAGTCCCGTCAAAATCGGTCCAGCCATTTCAGAGATTAGCCGGAACAAACAGACAGAAAATAACTTTTCTAAAATAAATGTAGCCTAAGTTACTCCTTCTTATATCAGCTACCTGAAAAAAAAAGTCCCGTCAAAATCGATCCAGCCATTTCAGAGATTAGCCGGAACAAACAGACAGACAGACAGACAGACAAAAAAATTTTAAATATCATTTTCGGCACAGGTATCGTGTATATATCGATATGTAGTAGGACATTTTTTTTTATTTTCACTCTTAAAACAGACACTTCAATTTTATTTATATGTATAGATTAGTGTTTAGTGTCTTAAGTAGGGAAAAATTTAAACATTTCGTAATTTCTGCCTAGTGTTCTAGATACACCAACTGCGTGAATAACTTTGTAATTCCATATAAATGTATAGGATTACAAAGTTACATTTGCAGTTAATGAATAATTGTACCCGTATATAATGGAATAATAGTTCTAGATAGGTATCACTACATAGTATAAAACAAAGTCGCTTTCTCTGTCTCCTTGTGTGCTTAAATCTTTAAAACAACGCAACGGATTTTGATGCGGTTTTTTTAGTAGATAGAGTGATTCAATAGAAAGGTTTACCTGTATAATAACATCCATTAAATAGTGGAGAAATACTGTTATATTTGAGGTTTCTAATGTGATGTCGTTAATTATCAATTTTTTCCGCTTACATTGCAAACGCAGGCTAAACCCTACGAGATTTATCAAAATAATGTAGTAATTATTTGTACACATTGAAAAGGTCTACAGAAAACTCCGCGATGGTATATGTCCATCTCTTATGGATATCCCACAATAACAGTTTTTTGTCATTTACTTTTTACGAAAAATACAGCATTAATCCTTCTCCAATTAAAAAGCTTAAATACATTGTTGGTTTAATATAGATCTATATGGTCCTTTACAGCACGAGATTTAAATGAATATTTTCGAAGATATCTTTTTTCCTGCTCATATATCCATCCCATGGTTGTCTGGTAGAAATTGCCTTAGAGCGATAAGACCGCCATTTGTACTTTGTTGTTTTGTATTATCTCTAAACTGTTATTCCTTTTTATTGTGTACAATAAAGAATTAAATAAATAAATAAATAAATATTTGGGTGGTAAATGCATTTTTTCCTAAAATAATAGTGTATACCCTTTTATTTATAAGTAATCTAAGGTATAAAAGCGTTTAAATTATTATTTTAGCAAAAGCTATGGATTTACCACCCAAAAATGACGATATTTAAAAAATCATAAAACATAATTGTCGCATTTCTTTGCGAAATTTTTAGTTGCATTGTGTTTGTACTCACGAAAACTACCACCCGACTTTGTTTTCGGTAGCAGTCTTGAGATACCCAGTATATAAAAGGCATAACAGGAGAGGGTATTGAGAGGGAAAGGGTGTATTCAGCCCATGAAACTGTACAAAATTCCTCTAGAAAGACATAACGAAGAAAAACTTGCAAATAAATAGACTAAATAGCTCCAAAATATCAATTACCATGAAAGAAAGAATACTAATAATCAAATCCGTGATATTTGTGATAAATTGACACCTACAAAAATAAGAAAAAACCATAAGACTTTATGAAAAATTGTTGGTGATATTCTAGAAGTAAAAAGTACCGAAAAGAAAAAAAAGTAGGACTCTAAAAAAAGACGTGAGATCCCATCAAAAACATCCTGTAAAAAAATTCAGCCATCCAGCAGCATTATGTATGAATTGTACGATACATTATGGTTTCATGCGATGGCCAAGGCGATCCATTTATTTATAACGTAAAGAATTTTTAATATGTATATGATAATAGCTTACGTAATAACTTTATACAGAAGGTCCCTTACGCAAGGACTAAATAAATTAATCGACTTGGTATCGGTATATGCATGTAGCATCTCACAATTTTTTTAGGTAGAAACCCTGAGCTGCGAGACTTGGAATTTTTTTACAGGATGTTTTTGATGGGATTGTGTCTTCATCTGTCTATTGATAGAGGTGCTCCCGAAAGGTACTATTTTTCTAATGGTATTATACTGGATGGTTTTGAAAAATATCACAATATTATGATGGCCAGTTCATGACCAGACACAAAACAGTTCAAAATGGCGGCCTCAACTATCAATTCTGACTTACTCATTCAAATGAAGGAACCATTAGATATCGATTTAGATATCAATCGAATCAAAAGTAAAAAAGTTCATAATGGCGACCATAATTTTCAATTCTGACTTTGAATTTAGTGAAACGGAATAATATGGTAAAAAGGTTTTTCTATTTAATTCACTATTAATATATTTATTGGGCAAAACCCGATTAAAAGTTATAAGTAAATTCAATTGATAATAAAAGTTGGTGCGACCTTGGTGGGAATATCGCGTAGCCTTCATATTATAGGAGCTAGCAACAAGAAATATTGTGATATCAGATGAAAATATTTTTGATGAAAAATAATGATAATATATACTGAAAGAACAATACAACGAGAAATGAATTTATTTTAACCGAATTAATTCGATGACAATGATCGCAATTTCCATATCATAGGGATTACGTTGGATCCCTTATTTTCATATTTCTCGTATGTCGTGGATCTACATACATACATACATAAACTCACGCCTTTTTCCCAGAAGGGGTAGGCAGAGGTGCCAAGACCCACATTTCGCCATGTATGTTCCGTCCCACGATGTGATAGGTGGCGAGCCTATCGCCATATCGGGCACAAATTCCTGACTCTGGGCTGATAATGAATAGAAAAATCCAATATCACTTTGCCCTACCCGGGATTCGAACCCGAGGCCTCACCTTTGTAACCGTACCTTAGTACAACTACGCCACTGAGGCAGTCTACAAGTCGTGGATCTACAAGCTCAGGTAATAGTTGAAAGTTGAAATTAATCGGCCAATTGTCAATTCAAGTGCGTGGTGGCCTAACTACTCTCAATTGTACTCTCGATTGTAGACGAGGCCCGTGCCAAATGTTACGCTCCCTTCGACTAATTTCGTTGAGCGCTTATACGTAAGTCAATGACCTTTCTCTTTTATTTTGGTAACTTAGCTAGTTAAAAATGAACTTAAAAATTAATATATACTGCTATTTATTTTTTAAATATATGTAAAAAAATTAAAATGTACAAACAAAAAAGAGTACCACCTAAAATAATAAGAATTACGTAAATTTGAAATTACGTAAAAAAATAATCGGCGGGCTAGAATTTCGAAACGTCGAGCGCAGATCCGTCGTCCACCAAGGCCCGCGGCCGTCTGAAGGGAACGCCCCCAATGAGATAGCTTATATGGCCGTAACGTACAAGAATGGGATAGGATGGCCCATGCGCTTCTCAAAATAAAACAACATAAGCGCCAAACCATATTTTATTTTATTGTCATCGTACTATTTACTTTTTTCTTGATTTTTTCTCGCGAAAAAATAATATTTAAAAATATGTTTATGTCAAATTAATCTTGAGTTTCTACACGGGGTAAGTTAGGAGTTCTGAGTTCTTAAAAAACTTAACAGCTGCTACTTTGGACTGTATTTTTGTTAAGGCAAAGTGGCGTAATCATGTATTTTGATTCATAAAATTGTTAATTATATCATCAATTAAAACATATCTGAAAATGGACTACCAAATCTTAGTAATTTATGATATGTAGGCTTTTAAAAAAGCCAAATTTTTCGAGGTATCCCCTTAAATACATTTATTTAGATAACTCATCGAAATATTTCCAAATACCATGAAAATATCATAGAGATTTTCAATCAAAAATTCAATTGATATTGGAAAATCTATTGAATTTTCTCTACTATCACGTCTCTTGTTTTTATAGTAGGTATTTATGAGATCTTAGGTAAAGGAGAATGTCCATTCATAGTACCTATCGGTAAAAATATAAATGATCCCAAAACCGATACTGCTTAAATTTAACTACAGGGTATATCAAGACTGTTACCGAAAACGAAGCTGGGTGGTAGTTTTAGTGACTTCAGACACAATGCAACTAAATTTTGTGCAAGAATTAGTGACGAAATTTTTTGTTATTTTTTTTCTCTCGTCGTATTAGGATGGTAAATACATAGTTTTTCATAAATAATAGTGTACACCCTTTTATTTTTAAAGACGCTATGGTATGCAAGGCTTTAAATTATTATTTTAGCAAAAACTATGGATTCACCACGCAAACTCGACGATATTTAAAAAATAATTAAAAAAAAATGTCGCGTTTCTTAACAAAATTTTTAGTTTCTTTTTTTTTTTTTCTTTTATTTAACTTGCTTAACAAAATATACAATAATTGTTAGTAAATAGCATAAGAAACCACTAGGGTTTATATAGATGCTATCGGAGTTTACAAAGGGGTTATAACTTATAACAAGACATTTATACTGTAATGGTAATAGGAGTTTTGAGATTCATTCAAAGATTATTATTTATTTACATTTAGATTATTTAAAAAGTAAGTCTTGAGTTTATATTTGATGTTCTTTGGTGTTAAACTATCGCGTAAATCTGGGGGTAGTCTGTTAATTAAACGCGGCACAAGGTATGAGGCCGTTCGCTCGCCGTAAGTATTGTTCGCCTCTCAGACTAAATACTCTCTCTGAGGTTCGCCCGCGGCGTCACTAACTTGTTTTGTGCGATGGCACGCGTATATATAGGATGGTTAATTTCTGTTTTCAGTTCTTTATTAAAATAATATTTCACAAGTAAAGTATACTCAACGTTGACATGAATAGGTAAGATTTTACAATAACTAAACAATTTTCTATAGTCATCTTTAAACTGGTCTCTAATCTTATGCGAAACTATATTTTTTAAAATTTTGGTTTGCAAATTATAAATTTGGTTTAAATACGTTTTGTAAGTACGGCCATAACAACTAAGACCATAATTGACATAGGATTCCGCTAATGAATTGCACAACATCAATTTGATTTTATATGGTAGACGTTTTTTTAATATTATAATATTTGCCAGGAATTGTCTCAATTTGGAGCAGACGTGTTCAACATGATAATGCCAGTTGAGTTTACTGTCGATATGTAAACCAAGATACGTGTGAGTGTCTACAACTTCTATGTTTGGGCAGTCGCATGAGTTGTAATTGGAGTGGTGGTTGTGCAAACAAGAGTGTTCATGGGCTATAAGATTCAGTGACTGTGTATTAGTGTTGTGTGGGGATTTAATTATAACAAGTTTGGTTTTATTAGTATTTATAATGAGTCCAGCATCATGGCACCAATTTAATAGAGAATTGAAGTCGGATTGTAACCGAGCACAGGCTCTTTGCGGGTCTGTGTCAGCAGTTATGAGACAAGTGTCATCAGCAAATTGGTAGCATGTACAATGTTCAATAATATTTCTCATGTCGTTTACATATGATAAAAAGTGTAACGGGCCTAATACGGACCCTTGAGCCGTGCCCTCTGTTGATGTTACAGATTTACTATAGGTGTTATCGATATTAACTGTAAAAGCTCGGTTATTGAGGTAGCTTTTACACCAATCCAGCAGGGGGCCACGTATACCGCAATCATCGAGTTTACTTATTAACAACTTGTGTCTTAGAGTGTCAAATGCCCGAGAAAAGTCAATAAAAAGTGCAAGTACTTGTTTTTTATGATTTAAGTCTTCATTGATTTGATCGGTAAAGTTAAGTAAGAGCTCGTTGGTTCCCTTCCCAGCTTGGAAGCCGTATTGATTATTGTAGATAATATTATGAGTTTGGTAAAATTCATATATTTGTGCACTGATATAACGCTCGACTATTTTGTCAATAGTAGAAAGAAGTGTAATGGGACGATAATTAAGTAAGTCGTCGCGCCTACCCTTTCTGTGAATTGGCCTTACACAACCTACTTTAAGTTTATCAGGATACACGCCAGTTTTTATACTCTGATTAATTAAGTGGGCAACAACGCTGCATATACCAGGGCCGATTTGTTTTAAATCTGATACTGCAATATTATCGACACCGGGTGACTTTTTTTCATTTAGCTTTCGTATAATCCCGTGTACCTTCTCAGCTGTGGCTTTTCGAAAGTAGATACTGACCTCAGATGGCCTGCGATAAAACCTAGGATCAACTAACCTTGCGTTACACTTGTGTGTTATATCCTTAACGATTCTACTAAATGCATCGGCGAAATTATCTGCTATTTTTTTTGTACTGATACCTTGTCCGTGAAAAGCTTTTATAACTGCTGCATCAACTGATAAACCTACGCGGCCCAACATGCTGTTGCATTGTGTTTGTAGTCACTAAAACTACCACCCGGCTTCGTTTTCGGTAGCAGTCTTGATATACCCTGTATATTATTTTTATGGTTTGTCCTTACACGTTTTCCTGTTTTAGGTTGGGCGACAGATTTTCATAAATGTAATTATGTATCATCAAATTTTACGTTTTGTTCATAGAGCCCATACAAGACGAATTTCCGTGCTTTCCGGCTTTTTTGCCATACCTATTACTGGAATCAAGTACAACAGCTCTCATAATAGGTCCCATTTAAATGTAAAAATGATTAGTTCATTTTTTTGTTACCGGCTTTGCACGGAGGGAAGTGGACAATAATTTATTTCCAACTCCTCCTATTAATTTAACTTTCTGATTGATTTCGTTGCGGGTTAAATACAAGTTAGACATTCCTGGAGACTCGCCGAGCTTTAAGAGCGTTTACACCTTGCGCGCAAAGTCAACTATAGGTATTTCTTCGTTAATTTCATGCACACATAAGCGACCAAAGCTGTGTGCGTAGAGCTGCCGCGTCGGCTCGCTATACAGTCAGCTCAACCAACTTTGATCCGTGCGCTTCAAAATTCAAATATTCAATTGAAATATAACTTATGATTTATATATTAGTAATATAACATAATAAAAATATTTTATTTGCATTATAAGTAGACAAATATTACTGTGCAAGCAATGAACAATACAAATTTAGGGATTAATCATATTTTCGTTATTATTACATTGTTAAGTTGCATTCAAATCAGTGTTCAATCAGTAGACACTACGGACGTTTTATTAATCATTTCGTGTTCGAACACATGAATAGAGCCTTACAACCCCTTACAATTACGAAATATATTTAATTTTATATTACAATTTAGCCTCGGAATTACATCCCATTATATTATCTGAAACATAATTTATACTCACTACAAAATCATTGTAGACAATAAAAAAATATATATATTTTACTACCAAAGTACTAAGATGTGGCAATCGCAGTCTGCGCGTGGCTATTTTTACTACGCACGGCAAAAATCGACTGCAGCCAGACCGGAGCGACGAGCGATACGTCCTCCCTCTAGAAGGTCTTGCGGCGGTCTGATTTGATGCAGGTCGGACAGCGCGTTTTATAGTGGTTTTTAAAATATTTGTAGAAAACATGAAAACTAATTTTGTTGAAATTATTTTTCTCAGCAAAATCCCTCCATAAGGATCTTATTAGTATGATAATATTTTTATTTTCATCTTATATTTAGTGATTTCGGATATCTTAACCCCTTACTGCAAGAATTATGAAGGATGCGGATAAATTTTTTTGGCAAAAACGGGTTTATTTGTGTTCTTTAACATAAATCTACTCAAAAAAAAATTATCATTAATTATTTATGAAGTTACCCATAAGAGCCATATATGGATTCGTATGCATTCTAGTGAAAAACAGGTATAGCCATATCTGGCTTTGTATGCATTGCAATTACATTTTGTGAATTATTATATATAACGAGGGACCTTGTTCATTAAAGGGTATGGAGACAGTGGCGTCGGCAGAGCTGACGCCACTATCTCCGCCAGGAAACTCACTCATAATGAAAGGACAACGCTTACCTTACTTATTTATTACAGTGATCAAAATTTTACAATAGAAAACAGTACTCACACAATATTTTGGACACCACATTTATTTTTCACAGTATTTTTTTATATCGCCTACGTGACCCCAAAGCGTCGTGACCTCGCAGCGGCTCGCCATTATATCTTCCTTCTAATCCCGCAAGATGGCGTACTCGCGTCGTTGCGAAGTCATTACACATCTTATGTTTTTACAAATTGTAGTTAACATTGATTAAGGTAACAAACTATGATTTGTAAATAAGTTTTACTATTTTTGATACTCGAATTTAACATTAAATAAATCCTCTATTGTTTAAAAAACATTTATCTAAAACATTTTAAACGCGCGCCCCATTGGCGCTTGACACACAGTAGTTCAATCAACTATTTGTTATACATGAATTAAAACAGAAATTATTTTAAAACAAACGCATATCGTTTATTAATCATGAAATGAATTTAGCAATAGATAACTTATTTTTAAACCTACATTTAAATAAACCTTTTTGCTAGTTATGATTTGCTGCCATAGCAACTGCAAATCATAACATAACTTTTTATATTGAAAAATAGGAAACTGATTACATTAATCTAGTTTAAACTAATTTAAAACTATCCAGTCATATTTAACTGTAAAATTCAAGCTTAATATAATTGTTTTTGAAGTTTACATCAACCTTGCGTCGACATATATTAGATTCCGTTTGTATATTATATCATTATAGCTTATAAACACCTCGCATTTTTTATATTTTGTGTTACTACCTAACTTAGAGGAATTTTGATGCATTTGACAATTCTTTTGACAAATTAGCAATCAAAATCTTCAAACTATGGAACCAAACTTTGAAAATTGGACTGATGAATCTATAGCTACACATGATTGTACTACATACCAAAGCTTCCGACCCGCCGACACAACACAGCGGCTTAAAAAACAAGAATACTGTCGGCAACAAGTAACCGCACGTGTTGCCCGCCGACACATTGGCGGTATGTCGCCTACACAATTGCTTAGCTATTTTGATCAGCAACATGCAATAAGTTCACTAAAACGATCTTCATTTGACATTTGACAGCCTCCGTGGCGCAGTTGGTTAGACGACGCCTGTGAAACGAGAGGCCGCGGGTTCGATCCCCGCACCGAGAGAAATGTTTGTGCGGCCCACAAATATTTCTTCCGGGTCTGGGTGTTTGTGAGACCGAAAAGTCTCTCGTAGTTCCTGATACCCACGACACAAGACTCGATCTTAGTGTGGGGTCAGGACTATGTATATGACTGTTGGGTGTTATTTATTTATTTATTATTTTGAGCTCCCGACATGCTGCCGACAAAATTTTCCGACGTGCAACTACCCCGCCAACAAAAAGTTACTAGCATAAGTCGGATGGTCGGCGGCTTTTATGTATAGTGCGCTTTACTGTTTTATTTTTTACGGCAAATCTTCGGTGCTTGTAAACTTGAAGTTTTCTTCAACAGAAGGCTCCATTATTCTTTTCTTCCATACAATCGAGTAATTTTTAAATTTTTAACCCTGGGTTTTGCAGCATGCAAGTAATGTAAAGGGTTTATCATTGTCCGAATTCCGAACTCTTCGAGACAAACTCGGGTATGATAACATGCTTTTTTTGGTGAACGGGAAGAGAAACATACGTATTGCAAGTCCAGAATCTAAAGCAAGCTCATCTTTACTCAAAGAATCATCACACAATACTAGATTTACTTGTTTGAAAGAATAATAAAAGCCTGCAGGATAAATTTCTGAAAAGTATCATAATGCATAGGAAGCCATATTTGGCAGACTCAATGTTGACAGGATTGCATACGAAGCCATATATGGAGTTTGCAAAAAACATATCAAAAACCAAACAAAAATAAAAAGAAAGTCAAAAACAACGTACTCTTATTGTATTCGATGGTTTTAAGAGTAAGTACAATTTTTATTGAGGATCTCAGTCAATGATTTACCAGTTTTTTGACTAATAAAAGTTTCACTAACATTTGAAATAAACTCAAATAATTTTGACAACAATTGCATAATGAACGAAAAAAAAGTACTCGTCGTCTTACGAAAGACCACTTCATATTATAACACTTATTTAAAATTAATTTAATGATTAGTTAAACTGTAAAAAAATTTCAAACTGTAGGAGCCATTAATGGCTTCGTATGCGGTAAGGGGTTAAGCTTCTAAATTGCCATTTAAAGCCTAAATAACGAAACTTGTGTTTAGTAATCCTCAGTGGCGGTACTTCCATACAAGCCCAAAAGCCCGGCTTGCCTTACTTAATACGCATATACTCAATCCTAAAGACAAATCAGTACTTTAAATAAAATATATTCGTTTAATGCAAAACGTCTATCATTTTTAAATTTACCGCGCCATAATGGAGCCCCGCGCCTGCGACGGAGCACCCGCGCCCCGCCCGGCAACTCGCCTAAGCGAGCGCCGCACCGCGGTCTAAAACTAATATAAAATTATTTCATTCAAAATCAACGCGTGACGCAATATCTTAAAAAGATGGAACACACCAAAGTATTATCTATCTTTTTCTCTCTCGTGTGCTTTTACCTGGCTTCTGGCGTATATTGCCCTCTCAGTCGCACCTCTGGGTGAAATGCTATTACCATGACACTACGTACCTATACATATAGCTATTTTTTTATGCAATTTGTACCAAGCAAAATGCCCGGCTTCGCGGAGTGAAGTTGTGCACTTGACATGTCATATTAGGATCCAAATTTATCGAAAAATATTTATCTTTTGCTACAAGTTATATTGCATAATATATAAAATAAATAGATATTTTTTGAAACCGTATTATGATGTTTTAAATATTTTTATTAATATATTAGAATTAGAATACTTAATTTGGAATTGTCCATAATTTAGGACCTGTGGCTAGCTTCACGCTTATTACTATGTCTTTCGAGCGGACGATTAACCAGTAACAACTGAACATATACGTTTAGTTTTTTTTTTCATTATAGTATTTTACGTTTATCTTATATATAAAAATGAATCGCAAAATGTGTTGGTAACCGCATAACTCAACAACGCCTGGACCAATTTGGCTGATTTTGGTCTTGAAATATTCGTGGAAGTCCTGGGAAGGTTTTAGGGGTGAGAAAAATAGGAAAATTTCTGAGGAAGATACTAAAAACCTTTTTTTTGGGTATCGTTTAAGCGTGATGCGGCCAGCCAATATAGGATGATCTTTGTTTATTTGACGGGAGACGTAAAAGACGGTCCAGCTTCAACTACCATCCAACGTAAAATGATCTATCTTTCCATTGTCTTTCATTGACGGCTGACGAAATAGAACAAAATTCAAAAAATGTGTACATCGTGTATATCGTGTATATAATATTATCTAGATACGGCGTCTTGCGCATAATTTTGTGAAATGTAAATTGAAATCATGTCCATATCTACCAAAATCGCCCATTGTTTTTTGAGATTATTGCAACAGTTTTAATCAAGGTATACTCTATCGAAGCGTTTTGCCGGAGTACACCAAAATATATCTAATTATAATTTTTCGTTTTCATAAACGACATTGTTTTTGAATTGATACTTTTAGATGCGCTGGGGGACATATTTAAATTTCGCATTAATATTGTTTTTAGACTCAAGAATAAAAAGAATATTGGTACGTTGATGCCGTATCTAGACATTATAACGAAACGATATGCAGTTTTATATTTTTAAATATTTGTTCTATTACTTACGTCACCTGGTAAGGCAGTATGAAGGTTTTATTAATTTGTATATGGTAACGTACTAGACGCGACTGCCAACAAGTTAACGATGGTCACGGGTTCAAATCCCAGGGCACACCTCTGACTTTTCGGATTAAATTCTACGTGAAATAAAATCCGCCAACCCGCACTAAGCCAGCAGGGTGGACTATAATATCTTCTTCTATAATATAAAATTAATCGCAAAATGTGTTGGTAAGCGCATAACTCAACAACGCCTGGACCAATTTGGCCAATTCTTTTTTAAATTGTTATTATTACTTTATTACTAACAAAAAGTAATGGCGTGCAATATTATTAGGAAAAACAGCATTTTGGTGCTGAAATAAGGGACGGAATATTGGATGGACAATAAAAAACGCTAAAGTTTTTAATGTCAAAATTTCATAAGGCAATCTTTATATGTACATGTATATGGAGAGACGGGATATAATAGAGTGGAAGGTACCAGGGATCAGGGAGAGGGCTGGGATAGCTGACAGATTTGATAGGACGAAATGTAAATGCACGTTATAAGACGGGATGGATAATAAAAGAAAAAGGACGGGACGGATCGGGAAGAGACTGAACAGACGGATGAGACGGGATTGAGCCAGACAGTAGGATAGCTATGTCAAGTTTAGGTATACAAGAGATTAATACGAAAAATAACATGTATTTGGTGTGGAGTGGAATCAAAAAATATATGCACCCAGGCGAAGCTGGGTCGGGCCGCTAGTTATGTATAATAATGGGTGAAAATGTGCCTTGTGATGGTTTGAAGTGTGTGCAAGTGTTGATCGGCGAGGAAAAGGTAAATTCATTACATTTCGTAGACAAACAACTACTCGTATCTGGTCGAAAACCTACGCCTGATTTGTTGTGTATTTCTCGAAAGTAGTGAAAACTATAGAATACAATTTTATAGATCAGTGCACATAACTACATAGATTGCTGGATGTTCTCATACTAATAAGTTATACTGTCGGTGTTGTATATTTTTTTCCAACGATGTACTTAAATTTTTGGAATTGTTCCGGCTATAGAGATTTAAATAATTTAACTGAAAGTTTTATAGTAATTGACAAAAACATGTGAATGCATTAATATATTTTCATAATTCCGGTAAACAGCGTATAGAAACCTCTATAAGCGTCATATACATAATATGTGATGAGATTTCAAAACATTATGCTCGCGTAGACAGTAATCGTAGTGTTTTTCAGATATTCCTTAGCTTCCTTTCAGAGCTCATGATGAATCAAAAAATCACATGCATACACAAAAACATAACATGAATATATTAACAATAATTTGTGGCGAAGTTAAACACGACGCCGTACTTGTGCTATTGTAGTGCCGTTTATTAATTTACAAAATAATTACAATATAAAGTTACGTATGCATGCCCAAAAGTAATTTAACTTACACATTTGTTTTATTCATCTATTTAAAATGATGGGCCCTTCAGTATTTTGGCAATATTGAATAGATGGCCGTGGAAATCGCGCCATCTATTAGGTTTTTTCGAAACAACTTGTTGTAATAGATTTTTTCATAACGGTGATAAAGATATCTTATACCGGGTATCTCAAGACTGCTACCGAAAACGAAGCCGGGTGGTAGTTTTAGTGACTACAAACACAATGCAACTAAAAATTTCGCAAAGAAACGCGACAATGATTTTTTATGATTTTTTAAATATCGTCATTTTTGGGTGGTAAATCCATAGTTTTTGCTAAAATAATAATTTAAACACTTGTATATCTTAGATTATTTATAAATAAAAGGATATACACTGTTATTTTAGGAAAAAATGTATTTACCACCCAAATATGGTCATAGGAAAAAAAAAACAAAAAAAAAATGGTCGCTATTTTTTTGCAACTTTTTCTGTTGCATTGTGTCTGAAGTCGCTTTAACTACCACCCGGCTTCGTTTTCGGTAGCAGTCTTGATATACCCTGTATAGATCGTGTGGTAGGTCTAGGACTGCCTCGATGGCGCAAAGTTGAGTTTTTATTTAATTACATCGCATAGGCTCGCCCCCTATCACATGATGAACACGTTCTTCTTTCTTAATACCGTTTTGCTCTTGAACCAATACATATTGTTACTAAAAAAATATTGGTCTTGCCCTAGTCCACAACCCTAGGCACGCCACTGGTAATCCTTATAGTACTCACAAATTATCCATCAATCTATAATGTTTTTTACTGGAGACTGACTGGGTGGGTACCACCGCAATGTCTATTTCTCCCGTCAAACAGCAGTTTAAATGCACTGTTGTGTTTCGGATTGGAGGACATTGTAGCCAGAGTAATTACTGGACATATTGAGACTTAACATCTTATGTCTCAGGATGGCGAGCGCAGTTGAATGCCAAGCATTGGTTCAAGGTGTTGTTTGGTTTTGCTACTGTTCATGAGCGGTCGCATCGCTTACCATCAGGCGAACGGCATGCTCGTCTCGCCATTCAATGCAATAAAAAAAAAATGTTTTTCACCAAAATCCCTAGATGACAACCTTTTCTAAAATTAGTACTAATTATTTTTCCTTTAAATTGTTTATTGGTGGCTATTAACTCGTTTGAAAAGTCCTGTTTTTAAGCCAAAAAGCGCGCGGAAGGTATAAACGCTCTTAATGCTCGGTGTCATTACATTGTGTGCCACTGTTGATCCTGGCTTACAGGAATTGCAGCGGTGGGTGTGAGGGCGGGACAGTCTCCAGCCCATACAAAAAAATATGTTTTATTTCATTTCTCCAAGCACTCCGGGCTAGGGTCTCAATTATGCTTATATTTACCTATTGAAAATATAAATTTTTCCTTACACAAAAATTAGTTTTCATCATGGCGCCACAATCTTCTCACCGGTACTAAGTTTCATAGAAAAAATGGGCATTCTCCTTTACTAAATTCCTTCAAAAAAACACGAGGTTTTGTCCACGTGGCGTCGTGACGTCCACAAAGATCGCTGTGGGATAAAAGCGGATTTTCCTTTATGTACTTTCCTTACTATGCTCTCACGGCCATACCCACCTTTTACAACTTACAGTTGATCTCGGATATAAGCAGCCATCAAATAGCTTTACTTTTTAATATTTCTTGAACGACTAAACGTGTAAAACAAGAAGTGTATGGTAGTTGTTGGTAATGAACCCGACAAGGCTACCCATACGGTGGTCACGAGTTCAAATCCCAGGGCGCACCTCTGACTTCAAAGTCACGCGTTGGTTGACAATTACCACGCATTTTAAAGGTGAAGGAAAACCTCGCGGGTTATGTATGTATCGTTCAGATTTTCAATAATATATGTGGTACCTACGTGAAGTCCGCCAATCGCATGGATACATTTATTTAACACTTTATTGTACATAAGCTTCATAAAAAATAGACAGTACTAATAAAACAAAATGTACAAGTGGCAGTCTTATTGCTTATAGCAATTTCTGCCAAACAACCATGGGATGGATAAACGAGAACAAACCAAAGCTGCGGCAGCGACAGATTCTAATTTAACTTATGATATTATATATTATTGCATTCAAAATTTCACAATTACAATTATTTATATAAGTCTATGGCCAACCGGCGCTAAGTCAGTGTGGTGGAATATGGCATGGTATACTTTTAACGACAGATAAATCCTTGTGCAAGTTTCCGAGCCGTTGAGTGTATATTTTGCATAACATAATGTTTCCCAATACTTAGGTACCTATATCTTCCAAAGCTATTCAACTTGCGACATTGTTTTTTGTAACCATTTACCATAATGAATAGACAAAACCAGTTTAACATAAAGGCAGTATTCTTTTTTGTGCAACGGTTTTTTGAAAGACGCCACAAAGAAGTAAATGAGCAAAAATAATGCTTAAAATTATTGGGAATGTAGATAATAGTGAGCATACATTCTTTAGTGAAGGAAAACATCGTGAGGAAACCTGTACAACATAGGGATTCATAAGAATTTCTATGGTATGTAAGTCCGCCAACCCGCATTAGGCCAGCGTGGTGGACTATATGGCCTAACCACTCTAAATCGTATTCTCGATTGTAGAGTAGGCCCGTGCCCTGCAGTGGGACGTATATGGGCTGATACAGACATACATTCTTTACATGTTGTTACCTATAGTAATCCATAAGGAGATCAAAGGTTAGGTACAATTGATAACTTTTATGGAAAATTTAATAATAAATTTTGCATTCATAATTGACAGAATCATCCACGTGTTCATTTTTCTAGGTAGCTAATATTATTTTCGCTATTGTATATTTTTTATGAAACAATTTCTTTCATTATATAGGGATAGAATATTTTATTATCTGCTATGACAGACATCCCAATGGGCCTGTTGGTAAATTCAGTACAGACCATAGACAACGGGATAATCATCTTTAGTGACCGACCTTGCCTGCTGACTGTTCATAATTGATAATCGGTAATACAAAAGCTGATTCCATGAAGTGAAACATCGCGTTAACAGCTACAGCTGGTTTTATACCCTTAATGTACACGGTGGTCGTTCGGGAGAATACAAAGATTCCCGTTTCTACAATGACGTAATTTCATCGAATCGTTAATACAGTAGTCCTATGTAAAGTACTGTGTTAATTATTTTCTACTTACTTTATTGTATACTCTGGTACAAACGGATGAGCCCATTGACCACTAAAATACAATGCACTCAACAATACCGCCTTTGTAGATTCAGGTAGAGATTGTTTCAAAAAGTTCTCTATACGGCCTTCTGTGTGACTTTTGACCCATCTGCAAATAGATTTCATGGATTAGGTATATTACATTTTGTTATTGCAACATATTATATTGCATAATAGGATACTTAAAATCATACCGTAACACTAAGTTACAGCACTTTAAATTAGCACTTACATATGTATAACTAATAGTTCGACATACTCAATCGATTAAATCTATATACCTCAAGTCGAATGATAGACTTTTTGACTGTCGTTTATGTACATGCCACTTATGCCTACACATTACCAGTTAAACTAAAAATTTTAACACCCGCATATGCTCATTGTAGATATGCAAAACGCCCGTGTGAAATTGTCCATTACGTAGGTTCTATGTACCTACACATTCAGCCATACATTCAGCACATTAAATAGGTAAATATATCACTCACTCGTTAATCATGTGTTTAACCTCTTCTTTTTGTTTAAAGTCAACGCTGAGAGCTTCGCCACGGTAAACCCTATTCATGTATTCACGAAATACTTGGCGTATTTGTGTTTTTTGGTCTACAAACATGGCGTCTGCATACAAAGTCTTTGATGTTTTTTCACCATCATTTAAACCGTGAAGGAGATCGCCAAACTGCTCGTGGTTGTAACGATTTGTTAAAATATCTGTGAACGAAATAGTAAATTATTTGAGAAGCAGAATATTCGTTATCTTCCATAAATAAGTAAAATATTTTATATTATATAATGTCAAGGTGGCAAATTCAGTCGTAGTTTTTTAAAACTCACATTTCTTTGATTACAAATTATTAAGGTTTAATTTTTTTGGCGATGTTATTTTATTATATGATAAACAGTGTATTAAACTTTTAAGAGCATTTATACCTTCGGCGCGGTTTTTTGCTTAAAAAAAGGACTTTTCAAAGGAGTTAATAGTCACCAATAAACAATTTAAAGGAAAAATAATTAGTACTAATTTTAGAAAAGGTTGTCATCTCGGGATTTTGGCGGAGAACATTATATATTGACAGATCATTTGTGAATACTATAAGGATTACTGAACACAGGTTTCGTTATTTAGGCTCCGGATCGCAATTTAGAAGCTTAAGATATCCGAAATCACTTATATAAGATGAAATTAAAAATATTATCAAACTAATAAGACTCTATAGATATATATAGAGGGATTTTGCTGAGAAAAATAATCTTTTATGTGTTTAGTTCCTAAAAAATAAAAATTTAAACAATGCGAAATTATTCAGAAACTCTCGTCAAGAATATATTTTTATTTCACCAACTTATCGTACATAATTTTATATAGTAATTGGTTGAGCTGACTTTATAGTGAGCCAACGCGGCAGTTCTACGCACACAGCTTTGGTCGCTTATGTGTGCGTGAAATTAACGAAGAAATACCTATAGTTGACTTTGCGCGCAAGGTGTAAACGCTCTTAAATGCATTGAGCACATGTAATTTAGCTATCTAAAGAAATAAGATAAAAATATTTTTGCGGATTTTCTCCATACGGATTTTCTCGTCAAAATCGGGAAAATCCGTCAAACATCAATATTTCATATAAATTATTATTTGTTTTAACAATACACGTAATGTTATTGTTCATTGGTGGAAGAGGATCATTTATTATTTTAAATATCTAGTCGTGTTCGCGATTTAATTGTAATTAACTGTTTTTGGGGCTATCCCGTCACATTGGTGAAGTCAGGGGCGGTAAACATATTTAGGATAGATACCTACACCTATTTCTATCAGTCATAATAACATAAGATATTGTCAATATCTAGATATTGAAGTATTTTGCCATTTAGATAAAAGTGACCAGTTAGTTTAGTTTCAGGCTTAGGATTAAATAGATACTATGTATATAGATACCCATTAAAAAAAAAACATTATTCGGACGTTGTCGGTGTTCAAAAAGTTAATAAATAGAGAATCAACAAAGTATATCTATACGTTGCGTCGCTTGTAATTAGATTAGGTTTCTTATAGGTAACTGAAATAGTAATGAATTGAGTTGTAGTTATCGGGGTTTCTTAAATCAAGGAAAAGTTATATTTAAAAATTGTTTACGAAGTCTGAAATTGGCCACTAACGGCATACGACGATTCCGTCCCCTTTAAAATAGACGGAATTAGGCACTTAGTAATTTTGAGGGTACAGATTTATTGCATCGAATATTTGTACTATTTACTGCGTTTTGCAGCAAAGTAAAACGAAAATTACTTAAATGCACACTGAACTTCATATAACATGGTCTCATAACACTGTTGACCATGCATTTTTTCACTTACCTTAGGTAAAACGTGGGAGTGTGTCACTCGCATTTCCCTTATAAAATACAACTGAACTTTCAAAGCCTATTTTATGTTTTAGTCTATTCTTCAACAACTTATTTACTCCCTAAATTAAATTTGAAGACGAAACGATGCTGTTCTAACATGCTAACTCGCAGAGGTGTAATTTTAATGTACTGCATTTAATTGGAAATAGACGATTTCGCCTCATAGACGGAATTTGCCACCCTGACCTTATATATTTTTTAACGTTACGTGCACAGAACAATATTCATCTGTTCTGTGGTTACGTGATACCCTTCTTACCTACTTACTTATCTACTTTTTGAGTTTTACGAGAGCGATCCCAGAAGTGCGCGACATGGAGAACATGGACACAAGCATTCAGTAAAATAAGTAGATATCTATGTATAATTGGTAACTGTATGTCAGCAATCACTATCTGAGCTTTATACGGGCGGGTATTGTCTTGCATAAAAACGAAATTCTCGCCCATGTTCATTAAAAATGGACAAATATAGTTATTCAGAATCAGTGACATGACGACTTTCGGAATTCCAACCCAGACGTGAACAGGCCTTTCGTCGTACGGTACTTAGTTTTACTTCTATACAAGCTTGGTTATAGCCATTGAGATAATATACTAGAGGGGACACTGCAAACAAAATGTTTGTAACAAAATGAAGGGTACATTCTATTTCTGTCTCTGTCACGCCTACGAAGTAACATATCTTCCCTCTCGCTTCAATTTGTACCCTTGTGCACGCACCATACGCAAATTTTGTTCCCGATGTCCGCTCTAGTATAATACCTCAATGGTTATAGCGCTCTACCGGTCTTCTATACACTTTGACTCCAGTCGTGCTTGTATAAACAAATAACTCTTGTCTGAAAATATAACTCTTGGCCAGTCATTCAGAGTCCAATTGTCGTGTTCTCTACCATAACTCAACCTTCAGACTCTGTGGTATCTTTTAATTTTGGGCTATTTTTGGGTGGCTTTAAATTTGCTTCAGCCAGACGCAGTCTCGTGATACCCTTACTCAGATTATTTCCTCTAGCTCATAAACGAGGATTCTTAACTTCACCAGACGTAAGAAAGCAATTTCTACATACATAGCGATGCTCCCGCAAATATAATCCACTCAAATAATATATATGTTATGGGCCAAGTGATTAATGCGGGCAGTATTCATAATGCCCGGGCAGTATGAATATTGCCGAGCCATATCGGGCCAAGTGATAAATTACAATCTATACTCACCTATTTATCACATTGCCCGGGCATTATGAATAAGGCTACATGATGATCGGGCAATGTGATTAATAGGTGATTTTTTACGTGGTGCGCTGCCGCATTGTCGCATCTGCGATAGACCCATAAATTAGAAAGGTTGAATTAATCTGCTTTTGTTTAGTTGTTTTTTAACGTCCGAAACATTATCTTCAGAAGAAAATTAGTGTACCCACTTTATGGATCAGTTAGGTCTACTGTGCCCAAAACCGACTCGGAACACCCCGACTTCACGTAGTCTTTAGGCTACCGACCCTAGAGTGTATATAAAAAGCCGGAAGCGCGGAGGGAGAGCAGCCCCCGCCCGCTGAGCATGGGTGCCTATCTTTTGTTACGCTAGAGCCGCATACTGACTGACCGAGCAGCCTCGCGAGGCCTGCCGCGCGAAGCAAATGCTCGGCTAGTCGGGACGTGCCTCGCCCGAGGCAAACGCACACGCCGCGCCGCCTCGCCCGAGCGTGCCGCGGCCCGAGCCGAGCGTTGTCGGTTTTTGTCCATGCTCAAAGGCGCCTCGGTACGTTTGCCGCGCTCAATCAAGACGGTTGTGTTTCGCCTCGCTTGTTCGTCGCAGGTTAGCGCCATGGATAAAGAACAGTGCCTTAAATTAATACAACTATACGGTGAATATAGAAGACTTTGGGATGCGCAATGTCCCGATTATACTAATAGAGGATTAAGAGAAGATGCATGGAGAATAAGTTAGAAAATGAACATTCCAATAGCTGACTTGAAGAAAAAAATCAAATCTGTTTTTTTTGTATAATAGTTTCATCCAAAAACGTTTAGGTTTCCGTTTCTTACTTTACAAGCCGTAAAATTATTAGAATGGCAGTGGTGGCGGTAGCTTTCCGAACGTACTGCCTCAAAACTTCTCTTGAGCAAAACTGGCTCGGCCATGCCGCGCGAAGCTGCCTCGATCCAAAAAATGTACACATCGATGCAGCCTCGCGAGGCAACCGTCCCGCAGCAAACGTCTGAGGCTGCCGCGCGAGGCTGCGCGGCTAGTCAGTACGCGGCTAAGGGCGAAGGGGCTGAACTTCCCGTAGCGCCGGAGACGATGCAGAAGCTAATTTGTATTGACAACAAGTGTTTTAAGGGTTAGGTTGCTATAATAGATATGTATCAGGAATGGTGCGTTACCTTTTCATGGGAGTGGTACCAGGGGAGGTGCGACACTCCCCCTCCCCCTCCACTCCTCCCAACCCAACCCCTCGTGCTGCCCTATTCTAAATTCTACCACTTCGGCTCATTGTTTCGATTTTGATTCGCTTTACATCACTCTGCCCAATAGGCACTTGGCATTATTCATAATGCCCGGGCAATGTGATAAATTGATTGGTTATAATTACATTGCCCGCTCTTATTGGGCATTATTCATATTTCCCAGGCATTATGAATAATGCCAGATTAATCACTTGGCCCATAACATATATATGTATCTAATATTTTTTCTATTACACTTTACGTGTACAAACTTCGACCAGTTGTAAAAATATACGTAAGTACCCATAGATATAATGCATTGTAATGCATGTAATATTATTTCGTAGTATTGTAGGTATAACTAAAAAGCTTCTTACCTTGGGAAAACCCGAGAATCGAGGCCAGTTCCTGGTACGTGTTTCCAACGCTTCCCAGAAGAGTCATTGCGAGTAAACCTATTGGTAATCATTTATTTAGTTATATATGCTATAATATAAGTTATCGCAATTAAATTCAGTAATATACGAGTACATATATTCATATCCTCACGTGTTTTTCCCAGAAGGGGTAGGCAGAGGTGCTACATGGTCTCACGAAGTGATTCCCTATCACGAGTCTATCGCTTTATCGGGCACAAATTCCTGACTCCAGGCTGATCTGGGGGCGCGGCCGAGCCCCCTCCAAGTCGAGCTAAAAGTGGCATGGCCGTAACATCCTTTTCTCGAAGCAATTCAGACCATTTTCAACCCCCTATAACTACGTTGTGGCTAAAGCATGAAGCCTGAATTTCCAGTTACTAAGCAGGCATTGTGTAAACACGCTATATATTTAAAATTTCATTCAATTTGAACCAGTAGTTTAAGAATTGTAACTAGTCAAACTTTCTTAATTTTGTCACTCACTGACTGACTGACCGATCATCAAAAGTCTAAGGAGCATTATGTATAAATTGTACGATACATTATGTTTTCATGCGATGGCCAAGTCGATCTATTTATTTAAAACGTAAAGAATTTTTAATATTGATATGGTAATAACTAAAGTAATAACTTTTATAGAAGGTCCCTTAAGGACTAAATAAATTAATCGACTTGGTATTACATGCATCTCACAACTTTTTGCGGTAGAAAACCTGAGCTGCGAGACTTGGAATTTTTTCACAGGATGTTTTTGATGGGATAATGATTAGAACAATCGGTTATCACTCTGCCCGACCCGGGATTCGAACCCGAGACCTCAGCGTTACCGTAGTATAACGTAGTACCATAGCATAACTACGCCACTGAAGCAGTTTGTCAATCTTATTAATATTTTATTTGAATATTAACGAACTGAATAATTAAAGTTCCATTACGCATTTGATAAATATTATTCAATGAAATAATAAGCGATTGTATCAACTTACCAGAAACACTGGTCGGCGAAATAACTAAATTATCATCTATGTTCCGCTGCATCATTTTTAACAATATTTTATATCCGAAATCGTTTGTATTGTCAGATAAATTCTGTTTGTCCTGACTCTCAGGCATCGTAGATATTCTAAAAAAAAATTAATGAAAACAATGGAATGATACAAAAGGTTTAATTTATTAATATATATTAATTTGAACCACACGATTCTTACCAGCCCAGGTAATATTTTACTAAGTTCGAAAAAAAAATATTTCTCAAAAATCACGCTTTTTGTTTATATGGCTTTTCATCAACCCATATAGGTACCTACGAATCTTTTTACCGCTCAGATAAGTTCCCGAACCGAACTGAAATTCGGCTAAACGGTTAAACACTCGTATATTTATCCCTGAGACCGGTAACTGTATAACAATCTCAATTTTTAACAACAAAACAATTCGGTTTTTTTTTTCAAATGTTGTACATTGTCTCCATAGGCCAGTCAATAAAGCCTCAAACCCCTAAGTAATTCGTAACTCGTTCAAATGTTGAGGGTTTGTTAAGGAAGGTAAAATAACTTACCGTGTGATTTTGCAGCGTTCTGGGGTGTACGGAAAGGGTTGAAAAGGGGTGAAAAGTGTTTTTTGTTAATAACATTGCCAAAAAAATTACTAACACGCTGCAAATTTGAAACTATGTTGTTCTTACCATTTTGTAACATGTATTAAATTTGCAGCGTTTTGCAACATACGGAACATTTTTTATTATTAAAAAACAATAAAATTTGTTACCTGATGGACACGAAGACAAGCGAAACACCAAATAAATTATTCTTAAAGGAGATGTTTTATCTTGGGCCGTTTTGTGTACGTCTAATACAAATTCTAGAAAAAAATGTGGAATTCAAATAAAATACATTTAGATTTCTTGGACAACAGGGGGCTTTATACAAAAATGTGATTGTTTTAGTACAGAAGCAATATTTTCTTCGATAATTTGTCCTCCATGATGCCTAATTGTCATTTCGTTCAAAAATGCGCGAACCCATTTTCTTTAGCTTGAATATGTCTTCATACAAATATCCCCTACAAATTATAATTATTGTCTATATTTCTTTTTCTATATTCTTCGCTTTTTAAAAGACAATATATGTTGTTAAAGAAGTCACTTTTATTATTTTATTTATATTACATGATTTTAGTTTAAGAACGAAAATGTTTAACTTGACAGCAATTGCAAAACTCTGACCGTTATTCGTATTATTTTTTATTTTTCGCATATATTTCGCAAATGTGTATTTGCTTCTCTGTTGACCTGGCTTTGTTTTATGGATTCTGATTCTCGCAGATGATATATCCTGACGTTTAAACGCAATTACTAGTTCGTATTTTGGTGAGTAAACATGTATACCGGGTATCTCAAGACTGCTACCGAAAACGAAGCCGGGAGGTAGTTTTAGTGACTACAAACATAATGCAACTAAAAATTTCGCAAAGAAACGCGACAATTATTTTTAATGATTTTTTAAATATCGTCATTTTTGGGTGGTAAATCCATAGTTTTAGCTAAAATAATAATTTAAACTCTTGTATACCTTAGATTATTTATAAATAAAAGGGTATACACTATTATTTTAGGAAAAATGTATTTACCACCCAAATATGGTCATAGGAAAAAAATAACAACAAAAAATTTTTCGCTTTTTTTGCAACTTTTTCTGTTGCATTGTGTCTGAAGTCGCTTAAACTACCACCCGGCTTCGTTTTCGGTAGCAGTCTTGATATACCCTGTATACTTTAGAATGCCACATGTAAGTAATACTTTTATGTTTTTCTATGTTCATATTTCTCTTCTAACCCACAATTCTGCTTTTCAGTACATCAAAAGTGGCGCTTTGCTTGAATTGCACTTCTGCAATTGTTTATATGAAATGGTTTCTATCATTGAACAGAATCTTATTAACTACATGGGATGCCAATTCACTCTCGTGTAGAGTGTTTCAAGACGTTTTATTGCTGAAATGGCAGAACAAGAAGTAAGTATTCTATTTTCTTTTTTCTTCATAAACTGAAAATGTATGTTTTATGCCAATTAATCAAGGTTTATACAAGGTAAGGAGTATTACAAAAGTATTCATGTTAGAGCTGAATTGCATTGTGTCCACAGGACAAGTCTACTAGTACATAAATATGTAAGAAGTGATATTTTATATATTGTTGTTTAAATTGTTAAATGAATTACATTTTCTTTTATTTCGCTCTGGACATTCAGATGATCTTGTGTTATGTATAATATATTATACCGGGTATCTCAAGACTGCTACCGAAAACGAAGCCGGGTGGTAGTTTTAGTGGCTACAAACACAATGCAACTAAAATTTTCGCATAGAAACGTGACAATTATTTTTTATGATTTTTTAAATATCGTCATTTTTGGGTGGTAAATCCATAGTTTTTGCTAAAATAATAATTTAAACTCTCTTATATCTTAGAGTATTTATAAATTAAAGGGTATACACTATTATTTTAGGAAAAAAATTATTTACCACCAAAATATGGCAATAGGAAAAAAAATTCAAAAAAAAAATTGTCGCTTATTTTTGCAACTTTTTCTGTTGCATTGTGTCTGAAGTCGCTTAAACTACCACCCGGCTTCGTTTTCGGTAGCAGTCTTGATATACCCTGTATTATTATTATTTCCATAATAACAACACTATGTCTTATGGTAAGCACAAATGCCGTCCAGGCGGAATATCTAATGGCATCAGACGACTGTCCCAAGACGTTTCATACAATTATCCGGCCGGCCTGCTAAGATGCCTCTTTAAACAATAGCGGAAAGACCTGGGATCATAGGAAGGAGGGAACACATGTGACTGCAAAGAGTTATTTATTCATCATAATTCTTCGATATCTTCAATATTAAATCTTTTTTGTTCCAGTTATCAGAACAAAGAATTATCTGTACAAACTGCTGGCTGCAAATAAATCAAGCTGTAGACAATGAGCAAGATTTTATTCCAACTCCGCCGTAAGAAGATTGTATCAATCTCGATTCTTTTGGACATATATAACACCCACAAGTGCTACATGTTGAAAGGAACATAGCTGGACACCGGACAGTGGGTTGCTGTACTCATACCATGATCATACTGTGGTATTTAGCCTTTAGGTTGGGCTAGGCAATAGTACAATATGGGAGCACCGGCATTGTTCCTAGATGTTTTGACTGGAGATTATTTTTAGGCGAATTTAAATAAAAAATATAAAGCAAGATCTGGTTTTACTTTATTGTCCTCAAGTTTTGTTTGATTTTAGTTTTCTTTGATCAATTAATCCTACTTTTTCCTTATGTGTGCTCAGAAATAACCAGTTAGAATTAATGTCAAATACATTATTTGAAAAATAATATCTTAGACCTTAGGATAATATTATTTTTAAGTATGCAGAAGTCTAATATACCAAAGTATATTAGACTTCTAGGGGTAGACCAAATATAATGTTTAAAATGTTAGCTTGTACAGAAATAATTGCTAGTAAGTTCTTTTACTAGACATTAAGGTATAGAAATAAACATGGCTGCTATCAGATTCGATTCCATTTTTATAGCGTATTCATTTGTATGGACTATAATCACTAAGAGCTTATTAAGTGCATATGCCTAATAATAAAATGATTATTTATTCATATGATAGCAGTCGCGACAAGTGATCAGTCTGTGCCGTGCTATATCTCATGCCTAGCAGATTTTTATTGTGGATTATTTAAATAGGTTGTTTAGCAGGTATTATGCACCGCACTTAGGGCCAGATGTAGGTACATTTTCTTAATATTAAATAACTATAAACATGACGAGATTCTGACAGACTTGTTGCAATTTATTGTATAGACATTATGTTATATTATATTAGATGATCAATAAAGTATGATACTAATTCCGTTGACGTAAAAACATTTACGAGTTATATAGAGTACAGTAATTTATAGCACAGACGACTAAAAAAAATACTAAAAAATAATACGTATTACGACTTCTATTTCATAAATGTCAAGTTTTGACATCGGTTGTCAAACATGCCGTTTCAGGACGCCATATTGTCCCCTTGTAGTGTTGCTGTTCTTGGCTTTGTATTTATTTTTGTATAAAGCTAATATGCAACGTATAATAGTATTTCATACAGAAATCGAATGCCAATTTCACTAAGTATATTTGGTGTAATGTACTACAAACGGCCCAAGGTCCATACATTTCTGGCCCATCTCCTTTCAACCAAATTTATATTTTATGATTTTTAAATACAAAAAATTTTTGATAAGTTCTGTTGTATAACTATAATTTCACTGCTATATTTACATTACTATTATTTTAAGATTTATTACTTATTAAAATGATTATTCTTATTTCAAAATTATGAAAAATATTAATGTACTATAACAACAATGAAAATTTCTTATTATAAACTTTGATTAAATAATAATGATAACATTCTATTGACGTTATCAATTTTCTTTCAGAAAAGTATTATTGAAATATTTTATTTATTGTTCGATACTATTGTTAATATAAAACAGTAATTTTGCAAAGTTAAAAAATGTTTTGAAAAGGTGTAAACAAGGTAATGACAGATTTACAACGAGTTACTAATTTTTTTTACCCCCTCTTATTAACAAATTTTATTGTTATTAAATAATAAACAATGTTCCGTATGTTGCAAAACGCTGCAAATTTGATACATGTTACAAAATGGTAAGAACAACATAGTTTCAAATTTGCAGCGTGTTAGTATTTTTTTTGGATATGTTATTAACAAATTTTATTGTTTTTTGATAATAAACAATGTTCCGTATGTTGCAGAACGCTGCAAATTTAACACATGTTACAAAATGGTGAGACCAACATAGTTACAAATTTGCAGCGTGTTAGTAATTTTTTTGGCAATGTTATTAACAAAAACACTTTTCACCCCTTTTCAACCCTTTCCGTACACCCCAGAACGCTGCAAAATCACACGGTAAGTTATTTTACCTTCCTTAACAAACCCTCAAAATTTGAACGAGTTACGAATTACTTAGGGTTTTTTTTTTTTTTTTTTTTTTTATTGCATTGAATGGCGAGACGAGCAAGCCGTTCGCCTGATGGTAAGCGATACGACCGCTCATAAACAGTAGCAATATTCCACTGCGCTCGCCATCCTGAGACATAAGATGTTAAGTCTCAATATGTCCAGTAGTTGCTCTGGCTACAATGTCCTTCAATCCGAAACACAACAGTGCATTTAAGCAGTGTTGTTTCACGGGAGAAATAGACATTGCGGTGGTACCTACCCAGATGGCTTCTCACATATGAGAGACCTACCACCAGTAACTTAGGGGTTTGAGGCTTTATTGACTGGCCTACCTGGGGTAATGAGAAACTTGCGAGTTAAATTAAATACGATATGTCAATATAATACTTAATTATTAAAGTAGTTTACTCCTTAGGTATTAGGGTACCTATAGGCTACATACATGTGTAAGTACATACATAAACACACCCCTATTTCCCAGAAGGGGTAGGCAGGGGTGCCACAATGTCGCCCACGTTTCGCGAGCCTATCGCCTCACCGGGCAAATTCCTGACTTCTGGCTGATAATGAATAGAAAAATCCAATATCACTTTACCCAAACCAGGATTCGAACCCGAAACATCAGCTTTGGATCCGTACCTAGTACCACTACGCCACCGATGCAGTCCTACATATGCGTAGGTATTATCTACTTACTTGTTTCCATCATCCAAAATGTCTGCATTTATTTTTCCAATGATTAAACTTAAATGAAATATTAGAATTAGTCCCATTTTCAACGCCATTGCCTTAAATGAAAGAGAAAACACATAAAGTAAGTAATAAATAAAAATAGAATACTTAAATTCATACGTAATATATACAATAATACAGAAATAGCTATCTTATTTGCAACATACATACGTAAGTATATTATTACTTATTTATGGTGGTCGAATAACAGATTAATTCAAGAGCATAATTAATATTATGTCTATGTAGATATCGGTATCAAAATAGGTATAAAACATAAAAAGGTATACACAACACTTGTCTACATTCTACACTTATACTTTTTCATTACATTTCTTTCTTGACTAACACTGGAAGTGAGAAAACTTCGTTGAATGAGAATGCCGGGGTAACTTGAGCTAATTAGTAAGGATTTAAAGATATGGTAAATAAAGTAAATCACGTGGATTAGTTTGCGGCCAATGGCTGACTAGTTACTAGTAGGTACATTAACATAAGGAATAGATAGTTTTTAAAATTATATTGCGTCGGTACAATATTGTTTCCATCGATACAGCTAGCGGTAAGTACGCCGGCATTCAAGTGAAAAAAGGTACAAATTAATAAAAGCCTATTATGATATATAAGTATATGAACTAACAAACTAAAAACTTTAAGAGTAGTGGAACCTCGCTGTTGTCAATCATTACTCAACATGTAGCTGCATGATAGGCAGGCCAGTCCGGGGTCGTACCACTGTCTCTCAGTAAATCAACGTGAAGCGACAGTTTTGCTGTCACGTTTTGTTCGCCAAATGAGATTGCCGGATGCCCAATAACCTAATACCTCTTCTCCAGTGGCGTAACTACACCATCTGGGGCCCGTGGCAAAATCATCGGATGGGGCCCCCCTTTTTTATATGGAGAGGAAAACTGATAAGCTTATTTTCCGATACCCCGGAGGAGACCGAAAGGGATATATTAGTGTCACTGGCCTGCCAGCAAACTGCGGCCGAGACCGGTACCTCACAAAAATCAGCGCTAACATACCGAATAAAACCCTGTCTTCCGCATTTCGGGCGGTACTGAATATAATCTCAGGACGAGAAGCGCCCTGGTTGCTTCCCAGTGATTGCCCAGCGCAAAACCTGGACGCAGGTCTCTCTCAGTGTGGATAATAGTTGATCTCCACTTATGTCTAGACCTGGACGCCTCTTTAAGATTTTGTGGGCATCCACGACAAACGCGAGGCCACTTGCTCTGTTGTCCATCTCGGAATCACAGATAGTAAGAGTGCGCCCCGCAGCAGTTACTCCGACGGCCCCTATAGCCTCTTATGTCTTGCTTGGGAGACCGTGCTGGAATTCTGAGGCTCTCTAACTTTAAGATAGAGGAGTCCTTTAAGCAGATCGTGACCTGACGTTTTCTTCTTTGTAGGCAGTGGCGAGTGGGATGGTTCCGCTCACAATCGCGATCGTTAACCGTGACATTATGTTCTCGCAAAACCAGGGCAATCTTGGCAATGGATAAAATCACGGCCAACACTCACAGTTCGCTCATCACCTCAAGTCAAGGTTTTCGACATCTAGTAGTCGAGTGGGTCGGAATGTGTCTCCACAGTAGTTCTTAAAACGTTCGCTCCTGAAATAACTCCCGTACTCACGCGCTTATATCGTATTTTCTATTAAATAACCCAGGCCCGGCTTCATAGAATATAGCCCATGTTCATCCAATCCCCAAAAAGGGTGACCGATCGGATCCTTCGAATTACAGGCCGATTGCTGTCACATGCTTACTCTCCAAGGTCTTGGAGCAAGTTATAAATAAGCAGTTCTTGAGGTATATTGAGGATTACTAACTGATTAGTGACCGTAAGTACGGTTTCCATCAGTGTCGTTCGGATGGTGATTTTCTCATAATTTATCCCACACACCATCACCGACACTGTTTATCCTGCATATCAATGATATGTTGTCTATCACCAGCTGGTATTGCTATGTAGATGCTAGTGCAAGTGACGCAAGATACATCAGACTACAGAATCTCTATCGTACCGTTGAGGAAAGATGGTTTCAACTTTTGTTGGAAGTCGAGACTTCTTTGGGGCGCGCCTCCCAATGGCCATTCCATTGAACATAGCTTAGTTTAACCCCACGAAGATATAAGTTGGCTCGTTTATAACCAACAAGACTCCTTTTGCAGTGCTGTTTAGGTGTCATTTGGAAGACAAGGGCAAAAAAGTTAGGGATTCTCAACAGAGCCAAGCCGGTTATTGCTCTATAAAAGCGATGATCTGCCACCACGTGGAGTACCTCTGGGCAGAAGCCCCAAAATACTAGCTCGACCCACTTTACTTCTTACAGCGCCGAGCTCTTGGAATCGTCGATATTTCCGACCTTACGGAAAATGTGGAGCCGTTAGGATTGCGGTGAAACTTTGGGTCTCTCTGCGTAATCTATCGATTGTACCACGGAAAGCAAACGTAGCAATGGTGATGGGGCCCCGTCAGAGGCCTAATATAAAAGTTAAATTATTTTTAAAACCAAATCGGCGCTATAATCTATACATAATAGTTTTATTTCAATGAGTAACATTCACGTAAATCTAAAGAACCATATTTTTTTTATTTGTCACAAAAATCACAATTTATTTTCTTAGAAAAATAATTTTGATTAGCAATTTAGTTGGTATTGCTGCTTGGTTTGGTCTGAGGAGCCGGGCCACCGGGGGCCGCTAAGGCCGGGGGCCCGTGGCATTTTGCGCACTATGCCACCCTATTGTTACGCCACTGCTCTTCTCGTTCTATCATTTTCTTTTCTGTTTCCCTCCTAATCTGACAGGCCGGCGTCCTACGTCCATGATCTAAGCTCTGTGGATGTTCATAGGCGACAGTGAACACTTACCATCACGTTACCTCTTTGGTCGTTTGCCGGACCTATAAAATACAAACATAATATATTTTTACCGTCTTCGGGGTAAGTCCACATACGCTCAAGATTTGTACTTTATTAGATATTTATTATTGAGACTATTGACCACTAAAACAGTTTATGCTATCATATATAGGTTTTAGTACGTTCTGAATTTGGAAAATACCTATTAGAAAGTTAATTGAGTCATTAATTATATTAAGTTATTAAGTCATTATAGGTACCTATCTATCATACAAGGTGCCAAAAAATCACTGTCCGAACTATAAAAATAGTCTCATTAATGTTTAAAAGATCTATTTCACGTATGTCAAAAGAATACCTGAATAAAATAAATAAAAACTACGGAAATTCACATGATACTGCTAGCAACCGCGATCATAAGAAGCAAAGTTTCTAAGTTCACGATAGCTGTCTAAAGCCATCATTCCGCTAATAATTTTTCACAGTTCTGGAAAGATACCGGAAAATTTAACCAGAAGCCTGGCCTTTCTGTGAGTATTAATGGTATTTTTGACCATCACTTGATTGCAAATGCGTTTAGTAAACACTTCAAGGTGACACCGCAGCGTAATACTGGTGTGTTTCGGTCGCCCGTTGCTGGAACCATCATCCAGAAAAGAGATATCAGTTTTACATCGAAGGAGGTTAAAAAAGTTATTAATAGCATGCATAGAGGTAAATCTCCTGGATATGATGGTCTCAGCATCGAGCATCTTAGGCATGCTGGAGTCCACCTGCCACGCGTCCTATCCCTGTTTTATAATTTCTGCCTTTGCCATAGTTATTTACCAGAGGAACTTACTAAATCTATAGTGGTTCCAATTATTAAGAACAGAACTGGGGACGTCTCGGATATGAATAACTATCGACCCATCTCTCTTGCGACCGTATTGGCCAAGGTGTTAGACGGTCTGCTTAATAACATTCTTAACAAACACATCAAACTGCATGAAGCCCAGTTCGGTTTCAGAAATGGGCTTTCCACTGAAAGTGCGATATTATGTCTTAAGCAGGCTGTTCAATATTATACGGACAGGAAAACACCGGTATACGCGTGCTTCCTAGATTTGTCTAAGGCCTTTGACACAGTCCTATATGATAAGCTTTGGGACAAACTGGGCAGAGCGGGTATACCGGTTGAGGTCATATCAGTTTTACAGGAATGGTACGACTGCCAGCGGAACCAGGTGAGATGGACGGGAGCTTTGTTCCGGTCGTATGGCATGGAGTGTGGCGTGAGGCAGGGGGGGCTGACCTCTCATTTGTTATTTAACTTGTACATAAATGACCTTATCGGTGAGCTCAGCAGCACTCATACCGGTTGTCATATTGATAGTGTATGCGTCAATAATATTAGCTACGCGGACGATATGGTGCTGCTGGGACCATCGGTAGGTGCTATTCGTAAGATGTTGGCTATATGCGAGACCTACGCTGGGGAACATGGACTGACCTACAATAAAGCAAAAAGTAAAGTTCTGCTTTTCAAGGGTAAGTCAGGTGCACCCATTCCAGTTCGTGTTCCTTCAATAAAATTATATGATAAGGAACTGCAGAGAGTGACCAGTTTTAAGTACCTGGGCCACATTGTGACGGATGAATTGTCCGATGACGCAGATTTGGAGCGGGAGCGCAGGGCATTGGCGGTCCGAGGAAACATGATTGCCCGTAGATTCGCACGGTGCTCCTCCCCAGTAAAAATTACTTTGTTTAAGGCATTTTGTCAATCGTTTTACGCGAGCAGTCTATGGGTGAATCATACTCAGCGGGCTGCCAAGTTCCTGCGCGTTCAATATAACAACATCTTCAGGGTGCTGTTGCGGCTGCCTCCCTACTGCAGTGTTTCGCAAATGTTTGCTGATGCTCGGACGGATGGCTATCAAGCTATAATCCGAAAAAAGGTTGCCTCTTTATTAAGACGAGTGAGAGACAGTAGTAATAGCATCCTCGGGATGATTGCTTCTCGCACTAATTGTCCGATCCAACATAAATGGATGTGTATAATTACCGGACAAGACTGACATATCCTTATTATTATTTTACTCTTCATTATGAAATGTGTATGATTTTCTTTTTATTTTAGTTTTTCTCCAAATTAATTGACTGATTGACATTATGATAATTGTGTGCTGACTACTGTATTATTATTCTATGGATTTTATCTGAAATAAATGTTTTATTATTATTATTATTAAAGGGAGACGTCCACAAATTCGCATCGTAAGTATCGGACGCATCGCATAGTATTTTTTGTATATAATACGATCGATTCGTGCGATCCGTGCGATAAGGATCAGTGGACGCACTTGTATGAAATCCTATACAAAGAATACTACGATTTGTCTGATGCTATGCGTCCAATACGTACTGTACACGTACGTACTACAGTACCTACGTGTACAATACGTACGTATTACGTACACGTAATATACACATATTCGCATCGTAGGTATCGGAAACGTAGTACTAAACGGATCGTAGTAAGTATAAGTCAACTGATCCGTATCGTACAGACCAGAAGAATCTACAGTCAGCAATGCTCTGCGGGGCAATCCAAGCAAATCCGATACGTCCGATGCGGAAATGTCGAAACCCGCCCGAGCTGCTGCACTGCCGCGCGGCGCGGCGCGGCGGCGCTTTTTAGAACGCCGCGCCGCGGCGTTATCAAAGATGACAACACAGAAGAAAGTGATGTCAGAATTCATTTGCTTTATTTTACGGTAATATCAATATAAACCTAAAATCTATAACATAATTTATTATAATTATCGTTAGATACCAATAAGATAAATATACAATATTAACTAAACTTACTCTGATATTTCTGGGGAGGAATCGTACACGATGATTTAAAAAAGAAGAATTATTGTTATATACGCCCTTCGATAAACTTTCTGATAAATTAATCACAGTTTCATACCAGCAGGTAGATTTTAAATGATTTTGCCCGGCCTGGGCATATAAAGCAAGAATTCTTACTATATCTATGTATTTTATACAGCATCATTAATCATTTCATCATATTTGCAGTGTTTAGGATTCCTAGTCTAGGTACCTATATTTTACTTACATAATATATTATAGTTTCGTATGGATAATCTTCATGTTGAAACTTGTATTAAACTTACCTACGTTAACAGAACCATCCACAATTAAGTTCAACATACGTAACTGGTAAATCTCATATACCAAACTAATCTAAAAGCATAAAGTGTTTATACGAGGCGGTATTCGCGCACAATGTACGGCCACATTCAATGTCAAAGGGTTATCACTTATCAATGAAGAGGGACCGAGCAGAATTATAAAAATACGCTGATTTGCTGCTACCTAAAATAGTTATTAAATTGGTTAATTAATCTGATAATCAACCCTCATTGCCAACGTCATAGTGTATTGTATCATTGGTATTTCAAAGTATGTGGGACTTTCCAATTCGCAGACGCAAAATAAATATTGGTTGCTTACAAACATTAGAGTCGGTGTAAAAATCGAACCCGCGAAATCTTTGGGACTTATTTACCACTTAGTCCATTGAAATGTTACAATTTAAGTATCGAATATTGCATTTCTTAGAGGACGCAATTTTATTTTTGGGACATGTTTGGGGTGTCAGTAGAAGTTTAACCTCAAGTTTGTGGGGTCGCCACCCTTGTCCCCCGGTCGCCATCTTGGAAAAAGGGGTGAAAACACTTTTTTCGCGATAACTCGGAAACTATGCGTCTTACAAAAAATTGTAAGAACATATTTTGTAGTAAATTGTTTTGACTACAAATATGTTTATATAACTTTTTGCCCTAAATTAAAAATTATAGATATAAGCAAAAAGTGAAGAAGAAATTTCTTAAGGGAAATCTTCGAAAATTACCAATTCTCATATACGGAGCTCAATCCTGGTCTTTGACCGAACTTCAGAGGTCCAGGCTCGGGGTTTGTCAGAGCTATGGAGCCCAGCATGCTGCGCGTAACACGTATTGACAGAGTGCCCAATAACATCTTGCGCTCCATAACCAGAGTAAAAATGTTGGAGAGAAATCGGCTAAACTGAAGTGTGATTGGGCGGGCCACGTCACCCCAATGCACCCGAAAAGGTAGGAAAAAATTGCCACTCAATGGATGCCTAAGGATGGCGAGAGGCCACGCGGCAGGCTTCGGAAACTTGGATGGCATCAGCAACTGATAGGGATAAGTGGAAGGAGTTGAGGGAAACCTTTGCCCAGTAGTGGGACAGAATAGGTTAATAAAAATAAAAAAAGCAAAAAAGTGAGATATTTCTTATAAAAAATTTTAGAACAAAAAAGAAAATTTTTACTCACGTTTTTGCTTATGACTTCTTTAGTTTTTAATTTTGGGCAAAAAGTGATATAAACATATTTGTAGGCAAAACAATTAGCTACAAATTATGTTCTACAATTTTTTTTGTAAGACGCATAGTTTCCTTGATATCGCGAAAAAAGTGTTTTACCCCTTTTTCCAAGATGGCGGCCGGGGGACAAGGGTGGCGACCCCACAAACTTTAGGTTAAGCTTAAATTGATCCCCCACACATATCCCAAAAATAAAATTGCGTCCTCTAAAAAATGCGAAGCTCATGTAACATTTCAATGGACTAACTTTCTATAAGACACTGCCACTAAATTGTTACAAAACAATCTATGTATAAAATAATTTAATTAAAAATTAAAAGACCGACTTCAATGTGCACTACAAAGTAATAAATAATATAGATTTCATTGTGCTAGTACACATTGATTAATTTTCTTATTGACTAGACTAGCCAACAAATCTTAAATACGTAATATTTTGAAGGCGGGTCGCCAAGTGCCAAACGAGAACAAATTTAAGTAATGTAACACAGTTGAATATTACCTACTTGTAGATGTATCGTTGGCGCTCAGTTAGGTCCATATGTAAACTAGAAACAAATTAATTTAACATATTGATCCTACGTATACATTTGTTGAAATTTTAATAGAATTAATATGTGTCATATGTGTGGTCTAATTTTAATTTATTGCATACGATCAAAGATATACTGGTCAAGGGTTTCAACTCCAGGGTACACCATTGACTTATTGGAGTCACTTGCATATTTATATGTGTATACAATTACTTTAACAGTGATAGGAATCATAGTGAGGAAAGTATAAGAAAGGGAAGGGTTGTTAAGTTTGTATGTTTCGTTCGATTGTAGATAAGTCCGATGCTCAACAATGTTGATTAAGAGCTGATATATTAAGGACGGGCGATTTTTCTATTAGTTATCAGGACAGGGACTGGAATTTGCACCCGATATGACTATAAACTCTCGCCCCCAATCACACCGAGGGACAAAACACGCAAGGCGTAACATGGGTGTCCTGGTTGATACCAGGAGAATCTCTGCATACCCCTTCTGGGAAAATGGCGTGAGTTTATATAGATTAAGGTAAATTAATATTGCGTGTAAAATTGCGTATTTTTCGCTAGGATGTTTTACCCAAATTAAATTTAAGAGCGTATACACCTTGCGCGCAAAGTCAACTATAGGTATTTCTTCGTTAATTTCACGCACACATAAGCGACCAAAACTGTGTGCGTAGAGCTGCCGCGTCGGCTCGCTATACAATCGGCTCAAACAACTTTGATCCGTGCGCTTCAAATATTCAATTGAAATGTAACTGTAATATAATATCATAAAAATATTTTATTTGCATTATAAGTAGACAAATATTACTGTGCAAGCAAAGAATAATACAAATTTTGGATACTAATCATATTTTCGTTATTATTACATTGTTATGTTGCATTCAAATCAGTGTTCAATCAGTAGACACTACGGACGTTTTATTAATAATTTCGTGTTCGAACACATTAATAGTGTTAGGGGCCTTACAACCCCTTACAATTACGAAATATATTTAATTTTATATTACAATACACAACATAATTTAGCCTCGGAATTACGTCCCATTATATTACCTGAAACATAATTTATACTCACTACAAAATCATTGTAAGTAATAAAAATAATTAAATATTTTACTACCAAAGTACTAAGATGTGGTAATCGCATTCCGCGCGTGGCTATTTTTACTACGCGCGGCATAATCGACTGCAGCCAGGCCGGAGCGACGAGCGATACGTCCTCCCTCTAGAAGGCCTTGCGGCGGTCTGATTTGATCCACGTCGGGCAGCGTGTTTTATAGTGGTTTTTAAAATATTTGTAGAAAACATGATAACTAATTTTGTTGAAATATAAAAATGGTAATTTATTGATAAGATGTTCTTCTATTATAATATGCAATTGTTATAAAAAATTATGTACGATAAGTTGGTGAAAAAAAATATGTTCTTGACGAGAGTTTCTGAATAATTTCGCATTGTTTAAATTTTTATTTTTCAGGAACTAAACACAAAAAGATTATTTTTCTCAGCAAAATCCCTCCATAAGGGTCTTATTAGTCTAATAATATTTTTATTTTCATCTTATATTTAGTGGTTTCGGATATCTTAAGCTTCTAAATTGCCATTTAAAGCCTAAATAACGAAACTTGTGTTCAGTAATCCGTATAGTACTCACAAATTATCCATCAATCTATAATGTTTTCCACCAAAATCCCTAGATGACAACCTTTTCTAAAATTAGTAATAATTATTTTTCCTTTAAATTGTTTATTGGTGGCTATTAACTCATTTGAAAAGTCCTGTTTTTAAGCCAAAAAGCGCGTGCAGGGTATAAACGCTCTTAAGTGTAGGTCGTCGTGTTCGTCACTTGGCGACCCGCCTTCAAAATATTACGTAGGTATTTAAGATTTGTTGGCTAGTCTAGTCAATAAGAAAATTAATCAATGTGTACTAGCACAATGAAATATGTATTATTTATTACTTTGTAGTGCACATTGAAGTCGGTCTTTTAATTTTTAATTAAATTATTTTATTTATTACTTTTCAGTTTTCATAAGCATTGCAATGATGCCAAAGGTAATCATATAATGAAAACTGGAATCAATGTACATATATAAAAAATGAACCATTGTGATCCTTTATAATTTCAAAAACGAAAATTAATATTTTATGATTTTTAAGGCAGCTACACTGTCATTTCGTTTTTATGATAAAGAAAATACTAAAATCGGCTCAACCTGCTAGAGATATTGAGTACACTTATGCGTGGTAATCATTCGTTACCCCCTCACCTCTACACCTTCTTCACTTCCTATTTTTAATAAAACACATATACTTAACCTAATGGACGAAAAATCATTGCGTTTCTGCAAAGTTTTGTGGAGGTCTGCTCTCCAGATATGTACCTATTCATCAGATCATCACCATATTTTATGTGACCAACATTATGTTAATTATATAATTCGTTCCGATTGTATAATTCGTTCCGAAGAAAAGTTATTTAAAATCATTTATTTATTGTCGCAGATATTTAGTTTTTATATTTGTATACCGGGTATCTCAAGACTGCTACCGAAAACGAAGCCGGGTGGTAGTTTTAGTGGCTACAAACACAATGCAATTAAAAATTTCGCCTAGAAACGCGACATTTTTTTTTATGATTTTTTAAATATCGTTATTTTTGGGTGGTAAATCCATAGTTTTTGCTTAAATAATAATTTAAACTCTTTTATACCTTAGAGTATTTATAAATAAAAGGGTATATACTATTATTTTAGGAAAAAATGTATTTACCACCCAAATATGGCCGTAGAAAAAAAATAACAAAAAAAAATTGTCGCTTTTTTTTTGCAACTTTTTCTGTTGCATTGTGTCTGAAGTCGCTTAAACTACCACCCGGCTTCGTTTTCGGTAGCAGTCTTGATATACCCTGTATATCCCCCCCCCTTCCCACGCCCCTTTCCATCCCCTCCTCCTCCCTTGTAGTAATAAACGTATACTGAACCTAATGTAAAAAAATGATTGCTGTACTGTTCAATTTTGAGGAGTTCTGCCCTTCAGGTCCAAAGATATTCATCAGGTCTTCACAATATTTTTTTGGTCTAACCTATCTTATGATACTCTTTGACAAAAAAGTAATTTTTAAGTCAGTTAAGAACTACCGGAGATATTGAGTATTAACAATTGTACCTATTTTCTACCCCCCCTAACCCCCCCCCCCCACCCTTTTCCCATTTTTACCCACCCTTTGCAATAATATACTTATACCTAATCTAACGCAAAAAGAATTATTGCTGGACCGTTTAATTTTGAGGAGTTCTGGTCGGCAGATCCTAAGATATTCATCAGGTCTTCACCAATTTTATATGGGACCAACCCTGTACCTATATCAAGCTTTCCGACAAAAAATAAATTTTCAAAATCAGTTCACAATTGCGTGCGTAATCGCGTAACAAACATACAAAAAAAAAAACAGTCGAATTGATTACCTCCTCTTTTGAAGTCGGTCAAAAATCTTAAAATATAACCATGATATAGAAATTGACTAGGATAAGAGAAACTAAGCAGGCCCGGATCTAGGGGGGGGCAAGCCGGGGTCTGTGCCCCGGGCGGCAAGTTCAGGGGGCGGCATATTGAATCTTGGAATACAACTACAAAATTCATCAATAACGTAACACCACTTACATTTTTTTTTCGCCGTGCGCAATTTAGTGATTATGCGATAGGGGCTCGTGAAAAAGACATGAAAACTAAATATTTGGAACGTAATTTATCCATCTCAATAATTATGTTTCGTTTCAAATATCCAATTTGTGTTTACTAGTTAGTGTTAGTAGATTAACCGAACGAAGAACGAATGTCTTTTATGTGGTACAGGCTGTGGCGAATTTACTAGTAGGCTGAGTAGGCTGGAGCCTAGGGCGGCAGATTTTAAGGGGCAGCAAATCTGAGCCAATTTTTTTTGTTTTGATTTACTGAAATAATAAAAGGCAATATTTTACACACTGAAAAAATGGGATTTAAAAATTAAGAATAGTTAAAATATTTCAGGAATATGTTCTCACGTCTCCACGTTGACAATTTAATAATAAACACTTTATTAAATATCTATACTTGGATATTATAAAATATTCCAATAGCGATACATTATACAAAAATCTTGCTTAAATGTGAAAAAACACCTATTAACATTGATTTTAGTCTTTAGAGTTCCTTGCTAAGAATATTGTTTTTTTTTAATTGGTTATTTATTGTTTTCACGCACCCAGTGGTCAAGGGGCGGCAAAATTTCTCAACGATTTCCTTTGCCTGTCGTAAGAGGCGATTAATAGGGGTCATTGGGGTCGCTGGCCAACTCAAAGATGTGCGGCAGAACTCGTGGCTTCATAGCGGACGCCCACGGTTAGGGCGTCCGTTGCAGAGAAAATCTACGCCTACCTAAGTTATGAGGAACCATATTAGGAAGTGCGCCGGGTGGCACGGCGAGTCAACTAGGTGCTACTCGCTCATCCGCATCACCTATCGTCCGTAATACCTGCGATGGTCACCATGAGATTTAGTAGGTATGCCGGCAAAAAATCTTCTTAGATTTTTTCAGGGATCCAGCCTGGCTGCAAAATCTATGCGGTACGGACAATAATTGTCCCCGTGCGCCAGATTGGAAGGCTGGAGACCCCGACATGCATCTATGATCTCCCCATAGATATCGATTAAAAAAAAGGTATTGTATTCACCCCGTTTTTAGGAAATTGAGTTTGAATCAGACCTGGAAGTTTTGAGGCCTGACAAGGTTATCCTTATAATATCCGCCATAATATTTGTGCCGCTGTACGTATGTATAAAGTATATAAATGTATGTGTATGGTGTCCTACCACAAGGTCTATTTCAGTCTACTCTGCCCTATTAACCATAAGACGTTCTATGGAGTCGTTAATTCGTCGTGAGACATGACCGAATATTCAAAGTATACGGGGCCGTATTATCTCGGAAAGACGCTTCTTGATGCCGAGTTCTTGAAACGTTTGTGTGGAATTCGGACCTGATATTCCAAGCATTCCAACACCTCATCTCTAGGGAATCTACATTTTTCTTCTCCCGTAACGTCCAAGTTTCAGTGGCGTACAAAAATACGAGAAAGTGCTCGGACAAGCCTGATCGTATAGTAGTACGATTCCTCCATATTTTCCATAGCTTCTCCATTGCCCCTCTAGCCATCGCCATACGTCGTTTTATCTCAATGATACAACCACTATTGTTTTTTTTAAACAGCCCAGGATAAATGTACGACTGAACAAGTCTTGGAGGAGCCCAGTGACAGTTTGTGATGTGCATTAAAATCCCCCAAGACCATTTCAGCCGACTGGAACTGCGTCCGCCCGTCATCAGCCACATGGCTGAGATACCTGAACAGACGAGTCGTGTCATCGTCCCCGTTGTGAGACCTGTAAAGGCACACGTGCACAAGGCAAAGCGGAGAAGGAGGTGCCCTCCATGTAGCTTAAATGGTGACAGTAGATGTCCAACCGAATATACATACAAGCATACCCCGGCTTTAGGCTTGAAGCTTGCTTCAAGCGAATAACCAGGGTACAGCAGGAAGGTAGGAATATTCGGCCGGACAACGAATCCGCGTCTCCATCAAGAAGAGCAAAGCAGACTAGGCCATCTCGAGATGGTGGTGGACGGCATTAAGGTCGTTTGGAGTTCGCGGATGTTGGTGAACTCCATAGTGAACGCGATGGTGGGGTTATGCACCGCTGAAAGACCTGCTTTGTTTAATTGCGCTGTCATGAGGTGGAAGGGATGGGTTTGATAAAGAGGCATAGAGAAGCCAAAGTCCGGGCATTAAGTAGGCCGAATGGACACCGGCATGAGAGGGTCGGCATGTCGCTAAAGGTCGGCCACATCCGGTCACCAACCGGCACGACATACCCACCCAAGATTATGTGCGACATGGTAGGGCAGCCCTTCGTGGCCAGCTATTGAGCCACTATTGGGCTCTTGTACTGTACTGTCTCTTTGGCCGGCGGGTCAACACTCCTCCCTTCGAGAGCGACCAAAAATACGTATAAAATCACTATCAGATCACTATGAGGGTCTTTACGCTCCGTGGACGGTGATCGCTACCCAGACGGACACTTAAGTCCTACCACCACGAACTGTGACACTCATTTGGCACTACTCAGTGGTCACGTGTAGGAAAACTAGAGTCAAAGCCTACAGACGTGTGTGACGTTAACCCTCAAAAGTGACGCTAATATAAAGCGTGTAAAAATGCTTAACATGGTAGTAACATGACGTTCTTTCCCGAAGGCCTGTGTTGAGTGGGCGTCTGGTTGCTAAAAATGTAGATGATAATTAAGATAAAATTTAGGCAAGGGAGGGGGCGGCATTTCTCAGTTTTTGCCCCGCCTCGAAAAATACCTAGATCCGGCGCTGAAACTAAGTTCTAGGCGAAATATTGTTCGTTTCCTGACGTTTTTAATTCTTTGTGCGTCAGGTTTCGAAATGTCACAATCAACTTTCATTGAAAAGGACTTAAATATTGAAATATAACTTTATAAAGAAACGGATAAAATAATTTGTCTAATATATACTTACATAATATGTCACCTATGTAACACACAGAAGTTAAAACCACACGTTGATAAAAAATATGATTGTTGAAAAAAATTGTCTTATACTGCCGCATTGCATTACCCACATCGATTACCCACCTATTGGTGTCATGATAATCACAGCCTATATTGATATTGAATGGGTAACAATAGTTTATTAATTAATGTTCTTTCCGCACATTGAAGTATTAAGTTGCGCAAATTATTATCATTTTCATATTCTTGAATAAGTAATTTCATCATAAAATGTGTTTAATACAAAATACATATTTACGGTTATAATTTATTTTCTTTCGGCGTTGAAAATGGCAAATCAACTATTTTATTACCTTTGAAAATTGATGATAACCTCTAACACATATCACAGAAACAATTTTGTTTATAAACAAACTTATTTTTTGTCGAACACGACTGTGCTCTCCGACGACTCAATGCGAAACTAGCCTTGGAACCTAACGGAATGATTCACTGTTTGTGGGTCGAATCATAACAAAGCGCATCTCGCATCGTGCATTTAAAAGCATTTAGTTTTTTATGTTTTTGGTATTTACACTGTAACTAAATCTATTATGTAGTAAATGGCCAAATTTATAAGTGCCTACCTCCATTATGTATTTAACAAGGGTACCTAATGCATACATTTTCTCAGTGCTTTTTGCAGTTATAGTAATGATATTAGGATGTTTGGTTTATTATATCTTCATTAAAATAAGACGGCCAAAAGTTTAAAATTGACTGAATTTAGAACATCAGATGACATAGCATAGGATCCATTAGATATCCATTTTGAGACCAATCGGACCAATAACCAAAAAGTTCAAAATGGCGGTCAAAATTGAAATAAAACTATTATTTACGGATTTTATCGCGAATTTAGTTTAATTTTTTTACATTTTGACTTCCCGACGTTTCGATTACTTTACAGCTTTCTTGTCTGTGACTCCTTTTATATGTATATAGCAATATCACAGAAAAGTTCAACTGTGGCTGGTTTTACACGTTTTCTGTGAGGCGGTGTGGATTTTGTTGTTGCTTGAAGCTTGCAGTCTCCCAGTACTTGCGTGACTTGTTGCAACTCAAATCTCCAGGTGATTTCGCCACGATGCCTTGTGCACTTTGAAACAAAGATTTATCGACCGGAGATAACTTTTTTGGATGGTGGCAAGATTCACCTTCCGCCCAATTTTAGACATGCTTCTTAGGCAACGATCAAAATGGTGTTTCCTAGTTAGTCCGGTACTTTAATGGTTCTTTCAACTTTCTAGACACATTGAAACTTATAATTTCTAAAGCCACCATGATTGAAAGTTGAAACATCATCATTGCTGACGTGTAATGCATTTGTTAGAGGCAGCAAATGGAGAGTCTGGCGGCCACGAGCTCTCAGTCAACAACTTACCACACTTATTAGCTTCTCTTTGTAACCATCTGAGAGAACACAAAGATAAATGAAACACAAAATCATCAATCTTTTATAAATATTGGTAATTAATATAGATCAAATGTGGTACATTATAATTAAAATCAGAGGAAATATTATTTTTACCAATTTCATATCAAAATGGAAACATCCATGCATTATTTTCTACACTTTATCATTACCATCCTTAACTGTAAGAAATATGTCATAACTCTATGTTTAGGAACATACTACACTCGTTAGTGATAGGGTGAAAGGTTTATATCAAAATAACACTAGATAATTATTTTATTATGACTACCCTTCCAGGAAAATTAATTACATTTGGATTATATAAGTCTAATAAATGTTTATTTTATTTTTATAACAATATTTTTCATAACACGTATTTAAATTGGTTTTATATTTATCTTGCAATTTTCACCCCATCACTAACTTGTTAACTGAAATATTATAATGTGATTGATATAAAGACCTATTATAAATGCAATATCAAATTTAAATAGCAAGTCAAAATTTATAAATGTCGTGTCGGGTTGAATTGTAAGTAGAACACAAATATATACCAGTAAATGCGATAGAGTGTAGAAAATGGAAATATTACTGAAATATGCATAAAACCAATAAGACATGGCACATCCGCAAGAATTTGAAGTTTATAAGCATGCATTTCTCGATCTATGGATTCATAAATTATATTTCATATGCAAGTGGTCGCAACTTAAATTGCACTTCCGACACACCCGTACAGTGATTCAACTGTGAATCTAACTCACAATGTCATTATATTGTTACAAACTATTGTTACCCATGTGATCATCTCTATTACGAAACATAAATAACAAAAAGTGAAAAATTGCGAACAGAAAAAATATTACTATCGCACTTATATTAATATCGAATGTTTTATTGGTTTTAGCGTTCAATAACAGAAAAGTGACAAAGGATTAAATATACAGACGAATATCTATCATTTACAAACTAATTAATAAGAAATAACCGTTTCAATACTTTAAGACATAAATAATAACACATTTTAAACAATTTAACTTGTTTCTTTGACTTAATATCTCTTACTTCTATTTTCGACTACACTAGTAGTATAACCAAGACCGTTATGATACATAGTTAATAATTATCCTACAATGACATTAATGTAAAGGCGGTAGGCAGACAACGTCTAATATTACGGACTCAGAAACAGAGTGCAAAATGAGTTTTGGAAAAGAAAAAGATGTTAGGATAAGGGTTACTAGTTTAGAAATCGATATTTGTATAATACTTCGCCTATAATTACGCACAATTAAGTGCTAATCTAATGAATACAATTACTGGGATTCACTTGGAATAATGTGTATAGCTAGTACATACTATGCATCTATCATTTAAGCTTAGAATATTTAAAGTAAAGAGGGAGCGCTGTCATACATTAGCGGTTTCCTAAAGTAAATATATTTTATTCGTAAGCTATATTAGTGAAAATTGAGCTAATTATTCAATAATAAATTGCTATAAATTCCGTCGGTAACCGAAAGTATATTTATCTATTATCCGCCTAAAACAAGTTTATCTTTTTCTATTCTACTTATGTTTTTGAAATAATTCAGACGTGTTATTCAACCTGGCAAATTTCAGGCAATAGGAGAGCAGAAAAAGGTGTCTCGGCACAACCGTTTCTATCAACGTTTTTAAGTACCAGCGCTCCTTCTATATTATAAATAGTCATAACAGCCCCATTCATGGAGAGTGTATAAACCTGTTTAAGTTATCGAATGTTTTGCCCCTTTCGTACGACTTTTGAATTCAGTTGTTGGAAGACAAAACATTCAATAGCTAAAATAGGTTTATAAACTGTCTATGAATAAGGTGGTAAGCTGCAAACACGAGTTATTACCTTCCATAAACATATTACATAAACTTAAAATAAAATATCGATTTCCAAAATTACAACCAGTTCAACAAGTCTGGTGATAAATAAATAATGAGTCTAACTTGTGTGAAGTGCACGTCCTGCACTTAATACTTATTTTATCAGCGTGCCTAAAGAATCAGAGAGACATCGAACTTCAGCAATATACTCATCGAAACCAACGTATGTATACGAACATTCTCAATGAGATATTAAGCTAGTGTGTGTGGTAGGATGATCTCTGTAAGTCTTTAGGCAATCAATAACATATTTTCCCTTAACACATTCATATAAATAGCTACATAAAGTAACACACGCACACTTATACTATCATTATGGTGACTTGAACTAGCGTTAACTTAATAATGAATAAATGATCAGTCTTAAAATTCTTGTCCCCAAAAGGGACTGTTTCTGATGTACATGTCGATCGTCGATCCACTCTGTCACTGAGTCTAACTTAAAATACAATAAACACACTCAAAACTTACAAGACACAATATTAACAAAAAGCACATATTACATTTTTAACAAAGATGTCAGCACTTTATAGCGAACATGAATCAAATCAGTGTGTTTAGCTACATATTACCTAAGTAACACAAGGACCACAGTCAAATATTCGTGCATCTAGAGCTGATAGAGTAATAAGTGAAAACATGATTATTTACTCTATTCCGTAGATTCAAATAGCAGGCGATTAAATCGCCCTTTACTGAGGAAAACTCTACTATTTCGACACTTTCTAAAAGAATTTGATTTTTTTATCTCAAAAAAAAAGATATTAAATTGAATAGAACATATAACAAATGAAAAATTGTTGATTGTTGTTTTTTAATTATAAATAAATATGTATTTCACAAATAATATTTATGAAAGAGTAATATTACTCCAAGCCTACAGAATTAACTTTCAAAATATTACTTGCAACATAGTGTCATTCAAATAATGCATTTCATAAAATAGTAACAATTTTTACTACTTGTAGTTTACACAGTTTAAAGAGTGTTATGTTATAGGTCTGATGGATAGCACTGCATCACATTTACTATTTTTACTTTCAAATTCAATATTTTATGAAACTGTAAAAGATTATAAAATGTTAAACGGTTATAACAGCATCAAACATGGGCTATCCCATGTTAATACTATTATTATTTGGCGCTAGTTTATTTAATCTGATATATGTGTAACAATTCAAACTAAAAATCAACTACGACGTAACACATTAATTACAGTAAAGTCAATATTTGAATGTTTGGCGCAATGTTCCGCCATTTTACATTAGCACTCAATAGGTAGTTTCCCAATAAGGTACCAACCAAATTTTCTGACAATATCTACCTAACCAAGTCCTAATAGATTAGCTAAAAGTAGTTGAATGAATTAATGCTTATATGAATAATAACACTATTTAAATTGAATACATAACATATAAGATGATACAATCAGTTACATCTCATATGTAGAATAACTCATTAAAGAGAATTCAACAACATGGAATGCTCTAACACTTCTGCCTCTATTATGTCCTAGTACTGACAGTAGACACCATCATAATAATTCACTAATATTAAGAAACAAGCGATGCACTGGGACTGTAAGTCAAACAGACAAAGAAGCAAAACTGGACTAATATAACATGTACATTTAATAGGTTACGTGCATACCTTACATCATACTCCAATAAATCACGGTAAGATAAAGACCGTCATTATAGCTCTTTTCAGACGAGTATTATGTTTGTATTATTTTATTATATCAAACATTACTATAAGTTCTACACTCCCTTTTCATGTTGATGAAGTTTTAATTTCAAATTCCATTAACAAAAGTAGAGAAATACAACACATCTCATAGCCGCATGCCATCATACCCTACAATCTGCCTAAACTCAAACCAACATGATGGAAACAATTATTTTTATCTATTGTTACAAGAATGTCCCTAAGCATCATATATGCTTTTAATTTAATTATACTAGAAACTGCCAAGCATTATGACATATCATTACTGCCCAGCTTAGTCATAATTTAAATACATTTGGACTTATTGTATATCAGCATTTATTGAGTGATTATTTCAATACAAAAATCCCTGTTGTATTATTGCTTTTTATAGAATTTATGGGATAATTTTTCTGTCTTTTAAGTTTTCACAAAACATATCACAAAAGTTTAAATTATAATATACATGATCATTTAAATACAAGAGCTCAATATCGTCGTCAAATGAAACCGGCACGCGGCGCCTGATCATTCCTCACCATATCTTACACAAGTCAGTCATTCCTCGTTCCATCAACACAACGACCGCAATAAGCAAGAGTAACATAACATTTTAACATTAAAATAATCATTAATTACATTTGAGACTAAGCGTCCATCGACGTGCGCGACTACGCTTCCAGCTGACTAACGCTAACATTTCGATTTCAATGCGTAAAAATAAACAAAGACACAGACTTATCGATTCGTCACTTTGGAAATACAATTAAAGAACTAATAATTTAAAACTATATTCGAGGGTCAGGAGTGCTCGCTAAGCGGAAGCAAATTACGAGCTGAAAGTCTGAGACGCGCTCAAGGCGATCACGAGTGCTTGACGACGATGACGCCGGGCCGCGGCGGCGGCGCCTTCTTGGTGAGTGCGAGCGGCGCGTCCGCCGCCTCCTCGCGGAACAGGTGGTCGCCCTCCAGGTGCCGGATGGCCTCCACGATGGTCTCCAGGTTCTGCCGGCTGGTGCTGGCCAGGTACAGGCGCGACGACTCGTGGTTGGCGTCCGGCAGCACTTCCACTTCCACTCGCGGTTCCGCTTTTATTGCAGCTTCGAGTAAGGGCGTCGCCACTGCTGGAGTCTCTGCGGCCTTGGCCTCCGCTTCCTCGCTTTCCAATTTGCAATCGGCTATATCAGTTTGCTCGAAATGGACGATGGAACGTGTGTGTTCGCGGCCTGTGTCGGGATATATTTGTGTCTCTAGTGTGTGCAGTCGCTCTTCGAGAAGTCGCCGTAGCCGTCTCTCCTGTTCCAGTTGCACCCTAAGATCTCCACTCTCAGTGTCTTTCTTTTGTGAAACACTGGAAACCGTAATGACGGCAACAGGTTCTGGGGACCGTGAGTTGACAATGGTGTCGTCAGTTGAATCCGGAGGAATGACAGGAGGCAAGTGATTGAGAATATCATTTTTTCGTTTCTTCAAAGGTATTTCACCACCTTCATGTTGATTTAGTAGTCTTTTTAACTGACAATTTTGTGACAGTAGTCTTGTTTTTTCCTGTTCAAGATTGTAAATATACTCTGCAGTTTGCTGCAAAATAGCTGCCTGTAACAAATACCAAGTATTTTAATAATATTTGTTTCATAACTTACTTTATCAATACACACAACTTCACACTATTTGTTTCTAATTAGTTCCATGATTCTACAAGTTTAAACTCTTTGACATACGTAATCTTCTGCCTATACAAATGAATCAGTGAGCCATGCACAAATATTTGCTTTTCTAAATGGCTACTAGTTGGTAACACTGTATGGTAGTCCCAGAGAATTATATCATTCATAAAATTTACAACGGCAGTTGCAAAGCTTTATGGCTTTTAAATCAAATGGTGGTATAATTTTATATTATTAAATTATTTTTTTAGCTCAAAAACCACTGTGTCAGAAACTTATTCCTAAACATAAATAAATGAATTATTTTCTATGGGTTACTTTTAAATTGAGGCAATAATCAGTTCATTAAAACATTGGCAGACTATTAGATTAAGATGTAACAAATTATTATAAGTAGTAATAACATACTTTACTAAGTTTCTCTCCTTCATGCCGTGGCAGTAATGTGCGCAATGCTTGAAAACCAGCATTGATGCTTTGCATTCTTCTTCGCTCATTGCTGTTAGCAATCTCACGTCTGATTCGTTTTTCTGCCTCCATTGTCTTGCTCCCAGAAGTTGAATGCTTTTCAGAACTATAATCAATAAATGATAACTTGGTCTAATTATTCAATAATACACAATATTTCCGTACTAATATATTATTTACATATTTATTTATTTAATCTATTCTAGACAAAAATATGAAAGGCTTATTTTTAGATGCAAGAAAGATAATGTAGGATATTCATAATATCATCATATAAAGCTAATTCAATATAATAAGTTGGAAGTATGCAATGTATTTACCACCACTAGCTAATGTGTATGTGCCTTTCATTCAGCAAAGATGTAAAAAGTAAAAGATATAGATTATTAAACAGGAATTTAATAATACTATTATCTACAACACTGCATCTATATGTACCTAGAGGGCATACTGCACAGTAGTGATCAGCTTTACAAATAGTAAATACATATTGGAAACGAATGTGTTTTGCAAATTTTATCATACAGGTATATTATGCTGCAACAGAATGCAAAAAATAATGAATGGTCGTATTTACGCCGCAGCGTACATGTGTTTGGTAGTACGATATTTTTGCGATACGTAAGTAGAGGCGCCTACTACGCCTATTTGATTTGACCAAACATGGCGGCTCAACAGCTGACTATGTACCGGCACGGGGCGTGAGCGGCGTCATATGGTCCGCGCAATCCATGTACGTCGACCGACCCTCCGATTAATATAATTTGTTATTGAAAATAACAACCACAACCATTAAATTGTTATCATACATATGAAATGAGTAGTTTCTGGCGACCACGCCGGTTAGCCATACCTGGTAAAAGCGTGATCCGATGCCTCTTCTTCGTACAAGTTGTAATCTTCTACTTCTAGCAAACAAACATCATTACCGTGTAATGACATTACTCACTTATATCATTTACTTATTCTTCATGTAAAACATAAGATAATCTTGAAGAAAAACAGTAATTATCAGTTTATACACGAGCCACAATGGCGGGAAATGACAATGAGCTCGGTCAGGTGACGCTACACAAATTTACAACAACACCAATAAAAATAACTCTAATTTTACACTCTAGAACTTTTGCTAAACACGAAGAATATATTTACACAGTATTTAATATGGATTTTATGCAGAGAACTTTATAAAAACAGTAATCGGATGGAGTCAAGGGCAACGCGACATCGATGCATATTACACCATAGACAAAACACTAATTTTCTTTTACCACAGGAACAGTGCTATTCTTTATAATTTGATTGTACAAAATAATGATTCTTCGATGATTTAATTCCCATCGGTTACATCATATTATTTAATTGAATGTATTTAAAGATAATCATTTTGTCATGTGTGTATTTATTAGAATCAAATTATTATAAAGGTGCATAGTGTTTATTATGTGGCGGTAAATTTAAAAAAAATCTTTTATTAGAAGGTGACTTGAAACAACCTTTGATTCTTGAATATTGACATTGTTTAATAAATTAATGTGGATATTAAATGTGTTCAAAACGTAGACAGATTAGTTTCAAACCTTTTGCGCAAAGAAGGGACTGGTTCAAGTAGTGTACGTGCTGCAATACTAGCATTAACATGATTATGATGTTTACAATATCCAGCAATAAACCGATCCCTCCAAATTTTATATTAGGTTTATTCACTACAAACTGGATGACAATGTCCAGTAAAATGCAGGATCCGGTTTAATTACACGTATAGTTTAATGGGAATGTTCCCACCAGCTTCCTGCATACTGTTTTTTACTGGACGGGCTCAGTGGAGAGTACACCTACACCGCTCGTTGCTCCACCGCAAAAAATAGGATGCAAACTACTGTGTGTGAACACAGCAGTGGTTTTTGCAGGATACCGTAAAAAACCGTTCCCGTTCACGAGTAAGACGCATGTGCCAGCCATCGGCCTCCTTAACCATGTTACATCTTATTTTAAATGATATTTGATAGAGCACAGCAAGACTTCCGCTCCGAGATACTACACATTTATTTAATTTTATTCTATTCCCAAGCCTTGTTATCGTCTAAATATTCCGAAATTTTATAATATGCTTTATTGCATAATTTTTGCTTGATAGTATCTGCGGTAGTGCCGATTTGATCTATAATAGCTAAGCGAGTAGAATTTTTTTATCAACGCGTCCACTCAAGTTGTAATACCTCAATGTAAAACACAAAAAGATAAGGTAAATAGTTGTTGCCCCAGTTTACCGTAATATTCTTTTCCGTAGTCTAATTCATCCATGAAGTATCTGAAATGTCACCTACAAATAGTGATGTTGGTGAGGTTGGTATTACTCTCTATATAGTCTATGTTTGAACATATGTGTGTTGGCTACATTGAAGCGTCTTAGAGAAAGCGACCAATCATGACATTGTAAGCCCTAGAGCACACAACATCGTAAGCGATCAATTTTACCACTAGACTGGGATGCAAAACGCAGAGTGCTATCTTGTATCTCTTCCCAACAACAAACAATATTCTTGTAGGGTATCGTGTAATTCGGCCTTTGAATTTTGAATTTTTCGAGGTGGGGATTTCATCCTGCCGCCATATTGTGTTGAGCTGTGAGTGCTTGTAGTGAATAATTTTGCCTATATCAGTGTAAATTCTTTGTTACTTTATTTGGGATTAATAAGTCTAAAGGTAAGTCCTAAAACAATGTAAGTTTTTGTCATAATAATGTTTTTTTTATTGTAATTACATTTTATATGAAAATGCCGGTTGTTCGCATACTTGCAGCGTGCGAGGAGTAAAAGTTAAAATACGTTTCAAGATATTATATTGCTATTTTTATTAAAGACTATTATAGTATAACATTCACATAATGTAAAGGTCCTTTTTTGATAGTACTTGGGTGTCGTCTTAATACATGCGACGTGTTTGGGTGACTGTCACATAGGTACGGGGCTACACCTTGTGCTAAGTACCCGACTTGCCCATCTTGATTGAAAGTTGACTTTGAAAAGCTTGTACATTGCTGCTATAAATCTTTTTTTAAACTTTGCTAGCTGTATAATTGTTAAAATTATCAATTAAGTTATTCCGGGAATACCGTTCTTTGTTAATAACAATGGAACGATGATTCATCGTTGAGTAACTGAGGGAGACACTAAAGTATAACAAGAGGGTGCATCAAACAAATTACTACGGCATAATTATAATTAAATAGACATCATATTATGAAGTTTGTGTCTAAACATATCAAATTTGAGTTAATCATGTAAAATAAATAATTACGTTTTTTTCTATCATAACTAGTTGCAAGTACACGGGCTCCTATGCAAAAGTTTGCAACTGAAAATACCTATATAAAAACTATGTTTATTAGGACATTAAGCTCACATTTTTAGATTATTCTTCGTTTGTATTGGTTGATCCTCATTTTAATATAATACAAGGCGGTTGTAAGAAACGAGGTTCATTGTTCCATTTTGGCCGGATGAGAGAGAATTAAATACGCACACATACAAAATATTCTGGCAAAAAATTAATCTTCCTATCCCAGGTTATATCATGGTGTCTCATTGATAACGATTGGAAATAGGATACTATGGCGATATAACGTTAATGGCTTATTTAAGGATAAAAACCAAATTTTGTGTGTTTATTTACAGCAAAAATATTGAAAACGTTGAAAACATCATAATAATGTTAATTCTTGTCATTGTCAGCGACGAACTATAAACGTAATCTATTCATAACATACATTATTATTAATAACAAACACAAATGAGGTAGTCATTTGTGTTTGTTATTACTTTCACTTATTTTTTTAATCAGTATCTTGGGACATTTTTTTGTGTTTAATGGTTTAATGTAAGTACCAGCCTTCCCAACTACCTGAGTACGGATATTGTTTGATTCCACACAACACCAGATACAATATAAATAATTTTTGACCAAACTATTGCATACCTTAACTCGATGTAGCAATCCCACCAGTCCTTTTCTCCCCACCATATATCTCCCGCCCAACCCCGTCGATCTTGTCACTTCCTGCTTCGTCTCGTCCTTACGTATCCCATCACGTGTCTTCCCGAGCCTCGGTAATGGAGATCCTTCAAATGTAATCTGTCAGGTATCCCATCCCTCCAAATCTCTAGTCTATTCCATTTCTCCGCACGTATTAGCCCTGGATTTTCTTTCATCAAAATCAAGAAATTTTAAAATCGGATCAGTACTTCCGGGGAAACGTTTTCACTGTGTTAAAGAAAATGTGTCCTCTATAAATTTTAGATAATTCCCTATCAGGTTCGTATTCTTCCTAAATAAAAATATAGCTTGTTGAATGTTCATTTAGCAACTCAACCACTCACCTACTTTATAAATTATAAGAAATAATGTATTCGTCATTAATACAAGCATTACACACGAGAGGAAGCGAAGTATTGTCATATGAGATTAGGTTTAGAGTTTAGAAAGGTTCATTATGTTATTTTTGCTGGTCCAATATTTTGTAGCGGTCATATTGAATGAGACTAGTAGTCAACTGTACAGTCTTCAAATTTGAAAACAGAGTACAGTTGAGTTACTTGTTTTATTTAATGAGCATACATGTTTTCACGGCAGAGTTATAAAATGATAAAATTTCTTTTTTTTCTGCCACTAAATTGTTACATGTTAACGGTAACGCGCCCAATACCTATAATTGTGCATCGAGTAGGCGAGTAGCCCGCATGCGCGGTGTCGCTGTCGGCCAACCGATTCCGTCTGCTGTGCCAACAGTCCATGTGCCATGTTCTCGTGTATTCTGATGTATTTCCCGTTTCGGTCTCTTGCCGAAACTACCGCAATAATTCAAAAAATAACACACGTGAAATATTTGACAAGCTAAATTTTACGCGTTTTTTTAAATAATCATACATGAATAGTTTAAGGTTTGAATTTTGATGTTTAAAACAACTGACGCCGCAGTCAGATGAATGTTTGTGTTACTAATACTATTATCAAAACTACGATTGAATTTATAGTCATAACTTTTTTATTGCATTTATTTCCGGCCTGTAAATTGCTCAACTGATGATAAGTAATTACCGTCGCCCATGAAAATCTTTATACTCAAAATGAGATGTCACCAGTATGATAGACTAACGGCTGATTCCTAATATGTCAAGGTGCCAAATCATTATAGGTTAAAGCTCAGACTAAATTAGGGGTGATGCGTATTTATCGTAACAGTTCAAAAGAACAGGTAGAAGCAAATCACAGATAACAGTTGTTCTCACTGTTAACAAATATCTGTTCCTCAGGCCTAATCTGTTCTTAAAAATATAACAGTTGGTATTAACAAAACTGTTCTCATCACCCGTCTCTTTTAAATGTACACACGAATGTCACTTGTTAAAACGAGACACACCTAGTATTTATGCGAAAAAAAGCAGTTGGCAGTCATGTACGAACAAATCGTCTTTAAAAAATACTTCTTGAATTAGGTCGTGTTACTTGTTATAACGTTCCGTCTCCCTCACACCATCTGAATAGGCCTTTGCTAGAACGAGAAGCACCTAGTATTTTATTTGACAAATACAATATGCAGCGCTAGAAGAAATCATACATACAAAATGATATAAAAATAACAGGCTGTTATTTAAGAACAGTTATTAGGAACTGTGATTTGGAAGGAACAGTAACAGGAGGAACAGATATTGAGTTTGACCTGTTATAACACAACTCTAGACTAAATACTCTCTAGACGTAGCCATGCCGTGGCCGCACAAGAGACAGATATATAATTCTTCAGTGTGGCCATGTTGGGAAAAATTCCTACATTTGGTGGGTACTAACACAGGCCAACATAAGCGTTGTCAATCGTACGATTTAAATCAATGTATTTAAACAAATGTATTTATTCGTATATCGTATTTATTTTTTAAATGATAATGAGTTTATGATTATTTTTTACTTTTTAGTTCGATCTTATATGAAAGCTTGTTTTTTAGTTTTTAAACTATAATTTAATTGCTTGCACTAAAACATCTCATCAACGAAAGATAACTGCGCGCAAATTACCAATTATAATATTTTTTCAACAATAATATTTTGTTTATTATTCTGGATAAAATAATATTATATACTTTTTCAATTATTGCGTCGTCATCGGTTCTGGATAAGTATGCAAAATTTCAAGTCAATCCGACGTTTTGAAGTGCTCGAAAATCGACTTCACAGATTCTGTTACATACATACATACAGGCGAAGTTAATAATAGCGTGTTAAAAATAATTAATGATCAACTACTTACATGAACATATTTATTGGGACTGCTTTTGGTTTTACTATAACATTCCTCTTTTTATAATGAAAGGAATATATCTCGAAATGTATTGAGCAAATTTTTAAATTATTGTGGTTGCCAATTTTGGCGTCCAGTAGCTTCCACCCATTTAATTCTAATTTCACTTTTAGCAGGAAACCTAAAATAAGAAGTAATATTATTTTTTTACGCATGAATAACGCTACGTATGCAAGGTATAATATGCAAGTATTTTCTAGGGTAAACCAATTTTCATAACAAGGTAACACTAAACTTTTAAGAAATTTAGGATATTTAATATTATTTGTAGAAATCCTAAATGTAATCGATATTTCTCTAAGTAAAACAATTTGAATTGTTATTAAAATACAACATTATCACTACATAATATAAACAAAGTCGCTTTTTCTGTCCCTATTTTTCTTGTTCGCTTAAATCTTTAAAACTACGCAACGGATTTTGATGCGGTTTTTTTTAATAATTAAAGTGATTCAATAGAAAGGTTTATATGTATAATAACATCCATTAAATAGTGGAGAAATATTGTTATTTTTGAGGTTTCTAATGTGATGTCGTTAATTATCAATATTTTCCCGCTTACATTGCAAACGCAGGCTGAACTCTACGAGATTTATTAAAATAATGTACTACATATTTGTACACATTGAAAAGTTCTACAGAAAACTCCGCGATGGTATATCTGTTATGGATATTCCACAATAACATTTTTTGTCATTTACTTTTTACGACAAATAATGGCTAATTTTCGAAGCGATTTTAACCAATACAGCATTAATCCTTATCCAATTAAATAGCTTAAATAAATTGTCCATTTAATATAGATCTATGTGGTTCTTTACAGCACAAGATTTAAATGAATATTTTCGAAGATATTACAGATTTAAAATTGCGGGACGTAGCGCTTGCGGCGGTACTGGCCGGCCGGGGCGGCGCGGCGGCAGCGCGCCTATATAGGAATGTTTATATGTATAATAATAATACGTACATATTATTGTACAAAAATCTATTTGTACCCGGGCGAAGCTGGGCCGGGCCGCTAGTTTACCAATAAACGACAAAATAATTATAATGTAACATAAATGAGTAACTTACGAGTGAAATGTTATTCCACAAATTTTTCGTTTACTGCGGCTTTTGCAGCCTAAAATACTACAACCCACCATTGCAAATACACTATAGTCACTAATATTTGTATACATTGCTGCTGCACACTATCCAAAACTATTAAAATATCGGAAAAACTGATTCACGTATATTTGTTTGTCAAACTGCGAAGTTTGACAAAAAAAAAAACCGGCCACCGTGACAAGGACAAAGAAAAAAACTCTGTCTCTTTTACGGACACTGATTTTTAACTTGCGGTCTCACTCTTATTTCTCACGTTCCAGTCATGGCTACGTCTAGAGAGTATTTAGTCTGAGGCAAGCAAAAAAGTAACTTGTTAGTTGTAAACATTAATGGTATTATTTTTAGACAGTTTATAAACTTGTTTTAGTTGTCGAATATTATGTCTTTTTGGCTCAAACTGAACTGAACTGAAATTATAAGTTGTTCGAATGGGACATCAAAATTGATAATTAAAATAGATTTATAAACTATGAATAAAGCCGAAATTATTCTTTTTTTAATTATTTCCGGACGCTACATTTCGATTACTTACAGCTTTCGTAGTCAGGGAACTTTCGTGTTTAAATGGAATTGTGATAACATTTAAAAAAAATGTTTTTATTAAATATGTAATGTTCGCGTAAATCTAAGAACTAATTATAAATCAAAATAAATGCTAATATGTACTAGACTCAAAAAAAATCTGCACAAGGCGAAGTCGGACTTGCCCCTACTTCAATAATAATATTGGAATTTTATTGTTTATGGTTGCAGTTCAGTTTACAGTGAGATCATCTGCAAATCGTCAATGTGTTAAATTTAAATACCATAAACAAAGCGGCTTGTGCTTACAACAATTACTTATCTTCAAACATCCTAGTTTTTCAACCATAAAATGAATGTTTTTCACACTGCTTCTTTCCAATCTTTCATATATTCATTTATTTCATAGAATTAATTATGATTAACTATCTTTTTAGGTGGGTGTTTCACAAAAGCCTGTTTTTAGTATTTTTAATTATGATTATTTTCGACAAAGAATCATAGAATATTTGGTGTGTTTCCAGAAGCAAGTATCAGCACGTACGTTTTGCTTTGTCAAAGTTCATTAGTCTCACATAAGGTTCATTGTTATTCGCTAATCCTATATTAACTCTTTATTAAATGTATGATAGTGATCCAAGTTGATAATTTCGTGCTGCCGACTCTATTTACGTCTGCGGTTTGGGTCGATTTGGGTGATGTGCCAAAATGTGTACATGTATAAGGAAGTTGCAACATTTTTATTATTCCTTCGTGGAATCCCCTATTACAATACAAAGAATAATGATGTTGTCACCCAAAACGTCAATAAGATCGTTTTTCCTAGTGTTTATGTAAGTGGTGCTGGGTTTCTTGCGGTTTAATTAAATCCGCAACTACCCAACGCTATCGATTTTCCACTGTGTCGACGTGTGTACTGTGTTGGCCATACGATTGATTCGCAGTATTAACTGTCACAAGTACACATTGTTATACAAATATACTATTCTTTCAATGTGATGATCTTTAAAGGGATACACGCATTGCATTATGAGTACTGCGTTTCAATTTTGTGACACATTAGTTACTTCAATAAAATTATAACTTAAGGTGACTCAGTCATTAGCCATCGTATATTTATTACTGATTTAACGAAAATGAATCATTTCCAATTAAACACATTTTTATGGTGGTATTTAAAAAGTTAAATCTATTGACTTTGAGTTAGTGGCGCATTAACTGCTTTTTGTCCTAATCAACCACCGGTCAAGTATTCATTAAGGAGCACAGCTTGTACGTGTCTAGAATGTAACTGTAACCAGGACGGATATTCAACTTGAAACGTATGATCATACAAATTAGACGGCAATAGTTATTGGCTTCCCATAACGTGTGCAGGCACCGTGATACAACTAATTGTTGCGCCTGTATAGAGGGGGTATATCTGTTACTCACCGACTTGATATTTAGAATACAAAAAAAAAAAAATCGTGGCTATAGAAGATCTGATTCTTTGAACAACTTCAGTTTCCAAATATTCACTAAGCGGCTTTTATGGATTCTGCTACTAAATTTTATATTTATTTTCGCATGTTAGTTCTTTTTGACTCAATATTATTTATTTAGTATTATAATATCCTAATATATAAATTCAACCAACTCACACTAGGCCAGCGTGGTGGACTATTCACTCTCAATCGTACTCTCGATTGTAGAGTAGGCCCGTGCCCTGCAGTGGGACGTATGGGCTAATACAGAATATTAATTCACAACTTGTACACAACAAATCGCGTATGGCTATTTTTCGATTGTGTAAGGTATTTTGTATTGGGGATATATTAAATCTATAAACAGTTGCACAATACAGCGTCAGTAATCTCAGTAATGTACGACCCAGAACGAAACGGCTTGATGTTCTATCCTCAGCCGTCGCATTGTCATATTAAATGAAACCGTAAAACTGCAAGTTAGGCCGCTACCCTGTGTAGATATTAAAACTGACCCGCAATGAGCAATGTGTATGCAGTGAATGCATCTCATCAACATATTTTTTTACGTCACAACAAAGAAAGTTCCACTAAAGGCCAAAGGCCGGTAAAGGTACTAAAATTACCCCAGAATGATCTCTGGATCATCTCTTGAGAGTATAATGCTGTTAATAAGATCTTTAATTCAGCAAGTTAAACGTTTCCACTTAATTTGGTTTTCGAAATAAAAGAAATACATATATTATTATTTTTTTCGTAACGGCTTAAGAGCGTTTATACCCTTTCAAATGAGTTAATAGCCACCAATAAATAATTTAAAGGAAAAATAATTATTAATATTTTTAGAAAAGGTTGTCATCTAGGGATTTTGGTGAAAAACATTATAGATTGATGGATAATTTGTGAGTACTATACGGATTACTGAACACAAGTTTCGTTATTTAGGCTTTAAATGGCAATTTAGAAGCTTAAGATATCCGAAACCACTAAATATAAGATGAAAATAAAAATATCATCAGACTAATAAGACCCTTATGGAGGGATTTTGCTGAGAAAAATAATCTTTTTGTGTTTAGTTCCTGAAAAATAAAAATTTAAACAATGCGAAATTATTCAGAAACTCTCGTCAAGAACATATTTTTTTTCACCAACTTATCGTACATAATTTTTTATAGCAATTGCATATTACAATAGAAAAACATCTTATCAATAAATTACCATTTTTATATTTCAACAAAATTAGTTTTCATGTTTTCTACAAATATTTTAAAAACCACTATAAAACACGCTGTCCGACGTGGATCAAATCAGACCGCCGCAAGGCCTTCTAGAGGGAGGACGTATCGCTCGTCGCTCCGGCCTGGCTGCAGTCGATTATGCCGCGCGTAGTAAAAATAGCCACGCGCGGAATGCGATTACCACATCTTAGTACTTTGGTAGTAAAATATTTAATTATTTTATTACCTACAATGATTTTGTAGTGAGTATAAATTATGTTTCAGGTAATATAATGGGATGTAATTCCGAGGCTAAATTATGTTATGTATTGTAATATAAAATTAAATATATTTTGTAATTGTAAGGGGTTGTAAGGCCCCTAACACTATTTATGTGTTCGAACACGAAATGATTAATAAACGTCCGTAGTGTATACTGATTGAACACTGATTTGAATGCAACTTAACAATGTAATAATAACGAAAATATGATTAGTATCCAAAATTTGTATTATTCTTTGCTTGCACAGTAATATTTGTCTACTTATAATGCAAATAAAATATTTTTATGATATTATATTACAGTTACATTTCAATTGAATATTTGAAGCGCACGGATCAAAGTTGTTTGAGCCGATTGTATAGCGAGCCGACGCGGCAGCTCTACGCACACAGCTTTGGTCGCTTATGTGTGCGTGAAATTAACGAAGAAATACCTATAGTTGTCTTTGCGCGCAAGGTGTATACGCTCTTAAAAGAAAGGTGTGTACGTAAATTTTATTAGTATTATTTTTTGCACTGAATTGCACCATTACCATCGTAACAAAGTCAAGAAACTGAAATTTTCTATTTTACCGAGATATCGGGATATCGCACTATTTGTATGACATGTATTTGTATGATGTAACACTAGAAATCTCAGGTGTGGAGTGGAGTGAAAGAATATTTCGATCAATATGGCTGGGCCGGGCCGTTAGTTTAGTAATCAATAAGAACGAAATAAAAAAAAATACGAAGTCAAAAGTCAACTATAGACTTTGCGCGCAAGGTGTATACGCTCTTAATATATTTTATCGATTTACTAACACCCACGACACTAGACTTTATCTTAGTGTGTGGTCTGGTACAGGACTATATGTGATTGTTGGTTGTATTCATTATTTATATGTTTATGTTCTCTAAAGTCCTATATATGTTGTGTATCTGTAATAAGCAGTCTGTAAAAAACTGATAATATACCCAGTCAGGTCATAAATTCTGTCACATGTTTAATATAAAATAATTGAAACAAGTTTATTCATTATGTAACCATTTATATACCAAAATGAACTTAACAAAACATCGATTCTTATGACACTAAAGTTTATTCAAAATGACCTCCGTGATTTTGAATACAGGCCTTCAATCTGCGCGGCCAGTTGTCTATCGCAGCATGAACGAGGTCCATGTCAATATCGGCGGCTGCCTTAATCAAGGATGTCTTGAGTGACTCCACATTGGGATGAGGCTTTGAGCACGCCTTTTCCTCCAAGTGTTGCCATATCTTGTAATCTAACGGATTCAAATCTGGACTGGAGGAGGGCCAGTCTTCGTGCCGGATGAAGTCGATTTCACGCGCCGCCAGCCAGTCTTGTGCGCTCTTCGCTCTATGAGCTGGCGCCGAATCTTGTTAGAATACCCAGTGCCTGTTATTGAACATGGTATGAGAAACAGGTTCCACAAGGTTCGTTAGGACTGTATTTTGATACACAACTGCATTCGTTTTTACACCTTTCTCACAAAAATGTACCTCTGTTAAGCCCCAATAAGAAACTCCCAACCATACCATAAGCGAGGATGGAAAATGACCTCGTTGGACACGCGGAATACGGTTGCTCGCTTCTTCACTACTGTGTGCGTACACCTTATCATTTTGTTTGTTGTAGCTCTCTTCTACGGTAAAAAATTTTTCATCTGAAAAAAGAATTTCCCGATATATTTTTCCCGCGTACCGCTTCAACAAACCGTGGCATCTCTTCAGTCTCAGGTCCATTAGACGAGCATTCAAACGATGTCCTGTTTTTCTTCGATATGCCCGAAGCCCTAAGTCTTCATTTAACACCCTTTTCACCGTGGTTCTGCTTAACCTCATTTGAAGGGCCAACAGTTTCTGCTTACGTTTGGGATTTCTTTGAATTCGCGCCTTCACAGCTTTTATCACTGCTGGAGTCCTAACAGACCGAGGGCGACCACTTCTTGACCTGTCATCTACACTAGAGTCTTCATTGTATCGCTTGATGGTACGATAAACGAATCTTGGTTATATTCAAATTTTTCAGTATGTCAAAAATTTGAATTGGCGCGTAACCGCAACGATGCATCGCAATAACTGCAACACGGTCTTCTTTAAGCGTCCACTCCATATTTAAAAATGAGTAAAACTCTAAAAAGTATTCATTTTTATTTTCATGAACAATTTGAAATTTGAATACAATAAACTTTTTTGTGGCCAGCATTCTAAAAGAAAAGTTTTTACTGTGTGACAATACTTATGACCTGACTGTGTATAGATTATAGATAGCAGTAGTAAGCGAATTATGAAAGACAACGGGCCACGTAGTATATTCGTAAATGTATTTTAATAAAGTTTTTCAAGCGTAATGATCCGGGCGTTTGTTGCGTTTACAAATATCCACTATCGAGCGACTGGTTGACCTTGAAATATCCCAAGTCAAGGTCGCCAATGTGCCTTATATTCTCATTTAAAATTGAATCACCCGGTTTTAAAGTGCCTGCCATTGTAACACCGACGACTATAATAAGTTCGGGTTGACTGCCTGAGCCTAAACTTAACGTAGGGGGCATAAAGCAGGTCAATCACCCCGAATGCGTAAACCAATTTGAAATAACTCGGCGTGATGACTGACGCTCAGTGCGCCACGCAGCCACACTTTATTATCAAGCACAAAAGTTATATTTTGTACTTGATTGGCATTAATATTGTTGGGTTCTCGATGCTGTGTGGTATCGTGGTACACAAATTATGACATTATTTCTAATTTTCTAATGCATAATAAATATGCGAGGTGAATGTCACGCCGACTACCGAATTTTACAAATTAATACGTTATACATAATAATAATAATTAAAAGCTTAATGAGATAAAATTTTCAAATTATTATACAGTAGAATCCGGATATAACGACATTCAAGGGACCGGCGATACTATGTCGTACTAACCGGAAAACGTAGTAACCGGCCGGATTATTTCTTAAGTACATATGTACTTAGCTTACGAATAAGTATGTATGTATTGTATTATAATTGCGAAAATTTGATTTTCCTATGTAGGTAAATAAAGCGTAGGCGTAGTCGTTGTATGTGAATTCTACTGTATTATCACCGGACCTTGATAAGTGTGCAAAAATTCAAGTTAAGCCGACGTTATGAACTGATTCCGTAACATACTTACAGTTGAAATTAATATTTGCGTTAAAAAGTGCTAAAAATGAAATTTTATCAGTAAACACCAATATTCGCAAGATGAACGCACTCTAGCTGTAATTGAAGGTGGACCAACAACCCTATATAATATATTATGTTGTATATTGTTATTTGTTAGCTCACATTGAGACAGTGCTCAGCACAATGACAAGCAAATTAAATGAGAAGTGTGAAGGGGCGCAAGCAGTGTCCTCGGCGCAAGGGATATTTCTGTCCGCGGTAAATGTTTGCCCAGAGATAAGGCTGGAGTCCTGTGTGTGCGTCCAGTGCGTGACTAATGTCACTACTATTTATATTTGTATTGAGTGTAACGAGTGGATAATGAACGACGAATGCGGCGATGCGCTAGGAATTCAGTCCGCCACTAATGGCCATCGTGAACAATAACTATACGCGGAGTGTTTTACTCTCAGTTTCGCTTTCAACGCTGCGATAACTACGTGTTTTCTCGAATAATTAATTCGCGTGTGAGTAATGTACCGCTTTGTATCGAATTGAAGATGTTTTAAAATTTGCAACGTCACATAATAAAATACAGTGTGCTTTATTGTTTTGTAAAATAATAACAGTGGTTCTCTGCATGTTTCTCAGGATTGTTATCACGAATGTTAATTATTGTTTCAAGTTGGTGTGATTCATCGGTGCAAACACAAGTTGGAAAACAATTCTCTTTACAGTAGAACAGTGATCGTTTGTTTCACAAAATAACTTGTTTATGTTGTAGGGCGGTTTTGTTTACCGAGTTGATATAATTCTCTCATCGCTGCTGTAGTGTGCACGTAGGGTGTACGCTCGACTTGCCTAACATATGTTATCACGTAGCAATGAGCGTTTGCCGGGCCGCCAACGCGACGCACCGCGGCGCGTCGCACCGTGTGGGCCAGAAGTAGTGGCGCGGCCTGCATGCACTTTCATTGAGAGACACTATTTTTGGTCCTCAGTTAACATTTATTTTGAGCGTGTTCCCAGCACCGTGACCCACTAACGTGCTTTGTATTCCAAATCGGTTTCAGCATATACCTGCTTTTGTTTATTCATATCTTGTGTACGGATGCCATTTTCTAGTTGATATATTTTGTGTGAGCGTGCATTTTTAGTATTATAAAGCAATATTTTTTATGTAGACGGTTACGCTATTGGAGTAATTATTTATTACTCCCATTGCTGGTTTTGGGGATATTTAACGAGATTTCTTAATTTCTATTCCAACCGGAATTATGAAATTCATTTTTTAAATGATCTATTGATTATTTGTTATATGACTGTTTGACGAATAAAATGCAATTTGTTTCCATAAGTAACAAGAAGTTCGAAGAGCCGGCTATGTTTTTTTTTCCGTCTTATTTTTAGTAATATGACGATAACCCGGCGTCAGCACAGTGGAAATATGTCACAACGGTAGTAGGGTTGGGTCTAATGGACCCGTATAAAAAAACGCCATAACATCAATAATTAAAATAAATTTACTGACATATCATAATAATTGGATGAAAAACCTATTGTTTATGACTTTTTGGATAAACAAAAACAACCTGGTACGAGATATAAGTTTTTAATGACATTTTTATAAAAGTATGAAAAAACTTTAACAAAATAGGTAACATCTGTCTTAAACTAAAAAAAAAAATAGAAAACAAACTTTTTTCACAATTTTAACGTAATAGTAAGTATAACCATGAAATTTATAGCAGGAATAACAACTATTTTCTATAATAGTCTTATAATTATTCAGTCATAGTTTCTCTTTCATCTGCGCAATCCTTGCAGTACAACACAGCATGCTCAATGCAGATGTATTTTTTACAGCACCGACAAGTATTTCTAGATTTCCTTTGTTTTTTGGCAGGACAATCCTGACACCTTCTTTTGCATTAGATATCTTCACAGGTGGTTCCTCATCAGGTTCTCCTAAAAATCTCTTACCCTTTTGCGCCGCTTTTGCTACGCTTTGTCGTGGTATTGTTGTTCTTCTTATGTATTATGTATGCGTTTATTCCAGACATTTTGAGCTACTGGTTGAACACCTGGCACTTGTGTTATGATATTTTCCGCTCTAGTTCGGACATTTTGGCGGGTAGGCCTCTGCTGCAACTTGGTCCCGTCTATTCCAAAAAAATAAGATGTTCATATCTGACTTTCAGAGGTGGTGATAGTCAAATAAGTATCAAAACTGTGCTGTATTTCAGACGTTGAAGAATGTAGCTGATGGCATAGTTCAACAAGGGGCACATCGTCACTGTCCGTGTCAGATACATCTTGATCGGTGTCACTTTCCTGGTTGCGAACGCTCAGATGATCTTCCTCTTCATTTTCTGATGTAGAATTTTCATATTCGGAGTCGGATTCTTGCATAATAGCTAAAATTCGCTGCTGTTCGAGTTTTTCGCGATCCATAATTACAAAGGTTCTGAAAACAATACAATAAGACAATAATACATTTAAAAAAAGACGGCGCGAAATTACGACACCAGGTGTATAGTTGGGTCTTATTTACCTTTCTTGTGTTTATCCGCGTCTATCCACCGCTGTATACACGATACCACTGTAAGGCGATATTTGAAAGGAAGAGAAGACCATTAGCTCCAGCTAATGAGAAGTGTAGCAACGTCGCAAAAATATTTTATAGAAATGCGTGCATTTTCAAAAGGCGTGGGTACTATAGACCCAACTGTGCGATCGCCGGGTTAAACTAACACGGTCGCAAGTTACAAACAAGTGGAACAATTTTTTTTTATTAATTAGATACCTACCAAACTAATATTCCAAATGAGTACTCTTCATATAAACTAAATGAGAAGTTAATTGACATTTAGAAAATTGATGGGCAGGCTACATATACATGATCCAAGCGTAACGATCGTTCATGTACGACAGTGATTACTTACATATAGACACAGTAATCAAAATAAAAAAGCTTTATTTATTGGAAACATAATAATAATATCCAAATTCTATTAAGACATCTTAAATTTAAAGGCCGGCAACGCACCTTCAGTACTATAGTCGAGTTGTTCATTGGCTATGGTGATCACTTACCATCAGCTGAACCTTATACTCGTTTACTTCTTATAGTTTACATTAAACAATTTACAATACATTAAAAAAAGAGCAATATTATTACGCTATGTTGTATGACAAAAGTCCAAATAAGAGTATTTTCGTTGCAAGATACGATATGATACGAAGTTTTCATGACAATGATGCTCTGTATGATAATACGGAGTATACATTGGTATACAGGGTATATCAAGACTGCTACCGAAAACGAAGCCGGGTGATAGTCTAAGCGACTTCAGACACAATGCAACAGAAAAAGTTGTAAAAAAAAGCGACAACTTTTTTTTTGTTATTTTTTTCCTATGGCCATATTTGAGTGGTAAATACATTTTTTCCTAAAATAATAGTGTATACCCTTTTATTTATAAATAATCTAAGGTATAAAAGTGTTTAAATTATTATTTTAGCAAAAACTATGGATTTACCACCCAAAAATGACGATATTTAAAAAATCATAAAAAATAATTGTCGCGTTTCTATGCGAAATTTTTAGTTGCATTGTGTTTGTAGCCACTAAAACTACCACCCGGCTTCGTTTTCGGTAGCAGTCTTGAGATACCCGGTATAGTTAGAGCCCTTAGATTATATACTCGTCTAGATGACACATCACACCTCCCCGCGCGGCTCAAATAAAGTCTACCAAATTTGGTAGACTCGCTTCTCACGTACATCAGTGTCATTTGAACTACATATGGATAACGTGCTCCCGAAAAATAATTAATTATGCCGGTTTGTGCTGTCGAATTGTATCGCAATTGTGTGGGAAAACTGTATAATAATACCAATACCAGTTTCTATCGGTAACATTATTGTTAAACCACTATTATTTGAAGAAAACATGAACGTTTAATTCATTATTTTGAAGATGAGTTTCATTGGCCAGTGTTGTCAATTTATTACTAGGAAGATTTGTTGAAACTATGGGAGAAACTATAAAACACAAATATCATTACATAATATTTCGATCAGAATAACAACAAGAAGAATGGCATTATTTATTTAATGAATAAATAATACGTACACGATATTAATGAAACCCACGACGACATGCTCTACATAGTAATTTTATTAATTCTTTGCCTTGCATGTGTATTACCATTCAAAATTTCACAAACGGGGTACTGCTATTGTCATCTTTGAAGAAACAGCGAGAACTTATTCAAGGTCCTAATAATATTTTTAGACTTCCTCCGGATTCCGTACTAGCAAATTGCTGGAGACATTACACAGCGGAAACGAAAAGAAGACCATTCGTAGCCTCACATGACTTCAGTTGTGTGTTCCGAACATTTTACTTATGATGATTTATATTTTACATAAATACAGAAATCAGATAACAGCTCAGGCAATAAATCCAAAGAGTTAATTCTATTCGGAAACAAACACTAGGAGATGGGTTTAGATCTTTATTGTTTTTACTAAAATGCGTTATAAATATAATTAATAGTATGATTACTTTAAATAAAGAAAACAAATTTTATTTAACCTATTTTGTATATCACATAATGGGGAAAAGTTAAGTTAATAATCTGGAGTAGGCATCCCTAAACACACACACCTTGACAGTTGGATTACAATAATTACACGACCGGTACTCACACATATCAACGGAAGTGAGGACACTTTTCGCGCATCGTTTGTTGACATTGCTCAATCTAGACGAGTATATAATCTAAGGTTAGAGCCTGATAGTTTACTACGGACGCTTTATATAGAGACCAGCTGTGAAACGACAGCCCGTAAGTTTAATCTCTGCATCGGGACAAATATTTGTATCGGTCTCAGTGAGGAGTTGGTTATTAACCACGTGTGTATTTATTTTCACCATTAAAATAATTAATAATAATAGAAAGATAATTAACGATGCAAAATGCAGTGCTTCATAGTCAGTCCTCAAATAACTACGCTGCGAAGTTATACTTACCAAAGGGAAGGGGAAGCATGTTAAATATTGTAGCCTATGTTTCTCTATATTATATCGTATAAACTGTGCCCGATATAGCGATAGACTTGTCCCCTATAACCTAGTTAGACGGAGCAGACAAGGCGATACGTGAGTGTCCTGGTAGCGCCACTGCCAACCCTTAGGAATAGCGAGATTTGATGATTATGTATAAACTATTCAATTCAAAAATAGGTGCCCTTTCGTTAAGTTATCATTGGTGTGTCTATCATCATCTATACATTTATCAGCAGGCGTGAATGTTTATAGTAACAAATAGTAGCTTATTTCATAAAACTAAATTTGTCAGACTACATAATTATCTTTATATTGGAGCCAAGAAAATAATACTAAATAAAATAATATACACATAAAATGATTTTTTAATAAGTATTAGGTACATTTCAAAATATCCTAATTAATGTTCAAACTATAGTCAATATCAAATAGTCTACAAGCACGGTCGCCGGTAATTTTATACAAAGACGCGTGCGCTTGTATGTGCGTAGTTTATGAATGGGCTTATGGGCTTACATATTATTTAATGGCTTTATTCAAACACAGTTTAAAAACCTATTTTTTGTCACTTTCGAATGACTTAAGTTCAGTTGGAGCGAAGAAGACATTCGACAACGAAAAGAGGTTTTATAACAATATATGAATAAGGTCGAGTATTTGCTTTGTTAGGATAAAAATATAATTTTTTTCACCCATCAGTCACATGCATTGTCCTGATCCAACACTAAGATCGAGTCTTGTGTCGTAGGTATCATAAGATACGATACACTTTTCTGACAAATACCCAGACTCGAAACAAAAACCTTTAGATCACAAAAATGTTTGTTTCAGTGCGGTAATCGAACCCGCCGCCTCTCATTTCACAGCCGGCGTCTAACCAAATGCGCCACAGAGGCTGTCATGAAATTAGTGAATACATTGAAAATATTTTTTCATATCGGTGCAATAATTTCAGAGCATTACCAATGCAAACTAACGATCAAATACTTTCTCCTTTCTTTATAATTTTAATATAAACATTAGTACATTTTTGATACGAATACAAATTTTATCTTTATGATACTCACATGATTACGTAGTGGCTGATCGATCTACTCTTAGGAAATAAATATAATGTATGCAAAAAATATGTGCATTCTGTACTAATTAACCGTATTTATGCAACGCCGCATGCTATTGTTTTTTGGTAACGTCGACTATGTCTGTGTGTGTGTCTTCCTATGCCGTGTTGTGGACTAACACAGTCGGCTAGGACTGAGAGCGGTAGGAGTAAATAGTTATTATTTAGAGTTCGTTCGGTGCAGGTTAGCAGGCAGCATGGGTGCTAAGCAGAGCAAGCGCTCGGTGGACATAAGCGGCAAGGAGGGCGACGCCGCGGGCGAGGTGGCGGCGGCGGGCGCCGGCGGCGAGGGCCGCGTGGAGCAGCTCGCCGACGCCGACGCGCTCAAGCCACAACTCAACGGCGATGCGCACATACACGAACCCACGGTAACATCTCATTCAAACCAAATTTTACACTATAAATAGTCGAAAACTACGACATAAAACAACACAAAACAATTTATACGATTAACCGTGAATACATTTTCTGTGATAAGAACATGAACATTCATATTGTATTAGTTATAATGTTTCCGTAATTTTAATTGAGTGTTAGGCATTGTTAATATCCGGGTAAATCACGGTGAATAATATTTAGAGCATAAATAAAAAATTACAAACGACTCCGTTAGTAATCTTTAATTAACATAATTATTGTTTTTGCTTTGCTTATTAATTGTGTGATAAACACGTCGTAACTCATACTCGTATACATTGTGTAAATATGGAGCTTGACTTCTTTGTATGTATATTATTCGATAACATGGTATGGAGTTACATGAAAAAAAAAGAATACATTATACAAATTGACTTTGAATTTTATTAGTCACGTTTGTTCGAACGTAATTAATAACAATAAGGGTGTTGAATATGCGCTGTTTGTTTTTAATGTATATTTCAAAACATTCACTTGTTTCAGGATAAAGAAAAAGAATTAGATAGCGGCACTCTGAGAATGAAAAGGATGCTACTACTGAAAAGGAAAGCAAGGAACAGGACGAGGAAAAGGAAAAAGACACGACTCCCATCACCAACGGAGAAGGCGAACAGAAAACAGAGAACGGCGACTCTGCGCCCGCGCCCGACGACGCCAAGAAACCCAAGAAAGAGAAGGTACGAATTAAACGATATAAACATAGAGAGCGAAAGTTATTGAGGTTATGTGGCGGTTATTTTAATTTAATTGGCATGTTGGATCGCGTGAGGTGGCACTCGTCTCGCACCTCGCGCTGTAGTATGCAGATCGTGTCGCACAGTACTGTGACCCGGGACTCGGCGACATTTAGACAACGATGGAATTGCTTCCTGTTTATCAAAACGCAATCATTGGTGTGCTAGAGTGGGGTCGGCAATTCTTTAATGTATTGTAGTCTCATCTTACATAAATATATGATCAAATATTGGATCAAATGGTAATCTTCATTAATTGATACTTTATGTAACTATATAATATGTTGCATATCGAACAGACCGCTTTTATAGCGTTCAGCAATGTGTTAATTATTATGTTCATTATTTTAGTGGGTTTAATCGTTAACCTGCTAAATTCAGTTTTGAGAGAAATTGAGACTTTGTTTTTTTTTTGATAAAATACCAGCAAATGTCGACCATTCAGTGAAATAGTATAAATGTTTTTTTTTTCAATCATTACAAAATTGTATTCCAAAAAACTGCTTTGTAAACTCCAGCTAATGATTACAACACAGAAAACAGTCAAATTCGTTTTTTGCATCGGTTTTGTATTATTCCTCGACTACGAATCGCATACCTATTTGTGTTAGCAACATGTTTATGATTAAGGTTCAAATTGTAATTTCCCCATATATTTTGGTTTATCTATTTTATATTTCTACTTATATCTATAATATTTTATTTGTTTTCATGAGATACCTTGGTAATTACATATTAGTTTAAAATTACGCAAAATGTAACTTAAATGTTTTTTAATTGCGTATATATATTGTTCAGTGATTTTTTATTTTATAATTCGATCTCGTAAGTTTCAGTTTCTATTTATTAACTTTTATTACTATTAAATTTTGCCCTTATTTGATGGCAGGTGAAAAAGAAATGGTCCCTGAGGTCCATCAGCTTTAGCAGAAAAGACAAGCCTAAACAAGAGAAGAAGCAAAAGGAAGAGGAGCCTAAAACCAACGGCGAGCCTGAGAAGGTGCCCGAGGAGGTAAACTTGCCTTATGTTCATATTGACCTTGCTGACCCACTTGCCTTCCATTATAATAAATTCTGATACATACAATACATTTGTATTCCATACAGTAACACTATTTATTACTAGCTTCAACTATACAGATTGATTTTTCAATTGTGTGGGTGGCAATCCGGAAGTATGAGGAATACCGGAAAAATATACAGGGTATCTCAAGACTGCTACCGAAAACGAAGCCGGGTGGTAGTTTTAGTGGCTACAAACACAATGCAATTAAAAATTTCGCATGGAAACGCGACAATTATTTTTTATGATTTTTTTAATATCGTCCATTTTGGTTGGTAAATCCATAGTTTTTGCTAAAATAATAATTTAAACTCTTTTATACCTTAGAGTATTTATAAATAAAAGGATATAAACTATTATTTTAGGAAAAAATGTATTTACCACCCAAATATGACCATAGAAAAAAAAATAACAAAAAAAAAATTGTCGCTTTTTTTTGCAACTTTTTCTGTTGCATTGTGTCTGAAGTCGCATAAACTATCACCCGGCTTCGTTTTCGGTAGCAGTCTTGATATACCCGGTATAAATTCCCCTCTCCCACAAATTTTAATATTTGGTTTAAGTAACAGAACATAAAAAAAGATTTTGCTTAAAATTTTCGCTTTTCTATTAGTTCCCATGTTTGATTACTTCTCTAGATGGTGTATATGGCTGTTTTTTTTCTTCAAATCTATGTGTTCAGTTCCTCGCTAGGATGTGATGATGATGATGTAATGATTTATAAAAATCCAAATACTCCGCTTTCGTTTCCATCTAAATTGCGCTTTTGGCTCCTTTGAGTATTTTTAGCTATTTCCACAGATTACTAACAGAAGTCGAGCTTGTGTATGTACTTCACTTTTGTTGCCACATGGTCTCGACTGGTTTCGAATATCGTGTCTGTGAACGCTGTCTATGTGTGCGTTGATTTAGCGCGCTTTGTATGAAGCTTGGCTTCTGTTAGTTTAGTATTCCGTGCTATTTCTTAGTTTCGGATTTGGTCATCCACCACCACTTGAAAAATAAACCCGTATAGTAATTACAAGCTTTCACTTGCGGCTTGTCTGCATACAAATAAATTGAGGTCTTTTACACAAATAACCATGAGTCACACATTATGCAAAAAATATAACGCAATATAAAGCATAAGCCAACAAACATTATGTTTATTTATGATAACATATAATTTACATTATTGTAGCCACAGTTGTTATTTTTTCAATTATATTATTAATAGAATGTGAGATTCCTACAACATATTATTAATATATTTTGTGTAAAACTGGCACTTATAAAATAATGAGTTGTGTCTCCTCGCGGGATGAATGCCCTTTTTTTGTGTCGAATATTGTTCTCATAGGATGTAATTACGTACCACATGGGGTTTAAATCCATAAGTAATTATAAGTACACACAACTAGTTTTGGGCACGCTTTTAGAAGTCATTGGCCTTTGATGTGCAAAATTTGGAGTGATGTTTGAACTTGGATGTTGCGCACGTGTGGTGTCTAGTGTGTAGTTGTGTGTTACCAGTTTGTATAGTCGCCTAGTATGTAGCGCCGGAGAAAACGCAACTAACTGTACTGAACAGTGAACACTTGGTACTGCCACACTGCGCCAATATGCTTTAATGGACACACTGACCGCAATTAATAACTTAAGGCGTGTAATTAAACAATTGATCAATAAGTTAATCTTATTAAATATTTACTCAGCTAGTGCAACTGATTGATTTTTAATCGGTATTGCATTAAATGGTGTGCGCTCGGTGACCTTGCCGCCTGTTTTACCGACTAGAAACCAACGATTTCTATGACAAGTAAGCGATTGCGTTGCAGTGCATTGCACCCGAACCCGCGCCGCGCGACGAACAATGTGCATTATAATTCAAAGTGGTACTATATTCGTGCTAACTAAACGTGAGCTGCCATGGTTGGACGCGATATCATTCTACTGGACTCATTGAGGAGCCACACGAATCACACGGCCGCGCCACCATCACGTATTTAAAAGCACTTTACTCACCTCCATGTGACCATACGCATGGCAAACCATTCACATAATACACGATTAGTATTGCAAACACACGTATGAAAGCAACTTGTTTGAAAATATTTTATTTTTACTGCAGCGCTGTTAGAAAGTAGGTACAGCTGAGACTACTGCACTCTACATTCAATGCTAGATTTGGGCTAGTTGCTTTGCCATGTGCAAAACTCCTTTTTTCATTATTTAACTTCTCCTGTTTTTAATTATAAGTCAAGCCTCTAATTTTACCAAAATTTCTGTACCACTACACCACAAACTAGAATGATGGTTTTGATAAATGCAAGTTATAATAGCACATATGCAGATATATCGATTAATCTCCATCATGTATCCGACATTTTAATGTTATTTGTATCCAATTCAAACATTATTTTCAATTACAAGCTAGGATTTAGAAGACAGACCATAATATCAGGGGGAAATTGTTTAAATTGCAAAATTAACTATGTCTTTCTACCCAACTTATCCTAAAGTTGTTGGTTTTTTATGATTGAATTCTGGCTTACTGAAGTTAAGTTAGTAATTAAAGTAAGTTTTAGGTTCCTCCAATTATGAGATATTGGATTTTTGTTATGTGACATTACTTATTATATTACTGCGATTTCAACCGAATGTTTAATAAATAAAATAAATATTGTGCGGCGCGAAGTTGATCAGCTTTGCGGCATGGGCCCAGACCAAATAAATGACTTGACTTCTTGATTTCATGCTGTTATTTAATTTGCTTAAACTTGACATAATATATTCAAGAAAAGCTTAGAATTATATTATTTAATACCGTTGTAACAATCTCATAATAAGTACGTAAATAAAAGCTGAATTTACGTCCAAGCATAAACATATTTGTACATATACCTGTACAATATTAAAATTTCCTGCATTGAGCAGGAAATTGTCCACTTGCGTCTAATAGTAATTTCTCACAAATGTTTGGGTGTCGTAACATTATAAAATAACATCTGTGAATATGCAAGAAGGGAACGGGTTTGGAGCAAAATAAAATTAACAATCGTTGGCAGGTTTTGCGATGGTATTCGTGGGCGGGTAGGACCGGGGGATCGGTCGCACGTAGGTGGCTGCCGCTCCGCCGCACTGCAAACTCGTATCCCGGATCGATTACTTCGTGCATTAAACCTGACAAAAAGTACTGTGAAGTTAATCAAAAACTTCAATCAAATATTGTTATTTTTATTAGGAACATTAGACAATGTTAGATAATTATTAGTTAAAAAATGTAAATTGGCAAAACTGGCATTATGTTTGCTAATGTAACGTTTCGGTGTTTGGTTTCTTTCACATGTTTTGTTACTGTTACATGTCTAAATACAATGGCTCATAATCAGCGAGTTGACATTGTATGTCCGTGGATCGTTTCGAATTCGCGATGTGCGAAGGAAACGCTAAGAATGTAGAGGTCAGATTGCTTGTTTACTAAAATGCATTGCCGGCCGCAACGCCACCGGCACACTGGCGCGGCCGCGACGACGCATCGGTTATATTTTCATAATACGGCTACTGAATAGACTATTGACATAACAGGAAAGGGCTCATTTTCCTTGATTGGTGAAGACGTGTTTTAAAAAATAATTTTACCAGTAGCCACCAGTTGATGTATGTATAGACGTAAAAATATGGCAAGTAGATGATAATGTTCCGAGTGTTAATGCTTTTGTTACGGTCCTACATTAATTAATTTATGGAATTAAATGAAGAGTCTCTAAAGAGCATAAACAAAATTATTTATGTCGCGCTTCGTAATTGATCCATGTTGAAGATAATAGGTCGGTGACAGGCCTTTTAATTCCACATTTAAGTCATAAGATACTTACACGAAAGTGACTCCAAAATCTGATACAATTACTAGTTCAGTAGAGAGATATTTTAAACAAACATTGTAGATGTGTGAAGAATATTAAACTCTAAACGCAATGACAGGGCATTCAACCGTTGATATATCGACACAATGCAGTGTGATGAATATAACTTGCTGTATATGACACGAGTGTATCTGCGGCCCGGCATTGTTATCCTCAGTCATTTACTGTTTCTGCATATTAACTTATTCAGTCTCACCCGTGAAATGGTGCTGGCCGAATTTACTTGCTGTAAACCCTTAAATAGCCTGACGATTTCGCCTAAACGATTTCCCAATGTACCTAAAATAGGCAGGTGAAAACACAACATACCATATTGTTTGCCTTGTGGAATAATATCAGCGCTGATGAACATTGTACTTGTTCACAATTCGTAAGCCTGTTTTATATATAGGAGACCGAGGGGGACATGACAACAGTCATAATAACAAAAATATTAAGAAACTTACATTACACAAGCTTAACAATTGCCACGCAATTTCATTCTAAATTGATGTCGATGAAACGTACCGTGGAATGATTCACGGGTAGTTAGTTTAGTGTGAAACATCGGCACGCGCAGTTTTAGAGCGGAAAATCATTTCCATAGGTTGACATCCATGGTATTGCGCGGCGGTTGAAAAGGGTGACTCACTATTAATGACTAGCACTATACCGTTACCGCACGGATAAATGAACAATAGGTGCGGTGCACACGACTATTCCATTCATTCATACAAAAGTAGAGAATTGTATATTTCGAAAAGAAAAATACATAACTCAGTAGTGCACTTGCTAATATTATTAGCTTAATTTATTGCTAAAACGTATAATAAATATATTCTTCCCATCCGTATTATCAAGGAATTTCCTTCACTATGTATTGTGCAAATCACATGCAACACAATGCAATTTTTATGTATATAGCTGAAGAGTTTGTTACTGCTAATCTCAAGAACTACTGGTTGAATTAGAATATTCTTTTCGTGTTGAATATTTAGCGAGGAAGGCTATTAAATTTTTTTTTTATCTCAATGAATGGTGTAACGAGCATGATGGTAACCGACACTACCGCTCATGAACAGTAGCAAAACCAAACGACACCTTGAATTATAAAGCAATGCTTGATATTCCACTGCGCTCGCCATGCTGAGACATAAGACGTTAAGTCTCAATATGTCCAGTAGTTACTTACGCTGCTGTTTGGCGGGAGAAATAGTCAATGCGGTGGTACCTACCTAGGTGGCCTCTCACATATGAAAGACCTACCAACATTCAGGCTATATATAACATCACACTATGATCAAGAGGAGCAGAGCAGTAGTAAAAAATATTGCAAAAAATGTGTTTTATTACTTTGAGGGCTTTCCGTTGTCTGCGCATTGTTAACGGTTGAAGTTACGAAACAACCATGTGTGACAGGATTGTTCCTCTTAAAAAGAGGATAGCACATCTCCATCTTTATAGGTTAGCTCACTACAACCTTATTAAAGGTAATCAGATTTTTTCTAAAAAATGCATTATTTGCGATTGGGTTTTCATCCATATAGTATTAATGCTTATAGCAAATATGTTGTTCATTACATGTTATGTATTTAATATTCAATAAAGTTACCATTACATCAATTGATTTCAAATTATATTTTATAAAATGTCACCGTTTTAAAATATCTCTTCAGCAAAATAATGATCATAATCCCACGTACATTTTTATAATACGGAATTAATAAGACGGGAAACATGGTAAAGAACTGGATCAATACTCTATGACATCTTATCATTCACTCCGACCTTAATCTATTGTTAAGACACGATAGAGTATTCGAATATTTTGTGGAGTCCTAGGCAAATTCGTTCAGTTTTACGTTCAATGTTCGAATATTCAACTTTCGTATTAATCATAGAGTAACCCCCTAGTATAGAGTTAGTACTCGTAATGTGTTCCTAAAGTGTGGGTCAAAAGTATTTGCACCCGGGCCGCTTGTCAATATTATATAAAATCCAATAATAATCATTCCACCATACGATACTTAATAATAAATGCTAATCAATTCTATTATGTTTTTTGTTAAAAACTATTGCATCTAGCGAAAATGTGTATTACATTATTCCAAGAAGGAAAATTTTGAAACCGTCATTATTTATTCATCGTATAGTTTAAAGTACTATAATAATAATATTTGGGCTTTAAGAGCACATAATACTTAAATAAAAATGTTGGACTGAGCAGATACGGAGATAAATCGTATGCTCAATCCTGTTTGCATTATACCGTTAGGTTCCCGAGCTTAGTCGGATGGTGGATGGTGTTAACCACGATCTCATTCATATTGCTTACAAAACTACATACCTAGTGCGTTATATTGTATGTGATTAAACATTGTATTTATCAGTTGTTACATAATTTGTTTTAAAAATAACGTCATTAAAAATAACTGGCGCAAATTGCGAAGTCGCGCGGTCGTTGCACCTTGATACTAATAGCTTCTTTACAATTAATTTGGTTATTGATTTCGTATGTGACAGACTTGAAGTTACAGTAATTCAATACATACATTTATGTAGGTGACCGGTATTGATCTTGTTTATTGTTCTCTGTGCCTACTTGCACTGGAAAATTCGAGAAACTTGATGTTGTTTGTAATCGTGTACGGTGTAGGTCCACATAATAGACGAAGATCGAAGTGCATTGCGCAGCGTGGCCTGAAAATTGTCCGTGTTAACTCGTTCAAAATACTTGTAGTTATTGATAATGCTACGTGCGTTTCTACATCGGTAAACAAAGACGGCCTTGTGTGCTGGTATCGTTTTATTGTTTACCACAAGTCTGCGGTTAAGTATCTCCCTGAAATAAAATACGTTATCTAACATAAAAGTAGAGTTCTGATTCTGGTTCATTATCACTCACCTCGGCATATTATATTACCTTTTAAATCTGGACATAGTAATAGTCGCGCGAATTTTACTTCCACTTTATAAATATATATAAATTATATAAATAATAAAAACATTTCTGTAACATAAAGTTTCGGTCTTTTTAAAGTATCTTTAAAATATACCAGCAAATATGTTTTAAACATGATTATATTATTTAAGTTTGTCAATTAATTTATTTATTTGTTCCTTATAATATTATGATTCTTTTTTCCTTATGATATTATGATGCCTATTTTTCAATAAACATACAATAATTATATACCCCGAACAAATTATTTATGGACATTAAAAATCTCTGTAAATAATTATTATATGTGTCCTTGTTTATTTTTAAAATGTATAATATAAAAGTAAATATAGTTAATTTATGATTTCTTAAATCATTCTACAAAAACCATCATTCTTCATATCATCTTGTATTATTTCACAAAAATGTGTGTAAATTAACAGAAACACAGGTTATATAAAACATACATACATACATAAACTCACGCCTTTTTCCCAGAAGGGGTAGGCAGAGGTGCCAGGGCACCCACATTTCGCCTTGTATGTTCGTCCCACGATGTGATAGGTGGCGAGCCTATCGCTATATCCGGCACAAATTCCTGACTGGGCTGATAATGAATAGAAAAATCCAATATCACTTTGCCCAACCCGGAATTCGAACCCGAGACCTTAGCTTTGTAGCCGTACCCTAGTACAACTACGCCACTGAGGCAGACATTTAAAAGTTATATAAAAGTTTGTACAATGTATACTTCTCATCAGAAATCAAACACCTCGAATAATATTATTCACTGTTGAATAATTCAAATTATTTTTATACACATTTTTCTAATGATCCTTACAAAAACATAAGTTAGAAGGTGTTTCGATTTTCTGATGAGAAGTATATAATTTACATTATTGATATCCCAATAGCTATATTTATTAACGAAAGAAGTTATTTTTTGAAACCACAGTAGCAATGTACAAAACCCGGTTGCAGGATAGTCGTACTTATCCGAACTGTAACCTCTATATTTTATGATGGAAAAAATGTTATAGTGACCGTACTTGCGTTACGTTTCGGTAAATCGATGGTGATTTCGATGGTGGATGAATCCGGTTTCAAGCTGACCGGCATAATTTTGTATTATATCAATCTAAATGGGCTTGAGATTTATCGATATCTGCCTAATGCTAAGTCTGATTATTATATTATCAGCCATCGGGAGTAACTGCCGGTGGATATTCTAATTTGATTATATTTCACTTTGATAAAAGTGCATGAATAATTACCTATATTATGTATAATGTGCATTAATTAAAAAGTACACTCAACAGTTACGTTCCGAACTGAGGGCAGACGCGTTTTTTACTTATCAATCGACTGCGCCAGGGCGGTTGTTGGGTATTGCAAACGTGTTGAATATTTTAAGAAAAATAGCGTTCGGTTATATTATTACAATTTAGACGGGAAAATAAATGGTTATTGTTTCTTATTTTAAACATTTAGACTTTTTTACCAAAGTAACAACCCTATGACCACCTAACGCAATATGATATATCTTTGCTCATGAGCATTGAAGGGTAACAACTTTACTAACGCTGTTGGATAAAAATGAACACCAATCTTCCGTGACAAAAAATGTCAGTATAAATGACGGTCGCATACGGCGAGCTCGCTTCATTCTAGTTAGGTTTGCTCTCGTAAAACAACGATGGCCGACGGCAAGGTACCACCAGGTCGTTTTATGTGATATGTGACAGTGATAATTAAATAGTGGTCTGTAATGGAGTACGCGTTTATACATTTAAAATCATTTCGTCACTAATATTGTATAGTTTTAGTTTTATTAGTTATTCATGTTTTTCTATAATTTATTTGTAGACGGCCGAATCTTCTCCAGAGCCTGTAGTGAACGAAGAAACTGAACAATCACAGATGCCTATCGATGCTAAAGACGAAAAAGCTCCAGATACACCTGTAACCGAACCCATCACAAACGGAAGTAGCACGCCTGAATCGCCAAAGCTAGAAATCCCCCCGGCCGAGGAGATAGTCGCTGTCACCCCTGAAGAGGTTAAAGCAGAAATCAAAACCGAAACCGAACCAGAATTGCCCGTAAATGGTCTTTCTATAGAAGAAACTAAACAAGACATTCCTGATATTGAAAACAAAATCGAAGAGATTATCGCGAGCAAACCTGCTGAAACTCCGGTTGAAACGACAGAAGTCGTTCCAGTTCCTGAAATTCCTGTTAAAAAAGAGGTTTGTGTTGAACAAGTACCTTTGATAGAACCCACGCCTCCACCGCTTCCCGCAAACCCTCCCCCATCCTCAGTCGCGTCCTTTGCTGCGACTACTATGGCACCGGAATTGACAGACGCTTCGCTATCTAACACTACTGAAACTTCCGCCCCAGCACAATCGTCTGCTACGGAAAGTAATACCTCATTCAATGATAACACTCCGGAACCTCAAACTAATTTAACTAATGCTACTTCTATTACCGATGTGCTAACGTCACCTTTAAACGAAACTGACGAAGATAAAATTATCACCAACTCAGAAACTGATATATTGGAAAATAAGGTAGAAAGTGAGAATGAGTGTAAGGAAGAACCCGCGCCTGAAATAAATTTGAATGAGGCATCAGTAGCTAAAGTAGAAGAATGTCATATTGAACCCGACCATAGCGACAATAGCGAAAAATCAATTACTGCATCAGAGAATAATGTAGATAAATTCGCTGATGAATCTGCTACCATAAATGTTGGTCAAGATTTAACAGAGTCGTTAGAGTCTGAACCAGAAATAATAGAAGTTTGTGAAGTTCAATCTGAGAGTAAAGTTACAGAGAACTCCACTGAAGTAGTGTCTAATATTGAACAAAATGAAATAAATGATAACAGAGAGGATATTCCCGCTACACTGAATCTTAGTGAACCTATAAAGGAAACGGAAAACGAAGGTACAACCGAAGTTATAAGCACTGTCGCAGATGAAATAAATAAGGAAGGATCGGAAATAGAAGAAGAAATACAGATTACGCCTGAAACTAACACAAATATTGAACCTCCAGTAGTTACCGAACCCGTTGATGTTGTAGAGTTTCCTCCTCCTCCCCCTGTTGTCCACGATGCAGTGGACAAGCGAGACGAGGTCATGGATGAAAGTAACGACACTGATGGGCAGGAATCTGTCGACTCCACTGTCGTAGTAGATTGCAATAATACTAAAACTAATATTGTTGCCGATATCAAAGTCAGTGATACTGAAAATATTGAGGTAATCGACAAAGCGGTGGAAGAAGATAATATAAATACTTGTAAGGATCCTCTCGGTAATATAATCGAAAATCTGGAGCGCAACGGAAACCTCGACAACGTGGATGTTGCGCAAGAGAACATATCGGCGCCAACAGAAGATGAAATTCTGCCCAATCCGGGTGACGTAATGACATCTAACACTGAGGCAGAAAAAGAAGTGGTGGGCTCTGACGACTCAGTGTCGGGAGCGGCGGAGTCGGCGGCGGAGGCGGCGGAGGCGACGCTCGAGGCCGCGCTCGAGGCCGCGCTCGAGGCCGCGCTCGAGGCCGCGCTCGAGGCCGCGCCGCAGCTCGCCGCGCCGCGCCCGCACGCCACACAGGTGAATACCGTCGGACACTTGCTCTTGTAGTGGATTTAGTACCGTAATTTACAACGTTTCACACCCCCGATAACCGTTACCGTTCTTAGTCTGTGTGCATTCTATCAGCATGTATGGATCGTCAATAACCTGAAGAACGAAACGTGTGTTCGAATCGATGCAGCCGAGTTGTTGCAGCTAGCGGTTGCTCTCCTCTCCTTTTCCCTCCCGTTACGCTTGACTTAGTTGTGATTAATAATCAGCATGAAAATTTTAGTGCTAACAGCATTTGATTTACTTATATAAATAATGTAATGTTGAAATGTTGCTAAGCTAGTGAGCTAATTGCGATCATACTCATCTCATTAATGTCAGATTATTTCAAAGCAGAATGGATTTCGTTTTTGTTTAAAAAAATGAAATAGAAAAACAGTAGTGACTTAACATCCAAAAACAAGAAAAATCATAAATATCAATTCAAATCATTTCTCATAAATCATTAACATGTATACAGGGTATTACCAAGACTGCTACTGAATACGAAGCCGTGGTTGTTTTAGTGACTACAAACACAATGCAACTAAAAATTTCGCGACAATATTTTATTTGTGAGTTTTTAAATATCATCATGTTTGCGTGGTAACTCCATAGATCTTGCTTAAATAATTATTAAAACTCTTGCGCACCTCGCCTTGCGCCTTTGAAAATAAAAGGGTATACACTATTATTTTAGAAAAAATATGTATTTGCCACCGAAATACGACTATAGGAAAAAATACGAAATATTATCGTTCCTTTTATTTTTTTGCAAAAGTATTGGTTGCATTGTGTCGGAAGTCACTAAATCTACCACCCGGCTTCGTTTTCGGTAGCAGTCTTGATATACCCTGTCATATATATCTTTAACACAGTAACATGCAACACATAACAACACATTGTATATATTTCAGGACCCTCTTCCTGAAATAGTAAGCGACAAAATGGCTGAATTGATTACCGAGATTTCACCTGTGCCAGAATTAAAAACTGAAATGGTACGTATTAGTTATAGTAATTTTAAATAATTTGCAAAGATGAATTCGCAATATGCGCTAATCGTGAATGAATGTAGTTGTGGTGAAGGGCATATGGCGGTGAGGCCGGCCGCACCTCCGCCGCCAAGTGCATTCCATACGCAGCTGCCGCTTCACTAAGCCTCAAAAATTACATTTCCTCAGTATCTGCCTAACAAATCTATCTATCTGACAAAAAGAATCTAAAGCTTTGTGATAAAAAAATCTCAGTTAAAGTTAATTTCTATTCATGAAAAATACACTTTTGTGATAGTATGGTCCGCCAAACAACTTTATTGTGTGGCTGCATTGTCAGTAACAATAGGGATATTAATATCTGGGCGTACGGCAGTCCCCCGTCAAGTCGGGCACAAAAGCGGCACGGCCGTAACGTCCTTTTCTCGAAGCAGTTCAAGCCATTTTTGACTTCGTCATAGATAAAACTAGAAGCCTGAATTTTTAGTAACCAAGCAGTCATTGTATAAACACGGTCTATTTCAAATTTCTCTCAATTTGAACCAGTAGAATTATAACTAGTCAATGCTTCTCAATTTTGTCACTCAGTGATTGATTGATCAGCAAAACAACAAAAGATACAGGCCCGTATTCACAAACAATACTTTACTGAGTGTTGAAGTAACCCTATGCTAAGTAAGACATTTCTCATAGTGATCGTTCCGCTCAGCCTTTTTATTCATAAACAATACTTGAGTCACCCTTTTACTATGGGAACGCACAGTGTCCAATGCGGACCAGTGATTGGTCAATTACTGTTGCTAATTTCTCTCTGGTGTTTGACAATTGGTGTCCGCGCATCTCCCGCGAGTGCTCGTGAGTGAAAGCGCCTTTGACAACTTCAAATATTTACGTTCGAAATATTTAATAAAATTTATTTCCCACGTTTTTAAGCGGTAAATTGTGGGTGTTAACATAGGCCTCCCTCCTCCCCAATGATTTCCACAGTGACCTGTTGGAGGCAGCCTGCATCCAAATATATGATTACTAACCTGAAACTCCCGTATCTGTATCAGCCATATACGTCCCACTGCAGAGCACGGCCTCCTCTACTATCGAGAGATCGATTGAGAGTGGTTAGGCCATATAGTCCTCCACGCTGGCCTAATGGGGGTTGGCGGACTTACATACCATAGAATTTTTAATACATCGCTATGGTTTCGTAACGATATTTTCCTTCACCGTTTTAGCGCGTGGTGATTGACTATCAAAGAATCAATACACACATGACTCCAAATAGTCAGAGGTGTGCACTGGTATTCGAACCCGCGACCACCGTGAAAATGTTGGCAGTCGCATCTAGTCCGTTTACCGTTTACCCAGATGAATAAAATCTTTAGGCCACAAGTAATTGGTGAATAGGCGGTATTGAAAGGCCTCTTTCAGACTAGTGGCAAAAGTGCATGCAGAACAATATTCCTAGTAAATCGATAGCGTCTTCTAAATTGTTTGTCATTGTAAAAATTAAAAGGATTTTGTAAATCTTGAATAATATTTCTTGCACTTATCGTCCTGAGTTCGGTGTCCTTACCGAACGCAGGATGATAAGTATCATCAATATAATTGTCGAACTTCTCGCTGCTGTAATCCATTGTATTGAAAATGGAAAAAACCTAATACAAAACCTTAGTGTAAAATACATAAAATGAAATGGTAATTTACATTCACAGCTGTCACTTTTACATTTTCAATCGACACTATGCGTTGCGTAAAATAGCTGTTGAGTTTCTTTACCTGAGGGCCTCCTTAAGTGAACGCATAGTGTCACTCATCACTCAAGTATTGTTTATGAATCAAAATTGACAATTCTGTGCGTTTGGCTACACTATGCGTCCTCATAGTATTGATTGTGAATACGGGTGTAAGGCCCGTATTCACAAACAATACTTTACTCAGTGTTGAAGTAACCCTATGCTAAGTAAGACATTTCTCATAGTGATCGTTCCGCTCAGCCTTTTTCTTCATAAACAATACTTGAGTCACTCTTTTACTATGGGAACGCACAGTGTCCAATGCGGATCAGTGATTGGTCAATTACTGTTGCTAATTTCTCTCTGGTGTTTGACAATTGGTGTTCGCGCATGTCCCGCGAATTAGTCGTGAGTTTCACTTTGACAACTTCAAATATTTACGTTCCAAATATATAATAAAATTTCTTTCCCACGTTTTTAAGCGGTAAATTGTGGGTGTTAACATAGGCCACCCCCCTCCCCAATGATTTCCACAATGACCTGTTGGAGGCAGCCTGCATCCTAATAGATGATTACTAAACTGAAAACTCCCGTATCTGTATCAGCCCATATACGTCCCACTGCAGAGCACGGGCCTCCTCTACTATCGAGAGATCGATTGAGAGTGGTTAGGCCATATAGCCCTCCACGCTGGCCTAATTCGGGTTGGGGGATTTACATACCATAGAAATTTTTAAACATCGCTATAGTATGCAGGTTTCATAACGATGTTTGCCTTCATCGTTTTAGCGCGTGGTGATTGACTATCAAAGAATCAATACACACATGACTCCGAATAGTCAGAGGTGTGCCCTGGGATTCGAACTCGCGACCACCGTGAAAATGTTGGCAGTAGCATCTAGTCCGTTTACCAACAGAAAACTCCCAGATGAATAAAATCTTAAGGCCACAAGTAATTAGTAAATAGGCGGTATTGAAAGGCCTCTTTCAGACTAGTGGCAAAAGTGCATGAAGAACAATATCCCTAGTAAATCGATAGCGTTTTCTAAATTGTTTGTCATTGTAAGAATCAAAAGGATTTTGTAAATCTCGAATAATATTTCTTGCACTTATCGTCCTGCGTTCGGTGTCCTTACCGAATGCAGAACGATAAGTATCATCAGTGCCCTCCAAAAGTTAGTTGAAATTAATTCACCTTTACAATGATGTCACGTAATTTCTAAAATACGCAGTTTCAATAAAAGAACTGTTTACTATTTATGTTCGGATACTCTATTCTAATACATACAGTATCGAATTTCTCGAAATTCCATTTGCTTTCTTTCTTAATCAATGTTTATATACTCAGTACTTGAATTGTGTGCGTCAAAAGTCAGTTGAAATGGAAAACTTTTAACGATTTCCGATAATCTCGTGGTTTTAAACTCATTTACCAATATTGTTAGGGCAGTTTGGGTAGTTTATATTTATTAATAAGATATTGTGAGGTGATATGACTGTTTTAGAATAAATAATGGCTCCAAAGTGAAAATAACACGTAGAAGATAGAACAAAGATGATTGGTAAATAGTAAATAAATAAAAAAATTTAGTGCTGAGGGAAAATTATTCAAAGTTAGTGAAGAAGATAAGCGAATAATAATGCCGAAGAGTTTGGAATGTCCTAGTCTTGCAGATAGGCCACGGTAGAGGCGTCCTAGGTCTACTAATTCTGTTGATGATCGACAAATTGTGCGGCAGTGTAAAATTAATCCCAAGATTGTGATACGAGTGATCAAAAAATAGTAATAGAAAGCAGGAACCATGGTTTCTATAACTACTACCAGGCGATGTCTGCATGATGCTAATTTACTAGGTCACGTTGCCAGATAAAAACCTCATAGCATCGATCCATAAAAAAGACGGTTGGAGTTCGCCCGCAATTATTTAGATAAACTAATAGACTTTTGGAATAAAGTATTTTTTCGCGATGAATCAAACTTCTAACCGTTTGGAAAAAGAGGTTGGCAAACTGTATGTCGTAAGAGCAATGATAACTTTTACGACGACAAGCACTTGCAGCCGACTGTAAAACACGGCGTTGACAGTATGAGTTGAGTTTGAGGGTCTTTTTCTTGGAATGGTGTGGAACTGACTGCAAATAATTGAAGGCAGATGACATCACAGATCTATTGTAATATTTTCCATGACAATTTATAATAATCTGTTGAACATATGTGGTAAAGTAAATTTTTTAAGTTCCAACAAGACAACAATCTGTAGCATACAGCAAGGATAACTGAATAATATTTTGAAGATAACGAAGTAGACTTACTGGGATGGCCTTCAATATTACTCGACCTTAACTTTATTTAACATTTGTGGGATTAATTGACCCGAGAATCCCTGTTTCCATAAAAGGCAACAGGAATTTGTTGAAAAATAGAATTCATGAAACATGGTCGACTATACCGGTCAAAACTTTACAAAATCTTGTAGAATCAACACCTGGACGATTTAAAGCAATTCTACAGAATAATGGCGGCCATACAAAATATTAAAAGTTAAGACAGTGGCAAATATAACAATCCCTAAAATATTTTTTCATCAATTTCAACTAACTTTTGCCACCGCAATTTTACTGTTTCTGTACATAAATTATTATTAATAACGTTATTATGCACCTTATATTGATAGACATATTCAAAATTGATTAAATTTTAATAAACAGTTTAAAAAACAATGATTTGAATTGGTTTTATCATAATTTCCTCACATTTATTACATTTTTTATCATTTCAACTAACTTTTGGAGGGCACTGTAATTGTCGAACTCCTCCTCTCTGCTGCAATCCATTGTATTGAAAATGGAAAAAGCCTAATGCAAAAACATGGACGTAATATGCAAAACACATAAAATGAAATTACAATTTACATTCACAGCTGTCACTTTTACGTCTTCAATCGACACTATGCGTTGCATAAAATAGCTGTTGACTTTCTTTACCTGAGGGCCTCTTTAAGTGAACGCATAGTGTCACTCATTACTCAAGTATTGTTTATGAATCAAAATTGACAATTCTGTGCGTTTGGCTACACTATGCGTCCTCATAGTATTGTTTGTAAATACGGGTGTTTGTCTCTTAAGTAAGGATTAAATTATTGACATAAATGAAACACGGGGCTCACTTTTTTCATGGTTGAAGAACTGAGTTGCGATTCTTTTTCTTTTTTTTACATGTTTTATTTTGGATGGGATTATAATATTCGGTTCCCAAAATTGTGTGCTATGTCAACATAATGGATAGCGCAATTATTTACATATACATATACAGGGTATATCAAGACTGCTACCGAAAACGAAGCCGGGTGGTAGTTTAAGCGACTTCAGACACAATGCAACAGAAAAAGATGCAAAAAAAAAGCGACAATTTTTTTTTGTTATTTTTTTCCTATGGCCATATTTGGGTGGTAAATACATTTTTTCCTAAAATAATAGTATATACCCTTTTATTTATAAATACTCTAAGGTATAAAAGAGTTTAAATTATTATTTTAGCAAAAACTATGGATTTACCACCCAAAAATGACGATATTTAAAAAATCATAAAAAAAAATTGTCGCGTTTCTAGGCGAAATTTTTAATTGCATTGTGTTTGTAGCCACTAAAACTACCACCCGGCTTCGTTTTCGGTAGCAGTCTTGAGATACCCGGTATCTATTTTTATCAGTCACGACTTTTTTGCTTCTGAAGAATTCCAAATGTTTCATAGCATAATACCTGGACACACATTTTAAGTAATAGAGACAATCATTTGATCTCAACAAAATCAAATAAATGGAGATATCTTTAATATATAAAACTGAACCATTTGCTCTCAGGAACTACTGGTTCGAATTGAAAAATTATTTTTGCGATGACGAGGTAATTTGTTGATGAATCACTACATAGTATAAAACAAAGTCGCTTTCTCTGTCCCTTGTCCCTTTGTATGCTTAAAATCTTTAAACTACGCAACGGATTTTAATGCGATTTTTAATAGATAGAGTGATTCAAGAGGAAGGTTTATGTGTATAATACGTGCATATTATTGTAGAGAAATCTATATGCACCCTGGCGAAGCTGGGCCGGGCCGCTAGTATGATATATGTGTATAATATAACATTACGCTATGACCTGTAGGAGCTCACTGCCCCAGTGGTGAAAAATGTTTCAAGAACGGGGAACTTTTATTCCTTTTGCAAGCTTCCGTTGCGAGTGCTATATGAACGGTTGAAGATACGCTACAATTAATGTGTGACGAGATTGTTCTTCTGAAAAAGGTCTAATGGGACAGGATGGGATGTAACAGGCGGGATGGGAAAAGCAGTAGAGGATAGTCATCACGTTTAGTTTAAATTTAAACCAGTTAGTACAGGAAATAATATGTTTCTAATGTGGACTAGAGTCAAAAAGTATCTGTACCCTGGAGCAACCGAGCCGGGCCACTAGTTTAAAATAATATTGGGCACCTTTGGAATATACTATAACATTGCTATAAGGATTATTTCTAGAAGTTCTTTATTTTGGAAAAGTATCATTCTTATTGAAAGGATTTTGTTGACTGAAATATAAAAGGTTCGAGGTTCCATTAGTTTAATGACTACGCGTGTAATAACTGTGAACCGAGAAGACGTGGACGCGATTCCACATAATACATAGAAATCGCACGGAACTGAAAATTGTGTGCTGCATGGAGGTAGGCAGAACCCTCCTATCGAATTATATTGAGTTGGTGAGGTATTAAGAAAAATATTTAACCATTGGTAAAAGCTGAGGAGCTCAAAGAGAGCGCGGCACTTTGGCGTGCCGAAGGTGAAGGTGAAGCAATTCCATGTCTCAATATAATTTTTTTGTCGGTCTACCAAACTAGTATCATTGTACCTATTTATATGCGTTTTGGCTGGTACCTATCTAGGTTAGGGTGCCGAGAATAATATTAAACACTAGCGGTCGGGTCCGGCTCCGCCCGGGTGCATACACGTTTTAAAATGGCGGTCAAAATGTTTAATTCTGACTATTAGTTTAGAATATCGACCAATCGGACCACGAAAAACGAACAAAATTTCCTCATATTTGCTACAAATATCACTACTGCTTTCCTCCTATAGGTCATAGCGTGTTGATATATAGCCTATAGCCTTCCTCGATAAATGGACTACCCAAAACTGAAAGAATAATTAAAATCGGACCAGTAGTTCCAGAGATTAGCGCGTTCAAACAAACAAACTCTGCAGCCTTATAATATTAGTATAGCTGACGAAATAAAATTGGTTTCCCACTGATTAAAGATTTAAATTTACCATTATGTAGTTTTACTAAACTTGTTTGGAATGTAACGCAGAAAATAATGTGAATACTTTGAAATCTTATCTTTCCACAAGTATTGAACAAATTATTCAATAAATTATTATGTTCGTACAAACTTCAGGATATTTATGAATTGGTTATATAAAATGTCATGCAAAGAGCTGCAATTTCGTGATATACAAATATACAACATGTAACAGATTTAAATGTAAAAGCGGAAAGTAGTACGTTCAGAATCAGCTACTGAACCGATATCAACATTTTTTTGGTAGGTATTTTTTTTCAAAATAATTAGTTAAGACCAAGTAAATTACAGACACTCCTTCGTTTAGTACTCCGAACAAACGAAATTGAAACGTAACTCCAGCACATAAGATCATTTTTAAATGAATCACTAAACGAATACTCTAATAAACTAAATAATGAACAAAAATGAACTTTATTTCGATAGTCATAAAGTTTATTTAAGCAATCTATCATTAATCAAACGCACACAACGATAGGCCTGAATAAACGTAATAAGCTACCAAAATAAATAACTATCATATTCTCTTTTCCGCACATTTAACTACAACTAGATAGAGCAGGATGCAGCTATTGTTTAATGCAATTTGATCCATCCGACAAACGATGGCGCGCGCGGCGGTATAGGGATGCGCCGCGAAAAAAATTACTCCCGGTATTTGCAAGACCGGGCGATCCAAATTCCAAATCCCGCGCAATACATGCACTTAAATGAAACAAATTAAATTGTAACAAAATCAATATGAAAAGAAACAACAAATAGGTATTTCTATGAAAAATAATTTCGGGGAACGTTAAAATGGTGATTAAATTCGGTTTGTAATTTTGCTACAATGTATGCGGAATCCCGGTGTGTCGGATATCCTGTTATTGCAATCCCTAAATGGGCACCGAATATGTGAAAAAAATCTAGTCGTGCACCGCAGTTATCTGTGTCTACTTGTGTTTAAGTGTTAAGTAGATATGTATTTCGATAACTTTCGCGCGCGATGTCTTTTCGGTATTCGAATATTCAAATACACTGAAATGATGAGAACTTTGGCACTGTGTGGTGATAATGTATCATTGGCATGTCTGACGGTATCTCGATGCTGAGTTCGGAGAGCGCTGGATAGGTCGCGGCGAACCTGTGCAATGGCCTCCTAGGTCACCTGACTTGACTTGACGCCTCTTGACTTTTTTTGTGGGGACGTAATAAATCTCTGGTATCCTTCAGTGAAAGTACTAATGTGGAGGATCCAGGATGAGGAGGATAATGTGGAGCAAATTCCTAAAAGTGAAGAGTGACACTGAAGTTTTACATAAATTACGTGAACAATTACGCAAATGTGCATCAAAGTGTATCAAGGTGGTGGACATGTCGAACATATTTTAAAAAGAAATCGCCTCATTAGTGCCATGTAACACGTAAGTTAATTTTGTTGTATTTTTTTGTGTTGTGATTCCCAATCTAGTATTCGTTGTTAGATATTGCGTTATATTATTATCTTATTCAATAATAATGCAAAATAAATGACGCCCGTATCCTGCCCGCCTGTAGGAACTAAGTTTAGCGGAAGTGAAATTAATAATATTTTATAGCCGATTCATGCAAAATATTGTCTTATGTTGGGTTCGTACGCATTATATCTAGTAAGTAAAATATTTAGATTTTATAGTTAAAACACAAATGTTATGCTTACAGATTAAATAAATAATAATTTGTTTACCAAACCACCCAGTAATCAGTTACGTACGTAATTTGTATTTCGTTTATTGTCAGCTGTTTCTGCCGGCGCGGCGCAGCGGTCGGCGACCGGCGTTAGGTACTCGTGTGAATGTGTCTTGTGTACATGTGTGCGTGTCCGGCGAGCGTGTGTAGTAGTACACTCTTATTTGTAACTCGTAAGGTGACCATGTTAAGTGCCTACATTTGGTATAACTAATTTCATAAATAAAAGATTTTGTAATTATGATAGTACGATTTCAAAGCATAAACTATGATTGCAATAATATTTTAAAGTTGGGGTGTCTGAGGTTGTGAATTAATCCTGTTACACGTTGTATATGGTCTACCAGCTATAAATAAAGTCGTTGTATGTTGATTATTATTGGACGTTTCTGTACTTACAGGAAACGTCGAGCGATGTGGCGGTGGCTAATTAAACACCACAAGAACAGCATCCAGCATCTGAGACATCACCCGAGTGTCTAAAATTGAGCCTTTAATTTATTACAATTTATTATTGTGGTGTATTATCGAACTAAGTTCGATCAATGATTTACATTGTCAATGATGTGGATTTCAGTTTGAAACAATTAGACTTTTCAAATAGAATTATTATACTATAAGTTTAGCGTGCTTTGCTTCTGTAACATTAAGATACATATATTTTATTCCCTAGAATCGAGTTTTTATATTACCATAATAACAAAGTTATATAGGCAGTATACGGTGCGATAAGTTGGTGCCATTATTACAGGGGTATTAGTTTTGACATCGTGGGATATCGTTTCCTTTTCAATTTCTTCCAACATGTATTGATAACATTGGCATTGTTATGCTCAGTTTGTGTTCGTCAATCAAACACAGATGCAGATTAAAGGTTATCACTTTCTTGGTAAATGTACAGTGGGTATTGTTTTAGTAGGTAACTAGAAAAACCATGGAATATAAATAATAATTAGAAATGTATTCATGAAGAGCAAGCAAAATTGACTAACAGAAAAGTTGTTTAACTAAAGTTTTTAGTTAACATTAAATATTTGTCTTTACCATCCAATGTTTTTCCTGCATAGCCATGTTGGAAGCTTTACATTAAGGAAACGTGGGCCATCATATTAATATGATATTAGAACAAAGTCGATTAGGCAAAATATTTAAATGCGAATAATGAATTGAAACGAAATAGCATTGAAGCTTTATTGCTATTGTGTTAAACAATTTAATGATTGCGTTGTGGCATATCGTAAATTTGTTTACGTATTTTGGGTAAGAACTGCATTAGTCGATTCTCCCATCATTAGGCTTTAATTGATCGAATCCACCACGAGCAGAGTTATGATTAAGACACAGGTAATTCTGATGGTGTCTGAAACTGATTTATGTATCTAGATTTATTTTGAAATATATTTTAAACAAAGATTGTTAAATAATGTTCAATTCTCAATAAAAAGTAATTCGGATTATAACAGTTTCAAGACACATGAAAATAAATCGTAAAGAAACAATATTCTGTATATATGAATGACATCTTTCATCTTTTAATATATTTCGTCTGTTAATTGTGTGTCAAATCAATGGATAAAATTATATGTAAATTGTTAAGTGTGAGGTAAATACAAAATTCCTTAGCTCATTAGAATATTATTTACTATACATTTAATTTATGTTGTAAAAATTTAGATTTCAGCTCTCTGTAATGCCAAGTTATGAAATTTAATTACGCCAATTGACATTATACAATATATTGGCTCCATAAGACTTTTTCGGACGCAACACTAGAGTTGTTCGTTAAATTCAAAATTAATGTAGAATGCATTATTGATCGATCTAAAATGCGATATTGTACGGCCAAGTTTGAAATTATACAATATTTAATAGCATATACATACATAATTGTAATTCTTAGAGTAGTATGTGTAACAAATTAGTGAGGGTGACATGAATTTGTCGCTTTTAGTATATCTTCATTCACCTAATATATGTGACGATTAGATGTTTCATAAGGTTTGATATTACTATACAATATTGTCATTTTCTATTATTGTCTGTGTCCATTAATTATAAAGTTTCAAAATCGTTTTTGTAATTTTATACATTTTTACAAAATTTAGTGTAACACAGCTGCATGACTGGGAGAATAACTCCAACTATGATAGAAGCAGTTAATGTGAGTGAGACATTCCATATCAAGTTGTAGCTAGGTTGTCTGATCTCTACAGTTTTTATACTAACACTGCATAAGAAAAGCGCGCACTCAAGACTTGTTAGACATGGATATGGCATGCCTAGTTTGATTCATTTTACAATGTTATAACAATGATGTAACACTAAAAGGTATGATGATAGAACGATGTTGTAAACTCTGCAAGTGTTTATAATAGTTTCATTACTGTATATGTGGCTATGTTCATGGTATTTTTAAAGCATTTTAACAATTTCGTATCATATGAATAATGTGGCTCCACTGACATTGTAAATACAATCAATAAATACATTTTAACTGAGAATTACCTACCAACACCGTAATGCTAGTAGCAATTCCATCAGCAAGATGTTATACAAAGGTTCGGCGATATAATGACTTTTTTGAAACTACTTAAAAGAGTATTGCGTCGGAAGTCCCTACATTCAATATTATTGCTTTGCCGTCAATTTAGCAATCGATAGGTTTAGCCATAGGATCACTTTCTTTACACATTTACCCACCTACTGTAGGCTATTTGGCTAAGTCCAATGACCTAAACTGGTCCTAAACGTTGCATTTGAGTTATAAAACCTATTTAATTCACTAGTAACAATATTAATTATTGTAAGGACTTGTGATGCGATACCCTATAAGTGGTTCCAAAAAAGTTCCATTATGGAACTAACACATTGTATGAGAATGATTTTATATTATATAAACGAACTTGGTGAGGTATACAGTTAGTGTATAAATTGAGATAGAATGTATCATTTAGATGTACAGAAGTGGGTTGGCAAATTATTCATTCTTGATAAAAAATCAAGATTTTAAAAGCACTGCGGCTGTTGTCTCTCCCTGAATATTCTTTGTTTACTTAGTTACCTTTACGAGCAGTCAGTCAGTAACTGTTTCTGAAACATTGCTGAGAAAATCATCTTTGTACCTTGCATTGCAAATAAAAGCAAACAAAAATACAACTGACTGTAATTGTTTTGATTTAAATCTTTAGTTTTGGAGGTATAATTAATATTCAGATTGTACTGTTTTTATGTAATTTTGCTCATAACGGCCATATGGAATTTGTATGATAATTGATAATTATAATAGGTAATTATGTTATTCCATTTATTAAAAACTAAATGTTGATGTGTGAATGTCTCTTATCAATAAATTCTAAAAATATTATATTTTGTTTTATTATATATAGTTATAAGTAGGTATGTAATTGTTTACCTCGTGTTGTTTATCATCTGGTTTCTCGAGTAGTCTCCGATATGTGTTATCCTCCGATACAAATCTTTTATCATCTCAATATTTTGTCACTCGCTTTGCTACGGAGGAAATGGACACTTATTTGTTGCCTACTTATTGTTTTTTTAAAATTTCGATGAATAGAAAAACTTTTATCCTTGAGAGAATATATACCGGGTATCTTAAGACTGCAACCGTAAACGAAGCCGGGTGGTAGGTTTAGTGACTACAAACACAATGCAACCAAAAATTTCGAAAAGAAACGCGACAATTATTTTTATGATTTTTTAAATATCTTCATTTTTGGGTGGTAAATTATTAGTTTTTTCTAAAATAATAATTTAAACACTTTTATACCTTAGATTATTTATAAATAAAAGGGTATACACTATTATTTTAGGAAGAAATGTATTTACCACCCAAATATGGTCATAAGAAAAAAATTACAAAAACAAATTGACGCTATTTTTTGCAACTTTTTCTGTTGCATTGTGTCTGAAGTCGCTTAAACTACCACCCGGCTTCGTTTTCGGTAGCAGTCTGGATATACCCTGTATATATATATATATATATATCTCTTCTATATTTCTATATATATAAAAATGAATTGCTGTTCGTTAGTCTCGCTAAAACTCGAGAACGGCGACAACCGATTTTCCTAATTTTGGTCTTCAAATATTCGTGGAAGTCTAAGGAAGGTCTAAACGGTGAGAAAAAATGGAATAATAGCAAGGAAAAGCCATTTTTTTTTAATTGTTCAAGCATGATTCGACCAGACAATATAGGATGATCTTTGTTTGGTTGACGGGAGACGTAAAAGACGTCAAGCTTCAACTACCAACCAACGTAAAATATCTTTCCATTGTCTTTCATTGACGGCTGACGAAATAGAACAAAATTAAAAAAAATTTGTACATTGTATATATAATATCTAGATACGGCGTCTTTCGCGTAATTTATTAAATGTAAAATAAAACAATGTCCATATCTACAAAAATAGCCCATCGTTTTTTGAGATTATATTATTGCAACAGTTTTAAAAAAGGTATAACTCTATCGAAGCGTGTTGCCGGAGTATACCAAAATATATCGAATTATAATTTTTCGTTTTCATAAAGGACATTGTTTTTTTAATTGATACTTTTAGATGCGCTGGGGGATAATTTTAAATTCCGCATTAGTATTGTTTTCAGACTCGAGCATAATAAAAGTATTGGTACGTTGATGCCGCATCTAGACATTATAATGAAACGATATGCAGTTTATATTTTTAAATATATTTTTTATTACTTACGTCACCTGGTAAGGCCAGCGGCGTGCACAGGATTATGACACTGGGTATGCGGCGGAGTACTCGGTCACAAAAACTTTTTCTTTTATAGTTTTTTAGCATAGCCACAGCCACGCGACGGATCTCTAAGTCGGAAACCATGCCAACATAACAAGTCTTAGATGTACTACTATTCCTGAGAGTATTTATACCGGGTATATCAAGACTGCTACCGAAAACGAAGCCGGGTGATAGTTTAAGCGACTTCAGACACAATGCAACAGAAAAAGTTGCAAAAAAAAGCGACAATTTTTTTTTGTTATTTTTTTTTCTATGGCCATATTTGGGTGGTAAATACATTTTTTCCTAAAATAATAGTGTATATCCTTTTATTTATAAATACTCTAAGGTATAAAAGAGTTTAAATTATTATTTTAGCAAAAACTATGGATTTACCACCCAAAATTGACGATATTTAAAAAATCATAAAAAATAATTGTCGCGTTTCTATGCGAAATTTTTTATTGCATTGTGTTTGTAGCCACTAAAACTACCACCCGGCTTCGTTTTCGGTAGCAGTCTTGAGATACCCTGTATATAGAGGGAGCGCTGGTACATCAAAAACGTAGATAAAAATGGTGGTGCCGGGCCACCTTTTTCTGCCCTCTTATTGGCTAATATTGGAACAGGTTGTGCAACACACATAAATTATTTGAAAAAAATATATAAAAATAAGTAGTTTAGGTCTATTTAATTCCACTCAAACTCGTTTTAAAAGAATAATAGCTAAATATAATTTCGGCCAATAAAGGAATTTATAGCAATTTATTGCTAAATAATTAATTCAATTTTTACTAATATAGGAGCGCTACCAACATTACGAACAAGAAAATATCTACGTTTTTCAAATCGCGAATGTATGACAGCGCTCCCTCTATATATAAATACTCTAAGTACTATTCATGTCCATCTTCTACGGCAACGCAGACAAAACAGCGATCGATCGTCGCGGCGGAAGAAATTCTAATAAGTAAAATAAAAAAACTCACCTAATCATCTTTCAATTTTCACATATTCAAGGTTCCGGTTAGTTGAGATTACTATACCTATCCCGATGTAAATAAACGCAAGATTTCGGCCACCTCATTCATTCATTTGATAAACATACATTTTTAACACAAACCTCGCAATCAAATAACATTTTAAAAAATAAACAAACACACTAGTAAAAGCAAATGACTACAATTAATATCGAAACTTCGTTATAAACTGTTAAATGTACACACTTTCAAATGTTAAAATGAAAAATCCGTTAAGAAATCTATTTTTTTTTTACAAACATACTAGTATAAAATAGTAAACAATGCAAAAACACATAAAAAAAGCAAAATGGCCCCCGCGAAACACAAAACATTTCTATTTAAACAAATAAAACCTTACTAACCAAAAATGCATAATGTGCATAGGTGATTTATTAGATTCCAGCCTATTAATTTTACTCGGATTATAGGCAACGAACATTTACGATTACTCCCGACAACTGCCGAACTCCCGAGGCCTGCCGCAGGAGTCGCGGCTTTCAATATTCATGGGTGTGTGCGTTTGCGACTGTGCACGGACACCAAAATTACTACACACATGCAAACAAATGTAATGCGGGACGCGGCGGCATGACTTGGTTGATTAGGTACATTAATTTGCTTTGCAGCGCCTCCTGCTTTTCGCGTGGCAACCATAATGTTTGCGTGATTGCAAATAGGTGCTATTTACAAAATATTAGGCGTTTTTAATTTATTATATTTTGTTTATTCATTTATTTACTATAAATTAAAGTCATCTAAAACGTACGAACGTTATAATAAAATATCTGTGAATGGCAAGTAAAGCACTGCATTTCTGCCTACAAGGAGTGCACGCCCCTGGGTAAGGCAGTATGAAGGTTTTATTAATTTGTATATGTATAGATAATCTTCTCAAATAAATAAAAGTAATTCACAGAACCACGTGGTTGCCCGTTAGTAACATACCAAACGCGACTGCCAACAAGTTTACGATGGTCACGGGTTCAAATCCCAGGGCACACCTCTGACTTTTTGGAGTAATTTCTACGTTAAATAAAATCCGCCAACCCGCACTAAGCCAGCGGGGTGGACTATATGGCCTAATATAATAACAGCACTATTTGTTTTCTCTCCGGAAGGAAAAACGAAAAATGTTGTTCATTACAATGCAATAAATTAATTAGTTTGTATTGTAAACAGTATTGATGGCAAAAAATGTGGCGATACGAAGTTCGCCGGGTCAGCTATCATATAATATATTAATTGATTTCAATGAATGTCGTAGGAGTATTAACAGTGTTATTATAATATCTCCGTAGCAAAAAAATGATTTAAATCTGGAGAGATAGGATAGAATAGAATATAAGGTGGATAAAACAGGACACAAAAATAGGTATAGGATGCGATTGGATAAGCAGTTTAGACAACGGCAGTCATGTTGATTTTAAATAAAATATGGCCTGGAATCTGTATTTGCACCCAGGCGAAGCCGGGCCGGGCCGCTAGTATATATATATATATATATATATATATATATATATATATATATTTATATATGTATACAGGGTATATCAAGACTGCTACCGAAAACGAAGCCGGGTGGTAGTTTAAGCGACTTCAGACACAATGCAACAGAAAAAGCTGCAAAAATAAGCGACAATTTTTTTTTGTAATTTTTTTTCCTATTGCCTTATTTTGGTGGTAAATACATTTTTTCCTAAAATAATAGTGTATACCCTTTAATTTATAAATACTCTAACATATAAGAGAGTTTAAATTATTATTTTAGCAAAAACTATGGATTTACCACCCAAAAATGACGATATTTAAAAAATCATAAAAAATAATTGTCGCGTTTCTATGCGAAATTTTAATTGCATTGTGTTTGTAGCCACTAAAACTACCACCCGGCTTCGTTTCGGTAGCAGTCTTGAGATACCCGGTATACTAGCGTTTTTTAGCTTTAGTTTTAATTTTAATTGTATCTCGTAATCTATTGTAGTTACGGATATGAAATATATATGAAAATAATCGTATTTTTACGCGGAAGGTATAGTTATCAATATGATTTAAAAAAAACACCGGCATGTAAAGTATATAAGTCAAAAAGGAATATAATAATCCGAAATACTATTACGTGTAACCATATCTGCAGTAACTCTAACAGTTACTGCAGTTATGATTACAGATTACAAAAGATACTGCAGTTATCACTAACGATCAATAGAATTAATTCCTTGTCAAAACTACTACGAGCGCAGTAAGTTCATTTAATTCACTCTGCCAGCAGCATTATGTATAAATTGTACGATACATTATGTTTTCATGCGATGGCCAAGTCGATCTATTTATTTAAAACGTAAAGAATTTTTAATATTGATATGGTAATAACTAAAGTAATAACTTTATATAGAAGGTCCCTTAAGGACTAAATTAATTAATCGACTTGGTATTACATGCATCTCACAACTTTTTGCGGTAGAAAACCTGAGCTGCGAGACTTGGAATTTTTTACAGGATGTTTTTGATGGGTTTCTAATAACCAAAATCAAAATCTTGTCATTCCGACACTTTCTCCCCCGTAAAATTGACATATTATTTTGAATACAAAAAGATGAATGATGGTATGATTTATTATGTATATAAGGAAACGGTAGATACATATCTACCGTTTCAAATAACTTTAAATCTTGACAAATAGTATAAAAACGAATGACTTTTTATGCTTTTACGCGTAAACTACTCAACCCAAAATTCGGTATAATAATCATCATCTCAGCCACAGGAAGTCCACTACTGAACATAGGCCTCCCCCAAGGATCTCCACATTGGCCTGTTGTCGTCCGCCTGCATCCAGCGACTTACAACAACTTTAGCCAGATCGTCCGTCCACCTTGTTGGCGGGCGTCAATAATAATAAAACCGTTGAAGATATAGGATACTTTTAATATGAACTCAATGAGAGCTAATCTGCGGGTTAAACCTAGTAACAGTTAAGTAGGCTTACGCTTACTAGGTATTGAGAAAAATATTTAGGTAATGAAAACAATTGTAACTACCACTCACTATATTTTGCAACTTTCAAAATTATTTACTTCACTAATAGACTAATGGGAAATAATACAAAATTATGTTCTAGCTCAAAAACGTTTTCAGTATCTTTATAAACTGACTAATAATTATTAAAATATTAAAAACGGACTCTATTTAAAGCGCAGTAACTTAAGAAGCTGCAATTGTGATTTGGTGGTTCAATAATACTAAACACAATCCTTCCAAATTAGAGGCGCAATAACTTAAGAAGCTGCACTTATGATTTGGCGGTTCAATAACACTATAGCGAATCTTTCCAAATTAGACGCGCATTAACTTCAGATACTGCACGTTTACTAAAGATTAACTGGGTAATATTGGAAAATACTTTAAAATTCAGTGCAGTATCTAAGCTTACTGCACTTATGTTTGGTATGTTTTCTATTTCGAGTTACTGCAGTTATGGTTATTGGAAATCAAGGATCCCGACAATTTTCAGGGTGGACGTCAAAGAAGAAGTTGTAGAACACATTTTGCTGATTCCGAATATGTATCTAACTCGATTTGACCAAAAACATGAGTTACTGCACTTTTCATAACGGGGGCAGTAGTGTGGTTTGTACTGCTTTACATACCATAGAAATAATTATAAATTGCTATGATATCCGGGTTTCCTCAATACTCAGTATTGAGAAAATTGTGTACTGTGTTGTGATTAACTTTCAATACATACATGAAAAAGAAAAGATAGATGTGTTCTGAGATTTGTACCCATAACCCTGTGAACATAATTATTGGCAACCGCCTCTGATTTGTTTAGAATATATATACACTCATTAGCAAAAAAAACGGGCGGTTTTGATTTTAATTCTTCTTTAAAAAAATACGGTACCAAAATGATTTCAATCATTTGTACATGTTACTGGCCGGTTTTAAAAATGCCGTGGTACACAGTACGTTCTAAATTCAAATTTTCGTTTGATGCTCGTTTTTACAGAAAACCACTTTTTATCCTACATTTTTGGTGCGAAGTTCCAAAAGATAATATCGGTTTTCATAACTTTTAGTCAATTTTTGTGAATTTATTTCATATTCTTAATTGTCAAAGCTTCATTTATTGCTGTTTAGCTGTCTCAATAATGTTAGAGAAACAATGATGTTTTAATAAAGATGACGCATATCCATATGTCGTGACGTTCAAAAACTGTGCTGCTATGCATATACATACTCATTTGTTAATACTTTATGACAATTTTAGTGAATGAAACAGATTATACAGAAAGTACGAGACGAAAAGAGATAGCATTGCGCTATCCAAACATAGAATCGAAGCGGTAATGACAGAAGGGTGACGATAAATAAAACTACCTATTTGGTTTTATAAGTATATAATATATTAACTTTGAGGTTGCTACATGAGTCTACATGTGGTACGTCATCCTGTACAAATATATTTTTATTTGCTTACAAATTTGAAAAAATAAAAAATAATGGTAAGCAGGCACTGAAAAATCGATTTCTTAATAATATTATTATTTGTTGTATTAATGACAAGTGGTATGACCGCTCGTGGACATAAGCGAAACCAAGACACCTTAAATTACAAAGCAATGCTTGGCTTTCACTGTGCTCACCATCCCGAGACATAAGATCTTAAGTATAAGTACAGCGATTACTCGGGCGAGAATGTCCTTTGAACCGGAACATAACATGGCATTTAAACTGCCATGTGGCGGGGGAAATAGGCATTGCGGTGGTATCTACACATGGCGGTAACGTATGAGCGACCTGCCACTGGTAAACAACCGATGGTGCTGGTTTTTTAGGTGGATATAGATTTTTTCGTAGTTGTATATTTTTATTCATAATTAAATGTGCTAAACCAATATTAATCAGTTTTAAAGTATCCAGTTACAATACCCTCTTTTTATCCGAGCTGTGCTTAGTGCATATCCATTTACGTCTCAAAAGCTCATCACGTGGAAATCTGGAAATATTCAATGATATATGTAAATAATATAGTCATTCAAAATATATGGGGAAGCTAATGTATTTTGTAATGTTCGTGGTTGGATTAAGTTATTTATTATGAAAATATTTCATAACAAATAACTTAATCGTTTTAAATATGATTGAATTAGAAACAAATATACAATTATCCAAATCCATTCAAACTGTCATCGTCAATTTTCTGTATGATCGGTTTCGCTTCTGACTTGTTAATCTATGACGTACGCTTTTTGTCCCTATCGCACTTAACAATCTTTGTATTAGGCGATCCATCTTACACATTTGAAGGTGGTGTTTGCTAATTTAAAATAAAAATTAAATTTTGTGTGGTTTTTATATACTTACGTATGGTGTGTAGGTCCCATTTAGTTTCATATTTTTGCACCATTGTTTTAACACTCTTAAAATACACAATTTGACACTTTAGACAATATTTTCGAAATAAATTATGTTGACAGCACTGAGGTCTTCCCTCTGTCGCCGTTGCTATGCGACTAGATGAAATTACACCAATTGCCCGAATTCGAACGCCTCACTTTTGAAGTGCTAATGCGATATCTACGTCGTATTTGTATAATATATCATTGTAGAGAAAGTGGTAAAAGCTACCAAATTATTGTGCTGCTCGAAGAGGGACGCAGCCAATGCTTCGTGGCTCAGAGGCTAAGTGTGAGTCGCTCGACGGTTCAAAGGACATGGCAGCGGTATCAAGACACCGGTTCCGTCGAGATAAGGCCTGGTTCTGGAAGAAAACCATGTACCCAACCACGGGTTGATCGTTTTCTTGTGAGTCGCGCATTGAGAAATTGCAAGTCTTCGTATGTGGACCTTAAGAACAACCTCGAAGAAGTAAGAAATGTGCATATTATTCTATGGACGGTCAGGAGGAGGCTTCTCGCGGCCAATATACGCAGTCATCGCCCGGCCCGCGGCCCTTAGTTACTCCGTGAGCACAGAGTTGCCAGGCTTAGGTTTGCTCGAAATTGTGAGTCATGGACTCAAGAAGACTGGAATAGGGTATTGTTCTCCGATGAAGCCAGGATATCTCTGTTCGGTGAAGATCGACGTCGGCGAGTGCTACGAAGACGAGAAGAACGCTTTGCAGAGCTTGTTTTGAAGAAATCACACCTTATGGTGGGGGCTCTGTTATGTTTTGGGCAGGAATAAATTCAATGGATCGTACAGAGTTAGTCTTCATTGAAACGGCTCACTGACTGGACATCGATACATAACGGAAGTTCTAATTCCTCATGCACAACCCGCATTGGCCTCTTTAGGCGAAGACTCAATTTTTATGGACGACAACGCTCGCGCCCACCGGTCTGGCGATGTGGAAGCGTATGTGCAAGAGGTCGGCATTCGTCGTTTGGATTGGCCAGCTCGAAGTCCCGACCTCAATCCTATAGAACATGTCTGGGACGTTCTGAAACGACGCGTGAGATCAGTACAACCGGCTCCGCAGAGCATCAGAGAGCTGAAGAATGTGATTACCGCGGAGTGGGAACGTATTCCGCAAGCAAGTATCCGGGATATCCTCGCTAGCATACCCAGACGAATTATTCAAGCTGTGATTTCAGCTAGAGGGGGTCACACTCGATACTAAACATTTATCTGCTTTTACTTTATTAAAGAAAACACAAACAAAAATCTTGTTAACTTTTACTTCAAGAGCATACACTACTAGTGAACTTTATCATTAAAACCCATAAATTTTATCAAAATTTTATGATAATACTGACGAAAACGATTATTTGCTTATTAATTTACAAAATTGTGAAACTACCTATAATTATCAAACAAATTTTGCAAATGAGTTTATATCAAATAATAATTAGGAAAAAAAATGAAAACCAGAAATCAAAAGACCTTTAGACAGTTGCATAAAGTATATATTTTAGTATAAATTATTAAAAATAACTAAATTTAATTTTCGCAGACAGTCTGTAACACATCAATCATTTTCATTAAAACATCTTTATTAACATCGAACATTGACTTTTGCTCTCCTTTACTATCCATGGTGGTAAGAATTATTTGGAGTAATGAGTACTTTAAAGTCTTTAATTCACTTGTTCCAAATACCATTTTTAAAAACCATTCAGTATCAGTCACAATTTCACCATGACAGCTATTATAATAAGTTAATGCTTCACTGAGTAGTATATGTTTTTTCTTTTCTAAGAGGGTGCTGAAGATATTAATTTTGTCAGAATCTACATTTTTATCTTCTAAAACGGCTTTAATGTTAGTGATGTTGAAGTTGCAATTATAAATGATATCCCTTATGTCACTCTTAGCTTCCTTGATGACTTTCTGTTCGACAATATTTGTAGAATGATTGTTTCTAAGGTATAGGTTATTCAGTGTATCTTCAGCAACCTGAAATTGCAATGAAATAAACTTTTAAGTTTATTGGCACATCTCTTAATAAGCCAAATCTATTTCTTTCTTTCTAATTTCTTAGAATATATCACAGAGAGAGATCACATGATGCAGCATCGCTTTTTGTTCAATAAACAGCCTCCGTGGTGCATTTAATTGGACGCCGCCTATGGAATGAGAGGCCATGGGTTTGATTCCCACGAGACAAATGTTTGTGTGAACCACAAATATTTGTTTCAGGTCTGGGTGTTTCTGAGACTGGAAAGCCTCTCGTAATTCCCTATACCCACGACACAAGACTCAATGTTAGTGTGGGGTCAGGACTATGTATATGACTGTTGGGTGTATTTATTATTATTATTGGTATTTTTTAAGTGATATGCGAGAGACACCCTTCCTTGTCTTGTCTTATGAACGATAGGTAAAAAATATATAGATTTAAGAGATGCTGTTATATGAAGTTGGGCGCACATTTAAGTAGTTTTCATAATAAAAATAAAAAAAAATAAAATAAAATACTTTACTGATAAAAGATACTGAAAAAAATTAGTGAATAGCACAAATATTCGATGTGAATTTGTACCCTTAAAATTACTAAGTGCTAAATTCTGTCTATTTTAAAAGAGGTGAAATAGTTGCTTGCCGTTTATACCCAATTTCAGATTTCTTATCACTTTTCATATAACTTCCTTCATTAAAGAAACCCCAATAACTACAATTCAATTCATTATTGTTTCCGGTACCTAAAGGAAACCTCATTTAATTACAAGCAACACTTATATGCTCTATTGATACCATATTTATTTTTCTTGAATATTGATTATTTTGATAATAAGATATCATTGGAGTTTAGTTTATTTTATATCATGACACTAATTATTTCCTTTTGTTTAAAAGATTTAATTACTAGCAACTACTGGACATATTGAGACTTAACATCTTATGTCTCAGGTTGGCGAGCGCAGTGGAATGTTGCTACTGTTTATGAGCGGTCGTATCGCTTACCATCAGGCGAACGGCATGCTCGTCTCGCCATTCACTGCAATAAAAAAAAATACCTTGATAAAGCAAACAAATGTGAGTTCTTAAAAAACTATGCCAGTACTAGGCACCATGACAATGGGTTATTTCAACAACATTGCAAACTGCTATACATAGAAGTGTCTACAACATTAGAATTTTTTATATGTGGGGTCTGCATTCATGATTAAAGATTCCCCCTTATCACATCATGGGACAAAATAAACTCTAAGAACTGTACATGCACAAGTTACACTGGCTTTGCTCTACTGCAGATACTGCAGGAACTTGTAGATTTTATTTTATTTTATTTATTTTCCAACCAATACCACTTACAGGATTTGCCCCAATGTTGTAGTACCAACAATCTTACAATAATTTATGTATAACAAATTAGCCATGTGGCTATCCTTGTGAATTCACTCGTCGTACATGTGAATAAATCGCACTCCCTAGCAATGAGGTTGAGAGTGCGGAGCGCCCATGTTAGAGGTGCTTCTTTAACAGGTTGGTACGAGCGCGCGGAATAGTCAGCAATGCCGGTTTCTGCCGTCTCCACACATACCTATCCGGAACACACAAGCCCACTTGCCCCAGAACATCGGCATTGCATGCTCTTCCTCTTATTGCTCTAAGGATGTATGAAACAAGTGTGAGTTCTCTTCTAACTCTCAACTCATTATATCCTACCATACCCAATATAAATAGAGTCGGATACATCAATGGGTAGAATGGATATACGCCGTACCGCTTAAAATATAAATGTCTAATAAATTTATTTTGTATTTTTTTCAACATAAGACCATATTTAGTTTCATGTTGAGCCATGATGACCGCGTTACATTCGAGCTGGCTTCTCACGAGAGCATTATACAATGTTTCGATTGCTTTCACATTGGTGAAGCCGCGGCTTACACGAAGAATTAATCCTAAATTCCTGTATGCTGTCTTACAGATGTTCACAATGTGATCACGAAACGTTAGCCCAGCATTAAGTCGAACCCCTAAATCTTTTACAGCCATGACCCTTTCTATCCGAGTCTCTCCGATCCTGTACGTATATGTTATGGGTCTATGCGAACGACTGAAACTAATGGTCACACATTTTGAGATGTTAAATTGTAAAAGATTGTCCTTACTCCAGGCGACTACTCTATCTACATCACTTTGCAATCTTTCACAATCTTTCTCATTATTTATAGTTAGGGACAACTTAAGGTCATTGGCAAACAATAAAAATTGTGCATGTTGGACTACTTTAGGCAAGTCATTACAATGAACTGTAACGGTCCAAGATTGCTACCCCAGCTAACGCCCGATCTAGTGTAATACGGTTCCGAAAAATAACTTTGGTATTCTACATATTGTTGCCCATTTCGTAAGTAACTCGCAAAAAAGCTAAGTAAGTGTGGGGTAAAACCAACACCGGCTAATTTTTTCAGCAAAACATCATTGTTGACTAAGTCAAATGCTTTCTTGAAATCAAAATAAGCGGCGTCAATCTGCCCGCCACTATCTACTGTTGGCACTACATTGGCCATGAGGCTAAATAAGTTGGTGGTTGTAATTCTCGCCGGCCGGAAACCGTGCTGTTGGTCAGCCAGTTGCACACTTACCTGTGAGTAGATGTTAGAATGTATTGATATATTGATAGATTGTTCAAGTAAATGAATGTATGTAAGTGAATGTATTAATATATTGATAGATTGTTCAAGTAAATGTAACTGGTACGCAAGATTTTGGGATCATTAGAAGTTAAATACTAAAAATGCAGATAGTAGTAGGTATAGCTTATAACTTTAAATACATGTGATAATAACTTAGCTAACATTTCTACTATTCGTACCAACGAAGAAGAGAAATCCAGTTCGTATCATTTAATTGTATTTTACATCCTGACATAATCAACGAATAGTCTGTAAGTGATGGATCTTTATTTAGTTAATAGATATAATGTAATGCTTACCTTTTCAAAATTTGATATACCATCAATATTAAAACAGTATCCATTTTACACAAAACAAAAATTGAAATTGTTTACCACAGTTGTTTACGTCGTGTGTCGCACAGACGACTAAAATACAGACGGCCAACTCCATACAAAATTTTTAACACGTTATGAAAACTCACACATCGAAACCAAACATGCTTTTCTACATATATAATTCATTCAACCTTCATCGGATCTTTCTTTCATTTCATTGATTATTTTGTCACTGACCAAGAGTATTAAAGAATTTTGTTCATCGTATTTGAGCCATCTCTTTCGTACGTTATACGTATATATATTTAGATGCGTTTCCGACTAGGGCTGGAAATCGGTACTTTACCGAAATTACCGATTTTGAAATATTTAGGGATGTACGTTATACTTTCAGCATACCGATTTTTACTACCGGAAATTTACCGGTTTTATATTTGGGTTTCATGCTTATATATTCAAATTTATGGATTTAAAATAACAAATAAAACCAAGTTATAATTCTAAACCTTTACTCAACAATATATTCTTTGATTTATTTGATGTTATATTTTTATATTACAACACTTTTATTTTAACATTTTTATCCTAATGAATATTATAACCTACAATATTTTTTAAACATTTTCAGATTAATTTAAACATTTTATTTGTTAATATCGCTTAATTTTATCTCTTAAAATTCTCTTAATTTTTGGACCAATAAACAATGCCAAATGTAAGAACATGACTACAGAATTGAAATATGCATTGACAAATAAAAATTTAAATGGTAACATTAATTGTTGCAAATTATATGTATTATACAATACCATGAAGCAGCACAAGATTGCTTTGTTTGTAAATTTTATCTAAGAGACAATTAACATAAAGTAAATAACAAACAAAACGATTTAGCTTACTTTTCGAGAAATTGAAATGCAAAAACAAGACAAACATAATTAAAATAAGCTATCAATTAATGAATAATTATTTAAATCATTGAAAACATTAAATGCATCATGCATTACTAAATACTAAAACTTTTTTGATTTGTATATTAAAGGAATAGGCAAAACATATGTTTGAATATAGTCATTTTAAAGAATGTTAATGCTATTACTATTATAGTATGCACAATATAGGTCTATAATATACTTTTATAAACTACTGCATTGCGCTGGATTTGAAAATATAACCAAAATCTTTAGCAAATGCATTTTTATGAGATTATTATATCAAGAAGTATAAATATTATAAACAGATTATTAATGAACATAATTACTTCTGTTGTGATTTAACCTTCGCCAATATTAACATATAAGTCTACAGTGTAGTGATCCTGCAGACGCAGTAGAGACTTTCTTTGTACTTCCAATGATGAACCCATTTGCCTGCGAATTGCTTGGACTGGAAATTTGACCCGAGTCAAGCCTAGAAATTATAAAACAATTAATAAAGAAATAAATACCATTAGGGCTCAATCTGTTGAAGTTGACTGGTTTCCTGACTTTACATACATATAACCATAAAACATTGGATAGTTATAAATGAATATGTTATGAACTTGGAAATACCTATACCAAAAAATGGAATCTTGCACTGTACTGTGCTGGAACGACTCATTTACTTTTCGCTGCAGAGCACAAGCCTCCTGTACAGTCGAGAGTACGAATGAAAGGAGTAAGGCTACATAATTCATCAACTCGACGCTAACAAAAAGTTAACCTTATCACATGTTCAGAGATCTAATAAATCTGTATTTCAATGGGTATTTATTTCAACTTATTGTTATTTCGTATAATCCTGTAGCAGATTAAACTAGAAATTGGGTCCCAGCGGAATAACATATTATTATATTTACCTTAATTATGTCAGATGAGGTTAGATTTATGTTTTTCAATAATTTGGTATTTCTTGCTCCGCCAACGTAGCTGTTCACTTATTAAGTGTTTGTATATTTTGTTTGTGAAGGCTGCACAGATATTTCTATGTTTTTTTCGTTTGTGCACTCGGGAACAAAACACATAACTAAAATTAATAATTATCACGTAAATCACAAGTCTTTAGATACGGTTTACACAAACAAAACTATATCATGTTTGTACTGCTAAATATTTACGTTGCTGATTACAAAACATATGAAATAACATGCAATTAAAAATAAAATAAGCAAATCCAAACTAAACAACAATCGACTGTTGAAAAATATGGCAGCAATATGGCGGCGACAGGGCACGCCGGCACACGCACACATTCATAAAAGTGGGGGAGCGTGAGAGATGGGGCGAAAACGGCATATGAGAAAGCGAGATAGAAATTTGCGTCACTTTTTAAGCCTGAGTTAAACCGGCCTGGTGTGTCGTATGCACACATGCTAACACATGCACAGATTATGAAATATGAAGCACAGATTAAGAAGTGTTATGAAGTAAAAAATAACTAAGTACCATGGACGTAGTATATAAACAGGACTGCGCACTGTCATCGGAAAAACGAGCCGAGCGAGAGGTGTAAGAAGGGGGGGTGTGTCCCGTTCCTATAGGGTGACCATATTTTTTGGGATATACAGGAATTTTAATCAAATTGGCTAATATAAAGTCAAAAAAAGCATTTTGTTTTTGAGGTAACAAACGTGATATTGTCTAACCGTGTAAAAAAATATTTGACCAAACCAAAATATTGGACCATTAGGACCTAGCAAAAAAGTTCATAATCATAATTTTATACGTATACTTTTAATAGGTGAAATGAAAAATGAAAATAATAATAATAGTCTTTATTTACAGCCAAATTCAGTTAACAATCTTCTCGTCTGTTCACAAAGTGCGTATGTTGTATGTTATCAGTGCCAGTCGTCGTCGGGGGTGGTAGCTGGGGTCAACACAGAGATTCTTACCACCCTCTGCCCCGCCGTTACCGTGGCCGCTACCATAACCAGGAATAGCGGGGCTGCCGGGGACTGGAGTCCTGGTCCTGGTTTTAACAACTATTAGGCTTTTTTATTGTTTATGCCAATACTAACCACGCTTGGCAGGCGGGTTCGCGAGCTCAGGAGGGTTCACGTGGATGACGCTGCTGTCCGTCTTCAACTGGGGAAAGGAAATAGAGTTTGCGGCTAGAAGATGTTGTTGGAAAGGAAAGTATGGAATATAGAGATGGATACTACAGCCACGGAGGGGAAAGTTGGTAGTGATTGCAGTAGTTCGGGGGCTGAGGTCGTATACTCGTAGCACCTATTTTAGGACAGGCCAGGACCACTAGCTAGGAGCATCGCTGACCTACTTAATACCAGATACACGTTATTATTCATACCTAATCTTGTAAAACCTAACGGCAACGTAGTTGTCCTACCATCTCATACCTAACAAATATCTTAATCGAATCATTAACAAAGTTCAAAATGGCGGCGATAACTATAATTCTGAATCTCAATTTAAAGGGGAGGTTTAAATTTCGAATTTCAGACCAATCGGATCAATAACAAAAGAGTTTCTTCCTTTCTGCCATATTATTAGTGAAATTTACAAAAAAAAAATTTTTTTTACTTTATGTGTAATATTTCATCCCTTATTTCGACCCCATAATACTGGATCAGCCCATATACGTCCCACTGCAGGGCACGGGCCTACTCTACAATCGAGAGTACGATTGAGAGTGGTTAGGCCATATAGTCCATAATACTATTTTTCTAATATTATTCACGCCATTGTTTTTCATTTGGAATAAGGTTTCCATAACTGTAACGGCTTAAATTTTTATGTAACATTTCAACCCCTTTATGGTTAACTTTAGGAATATAAAGTGTGCAGTTTGTTCATAAATGAGTAAAGTTTGACATCTGTAACTTCAACAGTTTAGATTTTTTCATACATACTGCCATCTCTTTGTTCAACCCCTTCAAGCTTTATCTATACAGGGAGCGCAAATAAATGGCGCACTTGCTCAGTTGGATACAAGGGTATAATATTAATATCATAATAAAAAAATAATATTTGGAAAATACTTATTCGTTTTGAAGTTATGACCGTTTAAAGTTTTAAGTTTAATCACCACTTTTTCGCATAAAACCAGTTGGAATGGATGAAGAACAAGATTTAAACACATACGTATTTTTTCGTTTTGTCGTTGATTGAACGGTTAACGAAATATACCACGAAAACCATTTTTAACAGCATCAAAACTTTCTTAAACATCGCTTTAACCGTTGTTTACAAATGGGTAAGGTCATGAACTCTTAGCTGTATAATTTATCCTTTTCTAACTTCAAAAAAGGATATTTTTTGTTCCATTTCAAATAAATCAATCAGTTAAACAGGGACGTACTTAGATTTAAGCGTCAATAAATTAACAACATAATAACTTTAGGTGCAGTTGCATCGTGTATGGATTGACTATTTTGTTTGTCATTATTTTCCTTAGTGTCACAAATCCAAACTGAAAGATACCAAGATAGTATGATTTCGTCATCGCTTAAATCATGTAAGATTGCGAATTTAATTATAATTAGAAAAGTTTTGGTAATACCTACATAACATTTAAATTATCTAAATAATTAATATTCATCGAAAAAATTATCTGATGACACTTATTAATAAAAAATAAGAATTTTAAAATGATGGCCCAATTCGGCCCTATTAGTCAAAGGAAGCCGCCGGTCATAGTGTACTTCGTCGGTGCCAACGCGGCTCGATTATTATTCCTTTGAGGTTGCCGCCGCCCTTTGTGAGTGCGAGCCGAAAGGCGGCAATTTCTTTGTCGGTAACTTTTAGCATTTTGCAAAGGAAGCCCGACATCTTGAGGTGTGCTCACACTACACACTTGATATAACTAAATATGATTAAGTACTCCGACGTAAAAGTTACGATAAAACAAAAAAGATCTTATTGGACTGATAGAATGGTCCTTACTTGCTCAAGAGCTTATAAGATTATTTAAATATGTCATCAACCAATCCAGTCAGTTACAAATTGCCTATTTACTTTGCTTATTATTGTAATTAACATTACTTTAATGTATTTTGAAAATAATGTTACTTTGAAGTGATAAAATTTCTTCTAAATTCTTATACCTAGAGAAATGTCGTCTACCATTATAGCATAGAATTTGCATATGAGACTTCTGTGACATAAAATTAGTGAAATCAATAAACACTAACTACTAATTTACTGCACTGGAGACCCCGTGCCCTGCAGTGGCACGTATATGTGCTGATACAGTACTAATACTAATTGTTCAGATGAATTATTATGAACTCAAATAGGAAAGCTTTGTATCCAATGTGAACAGGCCTTTATCTTTCAAAAATCAAAATAATAATTTATTTTTTATTAGTTGAATTCGGATTGCGATCGCGTGTGCATGTATTAGTCGTGTGCATATTATTGTAAATTTGTTTTCAGTTATTTTAAGTAAATTTTATTAATTTCACTATGCTTTGAACATTACCCAATTCGATAGCTTTTGATGTAACTTGGGTTATGTGAAATGTAAAAGAAAAAGTGATTTGTGCTACCAAACTGTGACAGTGTTTTCGTGCGGGTTTTGGCGGATCCTGATCTTCCATCCTTGCCTATCAAGGTCATTACGGTTTACATTAAAAGGTCAGTTAACTATTTTAGTGGTCATTAATGACAACTAACCAGCCCATATGAGTCACCGACGGCCTCCGTGGCGCAGTTGGTAAGAACCGCCTGTGAAATGTGAGACCGCGGGTTCGGTTCCTGCCCCGAGACAAATAATTTCCGTGAACCATAATTATTTTTCTAATACCCGCGTCACAAGATTTGTATATTAGTGTGGGGTTAATACCCATGTATGTGACTGTTGACAGTATTAATTTAATATCTTTTTTATGTACCCTGAGCGTTATGCAAACAATCGCACGACTTATAAGTAAATAATGAGCTCTGCTTATTTATTGTTGAGTGTCTACCGTTCAGTTGTAAGGTTCAATCACTTTAGCATAATGTGTTAAGGGGTAGCATATGTAACGTTAGTTTTTTTTCTCTGCATCTTTCTTAATATTCGCTAGCGCCATGCAAATCCGTCTTAATTAAGATTCTTTCACCATAGACTATAATGTATATTAGCAGGTGCGCCGTTTTCTTGTCCACCTTGTATAATAAAAGGTAACCTTTTGCCCTTACCCAAGGTCTAATATATCTCTGTATCAAATTCTATCAAAATCGGTTCAGTGGCTTAGGCGTGAAAATGTAGCAGACAGTGGACCAGTTAGTGTAATACGTTCGTGCCGAAATCTTACATCACTCAGTAAATAAAAACTATCGCAAGAAATAAATATTTTTTTAATCATACTTAATTCATGATCAATTGTATTAGAAAAACTTTTATCGTGTTTATTTTCACTTAAAACATAGTAGGATGCAAATTAACGTGTATAAATTAAACATTACTTTAATAATAAAATTGTAAAGAAAAAAGAACTGCTTTTAATATTCAAGCAGATTAAAAGTTATTCAATAATTCATCTGAACTTTGAATTGTCGATCAGAAAAGTTCTAAGGCGGGTTTTATTATGGTCACCGTAGCGAATGTTTGTAAACAAAAATGGTAAATCTCATGAAACCACTCACTTTTGAATCGATATACAACAACCACTATATTATTCACTTATACAAATCATTTTGTAACACTTTTTAACCAATTTCCGTTAATAAATATTGAAAATAATTTGAAATTGTACACCTGTGACATTTCGTATAAGCCATGACATATTTTATTTTTATTATCAAGTGGCCAGAGTTATAATTACAAATTCTCCTATCATGCATTTAACCTTCCATTGTAATGCCATGAATTCGTTTATGGACCCATAAATAATGTTAAATAATAATATTTTTCTATATGTTACTATAGATATTCAGTGTTTATTTTTTATCGAACTAATTACCTTTTAGCGAATGTAAAATAATCTACTAGATAAAATCTTTTTTTTGGTCTGGCTTGCAAATGAAAAGGGATAAAACCCCGTCATACTGTCTCACTCGGTTTCGGCCTTCCTCCATGTCATTTACCATAGTAAATTAAACCTTATACTACATACACATGTCTTATTTCAGGATGACACCATTTTCTTCGTGCGTAATCCTGTTTATATACTACATCCATGCAAAGTACTCTGTGGTAAACAAAGAGAATTTAAAATACTAGAAGTAAACACAGCACTAGGCTGTTCAATATTATATCATTTTACCATGCAATAGTAGGGAAACAATGACACTAAATTAAAAGAGTATTGCAATGTAGAAACAGTTTTGTCTTTTAACGTATTTTTAATTTTGTCATATTTTATATGCTTCTAGCGTATAAATATAGATGTCGCTTGATGACGCTAACCAAATAACCACAGAAAATACGTCTGTCGTCTATTTATATAATAATATAGATTGGATTGGAATCTAGTAAAGTCATAAACTTTATTTTTTAAATAAATATTTACGATTTTTATTTTAAATGCTCTTAAACCTTTAGTAAACATATATATTACTAGCGGCCCGGTCCAGCTTCACCCGGGTACAAATAGATTTCTGTACAAAAATATGTACGTATTATACATATAAACCATAGATGTAGTATAGATCATAGATCGGCAATGTGTCATTTTGAGCGCGACCAAAACTGATTTACGATTGTGTGCGTGAAGTTTACATGTGTGCTTGACATATAGTGGCGTACCATGCACTTTAGATACTATCATATCGATATCGATATAGCTGTCGGCCTGTAGTTGTGAAAAAAAAATGTTATGGATATATGCGACATTTTATTATATATTAACAGAAACTTATTGGTATGTTTATTTCAATACAGATTGATAAACACACAAATAAATAAAGATAAATTGTCATATTATTTGAAAACATTTTGTTTGAGATGTTTTGTATGGGTCTTTATGTTCACCTGAACAAATTACTTTTTTCATTGTGATGTATACATAGTACATATACTAATTAAATTGAGAACAAAAAAAACTTTTATTAAAATAAAACTATAATTTACAAAGTTTTAGCGTTTACGGTTTATTTTTTTCATTTTTAATTTCCCGTTGCGAAGTTTCGATTACTTTACAGCTTTCGTAGTCACAGGGTGGACTCAGTCTGCAACAAAATCCGTGATTATTAGTTTTTTTCAATGAGTAACATTCGCGTAAGTCTAAGAAAAACATTTTTAATATACAGGGTATATCAAGACTGCTACCGAAAACGAAGCCGGGTGGTAGTTTAAGCGACTTCAGACACAATGCAACAGAAAAAGTTACAAAAAAAAGCGACAATTTTTTTTTGTTATTTTTTTCCTATGTCCATATTTGGGTGGTAAATACATTTTTTCCTAAAATAATAGTGTATACCCTTTTATTTATAAATAACCTAAGGTATAAAAGTGTTTAAATTATTATTTTAGCAAAAACTATGAATTTACCACCCAAAAATGACGATATTTAAAAAATCATAAAAAATAATTGTCGCGTTTCTTTGCGAAAATTTTAGTTGCATTGTGTTTGTAGTCACTAAAACTACCACCCGGCTTCGTTTTCGGTAGCAGTCTTGAGATACCCGGTATATGTGTACTAGAGTTAAAAAATATATGCTTATTTAATGTTTTACAAGCTATTCGCAATGTGTTACAAGTCAATTAATTGACTTGTAACACATTGGGAAGTGTTGGACGCCTGCTAGGTCACGTTGGAGATATACGGAGGAGCTTGTAGGAAGTCGTTGGATGCAGGCAGCTTATAACAAACTGATGTAGACATTCTTGTGGAAGGCCTATGTTCATTAGTCGCATTCCTGTGGCTGAAGAAAGAGACAGTTTAATAAACTATGAAGCTTTTCTCGATCAAGTCACCTAAACTAATGTTTTTCCTAAGAGAATTATAAATTTTAAACCTATACCTAATGTTATGGTAAATGAATAATGTTGCTTCAAGGTTGGGACGATCATACTGTGCATAGAAGTATCGCATATTTTATAATAATATCGAATATGTTCTTGTTTTACTATTATAAATTGACAGCCTCTTGGCAGACTGAAACAGGTTCTTAATTCATTAATCACACACATGAAGTGTTATATTAACTATTCCACAAATATAAAAAAAAGAGAAAATGTAAAGTAATAACTAATATTGTAGAATTAATACGATAATAATGGCCGGGGAAATATGGCCGGGATAACGCCAGGTAGAAGAAGAAGAATGCACACTATCACAACATACTATAGCTCCATAAAAATGTAGGGAAACATGTGTCATCGACTATTTTATCGACAACCTTTTATTGATCGAACCTGTCAGTCAATCCCTAGCAACTTTTGGTTGAAATTATTGTAAATTCACGTATTTGATATTAATTTTTATACGTAATGGATGTTTTCAGCGTATTTATATAATTAAATACTATATTCTTTTCTACCGATATGTATACACGGATTTCCATTTAATTCTATAATATCGTCACAAAATAGTATTGTGCAAAAGTGGCCGGTACCTGTGAAAACTTTAATTATTTCGGATTTTTACGCCTGCATGAACCACACCTTAGCACTGCACAATGCACTATAATAAACTACGTTTAATAAATATAACCAAGTACTGTAAAATTAAATAAATTATAAAAATAAGCGAATTTTGTTGCTCGCTTAGTTTGACATATTTCGACTCTGGGTCACTGCAGGCTACTTCTGTGTAAACGTATGGTCGCATCATGCATCTCGCTTTAACATATGAGTTAAATTATTCTATCTCTTTCACATAGCCGATCTATGTTTTATACTAAATCTATGGAGAAAACTAACCTGCCAGTTGAAAAATAAGTAATATTTAGGATTAACGTATGATAAAAAAATTACCCCACAGTTTGATATTTTCTAGGTGCGAATCACTTTCAATCTTCAAATCACTTTTAATAATATGTACATATTATTGATTCGAATGCTTTTAAGGGACCTTCTATATAAAGTTATTACGTTAGTTATTACCATATCAACATTAAAATTTCTTTACGTTTTAAATAAATAGATCGACTTGGCCAGCAGCATTATGTATAAATTGTATGATACATTATGTTTTCATGCGATGGTTCCAAAGTTACTTGGTGCAACTGAGCCTAAGGCTCAATTGCACAAACTAACTTTGCCAATACCTTTGCCCTTGAAATTGTCAATTCCATACATTCGCAAGGTCAAATACATCTCAAATGTATGGCGATGACATTTTCATAGGCAAAGGTATTGGCAAAGTTACTTGGTGCAACTGAGCCTAAGAAATTTATAAATCCATTCAGAATGAAACAAGTTAGAAACGTTTTAAATTTTGTAGTGGGGGTAACAGAAAAGAAATGCAAAACCAAGATAGTGACGTCATTAGGGTTATTATACATTACAGTGTGCGCGTGTGAAAGAGACAGCAAGATGTCCCCACTACATATTCGTACATCGTGTCGGAGTATAGAGTAACCCCTTGGGTCCCTAAACGAATGTCACTTTTCTGTTGGCGTGACCCACCGTGAACGCCTGCGGAATGATCAAATGTATGGAAATGATATTGCAATGTTTTATAGTAAATCAATGAATCAGAGTGATATAAGAAGAAAATCATAATGGATGGAAGTAACACAAGTATTTTTTTAAAAAGTGTATTTTAACTTAGCACAATAAAGGCAAGTAACAAAATCTAAGTACTTAAATAATAAGTAAATCTGTGTAGCTACTATAAATTTGTTAAATTAATGTAACTTTTATATTCATAACAACGTTATTCATCAATTGAAGCTTAATTCCCTAAACTCATATTATAATTCGAAAACCACACATCATGCTACAACTCCTGAAATTTAAAAACACACTGAGATACCTTAAATAATGTAATAGGCACATATAGTGTGGTCCTACCTACTTACTTACTAAAAACATTAATCAAAATGGGCAACTTTATACAAACTGTACATTACTATTATAAGTGTTAAGGAATAATCCAGAGGACATTTATGTACTGAAAAAACTTATACACCTCACCAAATGCGATACAAATGTTGGGTCATTCAACTCAGTTTAATTAAGATTATGGTATTATGTAATTCAAACATTTCAATAATCATAGGGTAGTAATCAACAAAACATATACCTAGTAGGGACAATTTAAACATATCATCAACAGGTACTTCACGAAACGTTAATTTTGCACAAAACTATATTCATACCTAAGTTTTTTACAACATTTGTATGTCAATACTCTACTATTCAACTATATGCTAAAATTGTAACAAATATAAAGTTAAACACGAAAGGCAGTGGTAACTTTTATGGTTATACTAATCAAACAAATAATATACAACAAAGAAATAGAAACATGACATTAAATGCAAATGATATTGCTGTTACATCTATAGAATATGTCTTAATTATAAATGCACCCAGTTGCATTGTGAATAAGGACTTCACTCGAGGCATATACATACATCTTAGAGTATATTTATATATATAGAGGGAGCGCTGGTACTTCAAAACGTAGATAACAATGGTGGTGCCGGACCACCTTTTGCTGCCCTCCTATTGGCTAATATTTGTACAGGTTGTGCAACATACATAAATTATTTGAAAAAAAAAAAACATTAAAAATAAGTCGTTTAGGTCTATTTAATTCTACTCAAACTTGTTTTAAAAGGCTAATAGCTAAATGTAATTTCGGCTATCAAAGGAATTTATAGCAATTTATTGCTAAATAATTAACTTAATTTTTACTAATTTAGGAGCACTACCAACATTACGAACAAGAAAATATCTACGTTTTTCAAAACGCGAATGTATGACAGCGCTCCCTCTATATATAAATACTCTAAGACATACATAATACGAACCCTGTGCGCACAACATGTATAACCTGATCTCGGAATGACACTGCGCATTCTTACAACGAAACTTCGTGATTATGTACTAGTCTATGTCGAAATATATTTTTAAAGCTGCCCAATTTATTAAATAACTATTGTGAGATAAATGAAATGAATAAAATCTGTATAAAATTAAACGAGGGATTCACCGGAGGATACAGAATAATATTCAGAACCAAATATCACCACACTACATACAATACGTTGAGTTCAATATTTGACAAAAACATTTATAACAACAATGACAGATATTGAGCGCAACGTTGTTCCTCACGCGACTGAGTCGCCGCCACGGAGCTATCCACGTCTGCTCATATTTTATGATAAATTATTTTTAACATGTGTACTGTTTTTTGTTAGTGTGCGTTATGTTTATTAATTACATGCATACATGTGTTATAAGTCCCTCGTATAAAATTATACTTTCTAGATGGCATTTAATGGAATCAATATAAAAGTACGCAAATGTATTTAAGTATAACAGGTTATATTTTTATTAAATTATAAATTTATAATACAATTTAAGTATAAACCGATAGCCAAGAATAGACTTGGTATTTTTTAAATTAAAATTGAGTACAAATGGCCTGTGGCGACCCTGTCAATAAAACCATATGAATACAAGTTGAATGTGAATATGCTTGTGATGTTACATTTATTTTGTTTCAGCACATTGACTGCAGAGTCAAACAATAGAAGATGGAGCCGAACGCTTCGGCCGTATTACATTTGTAATAAGCGTTCCGCACGGAAAAACACTGCGTGTACGTACCCCGCAGTCGATGTGTTAAGCCAAAAATATGCTATTGTATTCTTAATTTTTTAACCTTACTACCTATAATCTTTTAATAAATTACCTTATCTATAAATAACTTTGAACTGGTATTTCGGTACATTTATTAACAAATAGAAATACAGCCCATAATAATAATTTGAGATATGCTTACCATACCCAAAAACACATTAAATAATGATAATGTTTTATAGTAAAGAGTAGAAGTCTATGTTGAGCTGTTGAATGTTGCAAAATGTTACCGAGTATGACTTTTACACATTATTTGAATATAACTTATGATTTTATAGAAAAATAAACGATAAAATAACATGCAAAACTATTAAGTACCTAACAAGACTTTTCATAATGCTGTAAGTATGTTGCCACTAAAGTCTTCCGGTCTTATTCATAGACAGTTTTTCGCTTCGATGTCTTTTTCGCTTAAAACGAATTCAAAAGTTCAAAAGGGACAAAACATTTGATAACTAAAAAGGCTTATAATCTCTCTATGAATAAGGCCGATTTTACTTATACAAGCCCGACATAGAGTCTACAATGCACACACTGGGCAGGTGTAATCGAAATAAGAGTATCAACTGTGGAGATGTGTTTCTCTCGCCGGTTTGCACATTTATGTCGGCCACATAGTTAAACCAGGAATACGGCATATTTGTGAGGGTGACCATAACTGATTCTCGGCCCTCGTGTTAGTCGATCACTACTGGGTATACGAAAATGCCATAACCCTTTTAGTAGCCGGCGGTCTAGCACTGAGCCAAGTGGAGCTGCGGAGTGGTCGGTCAGTTGACGAGGCCGGCGTCCTTGGCCATGCTGTAGAATATGGAGTTCTTGTCTTGCAGCAGCTGGTCGGGCGGCGCGTACTCCACGAGCTGGCCCTTGTCCAGCACCATGACCTTGGTGGAGTCCATGATGGTGTTGAGGCGATGCGCGATGGTCAACACAGTGCACGCCGCGAACTCAGAGCGGATGGTTTTCTGCAATCAGTCAAACATACATAAACTATACATCTGTACCCTTGCCTTGGTTGTCATATTTCTGGTCTGATCGAACAACAATACAAACAAGTTACCATCACGTTTATCATTATGAAATCATCGGCGCTTGCCACGATACTTCGAAAATGAGGCTTTAAGGACGAATGAATTACAAGCGAAACTGAAGTATAAAGGAGGAATGAAGAATAAAGGGTTAAAAGGTGTGCATGTGAAAAATGCAGTGGATTTTGAGGGGTGAAAGGTGAGGAGAGTGGGTGAGTTATTTACATTTTGTTGCAAATTGATTTTTTATAGGTACTTATATTTTTAAGATTTACACTAATAGCATATTGCACCCTTGGTGCAAGACTCGCTTATGCAAAAAATACAAAGGTTGGAACGTTAAAAAACTTAAAGTATATTTTTTACAATATTATGTGGTCATTATTTTTATACGTTAAGTTATAGTTGATATTGTAATATAAGCATAGACAATATATTTATATTAAATATATTGAAATATTATATTTTATATGATGTCAAAGTTTCAAGTGCTTTTCCTGAAAACTAGCATTTTTGTTCATGTGTCAGTGTCGCACTGGAGGTGCGATATATTCATTGTCAAATTTTTCGCACCCGCATCCATCGCATATATTTTATTTTTATTTTGTTTATATCAGACATTTATTATGTTTGTGATATATTCATACAATTTTTGAAATAAACAAAATAAAAATAAACAAGTCTACACGATTTTGCGAGGTGTAGTACGGTGCGCACCTGTATGAGTTCGTCGGTCTCGAGGTCGACGGCGGCGGTGGCCTCGTCGAGCACGAGTAGCGGCGTCTTGCGCAGCAGCGCGCGCGCCAGGCACACGAGCTGCCGCTGCCCCACCGACAGGTTCTCGCCGCCCTCCGACACCTCGTGACGCAGGCCCGCGCTCAGACCTGCACGCACACACACACACACACACACACATACATACATATTTTATTATTTCCGCACACACACACATATTTTTATTATTTTGCCAGTTAGGTCAGAGTGGAAAATGGAAACAAAAGATGCGGTGAGTCACTGTGACTCTGTATGCGACCGTTTATTTGACTGTGCAAGAGATGTTTATATATTAAGGTGATACGTGCCTAATTGCTACACTAGATCAAATATTAACTGTTAACGTGCGTGCGTGAAGTTACGTACTAGCACAGTTATCAATGGCGAGACGAGCATTCCATTCGTCTGTTAATAAGCGAAACGACCACTAATGGACAGTAGCAAAACCAAACACAATGAATTAGATATAGGTCTACCAGAATCTCATGGCATTTTGGGAAATTTGAATTTACGCATTGCAACACTGGGGTAATTGGATGAACATATTTTGATACTTTCAATAATTGTAATTAATTATTATTTCAAATTGACATGTTTTTTTTAGTAAAGCTTTGTAAATAAAGTACATAATGTTTTAATTATAAATATAAAGGTAATTTAAACATTAAAATGACTTCAAAATTGTACTTTTAGATTACTTTTTTTTCAGTTTTGCACTATAATATACATACGTGCCTTACGAGTATTTATAGAGGGAGCGCTGGTACTTCCAAAACGTAGATGAAAATGGCGGTAAAGAGCCACCAGTATCGTTTTAATTCTCTCTTCTTATTAGTTCTCACTTAGTCAAACAACTTTCAATTTGTAAATTGTAAGTAGTTTGATTATGAGTCGGTTTTATTGAAATAATTATTAGATACCAAAAATGTTATACCAAAGATGCAAGATTGTAACTTTATTTTCAGTCTTCTTTATTTAATTTACACTTTAGTCAGGGCTTATTTCTAAAGATCCTGGTACAGCACATCATGAGACGAAGGTGTTGATGATAATTATTTATAATAAAGATTACTTCTGGGATTACAACTTTTCACTAGAAGTGCAAAATATATTATTGTTTGATGGATCCTTATCTAAAATCTCTGGAAAGTCCTGCACATAGGTATTTAATAAAGTACTATTTAGTTTCATAAATGATATCAAAGTATATACGATAAAACACATTTACATATCCAACACTAACCAAAAAAAATTAAGCATCAAAATTATTCACTCCGACTAATTTGTTAAAACAACGTCGATTTTGTTTAAATTTGACCAAATTATACACGGATCTGGCGATAAACCTTGTATACAATGTGTCGCACTTGTAATCGTAGAACTAATTTATATATTTTCGCTAAGGAAGTATAGAAATCATAAATTATTCACATCGAATGACATAAGTCAAGTTTTGAAACAGCTGTTGACCGATGGTATTACCACATAAAAATCTTTATGTTTATTTTTAATTTTATGCCATGAGATTCTGGTAGACCTATAACAATGCTGGCATTCCACTGCGGTAGCCGTCCTAAGACATACAATGTGTCTCAATGGGGAATATGCATGATTTTTTTTTTATTCGATTCTACTAGTCATTACATTACCAAACATACAAATAACACGTCCAAAATATAAACTATTATGCAAAAAAATAAATATTAAAATCGCTATCAATTTTGAGCGATCTAAACGCGGCCATTATGGCGCGCTTGTTCGTGACGTCACGATTACACAAGTTCGATGTCAACCAGCAGAGTTTGGTTCAAAAAATTACCAAAAAATAAAGAAAGTGACTGAATATCGACTTAATTACCATGGAAAAGCACAAAAAAACATATTACAAATATTGTGTCGTTCCTATGTGCCCAAATAACAAAAAAATGCACCTGACAAAGTATATTTCTATAAGCCGAAAGTTGTAAATCTAAGGATATAGTGGTGCAAGGCGATGAGAAGAGACAATGTATCGTGCTATTATATTGTTGTGAAGACCATTTCGGTGTAAGTAAGGATATTAAGATTAAATAAAATACATATACAAATCATTCTTACGTTTACCTACCTACTTGTTTTGTTTACAAACCTCTACAAAAATATAACCTAGTTTACGAAAAGTTCTAAATATACCTAGTGAGGTCATAAATTCTGTCACATCACTACATAATATAAAACAAAGTCGCTTTTTCTGTCCCTATTTTTCTTGTTCGCTTAAATCTTTAAAACTACGCAACGGATTTTGATGCGAGTTTTTTTAATAGATAGAGTGATTCAATAGAAAGGTTTACATGTATAATAACATCCATTAAATAGTGGAGAAATATTGTTATTTTTGAGATTTCTAATGTGATGTCGTTAATTATCAATATTTTTCCGCTTACATAGCCAACGCAGGCTGAACCCTACGAGATTTATCAAAATAATGTACTACATATTTGTACACATTGAAAAGGTCTACAGAAAACTCCGCGATGGTATATGTCTATCTCTTATGGAAATCCCACAATAACATTTTTTTGTCATTTACTTTTTACGACAAATAATGTATTTTTTTTATTGCAGTGAATGGCGAGACGAGCAAGCCGTTCGCCTGATGGTAAGCGATACGACCGCTCATAAACAGTAGCAACATTCCACTGCGCTCGCCATCCTGAGACATAAGATGTTAAGTCTCAATATGTCCAGTAGTGCTCTTCGCTCTATGAGCTGGCGCCGAATCTTGTTGGAATACCTAGTGCCTGTTATTGAACATGGTATGAGAAACAGGTCCCACAAGGTTCGTTAGGACTGTATTTTGATACACAACTGCATTCGTTTTTACACCTTTCTCACAAAAATGTACCTCTGTTAAGCCCCAATAAGAAACTCCCAACCATACCATAAGCGAGGATGGAAAATGACCTCGTTGGACACGCGGAATACGGTTGCTCGGTTCTTCACTACTGTGTGCGTACACCTTATCATTTTGTTTGTTGTAGCTCTCTTCTACGGTAAAAATTTTTTCATCTGAAGAAAGAATTTCCTGATATTTTTTTCCCGGGTACCGCTTCAACAAAGCGCGGCATCTCTTCAGTCTCAGGTCCATTAGACGAGCATTCAAACGATGTCTTGTTTTTCTTCGATATGCCCGAAGCCCTAAGTCTTCATTTAACACCCTTTTCACCGTGGTTCTGCTTAACCCCATCTGAAGGGCCAACAGTTTCTGCTTACGTTTGGGATTTCTTTGAATTCGCGCCTTCACAGCTTTTATCACTGCTGGAGTCCTAACAGACCGAGGGCGACCACTTCTTGACCTGTTATCTACACAAGAGTCTTCATTGTATCGTTTGATGGTACGATAAACGAATCTTTTGGTTATATTCAAATTTTTCAGTATGTGAAAAATTTGAATTGGCGCGTAACCGCAACGATGCAACGCGATAACTGCAACACGGTCTTCTTTAAGCGTCAACTCCATATTTAAAAACTAGCGGTCGGACCCGGCTTCGCCCGGGTGCAGATAGCTTTTGAATCCAGTATTGATTTGGCAACAAAATATTATTTCGCGTACTAACTATATTTCCCGCGCGCCATCGACTATATTTCCCGTCCCGTTTTATCCAGTTTATGTCCCGTCTCATTCAGTCCCATGATGAAATTTTAATTATCATTTATAATCAGTTTTTTGTATTAGCTTTATTGAAAATTTTCTTTATATACAATATTTTGTAATTGTGATATTGATTCGTTGGTGGGAGAAGTGGTGGGAGGCGCCCGACGTGACGGCCCAGTGGTGGCATGCGCGTGAGCTGCGCGCGGCACTTAGCATTGCAACGTTACTTTATTTTTCTAAAATAAATGTAGCCTAAGTTACTCCTTGTTATATCAGCTACCTGACAAAAAAAGTCCCGTCAAAATCGGTCCAGCCATTTCAGAGATTAGCCGGAACAAACAGACAGACAAAAAATTTTAAAATATCATTTTCGGCACAGGTATCGTGTATATAACGATATGTAGTGGGACATTTTTTTTTATTTTCACTCTTAAAACAGACACTTCAATTTTATTTATATGTATAGATGAGTAAAATTCCAAAAAGTATACATTTTTATTTTAATGAACAATTCGAAATTCGAATTCAATAAACTTTTTTGTGGCCAGCATTCTAAAAGTAAAGTTTTTACTGAGTGACAATACTTATGACCTGACTGTGTATTATTAAGAATTCTTATTCAATATTCTAAATTTATCCTTATGTATGTATGAGTATACTATTACTGATAATTAAAAACATCTAAATTATTATTATAGTAAGAGACTAGTGCGAGACTAGTTTTATTAATCTTTCTATTATTTCTGGGTTTCAGATTGAAAAGGATACAGAAAATTATATTAATTACAAAATAATGGCATTAGAACATGGACAAAAAGTGAAGTTACGATTAAAAAGGGAGTAGTGCCACATATATTCCAGTCCCAGAAAAAAGAGAAGTCGAAGAGAAACACGTGGCCATCATAAACACGTCACATTACATTATCCGACTGCGTTTTTACGAAAACGGTTTCAGTCATTCTCTTCACAATTAATTAATACTGGGAACACATAAAACTATTAACTTAATATAAAAAACAGCGACACAATACAATAACAATCATCCCTCACAAAAGAAACCATACAAATAGCTTGTTGACAGCAGACTTCTCGTGTAAAAGTGACGTCACGTTTTCATCTACCAATAGTGTTGCGTTTGCGAAAATTTTAGCTCACAGCCACTTTTTGATGATTAATTATATTTCACTATTAAATAAAAATTAATTTTAAAAATTATTGTATAGTGTGTTTTCAGTAGCAATAAAGATTACAAAAAAAAATATTTTGTCCATATTTAAGTCACGTGCATATTCCCCATTATATTTTATCTTTCCAATATTTTATTTTCCAATTCCAATTATGTGTACAATACGTCACGTGATAAAATAATATAGTATACAATATACAGGATGAATTTGTATACTGGGTGTAAATAGCCAAATCCGAAACAAGAACAATAAAATTATCATAAATCGATATGCCTAACAAGTACTCAAACACAATGACCCGAAAGTAAACACAGCCATCCTCAGTTCCTGGTGTGTACCTTGTACGAAGGTCTTAAGATGCGCGTGCTCCAGCGAGCGCCAGATCTCCTCATCGGTGTAGACCTCGAAGGGGTCGAGGTTCATTCGCAGCGTTCCCGAGAACAGCACGGGGTCCTGCGGGATGATGGTGATGCGCGACCGCAGCTGGTGAAGCCCGATCGTAGAGATGTCCACGCCGTCGATCAGGATTTTACCGCTCATGGCTTCTACTATCCTGTAAGACGATATTTTACTGTCAAAACATCTGCAATACCTTATAGCACATTTTTGGTGATGATGCATGTGTAATTTTAACGTACTGAGTATTGACTACTGACACTGCGTTAAACCTTAAATTACAGTGCGATTGTACACTGTAATGTATAAGGTTCAGCGATTCTCGGTATTGGAATCTACTAAACACAGGGTTCAGAAAATCACTCGCCAAAAGTGGCCGAGGTTGCTTATACTAATTCATTCGAATTACGAACTACGATATGTTTCAAAAAGTCTTAAATTATAATCTACTTCAAACTTCGGTAACAATAAACTTTATTCCTTTAAATTAAGATTTATTGTGGTTTGAACCATACTAACATCTAATAGCACACTAGCTCATTTGTGCTCTTATTTATCTTGCCGTTTTTTAGGCCGTTACTTACAATCTAGTGTATATTCGATCAAAGTGTAAAATACGTAAAAGGTGTAAGAATAGAGAAATATCGTACCTTAAGAATTAGAATGACCTAACTAAACTAGCTAAATAAATCTTAATATTTTGGAAAAGTTCATTAAAGGTTTGTAACATAAAAAAATTTTACTTATGGAAGATAAATCTTTTATACGTCAATAGGTAATTCTTTAATAACGGGTCTATGTCATTTTTAGTCAAAATATGATTAAAGTAAAACATTATTTTTTGGATTAGGTGGCTCCAATTCTGTAGGTGCGATATGTAGAGTGGCGTATGATGTGACCTGAACAGTCCGAGCGTGAGCGTGGACTTGCCGGCGCCGGTGCGGCCCACGATGCCGAGCTTGTCGCGCGGCGCCACGGCGCACGTGACGTCGCGCAGCGCGGGCTCGGCGGCGCGGTAGCCCAGCGTGAGGCGCTCCAGCTGCAGCGCGCCCGTCTGCGGCCACGACGCGCCCGCACCCGCCGCGCCCGCCGCGCCCGCCGCGCTGCTCCACGCCGCCTCCTGCACACACACTAGCTCACTGCACCGTCCCAACACACATCACGCCGCGCCCGCCGCGCTGCTCCACGCCGCCTCCTGCACACACACTAGCTCACTGCACCGTCCCAACACACATCACGCCGCGCCCGCCGCGCTGCTCCACGCCGCCTCCTGCACACACACTAGCTCACTGCACCGTCCCAACACACATCACGCCGCGCCCGCCGCGCTGCTCCACGCCGCCTCCTGCACACACACTAGCTCACTGCACCGTCCCAACACACATCACGCCGCGCCCGCCGCGCTGCTCCACGCCGCCTCCTGCACACACACTAGCTCACTGCACCGTCCCAACACACATCACGCCGCGCCCGCCGCGCTGCTCCACGCCGCCTCCTGCACACACACTAGCTCACTGCACCGTCCCAACACACATCACGCCGCGCCCGCCGCGCTGCTCCACGCCGCCTCCTGCACACACACTAGCTCACTGCACCGTCCCAACACACATCACGCCGCGCCCGCCGCGCTGCTCCACGCCGCCTCCTGCACACACACTAGCTCACTGCACCGTCCCAACACACATCACGCCGCGCCCGCCGCGCTGCTCCACGCCGCCTCCTGCACACACACTAGCTCACTGCACCGTCCCAACACACATCACGCCGCGCCCGCCGCGCTGCTCCACGCCGCCTCCTGCACACACACTAGCTCACTGCACCGTCCCAACCATAGATTTAGTATAAAACATAGATCGGCAATGTGAAAGAGATAGAATAATTTAACTCATATGTTAAAGCGAGATGCATGATGCGACCATACGTTTACACAGAAGTAGCCTGCAGTGACCCAGAGTCGAAATATGTCAAACTAAGCGAGCAACAAAATTCGCTTATTTTCATAATTTATTTGATTTTACAGTAGCTGGTTATATTTATTAAACGTAGTTTATTATAGTGCATCGTGCAGTGCCAAGGTGTGGTTCATGCAGGCGTAAAAATCCACAATAATTAAAGTTTTCACAGGTACCGGTCACTTTGTACAATAATATTTTGTGACGATATTATAGAATTAAATGGAAATCCGTGTATACATATCGGTAGAAAAGAATATAGTATTTCATTATATAAATACGCTGAAAGCATCCATTGCGTATAAAAAATAATATCAAATACGTGAATTTACAATAATTTCAACCAAAAGTTGCTAGGGATTGACTGACAGATTCGATCAATGAAAGGTTGTCGATAAAATAGTCGATGACAACACATGTTTCCCTACATTTTTATGGAGCTATAGTATGTTGTGATAGTGTGCATTCTTCTTCTACCTGGCGTTATCTCGGCCATATTAGCCCGGCTATTATTATAGTATTCATTCCACAATATTATTTATTACTTTACTTTTTCTCATTTTTTTATATTTGTGGAATAATTATTATAACACTTCATGTGTGTGATTTATGAATTAAGAACCTGTTTCAATCTCTGCCAAGAGGCTGTCAATTTATAATAGTATAACTAGAACATATTCGATATTATAAAATATGCGATACTTCTATGCACAGTATCATCGTCCAAACTTTGAAGCAACATTATCCATTTATCATAACATTAGGTATAGGTTTCAAATTTATAATTATCATAGGAAAAACATTAGTTTAGGTGACGTGATCGAGAAAAGCTTCATAGTTTATTAAATTGTCTCTTTCTTCAGCCACAGGAATGCGACTAATGAACATAGACCTTCCATAAGAATGTCTACATCAGTTTGTTGTAAGCTGCCTGCATCCAACGACTTCCTACAAGCTCCTCCGTACACCTCCAACGCGGCCTAGCAGGCGTCCAACACTTCCCAATGTGTTACAAGTCAATTGATTTGAATAAGCATATTTTTTAACTCTAGTATACATATAGTAAAAATGTGTTTCTTAGACTTACGCGAATGTTACTCATTGAAAAAAACTAATAATCACGGATTTTGTTACAGACTGAGTCCACTCTGTGACTACGAAAGCTGTAAAGTAATCGAAACTTCGCGACGGGAAATTAAAAATGAAAAAAATAAACCGAAAACGCTAAAACTTTGTAAATTATAGTTTTATTTTATAACAGTGTTTTTTGTTCTCAGTTTAATTAGGTGTATGTACTTTGTAGACATGACATTGAAAAAAATACTTTTGTTCAGGTGAACATAAAGACCCATACAAAACATCTCAAACAAAATGTTTTCAAATAATATGACAATTTATCTTTATTTATTTGTGTGTTTATCAATCTGTATTGAAATAAACACATCAATAAGTTTCTGTTAATATATAATAAAATGTCGCATATATCCATAACATTTTATTACACAACTACAGGCTGACGGCTATATCGATATCGATATGATAGTATCGAAAGTGCATGGTACACCACTATATGTCAAGCACACATGTAAACTTCACGCACACAATCGTAAATCAGTTTTGGTCGCGCTCAAAATGACACATTGCCGATCTATGTTCTATACTACATCTATGGTCCCAACACACATCACGCCAGACCAGCCGCGCTGCTCCACGCCACCTCTCGCGCACACAACAAGGTTCTACGATGTCTTCTTTACCGTTAAAAAGCATAGTAATTGACTATTATGACTAAATTGACAGCCTCCGTGGTGCAGGTGGTTAGACGTTGCCTGTGAAACGAAAGGCTGCGAGTTCAATCCCCGCACTGAGAAAAATGTTTGTGCGGCCCACAAATACTTCTTCTGGGTCTGGCTGTTTGTGAGACAGAAAAGCCTCTCGTAGTTCCTGATACCCACGACATAAGACTCGATCTTAGTGTGGGATCAGGGCTATGGTGTGCTGTTGAGTGTTATTTATTTAACAATACACATTTAACAATAAAACTATTATTTACAGATTTTATCGCGGATTTGGTTTAATTTTTACGTTTTTTTTGACTTCCCGACGTTTCGACTACTCTACAGCTTTCGTGGTCACGTAAATAATAGTTTTACTTCAATGTCTAACATTCGCGTCAATCTAAGAAACCATAATACACACTTAACTCAGAAAATGAAATTATCACCAGGAACCGCAGTCGGTTCGTTACTAAATGGCCACCACACGTTCATTAATTTACAAAAAATATATTTTCAATGGAATCTTATGATCCCGGCTGATTGTTGCAATGAGCCAAAAAAACATCTATTAATATTAAGCATTTTTAGATTCCTAATATCTGACGACCGTTTTGGGCCAACCCTGAATGCATACTGAGCGTACCCATTTCCTAGCCACGCCTATCATTCACTTGCCTGTTTCGTCTCCGCGTATTCTTTTATTCTCTCCACGGCCACAATGTTCGTTTCTACTTCTGAAGTCATCCTCACCAGCCAGTTCAATGTTTGAGTGATCTAAAAAAATATCATCTTTTATGAAATTTTTCTAATGCTTATATGATAACAAAACAACATCTATGCTCGGCATGAAACAATGGGTCATCGATACATCACTAATAGACAAAAGCGAATAATCAAATAGTTTATGATACCTATTCTAGGATTGCATCATTTCATTTTATTCTACTAAAATAAACATTTTATTTTACTATTAGTAAAAATATATTGCGCGGATTTTCCTTACCTGCAACGCATAACTGACTGACAAGCCAACGAGGCCTGGGCTGACAGTGTTCCTACCAAGCACCGCAAATATAGCAGAGAAGAATATTATAAAATTGCCCATCATCTCGAGTCTAATGGCCAGCCACCTGTTAGCGATGCAGCTGGGGTAGTAACACGACTGGTTGTGGTCCACTCTCAGCTCTGACTCCTCCACAAATCTGTGTAATAGATGACAAGCCACGTTATAACAATGCTTTTGCGGTAAATAAAATAATCTGCCGTACACGTAACAGGACCCACAGGTCCACTCCACTTACGATTAAGAGCGCACGGGGCTATATTAGGAGACTGTCCCGCCCTCACACCCACCACTGTAACTCCTGTGAGCCAGGATCAACAGTGGCACGCAAAGTAATGACACCGAGCATTGAAGCTCGGCGAGTCTCCGGGAATGTCTAACTTGTCTTTAACCCGCAACGAAATTAATCATAAAGTTAAATTAATAGGAGGAGTTGGAAATAAATTATTGACCACTTCCCTCCGTGCAAAGCGGGTGACAAAACATTGAACTGAAGAGATAAATAACCTCGCAAAAAGACTTTTACAGCCGGAGAAGCCAGCTGTAAAGCACCACGGATCAAATTATTATTACATTTAAATGGGACTTATTATGTGAACTGTTATGCTTGATTCCAGTAATAGGTATGGCAAAAACGCCGGAAAGCACGGAAGTTCTTTCTAGTCTCTACAAGGTCCATGTAGTACCTATACAACTCCAGATGTTATTTGCATACTATCCAGCATGGTTTTACGCTCATTATGCCAAAGACTACACTCCCAAAGTATATGATGCGCGGACTGGTCATACTTTCAATTAGGTGTTGAACATGGACACGCAGGCGACGCAACAAGCTTAAAAGAGTATAGTTTAGACTTAAAGTTACCATGGCCTGTGAGAAATTGTGATACGCAATAATCGACGTCTAGCCATGTCTTTGTTAAACGATCGATCACGTACGCAAGGAAAAAATTGGTATAGATGCCGGCCCTTCAAAGATACCTCCCATCTATTTTGCCATTCATCTAATAGTTCTCTATATACCACTGAAACCGGTTTAAATAATCTGTCAACTTTTAAAGTTCACGTGCGGTAAAAAAACTTTTATCCATATTCTCTCTATTAGAGTAATACATCGCGGTGCGACGTTGCACCTCCAGGTCGACTGGAAGTACACCCGCTAGGACAGGCAAAGCTTCGGTACTAACAGTTCTATATGCCTTGCACAAGAATATCAACGCCAAACGTTGGTCTGGAGCAGTTTTCTTCGCACAGCACCGATAGTAGCCCTATCAGCCCATACGGGAGATCCATAATAGCTCGGGGCTATAGTCTAACACGCTGGCGTTTCTATACAAACACTACTACTTGTGTGGACAAGTTACACGCACTATACAAATTACAATGAATGACGAGTCGAGAAGTTCGCCTGATGGTAAGCGATACGACCGCTCATAAACAGTAGCAACATTCCACTGCGCTCGCCATCCTGAGACATAAGATGTTAAGTCTCAATATGTCCAGTAGTTACTCTGGCTACAATGTCCTTCAATCCGAAACACAACAGTGCATTTACGCAGTGTTGTTTCACGGGAGAAATAGACATTGCGGTGGTACCTACCCAGATGGCCTCTCACATATGAGAGACCTACCACCAGTATATAATCTATGGTATGCGTGTTTAACACAAAGTATTCCTTTAGTTTACTATTATGATTAATTTATTTGTATAATAATTTACCTTGGTGCTTTCCATCTGGATTCTCTTGGTGTATATAAAAATATAGGAGGAGAATACCTCTTAGTCTATTATTTTGCTCCCCGCTTTTCTATAAAGGGAGTGGAGTATTATTTGTTACTAATAGCTCTTACTTCTTTCCTTTTTTAATCATTTCATTAGTATATTTAATAGTCACACCCAGCAACGGACTCGATGTCAATTCTATGCGTAGCATTGTTGCTTGAAGTTGTTGTGGCGGATCAGGAGGCGAGCTAATATATATTGTTTTATGTAAATCTACTTCTTATAATTCAGGGAAATATAATGGGATTAAAAAATATGAAACCTACCTTTCAGTGACACCATATGCACGTATTGACGATGCTCCCGTGATACTCTCTCCGAAGTGCGAGTATATTGGTGATCGAGAAACAGATTCCAGTCGTTTCAATTGACGCGACGTGGCCACATAGAATCTTTGTATGATGTAGTACAGGATTCCGATCGGCAGGATCACCGCCAAGAAGATCGGAGTAGACAGACTTATCACGAACAGAGTGCCCAATACCTACAGACAGCGTATGTGTATGTCAGTTATCGTGCTATTTCATACTTTAAACACCATACGCCCAACTCAGTCAGCGTATGGGTTCTTGGGATCAGTTTACAAATGTTGTATCTATGTTTTTTATATACTCATAAAGACAAAGTATGCTTATAAAAATATAAATTTGAAAAGGTTAATTACAGAACAGAACAGAAGCAATGACAGAAAGTGAAATATAAGAAAATGATGAAAACAAATCAGTGAATGAATCCTGCAATATCAGGAATTTTCGAGTGATATAAAAGTGACATATTTGATCGAAACGTAACATTCCATGCCTAAAGACAGTCACATAAGCAAATAAGCGAAATGGTACCGCATTTGCAAATATAAATAAATGGAGTTGTCGTAAAGTAAAGACGACGCAAACAAAGTGTCGAGCGGCGAGTGACCGCGAGTTTACCTCGAACGTGCAATATATCACGTCGGACGCCTGCGAGGGGAGCGAGGTGTCCAGGACGTCCACGTCTTTAGAAAATCTAGAGAGAATCCTGCCTAGAGGCGTCACTTCGAAGAATTGCAACGGAGTCTTTAACACATTGTCCAACAAGTGCGCGTGGAGGATCTTCGCGGCGCGCCAGCACGCCAAGTATGGCATTAGATCCGCGAAAAACGACGCTATCGCTGCAACAACCACCATCGAGAGTGTTAAGTACGTGCTCCGAGTCAAGCGGCCGCTCGACTGCTCTCACTAGCTGTTAATAATGAATACATCGTTTACGCTTACATTTACTTTTAAACTATAGGGTTCTGGTGATTTAGGTGCCGGTCTACGTTGGTTACTTCTCGACTCAAATGGAAACAGTGCAATGTTAGCTAGCTCAACTGTGATGTACAATTAACTCTACTCTAGGTCGAACACATGCACGTAGTTCACACTCGTGACTTTTCGTGAAGGAGCATCGGGCAAAAGCATTTTTAAGAGTTAGAAGCGTGAGCGTAGAAGAATAATAATTGTAGGTGCTATTAAAAGCATACTGCCGATGGTTGTAGTCGTTTTCTATAAAAGCTCATATTCCAGTAATATTTATAAACTGATCCCACTCATCTAATTTCTCGATTTACAAAATCGTAAAATACACATCATAGATTACAGAATATCTGAAATAAAATCATTATTAATTCCTGCAGTGACCAGATCATAATCCAATAGGAGTATGTAACTTATATTTAATTTATTATTATTGCCGAAATAATTACTTATTTTTCAATAGTTTTTACAACTTACATGTCTATTGGATACAGCCAATCGACGATGTATTTACTTTATGAGTTTTTTCATGATTTTAAATCCACAAAAAATTTGAAACTTACGTACTCATATACACTTTATAAACCTATTTTAATTATCGAATGTTTTTTTCTTGCTAACATTTGATAACTAAAATAGGTTATTAAAATGTCAATGACTAGGCCGCTAGTAGATAGACAAGTTGAAAAAGAGAAACGAAGCATTTTCCACGTTCGCTGAACGCCGCGCCGCGCCGGCTCCGGACATATTCCGACAAGTAGCGAACGAGAGCAAGTGAAGACATGTCTGTGGAGTGGAAGGGCCGGCGTCGCGGTCGGAAGCATTGCATACCGAAAAGAAGCAGGAGGTCCAGCCCCTGAGCGTCATGGGGAGCACATTGTCGAGCACGTCCACGTCCTTGCTGAAGCGGTTGAGCACGCGGCCCACCGGCGTGCAGTCGAAGAAGCCGATGCAGGGCGCGCGCAGCACGCCGCCCAGCAGCGCCGCGTGCAGCGCGCGCGCCGCCGCCAGCGTGCCCAGGTACAGCGCCAGCGACGACACCGACACCGACACCACTGCGCACACGCACACTCACTGCGCCGCTGCTCCGCGCGCACGCACACGCACGCACGCACGCACACGCACGCACGCACGCACGCACACACACACACCGCCACTCATACTCCCTACACCCCTCGTGTAGCACACGCGCATCTCGATATCAACGCCGTCATTTCATTATTTTCCATGTTCCCTACACAATTTAAGTAATAGGTTTTACCTATGAAATAACCGTTTAATATACAGAAAGGTACAGTATTTTTTCACTTTTATTCTTTCTTACTTTTATCTTTACATATATTTTTTAATTTTATTATTCAAAATATGCACCCATGATATCAATGCATCTCTGCCGACGTAGTTGTCAATGTTCAATGCCTTTCTTAAAAAGAAAGGGTGTACACAGTACGCGGAGGCCAATAACCATTTTGTACTGCCTCTTGCGTATTAAATATTTCCGTATTATGATATCTCCAGATTTTGAAAATAATAATAGTGTGCCAGCGCAACATTTGATGTGAATCAGTTTTAAATACCTATCGCCTAACTATGTAAACTAAGTATCATGACTATCATGTATTTTAAAGCGACTAATAAGGAGTAGCATCCCTAATTCTATCTGTTATTGATTTGACCCTCCAATTGGTAGGTTTACGCCCGAATACTGGAACGCCATTCAAATAATAAGTTGCTCTTAACAGCGCACGGCCCACTTAGTCAGTACATTTAATCGGGATTAACGTAGTTAAGCGCCATTTATATTTAAGTTGCGTTCCAGTATTTGGGCGTTAATCAGTTTATCGTAATATGTTAAAGGGAAGCGAGTATAGTGTTAATTTTAGTATAGTTTGATTTCTCGGTATCTTTGTTACACTAAGACTTCTACAAAAAGGTCATTGAAAGATGACCACTGCGCTAGCAAAGATACATCGATAGCAGGCAGGGGTGCATATTTTGATTGATAGAAATAAAAAACATAAAATGACTAACTTCCTGTATGCCATAGGTAAAGAACTATTATATGCGGAAATGTAATTATGGGAGGCATGCAAGATAATTGATAAATATTTATGATAGTTTACTATTTTTTATGTTTCATACACAAATCACGAAGGGTTTTAATTTAATTTCGCCACAAATTAATACGGAATAGAAAATCATTCGGGTAGATTGTAAATTGCTCATTTCAGTCTTGCTTTAATAATAAATCACAATAACCGTTCTCTCAAGTAATATAATTAAATAGTAATGATTTAATTATACAGTGTGTATCCGGATTTTGACAGAAAATGAAGCCAAGTGGTAGTTTTAGTGACTTGAGATTGAAATTCAAACCTCTCCGTGACTTCCGCATCAAATTTATTTACTACAGATTCGTCTAATTTAAAGTCATCATGCATTGTTTTTCATCGGATGAGCCAACAATTTCACCATGCAAGATATATATGAATTCATTAGAATAAAATAAATAAATGTACAATATTAAGATACAGAATTATAAATATCTGAATTAAAAATTGTATATAAATGTAAAAAATGTATTCATTATTATTGTTTTTTCTCACATATATCATATTATAATATATTAAACGAACACAGTTAGTAATATTTATTATATTATATTTCAAATACAATAAGACACATCGCAGATTATGTAATTTTATTGTGGGGCAAAGTTATGATTTCACCAATATTTATTTTTATATTTATGAGCTAAGCTGTTAGAGGATTAATTCAATTGTATAATTTTCTGCTAGTTTATTTTATAACAAATAGCATCATATCTAATTTTAATACTTTTATTATTAGTACATTTTGAAAAAACGTTCTATACAGATCTGCAAAGTTGTGTGTGAACTATATCACGTTGAACAATGTAATATTTCTTCACATAATTAAGGTTACATAGAAAAAAAGATTTTTTTTTTTGTTGTCAACTTATTATATTTTTATTATCAAATTCGTACTAAAACGTTAGTCTGTATCATGGCGTTGCTAATGACGTCCCTTTAACTCAACACCTAAATATAACCTCGACACTAGAGGCTCCATAGACGAGCGAGGCCTATATTCAGCAGTGAAATTCTTATGGTTGAAGAGAGAGAAAGAGAGAGATAATTCACTCATAAAAAACACAGAAAACAAGTCGTTCCCACTGATTGCATAAAAGGCAACATAAATCGACATAGACATTGAAACAGTGATGAAGGGAGGCTCCATCCATTCATGTCCTCAACGACTTCAATACACCTCTACTTATTCCTATTTCAATATTGAAATAAACTAAGATAATTCCATGTTCTCAAATTACGTCAGTATAAAAATTTGGTGAAATCATAACTTTAAATATATCATGTTAAAATTGAGTGATCGCCCTTTATGTAATGACGAATAAGTATATATACAGCAAAGAGGCGAAGTTCTTACCTTGTCCGACGCCCAGGCCACCGTACACGCCAAGGTACATGTCTCTTAGCTTTGTGTCCACTGTACCGTTCACCAACTGCATTACATCGCAAAAGTAACTAATAATTATTATCATAAAAAAACATTCATGTTGTGTGCGAAAGCATCGCAAGGTGTCATTTGCGTCAGAATAAGTTAGTTGAACATCTTTAATCACGGGGAATAACGGAGTCGTTTATTTAGTCATAAAATTGATAACAATCGAATCTCGATGAAAGATTGGTCCTGTCATATAATCTTATACAATAAAGTATAATTATACTGAATAAACTCCAGAGCATTTAATTATCGACATATATTTTTAAACGTAAATCAAATACCGACTAATAGATCTATACCGGGTATATCAAGACTGCTACCGAAAACGAAGCCGGGTGATAGTTTAAGCGACTTCAGACACAATGCAACAGAAAAAGTTGCAAGAAAAGCGACAATATTTTTTTTGTTATTTTTTTCCTATGGCCATATTGGGGTGGTAAATACATTTTTTCCTAAAATAATAGTGTATATCCTTTTGTTTATAAATACTCTAAGGTATAAAAGAGTTTAAATTATTATTTTAGCAAAAACTATGGATTTACCACCCAACATTGACGATATTTAAAAAATCATAAAAAATAATTGTCGCGTTTCTATGCGAAATTTTTAATTGCATTGTGTTTGTAGCCACTAAAACTACCACCCGGCTTCGTTTTCGGTAGCAGTCTTGAGATACCCTGTATATAAATAATTAATATTTTTATATTTCCTTCACAAAATAAATTTACTGATATTAGGAACACTGTTATGAAAAAATACTTTTTAAGTGTACCGGGATATCTTTAAGAGTATTAGATACAAAGAGCAGACTTACCATATCTTTATCGTTAGACCACTTGGCGAGCCAGTAGTTGGAGCCGACTTGGAATACTTGCAGGATGAGGTTCATGAGCACCGTCACCACTGACGCCAACACGCCGACGCTCATCAAATAGTGTTTGTAGATACTCCATTTCACCTGCATATTAAATATGCAGTTTTTTTAATACATATTTTTTTGCTGTTACGGTGAATACGATACGAGCATGCCGTTCGGCTGATGGTAAGCGATACGAACGCTTAAAAAAAGTACCAAAACCAAACAACACCTTGAATCACAAAGTAACGCTTGGGATTCCACTGCGCTCGTCATCCTGAGACGTAAGATGTTAAGTCTCAATATGTCCAGTAGTTACTCTGGCTAAAATGTCCTTCAATCCAAAACACAACACTGCATGTACACTGCTGTTTAGCGGTTGAAATAGACAATGCGGTGTTACCTACCCAGGAGGCCTCTCACATATCAGAGACCCACCACTAGTAAGAATTTATCCACAAGGCACTAATATGGAAATCAAAATGTTTGATTAAGTGATATGTACAGAAATACGGAGGCGGCGGCAACTCATTTGTATGTTCATATACATGAAACTTACACTGCCAGTTTCAGTTTTCTCGGCTTCAATGAGTTTGTTCTTTTCCTTCAATTCATTTTGCGTGGCGCCATCTGGCGTCTTTCGTTTGACGCTGCCGGCTCGATCACCTGTGGGAGAACAAATTGCTATGATATTTTGCCAAGTTGAGTGCAGGAATGTAGTCCAACATTGTGTACGGCACCTGCCGCGGTCTCCGACTCGGACGCGCTCTCCGAAAGCGACCGCGCCCTCTGCAGCTTGTTTTGGAACTCACTACCCAACTTCGTCTCGAGATCTTGTTTCAGCTCGTCTAATTCTGTAACAATTTATGTTGTAAGGGAGTAGGTATATAAGCATAATTATATTATAATAAAAGCAGTATAGATTGAGCACTGGTCTTGTCATTACCTCCGAAACCTTATCCCATCCGTACATGGCGACCCTGCCATACCATATTGGGATGGTCTAGCGAGCGAAAAATGCAGCGGTTAATAATCAATTATCTCTCGGCATTCGCCACAGTGACTACTGTAATTCGTTTACAAATTTTATATCATGGGAGGATCTAACACGAAGGACGAGATCGTCGTGGCCCAAACAGCTGCAGGAGGCAGCAATACGGACGACATCAGGCAGCTGGCCGTACATGCCAGTACCACCAATATAATTTTGCTGATATTGCTCCTAGTAGCATTATTGGGATTTTTGTACGGGGTTTTCACCCTATACAAAAAGTGTCATGTCGAGTGGATGACAAATGCTATTACGAGGGACAGGCTGCGGTCTTCCATATGGTGGAAGCACAGGGATTCGTCACCATCTACAAGGAGCCACGGGAGGGGGCCAGCAGACGTTATTTAACAGGACAATGCGGCAATATTAGAGTGCGCGGCATTATAAGTGACAAGTGCGTAAAATCTTCGCGGAATCAATGAGCGTAAAAGAAAAGTGTTTAATCAAGTGTTTAATCGTGTATCCTGTATCGTAAGTTAATATATTATTGGACTCTATATTTAAAGGACATTGTAAGGACGGACATTATATTTAATAGTATGTATGGTATTGCATTATTTTTTCTTATACAAAAAACAATTGAATGGCCGAAAAATTAAGAAACTTATTCGAAAAATTATTAGAAATCAGAAAATATTTAATTAAAATAGGACCAGAAAGAAGGAAAGGCAAAATAGGTTTTGTAAAATTAGAAGAGGCCGATAAGTTGTTAAAAGAATATAAAGCATTTTTAGAGTATTTTTCCGGAACAAAGAGCTCTATTAGCAAAACTGAATGTTTAATTATTGAAAAATTGTGTATCGATTTTGATAATTCTTATGAAAAGATTATAGATTTATGCTCAGGCGTTCAAAGTGAACTTAAAACAATGGCGAGTACGTCAAAATTCGATTTAAAAGTTGCTTTAAGTTTATTGCCAGTTTGTTCAGATGATGTAACCTGTATACAACAATTTATTGATAGTGTTGAGTATTATAAATCAGAGTTAGACGAAGATTCACATTCCAAATTATTGAATTTTGTATTAAAAAGTAGACTTTCTCAAGCCGCGAAACTGAAACTATCTTCTTCATATAGCAATATTAATGGTTTAATAGCAGATTTAAAAACAAAATTATTACCTAAAAAATCTGCAACCGCAATTCAACATAAACTTCAAAACTTTAAACAAAGAAGTTTATCTATTGATGATTACGGTAAACAAATAACGGACATGTTTGTGGAGTTGACGATTGCTCAATCTGATGGCAATAATGATAATTATAATATTCTGAAGCCATTAAATGAGAAGCAGGCAATAAGATATTTTTCAGCTGGATTGAGAAATCGCCAACTAGGCACTATAGTTTCTGCCAGGAACTTTTCTTCACTAAAGGACGCTGTACAGACGGCCATCGACGAAGATGTCTTATGTCCTTCGACATCAAATGATATTTTGACTATGAGTTCTAGGGGGAGATCGTCTTATTTTCGGAGAGGCAGGAGAGGCCATCCCAGGTTCACAGGTGGAGAGCGCGGTCGTGGCGGATACCAGACCAGGTCCCCCACGCATCAACAAGCCGGCACGTGGCGAGGACGTCAGATGAGTAACCGCAGTTCAACCCATTCATTTCGCGGAAACAGAGGTAGGTCCTCTTATAATTATAGGCCTAATGGTCACCGTGAGCGCATACATATGTTGACTAACTCAGAATCACATCGTGATCCGGAACCGGAAGATAATACCCAGAGTCAGAATCAGTTTTTTCGAGACTAAAAATGTAATTTTATCATGCAATAGTACTTGCTATGTTAATTTAAAATCGCATAACTCTTATTCATATAATTTGTTGATTGATACCGGAGCATCCATTTCTGCCATTAAGCATAAACATGTTCTCGAACAAAACATTCCAATCCATAAAGAGAACACTTTCGTAAATGGTATCGGAGGCAAAGTACAGGCCATTGGATATGCTTACATAGATTTGTTTAGTGGAAACATTATGCTCACCCATAAGTTTTTTGTTTTTAAAACATTACCATGTAAAGGCAGTGGCATACTTGGACACGACTTTTTAAATAAATATAAGTCTGTATTAAATTTCAGTGATCAATCTTTGTTGCTATGGTATAATAATTTAAATATATCGGTACCTTTAATAACGTTAGATACGAGTATAACTATACCGGCGAGATCGGAATCTATACACTTTATTGATACATGTGAAACGGATGAATGTTTAATTAATGCTTCAGAATTGCAAGAAGGGATTTTTATTGCGAGTTGCTTAGTGAAACCCGTAAACAACAAAATACCTATTCGTATTTTAAATATAACCGAGTCAGATTTAACTCTAAATTCAATTAATCCCACTCTGTATAAGACAAGTGACTATGATGTTTGTTCATTTCAATCTATTAGTAATAATGCTAAACGTGTCAAAAAGGTGTTTGAGTCATTATCTCTCAATCACTTAAATAGGGAAGAACAGTTGTCGATTGAATCTATATGCGCAAAGTATTCAGATCTATTTTTTTTGCCCGGCGATAAATTGAGTACGACTAGTCTTTACGAACACAGTATTACTATAAAACCTAACACATCTCCAGTGTACATAAAGCCTTATAGATTGCCACATTCACAAAAACACGAATTAAAAAGCAGGTAGATAATTTGTTAGACCAAGGTATTATTGAACCTTGTTCTAGCGAATGGGCTAGTCCAGTTTTACTGGTACCCAAGAAATCTGATCCTAATGGAGAAAAGAAATGGCGGCTAGTGGTAGATTACCGTAAACTAAACAATTGCATACAAAACGATAGGTTTCCGTTACCAAATATTTCAGAAATATTAGAGTCTTTGTGTGGATGTATCTACTTTACGCATTTAGATTTAAATCAAGGATTTTTTAATGTGCCTCTCGAGAAAAATAGTAGAAAATATACATCTTTTATCGCAGGTGGTCAATAGCAAATGACTAGAATGCCCATGGGACTTAAGACCAGTCCTAGTTCATTTTCACGTATGATGACCATGGCAATGTCTGGTCTATCATATGACAAATGTTTAATTTATCTCGATGATCTAATTGTAATGGGTCGCACCTTACAAAACCACAACAAAAATCTGATCGAAGTTTTTGAAAAATTGCGAAAAGCAAATTTAAAACTTAATCCATTAAAATGCGATTTCTTGAAAAAAGAATTACTTTATTTAGGTCATGTGGTGTCAGGCGACGGCATCTTGCCAGATCCAGAAAAAATTAAAATTATTCAAAATTATCCAGTTCCCAAAAATGCAGACGAAGTTAAACGTTTTGTAGCTTTTGCGAACTACTATAGAAAATTTATAGACAAATTTGCTGAAAAGGCACACTATTTGAACGTTTTATGTAGGAAAAATACAAAATTTATATGGAACAATAATTGTCAAAAAGCTTTTGAAAGCCTTAAAAACAGTATGATGTCACCACCAGTTCTTCAATACCCAGATTTTTTCAGAACAAAACCAATTTATTTTACAGACTGACGCATCTGGCTATGCTATAGGAGCCGTATTATGTAACTCGGATGGTCGACCCGTAGCTTACACAAGTAGGAGTTTAAATAAAGCCGAAAGGAACTATCCTACCATTGAAAAGGAACTGTTAGCTGTCGTTTGGAGTATTAAATATTTTAGACCTTATTTATATGGCCGTACATTTAAAGTACTGACCGATCATAAACCTTTAGTTTATTTGTTCAATTTAAAAGACCCTTCTAGCAGATTACTTAAATTTAGATTAATACTCGAAGAGTATGATTATGTAATAGAGTACGTTAGAGGGCGAGATAATTCGGCTGCAGACGCATTGTCTCGTATAAAACTTACTTCAAAAGAATTAAAAGAAATGCAAGAGTGTTTAAATGTAATGACACGTGCTCAAAAAAAAAAATAATTGATACTGGTACTTCCGATCATATGTCAACCACCGACGATTGGCCTGATCAACCAAAAGTTGTGGAAACACATATGAAACCGAAGGATGCAGTAGAGTTGCGATTTTTAGAAATTGATAATTTAAAAAGTAATAATGTAGTCACTTTAGAAAGTCCTTTATTGTTATACGTTGCTCAGAAGAAAATTATATTCATTAAATTGGCTTCTCAAGCACAAATTACGCGAGCCGAATTTGTGAGAGAGCTAAGTGATTTCTGTGAGAAAATAAATATAAGTGAAGTATATTTCTTAAAAAATAAAAATAATTATGTTTTTATAGAAAAGCTTGCAAGCGAAATAAAAAATCAAAGCAACTGGAAAGGACCTAGGTTATGTATATTGAAAGACGTCGAAAGAATAAATGATCAGGACGATAGGAAAGTTATACTCAACGACTTTCATCTTTTGCCTACTAGTGGCCACGCAGGCATGAGAAGAATGTTGGCTAATATTAAAAAATATTATTTTTGGCCAGGCATAGAGTCTGATGTTAAGAATTTTGTGAAAAAATGTCCTCAATGTCAAAAGTATAAGTATACAACGCAAGTTAAAGAGCCCATGGTTATTACTTCAACCGCACATTGCGCTTTTGACAAAATTTTTCTCGATATAGTAGGACCATTGGATAGAGATAGCTCTGACTTTTCTTACATACTTACATTACAATGTGAGTTATCAAAATATGTATGTGCTTACCCCCTTGTTACAAAAACGTCAACAGAAGTAGCACGCGCCTTCGTAAACAACTTCATATTGCAACATGGCGTTCCGAGGGAGATAGCTACCGACAGAGGTTCAGAGTTCATATCAGACACTCTTAAAAAGGTATGTGAATTACTAAATATCACAAAATTAAATTCAACTGCGTATCATCATCAAAGTATCGGAGCGTTAGAAAACTCTCATAAAAATCTTGGTGCATTTTTAAGAATTCAAGCCGAGGAAAAACCTGTGTTATGGAGTAGTTGGCTACCGTTCTGGTGCTTTGCGTATAATACGTCAGTTCATACTTCCACAAAATTTTCACCTTTCGAACTTGTCTATGGTAGGAAGTGTAATTTACCTAATAATTTAACAAAGTGCGTAGAACCTCTTTACAATTGCGATGACTATCCACTTGAACTCAAGTATCGCCTTCAGGTGTCCCAAACTGAAGCGCGGAAAAATTTAATAGCTAGTAAAATAGATAATAAACGTAGATATGATACTTATATTAATCCTATACATTATAAGCCGAATGATAAAGTTTTACTTAAAAATGAAACTGGTAACAAACTTAAAAAATTGTATTCTGGTCCTTATGATGTCATTCAAGATTTGTCACCGAATGTTGAAATAAATATTAACGGTAAAAGCAGTATTGTTCACAAAAATAGAACAAAGTTGTATCATGTTTAAAATATATTATAGGCATAGCTGGGCATTAACTCGTTAATCCGTTAATCGTTAATTAACGAAGTTAACATCTTGATTAACGAATTAACTTTTAAGTTAACTTTTAAAAATGTTAACGGACACGTTAACTTCCGTTAATATGCAGAAGCCCGTTAATCGTTAATCTAATGCCTACTATTTACCGCACGGCACCTCGGCGCGGCGCGAAAAACAGGTTCAGACAAGTATGAAACGAATGACAAGTGCCGGGCGGCGCGTGGCAGCGCGTGAAACAAAAACAAAACTAAATATATTTTGTCGGCACGTGCGAGCGAGAAAACTGCGAAGATATTTTTTCGTTTGATCATTTCATTACTTAGCGCCAGTGCTTAGAGTGACGAATGTTTTGTTTGTTGTTATTATAAAGAGTAAAGTAGTCTTTAAAGAGTAAAGCGCAAAGTCTCGTTAAAATGTGGCTGGATATGAAATCAAAAGACTCGTTCAACGATGCTGCATTCCTCGGGGAACAGATATTCATAAATCTATTTATTAAATACAATACTCAAGCGCTGCAGTTGAACGTCTGTTTTCCACGGGTAAAGACATTTTAACACCAAAACGAGCCTCGCTTTCAGACGAGAACTTCAACATGTTAATGTTCATGAAGGGGAATATGCACCTTATGGTCGACGATTAAATTACAAATTTGAATTATACAAGTATTTGTTTTATTCCTAACCTGTTGACTTCGAGAACCTAAACCAACAAGTTGTATAAGTTCACTAACGCAACGATATAAAATGCAATTTTACACATATTAACGGATTAACGATTAACGTTAACTTGCGTTAATTCTTCCGAAATGTAACGCTTTAACGCTTAACGAAGCTAACTTTTTTTGTAGCGGACTAACGATTAACGAAGTTAACTATTTGATTAACGGTGCCCAGCTATGATTATAGGTTGTTATTGTACTCATATTATAACGTCAAATGTTATTGTTATGATACATAAAACTATGCGCGATGGCCCAACGGTGAGCGGAGACGAATCCCGGTCGTGCGCACACGGGTTCGGATTCGCATACCGTTGCGCTATTGGTATCATCATAATTTTTATATTACTTTTATTTACAGACTATTATTTTGTATAACATTTATCATGTATTTTATGCTTAGTTTCGTAATAAAAAACGAACAGTTATACTAAAAAAAAAAAAAAAAAAAAAACATATTATATAACAATAAATAAATGTAAACTTTATTTTATTTTACTATTAAGGGGAAGATGTAAGGGAGTAGGTATATAAGCATAATTATATTATAATAAAAGCAGTATAGATTGAGCACTGGTCTTGTCATTACCTCCGAAACCTTATCCCATCCGTACAATGTATCATTGATTGCTGATTCAATCCTCAAGTGTGATCGTTTTACAATAGCTTTAGTATGTAACTTCATTCATCATAATTGGTATTGAATGAAAGCGGAATGCCCATTCATAGTATCGGTAAAAAATATCATTGATCCCGATATTGAACTGCTCAAAACTAATTATGTAATTTGTTATGTTTCGGCCTAAATCACTTTCTGTACTATGCCGGGCGACAGATTTGAAAAAAAAGTAACTATCATTAAAGGAGAATGCCCATTGTACTATGAAATTCATAATCGGTGCGAAGATTGTTATTCCTCGATTTGGACCCGCATTTAGATCTAAATTATATTTATATTTATTGAACATATATATTTTTCCCTAAACAAAAAAGTAGGTTTCATCGAGGGACAACAATCTTAGTACTTGAACATATGCATGTACATATCATTTATACACAAGGTACTGGGGAAACACTCGAAAATAACCACAAAACATTGATGTGTCAAAAAAATATTGGTCCCAGTGAGAAAAAATAATGTAATCATAAAACGATAATTACAATATTAAAAATATATCACTAGCAAAAATAGAAGTATAATAAATATAAGTTACACATCATGGAGTGCGAATGGTAATAAAACGTGAAAATATTTTTTTAACATCCTCAAATGAATAACAAATGATATAATGTATGTTCGTGTTGGACATAGTTTTACCTTCAGGCGAGGTCCTCTCGGCGTCGCTGAGGTGATGCAGCAGGAACTCTGCGAAGGCGCCCTTCTTCTCGAGCAGCTGCTGGTAGGAGCCCGCCTCGGACACGTGGCCGCCGCGCAGCACCAGCACCAGGTCCGTGTGCGCCAGGTACGACACGTTGTGCGTCACCCACACGCGCGTCTTGTCCTTCAGCAGACCGCTAGGACCTATCACCTGTATGAATCATAGAATACAGTCTACACACCACGGATGTCTACAATTTTTATAAAGTTAAATGGTATTTGCAGCGTGTTCTAGGGCCCTACTATATAAATCCGAAATTCGAATCTTCGTGACGTTTTTCGTTTCGAAACCTACTCTGTAACACGAAATTCGAATCTTCGGATCGAAGAATGAATGATTCGAATATATCGGCAATCCAAACATTTTCATTTTTATTTACTATATTCATCCGAAACGAAGTTCGAAATTTCGGACGAACGAAGTTTGTGACGATACGAATGTACCTACTCTGTAAATGTTGGTCTTGCCGATATATTGAAATAATTCATTCTTTCGAATTTCGTGTTAGAGAGTAGGTTTCGAAACGAAAAACGTCACGAAGTTTCGAACTTCGTTTCGGATTTATATAATAGGGCCCCTAATTACAAGACTACAATTGCGATTTCGATAATCGAGTCGTTTTAGACTTTCCCCGTTTGCATCAACGCGACGCGACGCAACAAACTTTTTTATTTTTTTATTCCAATGAATGGTGAGACGAGCATGCCGTTCGCCTGATGGTAAGCGATACGACAGCTCATGAACAGTAGCAAAATCAAACACCTTGAATTACAAAGCAATGCTTGACGTTACACTGCGCTCGCAATCCTGAGACATAAGATATAAAGTCTCAATATGTCTAGTATTTACTCTATATTTGCAGCTTGTTCCAATTAAAAGACTACAATTGTGATTTCGGTAATAGAGTAATTATTGCGTTTACAATTATACTAATAAGTATTTTCTTGTTGGTGGACTTTCCCTGTGTGGATTGACGCGACGCAACGAAATAATGAAGATTACTTTTAAAACCATAAAAAAATATTTTTTACAGTGGACCGTTACGTTCCATTCTATTGCAATACGTTGCAAAAGACCAGATAAAAATGCATTATTTAAATAAATCATCAAAACACAATCATTAGCAACAGAGCTTCGACTAATCCAGAAAAGTAAATATACATCAAACATTCAAATGGCAACTTGAGCCATTCACATTGAGTTTCGTGTGACGTCATTATAATGGAATAATGAACCTATTAAAAAAAGTTAAAATTTAATCTTGGAAACATTTTTCTTGTGCATTGCCACCATATGGCTCCTCTATTGTGTACTTCCGTCGTATTCTTGCTATGAGTAATATGCATAATAAAACTTAAATATCAAGAAACATACATTTATTAAAATCCATACCGATCAGCGGGCCTACTCAGAAAATCCGAATCGAAGTTCGAATCTTCGGACGATCGAAGTTTATGACGATACGAATGTACTTACTCTGTAAAAGTTCGAATTTGTATAATGTACATCGTAACCATAAGTCCACGGTTACGACCATAAGTCAATAACGACCATAAGTATATGTAGGTACATTCGTATCGTATATAAACTTCGATCATCCGAAGTTTCGAACTTCGTTTCGGATTTTCAGAGTAGGGCCCCAGAGCAGTATCGGTGTATGTACATAGAGCGTGTGTACCTTGTCGAAGATGTGTTTCCCGACGTGCGAGTCGACGGCGCTGAGCGGGTCGTCGAGCAGGTAGTTGTCTGCGTCGTGGTACACGGCGCGCGCCAGCGACACGCGCTGCTTCTGACCGCCGGACAGGTTGATGCCTGCACACACATACACATACACTACTTCAAAACTTATTACAGCTAGCGAATGTTTTGTCCCTTTCGAACGACTTTGTAATTCAGTTTGAGTGACGAAGACAAAACATTCGATATTTGAAATAGGATTTAAAACTCGCTAGGTTTTATTCATACAACATTTCAAATATATTTTCCCTTTCGAATGACATTAGAATTCAGTTTGAATGAAGAAGAAAAAAAATCTATACTTAAAATAAGTTTTAAAACTGTCTATGAGTAAGACTGTAAGTAAATAAATAAATAAATAAATAAATAACACCCAACAGTCACATACATAGTCCTGACCCCACACTAAGATCGAGTCTTGTGTCGTGGGTATCAGGAACTACGAGAGACTTTTCGGTCTCACAAACACCCAGACCCGGAAGAAATATTTGTGGGCCGCACAAACATTTCTCTCGGTGCGGGGATCGAACCCGCGGCCTCTCGTTTCACAGGCGGCGTCTAACCAACTGCGCCACGGAGGCTGTCAAACAGTGTAACTTTTGACACTACAATTTCGTAAAATCAAAGTCGTATCGTAAAATTATTTGGGGTTGTTAATGTTCCGGGATGAAAGTGATCGAAACCTATCCCTCTCAATTTGTTTGAGTGTAAAACAATTTTAATATCGAGTTTGTACATTTAGATATAGAGGAAATAAAATAAAAAAAACACCTTTCTCTCCAATCTCCGTCTGGTCACCACCGGGCAGCACATCGAAGTCCGGTTTGAGGGCGCACACATTGATGACGTTGTTATACTTGTGCTTGTCCATTGGTTTGCCGAAGAGTATGTTGTCCTGCAGCGTGGCGTTCTGTATCCAGGCCTGCTGCGGCACGTAGGCGGTGGAGCCGTGCGTGTTGACGCGGCCGGCCTGCTTGTGCATCTCGCCCAGTAGTGCTGCCAGTAGTGAGGACTTGCCGGATCCCACGGCGCCCACCACCGCCACCAGCGCGCCGCGCGGGATCTGCACGCTGATGTTCTTCAGCACCGGCTCCGCGTCCGGCCCGCCCCACGTGAACTGACCGTTCTCGATCAGGATCGGGTTTGCTAAAATGTTTACATTGTAACATTCACTATCGTTATAACTACTTTTTTTTTTAATACAAAATGGATTTGCAGTTATATCACGGTGGATTAAATAGGTTTTTTTTTTCGCATTTTTTGAGTAATTAATTGATGTCTTACAAATTTCCGATAACTACTCGTGCATCAATTGAAACTACAGGGTCTTGCACGTCAAAGCCGCATGGCAGCGAGAATGCAATAACTAATAATTATTATCAATCGATAGCTAATTTTCAAAGCATCTATGGCTTATCAGTGATATTAGTAAGAATTTTCAAAATATGGGAAGTCCGCCCACAGCTTACCTACATTAAGTCAGTTTAGTGACTTGTTTAGTAGATGAGTAACCTACCTAACCTAACCTAACTGCCCATGATATGATATTTAACACATAAATATGACATCTTATTGAAGTATCTTTCATCTAAATTTTATCTATTGGTGCATATATTAATATGTATCTAATCCCTGTCCAGTATTCTGTACATGGATCATAATCATATGAGAAAAACTATTATTTGGGAAAAACTTTATTAACGTAGGCAATAGAATCCAAAACAATGGTTTTCGTCAGTTTATCTTTGCGGTTGTGTACTCTTTCAAACTCAAAGGTATGGGATGGAAGAGGACAGGATTACATGCCTTGAGTCATGATACAGTATGAGACGGAATATGACGGGACGGGACGAGAAAAGCTATATAAAGGAAGGCAGTCACGTTGAGTTTAAATATAAAACAATTAAAACAAATAAATGTCATGTAAATAATGTGTCTGATGTGGACTGGAGTCGGAAAGTGTCTGCACCCGAGCGAACCCGGCCGGGCCGCCAGTTAATAAATAATAAGTGCGCTCGGCCAATGTACTGGCTAGTGCGGTACCACTAATCAATTAATTGTTATTGATCATGAACAGGGCAATGTTATTCAGTACTTACGTTCTTTCGGGTCGTGTTCCACGGAGCTCACGTCCAATTCATCGCAATTCATGAATTTGTTTAATCTCTTAATGCCGACTGATGTCTAAAAAATTACGGGATATTGTAATTTACTGCATAATAAACACAATTAATAGTTTTTAACTACAAACAAAAATACAACAAAGCTAGTTGACAATTAAGTTAGGCAATGAATCCATTTCTAATTAAATAGCTTGGGAAGCTTTAAGATCTACTCCGCTACCGAGCTGGGGGGTTACTCTATAAAAACGATACGAACTTCGAATGTTCGGATGTTCGACGTCCGAAGTAAGATATAAGATTTCCACTTCTAAAAATCAAGACTATTCTGTATCATACTTATTATTTACTCCGAACTTAGTCTATGGTTGCGACGTACGAAGGGGGAATCCAACATTGTATCTAGGCACAATAGTGAAGTTTCCGAACATTCGAAGTTCGTATCGTTCTTATACAGTAGCCCCTCTGTTTCGCCAAGCGGCCACGCACCACTCCACGCTTACATAGGTTATTTGCGTGTTAGTCAAGACAATAAAGAAATATTAATATGGAAATTGTTTGAATATGAGTTGATTTGCTGTTATGTATTACAGAATAAATAACATAAATCAGTACAACAATGGTATTGTACAAATATTACAGTACCACACATACATGTCATGTGGACGTCTTGTAATATTACGACTTATTCATTTGATTTTAAACAACATACATCTTATACACATATTATTATTAGTATATATTATACACATATTATTAGTGACAGCCTCCGTGGCGCAGTTGGTTAGACGCCGCCTGTGAAACGAGAGGCCGCGGGTTCGATCCCCGCACCGAGAGAAATGTTTGTGCGGCCCACAAATATTTCTTCCGGGTCTGGGTGTTTGTGAGACCGAAAAGTCTCTTGTAGTTCCTGATACCCACGACACACGACTCGATCTTAGTGTGGGGTCAGGATGTATATCTATCAGTCTATGTATGTGACTGTTGGGTGTATTTATTTATTTATAATACACTTAAGTATACATATTTGCAGATCATAAAATTTCGCGAATTGTATAATATTAATACATAAAAATATTACATTTACACACAATAGCGGCTTTCAAAACTTTGTACATTGAATTATTGACATTAAAAGCGATTTTTAGCAAATTAGTTAGACAATACTAGGTACAATACAATAATAACATATATACAATATCGGCATGTATAAAACTTACTTGTACAACATTCGATATAACGTTAGGCAGCATTGACAGTGGGAAACGCAGTATGTTGAAAAGAGACAACGCTACGAAAGCTCTCTTAGAGTCCAGCACTTCGGTGTCGTTTACCAATACAAAGCATCCGAAGGACATCAGCGACACCTAAGACACCATTCCGGGAATTAGCCAACGGCATTACCAATATATGCCCATGCACGACTTGCTGGACCGTAAGGTTTACGTTTACCTTGTATCTTGTAACTTCAACGACAAATGTTCGCGTCTTTAGCACCGGTGTTAATAATGATATTACACTTGATGTGATTGTGAGAGTGGGCCAACGACAGTTCAAGATACAAAGTAAACCGGCTGGCGAGCTTGCACCGTTGCCTAGGGATCGTGGATGTATGCATGTTAGTGAGTCTGGGTGAAAAGAACCATAGCCTCATACGTATTATGTAAGTTGCAAACAGTCGGAGGCTCTACCTCGATCGCGGAGACCACGATGAGGGGCAGTAAACCTAACGGCAAATGCATTGTGAAAAACAGGGCCATCGACACGAATATCTTTTCGGCTGTCAGGATATTGTTGTTGGGGTCGGAAATCACAAACGTGAAGAATGTTAGGAATGTCACCTTTAACACAAGAAAACCAAAGGTTAATCACGTGTCTCGCACGTCATTTTCTGAACGCATTACTACTATTAACAGTCGTCATTATTATATAGTATAGTAGTCATTACTTCTATATCAAAAGAACAATGTTCATCTTCCATACATTTTTGGCCTACAAACCAACAAACTTAAACGAACACTTTTTACTTAGGTAGTTAAATATTCTTATATAAAATATAAAAATGCCACTGAAGTGAAACAAAACCCACAGACAAATCCGAGAATTCCATAATAACTGATTACCAATTTTCAGGTTATCATTTAGATGTACATTTTTTTTAAATTTCGAAATTTTGCTATGTCTCATTACAATTAAATTGGTGCATTCCACTTAGCGCCTCCAATGACTAGACTCACGATCATTGTTTTTCTTGTTTCACTTATTTCCGAACAATAGAACCGTAAACTCAAGAGGAAAAGATCATGAAGCCTGTTTAGCGTTGATGTAAAAATAATTTTATTGTTTCTCGTCGTCATTTAGAAACAATAAAATAAAAGCTTTAAATATTAACTTATAACAAATGAATAACATATTTTTTTACATTTTATTTTAGTGGAACATTTCATTAATTTACGTTCGAATATAATCAAAATGCATTTTACGGCGAAAGTTGGATATTTCGTGTTGCGTCGCAATAATGCTCCAGATAGTAGTAATTCATCTAGTTCAGATGCAGAATGTAAGAACGTTGAACATCCGTTGCAGAAACGTTTCAAAGTATCTCCTCTTTCCATATCAACTAATTTCACAGTCACCTTCTTTGTTGTTTTCAGTTGAGAAAATCTTGCTAATTTTCTCAACGCTCACTTCGACGTCATGAGCTTCGCGTTGAAGCGAACGTCATGACGGTATTAGTGACATTTTTTCCGCGACCACAAAGGTCGTAGTCGTCATGTCAAATGACAAAGTATTTTGCTCGTTGTGACCGCTTAACGGAACGCGCCATATATGTATGAATATTTAATTTAACTACATCGCAAATAATTTGTAGCAATTAGAAATCCTGTTAACCAGTAATATAGAATAGCCAGTAAAAAAAGCAAAGTATAACAACCTGTTTTTGTTTGCATAGAAAATAAATGGATCAAAACATTATTAAATACTGGACCAAAGTTATCCAGCTTGACTGTACGTATGATATGTAGTGTGGGGTTTATAATAATAATAATTTATTTGCAGCATGTGACAGTCGTACAAAAACACTTAAAATAAATCGTATGATAATATTTATTTACAAAAAGTGTTTGATTAAACGCTGATAACATTCAACTTGTGTTATGTATGAGTGCCAGTGAATACATGTTGTTTAAACTACAGCATTGTCATTACTGGAAATATCTCAAATATACTGGAAACCTTATTCAACATCAAAAATTTGCCATTCTGAGGTTCCGTGAAACTAGAAAGAATAGTTTCCTAAACTATGAAATAAACAAAAAATTATAGATTACGTCTAATGGGTGTTGATTCATGGGCCGATAAGAACAAAGTTCTTTGCATATCGAGTTCACATATTATACGGAATTAACCACGAAATTTATATAAGGCATCTAATACAAATGCTGTCTTCTCAGAAAATCATTTCGGAACCAACATATTGCTCATCTTGACTTTGTGATGGTAAATTACTTTAAATTATTAATATACGGTCGATCCAATTTCGCCCAATTGCATAGATGGTCGCGCTTAACTGACATGTGCATTTTCATTGACTTCATAGAATTAGTTACCATCGTGTTTGTTTTTAAATCTGTATGTGACATGTATAGAGGCATCGTTTGCTATATCAATAAAGAGTTGAGTAACGATTAGATTTATAACACTGGTAGCAATCAATATCAATATTATGACACGAATTTACTAGTTGATAATATTTATCAGACGTGTTATCGAAGGATTACTAAAATAAAATCAATTGCTTGTTTAATAATATCATTATATAGATAGGCACTGATTGCCGAGCAGATCTTACTCTAGGACATTATTAATTAAGTCTATCTTACCAGGAACGGTGCACAAGACCATATGAACGAAGTGGCTGAGTTAAGATAAGCAGTCTGTTTTAACACATTCATTTCTTTGTTTCTAATTTTAAGTACTTGATCCTCGAAACTTGGCTCCCATGCGTACATTTTGAGAACCTGAAACAATAATGCAAATATTTGAAATGGGTAGAGCCACGTTACAGTCAGAACTGCAGAACAAATCGGTTAGCTCGACAGGTGTGGTACCTGATTATCGCACTAAAAACCGTCTCGAGACAATGTCTCCAATGGAGCGGGAAGGATAAAGGATGGGGTGAGAAGAGGATATTGGGCATCCGGCTATCTTATTCACTGAACGATACGCGACACTAAAGCTGTCGCTTTACGTCGATCTCCTATGACCACTGTACCGCCCCGGACGAGCCTGCCCATTCATAATGAGTCATGATTAACAACCGTGTGGCTCAAGCAGTTGATAAAATTTCCTTCAAACTGCAACATAACAGATTTGGTGACAGAAATAGTGGTATGGTTGTACGCGATCTCTATCATACGTACGATGCACCTAACATCAAGAACGGGATTATCTGAATCCACATAAAACCAACGTTATTTTCTTACTACAATGCAATACAATAAATTTCGTTTTAAAACGACATTTTACAATGAAATATACGGCCTTATTCATAGACAGTTTACATATACTGGGTATATCAAGACTGCTACCGAAAACGAAGCCGGGTGGTAGTTTTAGTGAGTACAAACACAATGCAACAAAAATTTTCGCAAAAAAAACGCGACAAGTTTTTTTATGATTTTTTAAATATCGTAATTTTTGAGTGGTAAATCCATAGTTTTTGCTAAAAAAATAATTTAAACTCTTTTATACCTTAGAGTTATAAGGAATAAAAGGGTACACTATTATTTTAGGAAAAAAATGAATTTAGCATCCAAATACGACCTTAGGAAAAAATAGTCGCTTTTTTTCAACATTTTCTGTTGCAATGTGTCTGAAGTCACTAAAACTACCACCCGGCTTCGTTTTCGGTAGCAGTCTTGAGATACCCTGTATATTTTAATTATCGAATGTTTTGTTCCTTTCCAACGACTTGTGAATTCAGTTTAAGCGAAGACAAATCATTCGATAACTAAAATAGGTTTATGAACTATAATCTTCTAATAGGGAATCGCATTTTTATTTGCCTATGGGTACGTATGATTCTAATTTTATTTCCCGTGCAGTCCATTTCATATTTAGAAAGAATGTTTAAGTTTCTAAAATATATTTAGAAACAACTAGAATTATTGATTTGATACTGCATAAACGAGAAATAAATCAGCGTAACAAGAGGACCAAGTAAATACAGGATTATTATCAAAAAGTGTATGATGAAATCGTATGATAAGTAGTATCATAAATTGCTATCTATTTTCATGAGACTACTTACCTAAAAATAGTTAGGCACATTTTTATATATATTAGATCTGGCGAACTAGCAAACAGGTCATCTGATGGTGAGTGATCACTGCCACCTATGAACAACGCCTGGATCATAGATGTGTTGCCGGACCATGAAATCGGGAGAGGAGCGGGAAGAAAAAGGATGGACAGAGAAAAGGAGTATAGGGCATCCGGCAATCTCCTTAGACAACAGTAAGTTGCAATTCATTATTCAATTAACTGAGTCATGACTCGGTCGTGATGACAGGTCTCTATCAGCATTTTTCCAGTTTGTTTTTAATTCTGCTAGTTGCTATAGCCACTGTAGGTATTTGTTGATCTATAGTATAAACGAGGCACTGGTGTACTACTGTGCCCCAAGCAGGAACATTTGACTCTATAGTATAGTAATCGTAATAGTAAAATTTTGTATGGGAATTTGAACAGCGCCATTGTGAGCGTATTTGGAACTAAATTATGGCAGCGGGAAACGTTTACGACACTAGAGTATGGTAATCATATAGTCTAGCGATAGTTGAATGTATGAAAAGTGGTAGCAGGAATAATTTTTGACGTATAGTATCGCCGATTTACTATCGAGAAATACGATTGTTTTGTCACCGTAATTTTTACCGTGAGAACATTATCGGGAGTATATTTTTGCATTTCTACACATCGAATTAATGAAAAATGTGTTAATAACGGTCATGCTTAGTGTCTCCCGATGCCGTAGTGTTATTGTGTTTAATTATCTACTCCGTATTTCGCTAATAATATGAAATTCAATGCTGCGATATGAATTTACAATTATTGTGATACCTAACTCAAATATGAAGATTATTTCTTAGACTGTGGACTGTTTGGAATCGGAGAAACGAACTTGGGAATCTTGTGAACAAGTATGAGGATATAGAAAGTCTGGAATTTATTGTAGTTAAAAACATACCTAACCTAAAACTGTAAAAAACTTATAAATAAAATATTTACATGGAACTTTGATTTTAGTTTTGCGTACCTACTAAATCATTTTATGTCATAAGCTTATTTCAATGTATAGTCGAGCAAGCTCTTAGGGCAGAGAAGTGTGAGCATTTAATATGTGAAAATAGTTGCCGAGGAACTTAACGAGCAAAAATATAGAGAATACTTTCATGAAGCTCTCCTCCTTAAAAATGTAGAGGGATTTTATAAAACATATATACGTATCTTTATCTAGAATCTATATCATATGAGAGTTATTAATTTGCATTAAATTAAAAGTGAAAACCGCTAATGTGTGACAACTAACCAAAAAAAAAATTGCTACGTTCGGAAATCTAAATGCAAAATTAATTGGAGTCATTTTGTATATTGCGGAAAGTAATAAATATGTATTTGCTTTAAATTATTTCCATAACCTTTCTACGCGACATTAATGCATGTTTTATATTTTTTTGTTATTCTATAATAATAATTAATTAATTTACCCACGTAGTGAATGACAATTCCGCACGAATCATTCAATAATATTCGTTCATTACCTTAGGTTATCTGTCACTATCGTAACGTAATAGTATCGAGTTCACGAGAGTATGGTTAAACGATTCATGCTGCCGATATGGACTATGGAGTAGTAATAGTATAGTAATCGTTGTCACGATACTATTACTATACGATACTTCAAAATATTCCTGCTTGGGGTACTGAGGTTTGTGAGTAACTCACTACTTTTTATCTTGAATTTTTATCAAAACACCGATGATAATTTCAAGTTGTTTATCATCGTCATCGTCATCGTAACTTTAGAAAATGAAAACTGAATGCTAAAATAGCAGTATTCTATTGACACATTCTTATAGGGGAATTATAAAATAATAAGTATATAAACATTTTAACAATATAAAAAAACGGACAAAGATTATGTTTTCACACTAAACTTATGTTCATTATGATACTTCATTAATTTCCGTAGGACTGCTATAAAATAACTTTAAGAGGTAGTTACAAGCATACTAAGGCATAGTATCCTTGTACGTACGATTTTTGGAACGAAGTTCCTTATCGCGCGGTGTGAAAGGGGGCTAGACGGAAAGAATTCTCACGAAAAGTAGACACGAAAAACATTTGACAATCGTTTTTTATTTCTTTATTTGAAAATGATGTCATACATTTTAATAAACTCTAATAGAGACAATAAAATATCCAAATACATATTAATATGTTAAAGGCTATAGTAAAAACTAAGAATACGCTGAAGCCCAAAATTAAGTGGGAAACGTTGCGACAATTTCTAATTTTCATCGAATGTCATATAAATCAAACAAAAAAAATTGGTACAAAAAAACATAAATTGCATAACTGCGAAAACCCAACTAAAAATAGAAAATAAATTTTAATAATACTGAATTAAGGATAGTGTAAAAAATTAATAAGAAAAAAATATTTTTAAATTGTAAAAAAAACATGGGGTGCCTGTTTTTAAACGGTTTTATTTAGCTCACCCTTAACCCTCTTTCCGTTAACCGATTGATCTGAAATTTGGTATACGCCTTTGATTCTGGTGACAATACAATTATCCATATTCAATATTATTGTGAATCCAAGATGGCCGCCGCTACAAGATGGCGGACAACTTAGTTTTTTTCAATCCCATCAATATGGGTATCAAATGAAAGGGGTTGGCAAGTAGAATTCAGTGCACTATACAAAATAAAAATCAAAGGTGGCCACTGCTACAAAATGGCGGATAATGTATTTTTCCATCCCATCAATATCAAAATAAAGGGCTAGGTTTTATTACCTTGCAATAATGAGGCACTCAACGAATTGAATAGAATGAGAAATAAAAACTAAAAACGTAAAAATAAAAAAAGTAAAAAAAATATTTTAAGTTAAACGGTTTTATATTGCAGATAAAAGTACTAAAAGCTAAAAAATAATTTCATGGATACAGTCATGGGTAGCAATAAAATACAAATTTTAATCATATGCATTGATTAAACTAAAATAAAATCGTGGGGCACAAAATTCATTTAAAGTGGACGTGCCCCATCCATGAAATTATTTTTTAGCTTTTAGTACATTTATCTGCAATATAAAAGCGTTTAACTTAAAATATATTCTTTTTACTTTTTTTTCAATAGATATAATTATTTTATCGACAGATATAAGAAGGATTATCATTTTGATAATATCTTAAAAAGCACCCCAAGCTTTTTTTACAATGAAAAATATTTTTTTCTTATTAATTTTTTACACTATCCTTAATTCAGTATTATTAAAATTTATTTTCTATTTTTTAGTTGGGTTTTTTATATAAAGCGTGTTTTTTAGTTTTTTTAAACTATTATTTATTTTCTGGTTTGGTTTATTTATAAGAGCGTTATTTCTTATTTTCAAATGTCTGTCTTATCAACTGTCGATGGTAGGTTTTAGGCCGACATCTATGTATGTATACGAAACAAGACGCAATTACCATAAGAGTCTCTACGCGCATGCGTAGTTCGCGCACTAGCCCTCTCTCTTACTCTCATGCAAAGGATCCGGAACGAAATTAATGAATCCTGGCGAATGTAATCAGGATAATCATATATTTTAATCGAATTATTGTATTGTCAGCGGTCTTTGACAGGTGTGCAAAATTTGAATGAAATCTGTCCGTTTAAAGTGGGTTAAAATCGCGTCTTAAGGAGTCGGTTACAAACATCCAAACAAACATACAAGTGAAGCTAATATAAAGCGTGTAAAAAAAAATATATTACAATACCTTCACTAATTAATCGAAAGGAGTTTCGATCCATCCGGGTGTCCTTGACAATACTAATTTTTTTTTTTCATTTTACAATATTTTGTGAAGCCGTTTTATCGATACATTTATAGATATTATTGGACTAAAAATCAATAAACACAAATGAAATACAAACAAAGCCACACTGACGTGACCAGCATTACTTTGACTGAATTATAGATTACTTAATTCATCAATCAACATTGAAAGTACGGGCAAGTAGCGTATTGGCCATCGATCACATCGGATAACGGGACATGCAGGCGCCGCCTTATCAATAACACTAATATACGCGCAAAAACTGTGTTACTGGTTCACTATCGAATAAAGGCGATCGGGTGGCGCGGCGGGCTAACTCGTCTCGCACAAGCAACGCCCAAGTATCAAGGGCCCTACTATATTCATCCGAAACGAAGTTCGAAACTTCGGATGATCGATGTTTTTTATACGATACGAATGTATCTACTCTGTAAAAGTTCGAATTTGTATAACGTACATCGTAACCATAAGTCTATGGTTACAACCATAAGTCAATAACGACCATCTTAATATATATAATTCACGTGTCACGTTGTTTGTACGCGATGGGCTCCTAAACCACTCAACTGATTATAATGAAACTTTGTAGATATGCGTTATTTGTTCAAACTTAAAGGGTGAGATAGTTTTTATCTCGATTAAATTGACGAAAGTATAAAACAAAGGAAAAAACATTTTGCCATACAAAATGTTCATGGGTTTGTAACTGTCAAAAATTTACATTTCACACCGTCAATACGGTAAACTCTTCCCTCAAATTAAATAACGTATTTAAATAAAGGTTTCGAATCGACAACATATATCCCCAATATTCGATTAATGGCGTATTTTAGATTTTAAATATGTAAATTAATGACAGTAATGAAAAGTGGTAGACATTTAAATTGGTTGTCAAATAATTATGCATACATTCAGAAATTTATTTTGTGTTAACTAAAGAGTATATTATGACGCTACATAAATATAGGACAATTAAATAAATTATATTCAAAAGTAAGAAATTTTACTTCTTTTCAAGGTAGAATGTCACTTGAAAATGAAAAATCTTTAATAAAATAACACATAAAAATAAAAACTGAACTGAACTGAATAAAATAACAATTTTATATAATTATGGGGAATATTGCAGGGGTTCTGAAATTAGGCGCTGCCTGTGTCTTGAGAAACCAGTTAAATATAATTGTTTCTACGTTAATTGTGTGTGTGTGAGTGTATTTCTATGAAAATTTATATTTCATCTCTTTATTATTAACAAAAAGTAATGCCATAATATTTTTGGAAAAACAGCATAGTGGGGGTGAAATAAGGGATGGAATATTGCATGGATAATCAAAATCGCTAAATTGTTTATTATCAAAAATTTATAAGGCACACTATTTGGATATGGAGAAACGGAATATAATAGAGTAGGAGGTAGGGGAGAGGACTGTGATAGCTGACAGATTTGATAGGACGAAATGTAAATGCACGGTATAAGACGGGATGGTTAATGAAGAGAAAGGACGGGAAATATCGGGAAGTGACTGAACAGACGGGATGGGACGGAATTGAGCAGGACAGTAGGATAGCTAATTCATGTTAAGGTATACAAGAGCTTATACGAAAAATAACATGTATTTGGTGTGGAGTAAAATAAAAAAATATTGGATGCAGTCCAGGCAAACGTAGGTCGGGATTATTGCTTTGCTAAATAATTGAATATAAAATTAATCATATAATAACTAAGCCATAGCGAAGCGTAGTCAGGTCAGCTATGGTATCTTTTAATTGATTTCAATGAACGTCGTCGGAGTAGTAACAGTGTTATAATATCTCCGTAGCAAAATAATGATTTGAATCTGGAGAGATGGGATATAATAAAATATAAGGTGAATAAAATGGGACAGAAGAATAGGTACAGATGTGATTGGAATTGGATAAGTAGTTTAGACAACGGCTGTCATATTGATTTTAAATAAAATATGGGCTGGAATCTGTATTTGCACCCAGGCGAAGCCGGGCTGGGCCGCTAGTAAGTATATATAGGTACATTCGTAACGTATATAAACTTCGATCATCCGAAGTTTCGAACTTCGTTTCGGATGAATATAGTAGGGCCCCTAAAGTGAGTGTCGGATACGCCGAGCGCGACGCGTCGGCCCATTTCGCATTACACTAACCATCAACACATTGTGTTTAACAATTATGTATCTGTAATCAATCGCCATCGGCATGCGGTTTTCCTTGTGACTCAAATACACAATCACTTATGGAAACTCAACATGCCCCGAATACATCTAGTTTGGAAATATACAGAGTGAATATTTTAAGTTGGCGTGGTTGGCCAAATCCGAGACTACGAATAATAACAAAAAATACTAAATTTGCATACTTGGATTTTTTAGAAACTCGATTCCGATGATTTTGAAAAGATAAATATGTTATATTATTACACCATTTTTAAATGTCACTAATTTGAATCAAACGGAAAATAATGACATACTGTAGACATAAAGAAAGAGGTATTTTTAACAAAATAATATATTTTATTTCTTAGCCTTAACTCGTAGCCTCCTCGCTATCAAAAATCTAACGGCCTAATTCATAAACAGTTCATAAACCTATTTTAGTTGTCCAATGTTTTGTCGTCTGTGAAACTGAATTCAAAAGTTGTTCGAAAGAAATAAAACATTCGATGACTAAAATAGATTTATAAACTGTGTATGCAACGGCCTCACGTTAGTATACAGTTTTAGTTTTCATCAAAAACAGACACGTGGCTTTATTCAGCATTCCTTACAATTGCGGATTAGGCCCACTTGAAAAATTAATTCACCCTGTATACATCCAATCTAATTATTGAGTAAGTGTTATGAAATAATTGAATTCTCTTTGGTCTCATCACTGCTGTATAATATAATCGATTTTTCATGCAGTTTTGCCTTGATAAGATAAAAGCAGTGATATAGGCTTGTACAAATTGATAAAGCATCGACCCTGGATACATATCTCTTGCGCGGTGACTTGCGAAATTTCTACATGTTTTTATAAGAATAAAATGAATCATTTTTCTAAATTTCAATATTGACACGTACAAATTAAAATCTGTGTAGAATTTCATAAAATCAGAATATTATTTAATATTACCATTATCTGTATCAGCCCATATACGTCCCACTGCAGGGCACGGACCTATTCTACAATCGAGAGTACGATTGAGATTGCCATTAACACCAGACGTACTGCAGTCGCCCGTCACCGCTTGATAATTAATTATTACGTCATCATATTGACCTTGTACAAAACGTTGCGGAAGATATTATATTTGACAAAATAATTTTATTTTCCTTGAATGCAACATCTTATTTGAACATGACACTGCGATATATTCAATGTTCATGTATGAAATAGAACACTTGGCATAATTTTGACTAGATAAGTTCAACATTTTGCCATGAGAAAAGAATAATATAGATTCATATAGATCAGCGGTTAAGGATCTAGACGCACTTTGCCCAGACGGTGGCCGCGGATCCAACACCCAGGACACAACTTTATCTTTTCGGAGTCATACGTGTATACATACATACACAACACTTTATTGAACACCACAAATTACAGAGAAATGAAAAAATACATAGAGAGACCTTACAAATAAGTGAACAATAGGTGTATTACTAATTTTAACTCAAGGGAGCGTTATAATTTCATAACATTCACCACCTATTGTGCAATCTGCTGCAATACCTCCAATGCTAAAGTAAATAAATAAGGTTGTGATTATTTTTCTTATCTGCATTAATTATTACTGCAATTCATTGCATTCGCTTCCAGAAAGACACATTATACCACCAGTAGGAGTTCAGCGGAGAAAGCTAGATTAGTTTCGGAATGTATTAGGGTAACAATATAAGATCGAGACAAGTAAAAATATGAAAATGTACCTTAATGCCATTAAGTATTTCGTTCATGAGCTTTACTCTCTCGTCCTTGTACTTCATCTGTCTGATCTGCAAGGTCTTGACTCGGTTGGCGATGAGTCCGTTGACTGGGATGAGGATGATCATGACTGCCAGGCCGGCCAGCACGGACGGACCCAGGATGCCCCACAGGAAGTACAGCGCGAGAGCTATCTGAAGCGGCGCCGACCATATCATGTTCAAGTAGGCCGTTAATTCCACAAATCTATTGAAAAATAATCAATATAATTTTATTGTATAATCGGTATATAGATTTAAGGCGTATAGATTGGATATACTAATCGGATTAAGAATCTTGTCAGTGACGGTGACAATCAATATAATACCTAATTTTTTATGACACGAATAAATTAAAAGGGTTCTTTTCGTCATTCTATCAAGATTCATATATTATAGACCATCCATTGTTTTTATACAGGATGTCCTAGGAAACGGCGCACCTGCTAAAATACATTTGAGTATAGATGTGACGACATTTCACGGAATAAATACTGTACAAATATCGCTATCTTATAGATAGTGAAGTTTTCCGGTAGTTAGAGATTATATTACTTATTTGAGTGTACCTCGAAGGTTACCACTGCTTTCGGCAGTGTTACGGCTTTCGTAACCGATATCCAAGTCAAATTTATACAATACTAAAACCTCCGTACTTGAGTGCGCAAACATCGTCTCTACACATTGCGTCACAACATTTTATAAGCAAAATCCTGTAGAATTCAACTATGCACAGAGCGCACACGAATAAGTTGCTCATCTAGTGTTATTAAAGGTAACTACATTATAAAAATAACTTCACAGACGTCGTTTTGCATATATTTATATAGTATTTGCTTTTGACTAATTATAATATTATTATGGTGAATTAAAAGATAAATAATACCATAGTTTCTTCGATATAAATTACAATATTGTTTAAACTTAAACATATTGGATAACACAACTGTGTGCTTTCACACAATTAGCATACCGTTATTAGTATCATATGGATGGAGTCAATGTCAAGCTTATAATCAATACGTAGTATTTATTAAACAGAAGAAAAGTTTACCTTGTGGAAGGCGAGGGAAGGAAGTACACAAAATAATGACATAATATGATGTGAGCATACATCAGCGCGGTGAAACCCCAAGTGTCGAATAACCTTGACGATTGAAAATCAATTGCGGAAGTGGAAGATATAGTTATGATCTAAATTTTAAAAAGATTCAGTTACCTTTGAGCGTCGACTGACATCAAATTGACGATTTCTCCTACGGTTGATTCCTTTCTGGCTGCGTTTGACATTCGCAGTGATTTTCTATAGATGGCACTGGTGAGAGCCGTGCGTATTCTCATGCCCACTAGGTACATCCTGGTGAAGTAGTGCGCCAGCAGCATGGTCTGCGCCGTGGCACACACCAGCAGCACGATCGCGTACAAGTAACCCTTCCAGTTGGGCTCGTTGCCTTCTACGAAACCTATGAGCAACCTGAAAAATGTCTCTACCTACAATACTAATACACTTCACAAATAATATACCGGGTATCTCAAGACTGCTACCGAAAACGAAGCCGGATGATAGTTTTAGTGACTACAAACACAATGCAACTAACAATTTCGCAATGATACGCGACAATTATTTTTTATGATTTTTTAAATATCGTCATTTTTGGGTGGTAAATCCATAGTTTTTGCTAAAATAATAATTTAAACTCTTTTATACCTTAGATTATTTATAAAGAAAAGGGTATACTCTATTATTTTAGGAAAAATGTATTTACCACCCAAATATGGTCATAGGAAAAAATCGCTTTGTTTTGCAACTTTTTCTGTTGCATTGTGTCTGAAGTCGCTTAAACTACCACCCGGCTTCGTTTTCGGTAGCAGTCTTGATATACCCTGTATATACAGTATATGTATGTCCAGGTTTCTACGGTTAACAGTTGTTCTTATAGTATTCAGAACTGGATATTATCGCCCTTATTCATAGATCGATTTAAAACCTGTTTTTACTATCGAATGTTTTGACTTCTATGCTCAAACTGGGGGATTCCTCTATGATCCGATACGAAGTTCGGATGTTCGGAAATGAGATATAATAATATACTATTCTCTATGACACTAATAATTTTCTCCGCTGTCAGTCTATGGTTACGACTCACGATAGAGGATTTGAATGTTTTGTAGAGAGCACATTAGTGACGTTTTACGAACATTCGAAGTTCGTATCCGATCATAGATTAACCCCATTGAATACAAAAGTCATTCTAAAGGGACAGAATATACAATAACTAAAATAATTATTAAAACTCTATGAATAGAGCCGTGAGTGTACAAGATAAGTATGTTACTGGAAAACAACATAAAATTAAGAAAGATATTACGACGCCAATAAATACCCGGATAAATTGCTGACCAGATTTTATTTTATTTTATTTTATTTATTGGGACAACAAACAGTTACATGTACATATCTTATTAAAACTAGTCTTAATCTAAGAAGTTATGAAACACATATAACCCACACCATTGTCCACGGATTGACATAATGTGGTATTGTAATTTTGCAAACAGAAAGACTACTACTAACTATTATAACGTCGCTTCAGACAACTTAAGTATAACATGTTTTTTAAATTCCGTATTTGCAAGGTAGAAGATATCAATATCAATGAAATGCACATTATAAGTATCCAAAAGACGTCGGAGTGGTACCCGCGCACCAGCGTTACTCCTACATGGAGCAATGTGGAACAACTGAGGCAGACGCACCCCACGTCTTATTACTGTTCTGGGTACCCGATAACATATTTTATCAGTGAGATCTATACAATCGTATCTGTTGTTACATAGATTGCGCAGCATCATGACGTCAAGAAGCAAGCGTCTCGACTCTAGGCTTAAAATATTGTAACGCTCTAATAATTGAGTATAGGAAGCTTTTGGGTTGTGACATCTGTAATTCATGGCACGTAAGAACTTCTTTTGAACGATCTCAAGCTGATTGCTGTATTTCTTATAGAAAGGGTTCCATATCTGCACTGCATATTCAAGTTGGGATCGAATTAAGGTTCTATATAGAAGAATATAAGTGTGAGGTCGCACAAACTCGGATGTAGATCTCATGACGAAGCCATACAAACTGAAAGCTTTATTGGTTATGTACTCAATATGCGCATCAAAGTGTAACCTTGCATCTAATAATACACCTAAATCTCTTACCAAAGTTATCTTATTTAGGACTGCACTATCTAGGGAGTAATTAAAGTTAATTTTATTTATGTTTTTTGTGAAAGATATAGCATGGCATTTATCTATATTAAGGAATAGCTTATTATTTTGACAATATGTGTATAGTCTGTTAAGGTCCTCCTGCAATAATTGGCAATCTTTGAGGTTTTTGCAATCTTTAAATATCTTTAAGTCATCTGCGTACATTAGAAATCTACAGTTAAGGAAACAATGTTTAATATCATTAATGAATAATACAAAAAGAAGTGGTCCCAATATGGAACCCTGCGGGACTCCCGACGAGGCGGTAATTGATTCAGATTCAAATCCATTGATGACAACTTTCTGAGTTCTGTTATATATATACGAAGCAAACCAACGGAGCAAGTTACCACGTATACCGTTATAGGCTATTTTCTGTAACAGTAGTGTGTGATCCACCTTATCGAAGGCCTTCTTGAAATCTGTATACACAGTGTCAACTTGTATCCTACGATCCATATTTTCAAAGAGATAATTGGTGAAAATCATAAGATTTGTTATCGTAGATCGTTTAGTTACAAAACCATGTTGTTCCCTAATAATCTGCTGATGTAACAGAGGATATAGAGCATTGTGTACCAGGCGTTCAAACAGCTTAGCTAGAGTAGACAATATGGAAATGGGGCGATAGTTTTCTACATTGGCCTTCACACCTCCTTTAAAGACAGGCGTAATAAAAGCTCTTTTCCACGTCGTAGGAAAGATCCCTTCGCGTAGACATTTGTTAAATATAATATGTAAGGCTGTCGATATACTATTTGCGGTCATTATGAGAAGCTTAGGTGGCAGACCATCAGGACCGGCTCCCTTAGTAGCGTCCAATGATTTTAACCCTTTGAGTACAGTCTGTTTAGACAGATAAATGTCCGAAATAAGTGAAAAATTACTCAAATCTTGAACGGGTGGTTCCCATGTCTTTGGGTTGTAACACGAATTCTCATAAACAGAACTAAAGTATGCTGAGAATAGGTTGCATATTGTGGAAGGATTGTTAGAGGATACGCTTTTAAAAAACATCTCCGTAGGATAGTTGGACTTGTTTTTTTTGTTGGATATATACGACCAGAATGTTTTAATGTTTTTGGGTATGCTGTCCTCAACCGTTTTAACGTAATCACGGTAACATTTTAAGCATTCTCGTTGGAAGAGCTGACGATAACTAGAGAAGTCGTTGTAATCAGAAATATTATTATATTTCTTCCATTAATCCATGTGCTTTCCTTCTTTCTGTAAATATGCTTTAGAGAAGGCGAGAACCAGATGGGAAATTTGGAACTACGTATACGTGAAAGTGGAGTATGTAACTTAACGATACCATACAATTTGTCATAGAATGTATCGAGAGCCTCTTCGGGAGGTAGATGTGTAAGTGAATTTGTCCAGTCGATTTCAGTAAGCTCTGATGTAATGGCCCTAAAATCAGCTTTATGGTAATTGTGTTTAAAGACATGACGTCTAATCAATGCTGTGAAATTCGTTTTAAGGCAGGCAGTAATGCAAAATGGGGGATGGTGACTATCCGGAAGCAGCAAGGGGCTGCAGGATATAATTCGACAATCTATGTTGGAAACGAAAATGTCAAGAATTTTGCCTAGTCGATTTTTAATCGTATTATATTGCACACCGTTCATATGTGACATACAGTTTAGGAAGAGCCGCCCCACTGATGTGGAAATACGTGGAACCACGTGATCGACCTGATCCGTCCACACTATGTCCGGTATGTTGTAGTCCCCAACCAGGAACAAGGAATCGCACGTGGAATCATTAGCGATATCTTCCAATATATTAAAATATTGATTATATGACTCTTCAGGGGTACGTGGTGGGATGTAGGCAGCGCATATGATGTGTCGCATACCCGATCTGGAGGCTGGCAATTGGACTATTATATGTTCAATTATATTGGAGCAATAATGTAAAGATGACATCATACTTGGACATAGTTCACGTAGTATAGCCACCAATACGCCTCCACCTTCGCACTTATTAGTGGCAGCACGGTCGCGGTCACGCCTAAAGACCAGATAGCGATCATCAATAAATTCTTTATCTTGAATATCCGGTATAAGCCAAGTTTCAGTCAGTATGACAACGTCATAGGAACAAGCCAGAATATTCATATACAATGTGTGTAGCTTTGTGCGAATTCCTCTGCAATTTTGGTAGTAAAATACAATATTTTTAGAAGCCATTGCTCATTTTACTACAACGCAAGGATACAGCAATCGTATTCTGATAATATCGGATACCCAACATGTAACCAAATCTACATTTGAATATTTTTAAAACAATTTGTAATAAAAATACTACACACGCACAGTTTACCGTTATTACATAGAAAATAATGTACATTACACTACGAGATAGGACGACATCGCTAAATATTATGTAAACAACATCTAAAATTAATAATATTTAAGCAATATTAACTGGAATAAAACAACAAGCCAATACAAAGGTGAAAAATTAACTATGACAAAGTATATGGCACAGGTTATCAATATCATAAGAAAAGAATGCCATATTATAGCGAAATTAAAATAACAAAATTGTGTAGATTTCTTACGATGAAATAGTTGGTTTAGAAATTTTATTAAGATCCTCAACCGAGCGTATAACGAGGACTGGACCACCATCACGTTCACGTACAAGAATCGTTGCGTTTTTGATCCATACATACTTATATCCTTTGTTCTTCGCGACTTCTCGAGACTTGCGAAACAATGTCTTGTTTTTGAGTGTAAGATGTTCGTTTAGATACACCGGAACAGAAGTGCCAGATATGGATAGCTGGTCGGACTTCACCATTTTTATTCGCTTATAAGCACTGAGCAAGTTATCCCGGATAATTCGTGACTTAAATTTTACTATGACATTCTTAGGCGTAGTATTATGTTGTTGAGCATGCGGGACTCTGTGAATTGATATAATGTCGCTTTGCGACACAGGGTACTTAACAACGTTTCCAAGTAGCTCAATGATCGAGAGCAGATTTTCATTCCTCTTATCAGGTAGATTACAGATCTCCAGGTTGCATTGGCGTGCTTGTTGGTCCATTGTATCAATTTTGCCTCAAGATTGGCAATAGTTTGATTATTGCCAAGGTTTGAAGTGGTGTTTAATTGCTCTTCATATTCACGACATCTATTTTCAAGAACTTCAAGGCGGGTTTTCATGTCCTCGTAATTTGAGTTTATGAATGCCATCGATTTTTCAATTTCCGCGTTCGACTTTTTAATATCAAGATTTTGCTGTTTCACCTCCATGACTTCTGACATTAGTCTATTCAATATTGCGTTTTGATCAGCTTTCCACGATTCTAGCATGGTCTTAAGTTGGTCAAATTTGTCTGACTCAAGCGTATTGCCGTCACGACGTGATCGTTTAGAAGGTCTTGTTGTGACCTGTGATGAATCATGCATGCTTTGTTCAGGATTATTTGTAGTAGCGGAGAGATCAGGTTCAGATTGGGTTTCTTGTATCATTGATGGAACATTCTGTGGGGGCGAACGCAAGGTGCGAGGCATAGTTCGTAATTTGAGTGACACTAGTAAGTGTTAAAGCTACAAAAATAGAAAGCGATCGTAAGTAGTAGGCGTACAGGTCAATGTATTAAGCTATTTCGACACTGCGTCCAGATATCACCTTGGCCCAAAGCAAATCGACACACCACTCCAAAAGCCACCACGATGTCCGCCGGTTCGAAACCCAGTCGGAAGCAGCAACAATTTTTAAAATTTAATAATTTCTTGTTATTTCACTGTTCGAAGCAAGAACTGTCTCACAAGCTGTTATCCCTTTCTAGTCCCTCCCAGTGGGCGTTAACTACAGGTAAGAACACTACCGGTGCGACAAGGAATCGATAAAAACACAAACAACCAATCACAAAATTTGTTTCGCTTTGACCGACACGCGAGCGTCACACGTCTGTTCGCTTCGGAATATAAGAGCTGACTAATTGTTTTATTTTATTGCGATGGTGTGACGAGTATGCCATTCAACTGATGGTAATCGATACAACCGCTTACGGACAGCAGGAAAAGCAAACACCATGAATTACAAAGCAATGCTTAGCATCAACTGTGCTCGCCATTATGAGAAATAAGACAATAAATCTCAGTATAGTGGTTACGCAGGCTACAATGTCCTTCAAAAGTATAATTGTTTATAGCTATTTGTTGTTGAAGTTTAAACATGTAAGATAAACTCCTTTTGTTACTTTAAACTGGGGCAGATAATTTCCTTTGTTATAAATTAAAGCACTTAAATCTTCCGGTTGGTTAAGTGATGATAATCATATTGCAGATTCGATATTAAAACTGATAAAACTATTAATACAATACGACATTTAACCTCTTGGTGTAAAACAGAATGTTGTTTCCCACATTACATTCATCTTAAAAACACAATACAACATTCAAGGTCCGTACTTGATTTTAATAATAGTAACAAATTATCAATAAAATAAGTGTTTTTACATGATACATCGCGCCTTTCCCCAGGAGGGGTAAAACAGAGTTGTTGCCAAGATTGAACACACCCATATTTTGCCTCGTGTGTTCCGTCTCACGATGTGATAGAAAACAAGCCTATCGCCTTATTGGGCTCAAATTCCTGACTCCGGGCATTTTTATTGCATAGGTCTAGGTAAACGAGAAAACAGGTCACCTGATGGTATATAATATGTATAAACTGATATTGAATAGTAAAATGCAATATATTTTGCCCGGCCAGGGATTCAAACCTGAGACCTCAGCGTTGTAATCTTGCCGTAGTACACTGTACAACAGCGCCACTGAGGCATTCAAATAAATGATTACTTGAAAAATGTATAAATATGTATTAATAATAAACAGTTGCGCTATTCGGTTGTCGTTTGTACCTACACTTTGGACACACATATAAAATTACATATACATATTTAAATGCATAATATTATTAATTTATGTTTTATGACGTAGCAGTCACATTAAGCTGGTCTTATTCTTTTACTGTCTTATCTGGTAATAAGAAATAGTAAACCACATTGCAATCTAATTTATGTAAACAGAACCCTCAAACTATGTACAATGATTAGTAATGGTGGTAAAATGGTGACCATCATCCATGTGGACGAAAACCCTGTTAAAATTAATAAAATATATATCATCGGTACACTTACTTGAGCAGCTGTGGGGATACGAACATGAGGGTGTCATTAATTAACTTCAAAAAGGCTCCGAATAAAAACTGTCCGCCGAACGCAAGGCACAGTGCGGGCAATATCGAAGCTGGTTTCTTTTCATTCTCGGGTTTGAAGTTCACGCTGGCTGATGTTTTACGGTACGTGGCTCTCGCGCCGCTGGAACTATTATAACATTATTGTACACTACTCACGCAGGCCCTCACTCTATACGAACAAATATTAATAAAGCAGTCTTACAGCTCACGTTTCTTGAGAGATTGTTCCCAGAATTTGTCGAATTTGGGTACAACTTCTGTGCTTGAATCGGGTGGGTTGAGTGCCCAAAGATCGCTCTCAGTTAAACTCCTACGGAACCCTGTCAATGCAAGTGGATCGAACCAACTGAACGTAAGTCTGCTCGGGAACCCTGCTCCACTTTCCGGACATTGATTCTGCCAAATTGAAATAGGTTAAGTATCGTATTTTTTATTCACATTTGTACAAATAGTATTTAAGCATCAATTTACCTTTTCGTATTTATAAGGCGTATCTTTAGGCGGCAAGTCGGCAAAGCAGTTTAGAATAAACATGAGCACTATCAACGGATAGTATACCATGAAACTGACAAAATAATATTTCACATTTTCGTCTTCTGGCATATAGTAATGCATCGTAATCTCTGTACGGAGTTGAGGCAAACCGGCCAGAATTAACAGAAGCCAAAAGAAGAAGAGCACGCCTGATGCCCTCATGCCATACTTTCGGTTGTAGTAGAGCAATGTGGCTGATAACCCCTGAAAATTAAATCTACATTAACTGATTGTCGAGCGTACACTCGTCCGTTATATTTCAACGTCTTCGAATTTTTGGAACAGCTTTTAACTGAACCCATAATGTGCGTTTGCTATTCGACAGTGATCGTGGTCATGGTACGTGATATACTTTCAGTTAAGCTCTTTTGCAATGGAAGAAAACAATTTCGATACTCTATGCTATTACTACCATCGCCGAAAGGTTCTTGAGTAGAGGCCACGTACAGGCAAGCGAAATGTCGGACGCCCGCCTACAAGGTGGACGGACGATCTGATTAAGGTTGCAGGAAGTCGCTGGATGCAGGCCGCTTCCAACAGGTCATTGTGGAGACCCTTGGGGGAGGCCTATGTTCAGCAGTGGCCTCCCTGCGGCTGATATGATGATGATGATGATGATGCTGCTATTAATATTATAACACTGGTCTACAAAATTTAACTTTTTGTTTATCTGTAAAATAAATGCTTTATTATTTTACTAATTTGGGGTCACTGAATACGAAAATATAAACCAAATTTGAAAGTTAGCTCTTATTTTAAAATTATGGCTGGTATCGAAATATATGACGTAAGAGTAAAATTTCATAGAATATAAATCGATTCTTTTTTAAAAAAGACATTTTCTTTACTTTTTCATAAACTTTTTACATGAAACTGAGTATTTTAAAATATTTTCCAAGTATTTAACCTTTACTATTCAAAAATTTCTCTTTTTTTCGTTTTCCTTTTGGAATTATCTTTACGAAAACCTTAAACCAAGTTCTAGCAGTAGTCCGCTAGCATTGACGCATTCTATCGGCCGTTGTATTTCTTTTCCATTGTCGATAAGTCTTGATCAAATCGTTCACCATGTTCGTCAGTCATATCACCGCAGTTAGGAGGAAAAAATCGAGGTGAGAATGAAGAAAGTGAATTTTTGGGGACATATTGCGACCCATTTGCTGATACTTTTGCAGAAGATTGTTCACAAGCTCGTGGTAATTTTCAAATCTCCTATTGCCCAAAAAATCATGAACTACTACTGCTCTAAATGATTCCCATGCCTCTTTTTCGATGCCCTGTGAAATCGGATCAAAGTTTTGGTCCTTAAGAATCTCTCATATTTGAGGTCCGACGAAAACTCCCCCTTTTATTTTGGCGCCGCATAGATGTCGAAATTCACTTCGCAAGTAATCAATTACTTGCAAAGTGGGTGCGAAAAAAGGTGGACCAACCTTCAAAGATTGGTCAACCTTCGTTGAGAGGATTAACCAAGGTCTTCATTAATCCCAATTTCATATGCGATGGAGGGACAAAATTTTTATGAGGATCGACTAGGGGATGATATTTAACGTTATTTTCTCCAGGGCACAGACTTTGTCTTCAAGTCCAATCTTTTTAAAGTAATGTAACGATCTAGCCCGACTATCCCACCCACATAAGAAGCACCAGCACTTGGTGTAGCCCATTTGCAGACCCAACAAACCGTAGTTTTTGCAAATTGTAGTTTTTGCAACAGAAATTTGTCGAAAATGAGAAATAACTTTTAAAATTTCGCGTTTTAACAAACAAATGAAACGCTAATACTATAAGACACATGAAACGAAAGCATAATAATAAAATTAACACGGATACTCCCACAAAATTATTTGAAATCTCATAATATAAAGTGACATCCACCAAGTTACCCGGTATTATCTTAAATATAGCATAAATTAATAATAAGAGCTCACTATTAATGTTAAGTTCTATATTTAGATTAAGGGGGTCGAATACTAAAGATGTATAGCAGTTTCAAGTAAAAGGCAATTTTCATGTTGACCAGTGTAATTAATATTGTTACACAAGATATGTTAAGTGTAATCCGTAAGAGACGCTAAGACCTCAATATATTATCATTGCCGGAGAACTTTACACTAGGAGAAAAAATAAATGCAATTATAAACTATGTCACTAGACATTAAAGAGGTTAGAGATAAAACCATTCTTTTTTTTCCTCCGTAAGTATGGTGTTAATGCAATTGCCATACCATTTTGACAAAGCATATTAATTAGCACATTGGACGATCTGTCATAGAGATGAGATGTCTTGCCAATACATTCTCTGAAGCTATTCTATACATTGCCAACAAGTGTTTGTGTTCATCGCCTTCGAATCACAGAAGAAAATTAGACATTGGAGGCACAAATTGTATCCGTGTACAAACACAAAGGCCTTACCACTTAAATGGTACTGTTGTAGATATCTACTATAATAAAATTCACTAAATGTAAAATTAACATCGTTATGCAGTACCAATCGTAATTTCTTTCTAAGATTTACAGCTCTTTTATCATCTTTAAACGAGCGGGGTTATAAGTTTGACTTGCATATTCAAGTCGTGAGTGTTTTTCTACGTAAATAAAATAGAAAACAGGAACTTTATACATAGCAGGTTTTCTTGCTACTACAACTTTCTTATAAGCCCACGACGCGACGGAGCTTGTATATATATATGATATTTTGTATACTTCCAAGTAATACCTAAAGGTATACATACACATTAGTCATTACAGTTTCATTTTTGAGGATATTTTTATTAAAGCGTGGATTTCTTTTATTATTAATGAAACTCCTAAAATGCTGTATTTTTTCCGTAATTAAATGTTTCCATAGTTTTGTATTGGTGCAGGATCACCGAATTCCGGAAAAAGCTAGTTCCAGGATATCGCCGTGTTTTGGTATAATGGAAAGCAGGTAAACCCACTGCACAATACATGAAATGCTGGAAAATTCAAACATTTTGGATCTTTTGCCATAACTAGTTAAGTATTTGAAGACACTTATTATATATCTTAGATTATAGATACATCATATTATATGAAGTTTGGGGCGTTTTGATTGCACGGCTTTTCTTTACTCAGTCCGTTTTCACTCTTTACAACCAAGAAAATTGGTGTCATGCGATATGTTAGAATGGTAGAATTAGATAAATGTACATATATGTATGTTCCATTCATTATACCTGTGTCGAAAAAGGCAGGACTAATATAATCACCATAGCGTTTATTGAAAATATTAGGATTGGAAAGTACACCTACGCTGGTGACTGATTAGACCGATTCGTGTATGGAAAATACGGCCACATTTTGGACAGTTAAATCTGTGCCTGTATGTGATTGTGAAGGTCAAGACTAATAAAATATGTATGTAATACCTAATATGAAATTATAATCACCCTTTAAATTGAGATTGGTGGATATATGATTGATTAATTTGTATAATGATTGAGCTAAAAGTTCCTTCGTAATACTGAAAATTATATTTCTTGGCATAAATCTGACCGAAGGTTTTTAACCCTTTAAATTGAGATTGGTGGATATATGATTGATTAATTTGTATAATGATTGAGCTAAAAGTTCCTTCGTAATACTGAAAATTATATTTCTTGGCATAAATCTGACCGAAGGTTTTTAACCCTTTAAATTGAGATTGGTGGATATATGATTGATTAATTTGTATAATGATTGAGCTAAAAGTTCCTTCGTAATACTGAAAATTATATTTCTTGGCATAAATCTGACCGAAGGTTTTTAACCCTTTAAATTGAGATTGGTGGATATATGATTGATTAATTTGTATAATGATTGAGCTAAAAGTTCCTTCGTAATACTGAAAATTATATTCCTTGGCATAAATCTGACCGAAGGTTTTTAACCCTTTAAATTGAGATTGGTGGATATATGATTGATTAATTTGTATAATGATTGAGCTAAAAGTTCCTTCGTAATACTGAAAATTATATTTCTTGGCATAAATCTGACCGAAGGTTTTTAACCCTTTAAATTGAGATTGGTGGATATATGATTGATTAATTTGTATAATGATTGAGCTAAAAGTTCCTTCGTAATACTGAAAATTATATTTCTTGGCATAAATCTGACCGAAGGTTTTTAACCCTTTAAATTGAGATTGGTGGATATATGATTGATTAATTTGTATAATGATTGAGCTAAAAGTTCCTTCGTAATACTGAAAATTATATTTCTTGGCATAAATCTGACCGAAGGTTTTTAATAATCACAGATAAAAATAAACGGATAATCGTTTTCATAAAAATATTATACAGTAAACAGCAGATTTTTAAATTCAGCCTTTTTCTGCAATTAATAAATGTGTCTTATTTATTACATAAAGTACCTTACTATATAGATTAATTGTGTGGCATAAAAAACTCTTTAATATTTCCTTATATGTCCTATTAAAGAAAAGTTTTAAGTATGTATATTTAAGGAAGTTTCGCGGTCCGGTGCGGGCGATGGCACATGCGTGCCACGAGTTAGAGCCGCTAGTATTTTATAACAGTGATTATCTTTTGAAGGTCGATTGCCCCCAATACCCGTTTTGTATAATATACTGTATCGTAGCGAACCACAGCAAAGCGCAGCACCATTAAACGTATAATATTATAGATATTCTTCAGAATTGTGATCGATGATGTAATCACGTTTTTGTAGCCATTATTATTAAATGAATTCCGCGCAGTCATGATCCCAAAAACAAGTCACACGGACTTACAGTTATATTTCCCTTCAAATATTGCTCAAGCAACATGAAATCTTCTTACTTTACTAATGAAATTAAATTTAATCCATACCAAAACGAAACGATTTAAAGATTATTTTTAATAAGTATTCTTCCGTTTCATTCAAAATAAAACATTATTTTAAAAATCAATATAACAATTGGATCTTGTGAAAATTAAAAAATTATAAAAAGGTATGTTAAATTAGCAACTTGTGTTCATACGGCGAATAAGACAAAGTAGATAGGAAATGTTGCGTAATGTTACGACAATCGAATTTTAGAACACTTATAACATCATGCTGAACAAATGAACATGCAAACTGAAGTTTTTACGTATTTTAAGCTCGTCATATAATTGTAAGTTTGGTAATTGATGACCTAATTAGGTATTATAATTTTAGTTCGACTTGCGAGGAAATCCGCTTATTTTGATGACGCACGCCATAACTACTAACGCCACATAACCCTGGATTCACAAGTTTTATCATTCGCTGGTCTAAATTATTGGAATATATACACAGAACGCGAATACAAAGTTAAATAAACTTACGAAGGTTAATATTTTGACGATAGGACTGTAGTAATCGGCGTTATAAACTTTCTCCTCTTCGTTTGACGACGTATGCACTGTGACGCCGAGATCGACGAACTTTAACACGATTAGTAGACAAGTTATGGCCAGCTTGGAGATGTTCAAGATGTTCCACGGTATGTTTCTCTCTTTGCTGTGCAGGATGTAGTAAATGTCCAGCATTGCGAAAACCCACAAGTACAAACAAGGGACCCACACCAAAACAGTTTTTTGAAAACATGGTGTTAGGTCGGGATTTTCGGTCTCCCATGCTGCGCTGGTATTCTGTAAAAATAAACCAAAGTCACCTTCAATTAATAATATTTCCTTTTTATAAAAGATATGGGTAACTCTTCTTATTTTATGAAATTAAAAATTAAAAACAAAAACATAATGGAAGAATGGCCAATTTAGTTAGAAAGTTTACTACAATGTTAACAGGCAACTAAATATGATCGTGAAATGTATTAATATTATGTGCAAAACCATTTATTTCTGTTTGTGCTACTGAATCAAGTACACATTAAATGTTGATAAATTTTATTTAGACATAGATAAAATGTAAATGTAAGATAATCAATACAAACACGAATCTTGTATGTATAAACCATTATCTTGTGCACAAGCCTGTTTTCTTATAAATACTAACATTGATTTTGTTTGCATGATAAGAAACATAAAGAAGCAACTACATTACTGTAAAATATTATATTGCAGGAGGTTGTAACTTGCACATTATTATTAAATATGTAGAGTAGATACTCTTTTACTTTAAGAACACTGTGAAATTATGTGATAAAAGCTCTTACGCCCAAATACTCGAACGCAACTTAAATATAAGTTGCGCTTAACTACGTTAATCCTGCTTAAATGTACTGGCTAAGCCGGCCGTGCGCTGTTAAGAGCAACTTATTATTTGAATGGCGTTCTAGTATTTGGGTGTAAATCTGATAATAAATATCCTTCACATATTCCTCATCCATATTTTGAATGTTAAGGGTTTTTAAGCAACTTGAGCACATTTACCTAATTTTTATTGTTGTTTTATGAAACATCATAAAACTTTTCGGAGTCATGTGTGTATTGACAGTCAATCACCACGCACTAAAACGGTGAAGGAAAACATCGTGAGGAAACCTGCATACCATAGCGATTTATAAAAATTTCTATGGTATGTAAGTCTGCCAACCCGCACTAGGCTAGCGTGGTGGACTATATGGCCTAACCACTCTCAATCGTACTTTCGATTGTAGAGTAGACCCGTGCCCTGCAGTGGGACGTATATGGGCTGATACAATACAATACAAAAAAATTATGAAACTTATTGGGAAAGTTAAAGTAAAGTAAAGAAGGCAGTGTTATTGTTATTGGTGACCCAAACATGTTGGTTTCATTATCATTTGATTTATTTAGTAATTGTATTTTTCTTGTATGGTAATGTAGTGTTATTTGACACATTTTTGTAAGAACATAAAATGGTAATATTTTATCTTGTTATATACAAAAAATAAAAGAAAACTTATGTATCACCCACTTATGTACCTACACATGCTGTTTATTATTGACCTACAATGTAAAATATTCTAAAGAACATGATAATTATGGTATTATAGTAACGAGTGTCACCATTGTGTATACAGGGTATATCAAGACTGCTACCGAAAACGAAGCCGGGTGGTAGTTTAAGCGACTTCAAACACAATGCAACAGAAAAAGTTGCAAAAAAAAGCGACAATTTTTTTTTGTAATTTTTTTCCTATTGCCATATTTTGGTGGTAAATACATTTTTTCCTAAAATAATAGTGTATACCCTTTAATTTATAAATACTCTAAGATATAAGAGAGTTTAAATTATTATTTTAGCAAAATCTATGGATTTACCACCCAAAAATGACGATATTTAAAAAATCATAAAAAATAATTGTCGCGTTTCTAAGCGAAATTTTTAATTGCATTGTGTTTGTAGCCACTAAAACTACCACCCGGCTTCGTTTTCGGTAGCAGTCTTGAGATACCCGGTATAAAATTGTATTAAATATAAAAAAACATTGCAAATTATATTAACAATAAATAAATAAATACTGAATATAAAGGTTTATCACATGGTACTGCCAACATTACAGCCACGATAATATAAATATTGCCCCACTGCTAAATGATATGTTGATAATAATAATGATTATAAAAGCAGCATTTTCTATCACAATTATAGTAGCTTAACAGAAATGAAACAGGTTCTTGAAGGTGATGATGTTATGACATAAAAAATGTCTTAAAGTCATGGCCACTTGCCACAAACACGATTGTATGCTAAAAATATATTTTATAATGCACCAAGTACAGGGTATGTCAAGACTGCTACCGAAAACGAAGCTGGGTGGTAGTTTTAGTGACTCCAGACACAATTTCTACAAAATATAGTGAAAAATTTAAAAAAAAAAAAATTTGTGTTTTTTTTCATCATATTAGGATGTTATAATATTGTTAACCCTTTTTTTAATACGCTATGGTGCGTACCATAGCGTGTTTAAAAAAAGGGTTAATGCAAGGCTTTAAATTATTATTTTAACAAATCTATGGATTTACCACCCAAACTCCACAACATATAAAAAATATTTTTAAAAATTGACGCGTTTATTTGCAATTTTTTTAGTTGCATTGTGTTTATTAGTCACTAAAATTACCACCCGGCTTCATTTTCGGTAGCAGGTATATTTATTTTGCATTCAGTGAAAATTCTTATCAGTATTTTGCATTTTCATATAACTATCTTCAAATTATTATTTGTGTCTAATTTTTTTATGTCAACATTTTGCATTCCAAAATGAATCTATTGTTTTCGGTAAATATTAATACTTCAATTCCTTCTAATCTTAATTGAATTCTTGAACATAATTAAAACTTTGTTGGATCTTATAGTTACATTCTTCATGTAAATTTCTTATTGAAGGGGTAATTAGCTTCAAGGTTAATTGCTTAAAATTTATGAGTTCAAACATCTGTGTCAGATGTTAATATACCAGTAATCAGTTTGTGATATGTATTTGACCTTCCATTCCTAGTGGGATGGTTACTTTGGTATGAGGTTATTTTCAACATAGAAAATAGGTTTTTATAGTTACATTATATCAGTAAGTACTATATATTTTTATTTTATTTATTTATTTATTTAGCTTTGATTTCCTACACATATTTAGTATTTAGTTATTTTCTGTTTTCTGATGTATGGTCCCCTTTTGGGTAAAAGCCTCCTAAGTACTATATGTATAGACTGATAGATAGATAGATACATACTGATAGATACTATATAGACTGATAGTATATAGACTGTGGAAATTGAAGCCTTGGATTAAAATCTTGGGTTGGGCAATCCATTTGGGCAATTTTTCTGCATTGAATAAAATATTATTTATGGATATTATCACTGATTTGGTTTAAGTAAATTTTCTTTTCTTACTTAAATAATAGTTTTATTTCAATGTGTAACACTTGCATAAATATATGATGCCATTAAGTTTTTCTGTTTATAAATACATATAATAAATAATTAATCCAAAAAACAGAAAATAGGTTAAAATTTACTTTTGCTGTTAATATCTATACTAATATTATAAAGCTGTATAGTTTGTTTGTTTGAACATGCTAATCTCTGAAACTACTGGTCTGATTTGAATGATAATTTCAGTGTTGGGTAGTCCATTTATTGAGGAAGGCTATAGGCTATATGTATATCATCACGCTATGACCTATATGAGGAAAGCAGTAGTGATATTTCTAGAAAATACGAGGAAATTTTGTTCGGTTTTCGTGGTCCAATTGGTCGATATTCTAAACTGATAGTCAGAATTAAAATTTTGCCATTTTAAAACGTGTATGCACCCGGGCGGAGCCGGGCCTGACCGCTAGTATTAATTAATTTCACAAAGGTTTTTTGCTACCATATGCATAATAAATACTTCTGTGTATAAACTAAATGAAACATGCTAGTAACAGACAATTACAATATCAGATTGGAATGAAACAATTGTTAGGTTAAGTAGGAAACTTATTTCTAGTTTTAAAAAGACTTTTTATTTTTAAAACCGTATCCTCTTTTTCTTGTATAATTTATCAATCTTAATCTTAAGCTAAGCTAACCATCTCCTTTTCTAGACCTCTGTTTTCATAGATGTAAAATAAAATTGGAAAGGAATGCTCCCCATACCCGCGGTACTCATTATAATTCTGAATGTAATACATTTCCCACTACTATTCAGGAAAAGTATTGATTTAAAATTTTTGTAAAAATTTTCATACACATCCCATCAATTTTAGGAACTGTATATATTTCATAGGAATTGTATACAATGACAGATTACATACACTTTTGTTAACATAATATATAAACAATTTTATTTATTAAGTAATATGAGCAGACACTTATTATTTATAAAAGTAATTGGATATTAAGCAGAAATTCATTAAATTTAGCAACCATGGATAAATAATCATCATCATATATTTGAAACAAATAAAATTGAATGAGCTTTAGTGATACCCACTTATTTGTTTTTTAACTGTTACATTTACTTAAGTTTTACAATTAATTAAATAAATAATAACTTAGCATGAGTTAGGTAGGGACTTTGAAAACTGTACATAATCCATTACAAATTACTATCAAATGACTCCCAGCTTGTACTGAAGATAAGTAATATCTTGATGATAAATGAAATACATATATTCTACCCTAAAGTTTAAAACTCTTTAATATTAAAACTGTCTATAAAAACTTCCGACATTGGAGTAAGTGGCATCATGAGGTCGAATTTATTACTTAGATATACCATGACATAGAACGAATTCATAAATGTACTATGTGTAATCAATACACATATTTCATTTATATACAATCACAATTAAATATTGGTCGGAGACCACAGGATCCATTTGAAAAAGGTACCCTATGGGTATTCGCATACCCTACATGAAGGTGAACTAAAATGTGATATTAATTTATCTCATATAACATGTTTATGCGAAACTAGTAACAGTCTAAAATCGTAACTCATAATCATCACATATATAATAAAGTCGTTGTAAGTTTTAAACCGATGTACATGAAACCAAAGGCATTGATCTGAAACAACATGGCTAAGGACCTACTTACCCAAAACGGTGTTCCACAGAAGCCGTCAAGCGTGGAATTGTAAGACATTGTCACAAATTGTGGTTATAATAACTATGTTGTAACTGCCATAAAGTTGTCAATCAGATTTTCACTATTTCGAAATGCATTCAATTTTTCACACGGAATGGTATATGAAAATACTATTCGATTCAAAATTAATAGCACCTGCTAAGTCACTGCACACTAAATAAAAATAAATCGACAAATCCTCGGAGCAAACAAACCGCGCGTAACCCCTCGCACCACGAGAACGATTACCACCAGTGTCCAGTACCACCTTGAGCTTACCGCGGTCCGCGGCCAAACGACCATCACATTTAATTTTGATCACAGATCACATTCATTTTCATTCATGAAATTCATTTGAGTAAATTCTACCAATTTCTACCAACACCCTATTTTCTAATAATGTTGAGTAGGACATACAAGAGGCAGAACATTTGTCCCGGACATGACGTCAAAATGTAAGAGCGGCTCAACTTTTTAATGTGTACTACTTCATATTTGGTATACTACTTGGTCTGTAATGTCATTTCATTGGCGTGAGCCGTGAGGCAAAGTTATGACCCACAAATAAGCGTCAGTACGCCTCACTTCAATTGAAGTGGGATATTGTACTGGCTCAGTACAAAAATGAGTCTACTCTTACAAACTCTTTTTCAAGTCATGTCCTACTCAACACTATTTTCCAAAGATTTAGTATAAAACATAGATCGGCAATGTGAAAGAGATAGAATAATTTAACTCATATGTTAAAGCGAAATGCATGATGCGACCATACGTTTACACAGAAGTAGCCTGCAGTGACCCAGAGTCGAAATATGTCAAACTAAGCGAGCAACAAAATTCGCTTATTTTCATAATTTATTTAATTTTACAGTACTTGGTTATATTTGTTAAACGTAGTTTATTATAGTGCATTGTGCAGTGCCAAGGTGTGGTTCATGCAGGCGTAAAAATCCGAAATAATTAAAGTTTTCACAGGTACCGGCCACTTTTGCACAATACTATATTGTGACGATATTATATAATTAAATGGAAATCTGTGTATACATATCGGTAGAAAAGAATATTGTATTTCATTATATAAATACGCTGAAAGCATCCATTACGTATAAAAAATAATATCAAATACGTGAATTTACAATAATTTCAACCAAAAGTTGCTAGGGATTGACTGACAGGTTCGATCAATAAAAGGTTGTCGATAAAATAGTCGATGACACATGTTTCCCTACATTTTTATGGAGCTATAGTATGTTGTGATAGTGTGCATTCTTCTTCTTCTACCTGGCGTTATCCCGGCCATATTTCCCCGGCCATTATTATCGTATTAATTCTACAATATTAGTTATTACTTTACATTTTCTCTTTTTTTTTATATTTGTGGAATAGTTAATATAACACTTCATGTGTGTGATTAATGAATTAAGAACCTGTTTCAGTCTCTGCCAAGAGGCTGTCAATTTATAATAGTAAAATATGAACATATTCGATATTATTATAAAATATGCGATACTTCTATGCACAGTATGATCGTCCAAACCTTGAAGCAACATTATTCATTTATCATAACATTAGTTTAGGTGACGTGATCGAGAAAAGCTTCATAGTTTATTAAACTGTCTCTTTCTTCAGCCACAGGAATGCGACTAATGAACATAGGCCTTCCACAAGAATGTCTACATCTGTTTGTTGTAAGCTGCCTGCATCCAAAGACTTCCTACAAGCTCCTCCGTACACCTCCAACGCGGCCTAGCAGGCGTCCAACACTTCCCAATGTGTTACAAGTCAATTAATTGACTTAAATAAGCACATTTTTTTTAACTCTAGTATACATATAGTAAAAATGTGTTTCTTAGACTTACGCGAATGTTACTCATTGAAAAAAACTAATAATCACGGATTTTGTTGCAGACTGATTCCACCCTGTGACGACGAAAGCTGTAAAGTAATCGAAACTTCGCGACGGGAAATTAAAAATGAAAAAAATAAACCGAAAACGCTAAAACTTTGTAAATTATAGTTTATTTTAATAAAAGGTTTTTTTTGTTCTCAATTTAATTAGTATGTGTACTATGTATACATCACAATGAAAAAAATAATTTTGTTCAGGTGGACATAAAGACCCATACAAAACATCTTAAACAAAATGTTTTCAAATAATATGACAATTTATCTTTATTTATTTGTGTGTTTATCAATCTGTATTGAAATAAACACATCAATAAGTTTCTGTTAATATATAATAAAATGTCGCATATATCCAAAACATTTTATTTCACAACTACAGGCCAACAGCTATATCGATATCGATATGATAGTATAGAAAGTGCATGGTACACCACTATATGACAAGCACACATGTAAACTTCCCGCACACAATCGTAAATCAGTTTTGGTCGCGCTCAAAATGACACATTGCCGATCTATGTTCTATACTACATCTATGCTATTTTCTAACTAGTGTTGAGTAGGACATACAAGAGGCAGTACATTTGTCCCGTACATGACGTCAAAATGTAAGAGCGGCTCAACTTTTTAATGTGTACTACATGGATGTAGTATCAAATGGACTCGACATTCGAGTTCCACCGTAAGGGACAGACATAAAGTAAAAAAAAGCAGGATTACCAGGTCATATATTTTCCCATAAATATTTTAACTAAATAAATAAATAGACGCAACATTCAAATTCATAGTCCTGACCCTACAAATGATAATCTTGTGTCGTGGGTATCAGAAACTACGAGAGACTTTTTGGTCTCACTAACACCCCAATTTGAAAAAAATATCAAGTCACTCAAATATTTGTCTCTTCTTGAGCGGGCACGAAACCGCGGCCTCACGTTTTACATCTGGCGTCTAACCAGCTGTGATGAATGATGCGGATGAAGGGCCTCAGTATTAAACAACGTGACGTTTTGCAATATTGTCACAAAGGTTAGAAAGCAAAAAAGGAAAGATGGCTTTGTATAATTACTAATACTTATGTCATTTACGTAACTCGAATAATACATAGTAATGATAATATATACATAGAAACAAAACCTGCCGAGTGTTCTATAAATTATAGAAGATCAGAGAATTCATAGTAACGTAACTACTAAGGATAGAATAACATCCTACTTTATTTTATTTATTTATTTTAAGAAAGCGTACAAACAAGTATTTACAATATACTTAATATTTTCATAAATTAAGTTCCTAATAACAAGCTTCTACAAACAAATCGTAAATAACAAAGGTACAGAAAACCTATTGATATAGACCTAAACATTTCTCAAATGTAACAAAATGAAAAAAATATACCTACATTTTTTTTCTATATCTTAATTAAAATAAAATGATATAGCAAAGTATCGAATGTGTAATAATACAGCGCTTGTACATTCTTTTAATCATCTGGCTTTTTTTTCCTGGAATATTGATTTTTCAAAAATACAATTGTGCACTTTTTGTTTTCATCCATATCAGGCTCATGTGTCCTTTCAGCACTCTTTGTTATTCCCCACGGTTTTGGATTCGGTCATCTGTAAAAATTAAATCTAATTATTGAAAGAATAAAATATATGTAATTAATATGTGCAGAACAAAATATAAATTGAAATAACGTAAGGTAACGTGACGCCTCGGGTCAAGGCGTGTGTGGATTGGGTATTTATTGCATTGATTTAAGTTTTGGCACTCAAAGTCTGTAAGTTGTAAACATAAAATCTTTGTTTTTGTTGATGAAGACGACTGTTTGTGTCCAAAATAAAATAAATAAAAAATAAAGAAGTATTAATCTTGGTAGATTGGGTGCATTTTTGTAATTTTTTCGAATACAGACTTCAAATTTGTGACAATTTATGAAGACACGCTGCCGTGAGACTGATTATAGAAGAGGTTTCATTCATTTTCGTCTCAAGGATGAATATTCTGGATTTTTATTATTTAGATTAAATAGATTATAGTTTACCTTTATTTCGAGTGGTGGGAGAGAAAACGGTTTTAAGAAAGTTATAATATGCTTAGTCTTCTGAATGCAATTTTTGAACGAGTGTGTTTACCCAGCTGTCTAATTTTCCGTCACATCCTATTAATTTGATCCACAAAACACGCGAAGGTAACCTTTTGAAAAGCTGAAATAAAATGAATGATGGTTTAATTTACCATAAAACCAGGAAATGCAAATTGTTATAAGCTGGTATCCCGAAACATAATATAATCCAACTAATTTAAAATTATGTACAAAATGGCGTCCTCTTCGAGTAGTATACCTACAGATTGTCATAATAAACAAAGTCAAGATAATTTGGTCGGATAATACTTTTAAAATACGTATTTTTTATGCAAATATAATCCTATTTTTCAATATATTCTATGAAATACTAATTGCAGATGTTAGTAATAATGAACGTCTACATTTATTTTTACCAATATACTAAATAAAATGCACTTACCAGTGAGAGGTTATATTTTCATATTATCGTTTAGATCGGCTATCACAGCCAATAATAAAGCGGCACACCATACCTTTTGCCTTATAATCAGTTTTAACCCTCTTTTACATACATTTTTGACCGCAAATATTCGTAAAATACTCAATAATTCAAGTTTAAAACAAACCGCACGTCCTATTTGTTTGGGTACACACAAAGTATTCTCTAGAAAATTATGTGAAACTATGACAAGGACCGCAAATTGTGTTTTGTCACTTTCATTTTTTAAGGTTTATGCATAAGTCTAAGTGAGATGGACTATATATGTCAAATGCATGTCAAGTCTATTGATACTACGTCTATGGTGTACTACTTCATATTTAAGAAAGAAAGAAAGAAAGAAAAATAGTTTTATTTGCCACGAGCATTAAAACGACGTACAAAAACAGATATACAGAGGTCTATATATAAAAAAATAAAACAATAAGAAATAAAGAAGAATTTCGCACGTCGTGGCTGTGACAAGTAGGCTGAGTGATTAGCAATTATGTTGCGCTGCAGTGCAGGCCGTAGCACAACGCTGATTTTCGGTGATCACCTTGGATGACGTGCAGACGCAAGCTAACGCAAACTTAAGCCTATTATAAAAAAAACTAAACATTAACCTAAACCTTAAATAATTATCCTAATATAAATGTACAATAAAAATATTATTTGGCGTACTACTTGGATCTGTAAGGTCATTTCATTGGCGTAAGCCGTGAGGCAAAGTTATGACCCACAAATAAGCGTCAGTACGCCTCACTTCAATTGAAGTGGGACATTGTATTGGCTCAGTACAAAAATGAGCCTACACTTACAAAACTCTTTTTCAAGTCATATCCTACTCAACACTATTTCTATTCTAACCAAGAAGCTTATACCCAAATGGAGATTGCATTCCGTATATAAAAGTGAAGCACAAAAATTTGACCTTGAATGACGTTGCTACTGCTTGCTATCCTTTTCTTTCGAGTGACAATGAATGAAAATGACTTTTTGTTCATTCGTTGTCACTCGAAAGAAAAGGATAGCAAGCAGTAGCAACGTCATTCAAGGTCAAATTTTTGTGCTTCACTTTTATATACGGAATGCAATCTCCATTTGGTTATAAGCTTCTTGATTCTAAGCCACTCAAACGTCCCGACCTCCAATTTTGACGTAAGCTGTCATTTTTATAGGAAAATACACTAGTAATGAAAAAGCGTCCTAAATTCAAAATATATTATAAAAAGCGTTATGAAAAAAATATATATAATGCTTGAATAAAGTACCTTTAATGTACCATTGGCCAAAAAGACATTAGCAATAGGCATATTTAAAAAAAACAGGCAAACTCGTGTGTTGTTTAAGAACAACGACGAGTGGTGCGCAGGATTTTTAAAAAATGTAAATATTGATTTTTAATTCTCTTATTGTTGTTATATAGTTTATTAAAAGATATCTTTACATTAATAATTATCAATTATCTAAAAATAAGCCATATTCGACGCGTGATTCGAAGTTTTTTAGACACGAAAGTAAATCACGGTCGTTGTTTGTCGGTTTTCATTAAATATTTCTGTGTTAATTCTATGAAAAAATGATAAATAAAGTGTTAGAGAAGAGAAAACATATCATAAAGAATAAATAGGTGCCATTTGATAATTGAAAATATATCAAAACAATTCAATAATTTAATTGATTTCCAGTATTCCGTAGAAAGTCGCGCGCCATTTTTTGTAAGATCAGAGTTTGCGTTCCACAGTTTTTGTTCAAACTAGAATGTGTGGTATGTTTGATGTTGGATGTGATTGTTATAAATTAAGTATGATGAAGCCAATTATATGGTGATTTAAATTTTCAATATCAAAGAATTAATTTATTAATTCAGTTTCAATATTTCAATATTTCCTCTCCAAATATGCATCCAAACCGTGGAAAGACGAGTTGGATACATTCGAGCCAAAATCACAAGAGCTCGCCGAGGACAGGGTCAAATGGAATGATAAAGGGGAAGCCTTTGCCCAGCAGTGGGACACAATCTAGGCTATTAAAAATATATATATATACGGAATGGAAGCCGCCATCAGGGACCGCAAACCGTTACGTACATTACGATAAAATATAGATGCGCGACAGCGAATAATCCGAACATTGAAATTATCTACTATTAAGCCAAAAACAAATTATAAGACTGCCGGACGCGGCTGAAGAGTGGTACAATATTCAGGGTCTCTTGGACGCGGCGCGGCAGAATCTTCAATTTTCTAAATATCTTCAGCTGCGTTCATCAGCCGCATCTTATAAATTGTACCCGGCTTTACTAACGTAGTTATTCTGATACAAAACTAGTTTTACAATTGGACAAATTTATTGAAATAAAAAAGAAAAATAATAAAATACATTTTCAATTTAGGTCATCAATGTAAAAGCAAGAATGCTCGTGAGTGTTTTATTGACGTGACAACGTCTTAAATTAGGTTGCGGCTGGGAGTCACTTATGAAAAAGTGTAACGTCCGGTAACGTAACGGTGCGCGCGCAGCACTAGAGAATTATTTTTCAGTTTCACCCACTTTTTCCAAAATTGTCCCATAGCCCCCCCCCCCTGCCTTCCCCCACCTTTATTCCGAAATAGTGCCTATTAGCCTCCCCACGAAACCTACCCCCCCCCTCCCCTACCCCACCCCGAAAATTTACCTCACCCCCCCCAATCCTATCTCGGCCAACATAGGTCGTAGACCCACCGAGTTTGGTATCCTCGGAACCGTCTTGGTGAGGGCTACAAATTGACCCCGCCAGAAATCCCAAATTACGCAAAAAAATTACCCCCCCCCCCCAAAAAAAAATATTTACCTCCAAAACAATTAATTTAAGTTAGCCTCCCCACGAAACCTTCCTCCCCCCCCCCTCCCTTACCCCCACCCCGAAAATTTACCTCACCCCCCCAATCCTATCTCGGCCAATATAGATCGTAGACCCACCGAGTTTTGTATCCTCGGAACCGTCTTGGTGAGGGCTACAAATTGACCCCGCCAGAAATCCCAAATTACGCAAAAAATTACCCCCCCAAAAAAAAATATTTTACCTCCAAAAATTTATTGACGTGACAACGTCTTAAATTAGGTTGCGGCTGGGAGTCACTTATGAAAAAGTGTAACGCCCGGTAACGTTACGATGAGTCACCGAACGAGAGAGAGGCCCGCCGAATGCCTTGCGTCTCTCTCCCACTCAACTATGATCGGTCTGCCGCGCGCGCAGCACTAGAGAATTAGGCGCATTGAATCGGCGCATGCTTGTGTCTCTGTCTTTGTCTTTCTCGAACGTTCTTGGCGTTGGAAAAACAAGAAAGCGTCACAATACAAGTTCACACGTGTGGTTAAAGTATCGTCAGCTGTGTCTGTAGTGAAAATATGGAGTGCTTAGATTCGTCATTACATGTACAATGTTTTAGTAAACAAAATATATTTCTATAGTTAAAATTTGTGCAATTCTTATTTTCATTCAATTCCTTGTTCCTATTGTGCAATTTAATTATATTCATATCAATAAATATTCTACCGAGAAAAAGACGTTGTCACGTAAAATCTTCGCCCGTAAAACCGACTTTACAGGCAACCATTTTTTTATTTATTTCAGTGATAGATGCATGCATAGTTTGTGTCAATTAAACAAATAAAAAACCATCACTAGTGCTAAGAGTTAACTTGAACTTTACATTGAGCGGGCAGTGTGGAAATGGGGGAGACCGAGGCCCGGGCAGAGGCAGAGGCAGAAGCCGAGGCAGAGGCAGAGGCACTGTGCCGGGCTACTATGCCGGGCCAAATAAAAAAAAACTTAATAAATCGTACAAATCTTTAATTATTAGCTTATAGATTTGAAATTGTCAGTATTTATTCCTAAATATTTATTCATTTATTGAAATAATAATAATTGTTTATGTTGCCGCGCGTGACTACATCACGTAGCGAGCGCGCTGATTGGCCGAACATGACGCCATCTGCGCGCGCGCCAACAAGGACGCTGCTGCGGGCTGCGACGCGACCAAGCGGCGCGCTAATTGGTTCTCATGGTGCGGCATTGTGCGCTCACCAATGGGGGGCCGCCGGCGCAGCCGGCCGCTATGACGGAGAGAATCTTCACTTCTACTGCTACACGCACGCACGTCATTTTTTCGATTATATTACATTCATGTTGTATATTATATTTTATGTACGCAAATAAAGTATTATTAAAGTCGAAAACATAATTGGACCTTCAGAGCCGAATGAAGCGGACCGGAACTTCAAGACATATTTGCACGAACGCGAAAACGTGGCAAGGCTGCAACATTAGTCGACAAGCCTTGAAGAATTTGGTAAGGCGTACCAACCAGATCACCAAAAAACCCTCCTTTACATTGAGCTAATACCACGTTTAAATTAATTTCCAGTGTTTGGCCATATTAATGCGTGCTTTGTGGTCGCGGGTGGTGAGTGCATGTGCTTCAGCTCAAACCGTAAGTACTTACCCTAGGCTTTATATCCTAAATTCCCAAAATGGCTACATCGGATGTTAAAGTGGATGTTATATTGAAAGAATTAAGAAAAAAGCGGGGTTATATAAAGTGCCGTCTCACTCAATTTAAAAAATGTGTGAAATCGTTTGAGGGTGTCGAGTTGTCAATTCATAAACAAGCGGAGTTAAAATTACGCGTAGCCGGATCTCAAAACTTACTCAACGATTTTAATAGTGTTCAAGCGCAAATAGAGGAGTATAGTGAGGAGTCCGATATCCAAGTCCAGGTAGAGGCACGCGAGGAATTTGAAAAGGAATACTATGAGACCTTATCCATAGCAGAATGTTTAACTGCGCCGGAGGCAGGGTGCACAAGTTCAAATAGAAATGGTAGCGTTAAGTTACCCACTATATCCATACCGAATTTTGACGGTTCATATGAACTTTGGCTAGAGTTTCGAGACACCTTTTTGTCTTTAGTGCACAATTGTAGTAGCATATCACACATACAGAAGTTTCATTATTTAAAATCATCATTGAAAGGTAATGCTAGATCAGTAATCGAATCATTAGAATTTACCGCAGATAACTACCAAGTTGCTTGGGAATTATTGACCAATAGATACGATAACACAAAGTTTTTAGTGCACAATCATGTGAAATCAATTTTCACGATTCAACCATTACACAAGGAATCCCCGGCGCAATTACGCAGACTCATAGACACAGTGTTAAGAAATTTACGCGCTCTTAAATTGTTGGGTCAACCCACAGATTATTGGGATACATTAATTATTTATATAATAAATACAAAATTAGATCCTATTTCTGAGCGCGAGTGGGAGCAATATAAACGAGTGACGTTAAACACCGATAACAATTCCAAGTCATCAGTTAAGCTTAACGACTTGTTAGAATTTTTGAAGGGCAGAGCTGATATTTTAGAAACTCTTCTCGCTTCACAAATAAGCCAAATGCTTTCAAGGATACTAAGAACCGAGCGTATAACGGATTTACTTCTTCAAAGGTTCAGTGTAATGTAGTATCAGCTAAAAATAAATTACAAATGAAAAACACCCGCTACTATAAATCTTGTATATTATGTAATACATCACACCCACTGTATTCATGTCAAAAGTTTCTCGAAATGAGTTTACAGGGCAGATTAAAACTCGTCAAAGATAATCAGTTATGTATGAATTGTATGCGTTCCGGGCATAATATTGACAGCTGTGTTTTCGGGCCATGTAGGAAATGTGATCAGAAACACAATTCGTTGCTTTGTGATTTAATAAACAATAAAGTAAATAACAATAAACAATCATCTATGCCCGAGACGGACATGCAAACTGGAAACTTTAGTCATGATACTTATTTAGACAATACGCATGTTAAGACATTACAAGCACATTCTACTCATAATAGCACAGGTGATAGAAATGCACATGTTTCACAACCGGTTCTGTTATCAACAGCTATAGTGAAAATTCTCGCTCAGTCGGGTGTGTATCTTCAAGCGCGCGCAATTCTCGACTGTGGCAGTGAACGTTCATTTATTACGCAATCATTAAGTAAAAAATTAAATTCACACATAATACAGTCCACTCATAAGATTCACGGCGTAGGTAACTCGATAACGCAGAGCACGAAATCCTGTGTTATCGACTTACAATCATGTAACAGTAATTACACTGCACGTGTTCATTGTTTAATTTTGCCACAAATAACTGCAACATTACCAATGACCGCTTTGTATTTTAATTTTGATTTTCCTCATAATATTGTTCTTGCAGACCCGTCATTTTATGAAAGTCAGCCAATTGATTTATTGATAGGCGCGGATCTATTCTGGGATTTGATTAAAGATGGCAAAATGCGTCTTAAATCAGGCCCTTTCCTTCAGAATACGCATTTAGGTTGGATAGTGTCGGGAACAATTCATTCCATTACGCACAAACAATTTCGACATTCCAATTGTAATTTTACGCAATCTATTGACGGTAATGAATCTATTGATCAATTATTACGCAAGTTTTGGGAATTAGAGGAATTACCAAATTATTACCAAAATGAAAACAGCAGCGAAGAAGAGCGTGCTTGTGAGGAGCATTTTATTCACACATTGAAGCGGAATGCAGACGGGCGGTTCATAGTTCGATTCCCCTTTAAGCAGTCCACCAAGCTATTAGGTGATACTCGCGCAAAGGCTGAACGGCGTTTCTTTGCGTTAGAAAAACGATTACAACGTAATCCTAGTTACAAACGTTTGTACAGTGACTTTATACGCGAATATATTGACCTCGGTCATATGAGTCTTGTGCAGGATAATAAATATAGTTCATCGCATTATATATTACCACATCATGGGGTATTTAGAGAACATTCCACGACCACGAAATTACGAGTTGTGTTCGATGCTAGTATGCCTTCCAGTACTGGTATATCATTAAATGATTTACAGATGGTCGGCTCAGCAATACAAGGTGACTTGATAGGAATTTTACTGAGGTTCCGCGAAAACAGATACGTAGCTTCCGCGGACATAGAAAAATGTACCGACAAATATTAATAGCGGAGGATCAACGCGATTACCAGCTCATGTTATGGCGTAATGACCCCAGTGACCCTTTGAGTCTATATCGCTTAAATACAGTAACGTACGGCACTGCTTCTGCTCCATTTCTGAGTTGTAGATGTTTAAAACAATTGTCACAAGAATGTCGAATTTCTAATGTTAAGGAAAACATTAATAATAACTTTTATGTAGACGACTTGATTTGTGGTGCCGACAGTATTTTAGAATTAAACGAAATTTGTGAGGGCATTACTGAAGTATTAAAATCCGCTTGTTTTGTTTTGCGTAAATGGATTTTTAATTTTGATCGCGTAAACCATAACGATATTCCAGACATCACAAAAATGTTTACATCGCACAATGAGGTTCAAAATAAACCTTAGGTATTGGATGGAATAATAAATCCGATGAGTTAAGATTTTATACACAAATTCATAATAGCGGCAATAATGTTTTAACAAAACGTATTATTTTATCAAGTGCATCGCAAATTTATGATCCTTTAGGGCTTGTTAGTCCGGCAATCACCATAGCCAAGGCATTGTTACAAAAATGTTGGTTATTAAAGCTTCAATGGGATGAACCAGTTCCGCGTGATATCACTCAAGTATGGCATCGATTTATCAATTGCCTGTCGTCACTTACTAGCCTACGAATACCGCGCTATGCTATGTGTAGCAACCCTGTATGCATAGAACTACACATATTCACTGATGCGTCGCAGATAGCTTATGGCGCTTGCGCTTATCTTCGAACGATTTCTATTAATTCAATAGTCACTACAAATTTATTGTGTGCAAAAGGCAAGGTGGCGCCTGTGAAGCCTACTACTATTCCCAGGCTGGAATTATGCGGGGCTTTGTTAGGTGCAAGGTTATATGCAAGGATAAGTCAATCTTTGCGGTCTAAACTGAATAATGTCGTATTCTGGACAGACTCCACAATCGTATTGGGTTGGTTAGGTATGCCGACTAATTTACTAAAAACATTTGTTCAAAACAGAATTGCGGAAATTCATAGTTTGACACAAGACAAACCGTGGCGTCACATATCCGGGAAGCAAAACCCAGCCGACATAGTGTCGCGCGGACAAAATGTCGATGCGCTTATTGAGTCACAGTTATGGTGGAAAGGTCCACAGTTTTGCAAAACTTAGATATTAATCTATCTTATTCGTCTATTGTAAGTGATATCTGTGGTAGTTTACCTGAATTAAAGTCGACTGTTACTTGCCACGTAGCTAATGAGCCAAGCAATATTGTTTTATTTCCTTTCTTGCGATTTTCTAATTACATGAGAATGAAGCGAGCGATGGCTTTTGTATTACGATTTATATATAATGCGCGCAATAAGATAAACAGAAAAGTGGGCATGTTTTCAGTTGACGAACTCAATCAGTCTGAAATCACATTGGCTAGGTTAAGTCAACAAGAGTCTTACCATAATTTATACGAATCTTTCATTCAAAACAAAGGTACTGTATGTAATTCGCAGTTCTCAAAATTACATTTATTTGTCGATTCTAACAAACTTATTAGAGTTGGAGGTCGCATTCAATATTGTACTGAATTTGATTTTGAAAAGCGGCATCCTATATTATTAAATAGTAAACATCATTTTACAATTATATTATTTCGATATGTACATCGGCAAACGTTGCATGCTGCACCACAACTCCTTTTGTTTACGTTGCGAGAACGATGGTGGCCTATTGGTGGGAGAAACCTCGCAAGAAAAGTAGTGCACAATTGCATGCAATGTGCCAAATTGTGTGCTAAGCCCCCCAATCCCATTATGGGAAACCTACCACGCGAGCGACTTCTACCGGGGTTTCCTTTCTTACGCTCTGGCGTGGACTATGCTGGACCATTATACATATTGAACCGAAAGGGTAGAGGTGCCAAATTACAAAAGAGCTACGTATGTTTATTTATATGTTTTTCTTCGCGTGCCGTTCATTTGGAATTGGTTACTGATCTCTCAGCGGATGCTTATCTATTGGCGCTTAAACGATTTATATCACGTCGAGGAAAGCCTATTGAAGTCTATTCCGACAATGGACGGAATTTTATAGGATTAATGAACGAATTTGCACATTTTTTAAATAATTGTCCTGATTCCATAAAAGATTATGCGACTTCACAAAATATTAAATTCAAAATGATTCCTGCTTTCGCTAGTCATTTTGGGGGTTTGTGGGAAGCTGGGGTTAAGAGCTGCAAATATCACCTGCGACGCGTAGTAGGCAATGCACATTTAACTTTTGAAGAAATGACTACATTATTAACGCAGGTAGAAGCCATCCTCAATTCCCGTCCTTTAACTCAAATGTCAACTGACCCACATGATTTCCTTCCCCTTACTCCAGCACACTTCTTGGTTGGTCGCCCATTAACAGCTCCTGTACTCGCTGACATTCAAACCATTTCCGCCAATCGACTCACAAGATATCAGAGAGTCGAGCAAATTCGTCAGCATTTCTGGACTCGCTGGGCGAAAGAGTATGTATCAGAATTACAAGTAAGAAGCAAATGGCACCATAACAAAGGCGAACTCAAGGAAGATATGCTGGTATTAATTAAAGATGATAATCTGCCACCATTGCGATGGAGTCTAGGCCGAATTATCAAAACTCATCCAGGCAAGGATGGCGTATCAAGGGTAGCAGATATACGCAAGGCTGAAGGTGTGGTGAGACGAGCATTTTCGAAAATATGTCCGCTTCCGTTACACGATGACTAACGAATGCTTGGTAGCTGCCGGGAGTCTGTGGAAGGATCTTAATCATTGGAACCTGCTACTTCCAAGGCTGGGAGGATGTTGCCGCGCGTGACTACATCACGTAGCGAGCGCGCTGATTGGCCGAACATGACGCCATCTGCGCGCGCGCCAACAAGGACGCTGCTGCGGGCTGCGACGCGACCAAGCGGCGCGCTAATTGGTTCTCATGGTGCGGCATTGTGCGCTCACCAATGGGGGGCCGCCGGCGCAGCCGGCCGCTATGACGGAGAGAATCTTCACTTCTACTGCTACACGCACGCACGTCATTTTTTCGATTATATTACATTCATGTTGTATATTATATTTTATGTACGCAAATAAAGTATTATTAAAGTCGAAAACAGTTTATTTTTATTTTGTTTTAATTTTCAACCACCACTTACCTACCCTTATTCGTAATTTTTAAATACTATTATAATTTTTGATTGTAATGGATTACGCTATACCTACCAGTACCTTTACCTATACAAATCTCGTCGTAATTAAGGATATTTTCTTAAAAATCTACCATAAACTATAATTTGGTTTCTAAACCAAACACTATAAAAAAGGATAACAGCTTTGCATGTCTCGATCGCTAAAATTTCATTAATGATAAATCAATAAATACATTAAAAACTAGGTATAACAATGTTAACATTTGATAGGACTAAGTCATTTATATTCCATTCATGTTATTACACGTAGATAGTAACTTATTTATTGGCCCCCGCGCTGTTTTAAAGCGGCTAACATCTGTATCAAATATCGTCTGGACAAGAACTTACATGGGCGGCCATCTTTCAAGCTTTTTTTCACCAGTGTTGCCAACTTAGTGGATTTTCCACAAAATCTGGTAGTTTGGTCCTGGTTGGGAAACATTGCTTTTAGTGGATTTTAAATGGTTTGGGGGCTGGCGAAAATTATTGAAAAGTTGCCATTATCAAATCTGACACATCATTGTTTATTGAAAATATGATGTCATATATTGTAATCAAATATCCAAAAATAGACTAGGATGAATTTCCATGGTTTCCGGCGTTTTTGCCATACCTATTACTGGAATCAAGTATAACAGCTCACACAATAGGTCCCATTTAAATGTAATAATGAATTCCGTGGTGCTTTACAGCTGGCTTCTCCGGCTGTAAAAGTCTTTTTGGGAGGTCATTTACCTCTTTAGTTCAATGTTTTGTCACCCGCTTTGCACGGAGGGAAGTGGACATTATTTATTTCCAACTCCTCCTATTAATTTAACTTTCTGATTCATTTCGTTGCGGGTTAAAGACAAGTTAGACATTCCCGGAGACTCGCCGAGCTTCAATGCTTGGTGTCATTACATTGCGTGCCACTGTTGATCCTAGCTTACAGGAGTTGCAGTGCCGGGTGTGAGGGCGGGACAGTCTCCTAAATATCCAAAAATGTAATAAAATAAATAAATAAATATACCCAACAGTCACATTTATAGTCTCGACCCCACACAAAGAACTAGTCTTGTGTCGTCGGTATCAGGAACTACAACAGACTTTTCGGTCTCACTAAGAAAGAAAGAAAGAAAGAAATACGATTTAATAATAATTAATAGCCAGACCCGAAACAAATACCTCTACTTCAGACAGATATTTGTTTCGGTGCGGGAATCGAACCCGAACAATATTATGTTAATATATTAATTAGGATATCAATTAGGAAATAGGAATATTAATAATTAGGATTAATGTTTAAAAATGTTGCAAAAAGAAACTGAAATACAAACTGAAAATATGACTTCCTGACATCTATTGGCGAATAATGATGTGTTAAGCCATTCTATGCATGCCCAGCATTAATTGTGTAACAGCGCCATCTACCGATAAATATAGAGGTACCCAGCGTTAATTGTGTAACAGCGCCTGTCAGCTGTCTGCGCCCCGGGCCGCCGCGCCATGTTGTTTAGTTTACAACAAATGCGTCGATAGATTTACTTGTATTTTCTTTTAGTGAATTTGCAAATGTAATGACCAGAAAGGATTGCTTTGTGCAGTGATTAATGTGCAGTGAATACGTGTATTAAACGTGCAGTGTAAGTGACGTCAAGGAAACAATTGAATATTTGGAAAATAATGCTCGTAACTTATAAGAAATCATTACTCATCAATCCAATAATCAAAAATGTAAATATTCTCTCCAAATATTTGTTTGATTTCTATGAATGTAACAATCACAAACAGAAGACACTTCGTAATTTTATAAATACATGTATTGTTGTTGCATCCTAATTAATTCAATTGAAAATGTTTATTATTATATAAATTCATGTTTGTTCGATTTCGTTTTTTGTGTTTATTTACTACCCCTTCATATTAGTTTCATATAAATATTTAAATGAATAATGTGTAAAGTCAATGTACCAAATGTCAGAATTTTAATAATATCTAATTTTATTTATGATGAAAGATTTCTATTACTTATAACATAGTACACATGCAATCTTATATTGGATTATATGTAAATATAATCCAATATAAGAGGCTTTACATTTTTTCGTATCTTTGGTACCTCTCATTCAGGTACGCCCAGGTGGGAACCTTGGTAAAATTGTAGCTACGTAAGGCAAAAGTGTACTTTATTTCAACTTAAAATGTCATATTTGCAATAAACACATTTGTATATTTCGACGAATACTTTTGAATGTATAAATGAAATGAAATAAATAGTTGTTTATATCATTTGAAGGGTTTTATTTATTTATTTATTTAAAACTTCATTGTACACCTAAAACTAACAATACAGAAATAAACGACAAGAAAAAAAAATGTACAAAAGGCGGTCTTATCGCTCGAGGCGATCTCTTACAGACAACCAACCATGGGATGGATAAGAGGGAACGAAAGTTTTGGGGTACCATGAGGTGTACGAAAGGATAAATGGACATATATCTATAAGTATACATACCTTATGCATATATAAATAAATATATATACATAAACATAAACACATACATAAATAAATATAATAACTAACATGTATCAACATTATGCGTACAATAAGCATAGCAACAAATGTATATATATACATATATATATAAATATGAATATAATATATAAATAAACACGGTATACATGCAATGTCTTCAGTTTGGTTGTGAAAGATAAAGTTGTTTGACCAATCTTTTGAATATGGGCAGCGACTCTGCCCGCCTCACTGCGACAGGTAATGAATTCCACAGCCTAGCAGCTTGTACAGTAAACGATTTGTCATAAAATTTAGTGGAATGCACTGGGATTTTAAGTGTTAAGTTCTCCGATGACCTCAGGGATCTTGAATGCGTATCATGAAGAAACTCGAATCGGTTATTAAGATACGGGGGAGAATGGGGATTGAAAAGTATAGAATAAAGAAGAGATAGAATATGGGTATTCCGGCGAAACCGAATGGGTAACCACTTGAGCTTGTTACGGAATTCGGAGACGTGATCATATTTGCGCAATCCAAATATAAATCTAATACAAAAGTTTTGGAGACGCTCAAGTTTATTAAGTTGTTCCTCAGTGAGATCAAGATAACTGGCATCCGCATAATCAAGGATGGGGAGCAGGAGGGATTGAGCAAGCGATATTCTCATGGCGATAGGTAGAAAATTGCGTAACCTCCTCAGGGACCCAGCCGAGGCGAATAGCTTCCTACTCAACTCTCGAAGCTGGGGACCCCAGGAGAGATATTTATCAAGAATAATACCTAGATTTTTCACTGTGTCGTTAAAAGGAATAGCTACATCATTGCAAGAGACTGGCGGTATAAGCGACCAGTTCAACCTAGACATCAACCTGGGGCTACCGACAACAATGACCTGCGTTTTAACCGGGTTAACTTTAAGTCCAAACTCTTTACTCCAATTAGAGATGCGTCCAATGTCTTCATTAATAGCTAAAACAGCATCTTTCAGCTCATCTGGATATGCATGACAATATATTTGGAGATCATCTGCATAAAGGTGGTAGAAAGAACGAAGAGTATTAGTGATCAAATTAATAAAAATAGAGAAGAGCAGAGGAGATAGCACGCCACCCTGAGGAACGCCAGCCGAAATGGTGCACCAAGAAGATAACTTATCTTCAACACATATCCTCTGCCGGCGTCCGAACAGGTAACAGGTAACTACGAAACCAATCAACCGCACCTGGAGATATGTTAAGAGAAGAAAGTACACTGAGTAATACATCAAGATCCACCGTGTTGAAAGCGTTGCTGAAGTCAAGCAGAGCTAAAACTGTCAGCATGCCTCTATCCATGGCCGATCTGATGTCATACGTGATATGAATGAGCGTTGTGGTAGTACTGTGTCCAGGACGAAAACCTGATTGGAAAGGGTTGAGGAGCTTGTTATAGTAAAGGAAATCTGAGAGTTGGGAATGGATAAGGCGCTCGAGAACTTTTAAGCGTTTTATTTCTAATCTACACAAATACTAATATCTGAATTTGAAAAAAGTTACATCAATTGCATTATTTTGCTAATTTTTATATATATATATATACAGGGTATATCAAGACTGCTACCGAAAACGAAGCCGGGTGGTAGTTAAGCAACTTCAGACTCAATGCAACAGAAAAAATTGCAAAAAAAGCGAAATTTTGTTTTTGTTATTTTTTTCCTATGACCATATTTGGGTGGTAAATACATTTTTTCCTAAAATAATAGTGTATACCCTTTTATTTATAAATAATCTAAGGTCTAAAAGTGATTAAATTATTATTTTAGCAAAAAACTATGAATTTACCACCCAAAAATGACAATATTTAAAAAATCATAAAAAATAATTGTCGCGTTTCTTTGCGAAATTTTTAGTTGCAATGTGTTTGTAGTCACTAAAACTACCACCCGTCTTCGTTTTCGGTAGCAGTCTTGAGATACCCGGTATATATATTTTTTTTTTTTTTTTTATATTGGCCTGGCATAGTGGCGGCATTGCACCTGATGGAAAGTGCCAATGCCGCCCAGGCAGAGTATCCATTGGCATCGGACGGCAGTCCCATGCCAATGGAAACAATTATGCCGGCCTGCTTAGGTGCCTCTTCACACCACGGCGGAAGGACCCAGGATTGTAGGAAGGAGGGAACACGTGCGCCGGCAAACAATTCCACAGCCTGACGGTGCGGCACAGAAACGAATTTGAGAACCGTTTGGTTCGCGCCGGGATGGTGTGGACCGTCAAGCTATGGCTTCGCAAGCCAGCACGCGTGGTTCTGGTTAGGAATGGAGAGGAGGGGAGCAAGTTGATCAATTATATCACACTAAAATGAACCCTATTTCAATGACAGTAGGTTACTTTTTGCTTGAAGCCGCGCCTGGCGTTTCCGACTGTCTAACCGTCTACAGTCATGACAAACGACAGTCTAGGGTAAAGTCAAGGGCCGCGTTGGATCCGGTGGTAACAATAAACCGCTACGCACCGTTGTAATAATATTCATGGTCCATTAATTAATTAATTTAATTTAATTTAATTTGACCAACGTACATATTGTATTTCTTTGAAAAATAAATTACCATAAAGTCATAACTAATACTTTAAATAAAATAAGAATAAAAAGGAAACAAATAAATAAAACTAATGCTAAATAAAAATAAAATTAATTTAAAATAAATAAATTACATAAATTAATTAATTAAACCAAGAAATTAAAATAAGTAATACTAAGTATAGGAAATATATTGTTTATAGAGATTAAGTTCTATGTGTATTGACTTGTCATAAGAGCTTTTAAATTGCCTACGTGACCAATAAATACATTTCATTTCATTTCATTTCATTTCATTTCAAAGATGAGACGTATTTACGATACCAGGTTTTAAAACCAGGTATTCACTTCGAATTACGGCGCCCTGGTAAGAGCAGAAAATACTTATAAGTATGAAAGTACGTCGATGCGCGGAGAGATCTGGAAACTACACATGAAAATACTTGCATAGGAAAACGATTCATAATAGAATATTAATAAGAACCACAATCGTATCTGTCAATAACACATACTTTAAACTTCAAAGTATTTTTTTATTCAGACTATTTTGCCCTTTATGTGCCTTCAAATACGAGTTGAATTCCTATGCAAGTATTTTCAAATTTAGGCGCCGTCGGTGCGCGAGGAACTTGGAACACTATACATAAAAATACTTCCATAGAAAAACTATCCATAACTTAGTATAAATAAGAATCACAATCGTATTCGTGAATAGAAAATACTTACAAAGTATTTTTTTATTTATGCGGTTTTGCTCCTTATTTGTTATGAAATACGAATTGAATTCCTATGCAAGTATTTTATAGACGCTGCGCCGCGGCTGGGACGCGAAGGGTTGCCGACTCATACTTACAAAATACTTTTACAATATTTTAGACCCTGGTTTTGAACCCTAGTATTTTTACGTACTCGTACTTAGAAGCCCTGGTACTTGATTTTGCAAGTATATCCCTAGTCTAGGGGTTAAGCGAGTCGGCCGTCTGTAGTACTACTTGGTCTGTGGATACATTATTTTGCAGCGCCGTTGTCATTAAATTCCTGGCAATCATAATGTTAGTGTGCTTGCAAATACGTGCTATTTATAAAATATTAGGCGTTTTTATATTATGATATTTTGTTTATTCTTTTATTTACTATTAATTAATGTCATCTAAAACGTACGAATGTTTTATTAAAATATCTGTGTATGGCAAGTAAAGCACTGCATTTCTGCCTACAAGGAGCGCACGCCCCTTACATACAAAATCATATTTCATCATTTCACCAGTATGTAATTTGTATTTAAATATGATTTCTAAAACATATAATGTGTGACGTGTGAGTGGTTAAGTGTCAGTGTCATTCATTCATAAACTTCATTCCATTTCTCCCCGAGTTGCGTGAATGTGTTCTTTGAGCTGCGTGGTGATTATTGTATCAATGGATTTCTTCAACAATATTGGCTTATCATCTGGACTTCGATTGTTTACCTTTAACACCTTTTTTTGTTTTATTTGTTTTCAACAGCACAACCCATTATGTCTGTTGGTATAGGTCTACCAGAATCTCATGGCATTTTGGGATATTTGAATTTACGCATTGCAACACTGGGGTAATCGGATTAACATATTTTGATACTTTCAATAATTGTAATTAATTATAATTTCAAATTGACATTATTTTTTTAGTACAACAATGTAAATAAAGTACATAATGTTTTAAGTAAAATATATAGGTAATTTAAACATTAAAATTACTTCAAAATTGTACTTTTAGATTAATAGCCAATTAAAATAGGCAAATAAGATTTTTTTCAGTTTTAAATTATAATATACATACGTGCCTTACGAGTATTTATAATATAGAGGGAGCGCTGGTACTTTCAAAACGTAGATGTAGATAAAAATGGTGGTACGGAGCCACCAGTTTCGTTTTAATTCTCTCTTCTTATTAGTTCTCACATAATCAAACAACTTTCAATTTCCAAATTGTAAGTAGTTTGATTATGAGTCGGTTTTATTTAAATAATTATTAGAGTCGATAAATGTTATACGAAAGATGCAAGATGTAAAATAAAAACGTATAATTTATTTTCAGCCTTCTTTATTTCATTAACACTTTAGTCAAAGCTTACTTCTAAATACTCTTCCTGTACATCTTCTGATGAAGACGATGAAGATAAAGGAATAATAATAAACCGTTCCTTATCTAAAATCTCCGGAAATTCCTGTAAATAAGTATTTAATGCATTACTGTTTAGTTTCAAAAAATGATATCAAAGTATATACGATAAAACACATGCACATATCTAACACTACCCAAAAAAAATGAAGTATCTAAACTATTCACTCCGACTTCCATGTTAAAACGACGTCGATTTTAAAATCGACGATTTTGTTTAAATTTGACCAAATTATTCACGGATCTGGCGATAAACTTTGTAAACAATGTGTCGCACTTATGATTGTAGAACTAATTTGTACATTTTCGCTAAGAACGGATAGAAATCTTAAAATATTCACATCGAATGACATAACTCAAGTTTTGAATCAGCTGTGGACCGATGGTATTGCCACATAAAAATCATTGTTTTTTTTTAATTTTATGCCATGAGATTCTGGTAGACCTATAAACCGACTTTGGATAAATTAGGTCGACTCTGTCACAAAACCGACATAGGGCACCCCGACTTCACCTAGGCTTTTGAGTACCAACCCTAGAGTGTATATAAAAGCCGGAGGCGCGGAGGGAGAGCAGACCCCGCCCGCTATAACAAAAGATAGGCAACCGTGCGAGCCGTAGCGGCTGAGGCTGGTCGCCGGAGGCGACCAGCAAGCCGAAGCTGCGCAGGCGAGCGTGGATGCCTATCCTTTGTTACGCAAGGGCGAAGGGGCTGCACTTCCCGCAGCGCTGGAGACGTTGCAGAAGCAACTTTGTTTTTAAAACAAGTGTTTTGAGGTTAGGTTACTAAAATTGGTATTTCTCAGGAATGGTGTATTGCCTTTTCACGAGAGTGGTATCGGGGGACAGTGGGCACCCCCCCTCCTCCCCCTCAACCCCTACTACCCCCCATTTCGTGCCAAACGATTCTAAAGTTTTCCCCTCTTGACTACTTTTGGCATCGTAAACGAAAATTATAAATGAATAAATCACGAAATACTTGGGAGCGTAACGACGGCACCGAACAAGCAAACGAACAATGACATGAGTTGACACCACAGAACAATGAGGTATAGAGCCACAAAGTTATCTGCCCGGTGGCCAAAACTGGAAACAAAGACGTCATTTGAAATTGTCAATCTAGCTGCCAGTCGCTGACATATCCGCCATTGGTTGTTTACTCAATGTATTTATTTTTCCTGCATTATTTAAAACTAGTGAAAAATGCCGAAAGCTTTAAAAAGTGATGCTGGGAACGTTATACTTCAGGTATTAAATTTGACGTAGGATGAAAAGCGTCTTGCGACATCAATAATACCCTTCGAAAAATTGTATTAACGCGTAGCTGCCACCAAAGATTTGTGTTATCAGCTTTATAAAATAAATTCCACGAAAACAGAATTATGTACGTACTAGTAGAATATAATATGTAAGTACATATCATAAACTAAAATGTATCTTACTCGTCTCATTTTACGTTACGTGCGTGGTGGTCTGTTGGTAAATGGACCAGACCCGGCAGCCAACTTCTTCACGCTGGTTGCGGGTTGGAATCTCAGGTCACACTTCTGACTTTTCGGAGCCATGCTTGTATTGATAAAAACGCGCTATAACGGTGAAGGAAAACATCGTGAGGAAACCTGCATACCATAGCGATTTATTAGAATTTCTATTGTATGTAAGTCCACCAACCCGCATGAGGCCAGCGTGGTGGGCTATATGGCCTGTGATATGGCCTAACCCTCCGCAATCGTACTCTCGATTGTGGAGGAGAATACAGATACACTTTTTTAAGGGTTTTGGGGAGCGATTTGCTAGAAATCGTGTGAAGGAAAAATAATATGCAGATGAAACTTGTCATTTTCTCGACACTATTGGTCGGATTGAAAAATCTTACTTTACCCCATTTATTGCAATATCTATTTTTAATGGCAACACCAAATTCGATTACAGCGACTCTCTCACCGGAAGTGCGATTCACGTAACTTTATGACGCGCCTTGTGTTTCTTGTTTATTAGTCTGTGGCGCCGATCAAGTTGCGGTGCGGTTACAATTATGCTGAAAACACATTGTAGGTTTTTGTCTTACGCATAGAGTAAAGAAGCGGCCATAAATACTAGAGCAACGCGTCTTAGAGCGATCTGAACAATGGATTCTTTTGTTGTGTGCACATTATAGGTCATACGCTTAAGACGTGACCACAGACTACATAAAAAGAACCTTGTACGTTCCATTGTCCTAATTGGTCAGTTGGCCCAGTACTTACTGCTCTTTACTCTATGCGTAAGACGAAAACCTATAATGTGTTTTGAGCTTTAAGTTTACGCTTTGGTACAAAATGGTATTCTTGTAAGTGTTTAGCTGCGCGTGAACTGCGCGTGAGCTGCGCGTCAACTGTACGCAAACTGTACGTCAGACATATGAAATTTGTTTGAAATTGACATAAACGCGCAGCAGTAGAATACGCTAAAACGTTTGCGTGACGCGAACTTGACGCGAGCGTATTTGACAGCGGTTGTCAATATTACGAGAATACGAAAAGGGCTGTTTTGATCGAAACTTAACCGCAACTGCACTGCAGCTGAACTTAATAAAATACGTGAATCGCCCTACGGGTCAGATAACTTTGTGGCTCTATACATAGAAGAAACGATAATGACATTTCAACGTACACTCTAATTTTGACAACAAGAAACAATTGTGCTGTGATCTCGTCTGATAGTTATCGATATCGATAGATGAACTTTATTTATAGCAAATTCGTAGGCATGATAAAATAAACTTTAATTTGATATAAAACACATCGGTAGATATTTATACATGAATCATGTAAATGAAAAAAAAACAATACATGTTTGATTGCGTTACTCTGCTAGTACGCAAAGCCTCTATAGAGTCAATTTTTGCAAGGAACATGATGAAATCGAAATTTGTGAAGAGTAAGGTGGGAACTTCTTTATTCACACTTAATATTTAATAACGGATTTCTGTCATTTCGCTATTCATTATGTAGTATTTCATTTGTATTCCATTTCACATGTTAGTGGGTACTTCTGACGAAAATTGTAAAATTGGCAAAAAAAATGCGAGTTCTCGATATGCTATTAAATCAAGTGTATAAATGTATGGAGAACCATCTCCTGATCATAAATTTGGGGAAAGGAAGGTAGTGTGTAGAAGGAATTCTGTATTCTGTATTAGCCCATATACGTCCCACTGCAGGGCACGAGCCTACTCTACAATCGAGAATACGATTGAGAATGGTTGGGTCATATAGTCCACCACGCTGGCCTAGTGCGGGTTGTTGGGTAGCTAGAAGGAATGTTTTGAAACAATTAATTAATTTGTTTATTTATTATTATTTGGGAAACAAACAGAAAATTAACATATAGATTACATATAAATGTTGTACAGAATCCAGTAGTTTCCACTAATAAATTAATGCAGAGAAAAGAGTCGTCCAGGCAAATGAGAAAAGCTTATCACGTTAAACAAATGCAATTAGGTCGTTAAGGAAATGTATGAAAATTAATGTTTTTTTTTTAATTATAAGGATGATAAAAAAAAAGTATTGAAAGATAAATAAAGAATATAATATGCAGTCTATTGGATTGGTAAAACTATACGGCCTACTTTTATGCTGATTTGGGATATTATTATGTCCCTCTCTTTCCCTCTCTTCGGCCATAGAAAGTCCACTGCTAAACATAGGCCTCCCCCAAGGCTCTCAACATTGAACTATTGGAAGTGATCTACATCTAAAGCCCTGGTCTGTCGAAGCTACGCACAGCGTTGCGTTGCGCGGAATGCGGTGTCAAACTCGGTTTTGTATGATAAACATTGACATTGGTATGACGTTCCGCCGCAGTAGGCGTCGGCCAGTGTCTGCGGTGAGGGGTCAACCGGTTGACGGGTAGACTGGTCTTTTGTGCTGTCACAGTATGCGTCGGTGTAGAGAGGCAAGTGCGGTGAAGCGCGGGACGGATACACCGCACAACGCGCCGTCATTCTCGTCATTTCGTCGCGGTAAGCGTATTTGCGCAATGGATTTATTTGAAGACGATATTTTTATCAATTCTCGTTTGTTCTAAACTTTTTTTAGACTGTGGCGCGTATATCGAGTGCTGCCGCACAGTACTGTTCAATACAGTTCACGCACGTTCCCAATGACAATGGCGCAATATTAGGAATAAAATTTAAAGATTTGGTAAAGATACTAATAAAAACTAAAAGTAATTAATATTTAATAGGTACAAGATTAAAACTGGAGTCAATTACATTTATTTTATTGTTATAAAAATGGCGAACGGAATTGTATGTTAATTGTTCTAAGTACCCCATGCTTTTTAACAAAATATAGCAACGGAATTAGTTCATTAATTGGTACTTACCATTAGGTGCAATGCCGCCACTACGCCAGGCCATTATTAAAAAAAAATGTTTCCAACTGATCAGGGTACAATTGGAGACGATTTATTAGTAGGTATCTACATTCAGTCTTTATCCCTATTCGCAGGGCACTTTATCAGCCCATATACGTCCCACTGTAGAGCATGGATCTCCTCTACAATCGAGAATATGATTGAGAGTGGTTAGGCCATACTATAATCCACCACGCTAGCTGGCCTTATCCCTATATGTGCATAGAAATAAATACAAACAACAAACCTAATAAAAACATCAATCGTTTAAGTGCACCCGCTTTTTATATGAGATGTGTATCAGCCCATATACATACATTCGTTGTATAATGGTTGTATATTATCATCGTAGTTATTTACAAAATTTACCTGCAAGATATAATAAACTATCGCCGTTCGGCACAATTAGCACCACTCTCCTAGCACCTGGAGTGCATCATGTGATGATATGGTGCAATCTTAAATATGTACCTAGTTCCTCAACGTAGTATCAAGTTCTGTGTTTTCTCCTTTTTTCCATTCCCATTCCATTAAAACCCCCTCTATATATATTGTAATTTGTGCTACTTGCACCTACGCATATATATTTTGAGCTCTGTGTTATGAATTCTGTTAAATACGAAAATATAATTATTATTGTAAAAAGTGTCCATCAGTATTGTTCCAGGTTTTGCTTCTGACAATTTTATAGGAAAATAATTTAACCGCTATGGAATTTATTTTTACCCTATTACGGTACTATCGATAACGATAATTTAAGAAATTTATCTACATAAATCCAGTGAAATTTAATTTGATCTGACAATAAGTTTAGGCGAAAATAGATGTATTCAGCAGACGCGTATTTCATTAGAATGATCCGAACCACTTTTATCACGTATCAATATTGCGAAAATCGTCTCGTAAACATATATACCCAGTTTATTTAAAATGACGCACAAACATTTTTTTTTAAGAAATTTTATATATTTTCGAACATAAATGATTGTTATTTGTTGTCATGGAAATTCAAGAAACCTTCAATGCGAAATTGTCATAGTAACGTTGGTTGTCAATGAATGGTTCTCCCATTGGTCAACGGTTTTACGCACAGAGTAAAACCTATATGTGAACCACCTTTTTTGTTGTTATGTGAACACGTTGCATGACGTCATGACGTTGCCGCTTACCGCAGTGCCACGCGTATCCTTCGACAGACCAGGCCTTAAGAGCGAAAATTATCTATGGTGGAGTTTATAAATATTGTGGGTATAGCACGCCGCCCTGAGGAACGCCAGCAGAAATAGTGCACCAAGAAGATTAATTATCCTCCACACAGATGCGTTACAGGCGCCCAAACAGGTAATGACAAAACTAATCAACTATACGTGTAATATAATTATGATATGTGCATTTATTTTAAGTAATCCAACGTATGAAATACATAATATAATTTTACCATTTCTGAATGGAGATGTAATGAGGGGACAGCATTATATTTTAGTCTACGCCATTTATGATTTTTGTTAATAAAACAATCACTGGTGAAATGTTTTGAGCAAATACGGTGCTGTTTTTTCAATTGTAAATCTGTTCGTGCGACAGCATCAATCCACTTTTGCTTCATAGCTTCATTTGTAGGGAATCTGCATTGAAAAATAATTATAATATGAAACACTAAGATTATATCATATGGCATTTTAGACCACAGGTCTCGCGCAGTGACCGAGCGCTTTTTACAACTACACTACCGGGTAAGTATTTAAAGTACAAGCCAACTTATGTAACATGGCTAGTAAACTAAAATATACATTATTTATATTATCGATAAAATGTGCACCACATCACTATTGAACATGACTACCAAATTTGGTAAAAATGAACAATATTTAAAAATTACTGAATCGAATGGCCTGCGGGTTATTAGAATATGACAACAACATAATAAAGTTTAAGTTTAATTAGATATTTTGCAACCTTGTATAAGTTTTTAGCAAATATTATTTGTTTATTGTCTACTCACAAATGGAAGCTGATGATTTCAGCTTGTTTTTGAGTGCGCGGAGAACGCGATCTGCATCCTGCAATAATGCAAGACATTGGTATTTCGCTTGGCTTGATTGTAAAGTACACAGGCACTGTTTAATTATTAAAATAACACAAAATATTTAAAAAAATCGGGAGACGACTATGTCAAGCGCGCACGAAAGTATAACGTAACTAAATTGTGTTGGCGCGTTGCCGGTTTGTAAAATTTGACATAAATTCACTTTTTAATTCGGCTGCGTAATCATACCAATGATAAAAGAATATAAAGGATCACGCACAAAAGTAGCTATACAGGGTGGACAAGAAAACGGCGCACCTGCTAATATACATTATAGTATATGGTGAAGGCATCTTAATTAATACGGATTTGCATGGCGCTAGCGAATATTAAGAAAGATGCCGAGAAAAAAAAAACTAACCTTACATATGCTAACCCTTAACACATTACGCTAAAGTGATTGAACCTTACAACTGAACGGTAGACACTCAACAATAAATAAGCATAGCTCATTATTTACTTATAAGTCGTGCGATTGTGTACATAACGCTCAGGGTACATAAAAAGGATATTAAATTAATACTATCAACAGTCACATACATGGGTACTAACCCCACACTAAGATACAAATCTTGTGTCGCGGGGATTAGAAAAATAATTATGGTTCATGGAAATTATTTGTCTCGGGGCAGAAACCGAACCCGCGGTCTCTCATTTCACAGGCAGTTCTTACCAACTGTTCCACGGAAGCCGTCGGTGACTCATATGGGCTGGTTAGTTGTCATTAATGACCACTAAAATAGTTAACTGACCTTGTAATGTAAACCGTAATGGCCTTGATAGGCAAGGATGGAAGCGCAGGATCCGCCAAAACCCGCACGAAAACACTGTCACAGTTTGGTAGCACAAATCACTTTTTCTTTTACATTTCACATAACACAAGTTACATCAAAAGCTATCAAATTGGGTAATGTTCAAAGCATAGTGAAATTAATAAAATTTACTCAAAATAACTGAAAACGAATTTACAATAATATGCACACGACTAATACATGCACACGCGATCGCAATCCGAATCCAACTAATAAAAAATAAATTATTATTTTGATTTTTGAAAGATAAAGGCCTGTTCAGATTAGATACAAAGCTTTCCTATTTGAGTTCATAATAATTCAAGTGAACAATTAGTATTAGTAATGTATCAGCTCATATACGTGCCACTGCAGAGCACGGGGTCTCCAGTGCAGTAAATTAGTGGTTAGTGTTTATTGATTTCACTAATTTTATCTCACAGAAGTCTCATATGTAAATTCTATGCTGTAATGGTAGACGACATTTCTCTAGGTATAAGAATTTAGAAGAAATTTTATTACTTTAAAGTAACATTATTTTCAAAACACATTAAAGTAATGTTAAATACAATAATAAGCAAAATTAAATAGGCAATTTGTAACTGACTGGATCGGTTGATGACATATTTAAATAATATTATAAGCTCTTGAGCAAGTAAGGACCATTCTATCAGTCCAATAAGATTTTTTTTTTAACGTAACTTTTATATCGGAATAGGTACTTAATCAAATTAAGTTATATCAAGTGTGTAGTGTGAACACACCTCAAGATGTCGGTCTTCTTTTGCAAAATGCTAAAAGTTACCGACAAAGACATTGCCGCCTTTCGGCTCGCGCTCACAAAGGGCGGCGGCAACCTCAAAGGAAGAATAATCGAGCCGCGTTGGATCCGACGAAGTACACTATGACCGGCGGCTTCCTTTGACTAATAGGGCCGAATTGGGCCATCATTTTAAAAATATTATTTTTTATTAATCAGTTTCATCAGATTATTTTTACAATGAATATTAATAATTTAGATAATTTAAATGTTATGTAGGTATTACGAAAACTTTTCTAATTAGAATTAAATTCGCAATCTTACATGATTTAAGCGATGACCAATGTGATTTCTTGGTGTCTTTCAGTTTGGATTTGTGACACTAAGGAAAATAATGACAAACAAAATAATAGTCAATCCATACACGATGCAACTGCACCTAAAGTTATTATGTTGTTAATTTATTGACGCTTAAATCTGAGTACGTCCCTGTTTAACTGATTGATTTATTTGAAATGAAACAAAAAATATCCTTTTTTGAAGTTAGAGAAGGATAAATTATACAGCTAAGAGTTCATGACCTTACCCATGTGAAAACAACGGTTAAAGCGATGTCTAAGAAAGTTTTGATGCTGTTAAAAATGGTTTTCGTGGTATATTTCGTTAACCGTTCAATTAATGACGAAACGAAAAAATACGTATGTGTTTAAATTTTGTTCTTCATCTATTCCAACTGGTTTTATGCGAAAAAGTGGTGATTAAACTGAAAACTTTAAACGGTCATAACTTCAAAACGGATAGGTATTTTCCAAATATTATTTTTTTATTACGATATTAATATTATGCCCTTGTACCCGACTGAGCAAGTGCGCCATTTTTTTGCGCTCCCTGTATATGTCAAGTTATAGTTATGTTAAGAATATCGACGCGGAATGTACATTTATGTATCTGTCTCATTTACACAAAGCTGACTTGTCCCTTAATGAAAGAGACAAATAATAATTCCTTTGTTTCGAATATGGCAATGTTTTGTTCACTAACCACACTGGGACCGCCCATAGACCAAAATGACGCCATTTTAGTTATGCTTTCGAAACCACAGACTATTAAATCAAAAACTGCATGAAATGTCAAACTGTGGCGTTATCTGTCAATCGGAGTAAACAAATCTGCACAATCAAAGAATTTCGGATTATTCATTGGTTAATCTCGTTTGTTAAGTTTGTTTAGTTTGCTTATTAGTTTAGTTGTTAAGTTTTTAAAATGCCTCAGTGTTGTGTTAAAGGATTCGAGTCGAGTTCAAGCAAAAAGGACCCTAACATTTCTTTTCATAGGTTAGTAACTGTTTTTACGAAATACTAACAAATATGTGCTAAATTTACATTTTGGGTTTATTTTTATCATTTATAAATGTATTTGGATCTTGTTGATTAAGCTTTAGACTCTTCTAGGCGTTATTTATACAAGTAGTGTAAATAACAACCTCATTGTTTGTTTACACACAAGTTTAGGGATGAGTGGATTCGATACGAAATTATTCATATCGATATTATCATTTTTAAATATTTTGATCTTTATTTTTCAAAAAAAGAAAAAAATAGTTTATATTTAAATATACCGGGTATATCAAGACTGCTACCGAAAACGAAGCCGGGTGGTAGTTTTAGTGGCTACAAACACAATGCAATTAAAAATTTCGCATAGAAACGCGACAATTATTTTTTATGATTTTTTAAATATCGTCGTTTTTGGGTGGTAAATCCATAATTTTTGCTAAAATAATAATTTAAACTCTTTTATACCTTAGATTATTTATAAATAAAAGGGCATACACTATTATTTTAGGAAAAAATGTATTTACCACCCAAATATGGCCATAGGAAAAAAAATAACAATAAAAAAATTCGCTTTTTTTTTGCAACTTTTTCTGTTGCATTGTGTCTGAAGTCGCTTAAACTACCACCCGGCTTCGTTTTCGGTAGCAGTCTTGATATTCCCTGTATATTCAGACCGACAAACAAAGTGAAATTAAAAATATTTTTTAGATTCCCTATAAACATACAAACCAGGACAAAATGGATACAAAAAATTGGAAGCTATTGGAACCCTGCAATAAATACATTTATTTGTTCATTACATTTTGAAAAAGAAAACAGCTTTCCAACAATATTCCCGATAAGTGAAATTGTAGTAATTATGATATTTTACCTAATAATCCTATTAATAATACAACTGTTAATCAATAACAAAGATGACATGCAAGATAATTTGGACAATTGGTAGTCTGTTGTCTAATGTTCTGGAGAACCTTTTAATGAACAGAAATAGTTTTATATTTTATTATTAATTATTATAATTGTTTATCTTAACCAACACTTTCATATTCATTGATTGAATTCTAAGTGAGACATAATGATTTTCCTCAGTCAAATAATAGCAATAAAATATCTACCTATGTTATTTTATTTGGTATGTATTAAATATCCTGATAGGTATTTTTTATTTTAGCAAAGAATGGTGCAACGTAATAATGAACGAAATGTATTAGATGCAACTGGGTGTTTGTTTCGACAGGTATAACCTTGTAACGGTTGTAACATGTAAATTAGTATTAGTTGGTCATATGTTTACATTATGGCGACTAAAAAAGTAAGGATAATTGTAAAGTATAAGTATATTTTTAGGAATATCAAGAAATAATTACCTCCAACCGTCACATACATAGTCTGACCCCACACTAAGATCAAAATGTTTAATACATCATATTACTATTGTTTATGTAGCAGTTGCATTTTTATTAGTTTTGTTACAAATAAATTTATCATAATATTAATATTTATACATACATAAACTCACGCCTTTTTCCCAGAATGGGTAGGCAGAGGTGCAACCAGGACACCCACATTTCCGCCTCCGTGGCGCAGGCGGTAAGACGCCGTTTGTGAATCGAGAGGCCGCGGGTTCGATTCCCGGACCGAGAGAAATGTTTGTGCGGCCCACAAATATTTCTCTCGGGTCTGTGTGTTTGTGAGACCGAAAAGTCTCTCGTAGTTCCTGATACCCACGACACAAGACTCGATCTTAATGTGGGGTCAGGACTATGTATGTGACTGTTGGGTGTTATTTATTTATTTCGCCTTGTATGTTCCGTCCTACGATGTTGTGGGTGGCGAGCCTATCGCAATATCGGGCACAAATTCCTGACTGTGCTGATAATGAATAGAAAAATCCGATATCACTTTGCGCGACCCGGGATTCGAACTCGAGACCTCAGCTTTGTAACCGTACCATAATACAACTACGCCACTGAGGCAGTCAATATTTATACATAAATTAAAATCTATAGTCCACATTATTCACCGCTTGTATGTTTATGTATGTATGTACCTTATGTTTTTTTTGTTTGATTGATTATTCGAAAAATATTTTTATTCTAGTGCTGATTTCCTGCCTTCGTTCGCGATGTCCGCTACAATTCCTTTATTCAAAATCAAAATCAAAATATTCTTTATAATTTAAGTTCATTTCATTTGGCGATCTAGTGTTGTTACATAGTTTATTAAGTCTTTTAATTATTATTTTTTTTCGAGTTTCTTATTTTTTTATATAAAGCAGCTGTTAAATAAATAATTGTCGAAAGAGACTGACTTCTGTTATACAGAGCTTCCTAGTTCAGGAGTCAGGGTGTTATTATGTTGTAAACATGTTGTAATGAAATAAAGATTAATTATTATATTATTATTTATTCAAATAGTCTTTCAAAAGATCTTTTGGATTGTTCATTTCTGCTACCACCGCTTCGGAACGTATTGTAGCTGTGAAGAAGAAGTGGCGCAAGAAACTTCGTCAGCAACACGAACTGTCTTCTTTTTTCTTTTTTTTATATCGCCATTTAAAATTACAATGGTTCATGTCACAGAACACAATAATGTCAGTTTATTTAGTTAATTGTGTTTATTTAGTTAATTGTTTAATTTCTATTTTTACATTTTAATTGTTAATTTTGTGTAGATATTTTATTTCTATTTATATATTTAAGTTGTTAGTTTAGTGTACATATTTTCATTGTTGTTTGCTAAATGTCTGTTTTTTTTTTTTAGATTTTAGTTATAATTTGGCAAAAGAAATATTGACATGGTGAAATTTGGTGCTTAAGGAAAAAAGTGTGGTATATTCGAAGTCGCAACCAAATTCTAGCTATTAATAAAGTTGTATTTTATCTCACGTGTGTATTATTTGACAAATCCAATCCAATCATCAGGTAAAACTTACCCATCAAATAAATCATAGCATGAAAAAAATATCAAAACATTGACCTATTATTATCGGATTTAATTTTTAAAGACTTGACTGTCAAGTCCTAAAATCCCCTGTTTATACTCAATTGACATGTAAAGCAAAAATTAAAAATGTTATATTAATGTTAGTCGTATGCCACTGTTGATGATCGATATCGATAAAAAATTTGGTACTAGCGTATCACTTTTATTACATTTTTAGAGGCGGAGCCGCCGCCATGTTTGTGAATCAAAGTGGTACGCGTCACGTGACCTTATGCTTTATCCCCCCTTATTCTTTAATCATTGAATCATACCCAACATAGCAATTTGACGTTTCATGAGTGAACATGAGCCGTCCTTAGCACATACTATTTGTCTCATTCTCTCCCATGATTTGGCCCATTGGAAAAAACAGGATAAGTATACGAGTAATTTTCAGGCTCTTTCTATGTACCTCATTTTTTTATTTTTTTTATTTAAATTTTTTTTACGGCTATGGATACAAGTCCTTTTAGCCAATCCTTAACTATTACAAATCGTATGTTCGAATTATATACAATCATAAATCTACATACATTTACAACATCAACAACCTGTACAATTTTTCTACTGTACTACATATATATTTATACAACGGTTTATACATTAATGGATTCTTTAACATTTCTTTAACTGCCGAAGGCTTATATGTTGATATTTCTAATAAATCCGAAATTAAAATTAAACGTATTAAATTAAATTTAGGGCAAGATAAAACAATATGGTCTAAGTCTGCTGGTTGTACGCCACAATATTGGCAATGATCAGATGCTAATATTTTCATCCTAAACAGATTAGCTGGAGTCTGACAATGTCCAAATCTTAATCTATTTATTATAGTTATACATTTCCTTTCTTCAAATTGCATTTTATTATTATTAAACCATGGGCGGACGGGTAGGTTCTCTTGTATTGATGCATACCATTTTCCTTTACTTTTATTTTTTTCCTTCCAGTAGCACTCCCATCTAAATCTAGTTTTTCTTTTAATGTCAGAAAATAATCTGTGTAGGGTATTTTCAGTGCATCATTATGGTCTTCATCCCAATGAGAATTAGCTGCTTTATCAGCTAATTCATTACCCTGGATTCCCGAATGGCCGGGTACCCATTCAATCCTAACCACCTTGCTCTTGTTCAAATAATACAATAATTCTTTTATATTATAAACTATATAGTTGGTTTTATAAGCCAAAGTTGAACCATATATTGTTTTAATAACACTTTGAGAGTCTGATAGAATAAGTATTCTGTCAACGTTACCTAAATCTCTCGTGTACATTAAGGCTCTATAAATTGCGTATGCTTCTGCTGTGAAAATACTACTCTCGTTATTAATTCTATAATTTTTACTTATTTTCTTATACGAGTCATAGAAAGCAGCACATACACGATCTAGGGTCTTTGAGCCATCAGTGTATATTTTATACCAGAGCACATTATTTATGTCATCTACGCTATCCCTTTCTTGAGTTGAATCTAACAAAGCATCGTATTTACAATTATATACAGGGTAAATACTAAACTTATTCATATTTACACTAAGCTTATTCATATAAGCCATTATAGTACACAATTCAGGAATTTTGTTATACATTATATCAGCAGGACGAATATAATCGTCTAATGAGGCATCACATAAATTTTCAGGCAATTTAACAGTATCTAATAATATTGAGCCGGTTTTGCATAAAGCTTTTAAACAAAACTTTTCCGCAAAGTGTAACCTTCTAATAGCCAGAGGAGGTACGCAGACCTCGGCCTCAAGTGCATGTAGGGGAAAGCAGGTAGGATTCGTACACTTTTTTTTCTAAGAATTTTATAATTTTAATTATTAACTTTTTTCAAATAATTTCCGTCGTGTTATGTAGCTTAGATATCTATGTTTGACAATAGAAATAGTAAATTGCAGTATATAAGAGTATTAGGATGCCATGACAATTTTTTGAAAAAATGGCAAAGTGTTCGAATCTGCCCCACCACGGGGTAGCTTCGTTCACCATGTGGGATACCTTCATGTTCATGTGGGTACATAGTGGGGAGCGTTCATACACAGAAATTAAAAACTATATTATAGTAAAAATAATACTCTTTATTGAGATCAATGTTGAGCAAAATCACAGAATCAGCCTTATGATCAACCAAAACAACATAATAACTTTATCATTAATCAAATATCAAGATAACATAAAAAACAAATGCAAAAGACAACTTATTGAACATTATACATGACTAAATCTTTGGAAAAACGAAATATCTTAGCTGTTCGCGAAGTAGATGTCGATTTGGATTGAGGAAGTATACAAACCAAATCAGACAAGTATACAGTTCCATTATCTTCTGTATTGGGAAAAACGAACTTCCAGGTACCAGGTTTCCTTCTTAAAAATGAAACTTTATATTCCGTGGGGCTGTATTTTGTTATAATCTGTCCTACATAGTGTAAAACACTTTTTTTCTTTTCAAATTTCACTAATGCAAAGCTTCCTGGTTTGATATCTTCCGTCACAACTGGAGTTTCATTCTCAATATCAGATCTTTCTTCAACAGAAGAACAAGAACTTTCTCGTAAACTTATATCAGTCTCATTTTCACTATCAGTTTCTACTATTTTTTTCAATTTCTTTGGTTTAGTTTTTAAATTTGTTTCCTCCGCTAATTTTAAAGCACGCTTTATTTCTTTAGCCCTTTGTTTTCTTTCTTGTTCTTGTTTTTTTCATGTCTTTCACCTTTTCAATTTCTTCCAATCTATTCTTTTCAGGTGTGTCTGTATATATTCTAGATTTTCCGGGCGTTTTTCCTTTTCTTACTTTTTTGGATGCATTTCTATCTACTTTCGGGAAGGGTCGAATGATTTCCGGTGATATTAATCCTACAGCTGTTGAAGTAGATGGTAAGTCGAGTTGGTGAGATATTAAAGAAGGTGACACAGATAATGATCTCTGTGATATTTCTGGCTGTGTAAGATCTGTGTTTTCAGCAGCATCGGTTGTGGTAAGATCTATGTTTTTAGCAGCATCGGTTGTGTTATTATGACCACTTATATTTGGGTTGACAGAGTCTGAATGATAAATATTTATGGGTGCAAAGTCATCATCACTAAAAACTAATTTGTTGAACGGCCATATTCCAGTTTTTTCAAAAGCATTTATAATATTTTTGCTATTAAATGATTCAAAGTATGCAATTTTGGCAAGTTGAGGAATATCAAGGTATTTCAGAGTTTTTCCTGGATTATTTATATTCCAATGATTAAATGCAATCTTCAGTTTAGCCTTAAAAGGTCCGAACACACCCACATCCAAGGGTTGAAGACGGTGCGTAGTATGGGGCGGGAATGATAGAAAAACAATGCCATTTTCACGTGCGTAATCTACCGCCGCAATCTTGACGTGACTTTCATGATTATCTATCAGAAGCAGAATAGGATTCTCTTTAGAGCATGATGTTTTCTTTTAAATATGTTTTAGAACCTCCAAATATATACCGGAATTTATCCAACCACTCTTTGATGCAACTTCTAAACTCCCTTCTGGAGCTCCATGCAAGAAATGATCTTTATAGTGCACCCTGGGAAAAATGAAGAGTGGAGGAATTGTGTTCCCACTAGCAGAAATGATACCACCAAACGTAACGAGCTCACCCCTTTCTTGGGCAACAATTTGGCCAATTTGTTTTTGGTTTTTTTCAGCCAACACTTTTGGCGTGTTCATCACTGTAGATATACCCGATTCATCAAAATTGAAAATTCAATCTGAAGAAAATTCGTATTTTCGTTACTTTTTCTAAATTTTCAAAAAAATGGTTAACAGCTGATATGTTAAAACCAAATGATCTGGCCACACTTGTGTTCTCTGGTTTTCTTAGACTTAAATTTGGATTCCTCCTACGGAAGCTGTCCGACCATTCTTTACCGGCCATCATATTATTATCCCACGAAGGAGGATAACGTAATTTATTTTGCTTTGCAAAATCATATGCTAATTTACGCATGTGTATTATGGTCAAACCGTAGTGCATTTTTGAGCATTCAATGATATATTTATTTAAAAAAGTTTCTTCTTCTACAGTGAAAACTTGATTTGACGTGAATTTGGAACTAAATACACGCTCACTGGCAGTATCTTGGTGAATCGAAGCAGCTTTCTTATGATAATTTGTAAATATCATTAAAAACGACTTGCAAGAGTTGTCGGTTTGATGCCATATTTTTGTGCGGATTTTCTGATGGATAAAGTTTTATTTAAAACTTCATGCATTGCAGATGACATTGCATCTTCATCGACGTCTTGCGTCCTAGTCCCTTTCTTCTTGTAAATTCGCGGCATAGTTCTGTAATAATGATATTCTTGTTTAAAATGTATTAAACATTGACTTATATTCTACCGATAGACGAGGCGCGTCATAGAAACTATTTGTCCCGTATTTGTCAAAAGCTCAGTAGCGACATCTAGTAGGTTTACTTGAATATTACAAATTATGATCAAAGATTATTAGACAGACAAGACAGTTCATGTCAATAATAGCTTTGCCTAAGATACTGCCTAAGTATAAATACCGTCATAGCAATAATATATTTGTAATGAATTTTTTTTATTTACGTGTATAATTCATGGAAATGATGTAAATGAAATTAAATACTCTTACAAGTGTACAATTCTGTCAAGCAGTCAATCAGTGTACAATCAGTCTGACATTTATTATAATAACATTTATGAATTTTTAACAAGCTGATAAACTTTTTTCGAGACTAATAGACAAAAGGAATAGTACACCAGAAGTTTACAAAAATGACTACCGCATTTGGAATATCTGAAATCTTCGTGTCGAAAATGAATTGAACAAATATAAGTATGTTCTCATGGTAGCCACTTATATCCATTCCAATAAAGATCTCCTTTTTTCGTAACCGACGCGGAAGAATATAAAACAATTTTAAATGATATTAGTCTTCAATAACAATGGGTTCGAATAGTCCATTAAGTAATTCATATTAAGAAATGGGGTCTAAATACTATCCACTGTTTCAAAACATACATACAACACACATATTTTGAGTTATTAATTAACAAAATATGATTAAAATAAAATACTGAAATCAATTTGCAACTACATTCTTCGATCATATTTGTATTTGTAATGTATTCGAATAGTTTATGCCTATTAGGTCCTCTGATATGAATGTCCCTTGAATAATCTATATTTTATATAGTCCGTCTCTCTCACTCGACGGGCAATGTTTATGCGCGGAAATGAGATATACGATTAAGGAGCTCACCTTGTATTTTAACGAGCTCTAAAATATATTAAATCCATTAATAAATAAAAGATCTGTATTATCGGCATTATTATGCAATATTATATCACTTACGTTGTATTCTTTAATTATATTGTAACTTCAGAAAATTTCGCTGTCGGTTTGACGGGGAAAAGTCAAAATAAATTACTTATAAATATAAACAAAGAGGCGTACTATTGCGCGGCCGCCACGCGGCAGACTGATTCGTGTGCGGTGCATGCACCGCACTTGTGTGGGACACGTTTGTTACAAAGAATGTCTTATCTAGTGTAACATTGATATCGATGGTATTAAACCTATCAAAGCGTATGCGTATATTATGTACATTCGTACAGTACGAATCTACCCCACGTATAACTGTATGAATGCACCCCAAGCCGAAAAAATAGTAAAGAAATTCTAATTAAAATAGGTACTCTTACTTTAACTCAAACACCACAATATCTTTACAAACTAAAGTTTGTGACCATAAACTACAATAAATCACACAAACTCTCCCCTATAGGCGTAGTTCTCATTGCACCACTTATTATTCTCAATGCAATATTTTGAATAACATCTAATTTTTTTAACAATGAAGATCCAGCATACATATAAGCTAAATAACTATAATCAAAATGACTCCTAATGATACTTTTATAGAGCATTAATAAGGTTTTAGGATCTGAACCCCAGAATGTTCCTGCCAAACTTCTCAAGATATTCAGTCAGTTCAGTCCTGAATTTTGGAATTTTAATGTATCATGCTTAGGTAAGGGAAGTGGAGGGAAATTCCTATTACTACTTGCATTATTAACAGAAGTGGCCGTTGTAGCAGCATAGGAAAGTTTTTTCTGTTTAAATTTGGCTTCCTTCATTGGGCATGTTCTGGCAATAGCCAGATGAGGACCCCCACAGTTAACACATTTAATTTCCTCCTCATTAATGCATTCTTTGTAGGAATGCTCACCAGCACAGATCGAGCATACTTGTTTATTTTTACATATTCTGGCTGAATGATTGAATTTTAAACATTTAAAACATTGTAATAAAGGTTTGATATATGGTTTAACTTTGAAGCGCCAGTGATCCAAGAAAACAAATTCAGGCAAGGTGTTACCAACAAATGTTATAGCTACCGTCTTCAAGGCTTGTCTTACTCCATTACTGTCCTTTTTGGTGAACCTTCTCACCGCCACCATTTCATATTCACATGTGAGTTTTCTATAGAGTTCTTCATTAGAGATGTCGAAGGGAATGAACTGGATTACACCGATGACTTCCACCGAAGATGCTGGAATGTATGCTTTTATATTATGAGCTTCTAATTTGGAATTGTTATTCAGAAAATCATTGGCTGAACTGGCTTGCTTAAAAACAATTTGAATTTTATGAGCATTTACTCTACTAATTTCATACTGTCCTTTAATGAATTCTCCTAAAATATTTAATATGAATATCGGATCTTTGTTTCCAATATATTCATTTTCGGTACTTTCTATAAATACTGGGAAGTTTGTATTGTTACAGTTATCAGTATACTGTCTCTTATAACCAGGTTTGTAGTATGGTTTTAGCGCCAAAATCTCTTCTGCTGGATTACTAGTAGAAGTAGTAGCAATCCGTTCATATTTTCTCTTCTTATTATCTTTTATTGGGTCTCCATCGCTATGGGTCCCCATTACTCCGGATAATTACAGTATTTAAAATATTTTATAAAATTAAAAATTTTAAATAGTCCGCCTTGTTTGACTTCCCGCCAAAAAGTCTCTATGTACCTCATTGTTCTGTGGTTGACACCTACAACATGGCGGAGCTGTCAATTTTAGTTCCTACTTTTTCCGCGGGAATTCTTTGGTGACGTCGAGTTTACTTCTTGCATAGAGTATATTTTTATTACTGAGATAGAGACGTCACTCAATCAATTCAAGGCGCCCTCTGGTGTTAAGTAAGAAAAACAATCCCGATATATGTGTGGCCATGCTTACGTATATCTACGAAATATTTGAGGGGTTTGGATTTGAATTACATCTAACAGCATCGATTTGGATGTTGTCTATTTGAAATGCCAAAAACATATTATTCTGCATGGAAATGCGTACTATTCTCATTTCAGTATGCTTATGCACATGATAAATAATAAAAGGTTTAATATCGCAAATCAATGCTGTTAGAAGTAATTCAGGGCCAATATTCTATAAATTATTATAGTTATTGGCAAAATTAAACACTACTCATACATACTACATTTTATTTAAACCTTTTTTTACAGTAATTAAATGCCAGTTCTTGGATTCTGTCACCTCTATCAAAGTCGGTTCTTGAATTGCATAATAACTTATTTGTGTCCTTGCACCAATTATAAATAAATAAACTAACACATATGTCTTCTATTTTTTTAACACCTTTTTTTCCTGGAATAAAAATGAAGTGTTAACTTTTTTCAGATTCACCAAAATATGACATATGGGGCATAGTATAATAGATTGTGTTAGAAACAAAGCTGGAAGATATTTATTCAATCAAAAATTGGTGCATAATTCCATTTTGTCTCAAAGGTTTGTCTCATTTTTTATGAATGGTACTATATGCAGAGATCCAATATTGGGCAATAAAATTAAATACAATACAATTTATTTTTTATCAGTGAAAGTTTTCTTAAAAAAACAAAACAAAAATGATATAACCATAGCCCTTTTAATTTTCTGTTGTACTACATTGAGATAATTAAAATCAATTTTTAGCACCCAATTAAAATTGAATATCATTCACAGATATATCATAATTATAAATGATCAAATATTATACAAATAAATAGTACCTGTTGATGTTGATGGGGCAGGTTGCACAAATGTTGATGGACCTGGTTCATTCAGGAGCATAGGAGCAAGTGGAATTGATTGTTCAGAAGTCTGGCTGGTATAGTTGATTTGTCTTGCTATATTAGTCATATCTTGTAGAGGCAAACTAAACAAAATACCTGAAATAGAATTCAATACAAAAGATGAAACTTCAAATATAGAGTGGATATTATAGAGTTACCACCTAAATAATGGACCCTTTATTAAATAAAAATCCAACTGAATCTCAATTGGCCACACATAAAAGTTGTCAGTCATCATGTAACAATCTATGAATATTAAATTGAAAATATATAAAAAATATATCGGATTTGATTTCATACACCAAAGCATTAATCTCCACTTGTACAATAATTACTTTGACATTGATATGTGTGTCATACTGTTTCAGCTTGATAGTAAGTTGCTTTTAGTTTTAATTACACCCAGTAGCAAACTATGTACTTGTGTATATTAGTTTTATTATAGTATACTACATAAATTTAAAAACAATGAAGCCAGGTGGTATAATAGATTTGTTGATAGATTTGAGACACTATGCGCCAAAAAAAAAATAAAGTCACTAAATCTACCACCTCGGTTAGTTGTTGGTTGCCATCTTGTTATACCCCTATATATGTATTACATGGTATGGAAAGTCCACAAATTAATCCTTGATCAACATGAACTGAGTCCCATACTCAGTAGAGGTTAATATAGCTCCTCATATCCCCATAGTACAAACTATGTATAGATCACTTCATTACATATACTCCATTGGTTTATTACTTATTGCAGTGTGGTATTTTGTTTCAAAATGAGAGTGGCAGACTCTTCCATTCTTGAACACAGATTTGGAATCTATGACATAGACATTTCCACCAATTGCATACTTCCAACTATTAAACCTGTTCAATTCCATTTCAGGATTAGGGAACTTATGTAAAATAACGCCTGGACCTAAAATAGAAGCATAATATATTAATTTCATATTACACTGGTATTGCACAACTAGATAAAAAATAGATATAGCACACAAATTGATAATGTAGTCCTAACAGACATCTAAGAATAAATCCAAAAAATAAACCAAACAACTAACAAGATACCTACATTAAGGGCGAGTCGTGAAACTTTGGAACAATTGATTTATGTTCAGGATCCATCCATAGAAATCAAGATTGCTTCGGCGTTAAATCAATTGTGTAAAATTCAACCAGTTCGTATACTTACGGGTATTTTTGCAGTTCAGTACACAACACTTAGTCGGGTTCATATTTTTACACAATCCAGTAACTTGAAATGATAAACCAGTCCAAGATTTAGCGCAAGGGTCAATGAGATAAAGCGATATAGTCGGTATCCAATACTTTTCCAGGTCAACGTGTAATTTAAGCAGAATCTTCGGAGTCCATACAAGCCAAGTCGTTATTAAAAATCCACAAAATATTTTAAGCGCGTCCATTCACTCGAGAAGAGAAAAACAGAATAAAAAAATTTATATGTTTCGAAATTGAAAATACGAAATTAGGAGGGTTGCTAGGTAAAATATTTGGATAAAAATCGGTATCTATGTAAAAACTGATGACTTTGATCAAATATTTTTATTTTACCCTAATTTATTTCCTTTGAACTACTCATATGTTTTTATTTGTTAAAAATTATATATAATTGTATAAAACCAAAATCATGATAATCTGCGTAAAATGGAAAAACACGTTAAACCAAACGATTGAAGCGCCGCCTGGTGATAAGTTGAACTAACTCTGTGTACTAACCGATGATTGGTTCATCGATGGTTCATCGTATTTTGTTCTAAGCTAAACCACCGTGACTTCTTGGTTTGTGCAGCTTAAAGCTAAAAACACACTGTAGGTTTTTGTCTTACGCATAGAGTAAAGAGCGGTAAGTACGGGGCCAACTGACCAATCAGGACAATGGAACGTACAGGGTTCTTTCTATGTAGTCTGTGGTCACGTCTTAAGCTTTTAACCTATAATGTGCACACAACAAAAGAATCCATTGTTCAGATTCCTGTAAGACGCGTTGCTCTAGTATTTATGGCCGATTCTTTACTCTATGCGTAAGACGAAAACCTACAGTGTGTTTTGAGCTTAACTGTTGCAACACTGACTGTGAAGTGTGAGCTGTAATTTCTTCTAGCAACACTTATGTCGGCTTGGCTTTTTCGTTAAAAATGTTGGTGTGATTATATTGTTATTATTCTTGATGTACACCTCCAATTTTTTGTAGTAAACGTGTTTTTCTTATTTATTGCAGTTATGGGCGAGATTTAATAAGGATCTGAAATACGCGTATGAGTTGAAAGTATTTTCATAGGATATCAACAATATTATAGCCGACTGAGTTTTTGATTGTATCTCAGGATGGCCGAATATTTAGCTGCTATATTTGGTACAGAAAAAGATAAGTAAGTATTTTTTCGCATTATATACCTACGCCAATGGATAGTCGCATACTTGCAATTTAATTACTTCGTGTCCAATATTGCCTTATAGGTTAGGATTTATGTGTACAATATCTGCTCTAGGAATATCTGTTAAACATACCATTTATTACATTAGTGTACTTAGTTAATGATTTTTTTGTATTTCTCAATAATATCATAATCCCAATGAACGAGTACCGCCAGAAGAAAACTGAAAAGTTTTATTGTACAATATTGTGTTATTGATAATGTTCTACGTATACTTTCGTATTTAATACTTGGTCAGTAACATTTATTGTGTAGGTAATCCTTATCGGTCAACAATTATATTTTATGTACTGTTTTCCAGAGTAAACTGTTCATTTTATTTTAAAATCGGGGCTTGCCGCCATGGCGATCGCTGTTCACGCATCCACAACAAGCCAACTTTCTCCCAAACAGTTCTGTTGCAAAATTTGTATGTGAACCCACAGAATTCAGCAAAGTCTGCTGATGGAAGTCATTGTGAGTATGCCTTTTTTTAAGAATGGTTCCTATATCCTAATTAATTTCCTTATATTAAATAGTTTCATTTAGATTAATCACTACCTAAAATATGTGGTCAATTTACAGTCAAGTAACAAGAGTGATTGTGTTCTATTCCACAATTCTTTCAATATTACTGTCTGCTGCAGTCTGATAGTCATATTTTTTGGCACAGGCAGCCTATTAACACATTCAGTGAAAACTTTACAATTTTGTGTACAATATTTACTTGTAACAAATTTATTGCTATTTAGCACAAGAAATTTTAAATTAGTTTCCTGTTGTTAAATGGAATTGTACCTAACTCAAATAAAATCCAACAAAATTAATGTACTGTTTTGTAAGAAGTGGCCATTCTAAGCAATACTTTATAACAGTAAATATTTGAATGAGAACTGAATGCAGTTCTCAGTTCTCAGAGTAGGTAATGACCTACTCTCTGCAGATGACTAACATTCATTTGAAATAGAAAAGAGATGGGTAACAAGTAATCAGTTCCCAGAATTGATCTACATTTGTAAAAAAATATATTATTCATAAAAAAATTGACTCTTTCATGTTTTTCTTGGTTGAGTACACAATGCACAGTTAAAACTACTATACTATACTATATAGTATATACTATATAACAGCAATAATAATTTGTGTTCCATTCTCATGGCATCCATAGTTTTCAAAATATGCCAGAGCGGGATATCTATGGAAGTAAATAATAATAGTAATAAGACTTTAAAAGATAATAATAATAAAGACTTTGTTGTACAAGCTTTTATCATAGAAAATAGAATAACATAAAATAATAATTATTGTTGTATTTGTCGGCTGAACAAATTATTTCAAAACATCAGGTCTAGTTTTTAGATAAGTGAAACTCAGTATGATTGATTTATATTTATTTTCGTAATCAAAATAGCTTTAATTACTGCAACACACGCCTGTATTTTATCACTTGTCCATATTTTGTTTATGTTAGAAAAACTCTTTTGATAGATGCATTACTTCCAGGTAGACCCATAACGTATCTACTCAATAATTATGGAAATGTTTCTTAAATCAAGATTGTTTGTACGGAAGTGCTGGAATAATACAACCCTACGATTTTCAGTAGTAGTTCGGTGAAGCATTTCGAGCGGGAAATACATTTTAAATTATCGTTTGGTCGGTTTGCAAGAGCGGGACTATGTCGGCCTCGCTGGGGACACCGGGACAGACTTCCTGAAAGCGGGACTGTCCCGCCTAAAGCGGGACGTATGGTCACGTTATGTATTGTATATAAATACAGGTCGAACTTTTCTTTTAATTTCCTTCAAATGTTATTCTTGAAGGCAAAGTCAATGTCTGCAGTACATTCAATGATAAACATAAAATTATAATGCTATGTGTCTGTATAATTAGTTGTAGGTACTAGATATTTTATTTTGTTGTTGTTGTTGTTGTTGTTTAGGAATTATTTTTTCAACAACTAAGTCAATAATGTAAAAGTTTTCTTATTAACTCATAGTTGATAGTGTTGTATTTATAATGTGATGTCCATGTGTTCAAAGCTTATATGTTTTAGTGGTTGTGGCCAATGTCTCGGATGAAGAGATGCAGGAACATTATGATAATTTCTTTGAAGATGTTTTTGTTGAATGTGAAGACAAATATGGGGAGATAGAAGAAATGAATGTGTGTGACAACCTCGGTGATCATCTAGTTGGAAATGTTTATATTAAAGTAAGTATATAATATTAAGAATGTGTTTACATTACATTTGATTGTTAATATCATTGTTATATTCATAGAATACTTTGCAACAGATTCCTACTAGTAACAGTTCTGATACCATAATAGTTAAAATTATTATCAATATAAAACACATTCAACATTTTTAATTTAGGATGCGAGTTATCATTGAAGTCCTATTCTTTTTCAAAAAGTTGTATCCATGAAGCACTATACTCAGAAATGGAATCCGAGATCAAAAATGTAAACAAAAGTGTTACCACTACCATAAAATAATTTGCCATGGTAGTTTGTTCACAACCGTTAAAAAAAATAGGTTGGAATTATTCTCATTCGTTAAATAAGTATAAAACAAAGCCAAATAAAAATTCTTTGGTAAAATATTTACATAAACTACAATTTCAACTTCTTTTTTAAGTATGTGAAAAAAATGGTACGAAAATATTTTATGCTACGGGTATTATGCAGAAATTCGTAACCTTAGGCCACTGAAATAAAACTTTTTTTAAATTTAGTCTCCTTAACTACAAATACGTTGCTTTGACGCCCGCGACACCTCCCTTTAGTTCTTTTAGTTGCTTAACTTGATGAATGTGCATCATGTGATAAAGTTACGTCGTCGTGGTGTTGGTTTCACGTTTTCTGTTAAGTTTTTGTTCTATTTTGTACCTAAGTTTTCTGGCGCTCGTGTTCGTAGACGAACGCACTATGGTCTTTGAAAATCACTGTGAGTAAAACCCATTAGAATTAGTTTGGGCCCAAGTCAAGGGTCATGTCGACAGGCATAATAAAACATTCAAAATGTTCAAAATTCAAAAATAAATAATACATAGTACTCGCAACATTTGAATCTATTCACTAATCAAATTATACTCAATATGTTTTTGAGAAAATGTTTCATAACCCTGAAATGTCACTTTTACAATGACATTTGTTTACATTTTTGATCTCGGATTCGATTTCAGAGTATATGTCAAATTGCAATTGCTGTAATATGGTATTAATTTGATGCTATAAAATGCCAGACAGCTGAAGAAAGATTTGTGAAAGTGTTAAAAAAGCAGGTAATTTCAGATACCTGATTAAAAGCATATTCTAATACCTATGGCTCAATTTCTTTTTTCTTAATTTAGGCTCAGGAACAGGTCTAGGCATATGACTGTTGAATGTATTTATTACGGATAAATGAGCTCATAAAAAACTATTTAAAATTTCAGTTTCGTCGGGAGGAAGATGCGGAAAAAGCTGTGAATGACCTGAACAATCGTTGGTTCGGTGGAAGACCAGTATACGCGGAGCTCTCCCCCGTGACGGATTTTCGTGAAGCTTGCTGTCGACAGTACGAGATGGGCGAATGCACTCGCAGTGGTTTCTGCAACTTCATGCACCTCAAACCTATCTCTAGAGAACTAAGAAGGTGAGTTGTTTCATTGGAATTGATTTATTGAGTACTTGAGTAGCTTTTGCATCTGTTAATGATTAGTATAGTCAACTAAAGCTAGTGGATTTAGTTAATTTAATTTCTATTAATTATTTACTTACTGCTAGCTGATGCCTAAAATTGCATTAAAAAAGAAAATAAGTATATATTTTAAGCATATAGTCTTTATAATGAAGAAATTGAAAATAATTTGTAAGAATAAATGTCGGATGAATTACTTGAAATTACATCTATAAGTAAATAATTCCGTATTCAGAAACTAAGTAAAATTAAATAGTAAAGAAACACCGATTTGCAAAAAGAAAACAAAAAAAGCTTTTGAAAGCGATAGTTCGTTCTCCATGTCTATTGAATTTCGTATAAGTATGTGGAAAATATAATATATGTTAGACTGCAGGCCTACGAGTTGGCCTGCAGAAGAAGGCGTTTGTTTGTAAGTGGGTAGTGGTTGGTGTGTAGTGTGGAGTGTGTAGTGAGTGAGCGGGTGTCGTGGTTGCAGGTACCTGTACTCGCGGCGCAAGGGCGGGCGGCGATCGCGCAGTCGCTCGCGCGAGCGCCGCCGCCGCTCCCGCTCGCGCGAGCGCCGCCGCGACCCGCCGCGCAACTCGCGCTCCGGACGATACTGATACACGCACACAAACACATACACACACACACGCATTACACCTTACTCCTTACTCCTTACTCCTCGGCATTTCTATTGCCTTGTCCATTATCAATTTCATTAGAAATCCATTGATCAAGTCCTTTTTGTCCCTCAACACACACAATGTCTAAAACTGGCGACTGTAAACTAAAATTGACAATATAACGCGCAGTACGCGAGTCGTCTGTTCGTTCGCACAAGACATTTGTCGTCCGCTTTAGTGTTAAAGTTGTACGGGGCGATATAGAACTGTTTCCTAAATTATATTTTTACAATTCTCGAGATCACAATAGGGTATTTGACAGTGATCAATTATGTTTATGATTTTGTGTACAAATAAACATATCATTAAAACAAAACATTTATGTGAAAACAGTATTCAAGTAGCTTATAACATGAGGCAAATATTAGTATTTAAAAATAAAGTGGGAGCATAGTGCGAAGATCTTGGGCCTCTTTAGGCACTTGTCACACCGGCAACGATTAACGAGTAACGAGTAGAGCTAGAACTAGAAACGAGTTAGCGAGACGCGGGGAGCGAGTGCGTAGTTCCGATATTTGTGTAGCTCGGCTATAAGCGAGTGTGCGAGTGAGGCGGGCGATTACTCGCATCACTCGCAAACTGTGCTCGCAAATGACCACTGATTGCTCTCTCGGCGTGAGTTCTAATCGCTTGGCGAGTATCGCCGAGCGAGTGTTATCTTTCATAGCTCTTGTCGCTCACCGACAAACTAGTGAAGCGAGTGCTCGCCGGCAGTGTGAACAGTCAGCGATCAACTGTTTGTATATGCATCTCTTTTGTTCACACGGAAAATATATCTATTGTACGTTTCTTGAGCGAGAAAATAGCCGATAGTTATTCTTTTTTCGTCGTTGGTGGGACGATTAATACTAATGGCGTCACTAGTTTTTATTTTGCATCTCTTTTATTTTACACCCATTACAAGATTTAAAACGTTTCTAACTTGTATAGTTGTAAATTAATTTACCAAGTGGTTTTGTAGACTTGGGTTTGATAATTCCCATTTATACTTAAATTGAAATGGAGTCAAATGCCCTATTGTTCGAAAATATATTTTCATGTTTATTTAAATAAATAAGTTCGATACTTTTAAGTATTCATTTTTATTTGAAATCTACAAGTTATAAAATACTTATCCTTTTATAAATAAACAATACAACACCAAATGCGGCAATTTGGCGCTTGTGAAGACCATTACGTTTGTTATAATTTTGTTACGTTTATATTAAAAAAAATAAAGAATCACAGCTCTGCACATCATTGCGGTTGGACTATTGATGTAAGAAAACTAGCATATTGTCATAAATATTTATTTTTATGCATTGACATTGTTTTGACAAACGAATGGATTTAATTGTGACATATTGCATACAAATAAATTAAAAAACCCACAAGTCTTGTCTTGTGTCGTGGGGATTAGGAACTGCGAGAGAAATTTCGATCTCACAAACACTCGAAGCAAATATATATGGATCACACAAATATTTGTTGCTGTGTGGAGATCGAATCCCCGGCTTCTTATTTCACAGCTGGAGTCTCACCAACTGCGCCACATTCATTATGGTAATTTATTTTAACAAAATAACTAATTATTCGTAAGTGATTCTGTCGGAAACTCAGTTAATCTTTGTATGCAGTGTGCAAAGTAAAAAAAAAATCGAAAACCTAATTGCGCACACAGTTACACTAAACTTGAACGATCTAAAACAAAAATTGTACCTTTCATATTATATTTAGCATTCATGTAATTTGTGTTGTATAAATACACATTTGTTATAGCCCACGCAAAGATTCAAGACTTGTGACAATTATCGGAAAATACGAAGGACTATTCGTTAGACAATTCCGGACTCGTAGAAATATTTGTAAATCATACAAAGATTAGTCTCGATGCAAGTTTTGAACCCACAGCGTGTATTACAGCCTGTTGCTGAACTAACTCTGCCTCGGTGGTTGTTAAGCAGTTAAATGTTAATTTGGTATGTAAATAGAGGAACAGTCATTTGCCGGCAATAAAACCGCTACAATAGTATTGCAATATACACTCGCGCTCATAATTTTTGAGGGCAAACCCTTTTTCCTCCGTACGTATTTTACCACATTTGTATTTGTAAAATTGTGCATGCTGTAGTCATTTGTCACAACATTTCCATGAATTGAAGACAAATTGAATAAAATTGTACATACAGTTTTAATATAGAATGTATTAAATAACTAATGTAATAGTGAATAAGTTACACACATAGGTAAAAGAAATTATATTGTTTACAAGCTAATTCCAGGTTTAAAACGTAAGTCTACGTCATATCAAGTGAAATATTTGAAATAACGTAGAATTACGTCACAGTCTACAGTGTTTTGTTATCTGGTTGATGGGTAAAAGAACTGATAATTTTTAAATCTCGATGTATAGATCAGGTACCTAATGTCCTTATTACCAGCAAGGAACGCGTTTCATACGTTTTGGTATTGTGATTTGAGATGGTGAGGTGTCAGACGCGATATAAAGTCGGGCGTTCTAGTGTCTGAACGTTTTATATTGTGTTCACACTTATCCAATTTTGTTTTAGGGTCTGAGATGTAATATACATTTGGCAATTCGATGCGCACTTTAATACCCGTATTTGGACGAGTCTATGGTCGCATAAAAGTTGATATGGCGCTGTCCGCACTTTTCGGTTGTAGGCCTGATAATCCTCTGCACTACTACCTACTTGCGTTTATTATATAGTAAGTCGGTGAGCAAGACGTATCTCTTGAACTATTAATAACGGAGAAACAGATAATCCGGACAACAGAGAGTTGTTGGAAAATAATCATAAGACATGTATTTTTTTAATAATCTTGATTTTTACGTTAGAATATTATTGTTGACTTCCACCGTGAATCTTCGTGTAGAGATTTATAAGTTATGTCTTCTCTCTATTGTATTTGTATTATACAGAACATACCCGACTAGTGCGAACAGATGCGGAGTCGTCCGCCTGAACTAGTATCCTACACCCGATAAGTGGGAGCACATGGTAATGGGTCAATAGAACAAATCCTTTTTGTATACTTGTGTGGTCATTACAATCTGATAAAGCATGAAGACGATTTTATATACTTACTGCAATAACGACATTATGGTTTGTATTAATAGGCAATGACGTTAGTTTACATTTATATCAGTTATAAAGAGAGTACGACATGGTACTTTTGCTCGCTGAAATTCTCACATTTAATTCAATGTGTTATTGCAGTATTTATTTCGGATAGAGTAATTAATTATAATGATATGTGTACGATTAATTATTATTATAAGCAAATGAGAAATAAACGTTGTTTTGTATTTTTTCACATTCGAAATCTCCGTTATGTGCCTCCTTGTCAACTTCCAAATACAGAAAACTAATTTTGTTTTTTTACACTACATAAAACATTAAAAGTTTTTAATCACTATTTTTTACTATAGTTGAATACCAACTAAATTTACTTCGTCATAAATGTCCTCCCAAAAATGTAAATGATCTAAATCTGGGTTCTCTATACATTTAAATTCATTTCCTATTAAAAAACAATTTCGTTCCTTTTCAGTGAATGGCTTCCATTGTTCTATTTCACTTGACAACGTCGGGGAGCTGAAATTATAAATGACTAATTAATATCACGGACTAAATGAAGACAATTATGTATACACGTTATGAAGTCAATAATTCACATCTGCCTCACAGTATGTACATGCCTTAGTCTCTGAATGGATATTATTTGACGTCACATCGCTAAGTAAATTGGTATTGTGCTCAAAGTACTCGGTAACTTACCCCGTCGCAGCGAAATTCGTCCATAATTTTACACATGTATCTATAATACGCTTAGATTCTTGTGACATTGGGATGTCCAAACAAGTTACATTAAAAAAGTACATCAAGTCATCTGAGTGGCACACGCCTTTCACGGACTCCATATCGTAATGTGATTTGGTAAAATTTCTTTCAGTTTCTGCCGTAAATTTATACAAATATGCGGCACTCGAATTATGGCGAACGTGATACCGCGCGTATCTCATAATGTTGTATGCGAAAAGCCGATCCGTTTCTAAATTGGTGACAGTTTCTTTATTTATTTCCTGTCCCTGGAAGTAACGTTTGCGAATTTTTTCATCTGCCAGTTGTATTTGTTCCGGCGTCCATTTTAATTTTAATTCTCTTGGTACAACACTGCCCACCATCGAGTAATAAAGAGCTGTTCGAGTTAAATTTCTTGCAATTTCTATTCCTTCCCCTGAAGTGTAACCTACAATTATGGGTACATCAGCCATACATCCTTTTTTAGCTAAGTCAGGCGGTGGGTTTGGTAAGAATTTTCTATTTTGAGAAAAGACTTCTCAACTACAGGTCCAAATATAATATTATCAGTTATGTCGAAGTTGCTGGTATTTAGTGGGGGTAATTGAATGTTTACTAGAGATGAAGACGGCACACTTCTTAAGAATTCGAGAAGCTCGTCAACGTCTTCAGTTTCTTTTCCGAGCAGTTTTCCAAGTTGAAATGCGCGTTCACGGGCGTGTATATTATAAAACCATTCATTAAGGCAAACTCCACTTTGACATATGGCCTTGTTGAATAAATCTTTGCTCATCGGTGACATTAAGTGGCCCGATACTGACGCAGACCCTGCACTGCATCCAAATATTGTGATGTTATTAGAATCACCACCAAAAACTTTTATATTTTTCTTCACCCATCTCAGAGCTGCAATTTGGTCTTTTAATCCAGCGTTACCCGGTACTTCTTCAGTATCTAAGCAAAGAAAACCCAAAACTTCAAGCCGGTAGTTAAACGTTACTAGAATAATATCGTGGGCCATGAAATATTCAGGTCCGTAGAAATCTGAATTACCGGAACCGGTGTAGAAACCCCCACCGTGGATCCAAACCATTACTGGGAGCGGTGTTTGCGCATTGATGTCTTTCGTGTATACATTGAGGTAAAGGCAATCTTCACTTCCAGTTTCAAGGCGGTTCATACGCTCATTATACTGCGGACAAACGGGAGCGTGTTGCAAGGCGTCGCGCACACCTGCCCACGGCTCGGGAGCCTCTGGCGCCTGAAACAAATTCATAAATGATCTACATTATTTAACCATTATATTTTCTTACGTAATCAAAATTTAATTTGGATTCACTTTTGCCTTTGTATCAACAAAATAAGTGTACCAGCTACCGTGGAATGTACTTTGAATAATAATGCTTGGGGTTCGTGTGCAATAAAAAACGTCTAAGTAAGCCACACTATCGGTATGTCTTCATTTTGTACTCACCTTGAATCTTAATTTCCCGAGCGGCGGCTTCGCATAAGGTATACCTTTGAACGCCAAGTATTTTGGTGTACCGTTTCCATACTCGGCGCCTTTTAATGCACCCTGTTCAACATTGACTATGACCATATTAGCGTCCTCTCTGAAAATAGTTTTTGTACAAATTAATCTCAGTAGTGTACTGATCGATACCGTAGTATATAATATAATTCTAATACCATTCATTAAATTTTGGTTAGTTGCCAAATGTCATTTCCTAAGTGCAGCATTACATCGTTACGTTCATGAACATACCGTTTGATTCCACGGTAACATTGAGATAACATCACCTGTTAGGTCGCGTGTGGTATTTAGACGTACATATCTACTAAAATGATAGAATATATGAATGACTGGCAATTGCCCGTTACTTCCTCTACATGACTAACTATATTTTATATTCTTAGTCTACTATCACGTCTGACACACGTATCAATACACACATGACTCCGAGGCGAGGTGTGCCTCAGAATTTGAACCCGCAAAACATTTAAATGTGTCTGCAGCCGTGCCCGGTATCTTTCAACCAGACTACCCCGCGCTTTGTTCTTGATACCTCGTATAATGTTTCCATTAATTAAAAAAATAAATTTAATTACAACCAATAATCACATACACTACTATTGCCGCATACTAAGAGCCAGTCTATTTTCGTAGGAATCAGAAACTACGAGTCTTTTCAGTCTCACAAACACCTAGCCCTGAAACAAATACCTGTGGATCACATAAATATTTGTCTCGGTGCGAGGATCGAACCCACAGCCTCACGATTCACAGCCGGCGTCCAACCAACTGCGCCATGGAAGCTGTCCGTGATTTAAATAATGATAAGTAAAAACAACCATTTAATAGTTAAAAAAATCCCGGTAAACCTTTCCAACCTTGTGATTAGCGCATAAAAATAAAATTTCTTATGTAACCCATTCACCTTATTAAGTACCTACATAAAATATTAAATTCAGAAGCACCACTAGTATTCTACTACGAAAGGCTAGAACAAGCCGCAGTAACCAACACTTTAGAAAGACATAAATATTGACTACATAGTAGGTACGTCCAAATTTACGTGACAAAGATACCCTTACCGTTTACACCGGCTTTATATCTGATCGGTTTATACAAAAATAGCATTTTGTACGCCAATGCATTAATAAATATTTAAACACAACAATGTGCGATTCAAATGACGCGGCGTATTATGTGAAGTCTCTAACTTGGCCTCTGTGTTATCGCAATATCTACATTCTACTCGGATACTTTTATCTATAGCAAATATCAAGTAGTATAACATTATTATCGTGCATGACGTTTATTTCTAATGGGCTGAAAGGAAATATATTGTTTCCTATTACAAAATAATACATAATCGTGTTGGCTATAGTTATGACGATGCATTTATTTTGTTGTAGTACTCGTAACCATGAAATTGTTTCTCTTTGCTAAAATTATAATTGCAAATGTAGCTAGTAGGTACATAATTATTTTCATGAGATAAGGCAAAATAGCGAAATATTCCTTTTTGTATTGCGTTGCAAATTGCGGGTGCGGATATTACTATGTTTTCTTTAAGAATGTTCGCTCAATTCAAAATGTTTCTGATTATTTATACAGGGTATATCAAGACTGCTACCGAAAACGAAACTGGGTGGTAGTTTTAGTGGCTTCAGACACAATGCAACTAAAATTTGTGCAAAAAATTGTGACTATTTTTTGTTGTTATTTTTTTCTTTCGGTCGTATTAGGGTGGTAAATACAAGTTTTTTCTTTAATAATAGTGAACACCCTTTTATTTTTAAAGACGCTACGGTACGCAAGGCTTTAAATTATTATTTTAGCAATAACTATGGATTTATCACCCAAACTCGATGATATTTAAAAAATAATTTTAAAAAATTGTCGCGTTTCTTGCGTAATTTTTAGTTACATCGTATTTGTAGTCACTAAAACTACCACCCGGCTTCGTTTTCGGTAGCACTCTTGAAATACCCGGTATGTTGTGGCAGAAAGTAAATGGAGGTAATGTATATTGACTGCATTTATCTGTGATATTCTTTTTCTACAAAAAACTTAAATCTATAAAATAACTGTTCCGAAGATATCTTACGCACACGGGCGAAGCTTTGAGGAAAATCCACTAGTCTATGAATACACAAACTGAAATTGTATCTAATACCTGTCATGGAAATTAAGGCTGACACTGGAATTACAAACAAAGGTGGCTAAAAACAAATAATTTAGTATTATACCTTCGTTGCAGAGCTTTATTTAAAAGTAGATACCTACACAAAATAACGGACATACGCCTAACCTTAACTGTCATGTCAAGAGGTTAGAATGCCTAAACGGGGATACAAAATACTATCTTCATTATTATTAAGCTTTCAGTCACAATAAAAGCAAACATTTTCCAATTCGTTCGAGCGACGACTACTAACAGTAACGCTCCACTAGAGATGCACCAAAGCGCGCTCACCACTTATGTCAGAATTCGGAACTCTACGCGCTTTCCGTCTACATATTTACATATGTGAATGCTGATCGGTAGCTATAGAATGCGACAAGTCGAGATGTCCCGCACACCCGCTCATCGCCCGCGCCATCTCAGAACAAAAACTATGCACGCGCCATCCTAGTCTTAGTGCTGCCCGAGGGCCGAGTCAGTATCTGCGTCTATCGATTTCGATCCCGCTCACATTGTTCGTTGTGTATTGAATTACAGTCAATTTGCATTGCGGTAGCTTTTAAAGCTAAAGACAAAACAATGATTCTTTCTCAATATTGCGGTTCTATTACATCCATACAGTATCTACAAAAAAAAAATTCGACAGAAAGTACTTGGAACGAGATGCTACATCACTATAAAATTGCCATTTCGACCTGTCGCTTACACTACATCATACATAATATACAGCTAGTGATATATTTTATTTATCGAAAGGATTTGCACAATGAATACAACCTATTAAATATCCCCATTTATATTATATTACCTTTTATCCACGAAACCTGAAAGTGGTGAGCCACACTTGAATGTTAAAGTTTGATTATTTGTATTTGGTATCTTATTTCGTTGATAATACCGACACAACTAAATAACTAAGTAGTTTGCAATTCTGCAATTATGTAATCAACGTGTACACTTTCCTTTCGTTTTTTCTGAACTGCCAGCGGACAGATGAAGTTGTAGGAAAATCGTGCGTTGTAATGTTTGTTTATTCTTGTTGTAAACTTTAATTGCATACAATTGTGTTAATTGTCAGCAATTAATTTAGGAGAACCTAAGACACATATCTCGGTATCATGATAAATCTTCTGCCAGTCTTAATTATTCTGTTTAAATGGCAAGTACCTATTATTTTTTTAGAATATCAAATCGTGTTTTTCTATTAAGATTTAAGACACTGTGAATACAAAAGAAGGAGGAGCTACGTTTGCCCGAAACATAAAATGAGAGCGAACTTAATGGTCTGGGGTTGCTCCTTAAGTAAAACTCAACTTACTTCAGCATGAAGTAGTTAGCACAGAATAGTATTCTGTGTGGTTAGGTTAGGTTAGGTATCTGCAAAGAAACAGTAGAAAATAATCAGTGTTCACAAACAATACGGAGTTTACTTAATGTTGGTGCGTATGTTAAGTGTTATTGTACGTTGACTTATAGTTATTATTGACGTGTTTAAGTTCCTCTGGTTGCTTATTTGCAAAAATTGACATTTGATATCAATTAATTCATAATCTTGTGTAGATTTAAGGAAGAGAATCTATACTAAGAAACAATAGGGGAAAGAGGGAAACGGTAGTAAAAAAATATACCTATTTGTTTTCTTGTCTCAAAATCGATATCTGAGGGATCCTTCTAAATTCTTAATTGATATTTGCAATGTCTTACATATAACAACATAAAGGTAAAATAAATTCCTTACTATACGATATATACGTTTACTATTAAAATAGTTTATGCCTATTTTGTCCACTGACATGAAAGCCTTTTCTGTGTCGCTTTTTCGTTTCATAAAACTTCATCATTTTATCGAAGTATTCACTTCAAAAAATTTTATGTTACGAATGATGTGAGGCGGGATCGAATTTACTTTGCGGCCAAGTTATGTCACAAGAAGCTCACGCTGGGAATACACGTAGATAATAGGTAGGTAGGTATATCTACATACTTGAGCCGATAAGATCAAAGGAATAAATCCCAAATTCCCTAACACAATACCATATGAAGCCATCTGTCTGTATCAGCCCATATACGTCCCACTGCGGGGCACGGGCCTCCTCTACAATCGACTACCGATTGAGAGTGGTTAGGCCATATAGTCCACCACGCTGGCCTAGTGCGGGTTGGTGGACTTACATACCATAGAATTTTTATAAATCGCTGTGGTATGCAGGTTTCCTCACGATGTTTTCCTTCACCGTTTTAGTGCGTGGTGATTGACTATCAATACACACATGACTCCGAAAAGTCAGAGGTGTGCCCTGGGATTCGAACCCGCGACCACCGTGAACATGTAGGCAGTCGCGTCTAGTCCGTTTACCAACAGGCCACCACGCACTTATATTATATATGAGCCATACCATATCATAATATATGAAGAGTTGATATTTATTTTATCAAGTAGGCAGGAAATGTCATTTAAGTTGGCATATGGCAATTTATTTTTCTTTAGTATACATGTACGGTATATTTCTTTTAATCCAAGATTTGCATAATATGTAAATGCTTCATAAGTGACAGGCTTGTGTAACAATAATCCCTATTCCTATTGTACGTAAACGAAAAGGATTTATACCTAAATCCTTTTCGTTTACGTACAATACTACAACGTATTAACTACTTATGTGGATTGTTCTGCTACTTAAGGAAATAACATAGAGGTGGAGCATGCAGATGCTTTTAATTCTGCGCAATTAAAAAATATGATTCCATAATAAGTAGAAAAATGTATTAATTAGCTTCACTAATTAAGGTAAGAGATAGCATAGGTACGTTTTGTATTGAAATAAAAATAATTTAGTTAAGTCATTTTTTTGTTCTACTACCCGTTTTGGAAAGCAGTTTACACTATAGAGCGAACGAGCAAGAAACAATACATACTAGCGACTGAATGTTCCGAGCGGACCGGTTATTTGTGTTGCTGAAAGTTTGTTGCGTCGGTTCTTCTACTCAGCCATCACACTAGGTCTAGGAAGTGGTGGTAGGAAAATCTACATCGACCCAGGGGGTTCGTATCGTTTTTATAGAGTATCACCCCAGTTGGCGTCATGTCAGTCAACCTCGGGAACTCTCCCATACGTAGATGTTCGGAACGTAATCTCGAACGGGACCTAGGACCCTTGGAGGGCCAAGAGTAACTAGCGCTCGCATTCGCAAAGTTCCGAACCGATCGGACTATACTCCCAGGTATTCACGAACCATTAGGATCGACTACAAACTAAGGACTTACTTCCCGGACCTGTTTCCACATCGTATGGCCATTGTCCCCGGACCCGTGTCAGTGAAGACCAGTGTATAAACAATACACACATACACAACAATTGCTCTTTTCAAAATCAGTTTACTATACAGTAAGTTGGTTTGATAATTAAATCAGAGCAGTTCATTAGTATTCTTTATAATTGATATAAGCAATAACTAATTTGGTTTATTTATTTACATATATTCATTAACTCACGCCTTTTATCCCAGAAGGGGTAGGCAGAGGTGCCCGGACACCCACATTTCGCCTTGTATGTTTCGTCCCACGATATGATAAGGGGTGAGCCTATCGCCATATTGGGCACAAATTCCTGACTCCCTCCTAAATATCACTTTGCCCGACCCGGGATTCGAACCTGAGACCTCAGCTTTGTAACTGTAACGAAGTACAACTACGCGACCGAGGCAGTTTTACTTATTTGACACACGAATATGATTACGTAATTTATTACGGCTGAGTAAAGCGAAATCGCACAGAACGAAGAACTATGAACAACCATTCAATAACTACAAAGGCCGGCGAAAAAAAAAATTATTTATTTTTTCCTTAAAACATTAATATTTGTTTTAATTGTCTTAAAAGTTATAGAAAACGGTATTCAAATGATATATATCACGTCACATTTATTATATTTATATGATATAGTACTTTGTGGTACTTGACTACGAATAAAAACCGAGTTTAAAACACTACTAAAAACTAAAAAATAATAATGAAAATACCACTGCCAAAGCAAAAAATAATATTTATTTCATTGTAGTTGTACCCTTGAGTAATTTGCTTATTGACTTACTAACCAACAAATCGAAATACACTCAAGGCGGGCCTCCAAGTACCAAACGTGTAGGACCTATGCCTTATATTAATTTAAATATCTGTATGTATCAGAATCTAATAAATTATTTTTCTTTCGTTGAGAACCGAGAAGCATTCTTAGGTAATCCAAGATTATTATTACTTCCAAGGGGCCATAGTTACAGATTTAATAAAACAATATTTTATTACACGTTTTTTTCACGGTTTAAATTGTTACTTTTCTTACAGGAAGAAAGACATGTTACGAGTAGTAGTGTAGGAATAAATAGCAATAGCAATCACAAATATCAAGTGATGTTGGTAATAACATTTCACAAGTTATTTAAATAAGCAAAATTTTGCGATTTGCGATAGTGATTCACAAAGCCGACCGGCTGACATTTTTATAAGATTTCGTGTTATCTATGAAAGAGTGAGTTTTTTACGAGCCCATTTAAACAAGACACTAAACAATCAATTTTGTGTGTTTAATTTTAGTTGTGATAAATGGGTATAAATAATATATGGTCAGTTTTTTTTGTTTACAAATTCTGGTGGGGGTAATTAGCAATAGCAGAAATGTAGAGCATGCTAAGGCTTCAAAAATAACAAGGTGGTGATAGGTGGTTATATATATATCTACATATTTGCGATGAATTTATTTAAAAAACTTTTTCATCGCAGACCTGTGTTATTTATCAGCGGACTGTATGTCCAGTTTCGACTAGCACGGCACACTCGGAGGGCGGGATGAATTGCCTGTACCTAGGAAAAATTGGTGTCACAAGGCAGTTCTACGAGTAATGAAATGCACATACCTTGTGGCGTGTGCTGCGGTGTTAAAGCTGGCGGTTCGTCTGCTGTTTGGCGGAAAATGACTGTTCTCTGTGGTTACTAATGCACTGAAGTGTTACAAGCACAATTAGGGCGACGAGACACCGAAAATCACTAAATTAATTAATAAATCGTAGATTGGTATTACAAATCGCTTTAGTATGCAGGTTTCCACATGATGGGATTTCGATGGATTTTGGGCGCGTTCCATGTTAACATTTCGATGCGTTCTGCTCACGCCTTGCTGTTGCGGTAGTGCGGGAAGGAAAGTATGCTGTACATGTTAATTTAGATTTGTTTTCTATTACTACAGAAAGGCGAGAGCGGAATTATAATTAAATAAAACTACTTTTTAGCGGATGTATTAATAAAATTGCGCGACCAGTGTATTCAGTTTCACCAAGCTACGCAGTGAATACTTGTGAAGACATTAAGTAATCAATCAATTAGTTACAATGTAAGCAAATCTGATAGACGAGGCCACACAAGCAGCACCTGTTCACGAGTATGACGCATGTGCCAGCCATCGAAGACCTACCCAATAGACTGGTCAAAATAGACATTTAACATAAAACAATTTGAGTAGAGACCTTGGGTACATCAGTTAACAAGACATAGGGCAAGGAGTAAGGACAAGGATAAATAAAAAATATTTAGCATCCAGGAACGTACAAAGAATAATCTATGTCTTTGTCAAAATGGCATTCAATTCACCAGTAGATTCTTATACAGGTGACATATTGTATTTAATTTAAACCACATGTTCCTAACCCCCATAGGTAATACAATTATACAAAGTTTGATCAAAAACTGCCTGATAGTTTTGTCAAAAATCACGATTTTATGTTCCAAGATTTTTGATTAACCCCTATAGATACCGAGTCTCTTTACGACTCAGGTAAACTCCAGAACCAAACTGAAGTTCAGCAACGTGGTAAATACACGTATCTATAAGGGATGTCCAAAAATCGTGTAAACAAAAATAACGATTTTTGACAAAAAATCTCTTTATATTTTTTTCAAATTATGTACAATGTTTCCTGGGGTAATGAGTAACATGTAGGTTAAATTAAGTACAATGTGTTAATATCAAGCTGTATATATTATGTTCGCATCTATTGTAAATATGGGTGACTTAGCGAACGAAAATGCGTATTTGACTCTATTAACGTTTTGAATATATCTAGTATTTTTTTAAATAGTTTAAATTAACAAATTTACAATAATGCATATAAATAAAAAGAATAATAGAGATATTTGTCCTTATTCACGAAATAATCATAAATTTACTTGTGTCTGGGATTAGGGTTCTCTTGCACATTGCGACCTCCTGGGGCCCTGCACTATTCGCTTAATTCACCACCTAACCTAATTTAAATAATTAAAAATATCTAAAATTGTGAACTCAAAAATTAACCAATATACAATCAAATAAATCAATTAATTTATATGACGACCGATCGAAAAAAACATTTAAAAATAATAATTAATATGGCAAATCTTTGTAAGACAAGTCACAAATACTTATTTTAGTAAATTGACCAAAACCAAGCCCACTGAGTTTGACTCGCTGGATCTACTTAGCAATGGGTCGCGCCGCGTAGTATCCAGTGGTAAAGTAAAGCCCGCTGAGTTTGTTCGCCGGGTCTTCTCAGCCAGGGCCGCGTTGGATCCGGCAGTAAGCCTAAACACACGGGACGTATCGGAAATACTTATGGTCGTTGTCTTAAGTTGGACCCAAAACAAGCCCACTGAGTCTTAGTCGCTGGATATACTCAGGACTGGGTCGCGTCGCGTAGTTCCAGTGGTAGTGTAAGCCCACTGAGTTTGTTTCGCCGGGTCTTCTCAGGAAGGGCCGCGTTGGATCCGGTGGTAACTATATACCGCTACGCACAGTTGTAATATTTATGGTCCACAAATAATATAATTTAATTTGACTAACGTAAATAATGTATTTCTTTGACAAATAAATTACTATAAAGTAAAAACTAATACTTTAAATAAAATATGAATAAAAACTAAATAAATAAATAAAACTAATTATAAATAAAATTTAATTTATTTAAAAATAAATAAAATTAATAAATAAATTGATAAAAGCAAGAAATTAAAATAAGTAATACTAAGTTTAGGAAATATATTGTAAATAGAGATTAATTTCTATGTGTATTGACTTGTCATAAGAGCTCCTTAATTGCCTACGTGATCAATAAATACATTTCATTTCATTTCATTTCATGTCCCCTTGTGTATCTCTTTAATATAAAAATGAATGGCTGAATGTGTTGCTAAGCGCAAAACTCGAGTACGGCTGGACCGATTTGGCTGATTTTGGTCTTGAAATATTCGTGGAAGCCCAGATATGTTTTTGAGATGATTGCAACAGTTTTAAACAAGGTATACTCTATCGAAGCGTTTTGCCGGAGTACACCAAAATATATCTTTTTATATTTTTCGTTTTCAAAGACATTGTTAATTGAATTGATAAATTTAAATTCCGCATCAGTATTGTTTTCAGTAGATAAACTGTGAGAAGGGATCACAGCACATTATGTTTTGACAATTTCTTGCTGTCTAGATCACAGTGAACGTTTAAATGGTCATAGCGCTACTTCTATGCTTTAGTTATTATCAAGGTTATTATTCTTGAGGTCTAGACATTACAGTCAGGTCATAAGTATGTCACACAGTAAAAACTTTTCTTTTAGAATACTGGCCACTAAAAAGTTTATTGAATTTGAATTTCGAATTGTTCATGAAATAAAAATGTATACGTTTTAGAATTTTACCTCATTTTAAATATGGAGTGGACGCTTAAAGAAGACCGTGTTGCAGTTATTGCGTTGCATCGTTGCGGTTACGCGCCAATTCAAATTTTTGACATACTGAAAAATTTGAATATAACCAAAAGATTCGTTTATCGTACCATCAAACGATACAATGAAGACTCTAGTGTAGATGACAGGTCAAGAAGTGGTCGCCCTCGGTCTGTTAGGACTCCAGCAGTGTTAAAAGCTGTGAAGGCGCGAATTCAAAGAAATCCCAAACGTAAGCAGAAACTGTTGGCCCTTCAGATGGGGTTAAGCAGAACCACGGTGAAAAGGGTGTTAAATGAAGACTTAGGGCTTCGGGCATATCGAAGATAAACAAGACATCGTTTGAATACTCGTCTAATGGACCTGAGGCTGAAGAGGTGCCGCGCTTTATTGAAGCGGTACGCGGGAAAAAAATATCGGCATTTTTTTTTTCAGATAAAATTTTTTACCGTAGAAGAGAGCTACAACAAATAAAATGATAAGGTGTACGCACACAGTAGTGAAGAAGCGAGCAACCGTATTCCGCGTGTCCAACGAGGTCATTTTCCATCCTCGCTCATGGTATGGTTGGGAGTTTCTTATTGGGGCTTAACAGAGGTACATTTTTGTGAGAAAGGTGTTAAAACGAATGCAGTTGTGTATCAAAATACAGTCCAGACGAACCTTGTGGAACCTGTTTCTCATACCATGTTCAATAACAGGCACTGGGTATTCCAACAAGATTCGGCGCCAGCTCATAGAGCGAAGAGCACACAAGACTGGCTGGCGGCGCGTGAAATCGACTTCATCCGGCACGAAGACTGGCCCTCCTCCAGTCCAGATTTGAATCCGTTAGATTACAAGATATGGCAACACTTGGAGGAAAAGGCATGCTCAAAGCCTCATCCGAATTTGGAGTCACTCAAGACATCCGTGATTAAGGCAGCCGCCGATATTGACATGGACCTCGTTCGTGCTGCGATAGACAACTGGCCGCGCAGATTGAAGGCCTGTATTCAAAATCACGGAGGTCATTTTGAATAAACTTTAGTGTCATAAGAATCTATGTTTTGTTAAGTTCATTTTGGTATATAAATGGTTACATAATGAATAAACTTGTTTCAATTATTTTATATTAAACATGTGACAGAATTTATGACCTGACTAGGTATAATGAAACGATATGCAGATTAATATTTTAAATTTTGTTCTATTACTTACGTTACCTGAAAGGCAGTATGAAGGTTTTATTTATTTGTATATGTATAAATACTCTTTTCAAGTAAATAAAAATAATTCACAGAAGCGCGTGGTTGCGCGTTGGTAACGTACCAGACGCGACTGCCAACATGTTTACGATGGTCACGGATTCAAATCCCAGGGCACACCTCTGAGTTTTCGGAGTAATTTCTATATTAAATAAAATCCGCCAACCCGCACTAAGCCAGCTTGGTGGACTAATTATGACCTAATATTATAACAGCACTATTTGTTTTCTCCCCGGAAGGAAAAACGAAAAATGTTGTTAATTACTATGCAATAAAAGAGTTTATGAAATCTTAGACTTTAGATGGCAAAAAAATATGGCGATACGAAGTCCGCCGGGTCAGCTAATAATAAATAAATAACACCCAACAGTCACATACATTGTCCTGACCCCACACTAAGATCGAGTCTTGTGTCGTGGGTATCAGGAACTACGAGAGACTTTTCGGTCTCACAAACACCCAGACCCGGAAGAAATATTTGTGGGCCGCACAAACATTTCTCTCGGTGCGGGGATCGAACCCGCGGCCTCTCGTTTCACAGGCGGCGTCTAACCAACTGCGCTACGGAGGCTGTCAATAAATAAAATTATTGTACTTGGATGTTTTCCCATTTATATTAACATAACACTGTGTCACAGTTTAACGAACGCATCGAGGCTCCTCATTAGCGATAATGTGGAGGGGACATGAGATACCCTAAGTGGTACAAGTCCGTTATGACGATATATTTATGTGTTTTTAATGATGAAGCTTATATACATCATTTTGAGTCAATGCTATTATATATATAATATTGTGAGTTAATTCTTGTTATTGATCTCTACAACACACGCGTTAGGTGTTTTGTATCGATAATACTCGTAATGTTGTCATTGATATGTTGTCTTATTTAGGTACACAATCTTAGGTGTAGTATCCGTTTTTAAGCAAATGTACTCGTGCCATACATTAAAGTAATGCATTACGCGTTTTAAAATACACACAAATCAGAAATATAATTAACATTATCTAAGCAATGTTAAGCAATGTTTCAATAAATAAAAGAAAATGTCGGCTAAAAGGTGACTCAGTCTTACCTAAATGTGACCGGAGTAGATAAAAGTAGTGCAAATCGACTTCCTTCAATCGTTTGAATATTCATGTTTTAAATTTGCACTCCCAGGATACTTGATTGTCGCTAGCTGCTATATTTTTAAGCTTTCAAAAATACAGACGTTAGTATGGCACATCTTGCCGTAGACATTGCTAAATCGTCAGAGTTAACATCTAAGTTTACGTATGATAATCACAGATCCGAGCTCATTATGCGAGTGCAACACTGAACGACCAACGAGGCATTTTAATGATTTGACTTTGTCGTTCAGGCTTCACTGTGTTCTGGATGTACTATAACAAGCGTAAGGAAATTTTTGTCACGTTATAATAATATGTGGAACAAGTTAACGCATTTATTATGTATGGCGGCGATACAACGTACCTAATGTGAAGAGCCGCACTCCAATGTAGCTGATTTCACTCCTGGGACGCTAAAACACCCGTCTTTTTTACTCTACTAAGAAATAAAACACCGAGAAGAGTCTTTGGTTACAGTCTTTATAAAATGTTTAATAATTTATTGTTGTACTATCTATACTTTCCTTTTTGTGCTAGAACACTTGGATAAAGAATATAAGTATAAATAAATATTCTTTACATCGACGTTTCGCTAAACCTTCATGTTTTTGAATATGGACATGGTTAATTACAGTTAAAACTTTCATGGCTGATTTAGGGACAAATCACAAATGCACCTTAACTCGGTTAAAATATATAATATTATGTAACATTGCATATCATAGCCGAAATACTAGTGTTCTAAAGATACATCTACATATTACATAATATCTATGGAAAGTTTATACAACATAAAACTAAAAGATAAAAATTCAAAATAACGCTTTACTATCAAAGGAATAAAACAATTATGATTCGTAAGTCAACAATGGTCATAATACCAATCACAAGATAAAAAAAACAACGGTCTGAATGTTTAATTCATCAACGCAATATTGACAGATAAAAAATGTTTTTTATGTGCAGGACTCATAAATTTAAATGGATTGTTTCTGTCGCAGGAATGAAGAAGTAAGTACATGATATTTCTCTCCTCCGACCGTGACACCGTCAGGAGAAATATACAACTAAGGCGCATCTAGTTGGGTGTACATCAGCGTGTAGCTCACAAGCTCGCAAGACGTCCTACTTTAACCTCATTAATTTTTCATCTTTTCACGCGACTTCATGTAAAGATACATTGCAAGTGTACGTCAATTTGAAAGACGCGAGTTCCATTTTTTAAACATGTTGGTCATTCGCCTTCTGGCCAACGCCATGCCCATGAACAACATAATTTAGACTTTATGTTTTTTTTTACAAGCAGTTAAGGTGTTAAGTTTTGCCCAGTAATCGTACCCTGAATCGTTGTTCATACCAGAGCCCAACGGTGCTGCACACCGCTGCTTGGCGGCAGAAATTGATGGTTGTGTCTCACGCGATCTCCCACATATAAGGACCTACCACCTAGATTGAACAAATTATTTAAACTAGATATTATTATACCTCATCGACCTCGAATGATTTTGCCGATGATCGTCGAAGTAGGATAAGGAAGAGAAGAACAAAAGGCCAGTTTTTCGGTGTTTATTCTCATTCATAAATTATTCCATCAATATTGGCGACATTCTATAATTATAACTCTTAATATTAAATTAACAAATATTTTACACTGACAAGTGCGTGGTGGCCTGTTGGTAAACGGACTAGAGACAAGTGCGTGGTGGCCTGTTGGTAAACGGACTAGAGACAAGTGCGTGGTGGCCTGTTGGTAAACGGTCTAGACGCGACTGCCAACATGTTCACGGTGGTCGCGGGTTCGAATCCCAGGGCACACCTCTGACTTTTCGGAGTCATGTGTGTATTGATAGTCAATCACCACGCACTAAAACGGTGAAGGAAAACATCGTGAGGAAACCTGCATACCATAGCGATTTATAAAAAAATTCTATGGTATGTAAGTCCGCCAACCCGCACTAGGCCAGCGTGGTGGACTATATGGCCTAACCACTCTCAATCGTACTCTCGATTGTAGAGGAGGCCCGTGCCCTGCAGTGGGACGTATATGGGCTGATACAGAAATATTTTACGGACCTCTATTGTATACATATTTGTCCTTATCGAGATAACGTCTACAGCCATATTGGTTCGGAAGGTATCTACTGTTTTATCGTTATTATGGTTTACTAAAATACTAATATGTTTGTAGAAAAATGACAAGCAATATTCCAAAATACCTCAGTGCCTTAAATCGAAAGTCTTCGATAGTTGTGTGTTGCCAGTGATGACTTACGGCACTGAGACGTGGCCTCTCACTATGGGCCTTATTAGGAAGCTCAAAGTCACTCAACGAGCTATGGAGAGGGCTATGCTCGGGGTTTCCCTACGAGATCGAATCAGAAATGAGGAGATCCGTAGGAGAACTAAAATAACCGACATAGCCCACCGGATTAGCAAGTTGAAGTGGCAATGGGCAGGGCACATAGCGATATATGATAGGAGATCTGATGACCGATGGGGTCGGAAAGTGCTCGAATGGAGGCCGCGTATCGGAAAGCGCAGCGTAGGACGTCCACCCACAAGATGGTCCGACGACCTGGTAAAGGTCGCGGGACGTCGCTGGATGCAGGCTGCCTCCAACAGGTCTCTGTGGAAATCATTGGGGGAGGCCTATGTTCAGCAGTGGACTTCCTTTGGCTGATGGATGGATGATGATTGCCAAGAAGGGATAGTTAGGACATTTATTGATTTTGAGCCTTTGTTCTGAAGGGTTTTCGATCAAGAATGTTATTACTTGTTTAGTTGTTTCCCTGCGATTAACTTTAAATGTCCGCAAAAATAAAATATTAAAGTTGAGGGATTTGATAACATTTCTGTTAGTAGGTACGCGCGCATTGGCTCCGAGGGGAGATGCCTGCAACGGGATATCCATCGGCTTCCCTCCGGCATTATTAGGGCCTGCATATAGTATTCGGAATTCCTTGGGGATCGAAGGGGTGTCGGTGAAATGAAAACTAGCCATGTGAAAACGCTTTCATTGCTTTTTACGCGTCGCCTGAGGCAATTTAGTCGTTGCGGTGTTTTGTAGATAGTCCTCGTGCTCTGGGGATCGGCTTGCCGAGGTGATTCTGTTACGTACGCTCTGTGGGAACCGCGACAATTATTTTGGTTCATTGATTTTCGACGGATAACCACTAGTCTGTGGTAGTATTTCCAGCGATGTTTTTGCACGGTGCGTTAGTTTGATATATTTATTAATGCAATGATAGCAGGTACTGTTTAATTAGGCTTTGTAAGGGCTTGACATTTCAATAATTATCACAACCCTGATAAAGCTTGAACAAATCAGAATGTGATAATATAATTTAGACCATGACAAGTAATTATTTTTGAAGCATCATGAATAATAGAAATCGAATAACATTCAACAAGATAGCGGCCTATAATATATATCTAACCAATACTGACAGCACAGCACTTTCATCAGGTGTGCACTTTGTCGTGCAATAATAAGCACAAGCGCCTTGTGATTATTTTTTTCTCTAAAACAATAAAAATAAAGCGAGATAGTTTGTAGACAAGTACACATTTTGTAATCTACGATTACACGCTTTCTATTAGACAGTTTTAATAAAAATAAATACAGCCTCGTAGAGAAACAATTGCAATCTTCGCTACAAAATAAACAATGGGTTGAAAGACCCCAGAGCAATCATTAGGGTAAAAAAACCAAGAGGGGAGCGCAGACTCGGGAATCGGGAGTCTACGAAAAAGATGAGCAACCGAAATTTTATTTTCATACCCATCTGATATAATAACATAACGTTCAAAATACTATAATAAAGCTTTTAGTATTTTGCTGCAGTAGTTTAGCTACTGAACGTATGGTACCTACGTGTGTTGCGAACCTTAAATGAAATGAAATGAAATGAAATGAAATGAAATGAAATGAAATGAAATGTATTTATTGATCACGTAGGCAATTAAGGAGCTCTTATGACAAGTCAATACACATAGAACTTAATCTCTATTTACAATATATTTCCTATGCTTATTATTACTTATTTTAATTTCTTGCTTTTATCAATTTATTTATTAATTTTATTTATTTTTAAATTAATTTATTTTTATTTATAATTTATGATTAGTTTTTTTAATTTATTTAGTTTTTATTCATATTTTATTTAAAGTATTAGTTTTTACTTTATAGTAATTTATTTGTCAAAGAAATACATTATTTACGTTAGTCAAATTAAATTATATTATTTGTGGACCATAAATATTACAACGGTGCGTAGCGGTTTATAGTTACCACCGGATCCAACGCGGCCCTTCCTGAGAAGACCCGGCGAAACAAACTCAGTGGGCTTACACTACCACTGGAACTACGCGACGCGACCCAGTCCTGAGTATATCCAGCGACTAAGACTCAGTGGGCTTGTTTTGGGTCCAACTTAAGACAACGACCATAAGTATTTCCGATACGTCCCGTATGTTTAGGCTTACTGCCGGATCCAACGCGGCCCTGACTGAGAAGACCCGGCGAACAAACTCAGCGGGCTTAGAAGAAAATATATTTATTTATTGTTATGTATTTCAGAATAGTGCTTTTCTTCCTTAGGCACAGGATGTTCACAGCTGCACACAGGCTGCTCTCAAGGATGTCCAGAGCGAAGTATTGCAAGCAGCCTGCGTCCAGCTACTTCTTGCGACATTTATTAAGTCGTCTGTCCTTGCGCTAGGTTGCTTATTTATTTCAATATCGGTCTAATTCATCATTTTCCGGACTGGATCTGAGTATATTAAACTTTTAGAGATTTGCGATATCAAATATCGATATAACAACAATTAAAATAACGGAAGGACAGTCGGGTAAAATAAATATTTGTGTGTCATTGATTGCGGATGTCAGCACGGGTAAATAACACATTCAGGACTGTTAGTTTCATTATGACTACGAACATAGTGATGCAGAATTGGAATGTAAAAAAAAACTAATCTATGAATTACAACTACTACGTACTCAGTTAATTATTATTATTGAGTTTTGACTTACTGTTATTTCAAAATAAAGTATCCTGAGTTGTTTGTTTAGGCTTTGGAAACGAGTATGTTTTACTTGTTACTTTGTACTTTATAGAAACATCAAAGGTAATTCATACTTAAAATTATGATAAAGGGAAAATAATTTTAATTCGTGTTTAATGTTATGTTAATTTATCTTTTTCTATTTACATCGGTATCTACGAATTAACTGATCGATGTTTGTACATATAGAACACATTAGATATATGAGAACAACTAATAAGACGACATAACTAATGGGACAGTATTAACGAAATAGAACCCGAAACAATGACTTAGAATTTTTGTTTATAGACAATTTGTGTATACACAGATAGACTGTGCTTTTGTGTGCGCTAAACTCAGCAACGGATGAACCGAATTTGGTATGGAGGCTGTTCACACTCTAGATTAACACACATGTTCCTTTTATCCCGCAAAATGTATATATTTCGATAAGAAATAAATATAAATACAAATAGTGCAATCTACATCCTATTCATAAAACTGCGGCCTTCTCCAAAAAGGTTCGTGAAATAAAAACAAAGCTTCGATGTTTTCGATTTGGTTTCCAATTTGTAGAATTTACGACTTGTGCACAGTTTGGTAGATTTTCATTTTGTGTAAGATGGTAAAGCAGCCTGCAGCCTTACCAGCTTCCGTGGCGCAATTTGTTAGACGCCGTTTGTGAAACGAGAGGCCGCAGGTTTGATCCCGGCGCCCCTTGTTTTCGGATATTTGTGAGATCGAAAAGCCACACGTAGTTTCTGATACCTACGACACACGTGTGATGACACGACACTCGACAAGTGAGATCAGGACTATGTATGCGACTCTGAGGAGTTAAAAAAATTTAAAAATATAACTGCATGTAAAATATTATTTTATTGAATTATATTTTATTTAAATATGATAATATTGGTATAAGTCTCAACACGCTCGATGTGTTCATCGAGCGACGAGCAATAATATGTAAGTATTAATTTTTGTAACTATTGTATGCACAGTATTGTAATCACTAATATAGTTAATAACGATATGATGAACAAATAACATACAAATAATAATATAATTAGTACATTGTTCTAATTTTAGACGCCTATTATAATTAAGTATACCTACATGATTCATATTTAAAGATGTTAACACAAATGATTTGATTTTAAAAGCCTATAAAATGAAAATTATTTTCGTATTTCTTATTTAGTAAGATTTCACCGTCGTCTGGAAAATGTTACCATAATTTAGCTGACGCGAAGATCACGTGTTTCGGAAGGTATATTACATATTATACTTATATATATATATGTACATAGCATATGTATTCATTTTCAATTTCACATCTATTTTACCGTTACAGTGAATGACAATTTCTAGACGAAGAGAATTCTCCCACATGGTGCACAGTGACTTGACTCATGATTGTACCCGTAGCTAGAATTATACCTATACGCTCAAGAGCGGCGGTGGTCATTTACCATCAGGCGAGACCAGTGGCGTAACAATAGGGTGGCATAGTGCGCAAAATGCCACGGGCCCCCGGCCTAAGGGGCCCCCGGACCGGCAGGGCCCTGGTCCGACAGGGTCTCAGGTTTGACAGGGTCCTAGCCAGATTTGGCCTCGGGCTCAAGTCCGACTGGGTGTAAGATTAGAATAATTTAACATTAAAAATTATATTCTAGCAAATCCCGAAAATTGTAAATACACAGATTACAGACCCAAAAGATCATCAATTACGAGTAAATATGAAATTGAATCATATTTAGGAGTAGAAAATATTAAGTCCCCATAATTATAGGACAGATAAATGTATTTTCAAAAAATTATCCATGAGTCTATTAAAACTGCAGACCAAGCTCAAGTTTGGAAATTTCTAAAATCACTGGGAGTTGGAAAATCGCGACAAGACACCGTCTCCAAAAATATGGATTTAAACTCCTTAAACCAACATTTCTGCTCTCCATCCAATTTAGATGGAACCACTAAAATTAAAACTATCTTATCTTTCTTCCTGTCAAGCTCCCAATTGTCCTCCTCTAGTTTTCAAACAATTTGCAGCCTGTGATGTTAGGAAAAACAAAAATTTGGTCAAACAACATTATCTTTCACAACTAAACTGAAGACATTGCATGTATACCGTGTTTATTTATATACAGGGTATATCAAGACTGCTACCGAAAAAGAAGCCGGGTGGTAGTTTTAGTGACTACAAACACAATGCAAATAAAAATTTCGCAAAGAAACGCGACAATTATTTTTTATGATTTTTTAAATACCGTCATTTTTTAGTGGTAAATCCATAGTTATTGCTAAAATAATAATTTAAACTCTTTTATACCTTAGAGTATTAGAAATAAAAGGGTATACACTATTATTTTAGGAAAAAAATGTATTTACCACCCAAATATGGTCATATGAAAAAAATAACAAAAAAAAATTTGTCGCTTTTTTTTGCAACTTTTTCTGTTGCATTGTGTCTGAAATCGCTTAAACTACCACCCGAATTCGTTTTCGGTAGCAGTCTTGAGATACCCGGTATATTCATATTTATATATGTATATACCTGTATACATGTGTATATACATATACCGGGTATATCAAGACTGCTACCGAAAACGAAGCCGGGTGATAGTTTAAGCGACTTCAGACACAATGCAACAGAAAAAGTTGCAAAAATAAGCGACAATTTTTTTTTTGAAATTTTTTTCCTATTGCCATATTTTGGTGGTAAATAATTTTTTTCCTAAAATAATAGTGTATACCCTTTAATTTATAAATACTCTAAGATATAAGAGAGTTTAAATTATTATTTTAGCAAAAACTATGGATTTACCACCCAAAAATGACGATATTTAAAAAATCATAAAAAATAATTGTCACGTTTCTATGCGAAAATTTTAGTTGCATTGTGTTTGTAGCCACTAAAACTACCACCCGGCTTCGTTTTCGGTAGCAGTCTTGAGATACCCGGTATATACATTTGTTGCTATGCTTATTTTATGCATAATGTTGATACATGTTAGTTATAATATTTATTTATGTATGTGTTTATGTTTATGTATATATATTTATTTATATATGCATAAGGTATGTATACTTATAGATATATGTCCATTTATCCTTTCGTACACCTCATGGTACCCCAAAACTTTCGTTCCCTCTTATCCATCCCATGGTTGGTTGTCTGTAAGAGATCGCCTCGAGCGATAAGACCGCCTTTTGTACATTTTTTTTTCTTGTCGTTTATTTCTGTATTGTTAGTTTTAGGTGTACAATGAAGTTTTAAATAAATAAATAAATAAATAAAATTGTCGAATTCGATTTGTGATTAAGAAAGGTCAATGTAAGCCCAATGGTCCCTTCTTAAGAGACAGTGGCAATAAATAATAAAATAGTAAACAAACGCCCCTACGTTTCGCTGACAATATAGTCTTAATAGCGGAATCGCTGGAGGAGCTGCAACAGATGCTGGACAGTCGGGCTTTAGCCTCACAGTGAATATTTCTTGAAAATAACTTCGACAAAACTAAAGTAATAATCCACTACCTTCATCCAACACTTGTCGCTGTATGTGACCATCAGCTCGAAATAGTTTCCATACACCTACCTGGGGCAGACCCTTTAACTAGGTAGAAACAACTTTGAGAAGGACGAAGAGGATCCAGCTGGGCTGGGCAGCATTTGGTAAACTACGTCAAGTATTCGTCACCTTTACCACAAAGCTTGATAACGAAATTTTTCAACCAGGGCGTCCTATCTGTCATGACCTACGCTACTGAGACTTGGACACTCACAGTACGACTGGTCCACCAGCTCAATGTCGCTCAGCGAGCTATAGAATAAGCTATGATCGGTGTATCTTTGAAGGATAAGTTCCGTAATTTTTTTTTATTTTCTTTGGAATACAAACAGTATCTTATGCCTATATACAACACAATTTAGTAATCTTCAAACCATTTATATGGATTAGCAAGCTGAAGTGGCAGTGGGCTGATCACATTTGTCCAATAACCGATAACCGTTGGAGTAAAGGAATTCTTAAGTGGAGACCGCGTCTTGGCTAAACTAGATTAGGACGCCTTCCAGCTTGGTAGAGTGATGATTTGCAAAAGGTTGACGATGTGACAAGCCGAAGACAGAGTAAAATTTAGCAATTTGGTCTTTGGAGGAGGTCTATGTCCAGCAGTGGACGAAAAAGGCTGATGATAAATAAACAAAATATTTGAGTTGAGGCTTATGACGACTGGAAAATTGTAAATGCGATGCCAGTCTTTTTTATGAGCAATGGCGGCTACACTGGACTTTCTACTTAGATGAGGGTCAACAATCCATATAAAAAATAAACATTTTTTGGCGGTGATAGCTGCAATAAAGGAACTTTTTTTGAATATTGGTGAGTTCCTAAGAAAATGTGATCCTGATTCAGAGAAATTGTTGAAATAGTCAAAGGGTCAAATAAAATACTTAAGTCCGAAAATATTTTAATAGACACAACATTAAAAGATAGAATATATTAAAGAGTTTTATATTTATAATTAAGGAAACGACCTTTTCAATTTCTGTAACATTAAAAGCGCTAAATCCAACTAGATGAGCAGGACGTTATGATGGCATTTTAAGTCTAAAAAGCACGAACGTAAACGGTATGTAAGTCCATCAACCCGCATTAGGCCAGCGTGGTGGACTATGTGGCCTAATCACTTCCAATCGTACTCTCGATTGTAGAGGAGGCCCGTGCGCTGCAGTGGGACGTATATGGGCTGATAAAGATAAATATGTTATAAAATGATGATAAATATGTATGAAGCCATGTCATAGAAATTTATTATGTACTGTACTGTATCAGCCCATACGCTTTCACTGCAGGGCACGGGCCTCCCTTACAGTCGAAAGTACGATTGAGAGTGGTTAGATCATATAATCCACCAAGCTGGCAAATGCGGGCTGGTGGACTTAGCTGCCACATAAATTCTTATAAATCACTATGGTATTCAGGTTTCCTCACTCCGAAAAGTCAGAGGTGTCCCCTGGGATTCGAACCCACGACCACTATGAGTGTGCCATCCGTCCGAAAAACGTCACGAAACTTCGAGTTACGGATTGTTCATTGGACCCCCCTCGTTCGATTACCATTAGGCCACAGGCGCACCTTAGAAAAGATCCATAAAAACGAAATGACAGTGTTATTTTTTTACATTTACGGAGGGCCCCATTTGATGAATTTTGCCACGGGCCCCCGATGGTGTAGTTACGCCACTGGGCGAGGCTTAAAAATATATTTAATTATATTCACATTTAAAAAGTTAGATGTGTGTGTAGGGCTTGAACTTTCAACATCCATTTGTCAAACTGTTTCTCCGTTTACTTCATTGTCGGATACATCACACAATTATGCCTTTGTTATAATTAGATTAAGTATTTAGAATTAAAACAACATTAAAGGTATGGTTACTTAATCATATTGATAAAATTAAGTTATCATTGTCGGGCTTCATCATCACTATCATGTTAGCCACAGGAAGTCCACTGCTGAACATAGACTTCCCCCAAGGATCTCCACATCGCTCTATTGGAAGCGGCCGGCATCCAGTGAGTTCTTGCTTCTTTAGCCAGGTCGTCTGTCCACCTTATAGGCGGGCGACCGACATTTCGCTTCCTGCACATGGCCTCCACCCTAGAACCTTTCGTTGTTGTGTTTAGGTGTTAATTATATTACATTTCATACAAGACTGTCTTATATACTATATTCTTCTGAAATATTAAATTTATTTAAATAAAGTAGTGACATTCGTAATGGTGCCGCATCAAGTCGCATCAATTAAAGTGTATAATATTGCGCTTTGTAATCTATTATTCAGATGTTACAACCCCTCTCCAATTATGACATCCGATGTTCTCGAAATAGGGTGTGGTACAGTTGCATAAATTTTGTCAATTTGGCACGTAGAATAACACTGGGGAGGCTACGCGAACGAGGGGTACTTTATATCGGATGATTTATCACGATCTTAAATAAATGGAGATCAGCAGACTCTTTGATACTATCGCTAATTGAAATTCAGAGAAAGGTGTTTAAATAAAAAGTAATAATTCTTTGCCAGAAGGAGAATATTATTCGTCTTTGTTAATAGGTAACTGAGCAAAATATTTAAGAAAATGCTTTATTCGTCAAGATCTTAACATTGAAGATAGAAAGTAACACAGTCATGCGATGTAAACAATTACATTTTTACATATATGTTTATATTTTCTATTCCGCCCCGTGACAAAAGCTGTAGAGTAATTAAAATGGCGGGAAGTTAAAATGTAAAAATTAAAACAAATTTGCGATGAAATCCGTAAATAATAGTTTTATTTTAATGTGTAACATTTGCATAAGAAGAAACCCTAATATAATAAATAATAAAATGTAGGTACATCACATACACGTGCTTTTGTTTCATAACCAGCTTTCAATCCAATGCGCCAATAAGGCTTTCGAGACTCGAAATCAGTACCAATAGGAACTATGAAACTATTTGTTTAAAGTTATCGTTTAAATTATAATTTTAATACCGGGTTACACGTATATACCGGGTATCTCAAGACTGCTACCGAAAACGAAGCCGGGTGGTAGTTTTAGTGGCTACAAACACAATGCAACTAAAATTTTCGCATAGAAACGCGACAATTATTTTTTATGATTTTTTAAATATCGTCATTTTTGGGTGGTAAATCCATAGTTTTTGCTAAAATAATAATTTAAACTCTCTTATATCTTAGAGTATTTATAAATTAAAGGGTATACACTATTATTATTTTAGGAAAAAAAATATTTACCACCAAAATATGGCAATAGGAAAAAAAAATCAAAAAAAAAATTGTCGCTTATTATTGCAACTTTTTCTGTTGCATTGTGTCTGAAGTCACTTAAACTACCACCCTGTATATACAGGGTATATCAAGACTGCTACCGAAAACGAAGCCGCAATGCAACAGAAAATGTTGAAAAAAAAAGCGACGTTTTTTTTTATTTTTTTCCTATGGTCGTATTTGGATGGTAAATTTATTTTTTTCCTAAATAATAGTGTATACCCTTTTATTTATAAGGACTCTAAGGTATTAAAGACTTTAAATTATTATTTTAGCAAGAACTATGGATTTACCACCCAAAATTACGATATTTAAAAGTCATAAAAAATAATTGTCGCGTTTCTATGCGAAATTTTTAATTGCATTGTGTTTGTAGCCACTAAAACTACCACCCGGCTTCGTTTTCGGTAGCAGTCTTGATATACCCAGTATATACCGGGTATCTAGTATTTATAAATAAAAGGGTATACACTATTATTTTAGGAAAAAATGTATTTACCACCCAAATATGGCCATAGGAAAAAAATAACAAAAAAAATTGTCGCTTTTTTTTGCAACTTTTTCTGTTGCATTGTGTCTGAAGTCGCTTAGACTACCACCCGGCTTCGTTTTCGGTAGCAGTCTTGATATACCCTGTATATATACATATCTATTTACCTACCCATAACACCTTATTCCTTAATCTATTACTTATAAAACTCATCTCATGTTTCATAAACAACAAATATAAAGTAGATATAACGTAATCCAGCAACAAACGTAAACAACCACAATTTTCATAAGAACAAGTCAAATATCGTGTTTGGATTTTCTCATAACACAAAAAAAATTTGAAAAGTATAAATCAAGCAAACACATAACCATCTCATTCGGTTCCCTGGCAGCCGAGTCCCCCATAATCGCTGTAATTGCGCAACCAAGCACCAACCCGCCTCCGAAATACAACTATTACGCTTTTATTAAGCTCACGAACCCGCCAAAGGGATACTCATAATTTAATTACGAACCCCAAAATAACTTATTGCGATTCGGCAAGTGGAATAACTTAGCTCAGCTAAATGAGATGTGAATGGTGTTTTTGTGCTTGCCGGCCGAATGGTATAAACTTATTTTGTGCACATATGTGTCTTGTAAATATTTTAACACGATTTTATTAGCTTCACCGGTATATATGCATACAAATGATAATTAACGTAAATAAATTATTATCTGGAAAATAAAAAACAAAACATATTAGACTACCAAAAACAAGTAGGTACTTAGTTAAATATAAGTAATTTACAGTAAGAAATGTTTTTTTTAAATAGAGATTAAGTGCATTGAATTATTCAATATAAGAACTGTTGACTAATAAACCAATTTTATTTCATTTATGTAATGAAATCTTTGAAGTCGATTTTCGAGCACTTCAAAATGTTGGATAGATTTGAATTTTGCAGACATACAAAGGTTCGATGACAAAACTATAAATTAAACAGTATTTGAGATTATCTTTACCGGGATTCTTCTCCATGTTTTTTTCATGGGTAATTGTTGCGTGCTTTCTTTGGATACTGTATCAACTCATATACGTCCAATGGCACGGGCCTCCTCTCCAATTGAGATATACGATTGAGAGTGGTTGGGCTATATAATCCACTACACTTAGTGCGAGTTGGTAGACTTTACATACCGAAGATCTTTTTTAAAATTACTATGATATACAGGTTTCCTCGCGATGTTTTCCTTCACCGTTACACCACGCCAATGGCGAAACAATAGGGTGGCAGAGTGCGCAAAATGCCACGGGCCCCCGGCCTTAGGGGCCCCCGGCCCGGCAGGGCCCTAGTCCGACAGGCTCTCAGGCCCGATAGGGCCGAGCCGGGGCGGCTCGATAGGGCCTCGGGCTCAAGCCCGACAGTATGTAAGCAGAGAATAATGTATGTAACACTAGAAATGAACGAATGGACGAAACTAAAAATTATATAATAGCAAATCGCGGCGATAGTGAATATTCAGACTCAAAACAATCACAATCAAGTATGAATAAAAATGAAATTAAACCATGTTATCTAATAGGAGTAGAAAATATTAAATCTCCATATGTTACAGATAGGTGTACCTAATTTAAAAAAAATAAAGACGATGTGACAATATAGTCTTGAGGGCGAATCCGCTGGAGCAGCTGCAACAGATGCTGCATGGCCTGGTTTCAGCTTCGCAAGGAATAGTATATCATAGAATTAACTTCGACAAGACCAAAGTAATGATCAACCACCACTTAGATCCAAGACCTGCTGTATGGGGTATGTTGCTGTATGATGATATGCTCTATCATAACCGTTGGAGTAAACGTGATTTTGAGCGGAGACCGTGTCTTGGCTGATGTAGTGTAGGACATTCTACGGCTAGGTGGAGTGTCGATTTGCAAAATGTATCTGCCCGATGCTGAATGCGACAAGCTGACGACACGGTGAAATGGCGAAATTTGGAGGAGGCCTGTTTCCAGCATTGGGCAAGAAAAATATGAAGACGAATAAACAAAAGTTTGAGTATTGTTGAGTTACAGCAAAATGTGGTCTTGATTTAGAGGAATTGTTACTTAAGTTGGACAGATGAAATACTTAACTCCGAAAATACAAAATGAGATAATTGTTATTTTGGGCCTAAATTTACTCCATTATATTTGATACAACTCAAGATTAGTTTTTCGGTACCGTGTCCTAAAAAGAAATGAAAATGGAATTCCAAAAGCAATCTTTAATCTATTTAATAATACTAATTTAAATTATTAGGGAATCCTTTAGCTTAGCTTAGCTGATTCTTCAGCACGCATCGGTCTCCGGATGAATTTGGATAAAACCAAAGTAATGTTTAAGAAACATATTGATCCGGAACCTATTGTTGTGAACGGAGCTCTTTTTGAAGTTGTTTCAGAATATATCTACCTCGAGCAGAAATGGAAATAAGGTAGAAACAACTTTGAGAGTGAAGCTCGAAGAAGAATCCAGCTGGGCTAGGCGGATTTGGGTAACTTCGTTGGGTCTTCTCGTCGCCAATACCGCAAAGCTTGAATACGAACTCAATGAATGCCTCCTACCCATAATGACATACTGTGCCGAGACTTGAACACTGACGGTGGGACTGGTTCACCAATTCAACGTCGCTCAACGAGCTATGGAGCGGGCTATGCTCGACGTTTCCATGAAGGATAGAATCAGAAATGAGGTTATCCTACAGAGAACCAAGGTGATCGACATAGCTCAAGGGATCAGCAAGTTGAAGTGGCAGTGGGCTGGGCACATTTGTCGGAGAATCGACAACCCTTGGGGTAGCCGTGTTCTCGAGTGGAGACCACGCCTCGGCAAGCGTAGTGTAGGACGCCCTCCAACCAGGTGGAGTGACGATATCCGAAAGATGGCTGGTAGCGGTTGTAGACGATGGGCTGAAGATCGAGCCCAGTGTCGTGCCATTGGGCCTATGTCCAGCAGTGGACGCGAATAGGCTGATGATGATGATGAGAGAATCCTTTCCAGATTTCATGAACTGAAAAATATGAAGTATGTAGCCATGCCATTAAAAAAGATTCTTTACTGTACTGTATCAGCTCATAATTATAAGTCCCACTGCAGGGCACGGACCCTATAGTCTACCACGCTGACCTAGTGTGCGCTGGCGGACTTAACGTACCACAGAAATTCTTTACAAATTGCTATGGTATGCAGGTTTCCTTCGATATTTTCCTTCACCGTAGTTCGTGGTGATCGACTAGCTATCAATACAAGCATGATTCCGAAAGGTCAGAGGTGTGCCCTGGGATTTGATCCCGAGACGACCTTGAACATGTTAGCAATACATTTATTAAATACATTTATTATTAACAAAATTACAATGTTAAGTTCTTTTTTTACATTTACGAAGGGCCCTATATGATGAAGTTTGCCACGGGCCCCCGATGGGGTAGTTACGCCACTGCTGACCACGCCCTATTTAGATATTATAGCCGTAATTTTTTGCAATACAAATAAATAAATAATTGTTAAAACAACTAAAAAAAAGGCCAAATGCGAGTCGGACTCGCGCCAAGAGGGTTCTGTAGAAACATATGTGATGTAAATAAAGTTTGAAGGTTTTCGAATAAATCGTTGCTTCATGTCAAATTTCAAGGTTCTATTCTAGATCCATTGGAAATATCTTTTAGGTTTTGAATCCCTTGGGAGTAGCTGCGAGTTTCAATACATGCGACTTTAATTGTTGTTCTCTTGATTGCGTTGAAATAGAAGTTTGATTTTGTTACACCTTAAAAGTGTTATAGACCTGATTATTTGATATGAATTTAATACCTCTACGCGTTCATGAGGAAAGGGGTAGTAAATTTAACAAATAAAAAAAAATCGTATATGATTTAAGTAAAAATGTATGCTTTTCGTATATCGTTTTTCTTATTTTGCTATATCCATACTTATAAATTTAAATTAATAAAAAAAAGATTTTTTATCAAAATGAATTAAGTAAAGCGATGCGCGTGCGCTGCCCCGAGCTCTCCTCCCACCATTCCACAACTAAAGTGACGTCACGCACGCCACGTCCCTTCCTAAGCTTTATTTTTCGTTTCTATGCTATATGACGTTACTTCGTACTTCAAGATACTGAGTTCACGGGAAGTACCCTGTAGGTTTTGATTTCCTTACTAATGTCGAAAAGCATAAACATAAACGAATATATCTTTTGATTGCGATGGCTTAGAAGTTTGATTTTTTCACAGCTCCAAGGACAGTAGACCTGAGTATTTGATATGAGTTTCAGTTTGATACCTTCACGCGTTCGTGAGTAAAAGGGTCTTGACAGACAGACTTACGACATAGGGATCCATTTGTTTTTAAACGGACCAGACGTGGCCGCCAAAATGTTCATGGTAGTCGTGGGTATGAATCCCAAGGCACACCATCGACTTTTCGGAGTCATGTGGGTACTAATAGTTAATCACCACGCACTATGACGGTGAGGGAAGACATGTTGAGGAAACCTGCATACCGTAGCAATTTTAAGAACTTCTATGGTGGTGGACTCTCAATCGTACTTTCGATTATAGAGGAGGCCCGTGCCCTGCAATGGGACTTATATGTGGGCCGATACAGTAGAGCACAGAATATTTTAATAACATGGCTTCATATTTCACATCAGATTTTGAACATTTCATTTTATGATATCTTAAAAGGAATCTCTAATAATAATGATTAACGAGTGCTTTTGGAACTCTATTCTAATTTTTTCTATCGCACAGTTTCAATAAACTTCACATAATTGGTCTATTTTAGAAAAATCTTTAATTGTATAAATTTTAATGGAGTTTTAGGTCCAAAACAGCAATTTGCCCATTTTGTATTTTCGGATTTAAGTATTTTATGTGGCCCTTGGACTTATTTAACAATTCCTCCAAATTAGGATCACATTTTGCTAGTAACTGCTTTATTTCGGCTACCTCCATCTTCTCTATGGCCACCAAATACTAAATTAGTAATTTATAGAACTATAGTAATTTACCGGTCTCAAAAATTATTACTCCTCATCTAATGTCCAATGTAATAGCCATCGTATATACAAAAGACACGAATCCAAGTAAATTTTCGATGTTTCGTGTCTCTCTATCGCATTGACAATTTGTTTCCAGTCGTCATAATCCTCAACTTAAACATTATATTTATTCATCAGCCTTTTGTTATGCACTGCTGGACATAGGCCTCCTCCAAATTGCGCCATTTCACCATGTCATCAGCTTGTTGCATCCAGCATGTGGCAGCGACCTTTTGCAAATCGTCAATTCACCTAGCTGGCCATCCTACACTAGCTACGTTTGTCAATCCGCGGGCTCCACTCAAGAACACGTTTACTCCTACAGTTATCGGTTTTTCGACAGACGTGGCCAGCGCAATGTCACTTCAGCTTCCTAATAACGTTTGCTATGTCTATAACTTTGGTTGTCTTTCTGATAAGCTCATTACGGATCCTTGTCCTTCAAAGCGACACCGAGCATAGCACGCTCCATAGCTCGCTGAGCGATCGTAAGCTAGTGGTCCAGTCATACTGTGAGTGTCCATGTCTAAGCACCGTAAGTCGGGACGTGAAATAAAAACAAATCATTTAAATCAAATATTATGATGAAATGTTTATTTTTTGTTTATGTTGTTTTACTGGTGGTAGGTCTCTCATATGTGAGAGGCTGCCTGGGTGGGTATTACCGCAATGTCTATTTCTCCCGTCAAACAGCAGTTTAAATGCACTGTTGTGTTTCGGATTGAAGGACATTGTAGCCAGAGTAACTACTGGACATATTGAGACTTAATATCTTATGTCTCAGGATGGCGAGCGCAGTGGAATTTTGCTACTGTTTATGACCGGTCGTATCGCTTACCATCAGGCGAACGGCTTGTTCGTATCGCCAATAATTGCAATAAATATATGCACATGTATGTGCCATTGAAATTTCCAGACTCAATTTTTGATCGATGCCATAAATACTTATGAGCAAATAAAGAAATTTTCACAAACGTATTAAACCACATTCAATTAGGTCGATGGTTGAAACTAACGAGATCCATGGACTGCACACGTAGACAATAATAATTTCCTTTACAGTATTGTGCTATTTATAGCGAATAAAATGTCTGATATAGACATGTGGAAGTGACGTTGCTCCCACTCCCTGCGTTTGGCTTTAACATCTCTGAAACGCTCCAATTGACAATTACTGATGGCCTGGATACTACTTGGTTGAACCGAAGAGAGATGAATTTGGTCTATTAATTTCGTTCTTTCGGTTTGTTTAATATTGGCGTAAGTTTATCTATGCCCATAGCTTTGATACCGACTGATATTCTGGAATTCAAATCTCGGGATGTTTCAAATTCCTCGATTTTTGGGTTTGACGCGCTTAACGGTGAAGGTGAAAACATCGTGAAGAAACTTGCATACCATATTGATTTTAAAGTATTTCTATGGTATGTAAAGCCCGCCAACCCACACTAGGCTAGCGTGGTGGACTATACTGCCTAACCCTCTCAATCGTACTCTCGATTGTAGGAGAGACCCTGCAGTGGGACGTATATGGACTGACACATTACAGTACGTTGTATAAGTAGATACAATATTAGTTTGCAAGTTTTAAGCTATACAAACGATTTTTGAAAGTATTTACGATTCACCAATGTACCTGTACAGTTACTTTATTTATTAAAAAATAACGTAACGGATAGTTTCCATGTGGTAGGAATGAACTTCACTGCGGTGACGGGTGGTGCGACGGTAAAAAGGCGACGGTGGTACCATTCCATATACCATCAAACAACTCTTCGGAGCACTACCCGTAGAACAAACGATAGAGCACACAGGGAGAACCGAATTCTTCGCACACCTAACGATTCCAGTTTGTGATTAAAATAAAATCAACACAAAAATGTTTACTTAAGCTAACCACAGTGTTACCAGTGATGACATACGGCACCGAGACGTGGCCTCTCACTGTGGGCCTCATTAAAAGGCTCAAAGTCACTCAACGAGCCATGGAGCGGGCTATGTTCGGTGTTTCCCTACGAGATCGAATCAGAAATGAGGAGATCCGTAGGAGAACCAAGGTTACCGACATAGTCCATAGGATTGGCAAGTTGAAGTGGCAGTGGGCCGGGCACATAGCTCGTAGAACCGATGGCCGTTGGGGCCGAAAGGTTCTTGAGTGGAGGCCACGTACAGGCAAGCGAAATGTCGGACGCCTGCCTACAAGGTGGACGGACGATCTGACTAAGGTTGCAGGAAGTCGCTGGATGCAGGCCACTTCCAACAGGTCATTGTGGAGATCCTTGGGAGAGGCCTATGTTCAGCAGTGGACTTCCTGTGGCTGATATGATGATGATGATGATGAAGCTAACCACAACACATTATTAATAACGAACACCCACACCCAAATCAGTTTAACCGTTTCAGAGATTACCGGGCTCAAACAAACAGACAAACGTGTGTGTTCAGTCCGTAAAACAATATCTGGGTGTAGATATTACCCAAAAGGCAAGGAAGGGTAAAGAGTAAAAGGTATCTGTGAACTATAGTTCAACATTTTTTAGCTTGCCAATCATAACTTATGTATTAGGTAGTTAAGAAACTACTTACTGTACCGGGTATATTCAAGACTGCTACCGAAAACGAAGCCGGGTGGTAGTTTTAGTTACTATTTAAAACAAATTGCAACTAAAAGTTTCGCAAGAAAACGCGACAATTTTTTTTAATTATTTGTCAAATATCCTCGAGTTTGGGTAGTAAAGCTATAGTTTTTGCTAAAATAATAATTTAAACTCTTTTATACCTTAGATTATCTATAAATAAATATTTATTTCCCAATATAATAGTACACTATTATTTACCAACCCAATACTACCACATGAAAATAATAACAAAAACAAAATCGTCACAATTTATTGCACAAAATTTATTTGCATTGCGTCTGAAGTTGCTTATACTACCACCCGGCTTCATTTTTGGTAGCAGTCTTGATATACCCGGTATTTTATTACATATACGTATTAAAATTTGAGTATGAATTTCGTTATCATGTGTCTTAATGTAGAAGAATATGATAGGAATGTGTAGCTAATACGTTAACCATTAAGTACTTAAGAAAATACAATACTACACTGATTAATTGTTTTTATACAGTCTTGGGTTCAATAGTAGCTCATTGTAGTGTATACAAATATGCAAAGAAAGGGACCCTACGTCTATAATATATTTACGTGTAAACTGCCGCGTAATGCTTTCCTTCAACAATACACAGGGGAAGAATATAAGTAAGGGAGCAATCGAATGTGCATTTCATAGTGAAACCGAATTACCCTTATTGAAATTTTGACACGATGTTCTGCTAGTTAAATGCTCTCCTAAACGAGATTTCGGTACCTACGAGTGCGTAAATACTTTTTTACGCACGCATTTTAGTATTTTCAGTTATCCTTGAAATAATTTCGTGACCTTCTTGGTACTTAATTAAAATGAACGTAATAAATATAACAGCACTGAGCTGGGATGAGGAGATTTTTTTTATTAAAATTCAGTAGACTTTGCATCAAAGTAAACATGAAAATCAAATAGAAACTTTAATTAAATAAAGCTTAGAAAATAAGTACTCACGGGGATCCAACAAGGCAATGGCGGGAGAATTTTTTGGGGCAGTGTATTTATTAATATCAACTTTTATTATATTTTAATTTTCAAATAATTTTAAAAATATGTCATTAAGTAAGAGCTTGCTCATTATGCGAGCGAAACAGTTAGCAAAACTTTTTAGTTTACGCTTATGGAGTAAGCTATTTTTTTTTTGTAATAAATTGTACATTTTATATACACTCACACACAAGGCAATAAGTAGAATTGGTTAATATAATATTTTCGGTGAAGGAAAACATCGTGAGGAAACCTGCATACCATAGCGATTTATAAGAATTTCTATGGTATGTAAGTTCGCCAACCCGCACTTGGCCAGCGTGGTGGACTATATGGCCTAACCACTCTCAATCGCACTGTCGATTGTGGAGGAGGCCCGTGCCCTGCAGTGGGACGTATATGGGCTGATACAGATATTTTCATGACTGCGTATTGAGAGCCGCTTATAGGTTCGACTGAATTTTTTTGTTACAATATTTGCTAAAGTGGCCGGTAATAAAACTAAAGTACGTGGATAAGTACTTACTTACGTATTCAGTATAAGAGGAAATTTTCCCAACCGAAATCCCTAAATAAAAATGAATATTGGAATTTCAAATTAAAGGCATAAGAACAATAAAAAAGATGGAGTTACTTTTATAGCTGTAGTGGTATTGTGTGAAGAAGGAACAGTGAGGTTTCGTGATATGGTTACGCAAACACTACGGTAATAGTGGGGATAGCTTATTATATTCTGAACGTTTAGGAAATCATAAAAATGAGGACATCTGTAGAACGGCATCCGGATTGACGCTGCATGCTTCAGCCCGACAAATACAGTTTGTGTAATGTAGAACTTTATTTATAGATATACGGGAAAGCATGAGAAGACGCAATGCCTCATCTTATAATACAAAAAATACATAACCAATTTGAAAATATTTAATTATCATAAAGACATATAGAAATTACGAGTATAAAGTGATTTGGAAATTGGTTGTGACTTATATCAAGATATGTTTGAAAACATGCTTACATGCAAAATAAAGTTAGTAAATATTAAAACAATTGGGTTCTAGCTTTAGCAATGGATCTTGCGAGGCTGAAGTTCGAAGGAGGATTGCATTGACAAAGACAATGCAATGTCTCAACTTGACAGGATATAAAAGGATCGGAATATCAGCTAAAAGGCAAAAGTTACAGTAGTAGACGCTCTAGTCTTCTCCATTATTCTATATGGGGCAGAGACATGGATATTAAAAGTAAGAGACCGCCATCGCATAGACGCCATTGAAATGTGGGGCTAGAGGAAGATGCTCCGAATTCCGTGGACAGCATTTAGGACAAACATCTCTATCCTTCAAGAATTCAAGCTTGATAGAAAACCAAGGCTCTCCGAAATCTGCCTGAGAAAAACTCGTTGAGTTTTTTGGCCACTTCGCCCGAAAACCAAGTGACACCCTCCAAAAAATGATAATGAACGGACGAATATATAATGTAATATAACGGATATAATATAACGGAGGCAAGAGAGAACCCAAAGCTTGGACAGATCAGATCCGCACCACACTCAACATGGACGTGGTTGAAGCGATTGGCATTTATATATTTTATAAAGATATCTTATTCTCTACACAGAAAAGAAGGTATCGTCGAGGCAAAATAATCATCGCACAGATAGTAAGTTTTATAGTAAAATGGGCATTCTCCTTTTAATAATTATGGAATGGACTACGTTTAAACGAGTTATATTTATAACATTAGAATTGTATAAAGCTGTTTACACTAATGCGTTTCAGTTCAAAACCTTTACGACATACGCCTTACGGCCGATGCCAATAATCAATCGAAAAAATTAGATTGACTTCAAAATGGATTGTTTTATACTTTTCGATTTGTCATTTACCATGTTGCCATAGTTTTTTCACTACTGAGATTATGTATTTAGATATATTATATATATTGTCCTTTGACATCACGTACACCTCACAATACCCCACAGTTGTCTCTATTTTATCCATCCTATGGTTGGTTGTCTGGAAGAGATCGCCTCGAGCGATAAGACCGCCATTGTACTCTTTTCTTGCGTGTTAAATTGTGTTAATGTTATTTCCTTTTATTTACTGGTGTACAATAAAGCTTTAAATAAATAAATAAATTGATTATTGGCAATATAGTATCAGAAAAAAGATTGAGCTGTCAATCTCAAACGGTAAATTTTGGATTGGGATTGTTTATTGGCAGCGGCTGTTAGATTAAATATCCGTTCATGAATAACAAGAGTATTGTAAATATCCAACACAAAATATTTTATTGTTTTTCCTAACGTTCCTTTACAAAAACTGAGAAAATATTACGTGTATATAATATTGTATGACAGCTCCCTACAGGCAAAGCGCTGGGTACAAAAAGTTTTCGTGTGTAATGGAGGATGAAAGAATTATTATTATAATTTCTACAGAAAAACGTAACGTATTGATAGAAACGAGTCCACAGAAAGATTTATGGGATATAGAAACTCGATCTTATATATCAATTGGAGCTTATGATAGTTTTATTGAAGACCTTTGTGATTTTCAGGGTTCGCTGCTATGAACCGCGGCGTCGAGACCGGAAGTGCACAACAAAGAGAACTTGTGTTCTCCAAACTTGCTCAAGTACTAAATTCTTGGAAGCTCTTAAGGATCAAGTGTCTCAGAGAACCAAGTTCATTCCATTATTACAACTTTGGGCATATATTTATGTCTACACAACAATTGTTACGTAGGCGTCTAAATAAAATAATTATGCAAAATAAAATAATTATGTGCAAATAGAAACTCGTGCGATTAAATAACAATTTCTCTCTTCTTCTTCTGATCTTATTGTAGACTAGCGATGGGCCCAGCTCCACCCGGGTGAGGTTTATTTATCGTAATTTGTATAGTAATCCCACGGAAACACTACATTTTTCGGGATTGTATGTATCGTAAGTGTTAATCCAGAGTCAACTATCTCCATACCAAACATCGAAATTCGTTCAGCCGGTTCTGAGTTTTGAAGTTCTGTTCTGAGTCAAAATTAATTTATCTATGAAAGTAACTTCCATTCTCCTTAAAAAATATTTTTATGTTGACGCGAGTTATTTGAAAACGGGACATATGCTTTCATTATCACGCCGTCGCGTCTGTATAAGTTTCTTCACACCACACGACGCGTTTCATTGTTAAATGAGCTTAATAAAATAATTTATTTCTTGAATACAACAAAGTATGTATGCCAAGTTAGGTGGGAGTAGCAAGTTATAATTAAACTGAAATATGTTTAACTTACGACATGCGATTGTGACTAAGTAGCACGCTACATTTTTAATAACCTTAGTCACTTATTTCCTTTGTTTGAAACGGTATAGGTAGGATGTATATTTTCACTGAAGTTTTTGGACGTAGAACAACAACACTTTGGGGAAATATATCACATAGACACAAAATGTTACCAATTTATTTGTTGAACTAATATGTGCTAGAGGGTGCCTTAATTTTCCTCTGCCAATAAAAACTTGACCTCCCTGTTCTAAGTGAACTAAATGAGTAAAAAAACTGAGATCAAAATAAAATATATTCCCGAGCTTGAAATGGGCAACGAGTCTTAAAATATGTAATTTAATTTAACAAAATGTACGTACATATATTGACACGAGGAACTAACAAGAATATTTAACAACAAAAAAAACAATTATATAATAGTCATTGCTATTGCTAAGATTATTCCAAGTATACCTATTATGCATATTAGAATCAGTCATTATGTATCAGTAATCAATATGTGACCTCAACTGTTTCAAGTTAAGATATCAGTTTAGCCTTTCATCGAATAGCCTCATTAGTTCTAGTTCTGACTGATTACCGTATTAGAGAGAAGTAATTACTGGCATGTAAATTTAGTTAGCACTAGGAGCTGTCAGCAATATAGAGAAATGATAATAGCACCATCTTGACCTTCCACTTTTTATCAGTTTGGGGCCGTGTCACTTTTGTGTTTCTTTAAAGTAGACGGCGTATTATATATTTATGTATGAATAATGTTATTTATTTGAGCTCTTATTTTCTTTGTTAAATATGCCCTTTATTTCTATCTCCTTCTCATCCCTCCAATGGTTGTCTGGTAGAGATTTCATTAATGTTTCATTGTTTCGTTGTCTTTATATTATTGTTATATTTATTGTGTAAAATAAAGAATAAATATAAAATACCTATGCAAGGAACAACTTATTAAAGTCTGTTTTGAAATGCTACTACATTTTGTAACTAGATACATTATTAGCTAATGTTTTTCGCGGTTGACATAATATCTACAATCCATTGTAAAATCTCATATTGACGTACTTGTATTAATCGAAAAACTTAGATTTCATGATAAAGTCCGTAACAGAGATGAAACTTAGGCGCGAACAAGTGCATCAGCCATAAGATAGGAGGACTAACTGCTAACTCACATTAGAAAAAACATAATTCTGAAAAAGTTATGAAAAATAGACATACCCAAAGAACAGTTGAATATGGTTGAAAGTTAGAAGATGAATACAATCGCCATAAGTCGCGTAGTTCTATTTTATCCTGCAGTTCCAACCGTAAGGAGTCTAATGTCTAGAAAGGAGAAATATACCAAAATGAAACCAGATATTACTGAAAGGTTTATATTGAAATATATGTCAAAAACAGAAAAATAATAAGTGACATTGGTAATATGGCGTTAAATTTTGGATATATGGCTAATGGTTTGAATGATGGATTACTAAACATATACTGCCGGATTGAGCGAGTATTGGATCGTGAGAGAATATACTCGTATAATGTGCGGTATGTTTCGCGGAGCGGAACTGGAAATAATTTGTAAAAGAGAATAAGACCTAATTGACTGTATTGGAATAATAAATTGTAAAAAGTAAAAGAAGACTTTTAGTGGAGTAATTCCTTCAAGTGAACCCCTTTATTACGATATATACCGGGTATCTCAAGACTGCTACCGAAAACGAAGCCGGGTGGTAGTTTTAGTTACTACAAACACAATGCAACTAAAATTTTTGCTAAGAAACACAATTTTTTTTGTATCATTTTTTAAATATCGTCATTTTGGGTGGTAAATCCATAGTTTTTGCTAAAATCATCATTTAAACTTTTTTTATACCTTAGAATCTTTTTAAATAAAAGGGTATACACTATAATTTTACGAAAAAAATTATTTACCACCCAAATACGAGAATATAAAAAAAAAATTAAAAAAAATTGTCGGTTTTTTTTTTCAACATTTTCTGTTGCATTGTGTCTGAAGTCGCTTAAACTACCACCCGGCTTCGTTTTCGGTAGCAGTCTTGATATACCCTGTATTTACTGACGCAAAAATTACAGTTATTAAATATGAAGTTTTAAAGAACTTCGATGTTATTAGGCGAGAAATCAAAAATATACATTGCTGATTACGAGCATTATATTACATTGTACCCCGGTGCAAACTTCGTACGCAATGCTCTTCACTGATTAGTGATTTTTGTTCTGTCGGTAGCGAAACTTGACGCTTGTCGCGTAGTGTTGTAGTCGTATGTGTAGTTACTGTGTCGATGTATTTATATTTATCATATCGTATAAATCTTGTTTATCATAGGCATTAAACCCAGAAAGCTTAATCAAATCCTTCAATAAATTTAAAGTATGGTAACGTTTGATAACGTTGACGACCTATCCTTAAAATGTTTTAATATTATGCCTCCGCTTATTTTGAGAACAACATGTGTCAAGTATCTGAGTATACTGTATAATATAGCATATTATTTATTTATATCTCTTCAAAAGAACTCCATGTAAGTAGAGAGCGAATTAAGGCAAGGTGTAGCAAAAACGGAAATTCCACGAACTTCAGCACGATTTGTTCCATTTATAGTAATTGTAGAACAGACTACGATATATGTACAAGAAAATGTTATGTTATACGATAATAACACAAAATAATGGCGTGCATTTATTTTGGATAATAATTCTAAGGGGATGAAATTGTAAGTCAAAGTAAAACTTTCTAAAGCTATTAACGTCATACATTCATAATGTAGCAGATTGCTACTAATAAAAAGTAATGTACCTCATTATTTTTTACTGGACCTGAAGGAGCAAAAGGGATTGATTTTTTTGGAACGCAGTGCTCTAACATGGTTGGGGTCAGTAATTCAGTAGTGAATTGATTGAATTGGTTAAGATTCGATTATTAGACCTATAAACGTGTAAAATGGTATGACTGGCTGGGTGGCGTAGCTGCACCACGGTATGATTAGAAAACTAAGGTCTTGGATTCGAACCCTGCGTCGGGCGAAGAGACAGTGGATGTTTTAATTAATTATCAGCCTGAGTAAGGAATTTGTGCCCGGCATGGCGATAGGCTCGACCCATATCACATCGTGGGACGGAACACACAAGGCAAAACGCGGGTGTACTGGTTGCTACCAGCAGCTCTGCCTACCTCTTTTGGGAAGAACCTCCTGAAGGCGGTTAAAATGGTGTGATTTTATGTGTGTATGTGTATAAAATGGTATTTATGCTTTCACTCATTACAATTCTGTAGTAAAGGTAACTATTGCTTTACAGTTCCAGTACGAGTTCTGGTCGTCAGGGCCGAAGATACTCATCAGGTCTTCGCTATTTTTTTATGGAAGCAACCAGTATCATGCTTTCGGACAAAAATAAATTTTCATATTCGGTTCGGATTGCCGGCATAATCACATCAAATATGTACAAAAAGGAAACAGTTAAAAACAAACTATAAAATATAAATCGACTATTGCAAGCTTTAATATATTTTTTGTGGGGGTGGAATCGATTAAAGTACTCGTAAATGTGACCAGTGACAGGTTTTTATTAGAGTGCATACTAGTTGCAGTACAGTAGTATTTATGCGTTTTTTTTTATTGGTTTATTGTGCTGAGTGGGGATTCAAATGACGACTCTTTTTTGGATTCATATGTTGAAGGCTAAACCATACTCAACTGTTCTGTCGTCATACCAAAACTACAATGTCCAACAGCTACCTTTATTAATCATTATAAATTCAGGTCACCACAAGTTTCTTGGAAGTAACAGAATATTAATAAAATAAATGTATGTCTTCATATGTATTAGAAACTCACAAAATTACTCTTACGCACAAAATGGCTTACGCCACCACCCACCGATGATTTCTCTATATAATAATAAAAAGATTTGTGAGTCGCATATTATATTACGCTTTGCAATAGTGAAGGATTTTTCCTCCTTACGGATGACCGAATCCAGTGTCCGCTCGGCTACATCGAAACGTTCTTCACGCTGGGTTTGAAAAGTAAACAAGAGGTGGAGTAGAAGTCCTTGAATAAACTTACATAGTGATCTATGCAGAGGTGACATTGGTATATACAGGGTATATCAAGACTGCTACCGAAAATGAAGCCGGGTGGTAGTTTTAGCGACTTCAGACACAACGCAACAGAAAATGTTGAAAAAAAAGTGACGATTTTTTTTGTTATGTTTTTCATATGGTCGTATTTGGATGGTAAATACATTTTTGTCCTAAAATAATAGTGTATATCCTTTTATTTATAAACACTCTAAGCTGTAAAAGAGTTTAAATTATTATTTTAGCAAAAACCACCATTTAGGTGGATTTACAGGATTTACCACCCAAAAATGATGATATTTAAAAATTTATAAAAAAAATTGTCGCGTTTCTTTGCGAAATTTTTCATTGCATTGTGTTTATAGTCACTAAAACTACCACCCGTCTTTGTTTTCGGTAGCAGTCTTGCTATACCCGGTATGTATATATATGTTACTGTAAAAGCTCGAACTGCAGTAAATCCTAAGATATTCCAGTAAAATCTAAGATCTACCAATTCCTATTGGTAAATGTCCAAAAAGGTTTGCGATTCGAACTCTTACCACCATTCCGTTGGTAAATCTTAGGATTTACATTAATGGCACGGTAAATGTTATGTTGTGATATTGACCAAGCTAAAACTGACCCAAAAAGCATTATTGCAGTTGTGATAGATGTAAAGAACAATGAGTTTTATCAACTAGGTACCAAAATGGGGATACTAAAACAGCTTAACCTCAAGAATCAGTTCGCCGCATGCTCTGAAGATTTTATAAAGATAGAAGAAGTTGTTACGGATAAAGGAGTGAGTCTTCGAGAAGTTTTCGGAAAATTGTCGTTAACTGGAGGACAAGGATTCAAAAAATGTAAAATAAGTCGATTCAGGTGTCAATGTCAACAAAAAAATAAGAATGTTTGTTGATGGTTTTTTGGCGGATTTCGTATCTGCGTTATACCAATATTGATTTGTTTGTGTTTTGTTGTGTTATAATATGTTTTATAACGCCTTAGAAATTATGTTTAGAAGGAAGTTAGTGCACTCACTTTATGATTCAGTTAGGTCGAATGTGCTCCAAAACCGACTCAGGGCACCCCGACTTCACGTAGTCTTTTGGCTACCAACCCTAGAGTATATATAAAAAGCCGGAGTGAAGTGAGTGAAAAGTGGGTGCCTATCCTTTGTTACGCGAGGGCGAAGGGGCTGCACTTCCCGCAGCGCCGGAGACGTTGCAGAAGCAAAGGACAATGGCAGATTTCCATACATGATTTTAGTTGATGTAAATTTAGAGCGTTTATTGGTGAAAAAAATATAAGCGAATTCCGCTGCCTTTCCTAAACAATAATGTGTTGAGAAATACTGATGAAAAAGTCTACATTACTTACTAAACGTTTTTAATTTATAGATATTGTTTATTATTTATTTATTATTTATGTTCTATTTGTCATTTTCAATTGAAATATTATTATTTTCTTAAAAATGTTATTTGGTGAATTAGGGCTATGATATAAATCTTTACCGCACTTGTTTTACCAAACAAAGCTATTTTTTATAACATATTTTGCGAGATTCAATGAAAAATATTTTTTGTCGGCTTAAAAGACCTTACGCCATTGCTGAAAAAAAACTCACTCCCATACAAAATAGTCAATAAAGCTTTTTATTTTATTGTGAAACTTAAACATCGTTACACAACTATAATTAGTATGCTGAAAAGTCACGAAAAATAATAATATTATTATTAGCAAGTGTGACATTTCTAAACGCGTTGTTCATGGAAATACGATTTCGCCATTGTCCTTTGTATTGACAACAAGTGTTTTTGTAGGATAGGTTACTTAAATTGATACATCTCAAGAATGGTGCATTACCTTTTCACGGGAGTGATACCGAGTGAGATGGGACACTCCCTCTCCCCCCTCTCCACACCCCGCACCCCACCACATCGTGCTACCCTATTCTAAATTTTACCCAAAATAATTATTAAGTTAGACTAGCTTATATAAGCATTATGTTTGTATTTCGTTGTTAAATTCCAAATAGAGAAGTACTGATTTAGTTATCTAACTAGATAGATATGATAGAGATTGAGATATTCAGAGATATACGTTATGTGTTTTTTTCAAAATAATTTAAATAAGGTGGTATTAGTTTGTACTTATTACTATCATATAATACTGTGTACCTGTTTTGTCTAATAGTTCATTAAAGTAAATAATTAAGAATTACTCATTGTTTTATTCCTAAAACCAACATCTACCAGCTGACAGTGGTAAAACCTAGCATATACTGAATTCGAATGGTAAAAGCTCGAAAAAATTTTCGTATTTTCAGAAATACTTACATTTACCAACTCATGTCGGTAAATCCTAAGACTTACACTTAAATCTTACGATTAACCGTAGTTCGAGCTTTTACAGTAACATATATATCTTTTTTGTTACTGTTTATTTTTGTTTAGAATATAATATTTCGCCTATGCTCATCAGTGATCAGAGATAATGTAAGATTGTAGTTGTGATTTTTTTCCTCTACAATCTACATAATATTAATATAAATATGTAATTTGTTATGTACGAAATATGCTAAATTGCTTCGTTATTCGCTGGTTAATATGAGAGCAAATAATTAGGCCAATGTTGGATAATACCGACGTAGGTATTCCAGGGGCGCGCACGGAACATTGTGAATATTTAGCGTATTAGATGATTAGTTGGTTATTTACGTCTACATGCAATGAACATGCCTAATAACATAATATCACATATTGGCTTCTTGGTCTATTTACATCGCGCACGTTTATTGCCCCTTGCGTTGAATAAAGTAAGAGGCACTGATAAGTACCTTGTTTTAAGCTCTAAGAGAGCAAAATTAAAAAAAAACTATAGTTGATTGACGACAATCACAACAGACATCATTATTGAACAAAAATGCGTTTGTCATGTTAGGTATTTGGAGAAAAGTTCACTAAAACTTATTTTGGCACGTATTATAATGTGAGGAAAATTAAACAGATTTTTGTTTTTGGAAATCTTGGAAATTAAAGCATGTTAATTATGACGGCTTTGTGCTGACCACCTCGGACCGAAGAGTATGTCCGAGTGTTACTCATGTACATGAGAAACAAAATGAAACTACCTAGATATTGCGAAGGCTTAGATTTTCTATACGTGGCACGTACTACTTTAGTAAACAGTGCGAGTGTCCTAGTATTGTATGGTGACGCGGTATACACTAAGTATGTTTATGTCACTATGTCTATATCCATTCCACTAAGGCTACTTAAAGATCGAATCAATATTTTGCATATGCAGTAGCTTGCATTAGGCACAAATTAAAAAGTAAGTAACTTTTTTGTAGCATGTTGTGCCTGTTGGTATTTACCAACAGACGCGGCTCCCAACATGTTCCCGGTGGACGCAGGTTCCCAATCCCAGCGCACAGCTCTTACTGAGAAAAAGAGTACTGTTTTAAAGGTCAGGCACGTAACCTTAAAAATAACCAAAATACATTAGATCAAACGACAGATATTTAGGCTGTGGAATTACGAACGTTACGAATACGAACCTTAAATGGAATTAGTTTTCAGGAACGATTTATATAACTTCATTATAAAATGGTCGACTAGTCTCACAAATACCTATTGCTACGCGGGGAACAATTAGAACTATTGTCAGCCCGAACCGATGTCAAAATTAATTAATTTTGTATCGGTTAAATAACGACAAAAGGCTATGTAAAATGACGATCGTTACAAATGTGACTAGTTGCATTTGTATGAAGATTGTATTCAAAGTCATACTATTTGCGAGGCGTACATCCGTGATCCATCCTAACATACTTGGAAAATAGACGCTAGGGCCTAAATACCAACAACATCCTAGATAACAATTTTTTATCAATATACCAACAATAATTGTGCAAAACAAAATATTTAACAAATAATATGAGCGGGCTTCCTATAAGTGGAATTATTGTAGCCCATTTCACTTACATAAAAAAAACTATGTTTTAAATAGACAATTTATTTCTCGGTAATCACGAGGAAAGAAGGGTCACTTCTCTGCATAGGAATTCAATTTAATAATGAAAATAGCCTAAGCAGTAAGCTCATTTATAAGTCTGGCTTTTTCCATGCCGAATTTCCTTACCGTCGGGGTCGGTCCATTAATTAGACAAAAAAAAGACATCGATTTTTCAGGCATCAGGATTTTCTCGTATTCCAAAATTTTCGGTATTCTGCAATTTTCTATGCCCTTGTGCTATAATCTCTTAGTGGCAAAATTAATGACTAGGTCATTGGATAGTAAGTACCTACCTAGTAGAGCCGATTTGTTATGGCATATGCATCAAAATTAAAACAAAAACGGTTGTATTTTTTAACCTTGAGATCCTTTATCGTGGGATTGGGCAGGTCGTGTGGCTCGAAGTCGAATGCGTCCAGATCGGTGGGCTAAACCGTAACATCGCGAAAGGCCAAAAACGCTGGCATGCTTTTGAGACCATGTGGCGGGAAATTGGTTGGATCAGTGACTTATTGAAAAAGAGGAGAGAGACCTTTGCCCAGCGGTGGGATGATAAATGTAAAAAAAAAGACGTGTGGCACTCGGAGACTGCCGCGGTAAAGCTATTGCATAGCATTTTTTATCAACTTATGTAATTATAATTATTTGTTTATTTATTTTATTTATGCAGTATTTTTTTTTTCCTTTGTTTTTCTTTCATTGTACAGATATTCACTGTTGTACGTGCGAGCTTCGTAGAGTCGTACCATGAAGTAAATACAAAGAGCAGGTGCCCTAACGCCGAAACTCTAAGCAGGCATGAGTCACCAGATTGCGGGGCGAAGAGGGGGATTACGCACTCGCCACCTAGAGGCGAGTTGCTGAACTAAAGAGACAAGCGTGATATTTCAAAAAGTCATTAAAAGTTCTGCTATTCATCGATAGGTGGCAAAACTAAATATCGAAAGAGGTTAGATTACAATTAATCACGCAATAGCTTTGCAATTCGCATTTAAAGTACTGGCACATATTTGAATCAAAAAAAATATAAAAACATTAAATTTAAATTTCGATCGGACTTAGGTTATTTTCGTTACGGAATTTCTGGATTCGGTCTCCACGCTCAAGGCCCGCTATAGAAGCTATGCAATAGCTTAAAACTTTAACGCCTTTCTGAGAAAAAAGTTCGAGACAGAAATTTGTTCGTTATGCATTATTATTAAACCCTTTTGTATTGCTATTAAAAAACATTTTTATTGCAAACGAAATACAATAACATGCAAAATAATAATAACATGTGAAATAAGGGATGAAATATTGTATGGGAAATAAAAATTGCTGGAATGAAAAATTCATCAGGCACACTACTGAGGTGAGGAGGGATAGAATAGAATGGAAATGACGGGATCTGACTGGGTATGCTGACAGAGTTGATTTGATGGACTAGCTCGAAATGTAAAGACACGATTGGACGGGATGAGATGTGCGAGAGAGGGTGGGATGGACCGGGAAATATCGGGATTGAGTACCTCTTTAGTTCATATTTAATTTCCAACTCCTAATAATTTAATTTTCTGATTGATTTCATTGCGGATTAAATACAAGTTAGATATACCCGGAGACTCGCTCGTGTCATTACAATGCGTGCCACTGTTGACACTGGCTTACAGCCGCTGCCAATAAACAATCCCAATTCAAAATTTGCCGTTTAAAATTGCCAGCTCAATCTTTTTTCTGATAGTATATTGCCAATAATTAATCTCAGTGGTGAAAAAACTACGGCAACATGGTAAATGACAAATCGAAAAGTAGAAAACAATCCAGATTGACTTCAATCTAATTTTTTCGATTGATTATTGGCATCGGCCGTTACAGGAGTTGTAGTGGTGGGTGTCACGCAGACAAAGTTGCGGGCAAAACGTAGTCTTGATATAAAATAGTTGAATCTGTTTTTTGCTGGTTACAAATTCGTTCGCAAAGTTCCGGGTCTCAGCAGCGGGTAAGTTTGAGTCGTTCGACTGTCCAGAGTACTTGGTTAAGGTATCAAGAGATTGGTTCGGTCTAAAGAAGATTAAGAACGGGAAGAAAATAAGAATAATAATTATTATTCTATCTTCTATGCATCATGACAAGATGATCGTTATTTTGTAATTAATTGTAAGGCGTCAAGTATGGACTTATTTTTTCAAATGTGGGCTTAAACAAGATCCTTGATGAAGTAAAAGAAGTACTAGTTAGCTTGTGGTTATATTGGAGGAGGTTTTCGGTAGCCAATATGTCCAATTACCGCTCGGCCCGGGGTTTAAATTATTCCGTGAGCACCATGTTTTTCTACTTCAGTTGGCGTGAGATGGTGCTTCAAGGCCTGGACTCTAGAGGACTGGAACACAGTATTATTTTTTGATGAAACTAGAATCTCTTTTGTAGAGAGGACAAATGCCGGCGAGAACTGCGACGAATAAGGATATATGCTTTACAGAAGTGTGTTTCGAAGAAATAATTCCTTATGACGGAGGCTCCGTTATGTTTTTGCAGAAATTAATGCGACGGAGCGTACGGAGTCAGATGTCATAAAAAATACAATATGAAGGTAATATCAGTATAAACTTCTCCAAGAAAACATCAGGCAGCTAAAAAGAGTTATTGCAGAAGAGTTGTAACGTAAATGTTATTATAAATATTTTGTACTTGCGGCCCGGTCCGGCTTCGCCCGTGTGCAGTACACTTTTTAGAAAATATTGTATCGTGTATGTTCATCAAGGTATAAAGTGAGATTTTAATGGTGATTTTTTTTCTTAAATCGGTCCAGTTGTTTCAAAGCCTTTTCTAGGCAAGAAAAAAAAAACAATTAAATCTTTCCTCTTTATAAGTATACGTTAGGATAACGGGCTAATATTTCTTTTGCAGAGCAGTGAATTATCTTTGTATTGGAATTTCTTTTGAATTGTTATTTGAATTAGGATTTTATTGTTGGTCCTAAATCCTAAATATACTATTAATAATAATAATCCTAAATATTCTATTAGGTATTTTTAAATTATTTAAAGTTGGTGTGGTTGAATCGCAGGCAGTATCAAACAAAATTAGTTATGATTCCGCCAATACGCCCGAAGGCATACTAAAAGTTAGATATACCTATGGTTAAAAACTCTACACGCAGTCTATATTTGTATTTTGAATCTTTCTAACAAAGTGGTTAAACCTCTTTGTTGACTTTCATTATTGTTTGTAATAAAATGAAAAATACAAATGCATTATGAAATACATTTGTACGTACAAAAATGAGTTGCGAGATGTACGGCGCTATGCCAGTGTTCTGTTTGCGCGTGCATCAGTGTCTATTTATATAAATAACGGTTTTGCTCAATGCAGTACATGTACAGTCAGCAACATAAGTCGCTACACAGTCACGAGATTTGGAATTGTGTTATCATCCAAAATAATAATTATTTTCAATATCGTATGACACTTCTCGGCATAGATGACTTTACTTGGTTATATTTTACAACTACAGAGTAGTACGTACAAATTTTAATTCATAAAAAGGTTATCAAAAAATGTAAAGTGTTCAGCGACTTATGTTGCTGACTGTACTTCGAGTTAAATACGAATCCAACGTCACATCTTGTACCTTTATTTCTTTTAGGGATCCGTATCGTCATATATTAAGTAACCTTTACTTATAAACAATCGTCGGTGAAAATGAAAACTTGGATTTGGTTTAATTTTTACATTTTTGTACTTCGCCACGTTTTGGATACTTTACAGATTTCGTGGTCATGGGCTCGGACTCCCCGGATAAAATCCGTATATAATAGTATTAATTTAATGAGTACTATTCGCGTAAATCTTGGATATCGTGTTATTCTGCAGCTGCATTAAAAGCATAGCTTAGAGCAGCGCAATTGATTAAGTGAATACTGTATATAATTATGTAAAAGACTTTCGTATTAAGCAATAATGTCTTGTATTTTGGTTAGTATATTGTTTGTTGGTGACGTGCACGAGCCATCTATTCACTGAACGCTTGGTAAAATTAATTTAAGTATAATCCATTTACTTAGTTTAATTAATCTTAATCAATCTCGAAGTCGGGGGGAAATATTTTGATCCAGACTAATAATTGAGAGGTTCCACTCAACATTAATAGGTACGTAATTACATTAATATTAATTATTAGGGGCCGGCCAGGCTTCGCCAAGTTTCATCTACATGTTTTGTGTTCAGTCCATATGAGCAACATATTATTTCGCGTAATGCTTGATTTATATTTAAACTCAATGTAACTGCCGTCCTCTGCTCTGCTTTTCCCATCCCGTCCCGTCATAATCCACCCTGTTCCATCACGTCCTATCCCATGAGTCAAGGCATGTAGGTGATCCTGTATTCTACTGTTCCATTAAATACCTTTCATTGAACAGTGGTGAAACTCTTGTCTCCTGTTGATTAAGACAAAAAAAAACAACACGTTAATGCTTTATTTAGACATGCAGCGCCTGTTTATTGCGACCTGAATTCTTTTAACCATATTTTCATAATACACAATTGAAACGTACAATTATACCGATTAAAGTGTCTACTTTAATCGATATAATTGTTTTATGACTGGTTTCATAGAATATAATATTTGACATTATATTCGATACTAGTGCAGATAAACACAGTAATTGCGACATATACCTGTATCGTACCTGAGGCATTCAAACGATTCCAATCAACCGTAACACACGCAGCCATGACGTTAGTTGCAAATACAGATCATTTAAAATATTTGGTTTGTGGCGAAATTTGGAACTATAAATACAATCAAAAAATATACCTTTAACGTGTAATTTAAAATAAAATCAAATCCGCGATAAAATCCGTAAATAGTCGTTTTATTTCAATATGTAACATTCGCGTAAATCAATGAAACCGTCACTAGCTTTGTTTTGCATCCCCTTTCTTTTACTCCTACCACAAGATTTAAGCCTTTTCTAACGTGATTAATTCTGAATAGAAAAAAATATATATAATGGATATGGATATCTGTTAATAAGTGCAATAAAAAATATAGCCAAATACTCTTTTTTAAATTTTTATAATCTGTCTTGGAGCAAGCATGCCTGTTTAGAAGCCTTATGTCTAAGCTTAAGAAAGACAATTGCAGCGTAGCTTCTACTAAGTCAGAAACTACAGTAGGAGATAAATTGGTTCTACGGACACCTTTTACAGCTCGGTCACAAAGACAGTTAACGACTCGGCTCTCCGGCTAAGCTTCTTGGGTCTCCACTCTCCACTCTCCACCCAAGAGCCGAGTTGATCAACCACTAACTGGTGAAGATATGCAAGATATCAGCCTTACGCCCGAATACTCGAACGTCATTCAAATAATAAGGTGCTCTTAACAGAGCACGGCCCACTTAGCCAGTAAGTACATTTAAGAGAGATTTACATAGATTGCGTTCCAGTATTTGGGCGTAAGTGAGACTAATACGAGTATAACTCTTAAATAATAGGTTTAAAAATAATAACGGCATGAAGTGAGTTAAAATTAGAATTAAATAAAGCTTGTGAAAGTTGGCGGAACTGCGTCGGTAGCGTAGTAGTCCTAGGGTACGGCTACAAAGCTGAGGTCTCGGATTCAAATCCGGGGTTGGGGAAAGTGATATGGGATTTTTCTATTCATTATCAACCCAGAGTTAGGAATATGTGTCCGATATGGCGATATGAAATGAAATGAAATGAAATGAAATGAAATGAAATGAAATGTATTTATTGAAATGAAATGTATTTATTGATCACGTAGGCAATTAAGGAGCTCTTATGACAAGTCAATACACATAGAACTTAATCTCTATTTACAATATATTTCCTATGCTTATTATTACTTATTTTAATTTCTTGCTTTTATCAATTTATTTATTAATTTTATTTATTTTTAAATTAATTTTATTTTTATTTATAATTTATGATTAGTTTTTTTAATTTATTTAGTTTTTATTCATATTTTATTTAAAGTATTAGTTTTTACTTTATAGTAATTTATTTGTCAAAGAAATACATTATTTACGTTAGTCAAATTAAATTATATTATTTGTGGACCATAAATATTACAACGGTGCGTAGCGGTTTATAGTTACCACCGGATCCAACGCGGCCCTTCCTGAGAAGACCCGGCGAAACAAACTCAGTGGGCTTACACTACCACTGGAACTACGCGACGCGACCCAGTCCTGAGTATATCCAGCGACTAAGACTCAGTGGGCTTGTTTTGGGTCCAACTTAAGACAACGACCATAAGTATTTCCGATACGTCCCGTATGTTTAGGCTTACTGCCGGATCCAACGCGGCCCTGACTGAGAAGACCCGGCGAACAAACTCAGCGGGCTTTACTTTACCACTGGATACTACGCGGCGCGACCCATTTCTGAGTAGATCCAGCGAGTCAAACTCAGTGGGCTTGGTTTTGGTCAATTTACTAAAATAAGTATTTGTGACTTGTCTTACAAGGATTTGCCATATTAATTATTATTTTTATATGATTTTTTCGATCGGTCGTCATATAATTTAATTGATTTATTTGATTGTATATAGCTTAATTTTTGAGTTCACAATTTTAGATATTTTTAATTATTTAAATTAGGTGGTGTAATAAGCGAATAGTTCAGGGCCCCAGGAGGTCGCAATGTGCAAGAGAACACCTAATCCCAGGCTTTTTTATCCTCAATATATTCCTTAATATTATAATAACCCCTAGTCATAAGTTTGTTTTTAATATGGACCCTAAATAGTTTGTCCGGTAGCTGCGTTATCCTATTGGGAAGTTTATTATAAAATTTAATACAACTACCCAAGAAAGATTTTTTTGACTTTTCTAGTCTAAACGAGGGTATTGCTAGTTTATTTTTATTCCGCGTATTAATGGTGTGGGTGTCACTGACCTTATAAAACTTATTAATATTTTTACGAACGTGCATTATATTCTGAAAGATGTATTCAGATGACACGGTTAGTATATTGCTTTCTTTAAAAACAGATCGCAAAGAATCGCGGCTTCCTAGATTATAAATAGCACGGACTGCTCTTTTTTGTAAGATGAATATCGATTCGATATCAGCCGCTGATCCCCATAAAATAATGCCGTATGACATTATACTATGAAAATAAGCAAAATATACCAATCTAGCCGTTGCAACGTCAGTTAGTTGTCTTATTTTTCGGACCGCGAACGCTGCGCTGCTAAGTTTAGCTGATAATCTCTCAATTTGTGGACCCCATTGTAATTTTTTATCTAGAGTGATCCCTAAAAAATTGTGGAATTAGCTAAATTTAGAATTTCTGAATTTAATTCGATACGCGTGTTTACGCTTGCCACGTTCGGTAAAGCAAAACGGACGCATTTAGTCTTACTAGCATTTAATAGTAGATTATTAGCAGAAAACCAATCCGAAATTAAATTAAGAATATTGTTAGGTGTATCTAGATTATCGTCTTTCCGATTAACTTTAAATATTATAGAGGTGTCGTCAGCGAATAAAACTATGTCTGACCACTTCTGAACCATGCAAGGAAGATCATTTATGTAGACTAAGAATAAAAAGGGGCCCAGAATGGAGCCCTGCGGAACCCCAATTTTAACTTTTGATCCTACCGAAGTGAGCCCGTCCAAAGAAACCTTTTGTTCACGACCCGACAAGTAAGACATTACGAGATCAAGTGACGTATCACTGATTCCGTAGTACCTTAGCTTCATAATAAGTGTTTGGTGGTCAACACAGTCGAAAGCCTTGGAGAGATCACAAAAAACTCCTAGAGCATCTTGAGATGCCTCCCAGGCTTCTAAAACCGACGTGATTAGTGATGTCCCGGCATCTTGAGTTGAGCGACCCTTTGTGAAACCAAATTGATTCCTATGTATTAACTTATTTTCATCAAAATGTGCTAGCATTTGATTAAGTAAAAGCTTTTCGAAGATTTTGCTAAGAGCCGGTAGTACAGAAATGGGTCTATAATTCGACGGATTGTTCGAACATCCTGACTTAAAAATGGGTACGACTTTACTAATTTTCATTAAGTCGGGAAAGATACCGTCACTTAGGCAGGAATTAAAAATAGTAGCTAATAACGGTGCAATGTTAACAATAATAGCTTCTATAGCTTTAACAGACAGTCCCCATATATCTTCTGTAGTTTTTATTTAATTTGCTTGAAAGCCTTTATTATTTGACAACTGGTTACCTTTTGAAAGTTAAACTTAGACATATTTCCAGGAACATTTTCCTTTAAAAAAGATTCCGCTAAATCTACTGATGAATCTAAATGTTTAGTTAAGTCTAATGGTATGTTAGTGAAAAAATTATCAAGATAATTGGCAATAGTAGATTTATCTGAAATAAGGTCGTCATTTATGCGGAGAGCAATTTTGTTGTCATTTTTTTTATTTTTCCCAGTTTCAGTATTAATAATTTGCCAGGTAGTTTTTATTTTATTATCTGACAATCTAAGCTTTTCACTTATATAATTTGATTTAGCCTGCATACATACTTTTTTAAATAATTTGAATATAATCCGACATATTTTTTAAAGTTGACATCAGGTGTATAGGACCTTTTGTCATATAACTCATACAAAATTTCCCTACTACGTCTAATGCCTTTAGTGGCCCAAGCACTAAATTTTATTTTAGAGTTAATTTTAATAGTTTTAATTTTACATACTTGGTCAAACTCTTTACGTATAATTTAAATAATGATGAGTACATGTCGTTTGGACTGCCATCAAGTGTAAAAGTATCTATTTTTGATTGTACATTACTGTTAAATTGACCGAGGATTTTCTTAGATAACGGCCTAAAAGTTATTAATCTACTGGTTTTGTCTACAGCATGTTCTAATTTCACTAATTGGCATTTATGGTCAGATCTAACCCCTATCTTTATACCTTTTTCAAGTACTTCGAAGTTTGTTATGATATTGTCAATACAACTCGAAGTTTCAGACGTAATTCTAGTAGGCTCCGAGAACAAACATGTAAAATTAAATGAGCCGAATAAAGACACAAACCTACACTTATCAACCGAATCAACTAGTAAATTAATATTAAAGTCCCCACAGACTAGAACTTTTTTATTACTTTTAATTTTATTTAAAATATCCTCCATTGTTGATAAAAATAGCGAAATATTTGATGAAGGAGGTCTATAGACACACAATATGACATAGGAATTTGTTTCCGCACATGCGACCTCACACACTCGTTCAACCGAGAGGCAAGAGATATCCTTTCTTTCCCTAAATGTGATATGATCACGAACTAGAATTAAGGAACCTCCACCTTCCGCCGAAATCCTGTTAAACGAGCTGGCGACCCTGAAACCATTCACATTGAAATTCATAAGGTGCGCCTTCAACCAGGTCTCTGTGAAACATAATATACTAATGTTAAATGTGTCAATAAAAAGTTCAATCTCTAAAATTTTGCCAGAAAAGCGGTTTATATTCTGATGAGATAATACTATATAATTTTCACCGCTTCCTTTTGTCAAAGATAGTCTCGCCACCTATCACATAGTGCGACGGAACATACTAAGCGAAATGTCGGTGCCCTGGCACCTCTGCCTACCCCTTCTGGGAAAAAGTTTATGTATGTATGTACATACATACATAAACTCACGTTTGTAATTGTTGCATGTAAAGTTGGCGGGACGCCGAAACGAGTCTGAATAAATATTAATTATGAAAATGAAAATAAAAATTATTAAATATCGCATGCGTATTTTATTATGCGGAACTCATTCATTCCGAAGAAGTCCAGGACGGAATTGCACGGCAATTACATTGAGTATAAATGACAGCCTCCGTGGCACAGTTGGTTAGACGCCGCCTGTGAAACGAGAGGCCGCGGGTTCGATCCCGCACCGAGACAAATGTTTGTGAGGCCCACAAGTATTTGTCTCGGGTCTGGGTGTTTGTGAGACCAAAAAGTCTCTCGTGGTTCCTGATACCCACGACACAAGACTTAATTGATCTTAATGTGGGGTCAGGACTATGTATGTGACTGTTGGGTGTATTTATTATTTATTATTTATTTATAAATATAAAACAGTTTCTACACCAATCAATAGATATATTTTTAATGTAGACTGGAGTCAAAAAATATCTACACCCACGCGGAAGTCGGAACCAGGCTGGACCGTTAGTAAGATATAAAATAAATTAATTTCAGAACAGATGTCCTTTGTGGCCTATAAGTAATGGAGCAGACGCGGCTGCCTACATGTTCACGATAGTCGCGGGTATAAATCCCAGGATATACCTCTGACTTTTGGGAGTTAAGTGTGATAATCAGTCACATATCACATAGTAGACATGTCAACATTATTATCTAGATGTAACTACTTAATTGCTCAACTACGCATTCACTACTTAATAGTGAAATTTTTTACTAATAGGTAGGGCTGTACAATTTAACCGGCCAAGCCGGCTAAAAAAGTTAGCTAAATTAACTAGCTAGCTAACCGATAGGCTTAGCTAATTTAACCGGTTAACTTAATTAGCTGAGCTAATTAGCCAACGGCTAACCGACTAATTCTTTTTTTCAGCTATTCGCTGATTCTTTACTCACGGACAGGTTCAAAAATAATAATAATGATTTTTTATGACAAAAATAACGTAAATAACGAAATAATGAGAGTAATTTATTTAATTAATTAACATTTAACAATATTTTTATTTATGAAAATGGCTCTTAAATTAATTATTAAAATTGTTTTCCGTAATATTTCTATTTTGATATAGAAAAATCAATAAATTAGCATTTTCGGGTAGTAAATAGTTGCGTAGAAAAATATAACAGCGCACAAAAAACATCGGCCAAAAAACTAACCACTTTACAAATTAACGTCGCCATTAAAAGAAATCAAAAAACGCGCGTAATTTAAATCTTGTATCAAAAAAATTTTATGCTAATAATTTTCCGTAGTATTTATTAAAGACTACTCTATCATTTTTAATTTTATTATTTCCCAAAAACTATTATTTATACTGACATAATTATTTTTAATAAACATAATTATTTAAATTATTAAATAAGTAAATTTCGCGACTATCGTTTCTTCAAACAAAAAAAGAGCCTTGATATTATTTTTGAACTTTTCTGTAGAAAAGGAATCAGTGAATAGCTGAAAAAAAATTAGCCGGTTAGCCGTTGGCTAATTAGCTGAGCTAATAAAGTTAACCGGTTTAAATTAGCTAAGCCTATAGGTTAGCTAGCTAATAAACTTAGCTAACTTTTTTAGCCGGCTTGGCCGGTTAAATTGTACAGCCCTACTAATAAGTAATATCTGTCTCTTCGTTGGCGGCGATATTAATGATTCCGTCGCTTACATATTTTGTAAGTAAAATTATTTCATAACTACCTGTTGCCCGCAACTTCGTTTGCTTGGTTTAGTGAATTTATAATCATTTACAATAGATATAGTGTATCGGTTATCAGTCTACTCAATCAATGTTTCGCTTATATTTATTTTAGCTTCATTCAAAAATATGTATTATTAGCCTCCTTGTTATTACGTTCGTAATAACATAAATACAGAAGTTATTAAAAAAATGGATTTATTTTTAACCTCTATGTCACGCCCGTTTACCTTCCTCTAATTGTAAATCTTTAAAAATCCTGAAACAATTATGTAAATCGTTCATTCGTAGACCCTGATCCATCCAGTATTTGTTTCTAATTTTAATATTACGTTCCATGCCATGTTCGGGGCTTGAATTATGACAGGGCTTTAATTGTAAGCGATTTTTGTACAGAACCGAAAATGTCTTGTTTGTCAAAGGAAACTTGGGAAACAGAATGAATTCAGGAAACCGCCACAAAAAGTACCATATTAAATGTTTGTCGTCCCTAATTTTGAAGGGGTTTATTTTTTTTGCATGGAATTTAATTTTTTGTTAATATTTATGCTACCTTTTAGTGAAAATCAAGTAAAAATGGTATATGCCAATACGAAAATTACCATGTATATAGTAATAGTATTTGTACCTAATTTCACAACATATAATATATTCCTAGGAATAAAGCTTATATGTTAATCTAAGAGTATGTTTAATCTAAAGCAGTGGTTCTTAACCAGTGGTCCGCGGACGACTGGTGGTCACGTTTAAAGAGATGAGATAAGGACGCTCCCATCTTCAATTTCATTTTTTAAATTATTTATTAGAACAATGAATTCTTTATTTTGTTAGGAAGGTAACTTGGGTGCGTAATATCCGCCGTAGAAATAATAATTTCTACGTAAATCTAACATCAAAGCAGTCAAACTGAAACACAGAAAGGTCGGATTTGGCGAGTATTTGTTAATGATGAAGTGAAAGAGAAATATTCTAAAGCATTTCAAGTGTTAGCATTACTTAAGTAGGGGGTACATAATATCTTAATGTTTAGGAATGAGTCACACCTACATAATTTAAAAAGGACATCAGTAAAGGGAGCATAAAATTAAATGTTATTTTTAAAATTACGAACACAATGCCGTGTCATTTATTTATGAAGTATTTTAAATTAGTGGTGCGCAAAATATATTTTTCGAAATATATTAATTTTAAAATAAATAAGGAAAGAGGAAGAAAATAATCGTTTAAAGAATCAATTTTGCATCTTGGTGCGGTTATAACATTGTTAAAATGTGGTTGCTATTGGTAGTAACCTGTTTACACCTCGGAGATATACAGGTATTGAATGTATGTATATGACTATAATAGAGAATATATTGTTATTAATTACTCCCCTATAATAACTAGTAATCATGACTACGAAGGCTCAGCCTGGCTGAGGCTATTTTATTTATTGGTATTTTAGCTACTTAAATAATTTTGGATGCAGTCTGCACTTGATTTTAAATAACAAAAAAAAATAAAAAAATATATATAAGTACAGATATTAAAATGAAACTAACAAAACAACTGATAGCTTAGTGAGTTTGATAACAAAAAAACATAATTTTAAAAAGCAAAGTAGAAATAAGATATAAAGTACAAATCGTGTCACTTAATTTTAACAATCGTTACTTTAATACATAAATATAGGTAAATGGTTACATGTTATTTGTACAATGTACGTCTTTATTGCAGGCAAGAACAGCTTTACCTGTTACCAGCACAGAATTTTAATTTAGAGCCGCCCTCTGGTGAAAAACTCGCGAGACTGCAGTACCAGTAGCGCGTTGTTGCCACTTCATTCCCGGACAACACAAGCTACGGTAACGGGCAAAATGCTTGTCGTCTCTTTCACGCCCCTTTGTGATTTGAAATGTGTTCAGCTACGGGTCGACCGCCGGCCGTGTTTAACGTGTTCACTGTGGTCGTGACGTTGCCTTCGCGCCAAAGTTTACACTGAGGATTGGAAAATGAGATTCTTTCGCGAAGTGTACCAATTTGAAATGTGTGAAAGTTTATAGTTATTAACGAAACAAAAATATCAAAGTCGTCTGCTATGAGATACGGTCATAATAGTGTGAATTTAAGGTGCATGACAGTTAAGTTGGAGTTAAGTATGTGTTAAAAATATTGTGCATCACAACATGGGAGCATAAGATTTTTTGAAGAACGAAGTTATAGAAAGTTTCCGAAGCAGCAAGATGAGGCGCAACCCGCTGCTTTCACCGCTTGCGTTGCTGCTGATTTGTACAGGTAAGCAGAGCTACCTACTTACTTTCCGACTCACCTTAGCATTTAGCACGCCGCGCCGCGCCGCTCGCTCGCAGCAACGTTCGTTCGTTGTATCAACAAGCAAGCGTTCGCGTCGGGCGGTCGGCCGTCCTGCCGCCTGCCTGTGTGTAAAGGTGTTTCGCCGGTGTGGTGTGGGTTTGTTGACTCTCTTACGCTACGTGTAAGGGTGGTCTGTATTCTATTCTCTGTGCAGTGTGCTTCAACGGAGTAACATTTACGTCTGTCCGACTTCACAGGGCATTCAACGCGCTAGATTATAGCTCCCATAAAGTTCATCACATTTAATTGCGTTTTTAATATAGTTACTTTTTATGGAACGCGGGGTAACTAAGTACTATAGTTATCCAGATTTAGTTAACTTAGTTGTAAGATAATATCATGCCATGTCTCCATTAACGTAGTGTAATAAAACTAAATAGGTATTTACAGTTAGTTCTCGAAATATCTAAGTACATTTCTGAATCATCTCTGATAAATATTGATCTAATACACCATGTAAAGCTGTGAAACAACTCTTTCATTCCGCGAAATAAAATTCATAATTAACAAAATGTTGATCAGTCGTTAAACAAATACTTCATAAGTGCTTATAATATAGCTCAAATCTGCTTTATTAGCCCTAGAGAATTGGACGGTATTCTATCTTGAACAGCTTTAATTCGGCGGTTATCCAATGACGCGGTTATCGGTATGTCATATAAGCCTAATCAGCGAAAAATCTATCATTGAAATAAAACTATAATTTAAATTTAGGATGTTATTGCGGATTTGGTTTAATTTTTTCTATTTTTAACACCCCGACGCGACGTTTCTATAACTTACAGCTTTCGTGGTCTGCCCCATGACCCATTATAAATGTAAAAATTAAACCAAATCCGCGATAAATTTCGCGAATAATAGTTTTATTTCAATATATAACAGTCGCATAAATCTAATAAACCATGAATCTGTTTTAATCAATTCCAAACTTGTAAACTTATGCCGTTTAAAGCTTATTTATAAATAAATATATTTACTGTATTTTTACTCTACTACTATAATACAGTAAGTATATTATCACATATCGCAAAATTTTGTTTATTTATATAAGTTGTAAAATGTTATTATCGACTGCACTTGCTATTTGTAATTGCTATTGCTATTTATTCCAACACTATTTGATAGCATACTTTTTGTATTCATTTATTTGTGGTCTTTTTATAAATCACGACAGCTATAATATACATATATGATAAGTACAGTCAAAACCTGATATAACGACATCGAAGGGACCGTATAGTTGCCGACGTTATATCCGATAGTCGTTATAAGCAATACAGTCATATACACAAGTACAGTAGTTATATCATCATAGTTATCTATCTAGTATAAGTATAGGTTAAGTACGTAAACGAGTTAGAAAAGAAATAAAAATATTTATTACGAAATAATTAGAATATAAACTGTATTTCACTGCTTACAGTTGCGAGTTATAAAACTACACTAGTTTTTAAAGTAATCAGTCATTTTGGTCTGTCTTTTTTTTTAGCCCAGTCACAAATATTTTTTCATTTTACGTGCGTAGGTAATATGCTCAAATATTCCTTCAATGCTTATCAATAAGATTTAAAATCGTTTGTATTGTTTTGTTTTGCTGAGACAAGGAGCCGTTGGTCGTTATAGCCCATGAATATCGATAAAATTTCGTCGTTGTAAGCGATATGTCGCTGTGTCCGATGTTGTTATAAGCGATTGTTTACTGAATAGTTTACTAGGGATTCGGACGGGACCATACAATCTAGCTGTAATAACCGATAGGTCGTTGTAAACGATGTCGTTATAAACGGTTTTGACTGTATATATTATTTCCTTGAGATGACTAAAACTACGTCCCTCATACAGTACAGCTAATATAATTACTACGTACAATAAGCGAGTTAGAAATCTTGCATTTTTGTTTACTGTTTTTATTCTAATCAGTCTGAAAACAAACGAGCTCCGCAAAGTTATATGTCAAAAACTAAGGCAAGAATAAATCGGGCCGTCAAGGATGTAGATTTTAATTATTAGTTTCTTATATTCCGAACTCTATTCATACTCGTAAGGCATTGTCGATATTTGTTAAATATGTATATGGAATGGTAGGTATATGTCAAAATAAATTTAAATAGTATTCACACGTGCCGTTTGAACACGGCCTTATAGTTATGGATTCCGAGATATGGAAACTAAAACATAAAAAGTATCGCGCTGATTAACTTTTTACTTCTCTTTGTTTCCTCGTTCATTCCACGAAACGCATATGAAACGTCATTCCTTTCGCAATTCGACTATGTATCTCCACGTGGGATTTTCTTGTTCGCAATAAATACCGTATGATTTTGCTATTGTTCTTAAATGCATGTTGCTTCAATCTCACATAATCCATAAAATACTAATAAAAATACTTTCCTGTGTTTACATATATTTTTTTAATTTCGCACCTTTGGTTTATACCAGTATTTTTAAATGAAATATGTGCCGCATGTGGTATTATTTTACATGAAATCCTTTAGAGAGATAATACAAATAACAAAATGTCCTCGCAATAAAGTAGGTGAAATATACACTATCGATATCTTATATGATCTCGACGGGTCAATATGCAACGCAATATCGTTGCCAATAGGTATCCGATTATTCATAAAATTATTCGCATTTTCGCCTTCGTAAGCTACGAAGTGTTGAATCATGCATAAATTATTACATTGTTCTTGACGTTCTGACTAAATATATTGTTTTATTTACAATACAACAATACCCACGTTTCTGTTTTATTGTAGATTATCTAAAATGTAAAAGTAAGAATCAGATAAAAAATGTATAGTAGAAACGCCCATGTCCGAGTGCGTAAATTAGGCAACGCTAGTGGTGCTGAGAGAGTGAAATCATGTTTGAGAAACCGGTTTAGATGCAGGTGTGCGCGGCTTTCGAGGTAGAGTGCCTCCACTAGAGTTATCTTAGTGACTGTTGGTGCGCCGGCCGCCGAGTGGCGAGCGCGGAGCGAATACTGCCGCATGGCATGGCGGCTGTTCAAGTTGATTTTTAAACAACTTACATTAGCGCAGCCTGCGGAGGTGTCAATGTGTGCCAGCATGTACTTGTGCGTGTTCGTATGTACGATTCACTCGGAATGCCTTACAATGGTTTACAGCTACATGTACTAGATTTCAAAGTGCCTTCTTTGTGTGAACAAGCATTTTTTTTAGTTTTGTCTATGACTTATAAACTTTTAAACAAATATGTAGGGTGATATTGACATAGTATGACATTTAATTAAATCCCCATGTTTTTCATCATCCAAGGCGACATAAAAATGAGAATAATCTGAGATCCTATAAGGAAAAACCGAAGAAAGGAAATCGTTAGGGTGTCATATTTAGCTTACGTTGCAGGCTTAATAACCTTGAAAACTAAAAGAAATAAAATTATTCCTTGGTGGTAAATGTGAAAATAAACTGTTTCAAATTTAATTATTTATTAATTTTAATTTCTTTTCATTAGTCAACAAGGTATAATAATTACTGATAATGTGTTGTGTACGTTTACATCGATTGAGCATGCCGCTAGTAACCATGTTAGTAGACTATTGAATCCTTATAACTGCATGTCTTCGATAAAATTATTAATTGAAGTAAATGTATGTATGGGCTGTCTTGAAAATTCTCCACACAATTTGGATTTAAACAGAACCTGTTCTTTCTGAAACTTTAGTGTTAATTCCTTTTCTTTGATTAGGTTCATCCGCTATAATTATTTTCTTGAAATTGAGCTTTTTTACGGAAAAGTGAATATCACAATGTTAATTAAATAAAATTGTATTATCTGGCGCGATCGTTTTCTTTTTAATTTTCTATTAAAAGCGATCTGTTCGACTCAGGTAAATAAACGATTTTATAGGACTAAAGTCATAATTTGAATTCGGCGTACACATGAAGAATACACATCATTTTTAACGACTTCTTTTTTATTATGAATATCCAAAATAGGATATATATATACGATAGGTACGATAAGATAGGATGTATATGTTATGGGCCAAGTGATTAATCGAGCATTACTCATAATGCCCGGGAAATATGAATAATACCCAATAAGAGCGGGCAATGTGATTATAACCAATCAATTTATCACATTGCCCGGACCTTATGAATAATGCCAAGTGCCTATTGGGCAGAGTGATGTAAAGCGAATCAAAGTGAGCCGAAGTGGTAGAATTTAGAATAGGGCAGCACGAGGGGGTGGGTTGGGAGGAGTGGAGGGGGAGGGGGAGTGTCACACCTCCCCTGGCACCACTCCCATGAAAAGGTAACGCACCATTTCTGAGAAATATCTATTATAGCAACCTAACCCTTAAAACACTTGTTGTCAATACAAATTAGCTTCTGCTTGGTGCTGCTGCGGAGGTGCAGCTTCGGCTTGCTGGTCACCTCCGGCGACCAGCCTCAGCCGCTGCGGCTCGCCCGGTTGCCTATCCTTCGTTACAGCGGGCGGGGGCTGCTCTCCCTTCGCGCCTCCGGGTCGATAGCCAAAAGATTACGTGAAGTCGGGGTGTTCCGAGTTGGTTTTGGGCCACAGTCGACCTAACTGATCTATAAAGTAAGGGTACATTAATTTTCTTCTGAAGATAATGTTTCGGACGTTAAAAAACAACTAAACATAAGCAGATCAATTCAACCTTTCTAATTTATGGGTCTATCGCAGATGCGACAATGCGGCAGCGCACCACGTAAAAAATCACCTATTAATCACATTGCTTGATCATCATGTAGCCATATTCATAATGCCCGGGCAATGTGATAAATAGGTGAGTTTAGATTGTAATTTATCACTTGGCCCGATATGGCTCGGCAATATTCATAGTGCCCGGGCGTTATGAATACTGCCCGCATTAATCACTTGGCCCATAACAACATATACAAAAATAATTCTTCAACAGCTTTGCCCGTACTTAAATGTACTAAAAATCCTTAATTACATTGCAAAAGTACATTGGAAATCTGGTTTAATTACATTATTTTCTGCGTTACAAACGGGCTTGGCACACATACATATAAGATATAAAGTATACCACATAAAATTGGCAATTATGTAAAACTCTGATATAACTTGCAATTACGTTTTCGAAGACACTAGGTATTATTGTTTTGAAATTGTCTTTAGATTACATAGACCGGATACTGGAAATAAATGTTATAACGCGCATTAAATTGTAAAATCATGAATTAAGGTTAGTAAATACTATGGAACATTCAACATACACATATCCAGTTGTGCGATTTTGAGAAACGAACTTATTAAGAGCGTTTATACCCTTTGCGCGCTTTTTGGCTAAAAAACAGGACTTCTCAAATGAGTTAATAGCCACCAATAAACAATTTCAAGGAAAAATAATTAGTACTAATTTAGAAAAGGTTGTCATCTAGGGATTTTGGTTGAAAACATTATAGATTGATGGATAATTTGTAAGTACGATAAGGATTACTGAACACTAGGTTCGTTATTTAAGTTTAAGATATCCGAAATCACTAAATATAAGATGAAAATAAAAATATTATCCGACTAATAAGACCCTTATGGAGGGATTTTGCTGAGAAAAATAATCTATTTATGTTTAGTTCCTGAAAAATAAAAAATTTAACAATGCGAAATTATTCGGAAACTCTCGTCAAGAACATATTTTTTTTCACCAACTTATCGTACATAATTTTTTTATAGCAATTGCATATTATAATAGAAGAACATCTTATCAATAAATTGCCATTTTTATATTTCAATAAAATTAGTTTTCGTGTTTTCTACATATATTTAAAAACCACTATAAAACACGCTGTCCGCCGTGCATCAAATCAGACCGCCGCAAGGCCTTCTAGAGGGAGGACGTATCGCTCGTCGCTGCGGCCTGGCTGCAGTCGATTTTTGCTGTGCGTCGTAAATATAGCCACGCGCGGACTGCGATTGCCACATCTTAGTACTTTGGTAGTAAAACATATATTTTCTTTTTATTACCTACAATGATTTTGTAGTGAGTATAAATTATGTTTCAGATAATATAATGGGATGTAATTCCGAGGCTAAATTATGTTATGTATTGTAATATAAAATTAAATATATTTCGTAATTGTAAGGGGTTGTAAGGCCCCTAACTCTTTTCATGTGTTCGAACACGAAATGATTAATAAACGTCCGTAGTGTCTACTGATTTGAATGCAACTTAACAATGTAATAATAACGAAAATATAATTAGTATCTAAATTTGTATTGTTCATTGCTTGCACAGTAATATTTGTCTACTTATAATGCAAATAAAATATTTTTATGATGTAATATTACCAATATATAAATCATAAGTTACATTTCAATTCAATATTAGAATTTTGAAGCGCATGGATCAAAGTTGGTTGCGCTGACTGTATAGCGAGCCGACGCGGCAGCTCTACGCACACAGCTTTGGTCGCTTATGCGTGAAATTAACGAAGAAATACCTATAGTTGACTTTGCGCGCATGGTGTAAACGGAATTAAGTAATATTATTATTCTAATATAAATTAATGAGTACTGAATATACACATTACTCAATAATATTTTGTTTATACACTGGATTGACTTATGATATTCATTAATCCAAACGGATTAATATATTTTTCAAACTTAAAAAATATACATATCAGAAATTAAATATTTATTAATAATTGCCACATCGTGCTATTACTGAGTGTGAGATGCAAACAAATAAGCGTTCCAAGCACATTTCTTAGGGCTTAATCTAATTTTAGTCATCTATGTATGTTATTTTGTAGATTCACAACGGTTGTGCATTGTCGTGGTTGAGTTCACACGAACCAGCGCAGTCGTAGTTTTCTTTATTCCTGTACAAACGCTCGCTTCCGCTACCATGGGACCGATTGTCTCAGCACTCCTTTGCCACTGAGTGACCCCTTCATGTCACTTGCGAAGCGTGAAGCGAGTTCGTCATTACAAAAAAAATGTTGTATTATAATGTTAACGTCCCTTTTGACTTCATGTCTTCATTTTTGTCCAGTTAAGTGCCGTTAGCTGGTCAACGTAAATAAATTTGCAACGGAAATACAGGGGCCACTTCACAGAATTTATGTTTGACTTACTATTACCATTAAATAAGGTTAGGTACAAATATAATACCTAGAATCTATGTGTTACACAAAACAAAGTTATGCTAGTGGCTCTATTTATAAGCCAAGTTCTGTTGAGCAGATATTTACGATCTTTGATTTGTTTGTTTTCTGTCCGCCTCGAATAGCAGAATATCTGTAAAACTACGAGAACAGAAGAACTAACACGAAAAATTAACTAAGGGAAATGTACATTTTCAGACATTCTATTTATTACTGAATTTCCTATTTAAAAAAAATGTGTTTCTTGTCTGACAACAAGATCCAAATTTATTTGTTAATAATTGATGAATGACTAGAAGCTGCATGTAAAATACGTGATATTTTTTTCGTAGATACTTATTTTGCTAAATAGAAATATACTAGGAACAAATTTATTATAGTTTGTGTAAACTTAGATACGATGTTGATATTAAATACTCGTAAGTAGTAATTGTTATAACTTAAAATATATGTATTATAGCAAATTTCCACGATCCGTTGGTTTTAGCCTTGTAGCTACGTACACAACAGCCGAACATGGTTAGAAAGGTATTAGTGTGTGAATTATTTATTTTATCGGAACTAGGGTCGCCGTCATCATCCCCACTCAATACACTAAAATTCAGTGTATTATAGTGTCATTTAGTGGCTAAATAACTGACCCATTATATCAAAAGGGTCACGCACACAGATAAGGCCGTTCTGTTATTGCTCGCCACTCTAGTAAAAAAACTCGCACATTTACTATAATTTATGGAACACACAAATATCGAGTTTGCGAGTACATTCACAGTCGACAGAATACGAATTACGAATGTAAGTTATGCATTGCGTAGGAACTTTGCGCTTATATACATTGTTCGAGCGCTGAATCGGCAATGTAACATATTCTTAGCTACTCGACCATAATATCCAATTCTATGAAATTTCCTAATAATAATCGCAATTTTCTGAAGTAAAGACGAAAAAGAGTGTGTTTGGCTTACTTGTGTTTCTAACGACGTCGTATTTAAGGAATATAAGGAATTAAGATGTAGGTGTGTTTAATAAAGGAAACAAGTACTTACTAGTTTTTAAATCAGATTTCCAACAATATAACTGTGAAAACCGCATCTAATTTCGTACAGCAGTTTTTGCGTCATGCGCCCACCAACATTAAATGTAGAGACATATTGTTGGAATTTGGTATAAATAAAATATTCAGACGAGACATACTTTGAATTCTAACCAATTAAATTTATTTCTAGATATTCGAACCCAATAACACGTATTTCTACGATTTCCAACATTCCATCTCAGGGGCAAAAACGATATTGCAAAATTTGTGTGAAAAATAATATTCTTTGGTCAGATTCATATGAAACTTGATATTCAAGTTCTTTGACAATCTTATTCTAATTTTCACACTCAAATGCAGTAAGGAGGTCGCAAACTTCGTAAAAAAAAAAACAATAATATGCATGTGGTTAAACATCTGAATGTTATTTATGTGATATTTCCAATGAACCTAGAAATCTATGTCATCTATGTTGAAACTGTGTTTAGGAGATTTCCACACATCCCCGATCCGGTACGCTTACCTGTACTCGTATTTCATTAGAAACGCAACTAAATACAGACATCAAATTAAGGATTTGATTATATAATATAGGTGAATTTTTAACCGATGTTATAGAATGCGGAGTATGCCATAAGATTGGAATCAAAGCTTATAATAAATTGGATGGTTAATTAATATGTGGTAGATCAGCTTACATCAAGTCTTTTAATTTAAGAAACATGTTTTTAAAATATAATTTTCAAGACATGTGTTGTGCTGTATGTGTCATTTTTGTGTATCGCTCATTATTTACTGATAAGGGAGATGATAACGCTGCAGCCGGACATAGTTGCCGAGTAGATGATCGGGTGATCGAATCTCAGGGCACACTTCTGACTTTTCAGTCATAACTTATGTGTGTTTGAGAATCATCATCAATAGAATTCACGCGTGGGTGGGCTCCCGACGCTGCGGTTGCTAGTACGTTGTCTTCAGTCGCGAACTTTATTATAATTATTTATTTATGCTTATAGATTTGAATTGCGAACTTAATATCTGAGGCATTCTCTACCCGTCGATTGATCTACTCACCTTTGAATGGTGCAGAGAGAGAATTAGTAGGCATAAATAGGCATTTAATAATAGACGCATAAATGAAATGATTTTATAAAACATATAAAATACATAATGATCACTAAGGAATGAAAGGAACAAAACGTAGATATTTTTTAACTTTCTTAATTCAAATATACTTATATCTAAAATCCTAATGCAAAGGATCCAATAGCATAAGTAGCATAAGTTCTTGCAGAAGCCAATTTTAAACTTGATTCCACTGATTGCAATGTTTCTATTACAAGTTTCTCGCAGAAGTTAGCGCAAGTAAACTATCTATAATATTAAGAAATAATTCCACTGATATTTTGATGATGGAATAAGTGAGGTCAAACCATATTCTTTATTACACAACTTGGCAATACACACCTTAAACATATTTCTAGATTATTTTTAATTAAATTAAAGGACCGAGGGGGAAATGCGTACCTACCCTTAATTTAGTTTTAATAAATTGGTAAGTAATGTGAAAAAACATATATCCAGCATATTAAATTTATCCCGCTTAGTTATCAGAACTAAAAGGCAACTTGCAACTGTGTAAAAAGTGCATTTATTTTACTTGCTAAACGGAAAACTTCATTTTGGAGAGGTTAATTTATCTAACTTTGAAAGTACTTACGTCAGTCGAGTGACTTAAGCACCCATGACGTCATGCACATTGGAATCCACGTCGTTTACATTCTTTAAGGAAACAGTTTTGTATATTGAACTCTCATTAGTAATAAAATTATACATCACTACTTATACTAATTACAAGAGGCGATACGGCGATACTTTCCTATGTTTAATGATAATTAATTTAGGCTTGTAAGTCAGTAATAACTAATAAGCAATGAATATACACAAATTAATTTATTAATTAACTTTATCTTTCCTCACACGTGGAAATCATGGATTTGACTTTGTTATCAAAGGTTTTATAAAATTATGGAGCTCAGGGTATAGAAAACCGCTTATTGGAAACGCAAATTTATGATTGCGACCCAATTTTTTTATTCAATAGGTCCGGCAAGCGATCAATCAGGTCACCTTATGGTTAGTGATTACTGCCGCCCATGAATATGCACCACGCTAGAATCATAGATGGGTTATCGGACAATCAAACGGAGGGCAGCATAAAGGATAATGGATGGGAATAAGGAAGGCAGGCATGCGACAAAGGAAATACATTTTTTTAAAATTAATTAAATAATTTTCTCTCATCTTCGTCTCGTTTTTTTCCTTAAACTTGAACTTTAGTTCTTATATGTTCTTCAGGACAGTACATTTAAGAATTATAAAAGAAAAAAAATTACTTTATCTTGATCCACTTTCTTTCTGCCAGCCATCTCTAACCATCTGGTCTCTATTCATCTATATCTCTCTATCTCGTTGTCTTTTGCCAGTTGTTGTTAAAATGGTCTAAGTCTTCTCTGAACCTCCTGTGCGGTTTCCAAAGTGGTATTTTCATGTTTTGTGTAGTCTATTACATAGTAGTTCTGACCCACAACTCGTCTGGCATACCTACTACAGACGCGACCAGCCCATTCTCAGTTTAATTTACCTGTCATAATAAAAAAATGCTCGCTAGAGAATCTTCAACTTTCGCTGAGACCTTCAAACTTTCTAACATCGTATCTAGGTGAAGAGTTTTTCACTGTCTGCCTAGATTAGTCCCACGTCAAAGCTTATAACACAAGTCATGTGTAAATTTCCACAACATTGTGCTGAACAAACGAGAGTCGGTAGACGTACATATATGATAAAAGCTTGGCTATTACTGAAGCGAGTATCCGCTTTAAAAGCATATTGAAACCTATTCTGTGTTCACTTTATAACGACTGGTATGATCAATGATTCGCCATCAAATGGAAATAATAATGACAGATGAGTCATTTCGAAAATACCAAAAACTGCTGCTACTAGTTCGTTACATGAATATCTGTAATAACGTTCGGATTTAAACATTGGTTGAGCAGAACGAGGCTGATTTATAATTTTAGTGAATTCCTATAATAGGAAGTACAGCCACGAGCGCTAGTTAGTGGTGTGATTTAATTCATTTTATCTCGCTAAATCTCTCGGATCGTTTATCAAAGGGGTCGTTAACATTCATTTATATCTGTCTCAGTGGGTGACACTTTCTTGCATTATTCTTTATATTTGGGACGTGTCGATATGTGTCATTTCGGCATAAATCATTATTTATTCGAATGTACAATAATATACAGTCAGTGTTGCGTATGAAGTGGAGCCGTGGTTAACTTCGTTACTTTAATTTTTTTTGATTAATATTTTCCAGAAATATTAACAGTAACGCTTTATCATGACAGCGATACATAAAATACGCTAGTACGGTAACATTTTGTCTCATTTATTAAATAAAATTATTTTATTTGTTTTTGTTTCAAATAATCAGATTGCTAACTAAAACCGAAAATAATGTGGGTTTTCAAATCGATGTAAGGTATTATAGAGCACTTAAGGGAATATAATATGGACACAATTTTATTCAATCAGTTTCGACATTTCTATTCATACTAGTTTATTTTTATTATTAAGTATTAATCTACAGCGTGTCTACTATAAATTAACAAAACAACAAAAATACCTTACTCCAGTAAAGTAAAGAACAAATTATGTTGTTCAGGTCTGTATCACACTGATTCATCAAACGTCAATAGTCCACCACGTTGGCCCAGGCGGTTGGTGGACTTCACATACATTGGTGGATAGAAGATCTTGATAAGTTCGTTATAGTATGCAGGTTTCCTCATGATGTCATCCTTCAGCGGTGCAAGGCAATAGACGATCAATACACATGGCCCCAAAAAGTCAGAGGTGTAGTCTAGGATTCGAGTCCGTGGCTATCATCTCGACATACGCTTCCCATCCGATAATAACAGGCCACCACGTACTTTTTTTTTACCTACTTATTTTTCATTAATTTGTTGTTATTAGTTCATTTGTTTTTACCTAGTTAAATATTATGTTGAAAATCAAATAGGTGTATGTGTCTATAACTTTGAGAAACCCCGGATAAAGCATGTTGGAATATAGATGCTGCCGGCGTTCGTATTGAAATACACTGCATCGTTTAATATATTAACATATTTGCGGGGAAAACAGGGCTGCTCTGGGGGAATGTAATGAAATAAATCGATAATATGGAGCTATAAAGCAATTGGTAGAAGAACTCTCCGCAGTTTGATCTCTAATTACTTTACCTTTATTACTTCTCAGTGCTTACATGCAATTTATGGTTTTTGAAATCAATTGCATTATCGGCTTAATTATTTCATTAAAACCCCGGGCGGTACACGTTTCGCTAGGTAATAAACGAGATAATGTTATTTCACTGTTTAATGTACTTGATCACGTATTGATGTCTATAAAACCTTTCGTGATAAGTAGTTTATTATACCAAGTATGTCATCATCACTAACTATTCCAGCAAAAATATCATCAGATTATGCTTTCATATTTCTGTTTCGTATAGTATATTAATATATCTACTAGCGGGCCGTCCCAACTTCGCTTGAGTGTAGATTTTTTTTTGATTCCATTCCACAGTAGGGACAGACTGGGACAACTGTATTATACTATACCAAGTATTATACTCATATAGCTAAATCAATCAATTTAAAAACTGTATCAAAATCCGTTGCGTAGTTTTAGAACTAAGCATACATAGGAACAGACGGGATGCGACTTTGTTTTATACTATGTGGTGAAATAAATAAATAAATACACCCAACAGTCACATTCATTGTCCTGACCACACATAAATATTAATTAAATCTTGTGTCGTGGATATCAGAAACTACGAGGGTCTTTTCGGACTCACTAGCACCCAGACAAGAGACAAATACTTGTGCGCGTCAGAAACATTTGTCTCGGTACGGGGATCCAACCCGCGGCCTCTTGTTTTAGAGCCGGTTTCTGATCAAATGCATCGCAGATGGCTACAAGGCGAAACGTGGCTGTTCTGGTAGCTCCTCTGCCTACCCCTACTGCGAAAATGCGTGAATTCATGGACGTATGTACTTTTCTATGTAGAAGTTAAAGTCCACAATTCCTTCCTACGAAAATAATGTCTTTATGCGACTAGTTTGTGATTTGTCTTCCGAATGTTTCATGTCACTAAAACTTGAATATCATAAAGAGAGGCCGTACAGATTTTATTGAGGACGCGTAATACTCATATGGTTTATTGGTCTCGTATTCTTTTGCAATAGGGAAATTGTTTGGTCCTTTCCCTGTGTCGAAGTGTTGTGACATGGAATATCTATACCACGCCCTTGCGGGGATCTTATTTATTATTTTTCTATCAATATAAACTCATTTGCAAAAAAAACGGGCACCTAAGCAATGAATCATTTCAAATGTTACTATTGGTTTGTTTGATAATTATAGGTAGTTTTACTTTCACAATATTGTAAATTAATAAGCAAATAATCGTTTTCGTCAGTATTATCATGAAATTTTGATAAAATGTATGGGTTTTAATGCTAAAATTCACTAGTAGTGTATGCTCGCTAATAGTGCATATGCTTGTGAAGTAAAAGTTAACAAAGATTTTTGTTTGTTTTTTCTTTAATAAAGTAATAGCAGATAAATGTTTAGTATCGAGTGTGACCCCCTCTAGCTGAAATCACAGCTTGAATTCGTCTGGGTATGCTAGCGAGGATATCCCGAATACTTGCTTGCGGAATACGTTCTCACTCCGCGGTAATCACATTCTTCAGCTCTCTGATGGTCTGCGGAGCCGGTTGTACTGATCTCACGCGTCGTTTCAGAACGTCCCAGACATGCTCTATAGGTTTGAACCTGGTTCTGGAAGAAAACCATGTACCCAACCACGGGATGATCGTTTTCTTGTGAGTCGCGCATTGAGAAATCGCAAGTCTTCGTATGTGGACCTTAAGAACAACCTCGAAGAAGTAAGAAATGTGCATATTAGTCTATGGACGGTCAGGAGGAGGCTTCTCGCGGCCAATATACGCAGTCATCGCCCGGCCCGCGGCCCTAAGTTACTCCGTGAGCACAGAGTTGCCAGGCTTAGGTTTGCTCGAAATTGTGAGTCATGGACTCAAGAAGACTGGAATAAGGTATTGTTCTCCGATGAAGCCAGGATATCTCTGTTTGGTGAAGATCGACGTCGGCGAGTGCTACGAAGACGAGAACGCTTTGCAGAGGCTTGTTTTGAAGAAATCACACCTTATGGCCCACCATAACAGACCATAACAGAGCCCCCAGGCTCTGTTATGTTTTGGGCAGGAATAAATTCAATGGATCGTACAGAGTTAGTCTTCATTGAAAACGGCTCACTGACTGGACATCGATACATAAAGGAAACTCTAATTCCTCATGCACAACCCGCATTGGCCGCTTTAGGCGAAGACTCAATTTTTATGGACGACAACGCTCGCGCCCACCGGTCTGGCGATGTGGAAGCGTATGTGCAAGAGGTCGGCATTCGTCGTTTGGATTGGCCAGCTCGAAGTCCCGACCTCAATCCTATAGAGCATGTCTGGGACGTTCTGAAACGACGCGTGAGATCAATACAACCGGCTCCGCAGACCATCAGAGAGCTGAAGAATGTGATTACCGCGGAGTGGGAACGTATTCCGCAAGCAAGTATCCAGGATATCCTCGCTAGCACACCCAGACGAATTCAAGCTGTGATTTCAGCTAGAGGGGGTCACACTCGATACTAAACATTTATCTGCTTTTACTTTATTAAAGAAAAAACAAACAAAAATCTTTGTTAATTTTTACTTCACAAGCATATGCACTACTAGCGAGCATACACTACTAGTGAACTTTAGCATTAAACCCATAAATTTTATCAAAATTTTATGATAATACTGACGAAAACGATTATTTGCTTATTAATTTACAAAATTGTGAAAGTAAAACTACCTATAATTATCAAACAAACCAATAGTAACATTTGAAATGGTTCATTGCTTAGGTGCCCGTTTTTTTTGCAAATGAGTTTATTAGTAAACTGGCATCATGCAAATATTATAGCAGAAGAGGTTTATGTGGAAAGCTGTTGTTATTTGTCACGTTTTGGACTGCAAGCGCAAAGAGGAAGCGAGACCCGCTATTTCTATTTATGTTTAACTGCGTGTATAGAAACGGATATTGCTCTAGTAATCGATTTAAACACCACATGTCGGTGACATCACGGTTTACAGTTTTTATCTATCTCGCTTGTTCACAAAAATCCCTTGTTACTAATTATAACACAGTAAGTGTCTTCAAACGATTGTCACTTAAGTGGAAAGGGCTTAAATAGATATTGATACAGATTTCTCGTGAGACATTTTGAAATGAAATGAAATGTATTGTTTTGTGTTATGTAAGTACTAATGGTATTTCTCAGGATGGTAGGATACCGGGAGGGGTGGGTAGGCAAGTCGATACATGACGGTGACTCATTCTGTTGATGTTGTATATAGTCGGAAATCGGATGTTGGGGGAATTCCGAATTGGTCAATAATTTACTCGTCGAAACATTCTCCCCATAAAGTTTGTGTGAACATAATGATATATAAATATTTAGATATACGCGTTTACATTTTGATAAAAAATTGGTTAAATAAATGTCTATATGTAAATTAATGCCAATTCACAATTTAGCAGCAACCCAATTTATCTTGAAATTGCATTTCTTTATAATAACAATTTTGTGTGAGCGCGGTAATTGCTACGCCATCAGACAGGTGACATAATTAATGCGACATATCCCTTAAAGCGAAATGTACCCAACTAAATTATAGGTAAATATGTTCATATACTTATTAAGTATAAATTAATTTATATACAACATAGGCTACGGTTTTGAATATACTTTATGTACTTATCAATTAATAGCATTGCAATACCATAAATAACACAATGTTAGAATGACTTTCGTTTCGTGATTTACGAGTTATTTATGAACGTACATAGTACATACCTTCATGCATTGCATACGTTTGTATTATACGCGAGTTGCTTTGCAGTGCCTCATTAGTAGTAATGTTTATAATTCCACATCGAAAATTGATTTTCGGTATCAGCATCATGAACAATTACATGATTAAGTCACATAATTATAACCGCGATGTTTGAAAGACGCTTTAATCTGTCGACGTTCCCGGCTAAATCATTAAGCCACTACACAGTTGGTGGTTAGGTATGTTCAAGAGATTATTATACCGGAGCGAGTTGAAAGCGCCTTATCTTTTATTCTCTTGAGAATTGTTTACATATTTCTTCTAACAATATTTACAGCTGCTGCCCGGGCGTTACTCGAGTTGTGTAACAACCTTGATAAATCCCGCAACTGCCAATACTAGTAACAAACCTGGTTATTGTGCTTTGTAATTGTCTCCACTCTCAACTGGTGCGCAGGTACACTTTAGACGTGTAAACAAGAAGTCCGTTTCTGACTAATCCTTACCTTGATTGAGCGCATTGCTTACACGATTCGCTTATTTATTTATTTTGAACAAATGTAACATCCTAAGAGTCGAGGCTAGTGCTACGCTATATTTTAATACACAAGGAGAAAACTATATAACATTTAAATCAGATAATAAATATACAAAATAGAATTAACAAAAGGACAAAAATAAGGAATAAAAAATCTTATATTTCTAACATCTCTTTAAACATTTTTGAGCCTTTTACGTCAATTTTTATAAGTTGTAATATAATTAAGATCAATGTCCTCTGCGTTGGTTTCTGAGAGCTATATTCTCGCCCATATGTCTGCAAGAAGTGTGTATGCTGAAATGTTACAGTAAGATAGAAGCTTTTTTTTACAATTATCTGTTTAATTAAGAGTTTATAACTCGAGTGTTCACATCCAGTCGATGTATAAATATTGATTCAGCAGCGGAAATCTAAAACGTTAATTTTTCTTACCGTGTTAATATCGCGTAAATACTGAATGTTACATTATTTATTAGGTACAAACGTGCCTTTGAATGGAAACTAAGGTGTTTATGATTTAACACGTTGCTTATATCCATAGTTCGTTTCATCTATTGCAGAAATAACTGAGTCAGTTTCACCATTAAGTAAAAAAATCTAATCTTTACTGGTGGGAGGTCTCTCATATGTGAGAGCCTGTCTGGATAGGTACTACCGTAATGTCTATTTCTACCACCAAACAGCAATGTAAATGCACTGTTGTGTTTCGATATGAATACCATTGTAACCAGAGTAACTACTGGATGTATGGAGACTTAACATCTTATGTCTCAGGATGGCGAGCGCAGTAGAATGCCAAGCATTGCTTGGAAAATGCTGTTTGGTTTTGCTTCTGTTCATGGGCAGTCATATCTTACTTACCTTACCATCAGGCGAATGGAATGCTGGTCTCGCCATTCATCGCAACAAATAAAAACTAAAACATTTTAACGTCACACATAATATATAGGTATAGCTCGGTGTAGAGCGAATTGGGTGTGGTTTGAAAATAATCGAATCGCACTATTTTGCCACACACATAAATATGTGTATCGAATAAAGAATTTCGAGGTTTTTATATTAGCACAGTGCAAGGAAATACGATGTCGGTTTTGTAAATAACTTATTCCTGCCCGTCTGTCTTGGGACAAAGAAAAACGAAATGACCTGCCAAAAAGGTAAATAAGTAGACTCTTGGTACATGTTGTACGCAAGATATTACCGGTGTTTGTAAGATATAAAAATATATCCGTATCTTTGTACTATTTTTTCTAGCATCCAATATATTATTATTGACATAACTGCGAAGTAAATGTGTTTGTTTTATGTTATCTTTTTAATATTCTCCTTATTATTCAAAGAAACGGATAAGTTGAAAAATGATTTTCACGAAGTAAAATTTCAGTTAGTCTATACTGAGTACAAAAATATTAAGTTGTTTCTATTTAGAGCTCTAGAAGCAGGTGCATAAGTTTTGTATTTGCTTGAACGAATGTTTGATGGTTGTGTGCTATCCATGTCTCGAATGCGTAACTAATTTATGCTCCTTTTACGTGACGCTCTTTAACAAAATTTTGTAATATTAACGAATCACGAAATAAATATGCTTATTCGTCGATGTGCTATTTATCTACATGTTGATTATGTGAAACGGTTTTTGCTACTTCGCGAAATTACCATCCCAATAAAATATTCATTAGATATTTGTAGCATTACTTACTGATTTCAAAAAAAGGAATCACGCAGTCCTTTTTTATATACCGGGTATCTCAAGACTGCTACCGAAAACGAAGCCCGGTGGTAGTTTTAGTGGCTACAAACACAATGCAACTAAAATTTTCGCATAGAAACGTGACAATTATTTTTTATGATTTTTTAAATATCGTCATTTTTGGGTGGTAAATCCATAGTTTTTGCTAAAATAATAATTTAAACTCTCTTATATCTTAGAGTATTTATAAATTAAAGGGTATACACTATTATTTTAGGAAAAAAAATATTTACCACCAAAATATGGCAATAGGAAAAAAATTTCAAAAAAAAAATTGTCGCTTATTTTTGCAACTTTTTCTGTTGCATTGTGTCTGAAGTCGCTTAAACTACCACCCGGCTTCGTTTTCGGTAGCAATCTTGATATACCCTGTATATTGGGATCTCTTACTTCGCCATATATGAAAGCGGAATAACTTTTTTCTTAATTTCACGCTCAGTTCATTTTATTCCCCATTTAAAATATAGTGTATAACATAAAATTTTACCGTGCTCTGGCGCGGCGTCCAGTTCAGTTGGACGCATCAAACGGGTTCAACATCTGCCATCATTATCCGAAACATCAACACCGAAATTTTATACTTACTTTTTTTTATTTACGAAGTTAAGATTGTGTATGCCTTCTCATTTTTTCATTTAATAAACAAGTTTATGTATAGTATATATAATATATAAGAATATGTGCATATTTATTTGTTGCTTAAGTTATTATATTTTCGTATGCAGGTGGATGTTTTATACATGGCATTAGTGACAGGGTACTCGACGGCGAGACAATACTGAATTTTATATTACGAGTTTCTGAACTGCATGGGAAGGTGTACCTACTGCCTACACTCCAGACTAATACTCGTCACACCGTCCAGTGTTCACTGTTCATTGTGTATTGTGTAGTACATACATATAAAATAATCCCTTTTACCTCGAAGGTTGAGGCAGAGGTGGTACCAGGACACCCACGTTTTGGCATTGTCTGTGACGCCCTACGGTATGATAGGGGCGAGGTTATAGCCAAATTAGGCACATATTTCTGACTACTGATAATGAATAGAAAAATCCAATGTCAATTTGCCTGACCTGGTATTCGAACCCCAGACCTCAGCAATGTAATCGTACCGTGGCACAACAGCGCCATCTAGGCAGCCTGTACTGTGTAATTTGCGATTGGAGCGAAACAATGGTTGTTTGTGTCTTATCTTTCAGTTCCCACTATCCTATTCACACAATATTTTCTCACACACTCCGCTTTTTGTAGCGGATTAAGGTCATTATGCAAAGTTATTAAATTGAAGTTTCGCGTTTTAAGTTAGCGTTTTATGAAAACGGACTACGTTGCCCTAAAAATTAAAATGTATTTAGTATATTACGTCGGCTATACACATATTGTAGTGAATGTTTCATCAAAAAAAAATGAGATTGATATTATGCTTTATTTTATCCATTAGAAAAACAAAATCTTTCAGTCAAAATAAAACAATCCAAATTCAAATATAAGACATAAATTATTACTATCTTCAGATTATATAGAATATATAATATTGTAATGTATTTTAATAAATAATATTGTGTGCGTAGTTCATTAAATACTAACCAATATCATCATTTTACGCATCGTCATAAAAGTGTAGCATAATAAAGTACAGTTATTTAATATTTTATCCTTAACTAAAAAAGGTCTATGTTTATATTAAGTATTAATGACTTATTTTTGAATACCAAAGATGGTCGTTTGTTTTATTCATAAACTTCTAATGTAAATGTAATCGTACGATGGACCAACAATAAAATAAAGTAAAAGTGATAACATCTCAAAGCACTCGGCCCCCGGAATTAGAGTGCTGTGATGAGAGCCAGCCCAGAGTCCGGGCGATAATTTATTCTCTTTTGTCAAAACAAGACACTTGGTGTTATGTTTCGAATGAAGTATTTCACGTACAATAATTGTTTTGTAACCATCACTCGCAATTTTCGGATGGTAAAGAATTCATCGTGGGCAACTAGAAAGCCCTTTCCCATAAGGGTTGAACCAGACAACCGGGCGTATTAAACTAATTTTTTTTTTTTATTCTGGCCGCATTGCGCCTTATGGTGAGCGCTAATGCCGCCCAGGCAGAGTGTCTACTGGCATCGGACGGCAGTCCCATGTAAATAGACACAATTATGCCGATCTGCTAAGATGCCTCTTCACACTACGGCGGAAGGACCCAGGATTATAGGAAGGAGGGAACACGTGAGACGGCAAACAATTCCACAGCCTGACGGTGCGGCACAAAAAAGAATTTGAGATCCGTTTGGTCAGGATCACTCGTTAGTGATCCTCCAGGTAGCGGACCAATTGAGCGTTTATGATCCGCTCCATGACCTTACACATCACTGAGGTGATAGCGATAGGGCGGTAATTGGTAGGGTCCGACTGATCACCCTTTTTGGGGATCGGTTGCACATTGGCCTCCCTCCAATATTCCGGCACAATACCTGTGCGGTAGGACGCTCGGTAGAGGCGAGTCAGTGCAGAAGACAACTCGGCTGCACAAGCTCTTAAACCACCGCTGGTATCCCATCCGGACCACTGGTTTTCCGCACATCGAGAGACCGTAACTCACGCCGCACATCACACTGCCTGATGCGAATATCCGCTATTGAGAAACCGCAATCAGGCAGTGTGGGCAGCGTCTGGGAACCACGGTCTTCGCGGCGGGAATTAGCCACAAAGAGATTTGCTAGCAAGGCAGCCTTCTCTTGCGGCTTGTGGGCCAGCGACCCTCCTGGGTACCTCAGCGGTGGCAACGCTGGACGGCAGAAGTTAGATTGAACGGCCCTGGCCAAACTCCAATAAGCACGACTGCTAGTTGGGTGATTGGCCAACGCACGCCCAATCCTGCTAACGCGCTGGGCATCCGCCCTAACGTAGGCCTTCTTACAGGCCTTGGTAGCACGGTTGTAGGCTTCTTTGAGGGAACTGATATTGGGATCCTTCATGGCGCGACCCCTGATCCAAGCGCGATACGCCACGTGTTTGTCACCGACAGCATCGGCGCATGCACGATTGAACCAGGAGCGTCCACGGCCCTTACTGGCGATCTCAGAGGAAGGAATGTAATATTCCATTCCAAGTCTGATCTCGTCAGCAATAGCGTAGGCACTCGCTGAGGGATCTTTATGCCTCCAAGAGATGGATGCGAAATATTCCCGCATACCATCCCAATCTGCCGACGACTAATGCCAGACCCTCCGCCTAACCTGCACGGGACGTGGAGGTGATGCGAACGGTACTGACGACCCAACCAGGCAGTGATCGGAAGTGCCCAGAGGCGCACTAACGGTCACACGATACCCAGCTGGGTGACTCGCCAGCAGAAGGTCCAGCAAAGAAGGCGCATGACTCGCATGAGTCAGAGCGAATGCATGGGCAGTTCTGCCAGCATGATCAGTCTTGGAGGACCTGTAAAGGCACACGTAGATGCGGCTCAGGGAACCTAGATCCACGTGCACCCCCAGAGCGGAGAAGGAAGGGTCCTCCATGCAGTGCAAACGGCGACAGCAAATGTCCGACCGAACATACAAGCATACCCCGGCTTTAGGCTTGAAGTTTACTTCAAGCGAATAACCGGGATACGACAGGTAAGAATTATCGGCCGGACAACGAATCTGCGTCTCCGTTAGGAAGAGCAAAGCAGGCCGGGCCGTCTCGAGATGGTGGTGGACGGCATTGAGGTTCGTATGGAGTCCGCGGATGTATGTGAACTCCATAGTGAACGCGGTGGTGGGTTTATGCTCCGCTGAATGACCTGCTCTGTTTGATTGCACTGTCATGGTAGAAAGGATGGGATTGGTGAAGAGGCAACGAGGGGCTTAAGTTCGGGCACTAAGAAGGCTGAATGGGCACCGGCACGAAAGGGTCGGCAGGAAGCGAATTGATCCGCGGGACGGAAGGGCCCCCGTACCCTCCCGGGATGGGCCCTCGGGACCCCACTTCCGGTCACCAACCGGCACGACGGACCCACCCAAGATTATGCGCGGCATGGTGAGGCAGCCTCTCGAAGTGGTTAGCCCCGATTGGGCCCCTGTACTATACCGCGGGTGGCCAGCGGACAACCGTTTCTACGGGTCTCCCTAGCCGGCGGATCAACATTCCTCCCTTCGACAAACGACCGAAAATACCCACACGGTACAACCTCATGCCCGGACTCAAGCTCCTCGAAAAAACCGAAAAACCATGGGCTGATCCCGGAACGCGATCCCCTTACGGAGATCACTATGGCGGTCTTTACGTCCTCGTGGACGGTGGTCGCTACCCGGGCGGACACTTAAGTCCTACCACCGTAATTCTGCAGTAATTCTGCAACATGAAATCAATTTTATTGCGTTAACCCCACAGATTTTGTATTAGTTAACCCAATACCAGCTTCAGATAAGGAAATTCAGAACAAATAAAGATTCCATCGTCGTCACGTCAAGCAACAGTAGTTATTATGTCTTGACGTATTAAAATGAAGGGAGATTTCTGAATGCCCATTTCCTCTTCTAATCCCTTTTCCTTTCCGCTATTCTCCCGATTTGCATCGGCAACAAATCCAGGTTGCAAGCGTTTTGGATCTTCATGGGCGGCAGTAAACCAACAGGTAACCCGTTTGCTCCGTTGTCGGACCTAAGCAACAAAATAAAAGGTTATTTTGTTTCTTTTAAACTTATTACGTGCCAATGAAGGTTATTTTTTTTATAACTTTCAGTATATAAATGAGAGATAACAGAATTACTTATAGAGCTCGTGGAATAAGGAATGAACTATAAATAAAATACAAAGTATTTCTTAGCATGGTTATTCCTTTCCTTTCTTGTTTAAAAAGTAATTACAGATTACCCACATAATTTATATTTTTTAGCGCCCCGCCGTCTTTAAGTGTTGCGCAAAATAAAATTTTAAACGATATTAAAAATCTACTGATGTGTATTAGAATTCCAATAAATCCTACGGTTGAGTTTTTTTATAGCTTTGGAAAGATAACACATTGATTAAAATGTAAAAATCTTTGCTGCCTATAGTAATATAGTAAGTGTAGCTTGAAGGAAACTATGACTGCTGCTAAATCCGAGGTTCCGTTGGTGGAACCTCTGTCATAGATCCATTAACGTATGAAGTTTGCTCTTTCTCTTCGTAAATTCACGTCGTGGTCACCAATAGGTAGTATTCCTACAGGTTATTTACATTATCACCAAATTAGACGCAGATAGCGACAGGATGATTGGCTTGAGAAAATTATCTTATGTTTTTTTTTCAAAGAAGAATGTATATGTCCACTTACTATTAAGGGAAGTCTATTAAGCCAGTACTATTCCTAAAGCCATACAATATTTAAATCAGCTAACTTAAAAAACAAATAACAATAAACAAATAAACAGTCACATACATAGTCCTTAGATCGAGCTTCGTGTTGTGGCTATCAGGAACTATGAGAGACTTTTTGGTCTCACAAACACCCAGACCCGAAACAAATACCTGTGGTTCACATAAATATTTGTTTCGGTGCGAGGATCAAAAACGCGGCCTCTCATTTTAGAGTCGGCGCGAGGTCTAACCAACTGCGCCACGGAGTAAGTCAAATAACAAGACTATTTGGATCAAGTTTCAGGAAATTAAATTTATGAAACTAGTTACGTAATGTAAATTACTTTAAGTTGTTTATTTTATTTAATGTCATCTGTTTGTCTCTTTCGAAGCAGTGCAGCGATGCAAGTAAATCTATTTATGTTGATTTAAAAGTTAATTAAATCCATTGAATACAGTTCTTATTCGTGTGTTGAATTCACTGCATTAAAAATAGTTCATGTTCAATAATACTGAACTCAGCGTTATTATTATACCGATATGAATAATAATCATCTGAAAAGTACAATAAAACTGCGGTGTAAATCTTTATGAAAAATTATAGCGATTTTTCCCTAATAAAAGAAGCGCGCTGTTTGGTTGATTCTGTTTTTTGTTTCATCGCAGACTTTTGGAATGATTACTAGCTTTTTGGTTCCTTTCAGACGTCCATATTCAAGAGGTTTTTTGTGTGTTTGATTGTTAAGCCGCTTGTTCTGCAATGTGAAACATAACATCATTTGATGATTTTTTTATTGTACACCAGGAAAAATACAAAAAAAGCTAAATTTAATATAAGTACAATCGGCGGCCTTGTTGCACAAGGCAATCTCTTCCAGCACCCTTTGGATGGAGATAAGAGAAGAGGAGAGAGAGAAGGAGAAATAAAGCGCAGTACATACTACATCAAATCAATTTTGTATTGCTGAATAGAGTATACAAACTAACAAGACTCCAATCGACCAACCTGGTGTAGTGTCCTCACCACTACGCACAAACCCTAAGAAACTATATTCTCTTTCTGGCATGTTTTTCTTTTTCCCCTTTCTTTTTAAGCGTCTTAAATTCTAATGGGCGATTGATATCACCATCGGGTGATCTGTTTGCTCGTATGTAGGACCTATGGACTAAAAAATATTCTGTTGGCATCAGCTAAACCAGGGTTTCCCAACCTTTTTCTAGTGCGGACCCCTAGCGCCACTTTATTATGATTAGTGGACCCCTATAAATAATACGAAAAAAATCTTTTATTTGCAAAAAAATTCCATGGGTATATTACTTACATAAATTATTTTACTTTTTTTTATTTTCTTTGACTGCCTCGGTGGCGTAGTTGTACTAGGGTACGGTTACAAAGCTGAGGTCTCGGGTTAAAATCCCGGGTTGGGCAAAGTGATATTGGATTTTTCTATTCATTATCAGCCCAGAGTGTTGCGCCCGATATGGTGATAGGGTCGCCACCTATCACATCGTGGGACAGAACATACAAGGTGAAATGTGGGTGTCCTGGCACCTCTGCCTACCCCTTCTAGGAAAAAGGCGTGAGTTTATGTATGTATGTAAATTATTGTAAAAATGCGATGGTTGATGTTGCTGTTTTGTGGCCAAAGTTGTAATATTTGGGTCATTGTTGCTCAGTTGGAGCCATAAATTTGCTTCTAGTTGTAGTCTATTTCTGTATTTTAAAACCCTTTTCGCTTAAATTTGTTGTGGGGAAAGGTGACAACTGCTTCTGCTTAATCATATTTAAAATTTTGCCAAAAATTTGTTAAAGCATATTCTTTGAATGTTCTCTTTAGTGTCGAATCGTAACTTATTTCAATTAATTGATTTTCCTGAACCGTTGTAAGGCCTATGACGTCTATAACATTGACACGGAATGGGTCCATAAACCAATTGTCACCGCGGTCTGAATGTGAAGACTTCAAAGCTCGCAGGTGCTCAACGATTACTTCCTGAGTCTCCTTTTGCAACATAGCCCCGCCAATAGCAAAAATTACGAGAGAGTAGGAAAATGATCAAAATTACCTTGAGAAGAGCGATTTGTTCATAAATCAATTTTTTTAATAAAAGTTTTTTTTTTGTTGTCCTAATTTTTATGTTGTCTGTGCACCCCCTGAGAACGGTCCGCGGACCCCCAGGGGTCCCAGGTTAGGAAACCCTGAGCTAGACTATCCTAGCATTAGAAAAAATCATGAACCGTGGTAGAAGTGTCAGTAAATTTTAGTGTAGTAAATTTTAATTGTTCTTCCAAAACAACTTAATAATATATTACTATAGTTTGACTATTGTATATAATATAAAAATCTACTAACGCTAAAATACCATCTCATAGTGTAAGTTAAGAAGGACTGCTTAAGTTATTCCCGGAATCCTTTAAGTGGTTATAAAGCGTGCTGAAGTGACGCACTTAAAGAAACTTGGAGAATGTCGATGTCGCTTCTGGGAATTGCTTAAAAGCAAAACTTTAACATAATTAATTTGAGTATAAAATAACAGCGTCTTATACATTGAAAATTCTCAATTTGAAAACTTTAACGCTCATAAAAAGGTAATTCAGGATGCTTTCAGATGTTATCATAATGTTATTGTTTGAAGTATTTAAAATTTTTCTTTAAAAATTGCGTGACACAACGCCTCAAGTGTTGTGGATGTGATATATTGAAACATAAAGCATCATATTGCATAATATTATGTCATATGTGCCTGGCCCATTGATGATATAAGATAATATACATTACATTACACATATATCGAAACGGTTAAATACATATTTAACCGTTTTGTTTTACGTTTGAATGTAGGTATAACAAAAGCTACAATCAAGGAAGCGCTGGAGAAAATTGCAGCCATTTTATAATAATAAATTTTCATTTGTGAGTCGTTGATAAAATAAAACAGATTTTGATTGTAATTTTTTGCATTAAATGTATGGAATTTAGAATGTGTTTGGAAAACTTTAGTATTATTGTATGACTGTTGGCTCCATTTAAAATAATTGATTTACGCATTGTATTCATGTGCGAGTCCACATTATACATTCAGTGTACAACACGCGCTGTTGGTGACTCGGGGACCCCTTTTGGGTGCTTGCTTTACACCTCTCGCCAGAATTTAAAATAAAATAATATAAATTTTTAAATTAATATAATTTATTTAACAAATACATTTTATTTTAACGGGCGAAAACATAATAACAACAAAGTCTTTCACTATTATTTGAAAATCCCTCAAGTATAGTCCTCTTTACATACTTCTGATGGCTAATAAATAAATAAAAAATATGCTTAGAACAATAAGGGCACCTCCAAAATTCTCAGATGCAGTGCTGAGGCAGACTGCTTACTATCGCAAACTCTTATGAATCAGAATCCAATTTCGTCATAAATTTACACATAGTGGGATAGATGTCCTATATGAACGTTATGGGGAATATAATCGCTAAATAATGAATTAAATTTTTTTTTTTTTCACTGGTCACTCTTATACTTTTACCATAAATCTGCTTGTAGCCCAACATGATTCTAGGTATATAGCAAATACCCTATGGGCCTTATTAATAAACTTGGATGAGCGGGGGATTAACTTAAGACTGATGTTTTAGAATTGACTCGATTTAAAAGAAACGAACAAAATAATCGAGTCAATTCTAAAGTCTTGAACTAAAGTTAATCTCTCGCTCACTAAAGGCGCTAAAGCCAAAGGTTTAAAGTTACTCACTTATTTACTCACTCACTTGATTAAATTTATTAAGACCGACGACAGAGTCATATTTTAGCAGTCCGTTTTAGTTTGGTATGGAAACTTATATATTATTTATATCGTATGTATTTTCAATAAAATGCAGTTGTAACGTTGCCACAGCGCGGCTTTTAGTGCCATTAGAGCTATCAAACATTCATATACCGAAAGATCAATAATTCAACTATAATATAAAGCGTTAACAACATTGGGGATTTATCTATAAAACCGGGAATACGCTAGAAACATAAGAAACTTGCCCATGGTAGAGCTTCAATTGACGTGACGTGTGTTTAACATTGTGATCTGTACAATCCGCACACAAAATAATAGTGATGTACCACGCATAGTTAACCAAGAGCAACTGCCAAATACAATAACAGAACGGAAAAAAGATAAATATTCCAATGTACGATTAAAAGCAGTAGGGATAATATTATGTTTAATAACATCCCCAAATGATATTAGAACTATACGAGGTTTGATTCGCCGGTTTGTATAAATTACTAATTAACTTAGTTCCATTTATAAGAGAACAGTTAATAAGTTGTTATTTACTTTATTTGTACGATAAATATAAACCCTCATTTACTTAAAGCCATGGCTTCGGCTAATAAAGCGGCGGACCGTTCGCTGGTGTGCGTGGTAAATCTGGAGCATGGTAATATTTGAACAATATTTTTTTACTTTGACGGAATTGGGTAAAATTGTGACCATAATTAATTTATAAGCTACAAAGTATAAAATTAATGTCGCTGCTGTAATTAATTTATTACGCAAAAGTAGAGTGAAACCACCAACGAGGAAATTTGTCAACTAGGAAACTAAATATTACGCGGGCTACATTGAGCGTTAAAATATACAGCGGCAGTCATTAAAACCGCCCGACTGAGTGTTCTCCACCTCAAAATAATAGCATTCGTAAATTCGTTAATCAAGTGACAATTATATGGCGCATTTTATAAAATTAGCGTGCCTAGGTTTCATGGAATGTTCAAGTAATTATTTGAACACATAATTAATGTTAATATATTGTGAAAAAGAGGAAATCTATGTTGGAAAGTGGATTTCTATTTTCCAACAAATTGGTTGAGGCCTTCCACCCCTTATATAATTATGTACCTACAGCCATGAACTTCGGTAGGCACTGCGGAGCCAACCGATTCAATTTCTCCGCTTTTCTTGCTTTAGCGAGGTTCCAGCATTTTGTTTTTTTTTTTTATTACAATGAATGGCGAAACGAACATGCCGTTCACCTGATGGTAAGCGATGCGACCGCTCATGAACTGTAGCAAAACCAAACAACACCTTGAATTACGAAGCAATGCTCGGCATTCCACTGCGCTCGCCATTCTGACATAAGATGGTAAGTCTTAATATGTCCAATAGTTACTCTGGCTACAATATCCTTCAATCCGAAACACAACAGTGCATTTAAACTGCTGTTTGACGGGAGAAATAGACATTGCGGTGGTACCCACCCAAGCAGCCTCTCACATATGAGAGACTTACCACCAATAAATAAACTTTAATAAATTTCTGCTAAGTGTTTTGTTGTAGAACTGCAGCGTTTAATTACCAACGCTGACAATGATAAGCTTCGTTACACTGTCCTCTGCTTTACTTTCATTCGTGGTAACCAACGTCGATGTTTCATATTTTTCTTACATCTAAGATTGTGATTGTGATTTTCCTTTGACTCTATACTCGTACATAAATAAACTCAAGCCTTTTTTCCCATAAAAGGTGGTCAGAGGTGCAATCAGGACACCCACGTTGTGCCTTATATTTTGCCACCACACGATGTGATGTGCGAGCCTTTCGCCACATCAGGCACAAATTCCTGCAGGCTAATAATGAATAGGAAAATTCAAAATGGTTTTGCCCGACTTTGGATTCGAACCCGAGACTTCAGCGTTATAATCATACCGTTGTACAACTGCGCCTCCGAGGGAGTCTATATTCGTTACATTCTTAAACAAAAACGAAAAGCGGAAAGTTAAACATCCTGAGAAAAGTTACATACCTGAAAGTTCTCGTGAAGAATTTCGAAAGTATGTGAAGTTTTACCTTGTTATGCTAGCATGGTAGACCAACGGAGCTACTCGTTAATGAAAGTCGTAGTTGTAGTATTCCTGAAGTCATGTTACTTAAACGCCATGTATGTGTGGAATAAGGGCAGGTAGACGAATATTACAAGCTATGATAAATTGTAACTAAACCTATAAAATGAGAAATGTAAGAAAATATGGTGAACATCATTTTATGATATGATGATTAACTTCGGTTATGGAGAGTATCATCATCATAATCTAAGCCACAGGAAATCCACTGTTGCACATACGCCTCTCCCAAGGATTTCGACATCGACCTGTTGGAAGCGGCCCGCATTCAGCGAGTTCCTGCAACTTTAGCCAGGTCGTCTGTCCACCTTGTAGGCAGGCGGCAGACATTTAGCTTGCTTGTACGTGGACTCCACTCTTGAACCCTAAGGCCGCATCAGCCATCAGTTCTACGCGCTATATACGTGAGTATAACTCCGTAATACTAAATAGGATCGTAATTATCTTGTAGCGTTAGGCTCAAATTTTCATGCAATATCTATACAAAAAAGGGAAAAAGTTTGGAAGAGGAGGGAGAAGTATGTATACATAACTATTATTAACACTGCCGAATCAGAGAGACATCTCAGAAGAACACTACAACTCATTTCGGGATTAAAAGCAGCCATGTTTTAAACAACTCGTTTGGGTATGAAGAAGTACTTACAACAAAAACTTTCGCCTTTTTATTATTAGTAAGATAAGATTTATTTAGCTAGTCTATAATTGTTATAATTACTTTATGACAGTTTTTTTTAAATTAAATGTTGTTCGTTATATGCATTATACATACATTAAGTATTTAAATAAATAATGTATTGCACTATAATATTTCAATTGAGAATTTTTATACCTATCTCAATCGATAAAATTCCACATAAATCGATTTATTGCTTCAGTTTATATAATTAATTTTGTCCAAAATCCAAATTGATGGCTAATTTTAAAACGAAGCATGTTGAAACTCAGCACACAGTGCGCCCACATAACCTCACGTACACATCGTTGCTCCGACGTCATGATATACCAAGTACACACCACTCGGTAGGAAGTACCTACACACGCCACGACTCTTACACACGTAGTACGTACATTACACATTTCCAATTCGTTTGCTGACGTGGTGATTAAGCTTCGCTCTGTACAAGACCGTGTTCCGTTACAGAGTAAATTATATTTGTTTCTTTCAAAATGTTTGTCTAGCAATGTTTAATCTGACTAATTTTTCGAATATTAAATCCCTAGTACGTAATGTTAATATTCTTTTTGTCTAAATAAAAATGATGTCAATTCTAAGTTTTAAATAATCTAATATGGGTATGGCAAAAGAAGCATGAAAGTAAAATTAGGGCAGTAGAGATGAGATCGTTAAGGGGAATGTGTGGTGTAAGCTTGTGTGACAGAGTGCGAAACAGCGTGGCGATGGAAACTTGTGGAGTGAAAGAGGATGTAGTGACGAGAATTGAGAAAGGAATGTTACGATGGTTTGGTCATGTAGAGAGGATGGATGAAAGGAGAATTACGAAACAAATACATAATGCGAGTGTGGATGGAAGAGTCGGTAGGGGTCGACCTCACCGAACATACACTATCCAAATCGGTGATACCCTCAACAAGGGTCAGGTTAAAAGTACCCTGAACCGACGAGAATGCATAAGACGTTGATGAAAGTGGATGAAGCGAAAGTAGTATGTCAGGATCGAGCAAAGTGGCGGTCTATTGTCTCTGCCTACCCCTATGGGATACAGTCGTGACGATTATGTGTGTAAATAATCTAATTGTATCAATGTTACAGACATTCTTTTTGTTAGTGAAGGGTCCTATTGTTTTGATATTTATCGTTTAGCGCGAATTCAATTTAATCAATTCAGCATATTCGAGGTAGGGGAAATGGTGTGGTGATATCTAAACAAGTTTTAATATTTGACTGCACCTCCGTCATTTTAACGTTAAAAAATGGAAGTCCATTTCAAACATTAGATAACAGCGGACGATGACGACGCAACAACAAAAAACCGTAAAACCGCTTTTGCTAACCTTTCTCTTACCGGTCGGATACCTGGCACGCCACGCCTAAGGTTTTACGTTGCAACAACTTTTGAATTCGTCTATACATAGCTGTGTATACAGTATACTGCGAGGTGGTACCTTGACGTCGACGGTCGACCGAACAGACAGCCGTTGCATCTGGCTTCGTGATTTCGGTGCACGTATACTGTCGCCGCCCGCGCTTACCTGCCCAGCCGGTCTTCGCTATCTCCCTCTATCTCTATACATCTATCTCACTCGCTTTAACATTGAAATTCAACATGGCGTCTTGTGCCGAGTCCAGTCTATGCTTTCCAAGTATACGATTTCTTAAGAATTTTTATATAATTCATTAGTTCGCGAACCGAATATCAATGATTCCACAATGGAAGTGAACTCATTAATAGTTATGAAAATGGATATGAATGAAAACGTGTATTATTTATTTAATACCTACCTAATGAACAAAGCTATTTGCGATAGAAATCGTTTTAGTTTGTGTACATCGCAATTCAGTTTTATTTCCTTCAGCATTTGTAGCGAATTGGGCGTTTTCCGTAACTTAGTCGGTATTATTTGATATAGTAAATGTTGAAATAGAAAAACTATTCGATAACATGATATCAAAATAAGACACCAATAAAATTATAATGCACGCTTGCGTAGTACGTTGTGCAACTGTCTCAATTTAGTAAATGGCTTCGTAGTGATTATGGCATTATAACATTTACAAAAACTTTATGCATATTTACAATGCTTGATTATGAAATGATAAGCGTATAAGATGCAAAATACCACTCATGCAATATACAAAGAACTTACATCACGTTTAGTTCTAAGTTTAATACCTCAAATCAAAAAATCTCCTAATATAGTTTCAAATTTTTAATTGGCATTGAGAATAAAAATATCATAAAACCGTTGGATATCGTTAACCCAGATGTTAGCTATAAGAAATTGGTTGTTACATGAAGGAATAAGGGCGAAACCAGTTTACAGAAAGAAAGAACCTTCGGACATAAATCAGATTAGCCGAGGATTTGCTTGTCAAGTGGGCCATGCTCTCAATCAGATCTCTAAAAGAAAAGTCTTAAGACGATCTTCAACTAGGACATTTCTGTTTCGTCATTTCAATATTTAATCAATAGATACAATAATTGTGTTAATATACCAGCAAAATACTTTTTAAGAAATATTAATTATTTTTAAAATAAAGATAATAGAGGTATAATTTAATTAGATATGGGCGAGATATTTATCTATTCGTGACCTTATATCTCATTTACCACTCAACGCTTCTGACTGCGATTGCTGCATATATGTATCATTCGTTATAAAGCAATAGCCGTGAAAGCATTAGTAAGTTTTTATTCAGTAAAGCCTAATTTCGTTGTCAGTCAGTAAAACAGAAATTAAAATCCCAATATTGCTTTATTTTTGCAATAATATAATATTTTATTGGAAAGCATAATGCATAAGAAAACAATCAAGATCTTGGTTATTGTCCTTCTTATAAAATATTTAGGAAATGCTTCTTATAAAATAATTTAAAATGAAAGTTGTTATAATTTGTAATTTAGTTAAAGGATCTGAAAGAACAGCGAATATTATTTTAATATAACTTGGGAAATAACGTTCCAAAAGACAATCGAATAGGCAAAGACTTTAAAATGATGTGGCGCAAAAAGAAATTGGTACTTAATTCAACATTAATAAACCTCTCTTTCTCTCTTTTATAATCTTCTTCTTGATTTTATCTCAAGTAGATAGTAAAGAACCTGGTTGCTGACGTGATCAGTCTCAACTGATAACAATAGTAATTAAAATATTAATAATTTTAATCAAGTCACAATTTCGGAATGGCTATATTACACACAATCTGTATTATCCAGTATTCTATACAATGCCTAGGAACAACTATACAGATTGCCGGTAACAGCTACATAATGTAGGAAAAAGGTAAACCGGCATGGCAGTGCGATGTCTCCATGGCGGGTGCGATATTCGTGATCATTTTTTTGCGTTCAGTTCTCAACATGTGCGCGGAACGAAGGGTGCTTGGCTTGTAAAAAGCAAACATGTGGCGCTCTTCTCACACCGCCATACACATCCGGGGCATAACTCCGCTGTAGCCCATACACCGCCTTACCGCGCCTCACCCCCTGCCGTCTCTCACTCGCTCCAAAAGTTTCAAATTAACATAAAACTCATTAATTTAAGCTGTGTTAATATTGCAAACATCTGTTCTATGTTTAAAGTTTTTAACAAACTTAAACTTGAGACGACAATTTTAATCGTACACTTAGGAATTGTGTATTTTATTTAACAAACTATTGTGTGTATCAAAATTGGATGGGGACTCTTATGAGACAACACAGAACACAGGGATAAATACTCTACTCTAACTTAAGTCATCTCAGCAACATCTCAAGGTAAACTGGAAGACAATGCCTCTGACATTAGGCCGCCTATGTATGTTTGTATACTCGTCACCACCCGTACAAACTAACCACTTAAGAATATATTGTTAAAAAAGCGTTTTAACTGCACACTTGACAACAACATCGGCTATAACTGACCGTCGTCGTTAACTCAAGCACTTAAGACCATAAAAAATCTCATTCGAAACACGGGGTACCAAAAATCTGTCTCAAACTGCAAAAAATTAAGTGGCCCTTATTTTGTTTTGACGAGTATATATGAAGTTATATAAAATATTAAATAACAACTCATAAGAACTTCAAAGATTCCAGTTTGATCATAAATTAATGTAAAAGATAGTTTTATTTTCCATTTACATTAAACAGAGTGATTTATTGACATATGGTATTTAATTTAAAACACATGTTCCTTAATCTACCTAGGTACTATTGTGCCAAGAATAACTGAAAATTGCCTGATAGTTTTGTCAAAAATCACGATTTTAGGTTTCAAGGCTTTTGATCAAACCCTACTGAGTTTTTTGTGGTTCAGATAAGTTCCTTAACCGAACTGAAGTTCATCTAAGCGGTAAAATACTCTTATCTACATGGGAAGTCCAAAAATCGTGAAAACGAAAACCACGATTTATGACAAAAAATCTTCTCATATTTCTTTCAAATTATATACAATGTCACCTGGGGTGATGAGAAACATATGGATCAATTTAAGTAACATGTGTCAATAATACCCTGTATATTGTTTTTTTTTTATTTACAAAACTAACATTATTTTGCTATGTACAACTACTTTCTAACTACTAAAAGTCCAGAAAAAAAACTGTAACACGAAGGATGAAGGAAAATACTCTTTATCAATGAATTCAGTAGCAATAGACTCTTAGATTCAATTATTATATTTTTTAACGTATTTTTGGTCAACTGTTTTTTATTGAATATAGATTTCCATATTTGAATAGTTGAAAACTTACTTTTTCATATGCTTCCGACAAACCAGCAAGTAGATCAACTGGTGGTAAGTTATCACTGCCGCCCATGATGATCCACAACGCCTGCCGCTTAGGTAGTGGATGTGCTGTCGGCTCATCAAATCGGGAGGTGAGTGGGAACGAATAAGATATTGGGCATTCGGCAATCTCACTCATGGAACGAAACGCGATTGTAAGGCTGTCACTTCACGTCGATCTCATGTGTGACAGTGGTACCGCCCCAGACGAGCCTGCTCATTTATATTGAGTCGTGACTGACAATAACTTGGTTCTACTACTTGAAAAAAAAAAAACTTTATGACAAAGAGTAGTTTCAAGTTAAGGTTATTAAAATTCTATACAGGGTATATCAAGACTGCTACCGAAAACGAAGCCGGGTGGTAGTTTAAGCAAATTCAGACACGATGCAACAGAAAAAGTTGCAAAAAAAAAGCGACAATTTTTTTTTTATTTTTTTCCTATGACCATATTTGGGTGTTAAATACATTTTTTTCCTAAAATAATAGTGTATACCCTTTAATTTATAAATAACCTAAGGTTTAAAAGAGTTTAAATTATAATTTTAGCAAAAACTATGGATTTACCACCCAAAAAAGACGATATTTAAAAAATCATAAAAAATTATTGTCGCGTTTCTTTGCGAAATTTTTAGTTGCATTGTGTTTGTAGTCACTAAAACTACCACCCGGCTTCGTTTTCGGTAGCAGTCTTGATATACCCGGTATATATACTTCTGACACTATGCAATAGAAAAAGTTGCAAAAAAAAAGCGACAATTTTTTTTTAAATATTTTTTTCCTATGACCATATTTGGGTGGTAAATACATTTTTCCCTAAAATAATAGTGTATACCCTTTTATTTTTAAATAATCTAAGGTATAAAAGAGTTTAAATTATTATTTTAGCAAAAACTATGGATTTACCACCTAAAAATGACGATATTTAAAAAATCATAAAAAATAATTGTCGCGTTTCTTTGCGAAATTTTTAGCTGCATTGTGTTTGTAGTCACTAAAACTACCACCTGGCTTCGTTTTCGGTAGCAGTCTTGAGATACCCGGTATATACCGCAAGGATATTTCAGTGTGATAATATAACTTGTATTTAGAAGCCAATACATCTATGAAATAATGCCAGTACATTTGAACCCTTATAATAAATATTATTGAGTGCTGTTAATGTTTTCGTGGGTCTTTTATTTTTTTAATCAACTTCAAAAAACGGATACTATTTGTTTTGGTTGTTTACTATTAAATAAAACGGTGAGTACATGCTTTTGTGGCGTTTTATTTTCAGACATGTTATATGCTCTTTCAGAACATGACACATCGATTTATTCATCAGTAAGCGAAAGCTGTAAATACAACAAACATATGCACAACATCGTGTGAGAGTTAATTGATTTCCACACGATAAAAGTCCATATTGCCTCCGTCAACTTATCTACACATTGGACACATTGAAAATTATTTTTACGACCTACTTATAGATCTTGCTTCGCTCATGGCTTAACATTGTTAATATCCAGCCATCGCAATAACTACCAATAATAAGCTCGGCGAAATTCGGGGAATGCGATACCTCTCCATTGTGAATTGTAACTTTTTTTGCAACGCTATTCAATACGAGCAGGTAAATTTTAACTGAAAAAAAAAAGTGTTATTTAGGCTCTGACAAAAAAAAAGTACCTACGTCAGGTATACAAAAGTGAGTAACCTGACCATATCCCCTCTTGTCTACTATATGCCATTTGATTTCGTTCATCTTCATTGTAGAATCACAACAAAAAATGTAAACTCAATAAAATATAAAAATGAACAAGCTTTTACAATATTTTTTTCGTTTGTCGAATGCGTTTCGGTTATGCTCAGTGCTTCGTTTCCTACGTTGATTTTGCAATCGAAATTCGGTCGACCTCCACTGTGTTTGTTGAGAGCTTTATGTGACGGCAAACTTGCTTTGCATTCGCGTTTAAATATATTAAATAATATAACATTTTCACTAAATTTATATTGGCAACGCGTAATTTAATTGCCCCACTTTAGTCTTGTGAGACTCGAATTTAGGCAAAAAGTAAGGGCTCCTAAAACTAAACTAAACAAACAGCCTAACTATAAATTTATTTTGGTTACATTTTGCTTTGGGGAAGTCATTTGTTGTCGCTATCAGGTAATTAACGCAGTTACAAGTTTGTTTCAAAGTAGTGGTTTCTGTAGTATGTGAGCAGTTTGGAAGCATTACGTTTAATCCGTTTGATACGTTGTACGATTGTACCTAGCCCGAATGGTTTTCGAATGTTTCACATTATCAATTATTGTTTACACATGCTACATTATTAAGTCCATCATTACATTATATGTTGCCTCAGTTCCAAAATACATTAAAATTTTGCTACTTTACTGCCGGATATGTTTCAAGAAATAAAATGGTTTAAATAAACAAAGCGCTACTAAAAATTCTTGCATGTTCGAATTAAATTCAGAGGTTTGTCACGCTACACACAAATTTAGGTAGTAGGTAGTAGGTCTAGGTGCCTATTTGGTATTTTCATTCGGCTCGTTGATAAACGTTTATTACGTTATAAAGCATTTATAAAAGACCCATATGACTGTATAAGTTTAAAGAGTAGTTATTCAAGCTTTTCTGTGGTTTCACAGAGTGCAGGAAAACAAATTCATTTTGACTGCGTATGTGAATAAAATATATTCCTCTTTATGAACCTGGTATAGGATACGAGCGTTGAAAAGATTTATTAAATTTATTGGCTGTCTATTTATTAACAAAATAATAATAATTGTTAAGAGCGTTTATACCCTGCACGCGCTTTTTATCTTAAAAACAGGACTTTTCAAATGAGTTAATAGCCACCAATAAACAATTTAAATGAAAAATAATTATTACTAATTTTAGAAAAGGTTGTCATCTAGGGATTTTGGTGGAAAACATTATAGATTGATGGATAATTTGTGAGTACTATACGGATTACTGAACACAAGTTTCGTTATTTAGGCTTTAAATGGCAATTTAGAAGCTTAAGATATCCGAAACCACTAAATATAAGATGAAAATAAAAATATTATCAGACTAATAAGACCCTTATGGAGGGATTTTGCTGAGAAAAATAATCTTTTTGTGTTTAGTTCCTGAAAAATAAAAATTTTAACAATGCGAAATTATTCAGAAACTCTTGTCAAGATCATATTTTTTTTCACCAACTTATCGTACATAATTTTTTATAGCAATTGCATATTACAATAGAAGAACATCTTATCAATAAATTACCATTTTTATATTTCAACAAAATTAGTTTTCATGTTTTCTACAAATATTTTAAAAACCACTATAAAACACGCTGTCCGACGTGGATCAAATCAGACCGCCGCAAGGCCTTCTAGAGGGAGGACGTATCGCTCGTCGCTCCGGCCTAGCTGCAGTCGATTATGCCGCGCGTAGTAAAAATAGCCACGCGCGGAATGCGATTACCACATCTTAGTACTTTGGTAGTAAAATATTTAATTATTTTTATTGCCTACACTGATTTTGTAGTGAGTATAAATTATGTTTCAGGTAATATAATGGGATGTAAATCCGAGGCTAAATTATGTTATGTATTGTAATATAAAATTAAATATATTTCGTAATTGTAAGGGGTTGTAAGGCCGCTAACACTATTTATGTGTTTGAACACGAAATGATCAATAAAACGTCCGTAGTGTATACTGATTGAACACTGATTTGAATGCAACTTAACAATGTAATAATAACGAAAATATGATTAGTATCCAAAATTTGTATTATTCTTTGCTTGCACAGTAATATTAGTCTACTTATAATGCAAATAAAATATTTTTATGATATTATATTACAGTTACATTTCAATTGAATATTTGAAGCGCACGGATCAAAGTAGTTTGAGCCGATTGTATAGCGAGCCGACGCGGCAGGTCTACGCACACAGCTTTGGTCGCTTATGTGTGCGTGAAATTAACGAAGAAATACCTATAGTTGACTTTGCGCGCAAGGTGTATACGCTCTTAAGAATAAAAATAAAAATTTAGGACTACGCGACGTCTTCTCATCCAAAATACTCACTCAACGAGCTATGGGGAGGGCTATGCTCGGGGTTTCCCTACGAGATCGAATCAGAAATGAGGAGATCCGTAGGAGAACTAAAATAACCGACATAGCCCACCGGATTAGCAAGTTGAAGTGGCAATGGGCAGGGCACATAGCGATATATGATAATGATGGGGTCGGAAAGTGCTCGAATGGAGGCCGCGTATCGGAAAGCGCAGCGTAGGACGTCCACCCACAAGATGGTCCGACGACCTGGTAAAGGTCGCGGGACGTCGCTGGATGCAGGCTGCCTCCAACAGGTCTCTGTGGAAATCATTGGGGAAGGCCTATGTTCAGTAGTGGACTTCCTTTGGCTGATGGATGGACCCGGCTAAGGTTGCAGGAAGTCGTTGGATGCAAGCCGCTTCCAAGAGGTCGATGTGGAGATCCTTGGGGGAGGTGTAAGTTCAGCAGTATACTTTCTGTGGCTGAAATGATGATGATAATGAATCATTGTTAAAAGAGTTTTATTCGTTTCAACGTTGTTTACGTTTGATCAATTTAATGTAAGAATGTAGACTTAGAGCGTCGTTGACTACCCTTAAGTAAAGTTTCAAGGAGGCTAATCATCAGATGCCGCTACCTGTAATGCCACAAGTTAATTTCACCACATCCAAGTAACACTAATCCTATGTTTAAGCCAATCAGTAACGTACTTGCTACAACCTTTGCCAATTATTTGATGATTAAACATCAAGTTTACCCTATTTTTTTTTATTTGCATGATTTTTTAAATAATAGAATGAATTTATTTCATTAGTCTGGTTATCGCTTCGATGAATTAGGACATAGAACAACCTTCAATGCCATGAGTACTAGGAATAGACTGTTTAAATTTAATTTGGACTATTTTGCAGATCTAGACCAAATTCATTTTTTTCGCTAGATGTAGATTATAATATCTAAGATGTAGTGAATCGAGTCCATAACATTATAAACATTAAATAGTATCTAAATCATAAAGTTGAATGGTATTTTAATTTAATAATTATATAAATGAAGTTTCAGTAACTTTGAAACTTCGGCGGCAATTGATTACATTCAATTTCTTATGTCGTTCACAACCGGTATGTCGCGTCGCGTCATCTCGAAACTTAAAGTTCACTCGTGAAATTCACGGAAGATTCCTACACAGCAATTTTACTTGGCAATTTAATTTAGTAAAAAGTAAATAATAAACGGTTTTCTTGAAGATGGTGACTGGTGGTATCTCTCATATGTCAGAGGCCGCCTAGGAAAGTATCACCGCAATGTCTATTTCTCCCGTCAAACAGCAGTTTAAATGCACTGTTTCGGATTGAAGGACATTGTAGCCAGAGTAACTACTGGACATATTGAGACTTAACATCTTATGTCTCAGGATGGCGAGCGCAGTGGAATGCCAAGCATTGCTTTGTAATTCAAGGTGCTGTTTGGTTTTGCTACTGTTCATGAGCGGTCGCATCGCTTACCATCAGGCGAACGGCATGCTCGTCTCGCCATTCACTGCAATAAAAAAAAAGATGGCAATCGAGGCCCTTACCATATTCAGAAGATTACAAGTGTGTCCATATTTTGTATTAAAATGTAATTGTTCGTATTGACATTGAAATAGTAACCGATTTCAACTTTCATAAATATCATGGGTGTTATTGCATTGAAAGGTTGCAATTATCTACTCGCTTACATGTTCTGGGTAATTTTTGTGCCCCCTGCCTGTCAAAACAGCAATTTTGACGCTGTATTTTAGCGATTGATGAAACACTGGTATGCGGTGGTGCACTGAAAAACACGTTTATTTCAAATAAATACATACACCCAACATTCATTTACATAGTCCTGACCCCACACTAACATCGAGTCTTGTATCAGGAACTACGAGAGACTTCGGTCTCACAAACACCCAAATTAATTAAGTCAAATTCTATAATCAATGATTTGAAATAATAGTACTATTTCAGAATATAATTTGATTGAACATGATATTATTTAGTGAGGTCGGCGGACGCGCACGCCCGTCGCCGCGACGTAGGAGGGCACATCTGTGAACCGTGACGACCGTTATGTACGCGGAACCGTTTGTCCCCGAGACCCACCATGCCTCATACTAATAGAAACCATTATCAATGTACTACCTAGTGCCTAGAGTTGTGCAAGACCTCATAATTACATTAAAAAAGAAATACGTACAATTAGTAATTTCCAAATACTACTTCGATATAGCAAAATCACTTGTGCATTAAATTGACTGTTGCTTTCATAGAAATGACAATTATGTTGTAATTTCTATTGTTATTGGTAGAAATTAATGAAATCGTAATCGTTGACCTTAGTATGTACGTAATGTACATTTTTTTAGGTTGTAGTAGTTAAACATTTTGTAACCGCTTAAACTGTGATATTAAAGCTACACATAATAATAAATATATTTAAATAATACCATTATTTAATCTCGGATTTGGTTTAGTTTTTACATTTTTTCACATTTCGATGGCTTTACGGTTTTCTTGGTCGGGGCCGACCCTGAAAGCTGAAAAGTGTAAAATAATCGAAATGCGAGTTACGTCGCGTCGAGACGTATAAAAAATTAAAAATTAAACCAAATCTGCGATAAAGCCCGTGACAAAATGCTTTATTTCAATGTGTAGCATTTGCGTAAATCTGAGGAACCATTATACACAAAATATAATTTTATATTTTGTGTTGAGCTTATCGTGGTGAACAATGGCGTGGTTTTGTCCGCACGCACGGGGCTGGAAGGCGCGCTGGTTACCCGCATGCTCTCACGCTCTCGTCTTACAGCCTGAGACCCCCCGCCCCCTCTCTGTTCCCACTTGTGTAACTTAAACTCCGCATTAACAATGGGAAGCACGTGTGTTTCAAGTGAACGCTAAAATAACAAACTTATACATACCTATTTTTCACGCAAAAAATACGTGTTTGCAAGTTTTGATAGTTTATATTAGAAAAAAATTCGCGTGTATATGTATGCAAATTAAGTTCGTCGCAAGACCTAATGAAAGACTTTTTAAATAATAAAGATGATAAATTTTCGAATTAATCCTCACGTCAACAACGAACGCTTATAAGTACCCAAATTTAAACTAATTAAAGATTATGATCAGATAAATAAAAAATATGAAAATTTATTTTCGAGGCTTTGAGTGTACCTACTAAATATTTTACGCAGATACAAATAAGTGTATATACGTTAATATTTAATTAAGACGCTTTAAAATAAATTCCTTGTAATAGAGAGGATGAATAATTTAAACGGAACCTAAAAACGATGAATAAATAAAACATAGATAGACAAATTGCGACTAATAAAACAAAACAAAGTGAGGATGGCGTATTCAATTTGTTTTATGGAATGGGATTCTTTCGGCCATGTGATGCTTGTCGTTTGTCAATGTTTCTGGGCGACCGCTTTATATTTTATACACGCATATGATGGCGTACTCCCAATGTGATATATGATTACAAATATATATATTATATTTAGAAATATTATAAGTAATTGTTTATTTGACACTACTCTTTTTTTCGTCGTGCACATTGTCCGAAACACTACATAGTTTTTTCTACGTTGATTAATTTAATTGGTCATTATAAATATGTTTTAGAACAATATTGATAGTTGATACTATTGAACAAAACAATCAGTAGTTATTGAAAAGGTTTAAATGTGGTATTTTCTGGCCCAAGAGTAATGGAGGAGATATGAGACTTAGTATGCAACTTAAACAATAAAGAATTAGGTAAATCAAGGTTAGGTAAAAACAATTGAATTCAATAGATTATTTATTCGATATATTTCGACAGCCTCCGTGGCGCAGTTGGTTAGACGCCGCCTGTAAAACGAGAGGCCGCGGGTTCGATCCCCGCACCGAGAGAAATGTTTGTGCGACCCACAAATATTCTTTCGGGTCTGGGTGTTTGTGAGACCGAAAAGTCTCTCGTAGTTCCTGATACCCACGACACAAGACTCGATCTTAGTGTGGGGTCAGGATGTGGGTCAGGACTATGTATGTGACTGTTGGGTGTTATTATTATTATTGAAGAAAATCTTTATATGTACACGTTAATATTTTCGGAAAATCTAGAATAAAATTCGTTCATAAAATAAAAATAAGGGAAAGTTTAAACAAGCCCATTGTAAGCATGTTGATAAATGATAACCTAAAACCGCCATTCGACCATATCATTTGATTAGTTAAGCCGTTTTATAAGCAAACCATTGGACTTGACTCGATTTTTTCTGTACTATTTATGTAATCCAAAATTTACTCGATCGTTTTTATAATATTATGTAAGCCGCAACAAATGTCTCAAAGGTGTTAGATATTAACCTAAACGATTATCGATTATCGTTCATTAGATGCTGTCGTCGCAAAGCTCTTTGTACATATTCCAATATTTATAGTAACCACCTTCGATCAAGTATACACTAGATACAACATGAGCGCTTAGAAAATGGCACCAAAAAATAGTGCTTTAAGCACTCTTTCGCCTTCAGTCACGCGCCGACCGTTGCTTCTAAAACGTCGCAGAACTTTAGACAATATTATGTGAAAAGCTACTTTAAGCTCCAGGAATAAGGTGGAATTTGTGTTAATATATTTGGAATATGTGATCTTTTTGTTTACTTTTTTTGTGTCAATGCATCGGTGCCACTTTTTAACAGAACATTTACAGGGAACTGTGTATCTACTATCTAGTGTATATTTGATCGAAGGTAACCACGCAATAGATTGTTAAAAAGAAGTTTTTACTCACCGAGAAATTACAATTATCTACGTTATTATTGCCTTTGGTACGGTGAAACCAATTACAGTTTTTTTACTTTGCTGCCATAAACTAGTCGGCACACTGTACTGTTATACAACACTTAGTTTAATTAAATCCTGCTTTTATCGTAGAACTATATTCTTTCATTCTGATGTATTCTTAAACCTATGGAAAATATTTAAGAAGTTGCTATAGTTAACTTTGATCAATTCAGATTTGTAAAATGGCATACTCTAAAGTGAAGAATGTATGTAGTGATAATTAACGGCAAGCATGGTAGGTATATTTAGGGTTGAGACAATGTTTGTAAAGGGAATGAGGTACATTGGGAGTGGTAGAGTTGTAGAGGGCCGTTGTAGTCGTGGTGTGCGCTGGCAGGCTGCGCACGCGACGCGGTGTCATTGACCCCGCCGCCTGCGCCCGCGCTACTGCCGTTGCTTCGCCGCCTGGGTGTCGGCTGACGCGCTATGGTTGTCATGCAAGCTAACCTACTTTGTAACGGATTTTTCGGACATTCGTACTGAATGTAAAGTATCACCTAGTTCTTATGAAACTTTGCAACTTAACGCGATGCCATACATACTGACATACAGATAGCATTTACCATACTGGACATTAGCATGCTTATGATACAAATTATTCTACTCTACTATGCTACTGGTTAATTATTAATCATAAGAATATGTTGTGGATATAGGGTTATCAAATAATAATCCTATTACTTCTTTAAATTAAACACCTCCATATAAAATCCGTTACGAAAATGAAAACGATTCACCATAAAATATAGGCTTTGTTTTGGCAGCCCTAAAGCCTGCTTTTAGAGGGCGCTGTGTGGACGAGATACCTTCTCGTATACCTAATGAGGTTGATAACGCTAGCATCAATCTGTATAGTTGACGTGGTAGATAACCTTTCATAATTAGTTTTAAAATTACATATTCAGTGTACATTTTCAATGTGTAAGGGCACAAAAACCGTTATACGAAGATTTGATGGGCTGGCAACACATCCATGATCGAAGGATTGTTGAATGTAGATATTCATGGACGGCAGTGATCAGTTAATCATCAGGTGACCTGTTTGGTCGATTGCTCGTTTGTCGAACCTATATACTTGTAATAAAAATAAAATAAAAACCTATTTTATGTCGATGTGAGGTTTCATGTGAAAACTGGATGCTGAAAATTATATGATTAATTTAGACATAGCGCCCCGACTCGGGTTCGCCTGTGTGAAAATATTTTTTTCACTCCACTCGTTACCAGATTCTTGTTATTTTACGTACAATCTTTAGTATTCTCGGCGTAATTATCTTACTGTCCCCTTTCTTCCCTGCACGATTTATCCTGATGAACTCCGTCAAATCCCGTGTGTCGCGTTACTTTCCTCATCTGCTATAGTAACCTCTGTATACTTTTTCCAAAAAAAAAAACGTTCAAATAGCTACACTTTTATTCAGCTATAAAATATCCCTTATTTCACTCACTGAGAGCTCCTATTAAAAAACAAAGCGTATTATTATTTTTGTTGCATTTCAACAATAATTTTGTATGAATAAATAAGTTCAAGATAGCAGGCACAATATTAAATTTTCTCTTAGATATCGAGGTAGGAACCAATGGGGCCGAAGAATTAAAAGTTCAAAATGGCCCCCATTGTTTTTATTTCTTACTCATAATTTAGTTTATTGGAACAGGGACTCCTTCAAAAATCAATTTTGGGACCAATCCGATAAATAGCAACAACTTTAAAATGACGGCTACAATTTTGTATTCTGATGACTATCAGTCTGTTTTCTTTTGTTTTATAATTAATATAAAGTTTATAAGTGAATGTTGAACCTGTGTAAGTAAGTGTTGGTTGTTGTTGCAGTGGGATGGCTGGAGTGCGCGGAGGACGAGCAGCACGACGCGCGGGAGGGCGATGACGTCACCATGCAGTGTCGGTTTGCGCTGGAACCGCTCGCCGGAGAGTCGCTCACCTACTACTGGGTCCGCAGTACCGCCAGCGGACACGACAATGTGGCCATCGGCAACATTCCTTTGGAAACTAACTATCAGTAAGTTGCTGTTCTCACCCCATGAAATTTTTTATAGTGTCGTCTATGAGACATCGAGCTATCGACGAAGGCAAAGTCACACATGTAAAGTTATTTATTGTTTGTGCATGTAAAGTTTGTTATTTCTCAATACCACAATAACTAATACGTAAAGTTCTTAAATGTTACAATAACATTTGGAGCTGATGATATTGTCCATCCATAACTTCGAACTAGTTTATATAGAAAACGAGCTAGTTCTTTTGTTGTCTAATAAAATGTTCCTATCGACAATTTAGAACAATTTCAAATTATTGAAAATATTAGAAACCTACGAACATGTTTCCTGTTAGGTATGTATAGGATTTTGCGTTCAATGTATCGGCTTAAATTCGCTTCACTCAGAACTCCATTGTGACGATTTAATTTATTGTGTAAAAAGCTTTTCATTAAATATCACCGTACAATACACCGTGCATATACAATACATAATTATACCGATAATTGAATGTTTACCGCTCATTTGTTTCAATGCTAATGATTAATTTCAGGATAACGTATGCTCCGTCAGAGGGTCGTTTCGATTTGCTGGTGGCGAATGTGTCGTACGAGAGGGATAACGGTAGGTTCGAGTGCCGGGTGAAGGCTGGCGGGTCCGGGCGCACGCTGCACTCGCAGGGGCACGCGCTGACGGTGCTCACGCAGCCGCGCGCGCCCCTCCTCACGCCCGGCTCGCACGCGCAGTCGCAAGAGGAACGCGAACTCAACCTCTCATGCTCCAGCTCGGGCGGCTCTCCGGAACCAACCATCAAGTGAGTACAAGCCCTACACATAACTAAATAACATAACTAAATTGGTGGTAGGTCTCTCATATGCTAGGTAGTAGGTACCACCGCAATGTCTATTTCTCCCGCCAAACAGCAGTCTAAATGCACTGTTGTGTTTCGGATTGAAGGACTTTGTAGCCAGTTTAACTATTGCACATGTCGAGACTTATCTTATGTCTCAGAATGGCAAGCGCAGTGGAATGCCAAGCTTTGATTTGTTATTCAAAGTGTTTGGTTTTGCTTCTACCTATGAGCTTTATAAAACCCTACTATTATTTGTTTACAACATTTTTAGTTGCATAGCGTCTGTAGCACTGTCTGTAACTACCAATATGAAAAAGAAATGGATAGCCATGCGACATCAAAATAAAGGTGCAAATACTAGAAAATCTATGAAAGATTACAAGACTATTGATGAAAATGCGATGAGACGACTCGTCCTTTCTAAAAAAGATCTCGGCGTTGCGCTACCATATGAACTTATATCCTTTAAATGGATGGATGATTACGGCTGGCAGGTTTTCTCTTTGGAACAAAAATAGGATGTGACTTTTCAGAAGCTAAGACTAAATGTCTCTCATTTCGTTTTTATTGGTTATTATGAGCTTAGTTATTTTTAACAGCTGCTGCAAAGAAGATATGTCGTGACGCCAGACTGCTGAAGTAATAAATACAAAAGTATTTTACTTTATGCATATTTTTTTAGAAATTCGTGTACAATACAGAATGTCAAGATCTTTAAGTTTGCAGTCCTTGCAAGGTTGAAATCCGGTAGCGAGTTAGTTTTTAGCTTTGTTCTTCGGCACAATGCAAGTGCGTGGTGGCCTGTTGGTAAACGGACTAGACGCGGCTGCCAACATGTTCACGGTGGTCGCGGGTTCGAATCCCAGGGCACACCTCTGACTTTTCGGAGTCATGTGTGTATTGACAGTCAATCACCACGCACTAAAACGGTGAAGGAAAACATCGTGAGGAAACCTGCATACCATAGCGATTTATAAGAATTTCTATGGTATGTAAGTCCGCCAACCCGCACTAGGCCAGCGTGGTGGACTATATCGCCTAACCACTCTCAATCGTACTTTCGATTGTAGAGTAGGCCCGTGCCCTGCAGTGGGACGTATATGGGCTGATACAGTACAGTACAATGCAATTCGATATTCGGATTACTTAGAATTCTGTCCTACTAAATTGAGGCGCTTGTTAAGAGCGTTTATACCCTTTGCGCGCTTTTTGGCTAAAAAAACAGGACTTTTCATATGAGTAAATAGCCACCAATAAACAAATTCAAGGAAAAATAATTAGTACTAATTTTAGAAAAGGTTCCTGAAATCTAGGGATTTTGGTGGAAAACATTATAGATTGATGGATAATTTGTGAGTACTATAAGGATTACTGAACACTAGTTTCGTTATTTAGGCTTTAAGTGGCAATTTAGAAGCTTAAGATATCCGAAATCACTAAATATAAGATGAAAATAAAAATATTATCCGACTAATAAGACCCTTATGGAGGAATTTTGCTGAGAAAAATTATCTTTTTATGTTTAGTTCCTGAAAAATAAAAATTTAAACAATGTGAAATTATTCAGAAACTCTCGTCAAGAACATATTTTTTTCACCAACTTATCGTACATAATTTTTTTATAGCAATTGCATATTATAATAGAAGAACATCTTATCAATAAATTGCCATTTTTATATTTCAATGAAATTAGTTTTCATGTTTTCGCACGCACGGATCAAAGTTGGTTGCGCTGACTGTATAGCGAGCCGACGCGGCAGCTCTACGCACACAGCTTTGGTCGCTTATGTGTGCGTAAAATTAACGAAGAAATACCTATAGTTGACTTTGTGCGCAAGGTGTAAACGCTCTTAAGTTATTGGAGATATTCCTTATGGTCGTTCTGCTCCTTGTTAAGCTTTCATAAGAGATCGATATATTTTCCACAGAAGATTTTATTCTATCACTTTTATTTACTTATAAAATTACTTTACAATGCAAATTTACAGTACCTATAATATGCCAACACGTTTAGTGTACGTTTAGTATATGTATATCGTTAAAAGAATTCTGATGGGACTTGATTTTTAAACCATTCAAGTAATGTATCCTTTATAGCACTTCGTATTTGCTTTTTATTTCCTCTCATAAGGGTCGTTTTCTAATCTCCACGGTAGCACCATTACGTTTTTGTTTTCGCCGGGAAAAATAAATTATTGCTACCGCTTGGGGGGAGGCGGATCTGTGATGTTGGGTTCACTGGTATTATTAAGCCCTGGTCTGTCGAAGCTACACACAGCGTTGCGTTGCGCGGAATGCGGTGTCAAACTCGGTTTTGTATGAAAAACATTGACATTGAAATGACGTTCCGCCGCAGTATGCGCCAGCCAGCGTCTGCGGTGAGGGCTCAACCGGGTGACGGGTAGACTGGTCTTTAGCCCTGGTCTGTCGAAGCTACGCACAGCGTTGCGTTGCGCGGAATGCGGTGTCAAACTCGGTTTTGTATGAAAAACATTGACATTGACATGACGTTTCGCCGCAGTATGCGTCAGCCAGCGTCTGCGGTGAGGGGTCAACCGGGTGAAGGGTAGACTGGTCTTTTGTGCTGTCACAGTATGCGTCAGTGTAGAGGGGAAAGTGCTGTGAAGCGCGGGGCGAATACACCGCACAACGTGCCGTCATTCTCGTCATTTCGTCGCGGTAAGCGTATTTGCGCAATGGATTTATTTGAGGACAATATTTTTATCAATTTTCGTTTGGTTTAAACTTTCGTTTAGGCTGTGGCGCGTATATCGACTATGTGCTGCCGCACAGTACGTTCAATACAGTTCACGCACGTTCCCAATGACAATGCCACAATATTACACCACGTAGGAATAAAATTTTAAAACCTTGCTTTGGTGAAAGATACAATTAAAGTGTAAAAATAATTGATATTTAATAAGTACAAGATTATAAACTGGAGTCAATTACATTTATTTTATTATTATAGAAATGGAGAACGGAATTATGTTAATTGTTCTAAGTACCTAGTAACCCATGCTTTTTAACAAAATATAGCAACGGAATTAGTTCGCAACTGATCACGGTACAGTTGGAGACCAATTGTTAGTAGGTATTTATATACATTCAGTCTTTATCCCTATTCGCAGGGCACTTTATCAGCTATCACTGCAGAGCACTGGTCTCCTCTACAATACGATTATAGAGAATACGATTGAGAGTGGTTAGGCCATATTATAGTCCACCACGCTAGCTGACCTTATCCCTATATATGCATAGAAAGAAATACAAACAACAAACCTAATAAAAACATCAATCGTTTAAGTGTACGCACTTTTTATATGAACCCGAAAAAGTAGCTACAAAGAATCTTATGATGAGTTTTGTAGCAGCCCATATACATACATTCGTTGTATATTGGTTGTATATGTAATACCTCAATGGTTGTATATTATCGTCGTAGTTATTTACAAAATCCACCTGTAAGATATAATAAACTATCGCCGTTCGACACAATTAGCACCACTCTCTTAGCACCTGGAGTGCATCATCATGTGATGACATGGTGCAATCTTAAATATGTAATTCCTCAACGTAGTATCAAGTTCTGTGTTTTCCCCTTTTTGCCATTCCCATTCCATTAAAACCCGAGGGGGTTATATATAGAGGTATATATATTGTAATTTGTGCTACTTACACCTACGCATATACATATATTTTAGCTCTGTGTTATAAATTCTGTTAAATACTAAAATAAAATTATTATTGTAAAATGTGCCCATCAGTATTGTTCCAGGTTTTGCTCGTGACAATTTTATAGGAAAATAATTTAATCGTTATGGAATTTAGTTTTTACCCAATTACGATACGATCGATAACGATACTTTAAGAAAGGACATCTACATAAATCCAGTGAAATTTAATTTGATGTGACAATAAATTGTTTAAGCAAAAAAAGATGTATTCAGCAGACGCGTATTTCATTAGAATTATACGAACCACTTTTATCACGTATCAATATTGCGAAAATTGTCTCGTAAACATATATACCCAGTTTATTTAAAATGACGCACAAACTTTTTTTTAAGAAATTATATATATTTTCGAACATAAATGATTGTTATTTGTTGTCATGGAAATTCAAGTAAACTTCAATGCGAAATTGCCATAGTAACGTTTGTTGTCAATGAACGGTTCTCCCATTGGTCAACGGTTTTACGCACAGAGAAAAACCTATATGTGAACCACCTTTTTGTTGTTATGTGAACTACGTTGCATGACGTCATGACGTTGCTGCTTACCGCAGTGCCGCGCGTATCCTTCGACAGACCAGGCCTTTTGTGCTGTCACAGTATGCGTCGGTGTAGAGGGGCAAGTGCGGTGAAGTGCGGGGCGGAAACACCGCACAACGTGCCGTCATTCTCATCATTTCGTCGCGGTAAGCGTATTTGCGCAATGGATTTATTTAAGGACAATATTTTTATCAATTTTCGTTTGGTTTAAACTTTTGTTTAGGCTGTGGCGCGTATATCGACTATGTGTTGCCGCGCAGTACGTTTAATACAGTTCGCATACGTTCCCAATGACAATGGCGCAATATTACACCACGTAGGAATAAAACTTTAAAACCTTGCTTTGGTAAAAAAGATACAATTAAAAAGTAAAAACAATATTTAATAAGTACAAGATTATAAAATGGAGTCACTTCACTTCACATACTTCGTTGATTAAATAGTAAATGCATTCCAATGCTAAATGAACTTATTTTAACTCGCGATAGTTTTGTTTATTGTTATGGTTTAATTACATTTATTTTATTGTTATAAAAATGGCGAACGGAACTGTATGTTAATTGTCCGAAGTACCTAGTACCCCATGCTTTTTAACAAAATATAGCAACGGAATTAGTTCTCAACTGATAAGGGTACAATTGGAGACGATTTATTAGTAGATATCTATATACATTCAGTCTTTATCCCTATTCGCAGGGCACTTTATCAGCCCATATACGTCCCACTGCAGAGCACGGGTCTCCTCTACAATCGAGAATACGATTGAGAGTGGTTAGGCCATACTATAGTCCACTACACTAGCTGGCCTTAACCCTATATTTGCATTGAAAGAAATACAAACAACAAACCCAATAAAAACATCAATCGTTTAAGTGCATCCGCTTTTTATATGAGCCCGAAAAAGTAGCTACAAAGAATCTTATGATGAGTTTTGTATCAGCCCATATACATACGTTCGTTGTATAATGGTTGTATATTATCGTCGTAGTTATTTACAAAATCCACCTGCAAGATATAATAAACTATCGCCGTTCGACACAATTAGCACCACTCTCCTAGCACCTGGAGTGCATCATGTGATAACATGGTGCAATCTTAAATATGTAGTTCCTCAACGTAGTATCAAGTTCTGTGTTTTCCCCATTTTTCCATTCCCATTCCATTAAAACCCCCTATATATATATTTTAATTTGTGCTACTTACACCTACGCATATATATTTTGAGCTCTGTGTTATGAATTCTGTTAAATACTAAAATAAAATTATTATTGTAAAAAGTGTCCATCAGTATTGTTCCAGGTTTTGCTTGTGACAATTTTATAGGAAAATAATTTAATCGTTATGGAATTTATTTTTACCCAATTACGGTACGATCGATAACGATAATGTAAGAAAGGATAATCTACTTAAATCCGGTGAAATTTAATTTGATCTGACAATAAGTTGTTTAGCCGAAAAAAATGTATTCAGCAGACGCGTATTACATTAGAATGATACGAACCACTTTTATCATGTATCAATATTGCGAAAATTGTCTCGTAAACATAGTTTATACCCAGTTTATTTAAAATGACACACAAACATTTTTTTAAGAAATTATATATACTTTCGAACTTAAATGGTTGTTATTTGTTGTCATGGAAATTCAACAAAACTTCAATGCGAAATTGCCATAGTAACGTTGGTTGTCAATGAACGGTTCTCCCATTGGTCAACGGTTTTACGCACAGAGTGAAACCTATATGAAAACCACCTTTTTTGTTGTTATATGAACTACGTTGCATGACATCATGACGTTGCCGCTTACCGCAGTGCCGCGCGTATTCTTCGCCAGACCAGGCCTTTACTCAGCCTTGTTTCACTCGAGAAAGATTTGACAATGCGGGCGACCGTTGAGTGGAATCCCTCTCAAATGCCGGCACCAGCATACCAACCAAAAACCACACGGTGTTCGTCTTCAGCGCATTGTAAGTACAGCCTTTACACCTTGTTAGCCGCTTTTGATAGGCGCTACGCAACCTGCCATTGTGTCCACGCGACTACCACTGCCCCCAATAGCTACCTCTTTCGAGTCGCCGGTTAATCCTAACCCCGGCATCTCTTACATCACTCCGAACAACAAGAGGGATCGAATTGATCTCTTTCCCCCTTCCCTTCTGCGAGATCAGCCTTTCGCAGAAGTGGGCCATCGCCTGTAAACACCATTACGTTCTTTTTCAACATCCTGATCTGGTGAATAGCCAATCGTTTTTGAAAGGCAATTTAGCAAAAGCCACATTTTATCCATTTCACCAAAAAAAGAAACTTGCCCGTCATAATGACTTCACTGCACCTGTGGTAAGCGCAAATGCCGTCGAGGCAAAATATCGAATGGCATAACAAGCGGATTGTGGTATCGCAACTCTAGTCGATACGAATATTTACCAGAAGTATAGATATCTAAAAATAATATTTTTCAAACAGAAATAGGGGAGACTAGAAACGACGAATTGAATCGAAAATCTGTTATGATTGTCACTATTTAGGTAAATAATTACCTGAGCCACATATTTTGACTAAAGTATAGAGTAAAAAAAATACGTAAAGTATAGAGTAAAAGAAATCGTATAAATGAATTATATTAATTATAGAACATACATACCGGGTATATCAAGAGTGCTACCGAAAACGAAGCCGGGTGGTAGTTTAGTGTCTACAAACACAATGCACTAAAATTTTCGCAAGAAACGCGACAATTTTTTTATTATTTTTTAAATATCATCGAGTTTGGGTGGTAAATCCATAGTTTTTGCTAAAATAATAATTTAAAGCCTTGCGTACCATAGCGTGTACACTATTATTAAAGAAAAAACTATGTTTTACCACCCTAATACGACGATAGAAGAAAAAATAACAAAAAAAATCGTCACAAATTTTTGCACAAGGTGCATTGTGTCTGATGTCACTAAAACTACCACCCAGCTTCGTTTTCGGTAGCAGTCTTGATATACCCTGTATAATCAAGAAAACAAAATTTCACGGCGGTTAACCGTTTTTCTAAGTTAAAATCAAAACACAAGAAAATCATAAATATGTATTATACTTAGAATTGTAATACAATGTTTATTTATCCGTTGGTCTATAAGGATGTATTTAAATGGTGAAGGGGGTGGATGGATAGTATTAATATAAATGAATCGGGCAAGTGACGACCCTGTTCCAACACTCCCTTTACTGCCCCTATATAACTAGAACATGTTCCTATTTTACGGAAAAACCGATCCTATTGACCCCATACATGTTGAATTTTCAAGTGGGCGAGGGCCGAGGATGGACAAATCTGAATCTATGAGGAATAGCAAAATATACTCAAGGAATTCAGAAATCCGATTTTGATGAAAAATAAAACTGCATGTTTGTAACTAAAAATCTATATTATGATTTTGCTTAAAATTTCCTTGTAATTTGCCGTATATCATTCCTACATTTTGATACCTACTTATTAGTAACATTATCAAATTGTGTAATGATACAGCATGGAATATTTTCTTACAAAATTATTACTGGCTAGGAATATAGATTTTTAAAAAATACTATTCCTCATTTTTTATCAAAATCGGGGTCGTGACCCATTTGAGAATTTTGGGCCATCCACACGGACTTGAAATATTTACCTGTTTAGTTTTTATTAGTTACTACTACCTGCCAGGTTATCAATAATATGCCCCACATATTAACAAATGTAAATGAAATTACACCACAAAATGTACAATTTAACCACTCATTACTTGAAATATCCCTTACATTGCATAATTTGAGGTTTACTAGTAAATACCCCTATCTTGGAGCGCATTTAATTTAAACCGAGCAAACAGCGAGCAAACTATACTTTGTGTGTGTCGTGTATTTTGGGCCGATGATTATAGGTTGAGCACCATGGGTGATTGAATAAAACAATAATAACACTTAACTAATTTAATGTCCTACGCACAGATACATTAAATATTAAAGAATTGAATGGTATAATTTATTTCAGTCAATTCCATGACTTCTGTGTTGCTGTTTAACAAATTTGAACTTAGATGTAAAGCAAGCGAGCTACCAAATAAATGTTACGAGTATCCTCTGGGATCAATATAAGCGAACAGCATCTTTGTAGCAATGCTATATGTCCTTCAAACATTATGTGTTACAGTAAATATAGCAATGAAATCTGATAGTGCCTTTCGAACACACTTTCGAATCTCTAGGTGACGTGATCGGCCTTGTCCTGCTCTTTGTCGGTAAAGACAAAATCTTCTTATAATAAATATTTTATATGAAATTAATATAATCCTTAATGACAGAATTGTTTTATTTAATAACTGAGTTGGTGGTTATTGTTCGTTTCTCTCATATACTGTAACAATCACATAGTAGTTGAATATGGTTAGAAGGGTATATACAAGCGTCTGACGTGACACATGGTAGTCGATGCCATATTGTATTGCGATGAATGGATGATTCATCAAGTTAGTCGCAACTCGCAGTCGACATTGAAGCAATGTGATGACATAAAGTAAAATACCAATTTGTGCTATTTTATCCCGTAGTTTCAACAGGCGTCGAATATCTAATAAGGAGGGATTTCATACTAAAATTAAACCCGAATCGATTGTTTTCGCCTTTATTTCTCTTTACTCTGGCTACAATGTCTTTCAAACCGCATTTACACTGCTGTTTGGTGGAAGAAATAAACATCTGTAGGTAACAACCATCCCAGGCGGCCCCTTATATATGTATGTATGAGATATCTAGTGACGACCTGAATATACTTTATCATAAAGTACGTTATTAATTTATAGGTTTTCAAAAGAGAGAGGACAAAGGCAACAGATAGAGAGAAAACTGAGAAAATTTCTCACAAATCCAGCACGACTCGTTCTATTTATTTTTATGAAATAGATGAGAATAAATAATCTGGACATACATAAATACCTACTCCAATTTTAGGAAAATAGCATTATGGGCTTCGATTAATTAATTATGGCGGTGAAATAATGAAATGTTGTATGGAAAATTAAAACTGCTATTAAGCTCGTAACCGCTAAGAAACTATCAATTAAAAACCATTTGGTTAATTACCTCTACTTAAAATACTGTCATACCTAAATATTTTATTTCTTTATTGGCCCTTAAGGGGCGGATATGTTGATTTTTTGTGGCCGAAGCACTGTAACACGGTTTGAGTAACTATTAATAATATTTAAAATTAAAGTTAATTTTCTATATTGGACATGATGGTTTCACCATTTGTCGTCAAATCAGTCAGACAGTCTAATATTTAAATAACTGTATGAGGCAGTGCCATTAAGCATTTCAATAAAATACATTTTGGTCTTTTAAAAATACACATTTCCATGATTTATCAATACTTTAAATTGACTATTGCAGGCTTTAATGTATAGCTTTTACATGTGTTGAGGATTCGATATTGGTTTCGTTACAATTTGACGACTAATACCTTACGAATCATATTCAACTGGTCTGTGATATCAGTCCTATTACTATAACCAAACAATAAAAGAGTAGATTTTTAACTTTTGAACTCTGCTTTAAAATCAGTATGCAAAGGGATAAAAAACCGATGAATGCGGCGATAAATTTAATGTAAGGCCTAACCCGGATTCAATTAGAGCACTGTGGAAACGAAAGGATACCTACGGGAGGGCGGTCGGCGAAATGACCGCACATTATATACGGTACAAGAGGCAAACGATCAGCGATCACAAACGCAATATCCCATGGATCACTTTAAATGTGCAACGCAGGTTTAGTCACCGAAATTGCCATTTCTTAGGCTGAAAAAATAAATTACTGACATTTCAAAGTCGATCTTGCTATAGCCGATTTTAATTAAGAATCTGAGACGCAACATGAATTGCAAAGAAATAGTGTCTCGCCCTAATACCTGCTGCCTTGGCTTGGGTTAAAAATACGGCAACTGGGTCGATGGTACCGTCGTCAACGCCTTCCGTGCCATAGTTTGCATAAAAAGTCGACATCATTCCTGGTGAAAATGGAAATGAGGTGCTCACACACTGCAAAAAAGTTGACCGGAATACATCCGCACTCAAGGCTGACCCGGATACGTAAACTATCATAATTTATCACAGAGATCAAGATACCAAGATCATGTTAGAAATGTCAATTGTCTGCAGTATAAGATTCTATTACTATTCAACTTGGTTTATTATATGAGCGGGTCTACTATCCATAAAACTTACAATTCAAAAAATATTGTAAATTGTTTGTGTATGTATCACTTAAATTGACTAAATATGGATTACTTCTGTTTATGGGTAACCTTTTTTTTAAGGATGTAACGTAAATGTTCTGCTATATCATCGACATCGTAATAAGACCAACAGGTGTACTCTCAATGAGAGAACGTATATAACGTATCTTTTCGGAAGGCTTAAAATCCCGAGCAACACCGTGAACTCGTACCCAAAGAAAATATCGAAGCTACGCAGGATGAATGTTAACAAGTACAACGACTGGCGTGTGTAGTGAATTTTAAATACGTGTTGGCACAAAGCTTTAAATACAATTAAATATTAATAGTACCGCTTACGTTCCTAACATCTAGTGATGCCGATGGCGGCTTGTTCCGTCTCGCCAAAAAGTTGCGGCTTTGTTACGAACTGCGAACCCTTGTATTAATGTGTACGTATCCGCCAAGGACCACAATAATTATACTGCGCGCTACGATACTTTTGTAAACTTATAGATCAACGTATATTTATCACGTATCCTAAAACCTTTATATACTTGATGTCCATGAACCAGACGATAAATCGGCAACGGCAGATATTTCGCACAGACCAGTATGGCAAAGCAACAAAAATATAGTCCTATCACGGATAGTTTTCAAGTAACAGCCATTCTAAGAAACATTCAACAACAGAAAACTACTTCGACTAACACTTTGATAATGATGATCACGACAATAAAGGATTTTTTTATAGCTGAATAGAAGTGTTGCAACTCGCACGTTATTTTTTGTAGAAAGTATAGGGAGGTTACAATGTTAAGAAAGAAAAGTCCGCGATACACAAAACGTATCGAATTTGAGCAGGATCGGTCGTGGCGGGAAGAAAAGAAGACTGTAAGATAATTATGTCGTATATATATATATATATATATATATATGCACCCAGCAGAGGCCGAGCGGATCCTCTAGTGTTATTATGTAATATGAAATGATATAAGTGTTTTCTGAGCCGAATGGTATTACCTGAGTTTGCAATTAAACTGCTATATTTTATGATTATAAGCTGAACGTGTCACATCTTGGTATGAATAAATATTATTGATGTAGTTTTATATAAAACATCACTATTATTTTCGTGGTTCGGCGTTCAGATCTTAAACAAACTATTGCTGCATATGTTATTCGAAAGACATATATCTATTTGGGTCACGTATACATTTTTTTCGTTCGCTATATGTTTTTACTTTATTATATTATATACTCGTAATATATTGCGGTATGTTGCTAGCCCAGTGAGGCTTAATCTTGTGGAAACAATTTTTTTTTGCAATTTGTATAATATGGTACAAGACTGCAAAAGCAGAACATTTTTGATGAAAATATAAATATATTTTTAGTATAAGCAGACCACATCAAGTTAACTTCTTATTTTTTTTGCACATGGTTAGGTTAGGTATTTTATTAAAAAGCTATCTTTATAGCTATCAAATTAATTTTAAGATCAAATATAAAATCGACTTTTAAACTTTACAAAATAAAACAATATTTTAAACATTTGTTGAAGTTGGCTCTTCGGCGCAGAATAATTGATGCGCTCAGGGCAACACGGCAACTCTGTTAATAAATAAGAAAATCAAGCAAGAGCCTTCCACGCCCAAAATATAAGTACGCAAAGGTGAGCAAGGTAAAGTTTGCGAAGCGAGAAACTTAGTACCTTCCTCTTAAAATTTTAAATTCCATTATGAGTGGGATGTAACGTAAATACGCGTGGTTTTGTTAAGCCTCTATCTTTATGTGTAGACGCTGCGTAAATTACCGAAATACCTGTTTGTATCATTGTTAAAAACGTTTGAATTATATCTACTGCTATTTCGCTTTTGCCAATTTCGCGAAGATGTTCTGATCCCTTTTTCATTATAAGAGCAGATGAAACAAAAAACAACGCATGCGGTATTAATTCTTCAGTCCCAATGGCCGAACGTGAATTTGGTGAATCACGCTCTCAATAAGTCGGTGTGGTCCCTAATATGATTTTCCTTTGCCATTGTGAAGTGATATTTGGTGCTTAACTAGGTAAATCGAATATGCTACGTCTATCCGTCGCAATCATAAGTATTTCAATATTTTTGTCATAGTGGATTCATTGATCTCGCTCACAAAAGGCACTGCAGGGCCCTCCTCTACAAATTTTGAGGGGCTCCAAGTCCACCATACTCGCCTATTGATTTAAATATTTAAGACTAGCGGACGAAATGACGAAAAACATGCAATACTGACCTCTCCGGTCCCGTGCCACCCATTCAATTTTGAAAGAGTAGCAAATATGCTTATTTTAACCCATGACTCATCAAAAAACGTCCATACATCCAAAGTTCCAAACTCACAATTTTTCAATCGTAATATTAGTAAGGATATATCAGCGGACTATTTATTCACTTAGATTTTATATTATAAAGAGGAAAATTTGATTGTTTGCTTGCATTGAAATGGGCTCTGAATGAAGGTCCGATTTTTGAAAAAACTTCACCGTTAGAATCTCACAATATCCTTGTTCGAACATATGACCTGACCTGATGATGAAATGACCGGGCCACTAGTAATTAACTATTTTGAAAATCCTATTCGCTGGAACTTGATTACATTGATTCACGAAATTGTAGTATTTCATGGCAGTACTCGCTGGTCATGTCGGTTAATTAATTATTCACAGTTACGCGATATGAAAAACTGAACGCACGATTGATTACTTTATTACATAGTCAAACCCCACTGACCAGTGGGCTGTAATAGTACCGTAAAATAGTTAAATTATTTACCCAGCAGAGGCGCTGACGTCGGTTAGTTCTTGTGTTGTTATGAAATATGGCGGCAATATGTATTTTAGGTATAATGAAATAGTAAAAAATATGTACTTATAAATACTAGCGCGTTTGGCGGCATTCCGGCTGTCCAGCCTGCTCTCTCTATAGTTTATTTTTATACGGAACGTCAATTAATGTTATTGATATGAATTTGTATTTGCCGTATTGCTAAATAATGAAGCACCAAAAGATTTAGCCAGTTATATTTTCACGTATTATAATTTTCGCACACATTTCGAAATAATCAATCTATGAATAAAATGGAAGTGTTTAGCGTTGAATATATCAACACATATAAAATTTAGGAGAATAATCAGCATGATATACATTTAGTACACATATATCTTTGAATTGTATAATTAGTATATTTTCATTAATTAAACATGAAAATAATTAACTGTTAAATGGAACTAAAGCGTCGACGCCTGACATCATATACTAAAATATAAAGATGTCAAGCAGTGAATGCGTGTAATTTAGGATAATTAGTGATGAGAAATGTTTAAATCCCGACAGGTGGTACCGTGACGGTTCAGTGTATCCGTTGGAGACGGTTATAACCCACGCGAAGACGCGCGCCGAGCCGACAGTCGCCACGCTCACACTCAACCCCACGAAGGAAGACGATGGAGCCATCTTCCGCTGCGTTGTTTGGAACCGCGCCATGCCTGAGGGTCAGCAGCTCGATGCCACGGTCGAACTCAGCGTTAATTGTAAGTCTTCATTTTGTTTATTAAAGTTGCAGTAAGTCGCTGGGTGAAAGTCACTTCCAACAGGTCAATGTGGAGATTCTTTGGGGAGGCCTTTGTTCAGCAGTGGACTTCCTGTGGCTGAGATGATGATGATTTATTTATGTACACTTTATTGCACCCAACAAATAAACAAATAAAATCGAAACTCGGAAACAAAAAGTACAATTGGCTGTCTTATCGCACGGGCTCCGGTCTGTAAGGCAATGCCCAGACAACCGTGGAATGGATTTCAGAAAAGGATTAATAAAGGGCAGTTTAAAGTGTAAGGGATAGAAGCTTAGAAGAATACATACAATTTGATGAACTACAAATATATCAGCATGTAAATTATTTTATTAAGTTAAGAGAAATATTAGCACCTTTCCAAGAGTATTAGGCGCATGGGTCGGTGTAGGATTTGGCATACTTAAATTTTGTGTGGGAAAGAACAACAACTGTTTTTAAATATATGTCAACATTTTCACAATACCTTAAATAAATCATTCATTGTTTACGCTAACAAAAGCATTTTCAAAGACTAACATGTCTTAATATTATAGAGATAGACATACTATTGTATACTCCTATAGGTACATTTAATTTAGCGGGAAATTTCAGAAACATGTTAACTGGAATTGTAATTGAAAATTAATAGTTACTAATCATTATCAATTATTCATCATCCCTTAGCTTAAGCTTGAGTGTATTGATAGTCAATAAACACGCACTAAAACGATGAAAGAAAACATCGTGGGAAAACCTGCATACCATAGCGATTCATATAAATTTCTGTAGTGTTGTTAAGTCATATTTGAGAGGCCGCCTGGGTAGGAGGCTTCGGATTAAAGGACATTGTAGCCAGAGTAACTACTGGACATATTCAGACTTAACATCTTATGTCTCAGGATGGTGAGCGCAGTAGAATGCCAAGCATTGCTTTGTAATTCAAGGTGTTTTTTGGTTCTGCTATTGTTCATGAGCGCTCGTATCGCTTACCATCAGGCGAACGGCTTGCTCGTCTCGCCGTTTATTGCAATAAAATAATAGTATAAAGTCCGACAACCCGCACTAGGTCAGCGTGGTGGATTATATGGCCTAACCAGTCTCAGTCGTACTCTCGAGTGTAGAATCAGTCCGCGTCCTGCAATGGGACGCATATATTGGTTGATAGAGATAAGCTTGATAAGACTACTGCTATTGCTTTTATTTCAATAAATATCGAGACGAGCTTTCCATTCGCCCGATGATCACCGATACGACCGCTCATGTACAGAAGCAAATCCAAACAGTACCATGGAACAGTATTAATAAAATTACGACATACATACTTCATTTCAAATCAATTAGATCGGTAGAAGTTTCCTAAATCCTTTCTAGAAATATCTTCAAATAACATTCTTGGCATAATGAATTGGCGGCTGTGAAACGAGAGGCCGCGGGTTTGATGTCAATTGTGTAAGCGGGTTATATAAACTGTACATATTTAAATAATATGTACATACAGTTGTATGACAGTATGACAGCCTCCGTGGCGCAGGCGGTTAGACGCCGCCTGTGAAACAAGAGGCCGCGGGTTCGATCCCCGCACCGAGAGAAATGTTTGTGCGGCCCACAAATATTTCTTCCGGGTCTGGGTGTTTGTGAGACCGAAAAGTCTCTCGTAGTTCCTGATACCCACGACACAAGACTCGATCTTAGTGTGGGGTCAGGACTATGTATGTGACTGTTGGGTGTTATTTATTTTATTATTTTATATTTAACTTCATTGTATGAAAGACAAAGACATTGTGTCACTTAAGGCTTAAGTCGTTATTAGTTCTGAAGTAATTTGATTACAATTACCTACTCTATCTTTTGAATATTGTTTGTGATATTTTAATACACCCGATAAATATTAGTTTAATAGTATGCATAATTTTGGTAATTCGTTAATTAAGTGTATGAATTCTTTGTCGCCATTACGACGTAATGATTAATATAATTGCATAAAAGCTCGATTTATTAATCATATTAATGTATAAATGATTAATTACAAAAAACATTAAAATTATTCTCTACAATTAAAATGTCGGTTTCAACGTAATACGTGCATTTCAGATGATTTTTGGTAAACAAATTGATTGTTATTTATTATTAAAACGTTTCAATAAATTGTTACTATTGTAACTATATAAGCCCACAATCGAGCCGTGCAAAGCAAGGTAATCCACAATTGACAGTTCGATTGAGAGGGATTAGGCCATATGCTACCACAGTGGTATATTGCGGCTTAGTGCACTTTGCATACCAAAATTTGAAATGCAGTTTTCCCAGCATTGCTTTCCTGTACTATTAGTCCATTATCAAAGCACAGACGATTCCAAAATATTAGACGTGTACCTACGTGTACAGTTGTAGGAAGATTTGTGATTCCCAAATCAGCAATGCGCCTGAGGAAGTTATCGCTTCAGTAATGCTAAAACAAAGCAAATATCAAAATACCGCATAGGTAACGGTAATCGGTGTCGGTAATAAGATTATTCTACATGAATGGTTTTTTTCTTAAAAGTGATTGGTATTCTATCCATTGGATTAGTTAGAACACAATATACATATGAGAAATATGTTCTAAGTAATTTAAAACGAAGTTCTGTTGCAACCTTGCAATAGTATTGTGAGTTATTTAGTAGGGTATTCTGATCGTACTACTAACTAGGTGTACACAACATTGTGTAATATAAAACCTGTAACATAAATAAATAACTTTTCTATGAAGTTTTCTGCTATTCCACCCGTCCGTAGGTACAACAACATCCTAATCATTCACATTCTAACTCTTTCCATCTTTAGTACTTTCATTCGTCATCTCTTTCACATAAGCTACGTTCCATACCAGTCATTCATCTTATGTTCCGTTATACTCATATTTCATCATATTCTATTCTCCATTTATAATAACATAAACATAATAAAGGTCATAAGTCTGGATATAGTATAAAAATCAGCTTTTAGGCACTTACAAATGAAATATTGTTATTTAAGTTAATAAAAAAAAACAGATACCTGGAAGTTTCCATAACTCACTTCGAGTTCCTGAACCAGCGGAGATACTTTTAATATCTAAAAATGGAATATATGCTTGTAGCATAATTTAATAAATTATATAGGTATGTTCTTCGGGTACGTGTTAATGGCAAGTGACGTCGGCTCAGCAGAAGTCAATTTTACTACTCGTAAAACGGCAGTCCATTTCAGAATAGTTACGAGCGCGACTGACAGTAACAAATACCGCGAATGTAATAGGAAGTGAGGGATGTTGTTTGTGCGGGCTCCCATTCCGCTTGTAAACGCCGCCTTAGAAACAGAGTTCCCTGAGCGCAGCTACGGGCCATCAAGGAAACGCAAAGGCTCTGGGCAAATAACCTCAATGAACTTTACAGTCTCAACTTTGCTCCTTGGCGCATGGTCTTGCACGGCTTGTTTACAAACTTTTAACGAGAAAGGTCAGACGTTTCGCCACTAGCAACTTATTCACTACGATTCTTGGCTACTATGTTTATTTCGCGGTTTTTTAGATAACATATCTTCGAAATAATTTCGATATTTTATTATGAAAAATCTCTTTGAAACAAATATATTTTCTAAATTAGTTTAGGCCATTTTATCTACAAGTGATCGGTGAATATCCTTAAAAATTGTGAAGAACTGAGAACATCCTCATTTTTATTGTCGGTTCAAAACAAAAAATGGTAAACATTCTGAAATATTTTGGCAACAAAACGTCTTTTTTTTACTTTTAAGCTTTCATATCGTGGCGCCTTAACAATTTCGGCGTCTACTACAGTTCAAGTAATTAATATAAACTTTTAAATAAAGTTTTGCTGTGCATACTTCCGTTTCACTTTAAGTATTTCACTTTATTTTTCCTCAAAGCAAATAAGAACATAATTATACAGGGTATATCAAGACTGCTACCGAAAACGAAGCCGGGTGGTAGTTTAAGCGACTTCAGACACAATGCAACAGAAAAAGTTGCAAAAATAAGCGACAATTTTTTTTTTTGAAATTTTTTTCCTATTGCCATATTTTGGTGGTAAATAATTTTTTTCCTAAAATAATAGTGTATACCCTTTAATTTATAAATACTCTAAGATATAAGAGAGTTTAAATTATTATTTTAGCAAAAACTATGGATTTACCACCCAAAAATGACGATATTTAAAAAATCATAAAAAATAATTGTCACGTTTCTATGCGAAAATTTTAGTTGCATTGTGTTTGTAGCCACTAAAACTACCACCCGGCTTCGTTTTCGGTAGCAGTCTTGAGATACCCGGTATATAGTAAACTTATTTAAATTAGCACAGCTCTAGCGTTGCGTAGTCGGACTGCCGAATTGTGTAAATTGTTTAACTAGAAGCCTGGCGGACTGTGAACTGTCTATTTATTAGTTAGACTCGCAGAAATAACCTATTTGCTTATGCAGCTGAAGGGAATTCGTACAGACTAGACGTTCCGATTTCCCAAATGCCGTTTATTCCACTTCAATATGCCGTTTTAGCACATACTTTAAATACGATTGCTTAAAGTCGTAACTATGAATAGCAACGAGTAAAAGTCCTAAAAGTATCATAAACTTTCAAAATAATGGTTTCTTAGATTTACGCGAATGTTACACATTGAAATAAAACTATTATTTACGGATTTTATCGCGAATTTAGTTAATTTTTTTACATTTTTAACTTCCCGGCTTTTCGATCACTTTACAGCTTTCGTGGTCACGGGGCGGACTGAGGTATCTCAGTCTCAGTATTTAACTAAATTCGCGATAAAATCCGTAAATAATAGTTTTATTTCAACTTTCAAAATGCTCGCCTATCAATCTCCCAAAACAGAGTCTTATACGCTGCGCAGCGTTTACATAGAATCTTTCGCGCCTCGCGTAATAAACGACAATAGACAGTGAAACGGCTATTTCGATTATTATTAACTATCCAATTCAGTGGTTCTATAGAATTACACCTAAACTATAATAATGACAAACCTATAAACATGGAAATTACAGTCCTGACTTCTGCTACGTTTTAACCTTAGTTTCCAATATATGTAATTTGATATTTACTTATATCTCGAGATTTAATGTAACCGAGTGTTATGAATATAAAGAAACAATAACTGTTGTAAAACAATAACATTTGATGTTGTAGAACCCATAGGTATGGTAAATTTACAGGGCATGCGATTAGGATAAATTATTATGAGTTTTCACTTATCAAAGAAATTCTATGATAGCAGACTTTCATGAAGCAAATCGATTGAAATAAACAGCACCATAAATATGCACGAATAACAACTTTAGCGTTGCAAGTTGTATGTGAAAACGGAAAACTAAATTTGTTTCACGTCTCATGTGCACGGAACATGTTCCGAGTTGGACTAAATACTACGTTTGATCAGATGAAAAACAGGAGTGGATGGTGCAGCGTGTTTTAATTTCGAGAGTTATTGTAAACATGTTTATTATTGGGTCGGGAGTACGCAGACACATCCGCTCCGTATCGCTTGGATTGCACACTGAATCAAATAAACAGAATCATGAGCTGATGAATGAATAAACGGCTGGTGCTATTTAATAGACGACGTGCACCAGCCGCGCTGCCGCGACGAGACATTCATTATTTTTAAAACGACGCTTCCTTCAAACAAATACCATTCAGTTAGTTTGATTAGGAATTCGATAAACATTGATCCACGTGTGCAACTCTAAACAGTTCCGTTTATTTAGTGGTTATAAATATGTATGCGTACTGGAATTTGCATCAAACTGATATACACAATAATAGACGTACAGTATACGCATTTGCAAAGTCAACATTGGAAAATCGTATGGTATCAAAGTTAAATTAAAATTGCCTTTTATTGTTGATATACTCGTATTTTATTGGTAATCTGTCATATTCTCGGCGTACAATTTACCAGTACAGGTTAATCATAAGTGCATTTCTCTCACCTGTGGTTCGTTATATGGCATGGAATTTAGTTTTCGAGTTCGTAAAATGTAAATGATTCGGAGGAGTAAAGCACTTTATTTTTTAATATAAATTTATTTAACCACCAAGTAGAAATATTTTATAGTCAATGTACATATTTTCCTAAATTGTAATTTGCAGGTTTTAGTGTTTTATTATGTAAAGCTAAAATTTATTTTTTGTTATAGATTTTCCTCGTGTTGAAGTCGGACCAGAAAATCCATTACGAGTGGAAATAGACGGCACTGCAACAATGGACTGCAAAGTAGACGCCAAGCCTAAAGTGAGCAACGTCAAGTGGATGCGAAACGGCAAATACATCGCCAACTCCTTCACTCACACCATACAGGGAGTGACAGTACAGGACGCGGGCAAGTACTCGTGCACCGCCGACAACGGCCTCGGTAGGGCTGGAGAAAAGGAAATCTATCTCGACGTCCTATTTCCACCTAGCGTGACGGTGGAGTCCAAAACTTACGAAGCGGAAGAAGGCGGCAACGTTGAGATCCGTTGCGACGTTTCCGCTAATCCCAAGCCCACTTCTATAGAATGGACGATGGAAGAAAAACCCGATTTCCATCAGAACGGGAACATTTTATCACTGAGCAGAGTGAACGCGGACATGGCCGGCACGTACGTGTGTCGCGCCGTCAACGTGATATCCACGAGTAACGGCAAGAGAGTGGAGCGACCGAACAGCGCGTCGGTGGCGGTGCTGGTGCGACACAAGCCGGGCCGCGCGCGCATCAGCCCCGACCGGCCCGTCGCGCAGGAGGGCACCGGCGTCACGCTCACCTGCAGCGCCAAGCCGCCGGGCTGGCCGGCGCCGCAGTACCGCTGGTTCCGCGACATTGAAACCTCCGACTCCAAGCCCGCAGTCCTCGCCACCGGCAACAAGTACACCATACCTAGTGCGCACCTCGGAAGCGAAGGCGTGTACCACTGCCAGGCCACCAACGAGCTCGGTCACGGCGAGCTGGCGTCCGTCACGCTGGAGGTGCACCAGCCGCCGCGCTTCCAGACCAAACTCCAGCCGCACATGACCAAACGCGCCGGGGAACAGGACTTCGCCGTCACTTGCAGCGCGCTCGGCAAACCGCGCCCCACTATCAAGTGGTTCAAAGATAACTCCGAGATTAAAGCCGACGCTAATCTCTACGAAGTGAAAACTGACATGACGGAAGGGCGGAACGCAGTGTATAATGTCCAAAGTACTTTGAAATTCAACGGAAAGGCGAGATCCAACAACAATGAATTGCTACCGGAGGACCGAGGCATCTATTCCTGCAATTTTGAAAACGAAGTAAAAAAAGTAGAGTCTACGATGCATCTTCGAATAGAACGTAAGTATTAATGTAATTATTAACACTTTTTTTTTAAATTTCTAACAATATTCAACCGTGCGTTGCATTCGTTTCAGAGTGAATGAAAGATTATTCATAACTCGGTTCCCCTTCTTAACTCACTATCTGTTTCAATCTACTGTGTATATGTATTAACTATGAAAGCATAACACGATATTATTAATAATATATAAAAAAAATATATCTGCAAGGTTTAATGTTCCTGGCATACTCTACGATGATGGTGTTTGCTCGCCCGCCTTCTGCTATCTATACTATTATTATAAAGCTGCAGATTTGTTTGTTTGAACGCGCTAATCTCTGGAACTGCTCGTCCGATTTGAATGATTCTTTCAGTGTTGGGTAGTCCATTTACCAAAAAATAGTTGCAATCAATTTAAAAGCCCGAAGACCGATTAAAAAATAGTAAAGTAGACCTACATTCCAAAATGAAGTCCAAACATGCTACGGACTGGCACAAGGCAAAATGCTGGCCATATTCGCCATATATGTACATATAAAATCGATATCTATACATATACATATATAATAAACAAACTTATCGATATTTATGCATAGAAGATATTTGAGAAAAACTATTATCGGGGATTGTATAAACGTAATAGAACCTAAAACAATTATTTATTAAAATATTTGTCCTTTTAATTGATTATAATATGTTTGTATGTGCGGTTGTTCACGCTAATCTCAGAAATGGCTTAACAGATTGCGATAAACTTGGTAGGTGACATCCTGAATTAGGCAAAATTGAATTAATTGTGAAGATTTCTTGAATTCAGGTCACAGGATATATCCACACTAGGGAAACTCTGGTTATTCTGCAATTAAAGGATAATACCCTAAAAATTTAGATAATAACCCTAAAAATACTCTAAAAATGTAGTAGTGGACATAACAGGGGTTTCTTGCACATCAGCGAGCATACTTAAGTTTTCTTGGCATTGAACTTAATTCAGTTTCTGATTCCCTAAGAATTATATTTCAAATTATCACATCAAACTGTGAAAAGGGTATCAAGAGGAACAGAAACACAAATATAACCACAAACACTATACAGAAATAATAATAAAATGTAGTACAACTGGTAGATAACCATTGGATGGATTTATAAGAAGGAGAAAAAATTATAAAAACTCTATGAGCATAGATTCATCTTTCTCTCAGGCAAAAGAGTCCTAAAATTTTTACGAGTTGATAATCATATTCTTATTACATTATGCAACAAGTTGTAGCACGTCATTGAATTCTGTATCAGCCCATATACGTCCCACTGCAGGGCACGGGCCTACTCTACAATCGAGAATACGATTGAGAGTGGTCATTGAATTACTTGAAGGAAATTACAAAATTTTCGAGTCTTCTGCCGTTTGTGTCTGTACGGTTTCGAAGATTACATCAGCGAAGAATTTTATGCAACGAGTATGTAATATCAAACGTTGGTCAAAACAGGCATCGCGCTTCAAATTTTGCTAACTAATGTAACGTGTTAATAAAGAAAACATCTTTGAAACTTCAACTGCAGATTGATTCTGTTGCACCTCAACTACAACTAACTACCATACATCGTGGATGTGCAGCAGTGGTGCTGCAACGAGCTTTTATCTCGTATTTATAGTTGCAAAAAGTAGTAGTTGTGAACTGTCATTTATTAAGTAATTCTACTGTGCCGCGTCATTTACGGCTATTTATTGCATGCCTTAAATAGCCGTACTACATAATTTAAAACATGTTGGGTCTCAGTTTAATAAAATATATTTTTTTTGTGATCAGCAATATCAGTTAAAAACTGTTTCACGGTTCCACGCTTAAATAAAAGGAGGATAACTCGAATGTTTAGCCTTTCTAATTAAATTTTTAAAATCTTGCAGACGAACCCATATCGATACGACAACAAAAGAAAGTAGCATTCGACATTATGGAAACGGCCGAGATCGTGTGTAGGGTGCAAGCGTATCCCAAACCCGAGTTCCAATGGTTCTACGGGTCGAACACGGCCCCGCTGCAGATGTCATCGGACGGACATTACGAGATAAACACCACCACGGACAACAACGACTCGTACCGCAGCGTCCTCAAGATAAAGAACGTGAAACAGCAAGACTACGGCGACTACTACTGCAAAGTGAAGAACTCGCTGGGCAGCATCCGGCCGCCGATCGCGCTGCAGCCGAAGGGCGCGCCCGACACGCCGCGCGCGCTCCAGAGCCAGCGCGTGGGGCCCAGCTACGTGACGCTCAAGTGGGAGGCGGGCTTCGACGGCGGCCTGTCCAGCACCAAGTACTTCGTGCGCTACCGCCGCGTGGCGCGCGCCGGGCCCGAGCGCGCCGCCTCGTGCGCCGCGCGCGCCGCGCACCGCGACTGGCTCGAGTACGACTGCGGCCGCGCCAACCCCTGCAACGTCACGCGCCTCGACCAACACGACGCCTACTCATTCAAGGTACCGCCAGACACACACTAATAACACTTCTGAGTTAACATTGACCCTCACGATACTAACTTGCGATTTGTTTCCATTTCTATCGCTACCGCCAGCACCAGACATTTGTTTTTAAGGTAATTGAAGGCGTGCCGCCGTTTCATTTGTTTAAATTTTGTGACGTCCGTGATTTGCATTTTTTACGCTTCGTTTTTATCACTAGTGCTGCGTGTCTCGAGTTTCTGAATTGATTTAATATTTCGTGAACGTCGCTAGGTGAAAGCGGTGAACACCAAAGGACAGAGCAACTATTCCAACGAGATCACGGTGACGACCAAAGTGGACAAAATCGCGGCGCCCGAACAGGTGACGTACGACCCGAGCAGCCGCGCCATCGTGTTCTCGGTGGTGGCCACGTGCCTGTCCATCGTGGGCGTGGTGGAGGTGCTGGCCAATGTCGGCGGAGCCACCGGCTGGCAGGTACTCTATTTATACTTACTTTCTATTTGTCATGATTTCCTCAATAATTGTTTTATCCATCCATCAGCCAAAGGAAGTCCACTGCTGAACATAAGCATCCCCCAATGATTTCTACAGTAACCTGTTGGAGATAGACTGCATCCACCAACGTCCCGCGATCTTTACCAAGTCGTCTGATCACCTTGTGGGTGGTCGTCCTACGCTCCGCCTTCCGCTACGTGGCATACATTCGAAAACTTTTTGGCACCATCGGTCATCAGTTCTCCGCGCTATGTGCCTCGCCCATTACCACTTCAACTTGCTAATCCTTTCTATAATTGTTTACCTATTTAAAAAAATACTAAAATAATGAAAGAAATGGGAGACTGGATCTTCAACGTAGTTATCATGTAAAGGTAACTAAGGATTATTTAATTACATTAGCCACTATCTACAGGTGGTGGAAACAGTTCCGTTGCGGCTGTCAGGTTCTACGGCGACAGTACAGGAGGCCACACTTGAGCTCCCCAGCAAGACGGGCCGGTCTGCGGGCCGCCACGCGCCTGCCCCGCCGCTCGACGAACTCAACCCGCGCGTCAGGATCAAACTGTGCTTGCAAATCAACCAGGAGGTTTGCAGCGACTATACTGAAGCTGAAAGTGAGTACTACATTATAATTGTCTCTTAGATTTACGCGAATGTTACACATTTAAATATAACATTTTACACTTTTCGACTTCTCGATGTTTCGATTACTTTCGTGCGTTTTAGCTTTCGTGGCTTTCGTGAGTCCACGTGACCAAGAAAGTCGTAAAGTAATCGAAACGTAGAGAAGTCAAAAAATGTAAAAATTAACCAAATCCGCGATAAAATCCGTAAATAATAGTTTTATTTAAACATTTTAAGTAACACTGGTAGGTGTCTCATATGTGAGAGGCCGCCTGGGTAGGTACCACCGCGATGTCTTTTCCTCATGCCAAACAGCAGTGTGAATGCACTGTTGTGTTTCGGATTGAAGGATATTCTAGCCAGAGTAACTACTGGATATATTGACTTAACATCTTATGTCTCAGGATGGCGAGCGCTGTGGAATGCCAAGCATTGCTTTGTATTTCAAAGTTTTGTTTGGTTTTGCTACTATTTATGAGCGGTCGTATCGCTTACCATCAGGCGAACGGCACGTTCTTATCACCACTCACTGCAATAAAATAAAGTGGTAACTTGCTTTTTTATACAGGACATAGTGTGTTTCGAGTATTTGTCGACGTGAGAACATTCGTCAGTTGATGCAATAATACACCCGGCGGGATTTGTCAATGAATATTGGCATCTCTTAATCATAGCCGTTATATCAGGGGATACGAATATCAATTTGAATACACGAATTAATCCAACTAATCTAAAGCTCCATTTACACTTGGAGAATTAATCGCGGCGAGAATCGTATACCATTATCGCGTGACAGCCATAATAATTATTATCGTGTTGACAAATGTTTACACGATAAAACTTTTTTATATCCTTACGATAACCGAGGCGAGAAACTCTCCCTAGGAGTGAGGCGTATTTATCATAACAGTTCAAAAGAACAGGTAGAAGACAAATAACAGATAACAGTTGTTCTCACGGTTAACATATATCTGTTCCACAGACCTGATCTGTTCTTAAAAATATAACAGTTGTGATTAACAGAACTGTTCTCATCACCCGTATCTTTTTAATGTACACACGAATGTCACTTGTTAAAACGAGACACACCTAGTATTTATGCGAAAAAAGCAATTGGTAGTCATGTACGAAGAAATCGTCTTTGAAAAATGCTTCTTGAATTAGGTCGTGTTACCTGTTTTATACGTTGACGTACATATTACGTACTTGGTCTCCCTCATACCATCTGAATAGGCCTTTGCTAGAACGAGAAGCACCTAGTATTTTAACCATAAATAATAACAACGCGTATCCAATCATACTGCCAAACCGAACTTGAAAAATAACAGGCTATTATTTAAGAACAGATAATAGGAACTGTTATTTGGAAGGAACAGTAACAGGAAGAACAGATATTGAGTTTGACCTGTTATAACACAACTCTAAGTCTCTCCCCGTATAAATGGGACTTAACAGTAATCCACATTGGAGATGAAATAAGTAATAAAAATTAGAACGCCTTACAACTTTGTGGAAATAGTGAAAACATTTTGTAAAAACATTTTTTAAACATAAAGCGTAGGCATACTCTAGAACACTTCATGTTACTGTGTGATTATTCGTGAAATTTATTTTTTATTTTATACTTATGAATTTTAATGATCACTTGTACAAACAGCGAATAAATAATGTTTATATTAGGACAAAAATAGAAATAACATTTTAAGAATTCTTTCGTTATTTCATTATATAATTGCGTAACATTTTTATTAGGGTTTAGTACCTAAAAGCTAAAAAAGGGACCCTATTACTTAGGCTCCGCTGTCTGTCTGTCACCAGGCTGTATCTCATAAACCGTGATTGCTAGAAAGCAGAAATTTTCACAAATCTGGGGGCACGGCAGTGCCCCCTCCAAGTCGAACTATAAAGCGGCACAGTCGTACCATCCTTTTCTCGAAGCAATTCGGACCATTTTCAACCCCCCATAACTTCGTTGTGGTTAAAGCAAGAAGCCTGAATTTTCAGTTACTAAGCAGACATTGTGTAAACACGGTGTATTTAAAATTTCATTTAATTTGAACCAGTAGTTTAAGAATTATAATTTGTCAAACTTTCGTAATTTTGTCACTCACTGACTGACTGACCGATCATCAAAAGTCTAAGGCACTTCTAGCAGACAGAACCTTCAAATTTAAAATATAATTAGTATTTAGTGTCTTAATTTAGGTAAAATTTAAATATTTCATAATTTATGTCTAGTTTTCTAGATACGCCAACTGCGTGAATAACTTTGTAATCTATATCTATACATATAAATAAAATTGAAGTATCTGTTTTAAAAGTGAAAACAAAAAAATATTTCCAACTTCATATTGTTATATACACGATACCTGTGCCGAAAATGTTATTTTAAAAATTTTTGTCTGTCTGTCTGTCTGTTTGTTCCGGCTAATCTCTGAAATGGCTGGACCGATTTTGACGGGACTTTTTTGTCAGGTAGCTGATATAATAAGGAGTAACTTAGGGTACATTTATTTTAGAAAAAAAATATTTTAGAAAAATAAAGTAATGTTGCAATGCCCGCGCGCAGCTCACGCGCATGCCACCACTGGGCCGTTACGTCGGGCGCCTGCTACCACTTTTCTCACCAGTGAATCAATATCACATTTACAAAATATTGTATATAAAGAAATTTTTCAATAAAGCTAATACAAAAAAACTGAAATAAATGTGTAACGGGAGTTTACCGCCGCTCGCTAAGAGATGGCGCCACCGTAGAATTAGATCGCGGTATGGTTTCGTTACAAAGGTTGATAATTAAAATAAATAAGCAAAAACAAAAAAAAAACTAAATAAACTAATTCACTTTTTTGTTAAATTCCACGCGGACGAAGTCGCGGGCACAGCTAGTCCCATATAAATGTATAGGATTACAAAGTTATATTTGCAGTTAATAATTCGTTGTACCCGTATATAATGGAATAATAGTTGTAGATAGGTATCTATATATGAGGCATAACAGAAGGGGTATAGAGAGGGAAAGGGTGTTTTTAGCCCATGAAACTGTACAACATTCCTCTAGAAATACATGACGAAGAAAAACTTGCAAATAAAAGACTAAATAGCTCGAAAATATCAATTACCATCAAAGAAAGAACACTCATAATCAAATCCGCTATATTTGTGATAAATTGATACATTAGCTAGTAGTAGTAGTAATGCCAGTAGCATTATATTTAAATGTGATGCGATGGCGGATCATAAAAATGCGATGGCCTAGTCGATCTATTTATTTACAACATAAATAATTTTTAATATTGATATGATAATAACTTTATACAGAACGTCCCTTAACACGTTGAACGCCACGCGGCCCACCGGTGGGCGATTCAAGCAAACCCGTTCGGGCCAAGTGGAAATCATCAATTCCATCATTTTTCGCTAAAGTTAATATCAACACAATACAATAAAAAATTACTAAATTTGCATATTTAATTTGACTAAAACAATTTTTCGTGCTATTTTCTTAAGAAAACATGTAATCGGTCACCGGTGACCCCCGTGGCCCAAATGACTAACTGCCATTTTTTGCTCGGCGTTTAACGTGTTAAGCAAGGACTAAATAAAATAATCGACTTGGTATTACATGGATCTCACAACTTTTTGAGGTAGAAAAACTGAGCTGCGAGACTTGGTATTTTTTTACAGGTTGTTTTTGATTGGATTATGTATTTCCGTTGCCGCTATAACAAATACTAAAAAAATTGAAATATTAAGGGGGGTATCCATACAATAAACGTGTATTTATTGGTATTTTTTGCTCAATATTAATAACGGTATCAGGTAGATGTTTAAAATATTCATATAATATTTAGTTGTATATTATCTTTCAAAATAAATAATTCTTTTATAAATTATGGGAACTCTTCGTGCGCGAGTCCGACTACCACTGGGCCGGTTTAATAATTATTATTTGTGAAAAAATCAAAATGGGACTATAGAAATTTACATTCAAAATGTACCGCATGCCTGAGTAATTTAATCACAACACTTACGGGCTTATTCACAGACAGTTTTTAAACTTATTTTATTTTGAATTCAGTTTGAGCGAAGAAGACAAAAAAATCGATAGCCAAAATTGTTTTATAAACTGTTTATGATTTTATTTATTTATTAGTATTTTACTGCATAGAGTAAACTAAACATAGAGAAAAAATAATAATCTAGATATAAAAATACAAAAAGTATAAATGACGGTTATATCGCTCTTGACGATTTCATACAGACAACCTTGGGATGGAAAAATAATAGAGGGCATCTTAAAATACAAAGCATACTAGCTCTAGTAGGTATATAAAATATATACTCATATATGTTTATTTGCCATCAATATAAGAAAGAATAAAGCCGTTAAAATTGAATCACTGCTATGGTATGGCGCTATTCTAAGCTAATCGTGACTTGAGACATATACATATTTGTTTATTATAAGATGTGATAATAGGCTTTAAATCATATAAACAGTGCAACAAATCACACGTAAATATCAAACATCCCATGCTTTGGAACGTGTGATAAGAAGTTTCGTCACGGGTGAAATGGTTAACCAAACTGTCAAACATTATCCATAATTATATGGTGATATTTTTTAAATAAATTTTATACTTATCGGTTAGTATACGAAAGTGTTTAGTAGTTTAAAAATAGCTAAATATGTCGCATAAACTGTGCTTAACTTATTTACGGCAAGGAAAATGCTATAGCATTAAATAGCGAAGTATTTTTGCTGGAACCCACATTATGACGCCACATTATTCAGCGGCCACACACTCGAATTAATTAGCGAGAAACTGGAAAACAAAAAATCACTACTTTCAACCGCAGTAGGAAATTGTCGGTTCGAGCAGTTGTCGTGTTTCATTCAGTAATTACAATTGCCGGACGCAACTCGCTTTTCCGTTTTTCGTTATTACTGGTCTTCTTTCTCCCAATTTGAGAGACCTCTAATAAACTTACAATCCAAGTATTAAAGTTTGTGGGTGGCGATAATTATTTACCTTCAAATGAATCGTTTGCTCGTTTGAAAATGAGAAACCGGTAAAATCAATAATTATAAGATAAGAATTCCCAAATAAAAAATAAAGCAAATAGCTTAATTCAACTTAGTCAGACCAATATCCAGTCTATCAACATACTTTGATGAGTATCAGCTACTTTAATTTTTTAATCACTATACTTATGGGCCTCACCCAGTGTTGGGCATTATTCGAATGAATCGTTATCTAGATAATTATTCGAATGAAAATTTATTCGCACCAAAACTATTCACGAATGATTTATTCGCGAATAATTTATTCGTGAATAATACCCTCACGAATTATTTATTTATGATTTATTCGTTATTCTGAATAATATTTTTTGCTCGGTACTTCATATAGGTTGTGGGTCAGTAAGGCCTTTGATTCGAACCCAGGGCGAGTACTTACTCCAAATTATGGTTTCTATATTGGGTAATAGTTACCTGGGACTGAACTTTTTCGTAGTATGTTGTGGAAACCACAAATTGCCAATTACAGTAGTGACCGAGAAATGATTAGAGGCGGTGAGGTAACGTATGTAGGGAATTTGGGTGTACTGGTTGGTTCTAGGGATACTAAACTTGGTGAGGTGGGTGAGGAAAGAACCATGGCATAGTTATCCTATTTACTTCTCTATCAAGGGGAATGCCCATTTTTCATAGTGTTTTGGTCTAAGAACGAACACTTACACTGGGGTTCTTTGGGACTTATTTCAGAATAAGGGTATCTATTATCAGAAAATACATAAAAAAATATGCCATTGTCTTTTTAAGGGAAGAAAAAATAAGAAATCCATAACATTTTGACCTTATCTTTTTAACAAATTGACAATGAAACATTTTTTTTATTACTTTGTATTGCAAAACGAACATTCCGTTCGCCTGGTGGTAAGCGATAAGACCGCTTATGAACAGTGCCAAAACCAAACAATACCTTGAATTATAAAGCAATGCTTGGCATTTCACTGCGCTTATCCACAGACATAAGATGTTAAATCGCAATTTGTCCAGTAGTTACTCCGCAAATGTATTTGGCTGCTTTATACTTATTTTAGTTTAGGATTTTATTATTCCCATATTTCTCCGCCACAGTGTGGAATCAGCTGAGTCGATTTATTAACGTTACCAGAAATAAATAAATTCAATCCAATAAAACAAATCATTCTCGAAGGTAACAAAATGTTCAATGAAACGTCAACTGTGCCATTTTGTCATGTACCTAGCCTATATGTATAAAAATATTGTAAACTTACCATTGATTAGTCGATTTAATGACACTCAAATGAGAGATATCATGAAAATATAATGTTATTGTTTATCTGTTTTTATTTAAAAAGCCTTTTTACGAATGATTAGTCAAAAACGATGTTATATTATTAACGAAATATACAGGGTGAGTTTTTCAAGTAGGCGTGGATGTTGTTTGGATTAATTCGTTTTTCTGTTTGTCGTTGTCCGTTTAGCCCACGATGGGCATTACCCATTGTATAGTTGCATTATACACTTTCAATGGCAAATATAAATTAGTGACGAAAACATTTTAATATTTCACGATAAACAATTCCCCACCAACAATAACAAAAAAACTAGTGTATGCAGTCTGTGTATACATGTCCAGTTGCGATTATTCGTTTTTTCAAGTCGTTTTCAAATGAAATATGTAACGAGTTTAATACCAATTATTCGCTCGTTTATTTTATTCTTATTCGAATAACGAATAAAAAAAGTTATTCGTTATTCGAATAACTTTGGTTCGAATAACCTATGTTATTCTTTATTCGAATAACGAATAAAAAAAATTATTTATTCGTTATTCGTCATTCGAATAAATTTTGCCCAACTCTGGCCTCACCAATATTTGTGTCGGTGCGGGGATCGAACCCGCGACCTCTCTGAAATGAAATTAAATGTATTTGAAATTAAATGAAATGTATTTTTTGAAATGAAATGTATTTATTGGTCACGTAGGCAATTTAAAAGCTCTTATGACAAGTCAATACACATATAACTTAATCTCTATAAACAATATATTTCCTATACTTAGTATTACTTATTTTAATTTCTTGGTTTAATTAATTTATTTATGTAATTTATTTATTTTAAATTTAATTTTATTTTTATTTAGAATTAGTTTTATTTATTTGTCTACTTTTTATTCTTATTTTATTTAAAGTATTAGTTATGTCTTTATGGTAATTTATTTTTCAAAGAAATACAATATGTATGTTAGTCAAATTAAATCAATTTGTGGACCATGAATATCATTACAACGGTGCGTAGCAGTTTATTGTTACCACCGGATCCAACGCGGCCCTTCCTGAGAAGACCCGGCGAAACAAACTCAGTGGGCTTACACTACCACTGGAACTACGCGACGCGACCCAGTCCTGAGTATATCCAGCGAATAAGACTCAGTGGGCTTGTTTTGGGTCCAATTTAAGACAACGTCCATATGTATTTCCGATACGTCCCGTATGTTTAGGCTTACTGCCGGATCCAACGCGGCCCTGACTGAGAAGACCCGGCGAACAAACTCAGCGGGCTTTACTTTACCACTGGATACTACGCGGCGCGACCCATTTCTGAGTAGATCCAGCGAGTCAAACTCAGTGGGCTTGGTTTTGGTCAATTTACAAAATTAATATTTGTGACTTGTCTTACAAAGATTTGCCATATCATTATTTTTATTTGTTTTCTCGATCGGTCGTCATGTGATTTTAATTGGTATTAATTAATCATTATATATATATATATATATAGTTATAATTTAATTGATTAATTTAATTGTATATTGATTTACTTTTAAGTTTAAAATTTTTAATTATTTAAATTAGAGAATGTAATGAGTGAATAGTGCAGGGCCCCAGGAGGTCGCAATGTGCAAGAGAACACCTAATCCCAGGCTTTTTTATCCTCAATATATTCCTTAATATTATAATAACCCTTAGTCATAAGTTTGTTTTTAATATGGGCCCTAAATAGTTTGTCCGGTAGCTGCGTTATCCAATTGGGAAGTTTATTATAAAATTTAATACAACTACCCAAGAAAGATTTTTTTGACTTTTCTAGTCTAAACGATGGTATTGCTAGTTTATTTTTATTCCGCGTATTAATAGTGTGGGTGTCACTGACCTTATAAAACGTATTAATATTTTTACGAACGTGTATTATATTCTGAAAGATGTATTCAGATGACACGGTTAGTATATTGCTTTCTTTAAAAACAGATCGCAAAGAATCGCGGCTCCCTAGATTATAAATAGCGCGGACTGCTCTTTTTTGTAATATGAATATGGACTCAATATCAGCCGCTGATCCCCACAAAATAATGCCGTACGACATTATACTATGAAAATAAGCAAAATATACCAATCTAGCCGTTGCAACGTCAGTTAGTTGTCTTATTTTTCGGACCGCGAACGCTGCGCTGCTAAGTTTAGCTGATAATCTCTCAATTTGTGGACCCCATTGTAATTTTTTATCTAAAGTGATCCCTAGAAAAATTGTGGAATTAGCTAAATTTAGAATTTCTGAATTTAATTCAAAGCAAAACGGACGCATTTAGTCTTACTAGCATTTAATAGTAGATTATTAGCAGAAAACCAATCCGAAATTATATTAAGAATATTGTTAGGTGTATCTAGATTATCGTCTTACCGATTAACTTTAAATATTATAGAGGTGTCGTCAGCGAATAAAACTATGTCTGACCACTTCTGAACCATGCAAGGAAGATCATTTATGTACACTAGGAATAAAAAGGGGCCCAGAATGGAACCCTGCGGAACTCCAATTTTAACTTTTGATCCTACCGAAGTGAGCCCGTCCAAAGAAACCTTTTGTTCACGACCCGACAAGTAAGACATTACGAGATCAAGTGACGTATCACTGATCCCGTAGTACCTTAGCTTCATAATAAGTGTTTGGTGGTCCACACAGTCGAAAGCCTTGGAGAGATCACAAAAAACTCCTAGAGCATCTTGAGATGCTTCTAAAACCGACGTGATTAGTGATGTCCCGGCATCTTGAGTTGAGCGACCCTTTGTGAAACCCAATTGATTCCTATGTATTAACTTATTTTCATCAAAATCTGCTAGCATTTGATTAAGCAAAAGCTTTTCGAAGATTTTGCTAAGAGCCGGTAGTATAGAAATGGGTCTATAATTCGACGGATTGTTCGAACATCCTGACTTAAAAATGGGTACAACTTTACTAATTTTCATTAAGTCGGGAAAGATACCGTCACTTGGGCAGGAATTAAAAATAGTAGCTAATAACGGTGCAATGTTAACAATAATAGCTTCTATAGCTTTAACAGACAGTCTCCATATATCTTCTGTAGTTTTTATTTTAATTTGCTTGAAAGCCTTTATTATTTGACAACTGGTTACCTTTTGAAAATTAAACTGAGGCATATTTCCAGGAACATTTTCCTTTAAAAAAGATTCCGCTAAATCTACTGATGAATCTAAATTTTTAGTTAAATCCAATGGTATGTTAGTGAAAAAAATATCAAGATAATTAGCAATAGTAGATTTATCTGAAATAAGGTCGTCATTTATGCGGAGAGCAATTTTGTTGACATTTTTTTTATTACTCCCAGTTTCAGTATTAATATTAATAATTTGCCAGGTTGTTTTTATTTTATTATCTGACAATCTAAGCTTTTCACTTATATAATTAGATTTAGCCTGCATACATACTTTTTTAAATAATTTTGAATATAATCCGACATATTTTTTAAAGTCTGGAACTATAAATCGGGAAAAGTTGATGATATTTTTGTTTGAAGGAAAGTTGATGTCTATTGTAATTTTAAACATTATTAAAACTGCAAAAATAAGGCTATATGGTTTTCGAGATACAGACAAAAACTGAAAATCCCCTGACCTTTTCCCTTCTCCCCTACCCTTGAGGACTTTTAATATGTTTGTCTGGACATCTCAAGGAATAACTGTACACGAATTATTCCTTCTGGTTGGCGATTTTCAGGCTAATTTGTTCAGGCTACTAATACAAGTTTTCTTTTCAGTTGGACAATCGTACGTGAAAGAGGCGTCAACACTTACAACCGCTACAATGCTGGCGATATTTTTCTCATGCGGCGTGTTCGTCGTATGTCTGGGCCTTCTCGTGATGTTCTGTCGATGCAAACGGAAGGAGAGCAAGAAAGACAGGTCTAAAGACTACGAGATGGATTCCATGAGGGCCACACCGATGGTCACACAACAAAACCAGGCGCCGCCTCCCTACTACGCCAGCGCTGGCCTCGAGAATAAAGCGCTAGAGCATTCCATGGACTTGGTATTGTCTATGGATGACTCCAAGAACGCTATGTATGGAACTAAAGGGGCAGGGTATTCGTACCACCACGTCGTGCCTCCGCACAATAAACCACATCACGGACAATCCATGCCTAATTCCGACTGTGAGTTCCCTAACTTTTATTTTATTGTTGTATTTATTGGTGACGTAATTTGTACTATGCATTTTTTGAAAAATTATCATTTTAAGTATTGAGAGGCTGCATCATTAAATAAAAACATAACTTTTACATTATAATCATTAAAATAACATCATTGAAGACACGTTAATTTTATGTTGAATCTACATTATATCATCAGATATTTCATTACACACGGAGCAATAATTAAATGAATCACATCAACCACACAATAATTGAATATGATTTTCGGTTAGAATTAGTTCACCATTCATTTCGAGCTTCACTTGCGCTTTGTGTTTATTATTTCGACTTCGTTTTATTTATTTATAATGTTTTCTCCCGTGCTACCGACAAGGACTAACCGCGGCAGTCGTCGAAGGTAATGACTAATGTTTCATTCAGAAGAAGTCCACGCGTGGCTCGCCACTCCGTATTATTTTCAAACCGGAGCTTCACGTCAGTTTACGTTTCAGGGCCGATGACGCTCGTGGAGAACAGTTACACGAATAGTAACAACGGCGGCAGCGTGAACTCTCAGGACTCGCTGTGGCAGATGAAGATGGCGGCGTCCAACACTGGCGCCAACATGCACGAGCGTCCCGCGTACGACTACCTCGCGCACGCCGGCTACCGCGCGCTCGACGACTACGCGCACTACTCGCACCTGCCGCACCCCGCGCACCCCGCGCACCCGCCGCACCCCGCGCACCCCGCGCACCCCGCGCGCCAGGAGTACTGCTCCGACCCGTACGCGTCCGTGCACAAGCCCAAGAAGCCGCGCGTCGACCAGCACATCGGTGAGTATCACTTCTATTCAATTCACGTCGCTTTTTGACTGTTTCCGGTTCCAGGGGTTACTTTATGAAATTGATCGAATGTTCGGATGTTCGACATCCAAAGTAAGACATGAGATTTCCTATTCTAAAAATCAATACTATTCTCCATTATAATTATCATTTTTTCCGAACTTAATCTACGGTTGCAACGTATGATAGAAAAATCCAATATTTTATAGAGTATCTTTATTACAATTCGGACATTCGGAGTCCGTATCGTTTCTATAGCGTAACCACCGTGATCAGTCGGCGAACGTCGTCGCTGGAAATCGACGCGATCGATTCAATATTGTATTGTAACAGACTAACGGCCGCACCCAGAGAGTTTAATGTCAATTAAATTGTTTTTAAAGTATACAGGGTATATCAAGACTGATACCGAAAACGAAGTCGGGTGGTAGTTTAAGTGACTTCAGACACAATTCAACAAAAAAAGATGCAAAAATCAAATCAATGTCAATTTTTTTTGTTATTTTTTTCCTATGGCCATATTTGGGTGGTAAATACATTTTTTCCTAAAATAATAGTTTTTACCCTTTTATTTATAAATACTATAAGGTATAAAAGAGTTTAAATTATTATTTTAGCTAAAACTATGGATTTACCACCCAAAATGACGATATTTAAAAAATCATAAAAAATAATTGTTGGGTTTCTTTGTGAAATTTTTAGTTGCATTGTGTTTGTAAGCACTAAAACTACCACCCGGCTTCGTTTTCGGTAGCAGTCTTGATATACCCGGTATATAGATTCTCTTCGTCAAATCTACACTAAGTAGTGATTTAATTGATATTATATGTATTTTAAGTACGGCAGTAAGTAAGATGGCGTGTGTTGTGCAGAGTCTCCGTACCTGGAGGTGAGCGGGCTGCCGGAGTACGTGTCGGGGGCGGGCGAGGAGGCGGGCGACGACAAGCCGCCGCACCTGTCGCTCAGCTACGACGAGTCGCTCGAGTCCGGGTACTCCACGCCTAACTCGCGAGCGCGACGCGTCATCAGAGAGATCATCGTGTGAACATCACTACTGCACCTTTACCCCTCCCGACCATTGAGGTATCATACTAGAGCGGACATCGGGAACAAAATCTCTGCGTATGGTGCGTGCACCCGTACACATTGAAGCGAGACGGAAGATATGTTACTTCGTACGCATGACAGAGACAGAAATATAATGTACTCTACATTTTGTGTCAAACATTTTGTTTGCAGTGTCCTCTCTAGTATATTATCTCAATGCTCCCGGCATACTTTTTTGTGTAACGAATTGTTTTACGAACTGTACTTTACCATTGAACTGCCGTCGTGGCTTTTGGAACTTTTATACGTATTGTTATAATGTGATCGTGTCGACTCCAAGATTCTGTCCACTTAAAATAAAACTCGTCACTCTGGAAAGACTGCCGTTGATGAGCGAAATGCTGTATTTTGTTTCACTCCTGACGATGCAGAAGACGAAAATGACTGAGTTCGGATTCGTGACTGATCAGATCCGAACGTGTGCGATAGGTTTACCCGACTGCTCGCTGGAACTTGACATGCGATCGGAATCTTTCAGCAAGCATATCAAAAATATTTCACTTTTACAATTGCACAGGGTAAGTAATGTAATAAATAGCAAACTGAATATAAATAATGTCAGTAAACTCCTTTACTTAAATTATATAGTTTCAAGCGAATTAAGTCGGAGTATCTCGTAGATGATTATCGTAAGAAAATGTAGCAAATGTGTGCATATAGAACATCAAGCATCGATTGAACACATATGAAATATTGTGGTTGCTGCGTCAATTGTGATAGTAGAGCAGTTTGTTGTGACATGTGGTTGTGGAAGCGATGGCGGTATACGCTCATGGAGTGTTTAAATTTATATTAACTTACGGAACGGCCGCCTTGTGATATCCCGCTACGACTTATATAAAATTTTTGCTAATTTCCTATTTTCATACATAAACATTTTCGGTGTTCTTCGCTGTGCTGTAACTCGTTTCCTTGTGTTGTGATATGACACAAAATTTTACAAAGTTACTTTTTATTTTATACACAAATTTCTTAGTCCATGTTTACGATCAAGTTAAAAGCACAAAGCGGCCTTTTCATATTTAACGATGCAAGCTTTAAATGTTATAAGCGTTGCGTAAGTAATTACTATCTACAAGTTGGACTAGCAGAAGTTTTAAGTTAATATGACCAAGATAATCGATAAGCTACTGATTGACATTCGCCTGCAGGTATGTATATTTATAGATTAAACCTGTATTAACCTTATGCATTAAAAACTTTATACATTATATTATACCGGGTATCTCAAGACTGCTACCGAAAACGAAGCCAGGTGGTAGTTTTAGTGACTATAAACACAATGCAACCAAACATTTCGAAAAGAAACGCGACAATTATTTTTTATGTTTTTTTAAATTTCGTCATTTTTGAGTGGTTAATCCATAGTTTTTGCTAAAATAATAATTTAAACACTTTTATACCTTGGATTATTTATAAATAAAAGGGTATACACTATTATTTTAGGAAAAAATGTATTTACCACCCAAATATGGTATAGGAAAAAAATAACAAAAAAAAATGTCGCTTTTTTTGCAACTTTTTCTATTGCATTGTGTCTGAAGTCGCTTAAACTACCACCCGACTTCGTTTTCGGTAGCAGTCTTGATATACCCTGTATATTATACAGGGTGATATCGACATTTGGTTTTTAATTTAACCCACATATTTCTCATCATCCCAGGTGACATTATACAACTTTTCGTCATTTTAGTTTTCACAATTTTTGGCAGGCCCGTATAGTTACAAGTATTTTTATCGCTTAGTTGATCTTAAGTTCGGTTCGAAAACTTACTTAAACAGTAATAAGACTAGTACCTATCATACGGGTTGAACAAAAGCTTGAAACATGAAATAGCGATTTTTCATAAAACTACCAGGAAGTTTTTTTCAAACTTGGTATTATTAAACATGTGGTTTAAATTAAATACCATATGTCAATATCAGCTTGTATATTCTCTCACACCCGCTCTGACGCTTAATGAACAAAAATAATACACATCCTTACTCATCCATTGGGACCAAATATATTTGATACCCATAAGACGATAATGCTATAGCAACGGTATATATTTAAAAAAAAAGGACACGTGTTTTAATTAGTAGCTCATCGATAAATAAGGTTTTGCACAAATTGAAATGGCTTACCTAAATCATGTTTTTATTATTATTTGGAAATTGAATGGATTCATGTTTTTGCACTAATCGTTCAAACCAGAAATATAAATTATTTTATTACTAAAAAGGCTGAGCTAAATTGTAACACGGATTTTAGAAGTTATTCCAAGTTATTTGCTTCATTGTTAAATGTAATGTTTTGATTACGATGTTATTACGATCTACATATTAATATGATTTAAGCACAAAATGAAGTGTCACATCGTCCCTGAAATGTTTGACAAGGCATATTTTTGTCCGAACTCTCAATACTTTGTCGTAATGGCGATTGGAATTTTGTGGCCTATTGGTATCAGCGAATGCTATGTATTCATATACCTAAATGGATTTGTGCAGATCATATTTTTAAAATTATGGTTATTTCAAACATTAAAAAAAAACAACATAGTATATAACCATATACATAATGGAATGATATTATAATTTAAATAATCTTGACGCTGAATAAAATCAAAGCGGAGATGTCACTTAACTCTTAAATAACCTTATTCGCTTAATCATAAAATAATTTCTTCAAAGGTTCTTACTTATGACATTATATACAACGCAAAGTAGGTTTAAGTAAGAGTAAACATTAGTTAAGATTATAACAACCCATCACACATCAATACTCAATACTCATGTTCACGGAATGACTGTAGTTAAATATTCTTTCTACTTTATTTAGTCATATAGGAACTAAGCTTGTAAATATAACGTATACTTATCATTCTCAGCATTATAGGCTATATACATAGACCTTTTGATCTTGAACATACTTGAGGTAGTATTTCACCATATTCATTTTAATATATTAGGTTTATAAGAGGTGAATTATAGTGTATTTGATTGTTTTTTTTTAGACTCGTGTAATTTTGAGTAAAACGGGGCACAGGAGACTAATGTAAGACTATTGTATGTTATACTTATCAACCTAAGTGCCATTTCTTACGCCTAGAATACAAACACATCGACTTTCAATTAGCACAAAATACACAACGCGCAAATGCTGAGCATTTGCTAAACGTAGTGTGATGGATCTCAATATTACAATTTGTTACAATGACTAAAAACGTGACAGTTATTTGTAAATTCTTTCGGTTTTATTCATAGACAGTTATTAAATGTATTTTAGTTATCGTATGTTTTGTCCCTTTCGAACCACTTTTGAATTTTGTTTAGGCGAAGAAAACAAAACATTTGTGTCTATAATAGCATTAAAACTGTCTTAATAAGACTCATGACCATTTATTTTGTGTATCCCTCGATGCTGATTAGTTATTTGAATTCTTGTTTTTAATGTACCAGCTTAAATTAAAATATTTAATAAGAATACACAGCCTGAAACCGTTGTTAATATAATAAGTGCCAAACATTAATATCACTGTATGAATATTTCCTTTTGGAACTACAAGGTGTGTCATTTGTAACAAAGAACTGAAGTGAGTGAATAACTGAGCTGTCCATTTTGTCTTAAAGTACGAAATAATCCCACCTTTCAATGTGATTGAAAATTATATTAAGACAATATTCTTTTTATTGTGTTGCCAAATTGTGTTGTTTATTTATGAACTAGGTGTTTGGTTGTGATAAACTTTATGCGGTTTTATTGTTTCTTTGACTTCCAAAATAAAGCGCTCTACACACTAAAGTCGCCGGCCGACACAACCCGGCGGCCTATAAAAACGGTCATGTCAGCAACATGCGCCTGTACGTGTTGCCCGCCGACATTCAACAACATCATAAAAATGTTCATATCATGTCGAGCTGCCTACTAGCCCGTCAATAAAAAGTTGCAAATATAGACCGGCGGTTCGACGGCTTTGGTGTATAGTGCGCCTTAAACAATTTTCTTTTGGTAATTTATATTATTGATGTCACGAATGAATATACGATGATAAATAGACAGCACACAAAGTATAGCGCAATGGTTCAATGTATTTAATTATGAATTGATAGAAATTTACTTTTTACACTACAGTCACTGCCTTTATATGATGCATAATGAAAAATATAGTTAGTCTTCCTAACTATTCTAATAAAGAACAGACGTTATCTATATATATAAAAATTAAATAGTATTAATCAAACTTTACGAATTCAAAAAATATAACGAAGGAGGTAATAATCTAGTATTTTTTACATTAGTATATAGTTTAGTTTATGTCGCTTTATCTGGAATCTAATTATTTTTAATTGTACATTTTTACAACATAAGACTTTCAAGATCTTTCGAGACTAATGTAAGTAGTATAAGGACAGTTATGTATTAGATAATAAGTACGTAATACATATTTCAAGAGGAAGGTACTTGTAAATATTAGCGTTAACTTAATAAATTAAATTTTACCTTGTATGCTTTTTTATCATACTAAAATCTTCGTCATCACGCTTGTATGTGCAAATTCCAAACAAATATATTACATTTTTAACCATATTTCCTTTCTCTATCACATTTAAGTGTAAATAGTAATTTAAAAACCGATTCCAGATCACTCCGTTATACGTCTTGTCTTTCAAGAAAACATACAGGATGCTTCTGTTTGACTTATAATATTTATGAAACTTGAAAAGAAGCAAGCACTCGTATAAGTGAATTAATTAATCTGAATATCCGAAAGATGTGATTTTTTTTCGTTTAGAGTTGCGATCTTTTCAATAAGTTTCATATTTAGTAATTTCCGACTGACTGTTTTTTCTCTATCATAAGATTGAGTTCTGTTTTACAAAGGTTGAAAGGAGAGTTTGGACTGGATAGGTCCAAATTCTGGTATAGTACAGACATGCACGAGTCCAACTAGTAGTTGACCGGTATTTTTTCTTTTCATTTATTTATTAGAGCAAGAGCCCGAGACCACCATACCTTCATTATGTAGAAGCTAAAAATTTGTCTGCGTACGCCTATGATATAAGGTAGTCACCAGTAGTAGATGACCACTTAAGGATACCCTATTTTTATTTTACTTTAATTAACATGCGAACTCAATTTTTTTTATAAGCTTTATGCAAGTCTGTTAACGAAACAAACCAGTATTTTTTCTTGTACAAAGGTCGGATAAAATATATAAATTGAAAATAAAACTTCGTGTAAGAGATTTAGTGTTGACCACCTAAAAACTAGTACATGACCATATTTTGCATCAGTAGTTGACCATTCAGATTTAATTGGGTTATTTGTAAAATAAGAAGGAAATCATGACTTTTTCTTTATTTTGCCTGGTTTATATGAATTTCTTTGTAAATGTAACTTTGTAAGTGTACATCGATTTTTTGCAGCCACTCTTATGGGTGTTTTAAGAAGACAAACATTCATTACTGCCGATAGAATTGCACCTTCAGTATAATTTAGGAATCCTCCCTTTTTCCCAGACATCTACAAGGTGAAAAAAGTGGTTTTAGTAACTGATACCTTACAACGAAGATGGTCAACTATCAATAATATAAACTTATTGTAAAAGTAAATAAAATAGTTCATTCTATGGAATGCTGCCCTATGTCATTGTGTACATGACAGGGCTTGAAATACCGGTAAAAGTTTGATATCGTTAATGGAGCTAGAAGCAGGTATCGGTAAATTCATAAGTAACGATACCCAATTTAACGTTATTTTAACTTTAAATATAAATACCGTTATTATATAGCAAACTTACCGATACTTATAACGTTATTATACTGTTTCCATTCGTTTATTTTATTTTTGACAGTTCACGCCTATAAAGTACGACATTACAGTAGAACAATATTTTGAAATAAAAGTAGATACTTTCTTGACGGGTAACGCCCACTTAGAGTTGTGCCATTCGTAACGAATGACCACAGATAACAAAAACGATTTTGAATAGAATCAATCAATCGGAATCATTTGAAATAAAATTACATTAAAATGCTAATGAAAACAGTTAAACGTAATATAGTACCCAATATTAGGATCGAATGTATTTGCTGCAAATTAATTAATATGAATAAAGGTATACGTATTGAAGTGACTTTTAATAAGAGTTTAATTTAAAATAATTACAATGATTACAACGAAAATAAATGTTTAGTACCTACTTGTAATAAACAGTTAAACCATGTTGGAATTCATAGTACTTTAAGGATTAAATAATTAAAACAACTAAAAGGTAATTTGTTAATATTTTTATTTATAAACAATCGTCTGTTTCGTCGGAATCGGCGTCGTCGTCACTCGTATCCCCAGTAACACTAATTATTAATGAGTGCATGGGTAAGTTGTCAAATGCGACATCGCGATCCCAATCAGACATTATTTCTTTCTTCGTCTTATCTACGACACTCGCCCAGTTATGAGGCGTCACATTTTCACACGCATTTTTAAGCAACTCCAGCATTTTGTTTGCAGTGAAAGGAGGAGTTGTATTTATTCTCGCAGCATATCCTTTCAATTGCGCCCATATTAGCTCTATGGCATTATACTGGCAATGATATGGAGGAATTCTAAGGACGGTGTGCCCATGTTCTGCAGCCATTTCATCAATAACGTATCGTTTAGGCTGCTTCCTCATTTTTAATATTTTAAGTAACTCTACTTTTAATAGGGACTCGTCCACCTCCTCGCCATTGTTACGGAGCCAGTTTATTATTTCATTTTTTTTACTGGCTTGCGTTGGCATTTTGTTAATTTGCCGAGAGTGATAGGACGCATTATCTATAAATATTGATGGCTGTTCGAGTGACAATAACATTTCCCGAAACCATTTTTCATATACTTCGGAATTCATTTCTTCGTAGTAATCCCCTGTTTTCTTTGATTTAAAAGCTAACATAGCATCTTGCACAAATCCTTTTGCGGTTCCTGCACGACAAATTATAATTCTTTCACCTTTTCCCATTGGCACTGCGGTCGAGGAGCTAGCAGTGTTGTCAGTCCAAGTTTTTGATACCGTGTGATTCGCATTGAGCCAAGTTTCATCGGTGAAAACAACATTCGACCAGTCTTCTAATTTTTTAGCTTGTCTTAAAAATTCGCATCGATACAAAGCAACATCATTGCGTTCCATCAATATTTTTCTTTTGTCACATTTTTTGTATTGGAATACAATCCTATTCAATACCTTCGCCAAAGAAGACTTTTGACCACGGAACAAGCCACTAGTTTTCAGAGATTGTACTAGGTTATGTAAAGTAGGAATCTCTTTTCTTTGGTAATAATCGTATATATGACGACGAATAGCATCACCATCAAAACTGTCAATTGCTGTCACTTTAAAGGGCTGACGTTTTTTCTTAGGTGTAGATGGCTTGTTTTGTTCCATGCCACTATTGCCGTAGCCTTCTTTAATTATTTTTGAAACTGTTGGAGCAGTAATACCTAATGCTGCTGAAACACGGTCTCTGATTTGAGTCACTGGTATAAGAGGTCCACCATTACGGCTTTCCCTTTCAAAGTACTCATGAAGTCGCAACACAAACTCCCTTGTTTGTCCTTTAAGCACCTTTCCTTTAGGCATTTTGAAAGTGATGAAGGCAGGTACGATGTTCTCAATTCAACCAAATGTAGGAATTCACGGGTAAAACAATACGGAGGAATATAAATACTCAACTCGACGTATGAAAAATGTGAATTAAAATTCAGCGAACGGAAAACACTAGCACGGGCGCGGGCGTCTCGTTGTGAGTGACCACAAAATGGCGGCGCGCGTCACCTGTCTGCCCAGTGTTGCCGTTTCACAATTTGTTTTTAACAACATTACTATTGCCGACGGAAGTGATAAGAATATTAACTTAACATGAGTAAATGGTTTATTTTAATATAATTATTAAATCAAGTAACTTAAATATCCCTGAAGTTTTATAAAACAATGCATGGAGCAAAAAATAAAATATGTATTAAATCGATTAAAACTTGTTCAAAAATAAAATCGTTTGTTATAAAAAATTGATTCGATAACGCATCAGGCCATCACTATTTGATTCAGTACTCGATGTGTCAAAAATAAAATAAACGAATGGAAACAGTATAGTATTGAAATGAATTGTATTGTATTGTATTTATTTATTGGTCACGTAGGCAATTTAAAAGCTCTTATGACAAGTCAATACACATATAACTTAATCTCTATAAACAATATTTTTCCTATCTTAGTATTACTTATTTTAATTTCTTGGTTTAATTGATTTATTTATTTTAAATTATTTTTATTTTTATTTAGAATTAGTTTTATTTATTTGTCTACTTTTGATTCTTATTTTATTTAAAGTATTAGTTATGTCTTTATGGTAATTTATTTTTCAAAGAAATACAATATGTGTTTTAGTCAAATTATATTAATTAGTGGACCATGAATATCATTACAACGGTGCGTAGCGGTTTATTGTTACCACCGGATCCAACGCGGCCCTTCCTGAGAAGACCCGGCGAAACAAACTCTGTGGGCTTACACTACCACTGGAACTACGCGACGCGACCCAGTCCTGAGTATATCCAGCGAATAAGACTCAGTGGGCTTGTTTTGGATCCAATTTAAGACAACGTCCATAAGTATTTCCGAAACGTCCCGTATGTTTAGGCTTACTGCCGGATCCAACGCGGCCCTGACTGAGAAGACCCGGCGAACAAACTCAGCGGGCTTTACTTTACCACTGGATACTACGCGGCGCCACCCATTTCTGAGTAGATCCAGCGAGTCAAACTCAGTGGGCTTGGTTTTGGTCAATTTACAAAATAAATATTTGTGACTTGTCTTACAAAGATTTGCCATTTTTATTTGTTTTCTCGATCGGTCGTCATATGATTTTAATTGGTATTAATTAATCATTATATATGTATATATATATATAGTTATAATTTAATTGTATATTGATTTACCTTTAAGTTTAAAATTTTTAATTATTTAAATTAGAGAATGTAATGAGTGAATAGTGCAGGGCCCCAGGAGGTCGCAATGTGCAAGAGAACACCTAATCCCAGGCTTTTTTATCCTCAATATATTCCTTAATATTATAAAAACCCTTAGTCATAAGTTTGTTTTTAATATGGGCCCCAAATAGTTTTTCCGGTAGCTGCGTTATCCAATTGGGAAGTTTATTATAAAATTTAATACAACTACCCAAGAAAGATTTTTTTGACTTTTCTAGTCTAAACGAGGGTATTGCTAGTTTATTTTTATTCCGCGTATTAATAGTGTGGGTGTCACTGACCTTATAAAACTTGTTAATATTTTTACGAACGTGCATTATATTCTGAAAGATGTATTCAGATGACACGGTTAGTATATTGCTTTCTTTAAAAACAGATCGCAAAGAATCGCGGCTCCCTAGATTATAAATAGCGCGGACTGCTCTTTTTTGTAATATGAATACGGACTCAATATCAGCCGCTGATCCCCACAAAATAATGCCGTAGGACATTATACTATGAAAATAAGCAAAATATACCAATCTAGCCGTTGCAACGTCAGTTAGTTGTCTTATTTTTCGGACCGCGAACGCTGCGCTGCTAAGTTTAGCTGATAATCTCTCAAATTGTGGACCCCATTGTAATTATTGATCTAGAGTGATCCCTAGAAAAATTGTGGAATTAGCTAATTTTAGAATTTCTGAATTTAATTCGATACGCGTGTTTACGCTTGCCTCGTTCGGTAAAGCAAAACGGACGCATTTAGTCTTACTAGCAGTTAATAGTAGATTATTAGCAGAAAACCAATCCGAAATTAAATTAATAATATTGTTGGGTGCATCTAGATTATCGTCTTTCCGATTAACTTTAAATATTATAGAGGTGTCGTCAGCGAATAAAACTATGTCTGACCACTTCTGAACCATGCAAGGAAGATCATTTATGTACACTAGGAATAAAAAGGGGCCCAGAATGGAACCCTGCGGAACTCCAATTTTAACTTTTTTTACCGAAGTGAGCCCGTCCAAAGAAACCTTTTGTTCACGACCCGACAAGTAACACATTACGAAATCAAGTGACGTATCACTGATCCCGTAGTACCCTAGCTTCATAATAAGTGTTTGGTGGTCCACACAGTCGAAAGCCTTGGAGAGATCACAAAAAACTCCTAGAGCATCCTGAGATGCCTCCCAGGTTTCTAAAACCGACGTGATTAGTGATGTCCCGGTATCTTGAGTTGAGCGACCCTTTGTGAAACCAAATTGATTCCTATGTATTAACTTATTTTCATCAAAATGTGCTAGCATTTGATTAAGCAAAAGCTTTTCGAAGATTTTGCTAAGAGCCGGTAGTATAGAAATGGGTCTATAATTCGACGGATGGTTCGAACATCCTGACTTAAAAATGGGTACAGCTTTACTAATTTTCATTAAGTCGGGAAAGATACCTTCACTTAGGCAGGAATTAAAAATAGTAGCTAATAACGGTGCAATGATAACAATAATAGCTTCTATAGCTTTAACAGACAGTCCCCATATATCTTCTGTAGTTTTTATTTTAATTTGCTTGAAAGCCTTTATTATTTGACAACTGGTTACCTTTTGAAAATTAAACTGAGGCATATTTCATGGAACATTTTCCTTTAAAAAAGATTCCGCTAAATCTACTGATGAATCTAAATGTTTAGTAAAGTCTAATGGTATGTTAGTGAAAAAATTATCAAGATAATTGGCAATAGTAGAATTATCTGAAATAAGGTCGTCATTTATGCGGAGAGAAATTTTGTTGTCATTGTTTTTATTTTTCCCAGTTTCAGTATTAATATTAATAATTTGTCAGGTTGTTTTTATTTTATTATCTGACAATCTAAGCTTTTCACTTATATAATTAGATTTAGCCTGCATACATACTTTTTTAAATAATTTTGAATATAATCCGACATATTTTTTAAAGTTGACATCAGGTGTATAGGACCTTTTGTCAGGCCCGCCGCTAGCTGTTTCGTCGCCCGCGTGTAAATCGATTATGCCGCCCTACGACTACATACTCAGTTTTATCAAAAAAAGGTTAATTCATGTTTTCTCATTATAGTGGGGAAAAAGAAAAACAACTTAACGAAGATAAAACATTTATTTGAATCAATTAAGTATATATAGGTCTACCAGAATCTCATGGCATAAAATTAAAAAAAAAACAATGATTTTTATGTGGCAATACCATCGGTCAACAGCTGATTCAAAACTTGAGTTATGTCATTCGATGTGAATATTTTAAGATTTCTATCCTTTCTTAGCGAAAATGTACAAATTAGTTCTACAATCACAAGTGCGACACATTGTTTACAAAGTTTATCGCCAGATCCGTGAATAATTTGGTCAAATTTAAACTAAATCGTCGATTTTAAAATCGACGTCGTTTTAACAAGTAAGTCGGAGTGAATAGTTTTGATACTTCATTTTTTTGGTTAGTGTTAGATATGTGCATGTGTTTTATCGTATATACTTTGATAGCATTTTTTGAAACTAAACAGTAATGCATTAAATACCTATTTACAGGAATCTCCAGAGATTTTAGATAAGGAACGGTTTTATTATTATTCCTTTATCTTCATCAGAAGATGTACAGAAAGAGTATTTAGAAGTAAGCTCTGACTAAAGTGTTAATGAAATAAAGAAGACTGAAAATAAAATTATACGTTTTTATTTAACATCTTGCATCTTTCGTATAACATTTATCTAATCTAATAATTATTTAAATAAAAACGACTCATAATCAAACTACTTACAATTTGGAAATTGAAAGTTGTTTGATTAAGTGAGAACTAATAAGAAGGGAGAATTAAAACGAAACTGATGGCTCAGTACCACCATTTTTATCTACATCTACGTTTTGAAAGTACCAGCGCTCCCTCTATATTATAAATACTCGTAAGGCACGTATGTATATTATAATTTAAAACTGAAAAAATCTTATTTGCCTATTTTAATTGGCTATTAATCTAAAAGTACAATTTTGAAGTTATTGTAATGTTTAAATAACCTATATATTTTACTTAAAACATTATGTACTTTATTTACAAAGTTGAACTAAAAAAATAATGTCAATTTGAAATAATAATTAATTACAATTATTGAAAGTATCAAAATATTTTCATCCAATTACCCCAGTGTTGCAATGCGTAAATTCAAATTTCCCAAAATGCCATGAGATTCTGGTAGACCTATACCTGTCTTTTTTTTATTAAGTAAAAAACTATATAGGTACTTAAATATTTATCTACAAAAATTTAACTCTTCTTGCCTTTACATTTGCGAAATCTTCTATCAACTTTCTTGTATCCAAACTGTCTAAAATTTCATGTTCAATTGAAACTATAGCTAAATTACTTAATCTTTGCTGAAGCATTGTTGACCTTAAATAGTTTTTGATAATTTTTAATTTTGAAAAGGATCTTTCACCAGATGCAACTGAAACCGGCAGTGTCAGTAATATTCTTAGCGCTATTGCTGTGTTCGGAAATGTTGAAATCAAGTCATTAGTAAAAAGATATTGTAATAGGATTTGTGGATCATTAGACTGGTTTTCTGCAAAGTGCAACTTTATTGCAATAATTTCATTAAATAAATCAATACCGTCAATGTCTGATTCACTGCTTGAATCATCTTTAAGTTTCAGATTTAAATCTTTACAATGTTTCATTAACTCATCATTGGAATAATTAAATAAGTTATTGGTAAAAAAGCCAAATACGTCGGTAAATGTTTTAAGCTCGTCGAATCTATCCTTTAAAGAAGTTATTGTCTGATCTAGGATTCTAAAATAAAACTCTACTCTATATTTGATTTTGGGGTCTACTAAAACTTCATCTCTGTGTTCATAGTGAAATTGTGTTGATTTTTTTCTTGGACGAATTGTATTTATTGGCGGGAAATCTGTTTCTACGTTGAGTTCCTGAGCCACTTTGGAAGCTTCTGTTAACACCGTTTGAAAGTGTTCAACCGTGCGATATTCTGTGAACTTGTCAATCAACTTATTTAACAAATTTATGCAGATTTGAGTATTAATTGTGGGGCTTTGCATCATTTTGCTCAGAGCATTAATTTCGTTTAAAATATCTGCGTGTGCGGTGCACGCTTTGCACGCCCGCTTACGGCGGCCCTGCCTTTTGTCATACAACTCATACAAAATTTCCCTACTACGTCTAATGCCTTAAATGGCCCAAGCACTAAATTTTATTTTAGAGTTAATTTTAATAGTTTTAATGGTACATACTTGGTCAAACTCTTTACGTATAATTTTAAATAATGACGAGTACATGTCGTTTGGACTGCCATCAAGTGTAAAAGTATCTATTTTTGATTGTACATTACTGTTAAATTGACCTAGGATTTTCTTAGATAACGGCCTAAAAGTTATTAATCTACTGGTTTTGTCTACAGCATGTTCTAATTTCACTAATTGGCATTTATGATCAGATCTAACCCCTATCTTTATACCTTTTTCAAGTACTTCGAAGTTGGTTATGATATTGTCAATACAACTCGAAGTTTCAGGCGTAATTCTAGTAGGCTCCGAGAACAAACATGTAAGATTAAATGAGCCGAATAAAGACACAAACCTACACTTATCAACCAAGTCAACTAGTAAATTAATATTAAAATCCCCACAGACTTAGAACTTTTTTATTACTTTTAATTTTATTTAAAATATCCTCCATTGTTGATAAAAATAGTGAAATATTTGATGAAGGAGGTCTATAGACACACAATATGACATAAAAATTTGTTTCCGCACATGCGACCTCACACACTCGTTCAACAGAGAGGCAAGAGATATCCTTTCTTTCCCTAAATGTGATATGATCACGTACTAGAATTAACGAACCTTCACCTTCCGCCGAAATTCTGTTAAACGAGCTGGCGACCCTGAAGCCATTCACATTGCAATTCATAAGGTGCGCCCTCAACCAGGTCTCTGTGAAACAAAGTATACTAATATTAAATGTGTCATTGAAAAGTTCCATTTCTAAAATTTTGCCAGAGAAGCGGTTTATATTTTGATGAGATAAGACTAAATAGTTTCTACCGTTCTCTTTTGTCAAATTTAAAAGTTTAAATTATTTACCACATTTATTTTAGTAACATTACTAAAAGTGGTAGTGCATAAGGACTTTGTCATATTACTTATGACTGTGTTCAATATATTAGCTACAGGTGCAGCAAGTAAATGTTAATATTTATTTGGCAGACACACAGTATCCCCAGTCTGTATACAAGCTTTACCAATAAATAAATTGGTGCCAAGAAAATAAAATTTGTCACTATAGTGACTGGTTAAAAATTGCATGTGCCTATTTAACACATGTATGTTCTTATTAATATTGTCAGACACATTGTTCAGATATGGGAAGGCACACAATTTGATTTTAGGACATTTAAGTTTCATTAATAGTTCAAAAATGTGAGTGTATTTCGTTACCTTAGCTCAAACTTACCGATATTTTAACGCAATAAAATATTGATAATTGTTAACGTTATGGTATCATAATGATTGTGTTTCGTTGAGATACTCAATTACCGCTACTAAATGTTAACGATACACAGGTATCTTTATGAAATTACCGGTAATTACCGTTACTTTTAATGTGAATTGGTATCGTTTTCAAGCCCTGGTACATGATACAGAATTTAATCAGAAGTTAACCATCCTGGTCAATTACTAGAAAATCATGGTAAAACGGAATCACTAGTGGACCACCTCCACATTTCAATCTTGTAAACAAATCGTATTTTAAATACCTTGTTACCTTGATGAATCCTAAACGAACGAGAAAAACAAAACACTTACCATCAACAAGGTGACAAAGTTGTTAATATTTACGTTCAAACTTTTTCAATCCTAAAGAAAATTGTTACAATAAAAACTAAAATAGATTTATAGTATGTCAATCAATATAAGATTGGTGGGCATTTGGAATATACGAAAAAATTTACGCGTAGTTTGCGCGCTTCGTTGACCAGATGGTAGCACTGACTACTTAATATGGAATTAGTTTTAAAATATGCTACGAATTTTTATTTTATAGGTTTATGTGCATTAGTGGTCAACTACTGGTACATGGTCCATTGCTAGTGACTTTACCTTAGGTGCCACAATATCAGCTACGAAGTGGCCTCTCCACGGTCGCTACTATGCCTGGGACGGCAGACTATATGGCAAAGTAGGAAGCCAAGTTGTGCTTCACCCTTTCGACCTCGCTAGCTTGACCCACAGGAACGACGAGTCGAAACGTGCGAAGCCAGGTTGGCTGCAAGTACTTAACGGATGCATCAATCTAGAGTGCTCACTCTATGAAACGATACGAACTTCGAATGTTCGGACGCCGTACGTAAAACTTCACTAATGTGCCTAGATACTCCACAAAATGTTGAATTCATCTATAGTACGTTGCAACTATAGACTAAGTTCGGAGAAAATAATAAGTATAATAGAGAATAGTATTGATTTTTAAGACCGGACGTTATCATCCGAACATTCAAAGTTTGTATCGTTTTTATTGAGCAACCGCCCAGGTTTTGCTTAGTTTTCCTTCTTTTTGGATGAAACTTTTTGAATGAATCCAATATAGGTAATACGTATTGGATTTTATCAGGACTTTACCATTCATAATAAATGTGGAGTGGTGGCCCGGGAGTGGATGCACTGTCAAGGGCGGATCCAGAGGGGAAGTCATGGGGGTCATGACTTTAATTACTGGTGGTAGGTCCCTCATATGTGCGAAGCCGCCTGAGTGGGTTTGTTGAATTAATCGTACCTGTTCTGTAGGAAATAAATGCCTAGTGAGAAAATGAATGATCACCTGCCGGCACCCTTGTACTGAATATAGTTACCTTTCTTATTATTATTCTTTTGTTTTTCATGGTCAATAGACTACCTAATCATGACATTGTTTCTTTGTACTACAAGTAACATAAGATATAACTCGTTTGAATGCAAGAAAAAAAGTGTTGATCTTTTGGAACGATGTTTCGTAACATTCGTTTGAGGCTGGAGTGAATTGATAAAAAATAATTAAGATGGAGAAGAAACTATACTCATAATCAATTCTATCAAAAATATAAAAGCGATATTTTGTGACTGTTTGTTTATTGTTACTTCTTCGCGCTCAAATGGTTCGACTTATTTTGAAGAAATTTGGTATGGAGGCAGTTGATATACTAATAGAACTAATAGGCTCTCTTTTTATCTGAAAATTAATTATGTTGTGTGTTTAAAATATATTTTGATACTCTTTTAAATTCAAAGGGATGGTAGGTATAGGGCGAGCGATGAGATAGTATAGGACGGATGAAATGGTATCGGATAGGACAGGATTGCATGCATCAGACTCAAGAGTCTTGGGGTAGAATGACACGGGACAGGACGGGATGTAACGGTACGGGGCAGGAGAAGTAATTTAGAGGAGAGCGTGATTAGTTGAAGTATATACCGGGTATCTCAAGACTGCTACCGAAAACGAAGCCAGGTGGTAGTTTTAGTGGCTACAAACACAATGCAATTAAAAATTTCGCATAGAAACGCGACAATTATTTTTTATGATTTTTTAAATATCGTCATTTTTGGGTGATAAATCCTTAGTTTTTGCTAAAATAATAATTTAAGCTCTTTTATACCTTATAGTATTAATAAATAAAAGGGTATACACTATTATTTTAGGAAAAAACGTATTTACCACCCAAATATGGCCATAGAAAAAAAATAACAAAAAAAAATTGTCGCTTTTTATTGCAACTTTTTCTGTTGCATTGTGTCTGAAGTCGCTTAAACTACCACCCGGCTTCGTTTTCGGTAGCAGTCTTGATATACCCTGTATAATAAGGGTAATAATTAGTATGCTAAATACATAATATGTTTATGATGTGGACGAAACTATATATGTACGTATCGGCACCCGGGTAAAGCCGGGCCGAGACGCTAGTGTAAATACATATATAACTAACTTTCTTTGTGCTACAGGCAGTACGAATGGGATGTGAACCAGGATATCGTGAGTATAATGTTAGTTGCCTGAGACTGGAATTATTAATCGGAATGACAATAATACAGTAGTACAGTGGCCGAGAACCACTGGACGTCTGAACCATTTTTAACCGACTTCAAAAAAAGGAGGAGGTTCTCAATTCGACTGTATGTTGCTTTTTTGAGTTTATATTGACAATAAAAATATTATCTAATTCCCCAAATTTCTACTTTAATTAATAAGGATTACGCTGATACGATCAATAAAACCTTAACGCAATATAGCATAACATATCTATTACGCCCCAAAAACGTAGTGCCGCAGTGTACCTACTGCTTCTGCCGCACGTGCAGTTGGCAATTAGGGGCAAAATAGAAACATAATGCTAAAAGTCAGGAAGTTCGTGGAAACGAACGCATTTCACAGACAAAATAAAATTTAAATTCAAAACGAACTTTCCTACCAAAAAATAAAAGGGTAATCTCTCAGAACAATAACTAAAACATAGAAGAAGTCTGAAACATACTCATATACTTTTTGCGAAAAATTCGATTTTTTTTCTATTATTTAAAAATCTAAATGCTTTTCATATTCCAATAATAATCCTCCGAAATTCATATTAACAATTTATTAAAATAAAAATCAAATAAATCGATATGCATTAAATAAAATCAAAGTGAATGTTCCTTTAAATTTTCTAGGTAAAGAATGAAGAAACCAAGTTTATTTATTGATACAAATTTTCAGTACCATTCAACATTTATTTTAATAAAAATGAAATGATGAGCATCGCAATAAAATAACAACCTTTTTGACTCAGAAACTAAAATATAAAACAAATTTTAAAAAATTGCCATTACTGTCCAGTACTATTTCATATTTAGGCCTACGTTCAACAGTGGACAGCAATAGGCTGATAAGATGATGATAATTTTACATGTGATTAGTTTTGAAATAAATTTCTTTAAAAAATAAACGTCTGCATTGTAATCTTAAAAACAAAAATATAAAACAATTTATCTTTTGTTAATCTTTAAGTTTAAGCAATGCAAAATATTAGAAGTAATTATTGTCACCAATGTCCACTCCTGTTTTACATTTGACTAGTATTGAATTAAGATACTTATAACAAACTTAACGACTCCGTCTAAGCGACTCCGTTATGTTCTCAAAAACTAAAATATAAAACGAATACTAAAACGAATACTGGTGGTAGGTCTCTCATATGTGAGAAGCTCCATAGATGACAGATTAAGAGCTTATACACCTTGCGCGCAAAGTCAACTATAGGTATTTCTTCGTTAATTTCACGCACACATAAGCGACCAAAGCTGTGTGCGTAGAGCTGCCGCGTCGGCTCGCTATACAATCGGCTCAAACAACTTTGATCCGTGCGCTTCAAATATTCAATTGAAATTTAACTGTAATATAATATCATAAAAATATTTTATTTGCATTATAAGTAGACAAATATTACTGTGCAAGCAAAGAATAATACAAATTTTGGATACTAATCATATTTTCGTTATTATTACATTGTTAAGTTGCATTCAAATCAGTGTTCAATCAGTAGACACTACGGACGTTTTATTAATCATTTCGTGTTCGAACACATAAATAGTGTTAGGGGCCTTACAACCCCTTACAATTACGAAATATATTTAAATTTTATATTACAATACATAACATAATTTAGCCTCGGAATTACGTCCCATTATATTACCTGAAACATAATTTATACTCACTACAAAATCATTGTAGGTAATAAAAATAATTAAATATTTTACTACCAAAGTACTAAGATGTGGTAATCGCATTCCGCGCGTGGCTATTGTTACTACGCGCGGCATAATCGACTGCAGCCAGGCCGGAGCGACGAGCGATACGTCTTTATCTAGAAGGCCTTGCGGCGGTCTGATTTGATCCACGTCGGACAGCGTGTTTTATAGTGGTTTTTAAAATATTTGTAGAAAACATGAAAACTAATTTTGTTGAAATATAAAAATGGTAATTTATTGATAAGATGTTCTTCTATTGTAATATGCAATTGCTATAAAAAATATGTACGATAAGTTGGTGAAAAAAAAAATGTTCTTGACGAGAGTTTCTGAATAATTTCGCATTGTTTAAATTTTTATTTTTCAGGAACTAAACACAAAAAGATTATTTTTCTCAGCAAAATCCCTCCATAAGGGTCTTATTAGTCTGATAATATTTTTATTTTCATCTTATATTTAGTGGTTAAGGATATCTTAAGCTTCTAAATTGCCATTTAAAGCCTAAATAACGAAACTTGTGTTCAGTAATCCGTATAGTACTCACAAATTATCCATCAATCTATAATGTTTTCCACCCAAATCCCTAGATGACAACCTTTTCTAAAATTAGTGATAATTATTTTTCCTTTAAATTGTTTATTGGTGGCTATTAACTCATTTGAAAAGTCCTGTTTTTAAGCCAAAAAGCGCGTGCAGGGTATAAACGCTCTTAAATAGAGATACTACCGGTAGAGATGTGAGGTTAATGGAAAAAAATCGATTAAATTAAAATCGATTTTTCTTTATTCAATATTAATCGATTTGTTAAAAATCGATTATAATAGAAAAATAATAGATTTTTTCGAAAAAATCGATTTTTTCTATTATTTAAAAATCTAAATGCTTTTCATATTCCAGTTATAATTCTCATTTTCATATTAACAATTTATTCAAATAAAAATCAAATAAACTGATATGAATTAAAAAAATATTCAAACCTAAAAATCAAAGTGAATGTTCCTTTAAACTTTCAAGGTAAGGAATGAGGAAACCAAGTTTATTTATTGATACTAATTTCCAGTACAATTAATCATTTATTTTAATAAAAATGAAATGATTATTGTCTCAAAAACTAAAATATTAATCAAATTAAAAAAAATGCCATAAATGTCCAGTACTATTTCATATTTAGGCCTACGTTCAACAGTGGACAGCAATAGGCTGATATGATGATGATAATTTTACATGTAACTAGTTTTAAAATAAAATTCTTTAAGAAATAAACGTCTGCGTTGTAATCTCAAAAACAAAAATATAAAACATATTATCTTTTGTTAATCTTTAAGTTTAAACAATGAAAATATTAGAAGTAATTATTGTCACCAATGTCCACTCCTATTTTACATTTGACTAGTAATGAAATAAAATACTTATAACAAACTTAACGACTCCGTTATGGTCTCAAAACCTAAAATATAAAACGAATACTAAAACGAATATTGGTGGTAGGTCTCTCATATGTGAGAAGCTCCACAGATGACAGATTAAATAGAGATTCTACCGGCTACGTCATAACTCACTCATAACATGATAATAATATTGAACAATATAAACTTACTTCGCGATTTTTCATACGTCGCATAGATGGAGCTGTTGATAAAAATCGATTTTTATGGATAAAGCTGAAAACACATTGTAGGTTTTTGTCTTACGCATAGAGTAAAGAGTACAAAACTATGGTAAAGAGCACATCTTACATGGGTCGTCTGAGGGCCCACGTACGTTTTTATTTTTTTAATTTCATTGACAAAGGACGGTTTTCTCGTCTGCCAATGACTAAGCTTTTAGGGATGGAAGAGTCGATTTTTATGTACTCTTTATCTCATCTCTATATAAACAAATAAATAATATATTTTATTAAATAAAATCAATCCTAGTTGGCGCTTATTATAAACAGTTCTTATCTGTGATAACCTGTGGTACTATCACATTCGAGTTTGCAACTGTTTTATTGTCAAAAACAATGACTCAATTAACATTAAATCACACATCAATCAATTATATAATACTGTGATTGATTAAATTCTGTACACAAACATAGATTACATATTGAGAATAAATTTACTGTGGAAAAATGTTAAGCAACAATGCCGTGTACACATATTAGAAATACTTATGTATAAAATGTGTGAATTCCAAAGTAGGCAAGATCGTGTTTCGAGCACACGTCTTGTTCTTGTTGTCTTTTTTTTATATATTTCTATTACCAGTGTCATTTTAAAAGAAAACAAAAAAGAGACTACCTGAAGACAAATAACAAGGTTAACTTTTTCCTATTATAATTCCTAAAACAGCGCGTGTATTTTGAAATTTTAACATCAATAACTTAATATTTGATTGTATAAAAAATTACTCCGTTATCTTTAGTATGATACTTTATTATCTTTAGTACAAATAGGTACTGACTATTTGTTCCCATACTTCTTACTTTAAGTAAGCATATTTGTATTCTTTACATTTAACATTATAAATAATTTCTCTATTACGCACATACTCTAATCGTTTTTCTTCCATTTTTTAAATGAACGCACAGACGAACTTTTGGCTAATTACTGATAATTAACTAAATAAATACACTCAACAATCACATACATAGTCCTGACCCCACATTAAGATCAATTAAGTGTTTTGTCGTGGGTATCGGGAACTACGAGAGACTTTTCGGTCTCACAAACATCCAGACCCGAGACAAATACTTGTGGGCTTCACAAACATTTGTCTCGGTGCGGGGATCGAACCCGCGGCCTCTCGTTTCACAGGCGGCGTCTAACCAACTGCGTCACGGAGGCTGTCAATTACGTCCAGTCTAGTATTTACAAACAACTGGTCAAAGAACTGCGGTGTTTATTTCTATTAAGTCAAGTTAGATTACCAGCCACACCTCATGTAAATAATTAGAAATGTCCAAATTGTATTCAACAATTTTAATTTGTATGCAGATTGAATAAAGAAAATTATACCTTGTACGTATTATAAATTCTAATTTAATTGTAAGTTTTAAGAAATGTTATATTAGTTTGGCTTAAAAAGCTGGTAGCCATATTTATAAAACCTATTGTTGTGTAAACTCAAGTTTGTCCACAATCGCAAATCACTCAAAAGCGCTGTGGTGCACGGAGAAACCATTATTTTTTTCTCTCTTCAAATTTAATTACATTGGACATTATTGTCATTATTACTATTGGACTACTAGTATAAATGTACATTGTATAAATTATGAAAGAATATTTTAATGAAAGCGTTGAAGATATTTTTTACTTTCATTTCTAGTTCCTAATTTCACCACTTGTCAATTTATGTTAGTTGCGCTGTATGTCTCATACGTTTTTTGTTTTTGAAGGTCATGCCCTCGAATTTCGACCGACAGTGTGCACACAACAAAAGAATCTATTGTTCAGATCGCTGTAAGACGCGTTGCTCTAGTATTTATGGCCGCTTCTTTACTCTATGCGTAAGACAAAAACCTACAGTTTGTTTTCAGCATAATTTATATAATCGATTTATAAAAAATCTATTAACAGTATTTTAAAAATCGATTAGGTATAAGAAAATAATAATCGATTAAATTAAAAATCAATTATTTTTTAACATCTCTACTGTTCCTTCCAAATAACAGTTCCTAATAACTGTTCTTAAATAACAGCCTGTTATTTTTCAAGTTCGGTTTGCCAGTATGATTGGATACGCGTTGTTATTATTTATGGTTAAAATACTAGGTGCTTCTCGTTCTAGCAAAGGCCTATTCAGATGGTATGAGGGAGACCAACTACGTAATATGTACGTCAACGTTATAACAGGTAACACGACCTAATTCAAGAAGCATTTTTCAAAGACGATTTCTACGTGCATGACTGCCAACTGCTTTTTTTGCATAAATACTAGGTGTGTCTCGTTTTAACAAGTGACATTCGTGTGTACATTAACAGGAACAGATATATGTTAACCGTGAGAACAACTGTTATCTGTTATTTGCCTTCTACCTGTTCTTTTGAACTGTTACGATAAATACGCCTCACTCCTACTCTGGACCTCTGCCCTCCAAAGCCTAAGTCGCAATATTATAGTTTATGTTCTACTATAAAAGATCTCTTCGACAACATACCTTGGTGTTGAGATTCTCAACCTATCTGGAAGCCCGCTACAAATGATAACTAATATAAAAATGCAAAAACCAAAAAAAAACTAAATGAACTAATTAACTTTTTTGTTAAATTCCACGCAGACGAAGTCGCGGGCACAGCTAGTATGATATAAATTTAGTGTTTCATATTAAAATGCCTTCATTACAGATTCTCTACAGATGACGACATTAGGCAAAATTTGATTCATGCTGTTGCGCGTACAAATTTCCAATGGGAAAAACAATACCGTATTTGCTTAAGATTGAAGAGAGAGAAAGAAAGAGAGATAATCATATCCCAAATAAGCATAAAGGTAGGCCATATAGTTTTACCAATCGAATAGACTGCATATTATATTCTTTATTTTTCTTTCAATCGTTTTTTTATCACTCTTAATAAATAAGACATAATTAAAAAATAAAACATTTATTCAACACATTTCTTCAACGACCTAATGGCATTTGTTTAGCTTGCTTGCTTGAGCTTTTCTCATTTGCCTGGACGACTCTTTTTTCTGCATTAATTATTTCAAAACATTCCTTCTAGATACTACCTTTCCTTCCCCAAATTCATGATCAGATAGTTCTCTATTCATCTGTACACTTAATTTTACAGTATATCGTGAATTCGTATTTTTAACCAATTGTACAGTTTTCGTCAGAAAAACCCACAAACATGTGAAATGGTACCCTTCATGCTGGATAGAGAATTCACCGAAATCCGTTATTAAATAAGTGTTAATAAAGAAGTTCCGACCTTACTCTTCATAATATTCGATGTCATTATGTTCATGGCAAAAATTTACTCTTTAGAGGCTTTGCGTACTAGCAGAGTAACGCAATCACACATGTAATGTTTTTTTTTTCATTTATATGCGGAAGTTTAAACTGCTAATTCAAAATGGGTTTTCATGGGAGTTATCTTATATTTTTGCTAGTTTTTTTGTATCTTAGTAACAACTGCAGCGGCGTGCACAGGATTATGACACTGGGTATGCGGCGGAGTACTCGGTCACAAAAACTTTTTTTTTTATAGTTTTTTAGCATAGCCACAGCCACGCGACGGATCTCTAAGTCGGAAACCATGCCAACATAACAAGTCTTAGATGTACGGCATCTTCTACGGCAATGCAGACAAAACAGCGATCGATCGTCGCGGCGGAAGAAATTTATTTATTTATTTATTTAAACTTTATACAATATGTACAGGCGGACTTAATGCCGTCGGCATTTTCTACCAGTCAACCTTTAGGAGATGCAGAGATGAGATTAAAAGGGTGTTTCGAAGATACAGAAAAAAAATATATACACGATTATATACCAAAATATACACATACATATACATATATACATACATATACACAAACATATATATTCATACATAACATATATAGATGAATACAATATATAGCTATAAAATATACATTAGAAATTCTAATAAGTAAAATAAAAAAAACTCACCTAGTCAGCTTTCAATTTTCACATATTCAAGGTTCCGGTTAGTTGAGATTACTATACCTATCCCGATGTAAATAAACGCAAGATTTCGGCCACCTCATTCATTCATTTGATAAACATACATTTTTAACACAAACCTCGCAATCAAATAACATTTAAAAAAATAAACAAACACACTAGTAAAAGCAAATGACTACAATTAATATCGAAACTTAGTAATAAACTGTTAAATGTACACACTTTCAAATGTTAAAATGAAAAATCCGTTAAGAAATCTATTTTTTTTACAAACATAATAGTATAAAATAGTAAACAATGCAAAAACTCATAAAAAAAGCAAAATGGCCCGCGCGACACACAAAACATTTCTATTTAAACAAATAAAACCTTACTAACCAAAAATGCATAACGTGCATAGGTGATTTATTAGATTCCAGCCTATTAATTTTACTCGGATTATAGGCAACGAACATTTACGATTACTCCCGACAACTGCCGAACTCCCGAGGCCTGCCGCAGGAGTCGCGGCTTTCAATATTCATGGGTGTGTGCGTTCGCGACTGTCCACGGACATCAAAATTACTACACACATGCAAACAAATGTCATGCGCGACGCGGCGGCATGACTTGGTTGATTATATTTATTATATATTGTACATTATTTTGCTTTGCAGCGCCGCTTGCTTTTCGCGTGGCAAGCATAATGTTTGCGTGATTGCAAATAGGTGCTATTTATAAAATATTAGGCGTTCTTAAGTTATTATATTTTGTTTATTCATTTATTTACTATAAATTAAAGTCATCTAAAACGTACGAACGTTATAATAAAATATCTGTGAATGGCAAGTAAAGCACTGCATTTCTGCCTACAAGGAGTGCACGCCCCTGTCGGACGGCAGTCCCATGTCAATGGAAACGATTATGCCGGCCTGCTAAGGTGCCTCTTCACACCACGGCGGAAGGACCCAGGATTGTAGGAAGGAGGGAACATGTGAGACGGCAAACAATTCCACAGCCTGACGGTGCGGCACAAAAACGAGTTCGAGAACCGTTTGGTTCGCGCCGGGATGGTGTGGACCGTTAAGCTATGGTTTCGCAAGCCAGCACGCGTGGTTCTGGTTAGGAATGAAGAGGAGGGGATCAAGTTGAACAATTCTTCAGAGCACTCACCGTGATACAGGCGGTAGAACACGCTTAGAGAGGCGACATCTCTCCGGAGTTGTAGCGACTCTAAGTCGCTCGTAACGTCTGCATCATTCACAATGCGGATGGCCCGCTGCTGCAATCCATCCAAGGCATCGAGCAGGTACTGGGCGGATCCATCCCAGAGGTGCAAGCAGTACTCCATACCCGGCCGGACCTGCGCTTTATACCGGGTATCTCAAGACTGCTACCGAAAACGAAGCCGGGTGGTAGTTTAAGCGACTTCAGACACAATGCAACAGAAAAAGTTGCAAAAAAAAGAGACAATTTTTTTTTTGTTATTTTTTTCCTATGGCCATATTTGGGTGGTAAATACATTTTTTCCTAAAATAATAGTGTATACCCTTTTATTTATAAATACTCTAAAGTATAAAAGAGTTTAAATTATTATTTTAGCAAAAACTATAGATTTACCACCAAAAAATTTCGATATTTAAAAAATCATAAAAAATAATTGTCGCGTTTCTTTGCGAAATTTTTAGTTGCATTGTGTTTGTAGTCACTAAAACTACCATCCGGCTTCGTTTTCGGTAGCAGTCTTGAGATACCCGGTATAAACGACAAAGCTGACCGGGCGTGAAAAACCGACGCACCCTGTTCAGGACTCCAACCCCGCGTGATGTGGCAGTTATTACTTATTACGCCCTCGATGTGATTCCTTGGATTGAGATCACAGCAGATATCCACACCAAGGATTAACTTATTTTGGCGGCAAATTTCCCCTCGTTTTCAAACACTCATTCGAAAGCAAACAGAAACGGAGCACTCTATGCGGGAACGTCCAAAACGCGACGGAATTAATTCAGTCTATTAAATATTTACTACTGCGGCACTTCACTTACAATGTATCGTAAAATGGGATGTCTCTTGAACGCGTAACGCGTATTACTATTATTTTTTTTCTTTTACCCACATTTTTTACTTTTTGTCATATATACAATGTACTCTGTGATTTAATACTCTTGTTTTGTTTTTTTTTTTGCATTCTTCAATTATATGTCAAGTTATTATGTGTAACTACTGTCGGGTTATAAATTTTTTTCCAAATTGAAAATTGTAATCTGGATTTTTTTTCTGAAAAAATGGTATAAATTCTGAATATATTTTCCATGATAATTGTAACTTCAATTTTCACTGAAATACTACTGTACAGTACTTTATAGAATCAAGCAAAGCAAATGAATCAAGGATAAAATGGAAAAAACAAAATTTACAAGCTCTAATAAATATTGAAATTTTCCTTTATGTTTGTATTCCTGCACTGTGGTGCCAGGAATTGCATCAATCCATAGTATTTTTTTATACATTTAAGATATAATTTTATCTGCAATAAACGCAACGAATGTCTCGTAAACTAAACAGATGCCTCATTACCAGCTTTATTGCCTTCAAAATTTCTGCATAAGAATCATATTTAGTCTACGCAAAATATATGATAATTTTTCTGAGTTTCTTAATAATTATACTGTCTCTTCTAAACAATACTTTGTTCAATCCTTTCATTCCTTCTTATCTCAAAGAACGATTTCTTTTTCTTCATTACCCAATACGAGGTCCTTAGAGTCGTCTGAGAACCTAAAGTTGAAAATGCCTGTCCACACCACGACCACTTGTTATATTCCAAATAAAATGTTTGAGCGTTATTACCCCGTACCCTGAGCGGCATTACCCAGTCAGGGGCAATGCCGCTCAAACATGTTTTTTTTATCATTTTTTCCTATTACTCGTAGATTAAATATATTATATGCTTTTTTTGTTAGTTTGTTGATTACTCGATAATTAAAGACTTTGTTATTTTTCTTAATTTTGATTTATAATAAATAATTTAAAAAAAACACCATGTTTTCCTTAAGTGAACGCCATTCCCCCTGCTTACCCTATATGTATGAGCGAACCTTTCGATTAAGGCAAATATTATGGCGATCATCAAGTTGTGGTTTCGTTAAAGGAATACGCGTTGTCTTATGAAGCAACGTAGAGTAAGTGATAGGTACACTTAAGCAATTTCTGTCAAACTTTAAACTTTATTATTTATTATAATTTGTTACTACTAACGACATCTTTTGTTAAATAGCACACTACATAATATGTAATCTCTATCTCCCTATCTGTCTATCGCTGTATCTGCATCAGTCTATATACATGCAGGAAAAAGGCCTCCTCTACAATAGAGAGTTTGATTGAGAGGACTTAGGTCATAATATAATCAACTACACTGGCCCAGTGCGGGGTGACGATTGTCGTATTGACTTTACGTACGATATAAGTGAATACAAACCATATGTGGTGGTGGTGGTATATAATGTAATATAACGGTGGTATGGTACGCAAGTTTTCTCAACTTTTCAACCTCACCTGCGCCGTTTTAAACATTTCTTACTCAATGATATTATAACACTTTAACAATAAAAATCATATTGCTTAAATCTTAACGTGAAATATTTAAAAAATAAATAAATAAAATATAAATAATTATTTGGTAACGTTTGTAAAATACTACTAACGCCAGAATACTACTAACTCTATCTTTCGTTATGCATTGAAATATCAGTTTACTTGAAACACGTGAAGTGACAAGAGAACCTCATTCATCAAGTGAGAAGTCGGCACTCCTCACTCGCCTCACAAATAAGAAGATTAATCACAAATAAGAGAGTATCACGTTGTGGGACGGAACATACAAGGCGAAATGTGGGTATCCTGCCGCCTCTGCCTACCCTTTCTGGGATATAGGTGTGAGTTTATGTATGTATGAATGTTTGTACAATTACTTAACATGAGTCAATAATAATCTTGACCCCAAATCAATTTCGAATCTTGTGTGGTGGGTATCAGGAAGTACGAGAGAGTAGAGACTTTTCGGTCTCACAAACACCCAGATCGTTGCTTGAACATATGAACATTTGTCAGAACACGGTAATCTATGACACTTATATCATGCGATTATGGTATACGATTCTCGCTGCGAATTTTCCGTATTTATATTATACATCAGACAAAATACAATGAACCTAAAACATATTAACAATAATTGATTTTTTTACAGGATACTTTTGCCTTAAAAACGTTCGCGTCATAGTACCAGAAGCGGTCGAACGAGGGTCTAGAGTCGAAATAAAATGCCTCAGAGACTGTCCCGCCCTCACACCCACCACTGCAACTCCTGCAAGCCAGGATCAACAGTGGCACGCAATGTAATGACACCGAGCATTGAAGCTCGGCGAGTCTCCGGGAATGTCTAACTTGTCTTTAACCCGCAACGAAATCAATCAGAAAGTTAAATTAATAGGAGGAGTTGGAAATAAATTATTGTCCACTTCCCTCCGTGCAAAGCGGGTGACAAAGCAATGAAATAAAGAGGTAAATAACCTCGCAAAAAGACTTTTACAGCCGGAGAAGCCAGCTGTAAAGCACCACGGATCAAATCCTTATTACATTTAAATGGGACCTAATATGTGAGCTGTTACACTTGATTCCAGTAATAGGTATGGCAAAAACGCCGGAAAGCACGGAAATTCGTCCTAGTCTCTACAAGGTCCGTGTAGTATACAACTCCAGATGATATTTGCATACTATCCAGCATGGTTTTACGCTCATTCTGCCAAAGACTACACTCCCAAAGTATATGATGCGCGGATTGTTCATATTCGCAATTTGCTGTTGAACATGGGCACGCAGGCGATTCCACAAGCTTAAAAGAGTATAGTTTAGACTTAAAGTTACCATGGCCCGTGAGGAACTGTGATACGCAATAATCGACATCTAGCCATGTCTTCGTCAAACGATCACGCACGCAAGGAAAATATTGGTATAAATGCCGTCCCTTCAAAGATACCTCCCATCTATTTTGCCATTCATCTAATAGTTCGCTATATACCATATGAAGCGGTTTAAATAATCTGTCGACTTTTAAGAGTTCACGTGCAGTTAAAAATCTTTGATCCATATTCTCCTTAGTAGAGTAATACATGGCGGCGCGACGTTGCACCTCCAGATCGACTGGAAGTACACCCGCCAGGACAGGCAAAGCTTCGGTACTAACAGTTCTATATGCCTTGCACAAGAATATCAACGCCAAACGTTGGCTCTGGAGCAGTTTTCTTCGCACAGCACCGATAGTAGCCCTATCAGCCCATACGGGAGATCCATAACAAATACATCCTAAGTAAGTTGCTCCATAGATGATTTTTAGTGTATTGAAAGATAGCCCCCACGTTGATTTCGATATTCTTGTCAAAGCAAAAAAGTTCCTTTTCGACTTTTCCCCGACGTTCTTAATATGTTCCAGAAAGGAAAAATTCCTTTCCAAAATTAAACCGAGATAACAAACCGATTCTTTTTTCTTTACAGTGATACTATTAAATTTAATTCGCGGCGGTGATTTTAAAGTTCCTTTTAGAAGTAATTGGAACGTTTTATGTGGTGCAAACTGTAAGCGATTTCGATATCCCCAATCACATATTAATTTTAAACACGCGTCTGCCATATTTTCTAATCCCGACCTACTGTTTGACTCTATAAGCAAGAGGCCATCGTCCGCATATCCGGTCAAAGAACACCCCGACGGTAAGGGGATTGTAAGAAAATCGTCGAAGCCTAAATTCCACAAATAAGGACCTAAGACCGAGCCTTGTGGACAACCCATCGTCAGTGGTTTCGACACGGCATAGTGTCCAAGTTTAAGTTTTGTTGTTCCATGCGAGAAATACGAGTAAATAAGTGAATATATATTTTTAAAGCAACCTCGTAATTTCAACTTAAGAAGCAGCATTGGCCACCAAGCGTTGTCGAAAGCACCGGAGATGTCCAGAAAAATACCGAGTACATATTTACACACCGATGTACTTACCGCTCTTCTAACCGAAATTGCCGCGTCGATAGTTGACTTACCCGTAGTAAAACCGAACTGATTTTCGTGAAATTTTGGTCCGCCCGGTAGCAATCGAGGGACGATAAGACGTTCGAAATAAAATGCCTGTACGATCTTGAAGACCAGGACTTATACTCAGTCAAGTGGTACAGGGGAGACCGGGAATTCTGCCGGTACTCCCCCAATGATAACCCACCCCTTAAAATATTCCGCATACCTGGCATAGAAGTTGATGTAAGTATTATATAGCTAAATAATGTAGGTATTACTTTGTGATCTTTCCCCGTGTGAGTTCTTTTGAGTAGTTAACTAGTAAACAGTTATGACGTTATTTTTATCTTTAGGGCGATTCACGTAACTTTTTGACGCGCCGATCAAGTTGCGGTGCGGTTACAATTAAGTTTACGTTTTGGTACAAAATGGTATTCTTGTAAATGTTTAGCTACGCGTGAGCTGCGCGTCAACTGTACGTTAAACCTTCGATCAATTATACCTACATTTGATCGAAGCGTCAAACGTATGAAATTTGTTTGACATTGACATATACGCGCAGAAGTAGATTAAATTACAGCGCTCGCGTGACGCGAACTTGACGCGAGCGTATTACGAGAATACGAAGAGGGCTATTTTGATCGAAACGTAACTGCAACTGCACCGCAACTGAACTTACTTAATAACGTGAATCGCCCTACTTATAATAACACTGGCAATGTCGACGATGCATCGGACGAAAAGTGGTCAGCAAACCAGATAGAGTATAAATTATTACGGCTAACTATGACGGCTAATAAATATCTACCTGAGTCCCTAATCGATCTATGGAGACAATTATACCGAGTTTGCTTGAAGTTATAAAAGGAATAACCCACAAGCTATCCTGCCACCAACAAAATGATTCCGCCTTCACACCCACCACTGTAACTCCTATAAGCCAGGATCAACAGTGGCACGCAATGTAATAACACCAAGCAAGCTCGGCGAGTCTCCGGCAATGTCTAAATTGTCTTTAACCCACAACAAAATTACATTTATGAGTATCCAACACGCATCCCATGAGACACGACTTTTAAACTCCAAGATGTCAAGTCTCAATATTTCTAGTGGCTACTCTTGCTACATTGTCTTTCACACCGAAACACAACAGTGCATTTACACTACTGTTCGACAGGAGAAATAGACTTTGCGGTGGCACCTAGCCACGCGGTCTCTCACGTATTCGAGACTGACTCTTACTTACTTACCTACCACCAGTGAAATACAACTTTTAATCTCCCGAAAAACGCAGATATGGAAATATTTATTGATAACAACATTTTTCTATTGAAGTGTTTAGCTATTTCGGTTTCAAAGGGATTTTTGTAGCAGTGCCAAACCACAAGTAGAGATAGAGTTTTGTTTCAGCGTAACGGAAGTGACGCGGAGCACTTGACGATAGAAGCGGCGTCGGAGACTGCGAGCAGTCGGTACACTTGCGAGGTGTCCACCGACGCCCCCTCCTTCTACACGGCTCAAGTACACGCGCACATGTATGTCGTCGGTGAGTCTCTACTCTACTCTCTACTCGTTCTCCCTCTTTCTCCCTCTCTCTTTGTACCATTGATCATGCAACTTTACATTAAGTACTAGTGATTATTCTAAGTATATCATGAGTGCTAAAACGAAGCTGGGTGGTAGTTTAAGTCCCTAGACTTCAGACACAAATCACAATGTAAACAAAATGATAAGATGATGATAGTGATGATAGCTAATGCAGTAGTTCTCGTTGGCAGTACTTCCTACAGAGGGTCCGTCGATGTATGGTCTGCAGCGGCGGTACCGCGTCGGCAACACGTTGAGCGTGGAGTGCGCCAGCTTCAACTCGCTACCACCCGCGAATTTGTCATTTTTTATCAACAATGAGAGGGTATATTTTATGATCTAGTTTGAATTGTTAATACGCTCAAAAATTTATTTTCAAAATCAATAATATATATAAAAATTAAATGTCACTCGTTCTCTCTTCAGCCACAGCAAGTCCACTGCTGACCATAGGCCTCACCCAAGGATCTTCCCATCGTTATTTTTTTTATTTTATTGCAATGATTGGCTAGACGTGCATGCTAATCGCCTGATGGTAAACGATACGACCGCTCATAAACAGTAGAAACATTCCAGGGCGCTCACCATCCTGAGACATAAGATGTTAAGTTTCAATATGTCCAGTAGTTACTCTGGCTACAATGTCCTTTAATCCGGAACACAACAGTGAATTTACACTGCTGTTTCAGATATATGAGACCCCTACCACCAGTAAAGCGATGGAACCGGCCTGCATCCAGCAAAAATAAAAATATGAAGATAGCAAATATATTGTAAAGCTGATCAAAGCCCACCGGTTGCCTTCTTCACACAATGTTAGTGTGCTCGCGGCAGAAGGTGCATTTTGGTACAACTGCCTTATATGATTCTTGCGATGTTAATGAACAGAACCTGGCAGTAAACAATGCATAAAATTTGTCCAATCGTAATAACATAAAACATTAAAAGCTGTATCTTGTAACGCTAACCCCTACCGCACGTAAAAACAAATGGAATTCTAATATTTCCTTTACGACTAAATACCTGTCAATCTTATCTCCTATTTAAATACACTAGGTTGATGAATGTTCTCGCGGCCCACTCATTGTGATTTTATTTATTTTTAACCAGGGATCGAAACCCATTCGACATTACGGTACCGGTATCGACGAATTTCGGTTACCTTTAAGATTTCGGTAACCGCTATGACACATTATAAAGGTTACCCTTATATACGGTAACCGTTTTAATACCGGTAACCTAAAAAGACCTTGAATGCAAAACAAAATGCGTTGTTGTTGTATAACAAATAAATATCATACTTGTCGTGTGGTTTACACAATATCGCTGGATTCGGTTCATTTCTTTTTTGGTGTGTAATTCTGTTGAAAAAATCATGAAATGAGTAAAGATAAATGGGTATAGTGCCATAATGTTTAGTAAAGACAAACGGCGGTATAACCACACACAGGCACTGCCCCCGCTTTGACTTATAAGGAACGGCGCATGAAACATAGAGGTAACCTTTATTTCGGTTACCGGTATGATACCAGTTAAATACTTGGAATCCAGTAAAATTGGCGTATAGGGGATATATATATATATATATATATATATACGTATATATTACCTTTAAAAATACCGGTATTATTTTTTTCGGTTGATACCAAAAAATACCGGTATTTTCGTTACCGGTTTCGGTCCCTGTTTTAAACCTACTTCAAAAAAGGAGTAGGTTCTCAATTCAACTGTATGTTGCTTTTTTTACAGCATATTACGAAATATTTCCTTGTATTAAAATCCAGTATTGAAAAAGGCTTATCGAAATGTTGGTATTTTCCAGTAGTACCTATACATAAAACGAGGGAACCCGATTATTCAGGGCGGACTGCTAATACAATTCACCACGTAGGTCGCAGACTGCCTACATTAACACCAGAAAGCTTGTATATTATATCCTGTCAAGTTGTAATAATATCACGCATTTGTAATATATCATTTGACTAATATATCGCTTTGTCAATAGGCTTTGAGTGAACACGTATTACATCGAGTGGACGGCAAGATCGGCGGTCTGATGTCTGCGTACAGCACCATACAATTTACTGTGCAAAATCATCATTTCATACAAGGCAAAATAAGGGTAAGTTTTATTTATTTATTTATTAAGCTTCATATACAAATGTATACAAGGCGGACTTAATGCCTGTGGCATTTTCTCCCAGTCGACCTTTAGGTGATCCAGAGATGAGCTGTAGTAGGTGTACGAATACTTAATTAAAAGATAAAGAGAAAAAATACAAGTAATTAAAAATTATATTACATATATTATTATTCGATTTACAAATATATATATACATATAAATATACACATACACATATACACTATATAAAATAAAATACTATATATATACATATATATATATATATACAAGAGACTATAGAGAGGATTCTGCAACTTCTTTGAGCAGCATTTCACGGACCTTCATTTTAAATTTGAGACGGGTAGTTGACGTCCTGATTTCAAGGGGGAGAGCATTCCATAGAAGTATAGCTTGAATGTGAAATGAAGAATGGAGAAAATCAGAGCTGTGAGAGGGACATGAAAGCAAAAGATTAGTAGAAGAACGAAGATTCCTATCATGGTTGGTGCAGAGAAAACGGAAGTGGGATATTAAGTATGTAGGTGGAGTGGGGGAAATGAGTAGAGAAAAGAGTGTTGTAAGAGCACGCAATGTACGTCGCTGACGAATAGGTAGCCACTTTAGTTCAGAGCGGTAAGATGATATGTGGTCGTACTTACGGAGATTAAAGATGAATCGACTGCAGTTATTTAAAAGGCGGTCGAGTTTGTTGAGCAGATCTGCATTCAGGTCAAAATAGCACACATCACCGTAGTCGATTAAGGGTAGGATTTAGGTTTGCACCAGCATTATTTTAGTTTTAGACGAAAGGAAGTTTTTAAGACGATAAAAAGATCGAAGTATACCAGTGACTTTCTGGCAAACAGAAGTAACTTGGGCGCGCCAGTTTAAATTGGAGTCGATGAGACGCCCGAGGTCCTTAACTATGGATGACCATCCTACAATTGTGTTATCATACACAACAGGTGGAATAGTAGTTGGATCCAACCTACTCGTCAAACGCTGGCTTCCCTTAATAATAGCCTGACACTTAGCAGGATTAACTTTAATACCATAATTATGGGACCATCTGCGAATATGTTCCAAGTCACTAGTACACAGTCACATTTATTTCGTCGACTGCCGAGGATACACTACCGATACTTGCCTGAGAGTAAAGCTGCAAGTCATCGGCATAAAGATGGTACGCGCATCGAAGGTCTTTGGTAATGAGATTAATAAATACAGAAAACAATAACGGAGAAAGAATACCGCCTTGAGGAACGCCAGAGTCGAGGCCGCACCATTTAGACGAAGTCTCGCCGATACGAATCGACTGTTGACGTCCTCGAAGATAAGAAGAGAACCAATCCAGTGCTTCGGGAGAAACCATAAGATAGGATAGGATGGACAGTAGGATGTCATGATTGACGACATTAAAGGCGTTTGAAAAATCAACCAGGACCATAACAGTGATCCGAGTGTCTTCCATACCAGCCCTAATGTCGTCAGTTACCTTAAGGAGTGCGGAAATGGTGCTATGGCCAGGTCTAAAGCCGGACTGCAGCGGGCTCAGCAGGTTGTGAGAATACACAAACCTGGAAAGCTGCTTATACGCACATGCTTCAAGCACCTTGGATAAAAAGGGAAGAATGGATATAGGACGATAATGGATGTTGAGCGTAGGATTAGGGACCTTGGGAAGAGGAATAACATAGGCTTTCCGCCATAACGACGGAAAAAGTTTTGACTTTTTTATTTATTTTGAGAACTTCGTCAGAATCCGTTTTTCGACGAGGCCCAAACGAAACAAAACATAGCTATTACGCCATGTCAGGCATTTTGTCAGGCACTGTTCGCTGCCGACCGCCAATTTGTTTGCGCGGGAAATCATTCGGTGCAGCGCTCGCGCGTTCGGCCGTTTGAACAAAAGTACCTACGCATGCCGTAGTTCATTCCTTGCAAGTTGCAACCTGTCCGGTGCGTGCCATCATGCCATGCGTATGTACCTACTCTGTTTATTTAGTCGGTCTGATTTATCTGCGGAAGTAAGTGCGCGCTTTTTGTGTTTTTGGAGGTTTTGTGTGACGATAGTATTGTAATCATGTCAATTATTGATAAAACGTGTGATTATGAATTATCACTGGCAGATTTGCAAGCAATTGACGATTTAGAAAAACAATTGACTCAAAGAAATTCCCCGCTGTTAGAAATTCCATATTGTAGTGAAGTATGTGACGATACAGAAGTAATTTTGCATAGGCGAGGAAACAGAAAGAGGCGGTATGTGATAGAAAGTGGTGACGAAGATGAAAACCCCGAACAACAAGTTAACACGAGGCTTCAGACTGATTTATGGTGTGAACCAGCGGGTAAGCAAAGAAGGATTATACCTTTCACTGAGTGTCCCGGCTTGAAACCATATAGTTTGAGAAGTACGATGGCAAAATCCAATCCTGAAGAGTTCTATTCATTGCTAGTTCCGGATAGTGTATTTCAAGATATAGCGATGGAAACCAACCGATTTGCTGCTCAGACAATTAGTAAACTTAGTGCCAAAAATCTAATAGAAACGTGAATCGCGACTGCTTTCTTGGTCCGATACAAACCAAGACGAAATAAAAAGGTTTTTTGGTTTGATATTATTTATGGGTATAGTTAGATTGCCGAAACTTGCTGATTATTGGTCAACAGACCCCATGATTTGCCAATCTTTCCCGCGTACAGTTATGTCTCGTAACAGATTTGAAATTTTGTTACGAATGGTACATTTCTCTAACAACGATAACCAAAGATACGGCGACCGCCTGTTCAAAATACGTGGATTGGTCGACACTTTGAATTTCAACTTTGAAACATATTACTATCCTCAAGAAAACCTCTGTATTGATGAATCTCTGGTACCATTTCGGGGTCGCATTATATTCCGACAATACATCAAGTTGAAAAGGCACAAATACGGAATTAAAGTTTTTAAATTATGTTCTAGCCCTGGTTTCACTAACAGAATTCAAATATATGCGGGAAAGAGAGGCGAGACCGGAACTACAACCCCAACCAATGTTGTCATGTCACTTATGGAAGGATATCTTCAAAAAGGTCATACATTATATACCGATAACTGGTATACCGGCATTGATCTGGGCCGCAAACTGTTGGATAAAGAAACGCATCTTGTGAGTACTTTACGTAAAAATAGAAAACATTTGCTTAAAGATGTAATAAACGGAAAGGTGAAAAAAGGCGAGTTTAGAGCCAAAGAAAATGAAGATGGTATGCCATGTATGAAATGGAAGGATAAAAGGGATGTTTATTTACTGTCTACGAAACATTCTATCGGATTTACAAGAACTTACAAAAGAGACAAAGAAATAATAAAACCAACAATTGTGGTTGATTATAACAACGCCAAATCCTCTGTAGATCTATCTGATCAGATGATTGCATACTCAACACCTTTGAGAAAAACTGTAAAATGGTACAGAAAACTTGCTGTGGAACTGTTGTTGAACACTGCATTACTCAACTCTTACATAATTTATAAAGAAACCACGAAATCTAAAATAGGGATAGTAGAATATAGAAAAAGGTTGTGCAAATATCTAACAGAGTCGGGCAAAGAAAACTGCAATCCTAACATGCCATTGAGAAGAGATAAGAGGCAAAAGCATGAGCAAAAAAAGAAAGAAGGACCCGTAAAAAAATCTAGAAAGTACTGTTCACGGTGTTATAAAGTTTTAGTGGTATGATGGTGCGTTGGTAGTTGGTGGAGTGTGGACCAGGTGGTAAAAATCACGACACAGTCTTTAAGTCTCAACACCGTATAATGTCACAATAACACATATAGGTACATACACACTAAATACAGCACAGAAGAAATAACAGTCATAGAGAGAAAGAAAGAAAGAGTTCAAGAGCAAAGCGCGGAATATAACAGCGGTAGGCAATCAATCAATGTACGGAAGCGAGCGTCATGCACCGAGCGTCAAGCGTAGGTTCCGACTGGCGAGCCGCGCCGGCCGTTGGCCGTCGCACGCGCAGTGTCTGTGCGGCGCGGGGGGGCTATCGTGGCTCGGGCATCTCCGCCTCGGGCCGCCGGCGAGGGGGGCTCCGCTCGGTAGCGAAGCCGTCCTCGACGATTGGCCGGGCGTCAGCTGAGTGGTGCGAGATTGTGCGTACGCGGGTTCGAATCCGGATGTGTATGCTTGAATATGTGGAATGTGTGAATGTGAGGTTGTTTATTGTGTATGGCCAGTGTAGGTAGACCACACCACCCCCCTCCAGAGACCGTCAAGGGCGATACAAATCAGGAAACCTGACATTTCGTCCTGAGCGTGTTTTACGCGTGGTAATGTCTGAAGGGTCATGTTCGTCGGCTAGCAAATAAGCCGGCTTAAGACGATCAATTGAGACCGTGACCTCTTTTCCTTTTATAGACAATTTAAAAACTTTGTCGTCCCGTTCAAGTACCTTATGCGGTCCAGTATATGGAGGCTGTAAGGAACCTCGTGATGCGTCTTCCCTAAGGAACACGTAATCACTGGTTCTAAGGTCCTTGAATATAAAAATTTTGTCCCTACAATGCCGTGAAGCTGGCGCGGGCTGAAGTTTTGCAGCGATCGAACGTAATCGCGCCGTGAAATTGCTTACATCCGTAGTGGCATTTGCATCGCTATGAAAGAATTCGCCGGGAAGCCTCAAAGTTTCGCCATATAATAATTCGGCCGAAGACGTTTGAAGATCCTCCTTATAGGCACTTCGTATTCCCAGCAGGACCCATGGTAAAGACTCGGTCCAATTATTTCCGTGGCACATTATGGACGCCTTGAGTTGTCTGTGGAATCTTTCCACGAGGCCATTGCACGCGGGGTGATATGCTGTCGTCCTTTTATGCTCGTATCCGGCTATCTTTGAAAGATAACTGAATAGAGCGGACTCAATTTAACGACCTCTGTCGGTGACTACGGTCTCAGGACAGCCAAACCGAGCTATCCAACCCGATAGTAGAGCTTTTGCTGTTGTTTCAGCAGTGATATCTACTATCGGGATGACCTCTGGCCACCTTGTAAAACGGTCGATGGCTGTTAAGCAATATCGATATCCCTGTGATAGCGGCAATGGCCCCACGATGTCTATGTGGATGTCCCTAAAACGACCACGAGGAAGAGGGAATACGCCTATGGGTGCAGAAACGTGTCTGCTTATTTTGGCCCGTTGACACGACAGGCATGTTTGTGCCCAGCGCCGACAATCCTTTCTTATCCCTGGCCAAACAAAACGCTCGGCAACTAGTTTTGCCGTCGCGTTGCCGCTAGGATGGCTTAAGGAATGTAGGCAATCAAAGATTTGCTTCCGTAGCGACTTGGGTATAAAAGGCCTATGCGATGTTGTGCTGACGTCACAATAGATAAAATCTTTGCTGTCAGGTATTGGTGTCCTCACCAGGCGTAAAGAGGATTTTTCTTTAAGAAAATGCAGAAGCTCTGGATCTGACGCTTGTCTTTCGGCGATAGTTACGAGGCTGACTGGAACTTGTAGCTCTTCCACCCTAGACAAAGTGTCGGCTACGACATTTTCGCTGCCGGATATATGTCTTATGTCGGTGGTAAATTGTGCTATGTAATCCAGGTACCTATACTGCCTAGGCGAACAGTTATTCTTCCGTTCGTGGAAGGCAAAACTGATCGGCTTATGGTCGGTATACACAACAAAATATTTCGCCTCTAACATATGCCGAAAATGTTTAATGGCCTCGTAAATGGCCAATAATTCCCTATCATAAGGGGAGTAGTTTTGCTGAGCCGTGGTTAGCTTTTTTGAAAAAAATGCTAATGGTTGCCACTCACTAGTTTTACGCTGTTGTAAAACCGCGCCTATAGCAGTGTTCGACGCGTCCGTCACTAGCGCCAACTCAGCATGACAGTCTGGGTGAGCTAATAAGGCTGCCTTAGCCAAACTGTCTTTGCACTCCTGGAAGGCCGTAAGTTGCTCGCCAACAAGAGTGATTGTCTGAGAGCTTTTTACTGCGCCTGTCAAAAAGTTGTGTAAAGGGGCTTGGAATGTCGCTGCTTTAGGCGTGAATCGCCTATAAAAGTTTATCATGCCTAGGAATCGTCTAAGTTGGCGAACGTCTTTAGGCAATGGGAAATCTAAAATAGCTTGCACTTTGGATGCAAGCGGTTTGCTACCATGCTCGGATATATGATACCCTAAAAACTTAACTTCTGAGGCGCCGAAAACGCATTTGGACGTGTTAATTAACATGCCGTATTCCTGTAGGCGAGTAAATATAATACGGAGATGTTCTTCGTGTGATTTTTCGTCCGGAGAAAAAATTAAAAAGTCGTCCACGTAACAATAACAGAAGTCTAAACCACGGGTCATTTCGTCCACAAAACGCTGGAACGTTTGACCGGCGTTCCTAAGCCCGAACGTCATATAGGGAAATTCAAATAACCCGAAAGGCGTAGTTATTGCCGTTTTTGGGATGTCTTCCGGATATACAGGTATTTGGTTATACGCCTTTACCAAATCTATCGTGCTAAATACACGGCAACCTGCTATACTGTGTGCGAAATCCTGGATATGCCTTATTGGATATCTGTCCGGTATAGTGCGCGCGTTGAGCCTTCTGTAATCACCGCAGGGACGCCAGCCGTTATTTTTGCTGGGTGCTAAGTGCAGCGGAGATGACCAAGGGCTCTCGGAGGGCCTAGCTGTACCGTTAACTAACATGGCTTGAAATTCCTGCTTGGCGATCTTTAGTTTGTCAGGTGCCAAACGTCGTGGTGTACAAGCAACCGGAGGGCCTGGTGTGGTCCGGATGTGGTGTTGTGTATTGTGCTGTGTAGTGCGTCGAGTGCCAGCTGGGCGCGTTATTGTAGGAAAATCGTTTAAGATTTTATGATAACGAGTCTCGCCAGTCGTAACCTTTACAGAAAATATGTTACTGTATTTATAAGCTGATAGAGCGCTAACTTTAATATTCGTTGTGTTATCTATCAGTCTATGGTTGCGGCAATCAACAATTAAATTATAAAATGATAAAAAATCTACACCTGTAATACACTTAGTCACATCAGCAACTACGACACGCCAAGGAAAATCTCGGCGCAAGCCGAAATCTACATTGATATTAACAAAACCATACGTTTTTATCGGTGATCCATTGGCGGCGCGGAGCTCGTAGTTGTCTGGAGCGCGACGTTCACGAAGTAGAGAGCGCGGGTACACACATAAATCGCTCCCCGTGTCGACCAGGAATCGTACCTTGGTCCTCTTGTCCGTCACAAATAGGCGACCGGTATTCGGGCAGTCGTCAGTCGCCATTATCGACCGCCCCTGAAGTTTTCCTGCTTGTAGTCACAGGGCTCCATGCATTTGTGCGCCTTACCTCCAAATTTAGAGTGGTAAAAACAAATTGGAAACTTCCTGTAGCTTGATTTTGACCGTTTTCGAGGCCCGCGGGAGCTAGTGCGATGTCTGTCGGAACTACGTGGTCGGTGGCGCCGCTCCGTGTTGTCCAACCTGACACTGAGGGTTTGCATCTGCTTGCGTAGTTCAGCAATCTCCTTCACCAACATGTCTTCTCTTGATGTAGATGCGACGGCTGCGGCATGGACTTGAGGAGTCGGAGTAACGATGTCCATGATTTTATCCGCCACCTCGGCTTGTACGTCCAACGATGCGGTTGAGTGCGCTGCCAAGACGGTCTGCACGTTTACAGGCAAACGACTAATCCAGATTGTTTGAAGATAATCATCTGGGAAATCAGGTCCAGCCAAGCTTCTGAGATGCCTACAGAACTGCGAGGGCTTCCTGTCTCCGAGCTCTTCGTGAGTCAGCAATTGTTTAATTTTGCTGGCTTTTGACGCTGACAATCGGTTGATAAGCTCTTGTTTCAATTTCTCGTATTTGTTGACCGTTGGGGGATTAATTATTACATCCTTGACTTCCTTAGAATACTGGTGTTCGAGATTCCCAATGACGTAATAAAATTTCGTCTGGTCATTACAAATATTTCCCAACGCAAATTGTCCCTCCAGCTGGGCAAACCATATTTCTGGTTCGTCGGGATAAAAGGGTGGTACTCTAATGCCCACCTTAAATAATTCCGAGTGTGCGGGTGGTTGGTTGGTACCTGCTTGTGCTTCGTCCTTTTGACCTTGTCCGCTGACACGCGGCGGGTCGATGTCTCTCTTCGACATAGTTGAAGTGTTCCACGGGGTCACCAGTTTAGTGGTATGATGGTGCGTTGGTAGTTGGTGGAGTGTGGACCAGGTGGTAAAAATCACGACACAGTCTTTAAGTCTCAACACCGTATAATGTCACAATAACACATATAGGTACATACACACTAAATACAGCACAGAAGAAATAACAGTCATAGAGAGAAAGAAAGAAAGAGTTCAAGAGCAAAGCGCGGAATATAACAGCGGTAGGCAATCAATCAATGTACGGAAGCGAGCGTCATGCACCGAGCGTCAAGCGTAGGTTCCGACTGGCGAGCCGCGCCGGCCGTTGGCCGTCGCACGCGCAGTGTCTGTGCGGCGCGGGGGGCCTATCGTGGCTCGGGCATCTCCGCCTCGGGCCGCCGGCGAGGGGGGCTCCGCTCGGTAGCGAAGCCGTCCTCGACGATCGGCCGGGCGTCAGCTGAGTGGTGCGAGATTGTGCGTACGCGGGTTCGAATCCGGATGTGTATGCTTGAATATGTGGAATGTGTGAATGTGAGGTTGTTTATTGTGTATGGCCAGTGTAGGTAGACCACAAAGTAAATGTTCAAACAATAGACAGAAATTTTGCTAGAAGGAAGACTAAGCAAGCAATACTTATTGCCCACAATGCCCTAATGAGCCACATATCTGCCTATCTTGTTTCAACGACGAACATAAAAAAAATTAACTTTTTCTTTGCCTATCTGATTGCTGAATTACTCTAAATTGCACTGTTTATAATTTTCTAAACTGTATAAGCCCAAAATATGATTATTTCGAACAATAAATTTGTTTTTAAACTTTCATTGTTTCGGATTCTATTTTTCCCAATAAAACCTAAATAAATCCAGTTCTAAATATCAAAACGCTAGGCCATGTTGAACATAGCTTTTCTAGGGCCTTGTCAGGCAATTTCAATAGATAATAATGAGCTAAACGTGCCGTACAGCTCCCTGAGATCATCTAAATTACATACTGTTGCGTCAGTCACCCGGGACTGACATGGCCTTAACATGTCTGTCAGGCACCGGTGCCTGACATGGCAGTCAACGTGTCAACTCAAGTTGATTATAATTTAAAACTTTTTGCTACATCTTGTAGTTCGAAATTCAAATATATGAGGAAAAGCAACTTCGGCCACTTTTGGCATGTGATTTTATTCCGGACCCTGAATCTAGAACATTTGATCGAAGTTATCGACGATTGATTAATTACCATCAGTCAACAGTCAGCACAATGAGAAGTATCGTGAAGAATAGAAGTGGCCTGTTGACAAACGGACCAGACGTTGCTGCCAACATATTTACGGTGGTAGCCGATTCAAATCCCAGTGCACACATCTGACTTTTCGGAGTCATGCGTGTACTGATAATAATCAATTACTACGCACTAAAAAGGTGAAAGAAAATATCGTGAGGAAACCTGCATACCCGTGTTGCATATCATAGCGATTGGTAAGAATTTCTATGGTATGTAAAGTTCGCTAACCCGCACTAAGCCATACTGGTCGACTATATGGCCTAACCATTTTCAATCGTACTCTTAATAATAGAGAAGGCCCGTGTTCTGCAGTGGATCGTATATGGACTAATACAGACAGTCAGACAACAAGACAGCAAAGCTGTCGCTTTAAGTCAATTTCCTGCAAGATAGGAACCAGACGAGCTTGTTCATTCATGCTGAGTAATTGATCTATTATCACATTTATGATAATGTGCCCTTCAAGTTTGATGGTTGGGAGTATGGGCTCGCCTTTTATTGTTTCAAACTTGTATTCCCATATTTTTATCCACTAGGCATTATCGTTATCTTTGTAACAAATAAGATCGCCACGCTTTGTTACAATATTTCTGCAGTATTTTTGTTATAATAAGGATAACGTTTTTGCCATGCCATTCGCGTGATGGTAAGCAATGCGACCGCTCTAGGACGCTGAGACATAAGATGTTAAGTTTCAAAATCACCATTAGTAGCTCTGGGGCCCTACTATATAAATCCGAAACGAAGTTCGAAACTTCGTGACGTTTTTCGTTTCGAAACCTACTCTGTAACACGAAATTCGAATCTTCGGATTGAAGAATGAATTATTCCAATATATCGGCAATACGAACATTTACAGAGTGGGTACATTCGTATCGTCACAAACTTCGTTCGTCCGAAGTTTCGATCTTGGTTTCTAATGAATATAGTAAATAAAAATGTAAATGTTCGAATTGCCGATATATTCGAATCATTCATTCTTCGATCCGAAGTTTCGAATTTCGTGTTACAGAGTAGGTTTCGAAACGAAAAACGTCACGAAGATTCGAACTTCGGATTTATATAGTAGGGCCCCTAGTTACGATGCTCTTCAAACTGGAACACAAAATTACATTTACACTGCTGTTTAGCAGGAGAAATAGAAATACATTGCGGTGCATGCGGTGTTACCTGCCTAGGCGGCCTATCACGTATGAGGGTTACTTATAAGTATCTTTTTAGTGTCGATAGGCATTTATTGGAATGCTACTCAATTTTGAGGAATTCACCTCTCCAGGTCCGAAAATATTCATCAAATCTTCACCACATTTTTATGGGACCAAATGACAAGCACCAGCTTTCAATACAAGAAAGAATGATCAAAATTGGTTTACCCATTAGGTACGGAAATATGAAGTAACAACATAAAAAAATACATCGGTTAAAAACTTTTTAACCGACATGCGATGAGACATGCATATGATATGTTGCGATGAGCGCTGAGAACTAATAATTCTTGAAAACAAAATCTGTTATGTCTAAAATATCCAGCAAATGCAAAACGAGTTTAAAAAGGTTCTTTATCACACGAAGATATGTAGGTATACTTAATGTGACCATTTATTTTTTGAGCCAGAGCGGGACATCTGCAGAATGAAATAATAATAAAGTTTTTACAGGTTTTTATATGAGTGAAACTCTAAATTTTCTGAAAAACTGAATTTCGTAATCAAAATAGCTTTCATTACTGCGGCACTCAATTGTTTTTTATCACTTGTCCATATTTTGTTAAGAGGAGGGTCTATGTGAAATGGCCTTTTTCACAACGTTTTTTCTTGGTGATCTTTATTATTAGGCCTTCAAAAAAAAATATATGTTGATCTACACTATATGGAGCATGTCCTCTTCTATTCAGAATTCTTAAAAGTGTATTAAAAGTATTTATTTATTTATTTAAATATTTATTGTACACAAACTTAACAAGAACATAGCTTAACAGAAATAATAATAACAAAGAGTACAAATGGCGGTCTTATCGCTCAACAGCAATATCTTACAGACAACCATGGGATGGATTTAAATGAGGGAGAGGGAGAGAGGGCAGTGTAACAAATAAAGAATTACTTCAAGCTAAATAATAATACTACTTAAACATAATTACTAATATACATATACATATCCATATATATACATACATAAATATATATACATACATACATAAAAATAAATAATACAAAATCATACATAAATTATAATATACTACAATTTCCAAATGATTTAATGAAAAAGAAGTAATAGTGAAGTCTGCTTTAAAGGGAAAGGTAGTGCTCTTTAATCAGTTTTTTAAATGACGACAGCGTTTGCGCCTGCCTCACCACAACAGGAAGCGCGTTCCACAACCGAACTGCTTTGACAGTAAAAGAATTATCCATTGCTGTCGTGGTATGCACAGGCATTCTCAGCTTAAGATTCTCAGACGACCTCAGGGATCTCGAATGGGAGTCATGAAGAAAAATGAATCGTTCTTTAAGATAAGATGGGGTGAGAGGATTAAACAAAATATTATAAAGAAGAGAGAGAATGTGAGTATTCCGACGAAGCCGAATAGGTAACCACTTGAGCTTAGCACGAAACTCAGAAACATGGTCATATTTGCGAAGACCAAATATGAACCTTATGCAGAAATTTTGAAGACGCTCAAGTTTATTTAGTTGGTCTTCGGTGAGATCTAGATAGCTGACATCGGCATAATCAAGGATGGGGAGAAGGAGGGTTTGCGCCAGCGTAATCTTCGTGGTAACGGGTAGAAAGTTGCGTAGCCTTCGCAAGGACCTAGCGGAAGCAAACAGCTTCCGGCTTATATCCGAGAGCTGTGGACCCCAGGTGAAAGATTTGTCTATGTGTATGCCCAGATTGCGGACGGAGTCACTGAAAGGAATTTTGACACCTTCACAATAGACACTAGGTAATTGGGACAAGTCAAGCCTCGAGATCATCCTGGGGCTGCCGACAACAATTACTTGGGTTTTAGCGGGGTTAATCTTTAAACCATGAGCTATACTCCAATTGCAGATGTGTTGAATGTCGGTATTGATTTTAGCAATTGCATCAGTCATCTTGACTAACGGAGCTTGAGTATAGATCTGGAGATCATCAGCGTAGAGGTGGTAGGAAGAACGAATGAGATTGGTTATGGAGTTAATAAAGATAGCGAAGAGAAGAGGAGATAGTACGCCGCCCTGTGGTACGCCAGCAGATACGGGGCACCAGGAGGAAAAGTTTTCCTCCACACGGATGCGTTGCCGGCGTCCATACAGGTAACTACGAAACCAATCAACTGCCATTGGAGATATGTTAAGAGAACGGAGCATGGTAAGTAATACATCATAGTCGACAGTATTAAAGGCATTGCTGAAGTCCAGCAGAGCTAGCACAGTCAGCTTGCCTCCTTCCATGCCTGATCTGATGCCATCCGTGATGTGCGTCAAAGTGGTAGTCGTACTATGTCCAGGACGAAACCCAGATTGGAGAGGATTTAGAAGGTTATGCCTGGAAAGGAAATCATTGAGTTGGGTATGGATCAAACGTTCTAGGACTTTGGAAAGGAAAGGAAGTATGGAAATAGGACGAAACTCAGAATGTAGAGAGGCATTGGATTTTTTGGGAATCGGGATAATATGAGCTTCTTTCCAAGCAGTGGGAAAAATCCCAGAGGAGATGGAGTGGTTTAGAATGTGGGAAATGATAGGAAGGGTTTCGTCTAAGACAGTGAGAATCATGTTGCGACTAATACAATCGCTACCCATAGCGTTCGATGACAAAAGATTGATGGTCTTCTTAACATCACAACTGGCAAATTGTTGAAAGATAAAGGAAGAACAAACGGGAGGCTGAAGGGTGGAAAGATACTTAATAGTTTTATCTTTAGTTGTCCTATCAAAGTAGGACAAGGAAGAAAAATGAAGGTTTAAGGAATTTAAATCCAGTACTATGTCCAGGACGAAACCCAGATTGGAGAGGATTTAGAAGGTTATGCCTGGAAAGGAAATCATTGAGTTGGGTATGGATCAAACGTTCTAGGACTTTGGAAAGGAAAGGAAGTATGGAAATAGGACGAAACTCAGAATGTAGAGAGGCATTGGATTTTTTGGGAATCGGGATAATATGAGCTTCTTTCCAAGCAGTGGGAAAAATCCCAGAGGAGATGGAGTGGTTTAGAATGTGGGAAATGATAGGAAGGGTTTCGTCTAAGACAGTGAGAATCATGTTGCGACTAATACAATCGCTACCCATAGCGTTCGATGACAAAAGATTGATGGTCTTCTTAACATCACAACTGGCAAATTGTTGAAAGATAAAGGAAGAACAAACGGGAGGCTGAAGGGTGGAAAGATACTTAATAGTTTTATCTTTAGTTGTCCTATCAAAGTAGGACAAGGAAGAAAAATGAAGGTTTAAGGAATTTAAATCTGATTTAGGAATAGAATCTTGTTGTGATTTACCCACTCCCAGTGTTTTTAGAAATTTCCACACTTTGGCTGGATCACCGTTTTCGACTGAGTTGTGAATGTATCGGCGTTGTGCATTTCTACACACCTTACTGCAGTGATTCCGGATAGTTACATATTTTAACCAGTTAGACTCGCTAGGACGACGATTGTATCTATTTTTGGCTGATGCTTTTTTTGAGAGTAACTCTTTGATGTCGATTGTAAGCCAAGGTGATGGTAAACGTTTAAGTTTAACTGGCCTGACAGGTGCATGCCTATCAAAAAGTTCAGTCAACTTGCTGTTAAAAATATGCAACTTAGTGTCAACACAATCTGTGTCAAGAAGCGAGCTCCAGTCTATGTTGTCAGCATCTTTGCGAAGATTATCAACATTTATACCACGAAAATTACGTTGCAGAAGGACTTTAGGAGAGGCTTTAGGTGGACGGATACGATAGGAAAGGAACAGCAAATCATGAAAGGAAAAAGCGTCGGCGGAACATTGTCCATGTTTTGCAACTAGGTTTGGGGAGGAAACAATGATAAGGTCAAGAAGAGAAGGAGTGTTGTTGGGGGAATGGTGAGTGGCTGAAAGAGGAAGAGTAGAAAGATTACAGGATTGGATAGTATTCAAAAGAGAGGAAGAGCGATGATCTTTCTTAAGGAGACAGGTATTAAAGTCACCCATGATTATGGTTTGACTGTACGAAGGAACCAAATTCTCGAGAATTGTTTCAAGAGAAGAAAAGAAGTTAATGTGAAGCGAAGGACAATAGTAAACACCGAGTAAAAGTTTATTAAGTGAGAATTCCACCTCTAAGAAAAGATGTTCGCCAGCATTGGGCGGTGGGGGTTGCGGTGATAAACTTACTATGGTATAGCGAAATTGTGTGCGGAGATAGATAGCAACACCACCACCACCTCTTACCGCGCGATCATTTCTGATGAGGTGGAATCCTGGGAGGGAGTAGGCGGAAGAAGATAGACAAGGTTTTAACCAAGATTCTGAAACAAGGATAGCATGAATATGAGTACAGTCAAAACTAGCCAGCATATCGGGGAAATGGGCCGGAATACTCTGGGCATTGATATGGACCACATTGAAATTCCTAGGGACGTCAGAGAACTGGCAAGAGAGAGTGTCGGCAAGTGAGGGAACACTGAGAAAACTGTCATCACTACAAGCAGAAAAATATTCTTCACTGTCACTGCTACTATTATTCTGCACATACATTGGAAAAACAAATATTATTAAAATATAAAATAAAAATTAATATAAAAATATAATAAAAATTATTAAGAAAGTCAAAAAGAAAAAAATATATATATATCATCCATCTGCCGGTTGAAACACTAAATGTACTAATACAATATAGAAAAAAGGCACTATCACTAAAAACAAAAATCATTGTAAGAGAAGAAAACAAAACAAAATGATTAATTAAGACACAAAAGATTATGAATTAATATTGAACAATAGAAAATTTTAAAGTTATGAGAAACCAGGTAAACATTCCCCAACATAAAATATATATATTTAATAACTACATTAAAACAAAACTATACAAAATAAATCAGTTTCTAAACGAAATGCATGCGTCACAATTGACAACTGACATAAACTGTCAAACAGTAAAATTGTGACATAAACATAATTGAGGTTATGTTGTTAACATAAATAAGTGGGTGGATAAAACTACTAAATAAAAAAAGGACAATAACAACAAAGACAGAATAAAAGTTAAGAAAAAAAAGGTAGACGAAGTGAAAAACAATAACAGAAAAGGCTGAGTAATGAGAATGAATAAACACGGGAATTATTTACCTGGCCCACAAGCATTATGGAAAGAACAATAAAAACCTATTTCTTGGCAGTTGCCGCTCGTCTAGTCTTGGGTGCGGCGATGGTCCTCTTGACTGGCGTCGGCTTCACTGGAGTGTCAACTTTCATCTGATCCAGCAGACTGAGCGACACAATACGATGCCGGACGCCAGCGCTCACGACATAAACATTTCCGTCTCGGGTCCAGGCGTTGGTGACACCAAACTTATCGCGAGCCGCCATGAAAACATCGTGTCTCCTCTTCGTAAGGAATTCCGAGAGAGTTATTCCGGAACCTTTTAATTTGGTCTTGTTGAACCAGACCCTATCCCTCGTAGCAACATCCTGGAATTTTACGAGCAGAGGTCTTGGCTTGTTAGAAGAGGATGGTCGACCCATCCGATGGCAGCGTTGCAAGTCGTCGCTGTTGAAGTCCGCAAAGCCAAGGCGCTGCTTTACAACATCCACAACCAATTGCGCGGACTTCTCATCAGCTTGCTCGGGAACACCATGTATTAGCAGCATCTTACGACGCCTCTGCATCTCTATGGTATCCACCGTGTTCGTCAGTGCCTCTATTTGCTGTTGCAGCAGATTAAGAGCCTGGGTCACAAAGGCCTTATACGTGGCAAATTCTGCAGCCAAGTCGGAAGAACCAGATGAAGTGGCCGTAGTCTTCAGAAGGTCCGATTCAAAAGCTGCCATCCTCTTGTGGAATTCCTGCTTCATGCCTTCCATAGACGTTTTCAATTCAGCCTCCATTTTTTAGTGAAATTCAGTGCAGTGAAAATAGTAGTCAGAAACTCCAGAAAGGAAATGAGTAAGGATATGAACAATGATCACCGGCAGGTAGACAGTCTAACTGTTGTTATTAAACATAGAAATAATGTAAATAATTACTTTTTAATATTTAAAATAAATAAAAATGTAGAGAGCAAAATTTATGTCACTATCCTTTGCAACTACCCACGCAGAAAAAAAAAAAAAAAAGTACTTGAAATAAAATTGCAAAGTGACCTCTGTTTTCGCATTTACAACGTTTTTTCTCTTAAACTATGAGCACTAGGATTATTTTATTATTATCAGGATATTAAGAAATGCAAGACGGATGCTACCTTCTTTTTATTTTTTCCAATTTCTGTCTCATTTATTTTTAACGAATTTTTCACATTATCTATACTCTAAATCGCGAGCACGTCCCCGCTGTCGCCCAACAAATCAATGCGGGACGAACCGCCGTGCTAAACGGACCTATGTCGCTTGTCTCCGCAATATCAAATTAAATTTAATATTGCTATTTCGTTCGACATATTCATTGAGTACGGTTAGGGGCGGTCTAACCGTAATGAATGATTAATTCACTAACGTACTTAACAGCAACCATGGCGCAGTTGCCTGGATGGCTACTGTTAGACGGGTGGCTGCGGGTTCGATTCCGCATCGTAACAATTGTTTTTGTTTATAAATTCATCTAACTCAATATTTTATAGAAGAAACATTTCATTTTTTGCATTTTTGTAACATGTGTATTTTTACATTAAAAATATACCGGGTATATCAAGACTGCTACCGAAAACGAAGCCGAGTGGTAGTTTAAGCGACTTCAGACACAATGCAATAGAAAAAGTTGCAAAAAAAAGCGACAATTTTTTTTGTTATTTTTTTCGTATGGCCATATTTGGGCGGTAAATACATTTTTTCCTAAAATAATAGTATATACCCTTTTATTTATAAATACTCTAAGGTATAAAAGAGTTTAAATTATTATTTTAGCAAAAACTATGGATATACCACCCAAAAATGACGATATTTTATTTACTGGTGGTAGGTCTCTCATATGTGAGAAGCCATCTGGGTAGGTACCACCGCAATGTCTATTTCTCCCGTGAAACAACACTGCTTAAATGCACTGTTGTGTTTCGGATTGAAGGACATTGTAGCCAGAGCAACTACTGGACATATTGAGACTTAACATCTTATGTCTCGGGATGGCGAGCGCAGTAGAATATTGCTACTGTTTATGAGCGGTCGTATCGCTTACCATCAGGCGAACGGCTTGCTCGTCTCGCCATTCAATGCAATAAAAAAAAAAAAATATTTAAAAAATCATAAAAAATAATTGTCGCGTTTCTATGCGAAATTTTTAATAGCATTTTGTTTGTAGCCACTAAAACTACCACCCGGCTTCGTTTTCGGTAGCAGTCTTGAGATACCCGGTATATCTTCAATAGTTTTTATTTTCCGTTTAAACCCTTATTTCAGGTAAATATACAACATGTAACAGATTTAAATGTAAAAGCGGAAAGTAGTACGTTCAGAATCAGCTACTGAACCGATATCAACATTTTTTTCGGTAGGTATTTTTTTTCAAAATAATTAGTTAAGACCAAGTAAATTACAGACACTCCTTCGTTTAGTACTCCGAACAAACGAAATTGAAACGTAACTCCAGCACATAAGATCATTTTTAAATGAATCACTAAACGAATACTCTAATAAACTAAATAATGAACAAAAATGAACTTTATTTCGATAGTCATAAAGTTTATTTAAGCAATCTATCATTAATCAAACGCACACCACGATAGGCCTCAATAAACGTAATAAGCTACCAAAATAAATAACTATCATATTCTCTTTTCCGCACATTTAACTACAACTAGATAGAGCAGGATGCAGCTATTGTTTAATGCAATTTGATCCATCCGACAAACGATGGCGCGCGCGGCGGTATAGGGATGCGCCGCGAAAAAAATTACTCCCGGTATTTGCAAGGCCGGGCGATCCAAATCCCGCGCAATACATGCACTTAAATGAAACAAATTAAATGTAACAAAATCAATATGAAAAGAAACAACAAATAGGTATTTCTATGAAAAATAATTTCGGGGAACGTTAAAATGGTGATTAAATTCGGTTTGTAATTTTGCTACAATGTATGCGGAATCCCGGTGTGTCAGATATCCCGTTATTGCAATCCCTAAATGGGCACCGAATATGTGAAAAAAATCTAGTCGTGCACCGCAGTTATCTGTGTCTACTTGTGTTTAAGTGTTAAGTAGATATTTCGATAACTTTCGCGCGCGATGTCTTATCGGTATTCGAATATTCAAATACACTGAAATGGTGAGAACTTTGGCACTGTGTGGTGATAATGTATCATTGGCATGTCTGACGGTATCTCGATGCTGAGTTCGGAGAGCGCTGGATAGGTCGCGGCGAACCTGTGCAATGGCCTCCTAGGTCACCTGACCTGACTTGACGTCTCTTGACTTTTTTTGTGGGGACGTAATAAATCTCTGGTATACTTCAGTGAAAGTACTAATGTGGAGGATCCAGGATGAGGAGGGTAATGTGGAGCAAATTCCTAAAAGTGAAGAGTGACACTGAAGTTTTACATAAATTACGTGAACAATTACGCAAATGTGCATCAAAGTGTATCAAGGTGGTGGACATGTCGAACATATTTTAAAAAGAAATCGCCTCATGAGTGCCATGTAACACGTAAGTTAATTTTGTTGTATTTTTTTGTGTTGTGATTAGGTTGTGATTCCCAATCTAGTATTCGTTGTTAGATATTGCGTTATCTTATTATCTTATTCAATAATAATGCAAAATAAATGACGCCCGTATCCTGCCCGCCTGTAGGAACTAAGTTTAGGGGAAGTGAAATTACTAATATTTTATAGCCGATTCATGCAAAATATTGTCTTATGTTGGGTTCGTACGCATTATATCTAGTAAGTAAAATATTTAGATTTTATAGTTAAAACACAAATGTTATGCTTACAGATTAAATAAATAATAATTTGTTTACCAAACCACCCAGTAATCAGTTACGTACGTAATTTGTAATTTGTATTTCGTATATTGTCAGCTGTTTCTGCCGGCGCGGCGCAGCGGTCGGCGACCGGCGTTAGGTACTCGTGTGAATGTGTCTTGTGTACATGTGTGCGTGTCCGGCGAGCGTGTGTAGTAGTACACTCTTATTTGTAACTCGTAAGGTGACCATGTTAAGTGCCTACATTTGGTATAACTAATTTCATAAATAAAAGATTTTGTAATTATGATAGTACGATTTCATAGCATAAACTATGATTGCAATAATATTTTAAAGTTGGGGTGTCTGAGGTTGTGAATTAATCCTGTTACACGTTGTATAGCTTCTGTTATTCCCGGATAATTACCATTCGAAAATCGAAAGAATTTTTTAAATCGGTCCAGTAATTTTTGAGTTTATTCATTGTAAATAAAAATCCAAAAATATAAATGTAACTATCGTCTTTATAATATTAGAAAAGAAAAACAAAATTACAAATATTAAAAATCTAAAATACAAAACACGCCAAAATACAAATGTTTCCTTCTTGTAATATTGGTATAGATAGATGAAATAAATAAATACAAAAATCGAACTACAAGTGCGGGGACCGAACCCGCGTCTTCTCGTTTAACAGTCGGCGTTCGAGCAATTCCGCCACGGTAGCTGTGACGTGTGGTAGTGAATTAATCATACACTACGGTCAGACCGCTCCTAACTACTCGATGGGAACATCGAGTGAAATAACACTACGAATATATCGTTCTGTCCGCAGCGAAACAATGAATGAATAGGTATTACGCAGCGCGCTCGCTCGCACGTCGTGCACCGGCGTGCGCCGGTGCATGAGATTTGGTTCCGCCCGTTCGAGCAAGGTCATCGGCGTCTACCGTCCTCTTAATATGAGAAAAAACTTTCGATAGGTGCGTTACTGCTTGGCAGACACATAACGTACTCAATAATTGTGGAGAAGTTTTATAAATCAAGATTGTATTTACGAAAATGCTGGAATGATTCGATCCCACTGTTTTTAGTAGTAGTTCGGTAAAGCATTTCGAGCGGGAAATATATTTTAAATTATAGTTTGGTCTGTTTGCAAGAGCGGGACTATGTCGGCCTTGCTGGGGATATCGGGACAGACTTCCTGAAAGCGGGACTGTCCCGCCCAAAGCGGGACGTATGGTCACGTTAGGTATACTTCCCGAGCGAAATCTCTTGACCCGCTCGCTCGCTTCAATGGAGTGAATGCGATCTAGGCTAGACGTGAAGCAACATATCTTTTAATCACGTATGGTTGATCATAATATAATGTATTTCCTTCATTATTGACGGCGGCTAATGATAGTAAACAAATAATAATTTATTGCAGAATAAAAAAATTCCATAGGATGTTACATAAAATGCCAACTCGTATTATTTAATACGTCAAGACTGGTTTTATCGATATGTTTTGTAAAGGAGTCACGGTTGTCTGCAAAAATTGAAAGAACTGCCATGGAGTGATGTCTAGACTCTAGACATAGACCCTGAAGTAGCCAAGGTTCTCGATAGGGTCTTGTACATGACCACTATCAGGATTCGTGACATTCTACTTCACACTATATTAGTAAACGTCGAAGGGTCAGACTCTGGCTTCTTGCCAATAAATAAACTGTCACTGAAACTTTATCAGCCCATAATCGCTAGCATTAATACGACGGCTTATCAGAAAAAAAATCGGTGACAATATAAGTGCCGCAAACATTCAGCTCAGTGGACAACTAAGCTGAATGTTTGCAACACGCAATAACATTGCTCAACATGCCATTTCCTAATTGCAATGATGTCTTATACTTTACTCTGGTAGCAAAACCAAATACCATGAATTACAAAGCAATACTTAGCATTCCACTGCGCTGGCTATTCTGAGACCAGTCCAGTAGTGACTTTCCATACAATGTTCTTCAAATGGAACACAACAGTGCATTTACACTGCTATTTGACGAAGGAAATTAATATTGTGGTGCTACCTACCCAGGTGGTTCTCCACATATTACATATTCAATATTTATGCTGTACTTTTGGAAAAAAGAGAGGTGATCACTTTTCCTGGGAATTTTATGAAATTGGGCGACATTTCAGGATAGTGGAATCCAGATGCTAATATCACCTTTAGAAATACAATAAATCATATGAAAAAAATCCCAAAATATTATATATTAATTTAACAAAATTGCTTAAACAAAATATTAATTTAATAGAATATTTGCAATTTCACTTATTGTATGAACTAATCTATTAAACCATATTCTATTGGTAAATTAAGTTTTATTAAGGGTGTAACTAACCCAAGGAATGTTACAATAATGTTCCTTGTTTTATCTCGCAATGATGTCAGCAGTTCTTCAGTGTGGCATGGATGTACAATGAAATACGGTCTATGGAATATTGGATGCTCTTGCTGAGTGATCACCGAGTAAAATTCCTTCTGGTTTATGCTGCAACAATATGTTTAAATGACATCAGGAACTATTTCTATATAAATATACTTAAGTCACTGGAGGCTGAAACCTGTCGCTCCTTTCAGTCTCAAATACTATCAACATAGTTATAGTATCTAGGTATTGTATAATTTCTTGGGTATTGTTATGAAGTAGTCACTTTCTGTCTGCAGAAATATGATTTCCAAAATATGGAATTATTTTAAAAATATACTACATAGTGTATTTTTTTTTATTGCAGTGAATGGCGAGTTGAGCATGCTGTTCGTCTGATGGTAAGCGATACGACCGCTCATGAACAGTAGCAGAACCAAACAACACCTCGAATTACAAAGCAATGCTTGGCATTCCACTGCGCTCGCCATCCTGAGACATAAGATGTTAAGCCTCAATATGTCCAGTAGTTACTCTGGCTACAATGTCCTTCAATCCGAAACACAACAGTGCCTTTAAACTGCTGTTTCACGGGAGATATAGACATTGCGGTGGTACCCGCCCAGGCAGCCTCTCACATATGAGAGACCTACCACCAGTGTAATTTGTAATTTGAATGAAAGAGGAAAGTATGATTTTATTTAATGAATGAGTATTGTAATAAATCCACTATTTTATAGACTCAAGTAATCTGATTGCAGTGGGCTGCAGGGCACATCAAAAACATGCTTTCTTCGGCTTGTAAATAAGCCAGTATAAGATCAGTATTTGTGCTAGTTTGGGGCACAATTATTAAAAACACTATGCAATCTACAATGTTGAGTACTTTTACTTTATGAGTGTAGGACCTGCAAACTATTAAGCAAAAATCGTAGTTACTCATTATTTTAAAAACTGCCTCAACAAGACTATGGTATTTCCTTACCCAATTAAGATTAATTTTCGTATGTCCTCTAAAGTTAACAGAACTCCGCAAGAGTCCCACACATTGAAGCTGAACGAAGGTACTCCATAGCTTATATTGTAAAATATCACATATTCGGCTTTTAACAATAGTCCTTCATCAGTATCTTGTTTAATAAATGTTTGTTTCATAATATACGATTTGTTCACATCTTGACAGTCTTGCGAAAGCTTCCAGCCATCACTTATTTTATCAGATAATTGAACGAAATTTTTCGCTGCGACAATAAACTCTTCAGCTTTAATCATAACTATCATTTTTGTAGATTAATGCCAGTTTATCAATATATTTATAACATAAAAGCCCTAAATCTAAATGTGGTCCAGTCTCCAAGATGAAGTTTTCTGTTTTTATTTTTGTGTTTGACACAATTGACAATGGTTTGACATGTTCATGTCAAACACAAACGTGATCAATGGGCGCGTTCCATTAAGCGCTCACGGCGCGGCGCCCAAATCACGCATTTCGCCGTTCCATTTGACGATCACGGTCGTCATGGTCGCGGTGAACACGTTATTGATAACGTCATGACAAACGCTCACGCGACCTACACGATGACCCATGTCAAGAGGTGGGTCGTGGTGTCCTGGATGTGACGTCAAGCACAACACCAAAGAGGAATTGACTCAGCGCCGAGCCTTGGTGGACACAAACACCTTAGTTTCACATACAGCGCGACGCACAGTGATTCGTCTAGAACAAGCTAGGTGGACAAAAACATTTGAGTGCGTATGTTGGTTGTTTTGGCTACGGACAGTAATATTTTAAAGGAGAAATGTGTTTTTTTTTTGTTTTTTTTTTCTTTTTTTTTATTCTGTCCCGGCGTAGTTGCCGCATTGCACCTGATGGTGAGCGCAAATACCGCCCAGGCAGAGTGTCTACTGGCATCAGACGGCAGTCCCATGTCAATAGACACAATTATGCCGACCTGCTAAGATGCCTCTTCACACTGACCCAGGATTATAGGAAGGAGGGATGATGTGGACCGTTAAGCCATGGCAGCGCAAGCCAGCACGCGTGGTTCTGGTTAGGAATAGAGAGGAGGCTTTTAGGATAATAGTAATTAAAACACAAATACAATCGATGAAAAATTTAAATATAAAAATGGCAGCTTAGAAAATAAATTAATATATACCCTAATAAAAAACAAAATGAAAGCATAAGTACATAATACGACTTAGTTATAAAAAATATATAATTATTTAATAACATTTTAAATTATATACTAATAGATAAATTAAGTTCACCTATACACAAATTGTATACAGTGTTAAAAATAAAATAATAAAACAAATAAATGAAATCCTAACCAGATGAATCATCACTCTCACAATCAGACGAGTCAGGTACCAAGTAATCATCAACGTCACATGGCGTTAGACTACTTGATGCCCGAGGTATTGGTATTGAAGGCGGGACTACCAAATTTAGCACTTCTGATGGTAAACAGTCTTTTTTCTTTCTGGGTAGTTCTCTGAGTGAATTAATTACAGGATCTGATGTTATTAAAAGCATATTCAATAAATCTGTATTCGTGGCAATGCGCGACTGTTTCCTAGTATGATGTTCCCGAAATCTACGACAGTCTTTATTTCGAGCCTCTTGAGCTTCTTCGGATAGTTGCCCAATAGGCACAATACAAGATTTAACAACCTCTGTACTATGCACAAGAATTTTATGCACAGTGACAGGCATATAGTACCACGAATACAAACTTAGATAGAGGGCCCTAGTCTCTGAACAAAAATTTTCAAGTTTATTTATATTTATTTCGTAACCCGAAGATAAAGTACGTAACAAAATATCGAATTTTTTAATTAAATCAATATCTAATCCTATAATAGCTGCACTCAAATCTGGATTGGAAAAGAATCGGCGCGCTGTGTTTCCATCATTTGTATTCCCATAACCCGGTTTCGGTTTATCTACTATAAGCCCCATTTCCTCTTTAAATCTTTTTCTAATATCATCTGAACGTACTTTAACTTCATTTTTATCAATATCACCTCGAACCTGCCACTTTTTTTATATTTAAACGGTAACTAATATGCAACAGACATTCAAAACAACGAATCCAGGCATGTAAAGTAGACAAACCAAAACTGTAATGTTCCTCTCTGCTGACTAAGCCTTCTAATTCACTGTTCATCATTTTGGGAGTAGCACCACATATAATAATAATAATAAATACACCCAACAGTCACATACATAGTCCTGACCCCACACTAAGATCGAGTCTTGTGTCGTGGGTATCAGGAACTACGAGAGACTTTTCGGTCTCACAAACACCCAGACCCGGAAGAAATATTTGTGGGCCGCACAAACATTTCTCTCGGTGCGGGAATCGAACCCGCGGCCTCTCGTTTCACAGGCGGCGTCTAACCAACTGCGCTACGGAGGCTGTCATATGTAACATTTTTGTGTCGATTTTGTTTCAGTTAAAGCGTTGCAGACAGCCTGTTAGAAAGGTCACTGAAAATCGCTTTCACAGCCCCGGATTGAAAGAAAATACTCATAACACTGCTGTTCACTGCATATACATTTTGAGTGTTATTTAAATAACGATTAACATAGAGCTATGCTCGCGTCTTCGGGAATTTCGACAAACGTGCTCCTAACCGGCGTATAATTTATATTTTTTATTGGACATACGTTACTAAAACAATTTAGTAATTTAATTTGGTCAAGCGGTATACATTAGCATAGCTACCCCAATATCTCTGGTTTCACCTCTGATCAATATTATGTTATAAGCGACGTCAAACTGTACCGAATTTGCGTTATTGTTATAGCCACAATTGGAGTTAATAGCGGAAAAAGCACCAGGTAATCTCAGGATACTATATATAATGGCAAATATTTTAATAACTTATAATCTGCCTATAAAAAAATAAATAAATTAAGGTTACTGTTTATTACGTGAAACAGCAGTGTAAATGAACTGTTGTGTTTGGATTGAAGGACATTGTAGCCAGAGTAACTACTGGACATATTGAGACTTAACATCTTATGTCTTAGGATGGCGAGCGCAGTGGAATGTTGCTACTGTTTATGAGCGGTCGTATCGCTTACCATCAGGCGAACGGCTTGCTCGTCTCGCCATTCATTGAAATAAAAATAAAAAATCTACCAAAAGGCTTGTGAATCCAATTGTGCGGCGTGATGACACAACACATTGCCCAGAGGATAATTTTTATTTTCTTATTTGTATAACGTTCAGCCTCATTAAGAGCGTTTACACCTTGCGCGCAAAGCCAACTATAGGTATTTCTTCGATAATTTCACGCACACATAAGCGACCTAATCTGTGTGCGTAGAGTTGCCGCGTCGGCTCCCTGTAAAGTTAGATCAACCAACTTTGATCCGTGCGCTTCAAATATTCAATTGAAATGTAACTGTAATATAATATAATAAAAATATTTTATTTGCATTATTAGTAGACAAATATTACTGTACAAGTAATTAACAATACTAATTTAGGTACTAATCATATTTTCAGTTAAGTTGCATTCCAATCAGTGTTCAATCAGTAGACAGTACGGACGTTTTATTAACCCCTCACCCTAATGTCATTGAAATAGGGTCTATATTAATACGGCTCATCGGATTTCAAGCAAAAAAGCAACATAACGACATTGAAATAGGGGCTATTTTTGAATCAAGGTCAGTAGGCGGCGCTTACGACAGGCTAAGGGTTAATCATTTAGTGTTCGAACAAACACGCACTTGTTCGAACACATAAATAGAGTTAGGGACCATACAACCCCTTACAATTACGAAACGTATTTAATTTTATATTACAGTACATAACATTATCTAGCCTCGGAATTACATTTGTCGCAATGTATTATTATAGTCACTACAAAATCATGGTAGGTAATAAAAAATAAAATAAAATATTTTACTACCAAAGTACTAAGATGTGGCAATCGCAATACACGCATGGCTATTTTTACTACGCACGGAAGAAATCAACTGTAAAGTGAAAGCCTTGCGGCGGTCTGATTTGAGGCCCGTCGGACAGCGCATTTTATAGTGGTTTTTGAAATATTTGTAGAAAACATAAAAACTAATTTTGTAGAAACATAAAAATTATAATTTATTGATAAGGTGTTCTTCCCTTATAGTATGCAATTACTATATAAAATTATGTACGATAAGTTGGTGAAAAAAATATGTTCTTGACGAGAGTTTTTGAATAATTTTGCATTGTTAAAATTTTTATTTTTCAGGAACTAATCACAAAATGATTATTTTTATCTGCAAAATCCCTCCATAGGGGTCTAATATTTTTATTTTCGTCTTATTATTAGTGATTTCGGATATCCTAAGCTTCTAAATTGCCTTTCGAAGCCTAAATAACGAAACCTGTGTTCAATAATCCTCATAGTATTCACAAATTATCTATCAATCTATAATGTTCTCCACCAAAATCCCTAGATTACAACCTTTTCTAAAATTAGTACTAATTATTTTTCCTTTAAATTGTTTATTGGTGGCTATTAACTCGTTTGAAAAGTCCTGTTTTTAAGCCAAAAAGCGCGCGGAAGGTATAAACGCTCTTAAATAAATTATTAATTCTATGAATATGTTGTGCACACACTCAATGCGTTGAGTATTTATTTAAAACGCCGTAATTTTTCTACATATCTTCAACGTATCGGCCACTGAACCACTAAATAATAGAATTTCTAGTCGTACTTTCATTGTTTGTTTAAAAAGTGTGATTTTTTTAATTTGGTTTAAATTAAAACCTTCACTTTCTTGTAAATGTATAATTTTTCTACTAATATTACATTTAAGTTCTTCGGTTTCATTTGTGAATATTTTCAATTCACCAAATCTATTTAGGACGAGTTTCACCGTATGGCGCATATAGGAATATAATATGTATTGCGTTATTCAGATAGGTATTTGAATAATATTTTTTCACTAACCGTAATAACGCATCTTAGTTCTTTTATCATTGCGATATTGGAATCTTCCAACCATCTGGTCCATTGCAGATTGATGCTCCAATTTTTATTCAGGTTTTATGGCTAACTTTAAGCATACACGCTTTTTTAACGAGACTCCATTTTTATTCACCACATAAGGATGCCCCTAAAAAGTAACCCAGAGGTATTTTCCAGCTTCTATTAACGACAGTCCGTAACATCGCAAACTTCAGTGTTTATATTTAATCCGGTGTCTGTTTGTCCACCGTAACTATTTTTAATGCATCGCAGTACAGACATTTTGTTATTGCCATCTAATCTATTACGAGACAGCATAATATTTTTGTCGTGCTTGTATCAGCTTTTATTATGAGTATTTGGAATGCTTCTTTTGTGAATATCGGTTAACAATTTGTATTCTAATACCAATTTATTAGTGTGTACGGATGTGGTATGCAGTTTTACATGCTGCACTAACATATAGGTAGGCTTCCGGCGATAAGAACATAGTCAACGCGAACTTCCGCATTTCTACTCATTTGATACTGATTTGATGACAGGTTATTTTTTTTTAATGTCTGCCTTTCCGCCTCGATTTCTTTTGGCCCTGCAGAGTCTTTTGTTATTGACGATACTTCATCATTGCTATTGCTTTTATTTCTTAATGTATTTATGACGGATTGCATTTTACTAATTCTTCTTGATTGTCTTCTAACTTTTTCTTTTAGACTCTTAATTTGATTCTGCTGGGTGAGGATTTTGTTTCTCATTTTTTGTACCATGCCTGTTGGTACCTGAAAGCAAAAATATCACGTCAGTCAATGTTAACCAGCACTATCTTAATGTACCTATTATTCCATATTTTAAAACGTTTAACTTTGTAACGACCGGGCGACAGCGTGATTTCAACTCATTTATAAGAATCCATCCTCATACAATTTGTATACAATAGTAAAAAATATGTATAATTTTGCTTGACAGTCAAACAGCAGCAGTGTAAATACACTGTTTAATTCTAGTTTGAAGGAAATTGTAGCCAGAGTACCTACTGGACATGAGACGTAACATCTCATGTCTCGGGATGGCGAGCATAATGGAGTGCCAAGCATACTTTGTAATTCATGATGCTGCTCGGTTTATTTACTGTCTGGGCTATCGTATCAGGGGAATGGCAGGCTTGTCTCGCCAAAGCAATAAAAAATGCAAATTAAACCGAAGATCTCTTGGTATGGATCATGTACCTAGGCCACTACTAGAACAAGCCAGCATGATTGTATCTGCTTACATGAGATAGTAAAATCTCATAATTCTTATACAATTTAGATGTCATTGTATATACCATTAGACATATTGGAGTCATTTTAATGTGGCCATATAAAAAAGTGAATCTTGATAAATGTAATAATTCTACTAACAAAAAGCATAAAATATAACATAAAATAATTTGTAAGTAATTCAATCATTAAATCACCTGATTTGTACTTGATGAAGCATACGTGTGATCGCTTTTAATATTAAGTGTTGCTGAATGTGATACTTCTTCTCGCTAAAAACAAAACATTACATTGTTAATTTACCTTTGGTATAATTGTTACAAAAAAAACATTCAAACAAATCATAGATTTTTTTATTACAAATAATAATATATTAGTATAAGAGATATATTTGAATATATGTATATATTATGCGGTTGTATATAAAATTAAATAAAACAAAAAGTAGGATATACAGGGCTACTAGTTTTTTTTATACGCGAAATTAGTATTTTCCTTAAATCTAAAACATAATCATGTTTTATATTAGTGGAGGTAAACGAAATATTTATTCATAAATATATGTGTGTGTACGTGATTTCAAATTACAGTAAAACTTGTTTAAGACGATTTCACAGGGACTCAACCAAAAACACGTCTTAAAGCGCGGCAGCGTATGAAGGGAGATATAGAGAAATAAGACATAATACATATGTATTAATATTTATTACGTTTTTCAGATGTAAGTATTGAATTGTACATTGAAAAATGATGTACGTTACATAAAATAATCACTTATTTTAGTTAGACACAAACATTTTGAGGCATTAGCAATTACAAGATTTTCAACATAATTTTGCAGTGCGGCTTCGCTTTGATACATAGAAATTACATAGCGCCTTAAATCATTACTGCTAATAATGCCTGGGAGTGTGACTAAATCGGAGTTGACTCATCTTCTTCATGATACCCTCTTTTGTGTACGAGAGGGGATATGGATATACGCATTAAACGGGATGACGAACCGTATGAAGCGTTAAAGAAATGTATGTATAAAAATATTTATTGATATGAATATAATTAAATTGCACAATAGGAACAAGGAATTGAATGAAAATAAGAATTGCACAAATTTTAACTATAGAAATATATTTTGTTTACTAAAACATTGTACATGTAATGACGAATCTAAGCACTCCATATTTTCACTACAGACACAGCTGACGATACTTTAACCACACGTGTGAACTTGTATTGTGACGCTTTCTTGTTTTTCCAACGCCAAGAACGTTCGAGAAAGACAAAGACAGAGACACAAGCATGCGCCGATTCAATGCGCCTAATTCTCTAGTGCTGCGCGCGCGGCAGACCGATCATAGTTGAGTGGGAGAGAGACGCAAGGCATTCGGCGGGCCTCTCTCTCGTTCGGTGACTCATCGTAACGTTACCGGGCGTTACACTTTTTCATAAGTGACTCCCAGCCGCAACCTAATTTAAGACGTTGTCACGTCAAAAAACATGTCGCAGTTTGCAGGGACTAACGCAAAATGGCGTATTATGCGAGAAATCGTATTAAGCGTGATTGTATTACACGGGTTCTACATATATACATAAATTATTTTGGTAAATGATAGACCATTGTAAAACTTCGTTATAAAAGTGAAATTTATCGTGAAAAATCTTTTTAAGTGTGAAGTTATAAAAATACTCTTCATAACAAATATTTGGGGATTCACGGATTTAATCTTTTTTTCTCGTATGCCAAAGGATTTTTTTATTTATAAATGCAGTATTAGTTTCCATGAAAATCGGCACCGTGACATGACGTTTAGGGCCGAAACTGCGTTAAGCGGGCACTCGCGCGGTTTCATACAAAAGTGCTCCGTCGCGGGGATCCGCGCGGGCGTCCGGCACGGGGAGGCGCGTCCCGCACCCGCGCCGCGGGGGCCGCCTTCGTGTGTCGGAACCCGTCGCGGGGGCACGCGCGGTAAAGCGCGCGGTGTCCACCAGCGGTAATATGGCGGTGATGACATACGGCACCGAGACGTGGCCTCTCACTTTGGGCTTCATTAGAAGGCTCAAAGTCACTCAACGAGCAATGGAGAGGGCTATGCTCGGTATTTCCCTACGAGATCGACTCAGAAAGGTTCTAGAGTGGAGGCCAGAGGCGGCTCATCCGAAAGAGCGCTGGTGCAGTGCACTGCCACGAAAATTACATACTTAGCTAATTTAATAATTTATATATATTTATAATACATAAATCCTTACATTAGGTACATTCTTTATATTTTACTACGCCTATAATAAGTCTTATTATATTACCTATATAGGTACATGTAGCGTCAATTTGTAACGAGTGGAGCGCCAGCGATTGTGCTCCTATGAAACGAAGTTTAGTACGACTCTTAGTACTGTATTCAATGAGTGCGAAAGAGAGCTACGACTCGCGCTGACGCGTGAAACAAAAGATATCGTATGAGAAATTAGCGTAATGTGGAGCGCCGCTCACGCGTCACTCAGTTGTCGTATAGCCAGTCGTGCCGTGCGCGCGCCGGCGGGATATCCTACTTATGCGCAGTTGTCGTCCTTATGTACAAACAACGTCAAGCAAGATCGTCGACTTCGTCAGTTAATTCGCAGTTTTTTTTAAAATAAATATTAAAAAATAGTTTGTACGCTTAATCAATTCCATTTCTGATTTTCACAAGAAAGTAATACCGGGTATCTCAAGACTGCTACCGAAAACGAAGCCGGGTGGTAGTTTTAGTGGCTACAAACACAATGCAATTAAAAATTTCGCCTAGAAACACGACAATTTTTTTTATGATTTTTTAAATATCGTCATTTTTGGGTGGTAAATCCATAGTTTTTGCTAAAATAATAATTTAAACTCTTTTATACCTTAGAGTATTTATAAATAAAAGGGTATATACTATTATTTTACGAAAAAAATTATTTACCACCCAAATATGGCCATAGGAAAAAAATAACAAAAAAAAAAATTGTCGCTTTTTTTTGCAACTTTTTCTGTTGCATTGTGTCTGAAGTCGCTTAAACTACCACCCGGCTTCGTTTTCGGTAGCAGTCTTGATATACCCTGTAGATATCTTCGCACGCCAAAAAGAGCGGCGAATGGATTTTGTATACAAATATAATAAATAGTAAGCTCTAGTTTTTCAATTAATTTTTTTGTGAACCCCCATCAAAAAATTCACGAGCCGCCTCTGGTGGAGGCTACGTACAGGCAAGCAAAATGTCAGACGCCGGCTTACAAGGTGGACGGACGACTTGGCTACATTTGCAGGAAGTCGCTGGATGCAGGCCGCTTCCAACAGGTCGATGCGGAGACCGTTGGGGGAGGCCGATGTTCAGCAGTGGACTTCTTATGGCTGAGATGATGATGATGATGAATATACTTGAGCAAAAATAAAGATTTATTACTTAGCGCAATGTTATTGCCAGCCTTTCCATTGGTGATATGACTAATACAGATTTTACTCTTAAATTGTTGACCTTCAAATATGGTTCCAGTTTCGAAGATAATTCGCCATGGACCAGTATCGAAACTTTAAAATATTTGTATAATGAGTTTTCATTTTCTCTTCATTTACTGAACTTTACAACAAATTCTCCGCCTAGCAACCTAAATTCAATAAACAGCCTTCCTGGCTGTCGTTTTTTTTTTGCTAGTCGTCGTTTTGCTATGTAATAATATATTAAGCTCTCCATCGACATGACTGTACATGCACACCTTTAAAATTGAACCAGCGACACTGCATAAATCCGGTCTCCGCGACGGGTACCCGCGACGGGGACCGTCGCGTTCTCACGGAGCCCGCCCGCGTGTCCACGCGAGGAGACGCGCGACGGTTGCCCGTCGCGGGCGCCCGCTTTACGCAGTTTCGGCCCTTAGTTTTAGCATTTTACGTTATTCCATAGTTTCGAATTTTCTCATCGGCGTGGATGTGAAAATTATAAAATTTATAATTTTCACATCCACGCCGTATATAAAATTTATTAAAAAATAAAAAAAAATATGCATACATATATGGTTGAAACTTACCAATTGTAAAGGATCTTTAATGGGTGCATTTGGTAGAGAAATTGAATCATCCAGTGAAATAAAATGCTGCAAAGTAAAAAATAATTATCAGTTGCATTATTAAATTATAAACAAAATAAAATAGTTATGATATAGCAATAGTTTTTAAGTGTATGCATTGCATGTACAAATGTGTAATATTTTAGCAGTGCTTTATACAAGCACATCAGTCAGTACAAATCAGTCAGTAATTTGGTGCTGCACATAGCGAGGCCGTAATATACAGTGAATTATGGGTACATTATTTTTCATCACATGATGTGATAAGGGCCTACCGTCAAATCAGGCACAAAACCCTGACTCCAGGCTGATAATGAATGGAAAAATTCAATATCACTGAGATTCGAATCCAAGACCATAGATTTGCAATCATACCGTAGTACAACTGCACCACTGAGGCAGTCATAATACAACATGAATATGATTTAACAAACAATTAAAAATGCAAGCAATAAGATGAAATCCACAACTGAATCTTATTGTGAGATCAGGACCATGTTTGTGACTGTTGGTTGAATTTATTTATGTTTACTATTTTAGTTTATATGATAATATTACAAATACGGTCATACCTGTTCGAATGAACATTCAGTTTCACTAAATTCATCACATTCAATTTGAGGTTGTACCATATTGTGCTAAAAATCAAAATAAAAAAATTAGAATACATAATTTAATTCACTGAGGAACATAACTCAATCTTCAATCAATGATGTGATGATAATGTATTAAATATTTTGATCTTAGTGTGGGGTCAGGCTTTGTATGTGACGGTTGGTTGTATTTATTTGTTTTTTATTCCTAAAAATATACTAATACTTTACAATTTTCGTTACTATTTTAGCCTCTACCATAAAATAAATATATGACCAACTAATACGATTTTACATGTTACAACTGTTACAAGAAGGTTATACCTATTGAGAGAAACAGTTGCATCTAATACATTTCGTTCATTATTATATCGCACAAGTGTTTGCTAAAATCAAAATTAACATTTAATATATATTAAATAAAATGAAAGAATATAGGTAGATTTTTATTACTATTTTAGTTTCTATGATAATATTACAAATACGGTCATACCTGTTCGAATGAACATTCAGTTTCACTAAATTCATCACATTCAATTTGAGGTTGTACCGTATTGTGCTAAAAATCAAAATAAAAAAATTAGAATACATAATTTAGTTCACTGAGGAACATAACTCAATCTTCAATCAATGATGTGATGATGATGTATTAAATATTTTGATCTTAGTGTGGGGTCAGGCTTTGTATGTGATGGTTGGTTGTATTTATTTGTTTTTTATTCCTATAAATATACTAATACTTTACAATTATTGTTACTATTTTAGCCTCTACCATAAAATAAATATATGACCAACTAATATGATTTTACATGTTACAACTGTTACAAGAAGGTTATACCTATTGAGAGACACAGTTGCATTTAATACATTTCGTTCATATTATATTATACAGGGTATATCAAGACTGCTACCGAAAACGAAGCCGGGTGGTAGTTTAAGCGACTTCAGACACAATGCAACAGAAAAAGTTGCCAAAAAAAGCGACAATTTTTTTTTATATATTTTTTTCCTATGGCCATATTTGGGTGGTAAATAAATTTTTTTCCAAAATAATAGTGTATACCCTCTTATTTATAAGTACTTTAAGGTATAAAAGAGTTTAAATTATTATTTTAGCAAAAACTATGGATTTACCACACAAAATTGTCGATTTTTAAAAAATCATAAAAAATAATTGTCGCGTTTCTTTGCGAAATTTTTAGTTGCATTATGTTTGTAGTCACTAAAACTACCACCCGGCTTCGTTTTCGGTAGCAGTCTTGAGATACCCGGTATATGTTGCACAAGTGTTTGTTAAAATCAAAATTGACATTTAATATATATAAAATAAAATGATGAAGAATATAGGTAGATTTTTATTGCTATTATTTGACTGAAACAAATTATTATGTGTCACTAAGAATTCACTTATCAATCTAATGAATATGAAAGTGTTGGTTAAGATAAACAATTAAGTATAATAATTAATAAAAGAATATAAAACAATTTCTGTTGATTAAAAGGTTCTTCAAAACATTTGACAATAGGCTACCAATTGTCAAAATTATCTTGCATGTCATCTTTTTTATTCATTAACAGTTCTATTATTAATAGGATTATTAGGAAATATGTCATAATTATTACAATTTCTCTTACCGGGAATATTGTTGGCAAGCTGTTTTCTTTCAGTCTTAGTATATTCAATGTTTTATTGATGCAGTCTTTTTCAAAATGTAATGAACAAATAAATGTATTTTTTGGAGGGTTCCAATGGTGTCGTCCGATTTTTTGTATCCATTTTGTTCTGGTTTGTGTGTTTAAAGGTAATCTAAAAAATATTTAAAGTATTATTAATTTGTGGTGGCCTGTTGGTAAACGGACTAGACGCGACTGCCAACATGTTCATGGTGGTCGCGGGTTCGAATCCCAGGGCACACCTCTGACTTTTCGGAGTCATGTGTGTATTGATAGTCAATCACCACGCACTAAAACGGTGAAGGAAAACATCGTGAGGAAACCTGCATACCATAGCGATTTTTAAAAAATTTCTATGGTATGTAAGTCCGCCAACCCGCACTAGGCCAGCATGGTGGACTATATGGCCTAACCACTCTCAATCGTGCTGTCGATTGTAGAGGAGGCCCGTGCCCTGCAGTGGGACGTATATGGGCTGATACAGATTATTAATTTAAATATTTTAATAATATAAATATTCATACTACTTGTATAAATAAATAACGCCTAGAAGAGTTCAAAACTTACTGAACAAGATCCATATACAATTATGCTTAGATTATATACTCGTCTAGATTGAGCAATGCCAACAAACGATGCGCTAAAACTGTCCTCACTTTCTTTGATATGTGTGAGTACCAATCGTGTAATTATTGTAATCCAACTGTCAAGGTGTGTGTGTTTAGGGATGCCTACTCCAGATTATTAACATAACTTTTCCCCATTATTGATAAACAAAATAGGTTAAATAAAATATTTTTTCTTTATTTAAAGTAATCATACCTACTATTAATTATATTTATAACACATTTTAGTAAAAATAATAAAGATCTAAACCCATCTCCTAGTATTTGTTTCCGAATAGAATTAACTCTTTGGATTTATTGCCTGGGCTGTTATCTGATTTCTGTATTTATGTAAAATATAAATCATCATAAGTAAAATGTTCGGAACACATGACTGAAGTCTTGTGAGGCTACGAATGGTCTTCTTTTCGTTTCCGCTGTGTAACGTCTCTCCAGCATTTTGCTAGTACGGAATCCGTAGGAAGTCTAAAAAATATTAGAAAGAATTAACAAAATTACTATAAAGTGCATGACGTCATGGGTTTCATTCATGTTGTGTAGGTAAGTTATTATATACTCATTAAATAAATAATGCCATTCTTCTTGTTGTTCTTCTGATCGAAATATGATGTAATGATATTTGTGTTTTATGTCCCATAGTTTCAACAAATCTTTCTAGTAATAAATTGACAACACTGGCCAATGAAACTCATCTTCAAAATAACAAATTAAAAGTTCATGTTTTCTTCAAATAATAGTGGTTTAACAATAACGTTATCGATAGAAAGTGATATTGGTACTATTACACAGTTTTCCCACATAATTGCGATACAATTCGACAGCACAAACCAGCATAATTAATTATTTTTCGGGAGCACGTTATCCATATGTAGTTCAAATGACACTGACGTACGTGAAAAGCGAGTCTACCAAATTCGATAGACTTTATTTGAGCCGTGCGGTGAGGTGTGATGTGTCATCTAGACGAGTATATAATCTAAGACAATTATGAATAATAAAAACAAACCCAAAATGTCAATTTAGACACATATTTGTTATTATTTCGTAAAAACAGTTACTAACCTATGAAAAGAAATGTTGGGGTCCTTTTTGCTTGAATTCGACTTGCATCCTTTGACACAACACTGAGGCATTTTAAAACTTTAACAATTATACTAATAAGCAAACTTAACAAACGAGATTAACAATGACTAATCCGAAATTATTGGTTTTCTGATTACTCCTACGATTTACTCCGATCACAACTCCGATTGACATGGATTGACAGATAACGCCATAGTGATATGACACCACAGGTCTGACCACAGCAGTGTTGCCAACTGCTACCGAAGGCCTGTTGCTAGGAATTTTAGAGCAAGTTGTTAGATTGAGTAATTTGTTCGTCCTGAAAAGTAGCTAGAAATAGCTAAATTTCTCAGTAAAATTAAATGCCGTTTTACATGATTATTAGAAATCACACAACTATCTTTATTAAAGGCTTTAATATTTATTGCATTTAAAATTTTATTAACAAAACAAACTATAATAGTAATATTAGAATTTACATTATATAAGACAATTTAAAAAGAAACACATAACTCAATTAACTACTAGAGGAAGATGTAAAAGGTTGTGAACACTGGGAAAATAATGATAAATCTTGTGTAACTGAATCAGCTCGTCCACTTGATTTTGAATATTTTTCTACAGTACCCATTTTGTCAAGTACGGACTTAGGAAAGACGTAGTTGTGATAGCATTGGCCGCTTTTCCTAAGTGAATCTCTTATACAGAGGATAGAATTAAGAGTTACTAAACTCATTCTATTCTTTTATTTATTTTTTATTTTAATTCATTTGGGAGAATAATCTTTCTACCTCAGCATTTGAATGTGGAAGTGAAAGACATGCTATAGCAAGTTCGCTTATATCTTCAAGTATGTTATCTCCAGAAGCATTTTTATACTTTTTAACTTCCACTCATTTGAACGAATGAAGAATATGCCACTGTTGCATTATCTTATCTATTTTTTCTGGTGTGAATCCCAAAATTTCAGTAAGGTTCATAATATCGTTTATTTTCACGGGTTTTACTGTTTCTTCAGGACTTAACTTGACTTAGTAACTGCATAGATTCTAATTGTTTATAGTTATCTGGAAGTCTTTGTTGTAATTCGGTAACCAGGCGCATTAAAAGTGTGACGCAGCGTAGTCTTATGGCATTTGAAGTCTCGGAATCAAATGAATTATAATTATATTTTTCGGGGGTTCCCAGCCGGCGCGTTTTATTTTCAGCGCTCTGACCAACAACCAAAAGTTGCCAGACAAAGTAGCTAAAAAGTTTAGCTACAAGTTTCAAAAATTGTAGCTGCCTGACATCAAAAAGTTGCTAAATCTAGCTATAAAGTAGCTAAGTTGGCAACACTGGACCACAGACGACTAAAAATAGGTCTGACCACAGGTCTGACACACAGACACAGTTCATGCACGGTTCATGCAGTTTTTCAGTGCGTTCCATTTGACGATCGCAACCAATGATAAAAGAATTATAAAGGATCACGCACAAAAGTAGCTATATATGTCAAGTTATAGTTATGTTAAGAATATCGACGCGGAATGTACATTTATGTATCTGTCTCATTTACACAAAGCTGACTTGTCCCTTAATGAAAGAGACAAATAATAATTCCTTTGTTTTGAATATGGCAATATTTTGTTCACTAACCACACTGGGACCGCCCATAGACCAAAATGACGCCATTTTAGTTATGCTTTCGAAACCACAGACTATTAAACCAAAAACTGCATGAAAAGTCAAACTGTGGCGTTATCTGTCAATCGGAGTAAACAAATCTGCACAATCAAAGAATTTCGGATTATTCATTGGTTAATCTCGTTTGTTGAGTTGTTTAGTTTGCTTATTAGTATAATTGTTAAAGTTTTAAAATGCCTCAGTGTTGTGTTAAAGGATTCGAGTCGAGTTCAAGCAAAAGGACCCTAACATTTCTTTTCATAGGTTAGCAACTGTTTTTACGAAATACTAACAAATATGTGCTAAATTAACATTTTGGGTTTATTTTTATCATTTATAATGTATTTGGATCTTGTTGATTAAGTTTTAGACTCTTCTAGGCGTTATTTATACAAGTAGTGTAAATAACAACCTCATTGTTTGTTTACACACAAGTTTAGAGATGAGTGGATTCGATACGAAATTATTCATATCGATATTATCATTTTTAAATATTTTGATCTTTATTTTTCAAAAAAAGAAAAAAATAGTTTATATTTAAATATATATTCAGACCGACAAACAAAGTGAAATTAAAAATATTTTTTAGATTCCCTATAAACATACAAACCAAGACAAAATGGATACAAAAATTTGGAAGCTATTGGAACCCTGCAATAAATACATTTATTTTATTTTTATTTATTGCTGTGAATGACGAGACGAGCATGCCGTTCGCCTGATGGTAAGCGATGCGACCGCTCATGAACAGTAGCAAAACCAAACAACACCTTGAATTACAAAGCAATGCTTGGCATTCCACTGCGCTCGCCATCCTGAGACATAAGATGTTTAGTCTCAATATGTCCAGTAGTTACTCTGGCTACAATGTCCTTCAATCCGAAACACAACAGTGCATTTAAACTGCGGTTTGACGGGAGAAATAGACATTGCGGTGGTACCCACCCAGGCAGCCTCTCACATATGAGAGACCTACCACCAGTAATACAGTAGTACATTTATTTGTTCATTACATTTTGAAAAAGAAAACAGCTTTCCAACAATATTCCCGGTAAGTGAAATTGTAGTAATTATGATATTTTACCTAATAATCCTATTAATAATACAACTGTTAATCAATAACAAAGATGACATGCAAGATAATTTGGACAATTGGTAGTCTATTGTCTAATGTTCTGGAGAACCTTTTAATAAACAGAAATAGTTTTATATTTTATTATTAATTATTATAATTGTTTATCTTAACCAACACTTTCATATTCATTGATTGAATTCTAAGTGAGACATAATGATTTTCCTCAGTCAAATAATAGCAATAAAAATCTACCTATGTTATTTTATTTTATTTGGTATGTATTAAATATCCTGATAGGTATTTTTGATTTTAGGAAAGAATGCTGCAACGTTATAATGAACGAAATGTATTAGATGCAACTGGGTGTTTGTTTCGACAGGTATAACCTTGTAACGGTTGTAACATGTAAATTAGTATTAGTTGGTCATATGTTTACATTATGGCGACTAAAAAAGTAACGATAATTGTAAAGTATAAGTATATTTTTAGGAATATCAAGAAATAATTACCTCCAACCGTCACATACATAGTCTGACCCCACACTAAGATCAAAATGTTTAATACATCATATTACTATTGTTTATGTAGCAGTTGCATTTTTATTAGTTTTGTTACAAATAAATTTATCATAATATTAATATTTATACATACATAAACTCACGCCTTTTTCCCAGAATGGGTAGGCAGAGGTGCAACCAGGACACCCACATTTCAGCCTCCGTGGCGCAGGCGGTAAGACGCCGTTTGTGAATCGAGAGGCCGCGGGTTCGATCCCCGCACCGAGAGAAATGTTTGTGCGGCCCACAAATATTTCTTTCGGGTCTGTGTGTTTGTGAAACCGAAAAGTCTCTCGTAGTTCCTGATACCCACGACACAAGACTCGATCTTAATGTGGGGTCAGGACTATGTATGTGACTGTTGGCTGTTATTTATTTATTTCGCCTTGTATGTTCCGTCCTACGATGTTGTGGGTGGCGAGCCTATCGCAATATCGGGCACAAATTCCTGACTGTGCTGATAATGAATAGAAAAATCCGATATCACTTTGCGCGACCCGGGATTCGAACTTGAGACCTCAGCTTTGTAACCGTACCATAATACAACTACGCCACTGAGGCAGTCAATATTGATACATAAATTAAAATCTATAGTCCACATTATTCACCGCTTGTATGTTTATGTATGTATGTACCTTATGTTTTTTTTGTTTGATTGAATTATTCGAAAAATATTTTTATTCTAGTGCTGATTTCCTGCCTTCGTTCGCGATGTCCGCTACAATTCCTTTATTCAAAATCAAAATCAAAATATTCTTTATAATTTAAGTTAATTTCATTTGGCGATCTAGTGTTGTTACATAGTTTATTAAGTCTTTTAATTATTATTTTTTTTTCGAGTTTCTTATTTTTTTGTATAAAGCAGCTGTTAAATAAATAATTGTCGAAAGAGACTGACTTCTGTTATACAGGGCTTCCTAGTTCAGGAGTCAAGATGTTATTATGTTGTAAACATGTTGTAATGAAATAAAGATTAATTATTATTATTATTATTTATTCAAATAGTCTTTCAAAAGATCTTTTGGATTGTTCATTTCTGCTACCACCGCTTCGGAACGTGTTGTAGCTGTGAAGAAGAAGTGGCGCAAGAAACTTCGTCAGCAACACGAACTGTCTTCTTTTTTCTTTTTTTTATATCGCCATTTAAAATTACAATGGTTCATGTCACAGAACACAATAATGTCAGTTTATTTAGTTAATTGTGTTTATTTAGTTAATTGTTTAATTTCTATTTTTACATTTTAATTGTTAATTTTGTGTAGATATTTTATTTCTATTTATATATTTAAGTTGTTAGTTTAGTGTACATATTTCATTGTTGTTTGCTAAATATCTGTTTTTTTTAGATTTTAGTTATAATTTGGCAAAAGAAATATTGACATGGTGAAAATTGTTGCTTAAGGAAAAAAGTGTGGTATATTCGAAGTCGCAACCAAATTCTAGCTATTAATAAAGTTGTATTTTATCTCACGTGTGTATTATTTGACAAATCCAATCCAATCATCAGGTAAAACTTACCCATCAAATAAATCATAGCATGAAAAAAATATCAAAACATTGACCTATTATTATCAGATTTAATTTTTAAAGACTTGACTGTCAGTCCTAAAATCCCCTGTTTATACTCAATTGACATGTAAAGCAAAAATTAAAAATGTTATATTAATGTTAGTCGTATGCCACTGTTGATGATCGATATCGATAAAAAATTTGGTACTAGCGTATCACTATTTTTAGGGGCGGAGCCGCCGCCATGTTTGTGAATCAAAGTGGTACGCGTCACGTGACCTTATGCTTTATCCCCTCTATTCTTAATCATTGATCGCAACGACCACGCTCACGACCGCGATATTTACTGTTCCACTAGCTCGTGAGCATTACGATCGCAAACCCAAGTACAACGGGTTATGGGGCGTTTTGAGCGTTTAGGTAATCAATATTTTAAAATAGCCATAATAAGGTTAGGTTGCATTATGCGTTTAAAGTAATTTTCTCCTGTAACATTTTTGTTGTTTTGACATTTCAAAATCCCGCCATTATTCTCAACGTGCACCACGACCAAGAAGCTTATACCCAAATGGAGATTGCATTCCGTATATAAAAGTAAAGCACAAAATTTGACCTTGAATGACGTTGCTACTGCCTGCTATCCTTTTCTTTCGAGTGACAATGAATTAACAAAAAGTCATTTTCATCATTGTCACTCTAAAGAAAAGGATAGCAGGCAGTAGCAACGTCATTCAAGGTCAAATTTTTGTGCTTCACTTTTATATACGGAATGCAATCTCCATTTGGGTATAAGCTTCTTGACCACGACCCATCTCGCGACATGGGTCGTCGTCGTGGGCGTCGCGTGAGCGTTTGTCATGACGTCATCAATGACGTGTTCACCGCGACCACAACGGTCGTGATCAAGAAGCTTATACCCAAATGGAGATTGCATTCCATATAAAACACTGAAGCACAAAATTTGACCTTGAATGCAGTCACTGTTGCCTGCTATCCTTTTCTTTAGAGTGACAAAGAATTAACATGATTTGTAGTTCATTCATTTTCAACAGCGACTTCATTCAAGGTCAAATTTTTGTGCTTGACTTTTATATATGGAATGCAATCTCCATTTGGGTGTAAGCTTCTCGATCGTGAGCGCCTAATGGAACGCGCCCTATGCTTTAGTTATTGTTCTGAGATTCAAAGTTAGAACATTTTACTGTAGAAAGGTGGGAGAAATAATGATACCAAATTAAAAGACCATTGTGATATAGAAACAGTTCTGTGTGATAATCTCTTTTTAATTTAGTCGTATTTTATGTGCTTCTAGCATAAAAACATACATATATATATATTAATAAATGTAGCAAACCGCGTTCGCATTACCCGGGGACGGCTGCCAAGGCGATACGCCACATAATGAACGCAGCCGTGTGCGCTCCCGTCCCGCTCCCGCACCTCACCTCACCTCACCTCTTCCTACTTCCTTCCGTCAAGCTTCTTCGCCGCGCTCGCAACGCATACGCACCGATTGTAATTATTAAATCAGAGTATTGTATAGAACTCAAATTGATTGTATGTAATACAGACTTATACCTACTATGTGACTGCTGTTATGGTAAATAAACGAATCCACCCACGAAACTGGCGCTCAACGTGTGTTTGTAACTTTGTGTTTCAAAATGGCAGACTATTAGTAGTGTTAAGTGCGTATGTGCAACGAAAATCAAGTGACCGGCAGTACTGTAATACATTAACAGTTTGGAAGCATAACTAATAATGCCTACTACAAGAAGCGCAGCCGAAAACCTGCGCGCACCCCGTGAAGATGATCGGACGCCGTCGCCGCCGCCATCGCAGGCCCAGGCGCTCCATTCGCCGCGTGAGCCGGACTTAACGTTCACGCAGGAAAGTTTTAGTGCCTTCCTGCGGTCTCAAACGGAAGCCTTCAGGGACGCGCTGCAGTGTATCGTCGCACAGCAACGATGTTCGACACCCGCAACTAGCGAAGGTACCTCTTCAGGCACCCTGGCGCGATGCAAAAGCACCTTCGGGGGCCGTGCCAACGAAAGCGTGGATGCTTTTATAGACGCCGTGGAGAGCTACGCCGATTGCGCTCAGGTATCCGATTTAAATATTATACGCGGTTTGTCAATGTTGTTAGTAGATGATGCGGCAACATGGTGGCAAGGCCTTAAAGACACCATATCTACATGGCCGCAAGCCAAAGAGAATCTTATTAGTGCCTATGGCGACCGCCGGCCCCCACACCGCATTTATTTGGAAATATTTTCCTCGCCACAGAAGTCACATGAAAATACAGATTTATTTGTGGCGCGAATACGAGCCCTAATGTCTAGGCTACCTAGAGAAGATTTGTCTGAAAAAGCGAGACTAGATATGACATACGGCTTACTCAATGCTCGTATTCGTCAACGTCTTCGACGAGATGACTTTAGTACATTCGCAGAACTTCTTCGAAATGCTCGAAATATTGAAGATTCGCTGCATGAAAAAGAATCGTGTCCTTCAAGCGAACCGAAGGGCGCCCGCGCTGCGGCCGCGCCATTTCCTTTGATGAAGCCGCCGCCGCCGCCGCCGTCGCAGCGCCTAGCAACACATTCCGGCGCTGAACCTGCCACGTCACCCGCGTCAAGGGCGACGCGATCGAGCGTTCCCGCCCTTCATCACGCCGCGCTCAACCCGGACGCCGATAGAAGTGTTAACAAGCGTCCAGTATGTTCGTACTGTAAGCGGTATGGACATTCGAAACAACAGTGCCGTAAGTTATCGCGGAGTGAACAAGGTTCGTATAATTCATATACGCATAGTGCCGCGGATGCGTCCAATAAATTCAGTGAACGGTTTTGTAGTATTAAATCGTACTGCGTTTCGAATACGCGATTGTCGTCAAATAACAATTTGAAGGCCAAAACTAGGAACAGTAGTGCTAAAGTGCGTAACTGTAAAAATGTAAATTTTAAGAATGATTGTACAACTCATAATATTGTATTTTGTAATAATTGTCATGCTTATGAAAGTGGTGAATTGCGTGGTAGCCGACGGGGTACACCGAATGACCTTGGACATCGACGTCCAATATTAAAAATCGAGATTTTGGGTATTTCGGGTACTGCTTTAATAGATACAGCCGCCAAACACTGTATAGCCGGTTACACGTTATATGCTCTCCTTCAACGTAAGGGACACCCTCTCGTGCCCGCTACTAGGGTTGTGAAACTCGCGGATGGAATAGCGCGGGAGATGGAAGTACTGACCACAACGCTTAACGTAAAGCTAGTACATACAATTATTACTATACCATTCTTAATTTTCCCACAAGCGACAAATAATGAAACTTTGTTAGGCATTGATTTTATCTCCGCAGCGGGAATAGGTATTGATTTTCACAAAAATCTTTGGTATTTTAGTAGGAATGCTAAGTTTAAATACAAACTTTATTTCGAACCGATGTCTAATCATAATATAGCTTGTGCCGCCACCGAAATTCTTCGGGATGACGAGGGCAGTCATCTACAGCCAGCTGAGCGTGAAGAACTGGCTGACACCCTCGTACGATATTTAGATGTCTTCAGTGCAGGGGGAGGCCCTACGCCATTTGCAGAACACAGGATTGATACAGGTGAGCATCCTCCTATATCTGTACCCCCTTACCGCCTGAATCCCACAAAGAAAAATGTGATGAAGAAAGAAATCGACAAAATGTTGCACGATGATATCATCGAAGAGTGTGAATCCGCTTGGAGTTCACCGGCACTGCTCGTGCCGAAATCCAACGGAGGTATCCGCTTCTGCGTCGACTATAGACGTTTAAATGCAATAACAAAATCTGACACTTACCCGATGCCGCGCATCGACGAGCTCCTGCAAAGTACGAAGAGAAACTGCTACATGAGCACCTTGGATCTTCAGTCTTCTTATTGGCAGGTGAGTGTTCATGAGGATGATAGAGACAAAACAGCTTTTGTCTGCCCTCTAGGTACTTACCGTTTTAAAAGAATGCCATTCGGTTTGAAGAACGCACCGGCGACATTTCAGAGACTCATCGATCGCCTTCGCTCCTGCGCCGCCCTGAAGGATGTAACTATCTTGGGTTACCTTGATGATCTTTTAGTAATTTCTGAAGGATTCCAACAACACCTTCGTGACCTTGACGCAGTCTTTAAACGCCTGGGTGAATTTCATCTCCACGTGAACAGAGATAAGTGCGCTTTCGCCAGAGCAAGTGTCAAGTACCTTGGTCATATTATAACGCAGGAAGGTGTATCTACAGATCCAGATAAGGTAAGTGCAGTTTTGGATATGAAGGAGCCGAAGAACCTTAAACATTTAAAATCATTTTTGCAAACTTGTTCTTGGTTTCGAAAGTTTATACCAAACTTTTCAAAAGTTGCCGAACCATTAACACGATTGACTAGAAAAAGCCAAGTATGGATCTGGAGCGCAGAGCAGGTGCAAGCCTTCCAAGAGCTGAAGCGACTGCTTACTACCGCTCCTATACTTGTTCAAGCTGATTTAATTATCCCTTCATCGTGCGCACAGACGCCAGTAACTACGCATTAGGTGCAGTTTTACTACAGGGAGAAGGTAATCAGGAAAGACCTATTGAATATGCCAGTCGCCTTCTTAATGCTGCTGAACGCAACTACTCGACTACTGAAAGGGAAGCTCTAGCAGTAGTTTGGGCAGTGGAGCGATTTCGGGCATATCTCGACGGACAACCCGTCATTATCGGTAGTGACCATCAGCCTCTCCGGTGGTTACTCTCGCTTAAATCACCAACTGGAAGATTGGTTCGTTGGGCATTAAAATTACAGTCATTCGATATCCGGTTCCATTACACTCCAGGTAAAGCAAATGTGGTAGCAGACACATTAAGTAGACCCACTTGTTCTGAAGAGTCTCGCGACTCTTGTGGTCTCTGTTCTGTTATTTGTGACTTGCCTAATAAAAAGCCAAGCGATCTGCGACAAATGCAGGTAAGTGATTCAAACCTGGTCAAGATCATAAACGAGCTTGAAGGTGTAGATGAGATTGCGGCTCAAAGGTGGTCAGAAAGGGGTTTTCTTATGGACCAAGGAGTCCTATTCCGCTATAATCCAGATTCGGATTGCGAGTCCCCTCAACTGGTTGTTGCTGCTGATCAAGTTGCCGAGATTTTAAAAGACCTACACGACTCGCCGACTGCCGGCCATCCTGGTATCGATAGAACCTATCAAAAGGTAGCCCAATTATTTTATTTCACAGGGATGCGGAGAATCATAACTAACTATGTAAAGGCCTGCATCAACTGTCAACGGTACAAAGCCGCAAATGCTAAACCACCCGGACTCTTACAAACGCCGGTGATGAATCAACGTAATGAGGTACTAGCCATCGATCTGTTCGGACCTCTGCCAGAAGGAGATCAGGGGGAGCGGTGGATTTTCTTAGTAGAAGACACTGCTACTCGATGGACAGAGCTGTATGCTCTGAAGGAAGCCTCAGCTGAAGCTTGTGCCAAGATTCTTATCGAGGAATATTTTATGAGGTATGGTCTACCGCGTAGAATTATATCGGACAACGGAGCCCAATTTGTATCCGCACTGATGCGTCAGTGTATGTTGGTTTTAGACATCAAACAGAATCTAATTCCTTTGTATCATCCTCAAGCGAACCCTGCAGAGAGAAAGAACCGCGATTTAAAAGCGTTGCTTTCCCATCTAGTAGAAGAAGACCATACATCATGGCCAAGGCACTTGCCAGTTATTCGATTTGCTTTAAATAGTGCCCCGTGCCGCACTACAGGTGTAACACCCGCATATCTTACATTTGCGAGGGAAATGAGGTCCCCTACAGAAGTAACGCATGATATACGCTCTATTTTAGACAAGGATAATTTTATACCTCAAATGACACCTTACCTTAGAAAATTTATTAAGTCCCTAGCAGCTATTCGCGAACGTGTGGAGACTCAGCAAGACAAAAGTAAGGAGAGTGCCGATGCTTCACGCCGACCTGCAGATACCTTTCAGGTAGGTGACTTAGTCCTCCTTAAGTCTCACGTTCTAAGTAATACTTCTAAAGATCTTACGTCTAAATTTGTTCCGCGTCGCGATGGCCCATATCGCATTACCGAGAAAGTAAGTCCAACGACATTTAAGCTCGCGCATGTTAATTCTTCAAATGAACCTATAGGTAGGTACCATGTAGAAGACATAACTCGGTATCAGGGCAATAAAGAATCGCCACCAGAACCGGTGATTCCCAAGAAGAAAAGAGGTCGTCCCGCTAGGGTTGTTAGATTACCAGTTCAGGAACGAGGGCGTACTCCTGAACTTGAGGGGGAGCATGTAGCAAACCGCGTTCGCATTACCCGGGGACGGCTGCCAAGGCGATACGCCACATAATGAACGCAGCCGTGTGCGCTCCCGTCCCGCTCCCGCACCTCACCTCACCTCACCTCACCTCTTCCTACTTCCTTCCGTCAAGCTTCTTCGCCGCGCTCGCAACGCATACGCACCGATTGTAATTATTAAATCAGAGTATTGTATAGAACTCAAATTGATTGTATGTAATACAGACTTATACCTACTATGTGACTGCTGTTATGGTAAATAAACGAATCCACCCACGAAATAAATCTTTACGATTGTCATAAATTTAAATTCAAATAATGTGTGTGTGTAAACCTTTAATAAACATACATATTAGGTTTGTATCGCAGTGGTAATTTTGTGTTATAAACTGACAACAAAGAAATAAGTTATCAAACACTCAGGCGGAGCACCGTCATGGCGTCATTTTTGCCGGTTGTTCTTACTTCTTGTTAATTAATACATATTCAGCTTATTTCTAGTTCTGGTAATTCATTCAATGTGCTGTGTGTGAAGTGCTCCATATTTTGTGTTTGTAACTGTGTAAACATGTGATTGGTGTTCTGTTTTTGTTCTGTATTGTTTTGTAACACTTTATATAAAATAAATCGTCATGATTAGAATGTTGTGAATTTTATTGTGGTTATAAAGAAAATATTTATGAATTACAGGGTTATGAAAACAAATTAACTAGTACTAAGTAAAGATCGATTTATCTTTCTCCATGATTCACATTCAAGATCCTTGAGGTCGTCGCAGAACTTGAAACTGAGAATGTCCTTGCACTCCACAGTATTCATGGATAAATCATTTACTGTCCAAGCTATCCGACTGTGGAACTCACTTCCAGTTGAGATGCGACGGGCTGAAACACTGTCGTAATTTAAAAGAAAGGAACATTCATCGCGTGACGCGAACTTGACGCGAGCGTATTACGAGAATACGAAAAGGGCTGTTTTGATCGAAACTTACCGCAACTGCACTGCAGCTGAATTTATTAAAATAGGTAAATCGCTCTACTGCTAAGTCAAATATGTAGTCTATGGTGTAAAAATCAGTGAAACGGAACGTAAAAGTCAACAAAAAATTAAGAATGTTTTGTTGATGGTTTTTGGCGGATTTCGTATCTGCGTTATACCAATATTGATTTGTTTGTGTTTTGTTGTGTTATAATATGTTTTATAACGCCTTAGAAATTATGTTCAGAAGGAAGTTAGTGCACCCACTTTATAAATCGGTTAGCTTAGATTATATACTCGTCTAGATGACACATCACACCTCACCGCACGGCTCAAAAAAAGTCTACCAAATTTGGTAGACTCGCTTCTCAAGTACGTCAGTGTCATTTGAACTACATATGGATAACGTGCTCCCGAAAAATAATTAATTATGCCGGTTTGTGCTGTCGAATTGTATCGCAATTGTGTGGGAAAACTGTATAATAATACCAATATCACTTTCTATCGGTAACATTATTGTTAAACCACTATTATTTGAAGAAAACATGAACTTTTAATTCATTATTTTGAAGACGAGTTTCATTGGCCAGTGTTGTCAATTTATTACTAGGAAGATTTGTTGAGACTATGGGAGAAACTATAAAACACAAATATCATTACATAATATTTCGATCAGAATAACAAAAAGAATGGCATTATTTATTTAATGAGTAAATAATACTTACCTACACGATATTAATGAAACCCACGACGACATGCACTTCATAGTAATTTTATTAATTCTTTGCCTTGCATGTGTATTACCATTCAAAATTTCACAAACGGGGTACTGCTATTGTCATCTTTGAAGAAACAGCGAGAACTTATTCAAGGTCCTAATAATATTTTTAGACTTCCTACGGATTCCGTACTAGCAAATTGCTGGAGAGACATTACAGAGCGGAAACGAAAAGAAGACCATTCATAGCCTCACATGACTTCAGTTGTGTGTTCCGAACATTTTACTTATGATGATTTATATTTTACATAAATACAGAAATCAGATAACAGCCCAGGCAATAAATCCAAAGAGTTAATTCTATTCGGAAACAAACACTAGGAGATGGATTTAGATCTTTATTGTTTTTACTAAAATGCGTTATAAATATAATTAATAGTATGATTACTTTAAATAAAGAAAAAATATTTTATTTAACCTATTTTGTATATCAAATAATGGGGAAAAGTTAAGTTAATAATCTGGAGTAGGCATCCCTAAACACACACACCTTGACAGATGGATTACAATAATTACACGACCGGTACTCACACATATCAACGAAAGTGAGGACACTTTTAGCGCATCGTTTGTTGACATTGCTCAATCTAGACGAGTGACGAGTATATAATCTAAGTCGGTTAGGTTGAATGTGCTCCAAAACCGACTCAAGGCACCCCGACTTCACGTAGTCTTTTGGCTATCGACCCTAGAGTGTATATAAAAAGCCAGAGGCGTGGAGGGAGAGCAGCCCCCGCCCGCTGTAACAATGGACAGGCACCCGTGCGAGCCGGAGCGGCTGAGGTGAGCGTGGGTGCCTATCTTTTGTTACGCAAGGGTGAAGGGGCTGCACTTCCCGCAGCGCCGGAGACGTTGCAGGAGCAAATTTGTATTGACAACAAGTGTTTTTGTAGGTTAGGTTACTTAAATTGATATACCGTCAACTGCCCTGATTTTGCCCGGATTTTGATATTTATGCACTTTAACATAAAATAAAATAAAAAATACGTTCGGTTTTCATGGTACTTACACATATTAACGTAGAAAAACCGCAAGAATGTTGTAATTTTAAATTAATTTACTCATTTTTTGTTTGTAAATATAGTTTTAGAAATATTTTGTAAATCAGGCAAAGTTAGGATCTCATGTCTGTATCATTGCCTAATGTATTTACTCCGAAATAATTAATTAAACTCTTATGCTGGGACAATCTAAAATATAGTTTAAAATCATGACAATATGACCCAATTTAAATGACATATTCTGAGAGTATTTTAGGAGGTAAAATTGGCTAGGCAATGTCTGGATATCATTTTGCACATTCTCAATACATTGATAAAAATTTATTAGGGTTGTCTCCTTCGTGACTTAAAAAAATGAAGCAATATATGTAGCATCTTTTTATTAAAAAGTATTTATAATAAAATAGTAACTAATTTTATTGTTGACGAGAAGACACATTTGGTAGGCAGGTAGGAAGTTATCAAATAAAATAATCTCAAACAACTAGCAATTTTCTATTCATCTGTTGGTGACAATTTAGTGGGACCTCCAATATTTTTTAAATGTTTTTGTTTGACTTTATTTAAAATTGTGCGGCGAGGTATACCGAATTGTTTTTTCGGCATCGTATGACGAAATATTTTTGTTTTGTACGAGACCTACGGCGATGTTTAGTAAGCTCTCATCATAGTCTTTATATCTTCTTCGTGATCTGTCCATTTTGAAAGTCCTTCAAACAAAAAGCAAAATCTAAGTAAATAGATAGCATTTTTCATCATTATAAAATAAGACATTAATTAAGTTGATACGTACTTAGTACATCAGAAAACACATAAAGAAGCTACATTATAATTTTTATCATATGAATATATACATATATAGATAATATATAGAATAGTACATCTCCAATCAGCTTTTAATTGTTATTATGAAAAAATATTTGAGATAGTGCCTAACATACACGAAAATAGACCTCCTGTTTTCGATGTCGGTAAATAACAAAAGGGTCAACCCTAACCCAGGCAAAGTCACAATCATTTGTTCAAAAAAATTGCTTGACTTTGCCTATTCCAATAATTCCTACTACGTACTGAGTTTATCCACTAGTAACAATTACAAATGATTAAGCTTTCAAAGATTTATAGAATATATTAAAACAAGAAAGAAATTTGCGTATTGTGAAGACTTACCTGAAAAGTTTTTTCTCAACTAAAATTAACCGAAATTGAGTGCTCTGTTTTGAGCCACAACTGTCAAAAACTATGCACGCTACCAAACTAATGTCTCCAAATTATTGTTGCTAGATAATATTTCTAAAAAGTGACATACGTTTCGATTGCCTAACTAATAAATTATATTAGATATTCCCATTTCTTCGTTTTAGGCAAACACAGGACCTTAGGCAAAATCGGGGTAGTTGACGGTATCTCAGAAATGGTGCTGATACATAAATGACAGAAATAATACCACAGAGAAAATTGGCTTTATTCCACTAAAAACATTAGGTACATGATGTGATATACTTTGTATGCGTCTTCAATTATCAATATAATATAAAGAAAATACGGGCTTGTAAATAACTTTGTATTTGGCGGGAAACAGGAAAAAGGAATGAACATTCAACAAATAAAATTAAAAAGTTAGCTTCGATCCATAGAGTAAAAAACTCTATACATACACCACACCTCCCCTCTTAATCAATAACAATTTCGAAACAAGTCGCTAACAAATTACAATATATCTGCTCATATAAATTTCTAACTTAACAAACCATAACAGAAAATGTAACTTTATAAAATAAATGAAAACATATAATACACATAAATCAACAACAAATATAAGAAATATGTCCTATTAATCAATTTCAAAACCATATCTTTTAACTGGTTTTATTACGCGCTTGGAAGTCCTCACCGGTGGTGGTTCTATACTCGGTATTTCACATGATGATTCACCACGTGAAACTCCTGACCCACTCGCCTCTGAAGGAGTACCGATCCCATGACTCGCACGCACACAACTCTCCTGAGCCACATCAGATGGATCCGCGGTTTTTGTAGGTAATACTTCTTGTCCGGGTGATGGCCAGTTCACATAAGTCCACCGCTTTTTAAGCTGATCTACATGCCTTTTTAGAGTTGAACCGTTTTCCCCCCGTATCAGGTAATGCCGAGTACCTTCTCTAGCTTCGACAATACCCTCAAGCCACCTATTTCCCCCCGAATAATTACGGACCCAAACCTTATCTCCCACGTTAAATTCGCGGTTAGTCCTTCCTGCTTGATTAACCTGTTTATTTTGTATTCCTTGAACTCGGTCTTCTGTATGGCGTTCTCCTCGCAATAAATCTAACCTACAGCGCAAAGTTCTGCGCTGCAGTAACATAGCAGGAGAAACGCCTGTAGTACTATGAACGACATTCCTATACGCTAATAAATACGTTTGAAGAGCCGCATCTATGTCACAGCCGTCGCGCAACGATTTTTTAAGCGCTCGCTTACAAAGTTTGACAGCTCCTTCGGCCGCTCCATTAGATGATGGATGGTAAATAGCTGTAAATGTCAATTTGATTCCATTTATAGTCATAAAATCACCGTATTCTTACTCGAAAACGGTGGTCCATTATCCGAGACTATTTCTTTCGGAATACCAAAACGAGCGAAAGTCTCGCGTAAAACTTTTATGACAGCATTAGCAGTAGTTTTTTGCATGTTAAATATCTCTAACCATTTACTTGTTGAGGGTATAACTACCAAGAATGTTTTACCTTCAAAAGGTCCTAAAAAGTCCACGTGTAAGCGTGACCAGGGCTCGCTGATATGAGGCCACGGTTGCGGTGCCGCCCGCGGTGGTGTGGCACTCTCAGCTGCACATGTGCTACACTCTCGACATGTGCGTTCTATATCCGCGTCGATACCCGGCCACCATACGAAACTCCGTGCAATGCTCTTCATTTTTACAATACCCATGTGCCCAATATGTAATTCTCTTAATATCTTGCTTCTCAATGTCTCTGGTATTACTAATCGATAGCCCCAAACTATACAACCCATATCTAAGTATAACTCGTTGCGACGTATAGAATATGGTTTTAAACTATCTTCTGTTTGTGCGGGCCAACCAGATTTTAAATAAAGCATAACTCTATTTAAGATGTTATCTTTCTTCATATGTTCAATAACATTGTCTCTAGTGATTGGTAAAAATTTTTGAATAAAATTTATATAAGTTTCCTCTCTAACATCCCGTTTTGCATTCCCTACAGGTAATCTAGACAATGCATCGGCTGCGTTCCTGTCACTTCTCACATATTCAATATTATAATTATAGCCTGCCAATATGACTGACCAACGCTGCAGTCTACTGGCAGCCATCACCGGAATGCCTTTTTTATCACCAAAAATTGCCACCAAAGGTTTATGGTCAGTTCTAAGGGTAAATTCTCTTCCATAAAGATACTGATGGAATTTCCTAACGCCATATATAATTGATAAAGCCTCTCTGTCTATTTGTGAATAAGATTTCTCCGAAGCGTTGAGAACCCTTGACGCATAGGCTATTGGTCTCTCCCCATCTACTGTTAAGTGCGAAATTACCGCTCCAATTCCTACCGAACTCGCATCTGTTGTCAGCACCAGCGGCAAATCCGGCGAATAATGAGCTAATATTTTGCTCGAACCTAATATATTTTTAACATTTTCAAAGGCCATGTTGCATTGCTCAGTCCATACAAAGTTTACATTTTTTTTCAATAAATAATATAAAGGTGAAAGTATACTGCTAATGTTGGGTACAAATTTAGCATAGTACATAACAAAGCCTAGGAAAGAACGCAGCTCTGTAACATTCTTTGGCGTGCTCACCTCCCTAATTGATTTAATTTTTTTTGGACAAGTGTGCACGCCTTCCTTACTTATGATAAATCCTAAATACGAAACGCTATCTGCAAAGAAAGAGCACTTTTCTTTCTTAACTTTAAGACCATATCTTTGCAGTCTCCTAAACACTTCATGAAGTGTATTTAAGTGTGAACGATCGTCTGTACCAGTGATAATGACGTCGTCCAGGAATACGCCAACTCGGGGCATGTCACAAAATAATTGATCTAATTTTCTTTGAAATATTCCTGGACTTGACGCTAAGCCGTAAATTAGTCTGTTGTACATAAATAGGCCTTTATGTGTATTAATTACAGTGTACTTTTTAGATTCTAGGTCTAGTTCAAATTGGGCATACGCTTGAGATAAATCTAATTTCGTAAATTTCTCACCCCCATGCAATTTTGCTAATAAATCTTCTACACGGGGTAAAGGAAAACGGTCAATTTCTAGGCATTTGTTCAAAGTTAATTTAAAATCACCACATACTCTTATGGAACCATCTTTCTTCATCACCGGTACAATAGGAGTGGCCCAGTCAGACGTGGTGACTGGTGATATTACGCCATCTTTGACGAGCTGCTCCAGTGCTCTCTCGACTGGTTCTCGCATTGCGTAGGCTAGAGGGCGCGCACGCATAAATATTGGCCGCGCGTCTGCACGTAATCTAAACCCCACCGTTCCACCGGTGAATCTTCCAAGCCCATCCGCGAACACTTCATAGTATTTGGAACTGAAATCATTGAATTGAAATGTTACACCTGAACATTTAACGTTGTTGATATTTAAAATTGGAAAATTTATGTTTAGTTCACTTAACCATTGCCTACCTAAAAGACTTGTTTTACCGTATTCAATAACATACAAATCCAAACGCTTGCGTACATCTTTATATTGAACTAATGGTGAAAATCTACCTACTGGTTGGATAAGTTCTCCCGTATAATATCGAAGGGTTAAATTACATGGATTAATGGTACAATTAGAAAATAAATCATCATAACATTTTTTGCTAATACACGATATTGCGCTACCAGTGTCAATCTCCATCCTCAAAATATTATCATTCACACAAATGTCTATAGTATATGGTCTAAACTTTTTTAAATTACATGTATCTATAGAAAAATTGTTTACCTCGTCACTGCTATCGCTAATATTATTTCCTTCTACATCTTTTCCTAAGGACATATTTTTAAGTGATACTGATTTAGACAACCTTGGGCACATCTTTTTTAAATGACCCTCATTGTTACACACTTTGCATATATACATTTTATATTTACAGCGATCTGACTCCTGATTGTTACCACACACTCGGCACGTCACAAATTTCTTGCTTTGTAATTGGTGTTGCCTATTTCCGCTGTCCGCTCCACTCGTGTCGCTTGTGTTACCGCCTTGATATCTTGTAACTTGTCTCGATCGCATGTTGCTGTGATTCCTTTTCCCAGTTACCATCACATGCACTGCTGAAGCTGCTTCTGGTTGACCGTCGCCTCGCCTACAGGTCCGGTCCTCCACCACAGCCGCGTCCGCTTCAGCCGCTTCTATCGTTACCGCCAATTTGAAAGCATTATCAAAAGTTATGTCGTCCTCGGCAAATAAACGTTGTCTGATGTAGTCCCGCGATAATCCACAGACAAATTGGTCTCTTAAATTCTCTTTTAAATTTATTGAAGAAAATCCACAGTACTTCGTCATTTTTTTTAAGTTTGCTGCGTATTCTGCAACCGTTTCTCCGTTTTGTTGGACTCTGTGTCTAAATCTGTACCTTTCTGCTAGTAAACTTGGTTTCGGTTGTAAATGGTCTTTCATGATTGAAACCAAGTTGTTAAATGTTTTAGATGATGGTTTCTCTGGTGTACATAGGCTCACTAATAGTTTATAGGCCTCGCTACCCATGACTGATATTAATGTTGGCACATGCATCGCCGGCTTCACTTCGTTAGCAATAAAATATTGTTCTAACCTATCTATGTAAAGGTCCCAGTCATCATTGCCAAGTTCAAAACCATGAATTTTGCCAAGAGCCATGTTCTATTGTCTTGAATGTTTTCAACAATCGAAATATATAAAAGATGATTTATTACCAACACACGTGAGTGATTTTTCTTCTCGTCGCCAGTGTGATATACTTTGTATGCGTCTTCAATTATCAATATAATATAAAGAAAATACGGGCTTGTAAATAACTTTGTATTTGGCGGGAAACAGGAAAAAGGAATGAACATTCAACAAATAAAATTAAAAAGTTAGCTTCGATCCATAGAGTAAAAAACTCTATACATACACCACACATGACAAAGTACATGAAGTATAAAGTAAATAGATTATAGAGTACAATAATAGAGTGTGAACTATGAGCCGAAGTGGCCAGTAATATATATCATTCACCCTCCCCTAAAATGTAATCCTTAAAGTGCTTGGGTGGACGTTTGAGGCGCGCGGAACGCCTGACATCACCTCTCTGATCTTCAACCATAGGTTCAGGAGTTCCATAATTATTTATTATAGCAAAGTCAGGAACGTTATCATCAGGCGTTGATGGAGTTGCAGTTTCATTAACCATAGATTCAGGAGATTCAGTATTATTAGTAACAATTGGCTCAAAATCATTTTCATCTGAAGATGGTAGTGGTGCTAGATGCCTGTTTGATATTGTTCCTTCTCTTCCATCTGAGTATCTGACATAAGAGTAATTTGGATTACTTTGTAGCAGTTCACCTTCTTCAACAACAGGATCAAATTTTGTATTCCTAGCATTTTTTTAATTAAGATTGGGCCTGGGTTGATCAACCACGCAGGCAGAGATATTCCGTTTGGGCTTCTTCTTGAATGACTAAACATTCGTTCATGTGGTGTCATGTTGGTAGTCGTACACAACAGTGACCTAATCGAATGTAACGCTATATTCTGTCTAATGAAAGCTGAGAGTGATTATTTTTTTTCTTATACTGGCAACAAATATTGGTAGTTATTGTTTACATAACCTCTTCAATAGCAATTTGTGAATAGTTTTGTAGTTTTCAGTATTAAACAATGCGTAAAAGAATTAAAAAGGATGTGAAAAAGATGCTTTACGATATGACTAACGATTACGAAGAAGTGAAACGTCAAAGAGATTCCGTTTTCAAAGAAAAAATCGTGATTATCGTCAACTATTTCCGAAATTGCATGTAGGTGGTTGTAGTAATGTTGATACTTTTACTGCATGCATTATTTGAATAAAATTAATTTATTAGGATAATTTTTTAGGTGTTGCGTGTGTAATGGACAATGCTAGTAACTATGATAAAGCAATTAATTTAATGATGAAGACTGCAGTGACTTATTTGGAGACTTCAGTTGGCGACGAGTTTGTCAATTTTAGTTTTGATGATTGATTTATTTGGAATAAATGCATTTATTATATTTTTTTATTTATAAGCAGTTTAAGTATCAATTATTAGGATTCCGTATAAAATATGGAAAAACTGTACTCTAATACCTGACTACTCCGTTGTCCAAGATCGGTCTGTCAAGGCATCCTGTAAGGTATTTCCTGTTAAACTAGCATCATAGGTGGTGTTATAGTACATGTTTATATAAAAATCCGAAAACCCAAATGATGGCGATAATAACACCTGCCTGTCTTTTTGTAAATATTTAGTGAATTTTAGTTTCAAGTATAAACTCTATCTAGATAATATTGAAAAATTCAAGTTTTATTTTTAGAGTTTCTTAACCAAACGAAAAATCGATGCTTAAGAAAAGAAAAACTGAATTTAAAAAATGTAATCATTAAGTATCGATCAGATATTTCCAAGTATACTTGGGGTTGTAAGCGCTAGATTTTTTAAATTTCCCGCTATTTTGCACTCTCAGCTTTCATTAGACAGAATATAATGGTAAAACTCTTTCCCATTCTGTAATATCTAAACATTTGTTTCTCAGACTTAATTGAATAGTCTTCCATAATGTTCCATTTAAACGTTCCACTTGGCCATTTCCTTGAGGGTTATAAGGCGTCGTTCTACTACAGGCTATGCCTAGAGAAACGAGATACTTTGTAAGTTCTTGCGACATAAACGAAGTTCCTCTATCTGAGTGTATGTAGGCTGGTGTCCCGAATATGAAAAAAACTTCATTAAGGCATTTAATGACAGTGCTTGCAGTCATATCTTTACAGGCAAAGGCGAAAGGAAAGCGACTGAATTCATCGATTATGGACAATATATATTTGTTCTGCGTTTTAGATAGTAATGGTCCTTTGAAATCAATGTTAAGTCTTCAAAGCATGCTGTCGCTTTAATAAGTTGTCCATTTGACTGCGCGAATCTCGGTTTGATTTCAGAGCATACTCGACAATTAGCTGTCATTTGACGGATGTCGTTAATTGAATACGGAAGATTCTTTGATCGTACCCAGTGATTCATTCGTATTATTCCTGGGTGACATAAATTTTCATGCAAATGTTTAAGATTGCTTATGTCCATATGTGCGCACACTCGAGACAAAGCGTCGGCAGCTTTGTTCTCCTTGCCCGGACGATAAATTATATCATACCTATAACAGGATAATTCTAATCTCCAACGCTCAATTTTTTCATTTTTTATTTTACTTGAGTGTTTGCTAAACATGAAAGACACCGATTTTTGGTCTGTTATAAGTAAAAAATGTCGTGATCTAAGATAATGGCGCCATTTACGAAGATATTCAACAATAGCAGCAGCTTCCTTTTCAATCGAAGACTGTCGTCTTTCTGAGTCAGTTAAAGTGCGAGAAAAAAATGCAACTGGTTGGCCTTTTTGTGTTAAAGTAGCCGCTAGCGCGTTTTCAGACGCATCTGTTTCTACAACAAATGTAGCACTCTCGTCAATGGCGAATAAAGTTGCCTTAGCTATATCTTTTTTTAGTCCATTAAATATAGTTATAGCTTCATCTAAAAGCGGAAAAGTATTTATAGAAAGAAGTGGCTTAATTCTTTCTGAAAAGTTTTGTATCCATCTTGAATAATGAGCGAAAAGTCCTAATGCTCGTTTTAATGCTGCGGCATTTTCAGGTGCCGGTAGATTCAACAATGGCTTTAATCGACTTTCATCTGGTTTGATCTTGTTATTTTGTATCGTGTAGCCCAGAAGGCTTATAGTAACTTGATTATATACACATTTTTGCTCGTTCAATGTAAGATTATAGTTACTTACTGCTTCCATAAATTTTGATAAATTATCATCGTGCTCTTGTTTCGTCTTCCCGCAAACAGTAACGTCGTCAAGATAAATGAATACTCCCTTCAGATTCCCTTGTTCTACAATATAATTCATAGTGCGCTGGAATGCTGACAGACCATTTGTTACTCCAAATGGAATCCTAGTAAATTGGTACAATTTACCATTTGCTTCAAATGCTGTATAAAGTTTTTCTTTCTTTACTATAGGTACTTGATGATAAGCGCTTTTTAAATCGATTTGGCTAAAATAATTGAATTTAGCCACTTCCGAAACAATAGTTTCGATTTTAGGAAGTGGAAAAGCGTCAAGTTCTGTGAATTTGTTTATTGTTTGCGAATAATCTATTACTAGTCTCTTTTTATGATGGCCTCCACCTGCTATCAACACTTGTGCCCGCCAGGGTGAAATACTAGGCTCAATAATTCCCTGACTAAGAAGCTTGGAGATCTCATTGGTTATAAATATTTTGTCTTCTTGACTGTGGCTTCTTGAACGAACTGCAATGGGCTTTATGTTCGGTGTTAGATTGGTGAACAGTGATACAGGTGGTAATAACGCTTCCATGACATTACAAATTTCTAATGGTTCATCCGTTCCGCCAAAATTTAGTTGTAAGGAAGAGTGTGTTCTTAATATATCGTGACCAATAATGACATCGGAACAAAGATTGTTCACAATTAATAATTGTTGACATTTGTAAATGTGTTTTCCGAGTGCAATATTTGCTTGACAGACTCCTTGGACAAAGGATATATGATTAAGAGATGCTAATGTGACAGCTTGGTTACATGGATTAGCTTTTATCTTCAGTATTTGTGCTAAATTCCTGTCAATAAAACTAACAGAGCTACCAGTATCGATTAAGGCTTCAGCTTTGTAGCCATTAATAGTAATATGTACTGTAGCCTTTCTTAAACTGTTTTGAGATGCTGCAGATATGGCAGATAATGTGTCGTTACAACCCTCTTGTTAGACATCATCTTCTATTATCGCGTTTGCTCTTTGTGCTGGTCCCGATCTGCACACGTTTGCAAAGTGCCCCTTTTTAGAACATAGCTGGCAAATTTTATTTACAGCTGGGCAACTGGTACGTTGGTGTACGTTACCTCCACAAAAGAAACATCGACGTTTTGAAATGGGACGAAAATTTGTGGAAGTAACTAGTGCGTTTTTCCCAGAATTAGATTCAGCATTAAGATTAAACGGCATGGAAGTAGAATTCTCACCAGTAAAAGCTTGATTGTTATTCTCAGCATTCTCAAGAGAAATAGCCACATCAACAGCTTCGTCTAAACTCAGATTTAATTTTTCAAGTAATCTCTCTCTGATTTTTTGTGAGCTTATTCCTGCAATAAATGCACCGCGTGTCGCTTCGCTTTTGTGTTCTTCAGCAGTAACATTTTTGAATTCACATTCAAGCGCAAGTATTTTTAGAGCTTGGACATAGTCTTTTATTGTTTCATCTGTTCTTTGTTTGCGGTTTGTGAGTAGATGTCTAGCTAATATTACATTTCTAGGCTTTATGTAAATACCTTGTAATACCGTTATTGCATCGTTGTAAGTTTCACATGCTTGTATATAGCAGAATATTGATGGTGAGAGGTGATTTATCAATAATTTAATTTCTTTTCATCCGGAATGTCAGCGCATTCTTCGGCTAGAAAATTTTCAAATGTGGAACGCCAATGCTTCCACTTCAAGTCAGAAGCCGAACTCCTTGGTTCTTCGTCGAAGCGCTCTGGGCGAAGATACCGCGATAATGGATTTTCAGTTTTCTTTCCAATAGACATTGTGGAAACAATTTAGTGGAATAAATTGATACATAAATGACAGAAATAATACCACAGAGAAAATTGGCTTTATTCCACTAAAAACATTAGGTACATGACAAAGTACATGAAGTATAAAGTAAATAGATTATAGAGTACAATAATAGAGTGTGAACTATGAGCCGAAGTGGCCAGTAATATATATCAGGTGCATTACCTTTTCACAGGAGTGGTACCAGGTGAGATGGGACACTCCCTCTCCCCCCCCTCCACACCCCGCACCCCACCACATCGTGCTACTCTATTCTAAATTTTACCCGTTATTGCGTTGCATCGTTGCGGTTACGCGCCAATTCAAATTTTTGACATACTGAAACATTTGAATATAACCAAAAGATTCGTTTATCGTACCATCAAACGATACAATGAAGACTCTAGTGTAGATGACAGGTCAAGAAGTGGTCGCCCTCGGTCTGTTAGAACTCCAGCAGTCATAAAAGCTGTGAAGGCGCGAATTCAAAGAAATCCCAAACGTAGGCAGAAACTGTTGGCCCTTCAGATGGGGTTAAGCAGAACCACGGTGAAAAGGGTGTTAAATGAAGACTTAGGGCTTCGGGCATATCGAAGAAAAACAGGACATCGTTTGAATGCTCATCTAATGGACCTGAGAATGAAGAGATGCCGCGCTTTGTTGAAGCGGTACGCGGGAAAAAAAATACCGGGAAATTCTTTTTTCAGATGAAAAAAAATTTACCGTAGAGGAGAGCTACAACAAACAAAATGATAAGGTGTACGCACACAGTAGTGAAGAAGCGAGCAACCGAATTCCGCGTGTCCAACGAGGTCATTTTCCATCCTCGCTCATGGTATGGTTGGGAGTTTCTTATTGGGGCTTAACAGAGGTAAATTTTTGTGAGAAAGGTGTAAAAACGAATGCAGTTGTGTATCAAAATACAGTCCTGACGAACCTTGTGGAACCTGGTTCTCATACTATGTTCAATAACAGGCCCTGGGTATTCCAACAAGATTCGGCGGAAGAGCACACAAGACTGGCGGCGCGTGAAATCGACTTTATCCGGCACGAAGACTGGCCCTCCTCCAGTCCAGATTTGAATCCGTTAGATTACAAGATATGGCAACATTTGGAGGAAAAGGCGTGCTCAAAGCCTCATCCCAATTTGGAGTCACTCAAGACATCCTTGATTAAGGCAGCCGCCGATATTGACATGGACCTCGTTCGTGCTGCGATAGTCAACTGGCCGCGCAGATTGAAGGCCTGTATTCAAAATCACGGAGGTCATTTTGAATAAACTTTAGTGTTATAAGAATCTATGTTTTGTTAAGTTCATTTTGGTATATAAATAGTTACATAATGATTAAACTTGTTTCAATTATCTTATATTAAACATGTGACAGAATTTATGACCTGACTAGGTATATATTACGTGTGATTATGTTATATTTTTATTTTTGTTATTAATTGTAGATTATTATTATCATTTATGCCTTAGACTGCCCTTTAAATCTCCTGTTAGTATATCCATCCCATGGTTGCCTATAAGAAATTACCTAGTGTGATAAAGCCGCCACTAGTATTATTATTTTTATTGTGTTATATATTTATAGGATTTATGTACAGTGTAAAAAAGGATTAAATAAATTAATAAATAAATAAGTGTTTTAAATTGCTATAGACGCAAATCTACATCTAATTATATACATAACAAAAAAGTCACCTGTTTCTCAAACCAGACGGCGCCACTAAATCGGTTTGCCTAAAAACTCATTAAGGAAAGCCTATCCACTCAAACGTCCCGACCTCCAATTCTGACGTAAGCTGTCATTTTTATAGGAAAATACACTAGTAATGAAAAAGCGTCCTAAATTCAAAATATATTATAAAAAGCGTTATGAAAAAAATATATACAATGCTTGAATAAAGTACCTTTAATGTAACATTGGCCAAAAAGACATTAGCAGTAGGCATATTTAAAAAAAAACAGGCAAACTCGTGTGTTGTTTAAGAACAACGACGAGTGGTGCGCAGGATTTTTTAAAAATGTAAATATTGATTTTTAACTCTCTTATTGTTGTTATATAGTTTATTAAAAGATACCTTTACATTAATAATTATCAATTATCTAAAAATAACCCATATTCGACGCGTGATTCGAAGTTTTTTAGACACGAAAGTAAATCACGGTCGTTGTTTGTCGGTTTTCATTAAATATTTCTTTGTTAATTGTATGAAAAAATGATAAATAAAGTGTTAGAGAGAGAAAACATATCATAAAGAATAAATAGGTGCCATTTGATAATTGAAAATATATCAAAACAATTCAATATTTTAATTGATTTCCAGTATTCCGTAGAAAGTCGCGCGCCATTTTTTGTAAGATCAGAGTTTGCGTTCCAAAGTTTTTGTTCAAACTAGAATGTGTGGTATGTTTGATGTTGGATGTGATTGTTATAAATTAAGTATGATGAAGCCAATTATATGGTGATTTAAATTTTCAATATCAAAGAATTGATATATTAATTCAGTTTAAATATTTCAATATTTCCTCTCCAAATATGCATCCAAACCGTGGAAAGACGAGTTGGATACATTCGAGCCAAAATCACAAGAGCTCGCCGAGGACAGGGTCAAATGGAATGATAAAGAGGAAGCCTTTGCCCAGCAGTGGGACACAATCTAGGCTATTAAAAAAATATATATACGGAATGGAATCCGCCATCAGGGACCGCAAACCGTTACGTACATTACGATAAAGTATAGATGCGCGACTGCGAATAATCCGAACATTGAAATGATCTACTATTAAGCCAAAAACAAATTATAAGACTGCCGGACGCGGCTGAAGAGTGGTACAATATTCAGGGTCTCTTGGACGCGGCGCGGCAGAATCTTCAATTTTCTAAATATCTTCAGCTGCGTTCATCAGCCGCATCTTATAAATTGTACCCGGCTTTACTAACGTAGTTATTCTGATACAAAACTAGTATTACAATTGGACAAATTTATTGAAATAAAAAAGAAAAATAATAAAATACATTTTCAATTTTAGGTCATCAATGTAAAAGCAAGAATGCTCGTGAGTGTTTTATTTTTTTATTTCAGTGATAGAGTGCATGCATAGTTTGTGTCAATTAAACAAATAAAAAACCATCACTAGTGCTAAGAGTTAACTTGAACTTTACATTGAGCGGGCAGTGTGGAACTGGGGGAGACCGAGGCCCGGGCAGAGGCAGAGGCAGAAGCCGAGGCAGAAGCCGAGGCAGAGGCAGAGGCACTGTGCGGGGCTACTATGCCGGGCCAAATAAAAAAAAAATACTAAATAAATCGTACAAATCTTTAATTATTAGTTTATAGATTTGAAATTGTCAGTATTTATTCCTAAATATTTATTCATTGATTGAAATAATAATAATTGTTTATTTTATTTTGTTTTAATTTTCAACCACCACTTACCTACCCTTATTCGTAATTTTTAAATACTATTACAATTTTTGATTGTAATGGATTACGCTATACCTACCAGTACCTTTACCTATACAAATCTCGTCGTAATTAAGGATATTTTCTTAAAAATCTACCATAAACTATAATTTGGTTTCTAAACCAAACACTATAAAAAAGGATAACAGCTTTGCATGTCTCGATCGCTAAAATTTCATTAATGCAAAATCAATAAATACATTAAAAAACTAGGTATAACAGTGTTAACATTTGATAGGACTAAGTCATTTATATTCCATTCATGTTATTACACGTAGATAGTAACTTATTTATTGGCCCCCGCGTTGTTTTAAACCGGTTAACATCTGCGTCAAATATCGTCTGGACAAGAACTTACATGGGCGGCCATCTTTCAAGCTTTTTTTCACCAGTATTGCCAACTTAGTGGATTTTCCACAAAATCTGGTAGTTTGGTCCTGGTTGGGAAACATTGCTTTAGTGGATTTTAAATGGTTTGGGGGCTGGCGAAAATTATTGAAAAGCTGCCATTATCAAATCCGACACATCATTGTTTATTGAAAATATGATGTCATATATTGTAATCAAATATCCAAAAATAGACTAGGACGAATTTCCGTGCTTTCCGGCGTTTTTGCCATACCTATTACTGGAATCAAGTATAACAGCTCACACAATAGGTCCCATTTAAATGTAATAATGAATTCCGTGGTGCTTTACAGCTGGCTTCTCCGGCTGTAAAAGTCTTTTTGGGAGGTCATTTACCTCTTTAGTTCAATGTTTTGTCACCCGCTTTGCACGGAGGGAAGTGGACATTATTTATTTCCAACTCCTCCTATTAATTTAACTTTCTGATTCATTTCGTTGCGGGTTAAAGACAAGTTAGACATTCCCGGAGACTCGCCGAGCTTCAATGCTTGGAGTCATTACATTGCGTGCCACTGTTGATCCTGGCTTACAGGAGTTGCAGTGCGGGGTGTGAGGGCGGGAATATCTCCTAAATATGCAAAAATGTAATAAAATAAATAAATAAATACACCCAACAGTCACATTTATAGTCTCGACCCCACACAAATAACTAGTCTTGTGTCGTGGGTATCAGGAACTAAACAGACTTTTCGGTCTCACTAATAGCCAGACCCGAAACAAATACCTCTACTTCACACAGATATTTGTTTCGGTGCGGGAATCGAACCCGAACAATATTATGTTAATATATTAATTAGGATATTAATTAGGAAATAGGAATATTAATAATTAGGATTAATGATTAAAAATGTTGCAAAAAAAAAACTGGAAAACAAACTGAAAATATGACTTCCTGACATCTATTGGCGAATAATGATGTGTTAAGCCATTCTATGCATGCCCAGCATTAATTGTGTAACAGCGCTATTTACCGATAAATATAGAGGTACCCAGCGTTAATTGTGTAACAGCGCCTGTCTGCGCCCCGGGCCGCCATTTTGTTTACAACAAATGCGTCGATAGATTTACTTGTATTTTCTTATAGTGAATTTGCAAATGTAATGACCAGAAAGGATTGCTTTGTGCAGTGATTAATGTGCAGTGAGTACGTGTATTAAACGTGCAGTGTAAGTGACGTCAAGGAAACAATTGAATATTTGGAAAATAATGCTCGTAACTTATAAGAAATCATTACTCATCAATTCAATAATCAAAAATGTAAATATTCTCTCCAAATATTTGTTTGATTTCTATGAATGTAACAATGACAAACAGTAGACACTTCGTAATTTTATAAATACATGTATTGTTGTTGCATCCTAATTAATTCAATTGAAAATGTATATTATTATCTAAATTCATGTTTGTTCGATTTCGTTTTTTATGTTAATTTACTACCCCTTCATATTAGTTTCATATAAATATTTAAATGAATAATGTGTAAAGTCAATGTACCAAATGTCAGAATTTTAATAATATCTAATTTTATTTATGATGAAAGATTTCTATTACTTATAACATAGTAAACATGCTTATGTAAATATAATCCAATATAAGAGGCTTTACATTTTTTCGTATCTTTGATACCTCCCATTCAGGTACGCCCAGTTGGGAACCTTGGTAAAATTGTAGCTACGTAAGGCAAAAGTGTACTTATTTCAACTTAAAATGTCATATTTGTAATAAACACATTTATATACTTCGACGAATACTTTTGAATGTATAAATGAAATGAAATAAATAGTTGTTTATATCATTTGAAGGGTTTTATTTCTAATCTACACAAATACTAATATCTGAATTTGAATAAATTTACATCAATTGCATTATTTTGCTGTTTTTTTTTTATATCACACTAAAATGAACCCTATTTCAATGATAGTAGGTTACTTTTTACTTGAAGCCGCGCCTGGCGTTTCCGACTGTCTAACCGTCTACAGTCATGACAAACGACAGTCTAGGCCCTAGGGGTTAAGCGAGTCGGCCGTCTGTAGTACTACTTGGTCTGTGGATACATTATTTTGCAGCGCCGTTGTCATTAAATTCCTGGCAAACATAATGTTAGTGTGCTTGCAAATACGTGCTATTTATAAAATATTAGGCGTTTTTATATTATGATATTTTGTTTATTCTTTTATTTACTATTAATTAAAGTCATCTAAAACGTACGAATGTTTTATTAAAATATCTGTGTATGGCAAGTAAAGCACTGCATTTCTGCCTACAAGGAGCGCACGCCCCTTACATACATAGCCTATAAAATCATATTTCATCATTTCACCAGTATGTAATTTGTATTTAAATATGATTTCTAAAACACATAATTAAACAAAAAAAAAATACCGATCAAAGTTCATCGATCATCCAGGTGTTATTTTCTTACATCTCGTTCTTACTTGGCAACATTAAATCGTAACCCGGAACTCGGGAGTCACTAAGCAATAATGGCAAAACGCAAACGTAACAAAATTGGTTATGTGATTATGGGTATATTTTTTTGGTTTTTTATAAGATAAGAATAACTTTAAGTACTAAAATATGGATATCAAAAGAAAGCTTATAGTATATACTTTATTTACAAATGGATTTTATTGGTATGTAATATGATTTAATGGGTGAAAACATGATTTGAAAATGAAAAACCATTGAAATTCGATCTGTATAGAATTTTTATTATTTGTTTACAACACATTTGAATTATATTTGTAAAATAATTGTCACATCGAATAATTCTGCATAGTTTTAGATACTTAAAGGTATTTTTTATTTCCCTGTAGCTAGAATAGGTACTAGGATATAATGCTTTATGTTTATGAATATTGAAAACGCGGGAATCGGAAAATTTCTGTCAAAATAAGTGACAGTGACGTGGACGTGTGAGTGGCTATAAAACAAAGGGCGAGTTCCATTAGGCGCTCCGCCCAAAACACTCATTTCGCCGTTCCATTTGACGATCACGACCGTCGTGGTGGCGGTGAACACGTCATTGATGACGTCATGACAAACGCTTACGCGACGCCCTCGACGACTCATGTCAAGAGGTGGGTCGTGGTGCGCGTTGAGAATATTGGCAGGATTTTGAAATGTCAAAACAACAAAAATGTCACCGGAGAAAATAACTTTATACGCATAATGCAACCTATGAAATCATAGCTATTTTAAAATATTTATTACCTAAACGCTCAAAACGCCCCATAACCCGTTGCACTTGGGTTTGCGATCGTAACGCTCACGAGCTAGTGGAACGGTAAACGGTCGTTCCGATCGTCAAATGGAACGCGCCCAAAGTAGGTACTACATGATTTTGATCTTGACATTTGACAATTAATGATATTCACTCATTCAGATCAGAAATAATTATCAGAATTATTGTTCCGTCATTTGTTTAATTTCTTATCACTAAAAAGATAACGACTGTCGCTTAAAATTATCTAGTACACTGCTTGGTCAAGCAATAAAATTTAATTGAAGTTACTAAAACGAGTTCATTGCCTCGGAATCTTCGGATCAGAGTCAAGTTTGAAAACGAGTTTGTTAACTATTGGAGTTGTAACACGCCTTGCTTTAAGCTCGCTTGAAGATCAATATTGATCAAAATTACGTTTGAGGTTGATCTTAGGTGTATTATTTTCCATCTTAATCGGTATGTAATGTTTTATTATAGTCAATGAGAAGATTTATTTATAATAATTTGTCATGATAAAAGGAGAATGCCCATTTTACTATGAAACTTAGCACCGGTGTGAAGATTGTTGTCCCACGATGAAACCTGCTTTTGTGTAGGGAAAAATATATATTTTCAATAAATATAAACGTAATTTAGATCTAGGCACAGAGTTCTTGGAGAAATTAATGAATTCTTGGTAAAAATCTTTATAGTTTATGTGAAGTTATTATCTTTTTGAACATATTAATAACAAAAACTTAATACCTACTCAAGTATTGCAAACAGGAAAAAAGTTACAGGAAATTTTCCTATGTAGACATGTGTTGCTGGGTAGCAAGTATAGATATTATACTATTTTATCTCTCCAAATTCCAACCAACATCTATTTAATTATAGTTTGTTGACTATATTAGATACTAGCAGTGCAGCATCACATGGATGCTATACAATTATATATTTGAACACCACTTTAAATACCATTATTTTAGATTAAAATATTATTCTGTATCAGTCCTTGATGCCTGAGTCCAGGACTCGTATACAATGGAATCATGTTTGAGAGGGGTCGAGCCATAGTTTGACACTGTTGGCCAATATAGGTTTGGTTGACTTTACTTAACATAAAAAATATATTTTATGTCCTGACTTATTGAAATAAAATATAATCTTGGCTAATATTAGGAATTTGAATGAACTGAAGGGGTACATTCAATACAAGGCAAAAAGTTACAAACATTATGTGTTTTGTAAATATTAGTGGAAAAAAAATCAACTTTGTTGATGATTTTTGGAAAATATGAATGTGGATTTATTTCATCCTATTATATTGTAACAATGAGACAACAAAAAAGAACTTAATCTTATTGCTATTTTATTATAATAATGGTCATAGCTTTATTCATTTCATGAAAAAAATTGTTATGTGGTGTTTATTAAGCATTTAAATTGTTCCAGCAATAAAATGAATCTCGAAAATAACTGGTTCTCAGAAGCATGTGATATGTGGCCCGGAGCTACATTTAAGTTCAAAGTAAAGGAGGTTTTACACACTGAGAAGTCTGACTATCAAGACATAAATGTGTTTGAAACCATAAGCCTCGGCAGAGTGTTAGTACTTGATGGAATCATTCAGTGCACACAGAAAGATGAGTTTTCTTATCAGGTATTTATTTATTTTTCTTTATATTCAATTAAAGCATAGAACAGGGGTTGTATCATTGTAGCTATATATTTAAACTAATAATAAATTAGTGTGCTAAGACACAGACTGAAAAGATTGGGATTCCATGGCTTAACAAAAAAAATTATATCTATTCCTCCTCATATTTTCACTTTTTTCGAAATTTATTTTGGTTTTTATTTGGTGAGGAAAAAAAGGTAGAAATAGTTAAGAGATAATTAACTCCTAATGGGAACTAATAAACTGAGTATGTACAGAATATTTTAGTCCAAATTAATGTTCCAGGAAATGATATCTTTCCTGCCTCTATGCTGTCACAAGAATCCTGAGAAAGTGTTGATAGTTGGCGGAGGTGACGGCGGCGTGGCGAGGGAGGTGGCGAAACACCCGAAAGTTAAAGAAATTGTTCAGGTATACACCACTGTGAAATATACCTATTATATTCATTACATTTCATGTGGTTGGTGGCCTGTTGAAACAGACCTGATGCAATTGCAAAAATGTTCACGGTGGTCGCTGGTTCGAATCCCAGGTCACACCTCTGATTTTTCGGAGTCATGTGTGTATTAAAAGTCAATCGCCACATTCTAAAACTGCAAAGGAAAGCATCGTATGTAAGTCTATCAACCCGCATTAGGCCAGCGTGGTAAACGATATGGCCTAACCACTCTCGATTGTAAAGGAGGCCCGTGCCTTGGAGTGGGACGTACATGGGCTGATACATGTTACATTTAATATAGTGATATACCTATGCTTGTTTATTTATGAATACAAGCTTTGTGTAATGATGTTTGACTGCACTCTTTGTGTTATAAAATTATTTCTTCGTCATACGTACGTAATATAATATTATTGTTCGTACGACTGCAGAATACGGGCCTCTTCGAATGTACGATTAAAAAGAAAAATGAAACTAACCAGTTTCATGTTTTTATAAGTCTTTGAAGTCAGAATTATTAGGAATGTACCTAATAGATTTTCTCATCTTATTAGACGTAAAGTAGACATGTGTAACTCAGGAGTGATTTACTAAAAAGATATATATCCGACGTACGGAGCGATTATATCTTTATATCCCTTGCGCTCAAACTAACTCATTATATCCATACGCGTAAAGATCATTATTGGTTCAATTTCACTGCAAAGATTAGAAAGAAACAGATATAGACTTTTATATTTGTGTGAGCGGAAAAGAGAATATTTATGTTCACAATGTAATACATGCGCCATGCGTACGATCGTGGAATACGATCACAGTAGTAAATGGAGTGTAAGCGAAATCAAAGCTATTTGCAATGAATTAAGGCCTAATTTCGCTAGCATGTTTTCAAATTAGCAAAGATATATTGTATTCATTTTTTTATCGGATTTGTATTTTGTGTCCGTGAAATATCTTGTACCAGTGGTGACCATAGCACAAAAGTTTTAATTACAAAACTATCCAGTTTATGCAATTTTTAAATTTCCATGAATTTTTACATATTTCACTACTCCTTATTTATATTTCTAAACACAATTTATTTCTGTTGATAGATATCAGTAGAAAATAATTAATCTCTTTATCTCACTGTAACAATACTATATCTAAACCACAAAGCAATTTTTATTTGAATATAGCCTCTTGAACGTCCACCCAAATGTTAATTTTAGATATTGTGGAAGACTCATAACTAAATTTCTAATCAACAAAATTTCTAATCAACTAATTTAAACTCATCTTTTAGCTCATGAATCATTAAGTGATAGAGATATAAAGATATACTCCACCAAAATGTCAATCTTAGATATAGATATAAAGAAAGACTCATAACTCAATTTTAATCAACTCATTCTTTAGCTCATTGATCATTGTGAGATAGAGATATAAAGATATAAAAGAATGGTATATATCTTTGACTCAAAAGATATATATCTCTCTTTTCTTTACAGTGATTCATTTTGCGCATGACTAACGTAAAGCCAATACTTATTTAAATTTCTGTCTCAGATAACAAATGTAACGTCTCCTCTAAACGGAGAACTGCTCGTGTCGCTTTAACAATGTTCGTATACACTTATCAATAAATAAACACGTAATGTGATGGCCATATTGTAAACTATAGTCGCCACGGGCCGATAAAGACTTCTTATCGCACAAACCAGGGCGGACCGTGAAATTGTGGGGCCCTAGGCTAATGAGACTCAGAAGACCACTAATTATTCAACTGATTGTTATTGCGTCGCAACTGCTTTGTAGAGTGGTCTAGGTTTACTGTAAAGGAAAAAATAGGACAAAAATATGTTATATATTTTAATCAAATTTATCCATTTATTCCTAATGATTTAGCGCTGTTTTATACAATCGTTCAAAAGGACATATTAAAAAGTTAGACCTGTGGCCTTTTGTATTCATGTGGCCCAGGGTTGCAGCCCAAAAAGCCCTTTAGTAGATCCGGCCAGGGCACATACAATAAGTGTGACTTCTTCTGATATGAACATCCGCCGTTAACGCGTTCTTAACGTTATAGTATGTTGTATATTTGTATGTTTTAATTCAAGAAGTAGGTAAACGAACGTCCACAAAAAAAATATATATTTTTAGATACATTCATAAACCCATGCCTTTTACCCAGTTGGAGTAGGCCAATATCACCTTGTCCGACCCGGGAGTCGTACTCGAGACCTTAGCTTTATACCAGTACCGTAGACCAACTACGCTATCGAGGCAGTTTATTATTTTAAACTGCCTCGATAGCGTAGTTGGTTTGGCAAATATAATACAGTTGGCCGCGTTGTGAAAACAGTTTATAAAATACAGCTTCATTTTAAATATGTAATTAATACCTATATATAACTCAAAATTCTTGGCCTAAAATATAAATAAACAGATTTTGCCTTGTCGTAGTCCATAAACTTTAAAATCTTTAAATGGCGTTATAATTTACAATGTTTCACCCAACAATTTGTTCCAAAAATCATTATTATGTTCAGATATATAATTTTACTTATTTACTTTACATACCAATAAATTGCAATAATATATTTTTTTAGGTGGAAATTGACGAGAAAGTGATCGAAGTGTCGAAAAGGTACCTTCCATTCATGGCGGTTGGTTTCGAAAGTGAGAAACTGACTCTCCACGTGTGCGACGGTTTTGAATTCATGAAGAACCACAGCCAGGAGTTTGATGTCATCATCACGGACAGCAGCGACCCCGTGGGGCCGGCAGTCAGCCTCTTCCAGGAGAACTACTTCGCGCTTATGAAGAGCGCGCTCAAACCTGGCGGGATAGTGTGCTCCCAAGCGGGAACAATCTGGAACGATATCGATCTGGTGTCTTCCACGCTGAGGTACTGCCGGAATCAGTTCCCGTCTGCAGCATACGCTTACACTTCAGTCCCTACCTACCCCTCTGGGCAAATAGGATTCGTCATAGGCTCTCTAGAGAAAGACAAAAAGTTCGACATTCCTCAACTAGTGTTTTCATGCGAAGACGAGAAGGCGATGAATTTGCGATACTACAATAGTGATGTGCACAGAGCTGCGTTCGTTTTTGCCGACTTTTGTAAAGAGTCAGCTAGGTTAAATTGTGTTCATTTTACGCGAGTACTTAAACTGAATGCATTTATTGTTACATATTTGTTCTAAATCTTCGTTCGCATTTTTTTTTATGTTATTTTATAATTAGTCGCAAACTAAGCGATTTTTCTGTATATATTCCGCTTGGTACTGAAAAAATATTGGTATCTTAATTTTGAAGCACCAATTTTAAGTTTATCAATAAGTTGTGCTTCAATATTAAGACAAAAAATATTCAAGAATCTGCTAGACTAGGATCAGTACTCTTAACATAAGAATAATATAAGCAAACTGATATGGTAAGTGCAAGATGAATACGTCACTCATCATAAACCTTTTTGAAATATTGTTAATACATTGAACATGAAATGTTTGGTGCCTTACATTCCGAGTAACATTCTTGAAATTAATACGCTATTTCTAGTCTATAATATTTTATACATGAAATATTCAGCTTTTTCCAAACAGGATTTTTTGAATAACATTTTGATAGATTTTTAAACATGTTTGGATTTAAGTTAAATTCAACAATATTTTTTATACGGCATTTAATTCTATATTATGTCAATTTGTGCAATATTTGCTCAATATAGAAATATAATTTATAAACGAATATTTTATAAAAGTTTTTGCGTTTTTACGGATATTGAAATCGGGGACAATAAATGTATTTATAGAGTTTGTTTGTTTTATTTGTATCATCTATTATTATGAGCAAGGGGAAGATACACAATGTGCATGCATACCTTGAAAATCTTGATCAGCCCAGAAAATAATTTATTATACAGGGTGGACAAGAAAACGGCGCACCTGCCAATATACATTGTAGTATATGGTGAAGGCATCTTAATTAAGACGAATTTGCATGGCGCTAGCGAATATTAAGAAAGAGGCCGAGAAAAAAAAAACTAACGTTACATAAGCTGACCCTTAACACATTACGCTAAAGTGATTGAACCTTACAACTGAAATGAAATGAAAATATTTATTGAATCCATAAAATGTCATAGACTATTTAGATTCAGTCATATTTTTTTCCACTACCACCCAGTTCACAAGGCTGTTTTCGCCAGAGAAGAACGGGCAAGAAACTCTAGCGTTGCTCTTTTCAAAAATAAGTTTACAATACAGTGATCATACAGGAGTTGAAATTCAGAGCAGTTCATAAATTATTCATAATAATGATTATATTGTACGGCTGAGTTAAGTGTGGTCGCCCTGACCGCGGAACCGGTATACACACTGAACGGTAGACACTCAACAATAAATAAGCAGAGCTCATTATTTACTTATAAGTCGTGCGATTGTGTACATAACGCTCAGGGTACATAAAAAAGATATTAAATTAATACTGTCAACAGTCACATACATGGGTACTAACCCCACACTAAGATACAAATCTTGTGTCGCGGGTATTAGAAAAATAATTATGGTTCATGGAAATTGTTTGTCTCGGGGCAGAAACCGAACCCGCGGTCTCTCATTTCACAGGCAGTTCTTACCAACTGCGCCACGGAGGCCGTCGGTGACTCATATGGGCTGGTTAGTTGTCATTAATGACCACTAAAATAGTTAACTGACCTTGTAATGTAAACCGTAATGACCTTGATAGGCAAGGCTGGAAGCGCAGGATCCGCCAAAACCCGCACGAAAACACTGTCACAGTTTGGTAGCACAAATCACTTTTTATTTTACATTTCACATAACACAAGTTACATCAAAAGCTATCAAATTGGGTAATGTTCAAAGCATAGTGAAATTAATAAAATTTACTCAAAATAACTGAAAACGAATTTACAATAATATGCACACGACTAATACATGCACACGCGATCGCAATCCGAATTCAACTAATAAAAATTAAATTATTATTTTGATTTTTGAAAGATAAAGGCCTGTTCACATTAGATACAAAGCTTTCCTATTTGAGTTCATAATAATTCATGTGAACAATTTGTATTAGTACTGTATCAGCTCATATACGTGCCACAGCAGGGCACGGGGTCTCCAGTGCAGTAAATTAGTGGTGAGTGTTTATTGATTTCACTAATTTTATCTCACAGAAGTCTCATATGCAAATTCTATGCTATAATGGTAGACGACATTTCTCTAGGTATAAGAATTTAGAAGAAATTTTATCACTTTAAAGTAACATTTGTTTCAAAACACATTAAAGTAATGTTAAATACAATAATAAGCAAAAGTAAATAGGCAATTTGTAACTGACTGGATCGGTTGATGACATATTTAAATAATATTATAAGCTCTTGAGCAAGTAAGGCCCATTCTATCAGTCCAATAAGATCTTTTTTTAACGTAACTTTATATCGGAGTAGGTACTCAATCAAATTAAGTTATATCAAGTGTGTAGTGTGAACACACCTCAAGATGTCGGTCTTCTTTTGCAAAATGCTAAAAGTTACCGACAAAGAAATTGCCGCCTTTCGGCTCGCACTCACAAAGGGCGGCGGTAACCTCAAAGGAAGAACAATCGAGCCGCGTTGGATCCGACGAAGTACACTATGACCGGCGGCTTCCTTTGACTAATAGGGCCGAATTGGGCCATCATTTTAAAAATCATATTTTTTATTAATCAGTGTCATCAGGTTATTTTTTCAATGAATATTAATTATTTAGAAAATTTAAATGTTATGTAGGTATTACCAAAACTTTTCTAATTATAATTAAATTCGCAATCTTACATGATTTAAGCGATGACCAGTGTGATTTCTTGGTGTCTTTCAGTTTGGATTTGTGACACTAAGGAAAATAATGACAAACAAAATAGTCAATCCATACACGATGCAGCTGCACCTAAAGTTATTATGTTGTTAATTTATTGACGCTTAAATCTAAGTACGTCCCTGTTTAACTGATTGATTTATTTGAAATGAAACAAAAAATATCCTTTTTTGAAGTTAGAGAAGGATAAATTATACAGCTAAGAGTTCATGACCTTACCCATGTGTAAACAACGGTTAAAGCGAAGTCTAAGAAAGTTTTGATGCTGTTAAAAATGGTTTTCATGGTATATTTCGTTAACCGTTCAATTAACGACGAAACGAAAAAATACGTATGTGTTTAAATCTTGTTCTTCATCCATTCCAACTGGTTTTATGCGAAAAAGTGGTGATTAAACTTAAAACTTTAAACGGTCATAACTTCAAAACGGATAGGTATTTTCCAAATATTATTTTTTATTACGATATTAATATTATGCCCTTGTACCCAACTGAGCAAGTGCGCCATTTATTTGCGCTCCCTGTATACAGGGTATATCAAGACTGCTACCGAAAACGAAGCTGGGTGGTAGTTTAAGCGACTTCAGACACAATGCAATAGAAAAAGTTGCAAAAAAAAGCGACAATTTTTTTTTTGTTATTTTTTTCTTATTACCATATTTGGGTGGTAAATGCATTTTTTCCTAAAATAATAGTGTATACCCTTTTATTTATAAATAATCTAAGGTATGAAAGAGTTTAAATTATTATTTTAGCAAAAACTATGGATTTACCACCCAAAAATGACGATATTTAAAAAATCATAAAAAATAATTGTCGCGTTTCTTTGTGAAATTTTTAGTTGCATTGTGTTTGTAGTCACTAAAACTACCACCCGGCTTCGTTTTCGGTAGCAGTCTTGATATACCCTGTATATTATATGGTCATGGTAATGTTTGGTGACCCTTACAATATTAAATGGGTTTCTCTAATTCAGCCATATTATCCATTGAAGTGAGTGATCAAAAACGAGACCCACCTCACGAAAATCTGTATGGTAATAAAGTTATTAAAGTTAATTTGTGTTATAAGTTTGACAAGCCTTCAAAAATGTCTTCAAATTAGAGATTTTCTCTCCCCATGCCTTCCATTATCCGTCCTCAAAGGATTTATTTCTAGAGCTAAGCTGTTTAGCTTGTAAGAGTATAAATGTATTTATTCATTGAGATATGATACTATACAATACTATGAGTGACATGTTTTCCGGGTATCTAGTTGCTAAAGTTAGAATAAGCAGATCCTATTTCCTTTCAAAGTAATACTTTTATTTAGGTGTTATCACAAATATACATCTTATTTTATGTCAATAATATAAATTAAACTACTTAAATATATTTACAATACGTAAAATAAAAAGTCGTTCCTATATAACTGCGTATCAAATAATATACCTCTAGCTGCATATAATAGGTAAGTATAAGTATATTAAAAACCACAATCTCAAAACTGCTTTTCTTTTCTTTTCTTTGGACAAACATATTTAATAGCAACACAGGAACATACAGCCAAGGTTATTACAAAAGTTAATAAATCTAAGCCAGCAAGTTGGATTCTGCTTAGCCAGCGTGCTTGAGACGACATATCTAGGCCGCCGAGGCGCGCTGTACGTTCAATGTGGAAAATTGCTGACTCCATCGGAGAATGAGGTCTGTCTTGCCATATTTCTCTAAGCATTTCAGCACGGGATCGCTTCCTATAAAATAAACGGACTTTATTCACAACTAAACAATAATAATAAATAATTTATAAATAATAATAATAAACTAATGCACCGAACAGCCTTGACCGCTAACCCACACTAAGATCGAGTTTTGTGTCGTGGATGTTTGAAACTAGGAGAGACTTCGACCTCTCAAACACCCAGATACCCGAAAAAAATAACTTTGGATCACACAAGTATTTATCTCAGCACGAGGATCGAACCCGCAGCCTTTTCACAGCCGGCGTCTAACGAACTACACCATGGTCCATGGAGACTCACAAATTCAATATTTTTTTAAACTCTCTAAATATGACATGAAATGAAATGTATTTATTGGTCACATAGGCAATTTAAAAGCTCTTATGACAAGTCAATACACATAGAACTTAATCTCTATATACAATATATTTCTTATACTTAGTATTACTTATTTTAATTTCTTGGTTGAATTAATTTATTTATGTTATTTATTTATTATAATTAATTTTATTTTTATTTAGAATTAGTTTTATTTATTTGTTTAGTTTTTTTTTTATATTTTATTTAAAGTATTAGTTATGACTTTATGGTAATTTATTTTTCAAAGAAATACAATATGTACGTTAGTCAAATTAAATTAAATTAATTAGTGGACCATGAATATTATTACAACGGTGCGTAGCGGTTTATTGTTACCACCGGATCCACCGCGGCCCTTCCTGAGAAGACCCGGCGAAACAAACTCAGTGGGCTTACACTACCACTGGAACTACGCGACGCCACCCAGTCCTGAGTATATCCAGCAAATAAGACTCAGTGGGCTTGTTTTGGGTCCAACTTAAGACAACGACCATAAGTATTTCCGAAACGTCCCGTATGTTTAGGCTTACTGCCGGATCCAACGCGGCCCTGACTGAGAAGACCCGGCGAACAAACTCAGCGGGCTTTACTTTACCATTGGATACTACGCGGCGCGACCCATTTCTGAGTAGATCCAGCGAGTCAAACTCAGTGGGCTTGGTTTTGGTCAATTTACTAAAATAAATATTTGTGACTTGTCTTACAAAGATTTGCCATATTATTATTTTTATTTGTTTTCTCGATCGGTCGTCATATGATTTTAATTTGCATTAATTAATCATTATATATTTAGTTATAACTTAATTGATTAATTTAATTGTATATTGGTTAATTTTTAAGTTTAAATTTTTTTATTTATTTAAATTAGGGGATTTAATGAGTGAATAGTGCAGGGCCCCAGGAGGTCGCAATGTGCAAGAGAACACCTAATCCCAGGCTTTTTTATTCTCAATATATTCCTTAATATTATAATAACCCCTAGTCATAAGTTTGTTTTTAATATGTGCCCTAAATAGTTTGTCCGGTAGCTGCGTTATCGTATTGGGAAGTTTATTATAAAATTTAATACAACTACCCAAGAATGATTTTTTGACTTTTCTAGTCTAAACGAGGGTATTACTAGTTTATTTTTATTCCGCGTATTAATAGTGTGGGTGTCACTGACCTTATAAAACGTATTAATATTTTTACGAACGTGCATTATATTCTGAAAGATGTATTCAGATGACACGGTTAGTATATTGCTTTCTTCAAAAACAGATCGCAAAGAATCGCGGCTCCCTAGATTATAAATAGCGCGGACTGCTCTTTTTTGTAATATGAATATGGACTCAATATCAGCCGCTGATCCCCACAAAATAATGCCGTACGACATTATACTATGAAAATTAGCAAAATATACCAATCTAGCCGTTGCAACGTCAGTTAGTTTTCTTATTTTTCGGACCGCGAACGCTGCGCTGCTAAGTTTAGCTGATAGTCTCTCAATTTGTGGCTCCATTGTAATTATTGATCTAGACTGATCCCTAGAAAAATTGTGGAATTAGCTAATTTTAGAATTTCTGAATTTAATTCGATACGCGTGTTTACGCTTGCCTCGTTCGGTAAAGCAAAACGGACGCATTTAGTCTTACTAGCATTTAATAGTAGATTATTGGCAGAAAACCAACCCGAAATTAAATTAAGAATATTGTTAGGTGTATCGAAATTATTGTCTCTCCGACTAACTTTAAATATAATAGAGGTGTCGTCAGCGAATAAAACTATGTCTGACCACTTTTGAACCATGCAAGGAAGATCATTTATGTAGACTAGGAATAAAAAGGGGCCCAGAATGGAACCCTGCGGAACCCCAATTTTAACTTTTGATCCTACCGACGTGAGCCTGTCCAGGGAAACCTTTTGTTCACGACCCGACAAGTAAGACATTACGAGATTAAGTGACGTATCACTGATTCCGTAGTACCTCAGCTTCATATTAAGTGTTTGGTGGACAACACAGTCGAAAGCCTTGGAGAGATCACAAAAACCTCCCAGAGCATCTTGAGATGCCTCCCAGGCTTCTAAAACCGACGTAATTAGTGATGTCCCGGCATCTTGAGTTGAGCGACCCTTTGTGAAACCAAATTGTTTCCTATTTATTAACTTTTTTTTATCAAAATGTGCTAGCATTTGACTAAGCAAAAGCTTTTCGAAGATTTTGCTAAGAGCCGGTAGTATGGAAATGGGTCTATAGTTCGACGGATTGTTCGAACAACCTGACTTAAAAATGGGCACAACTTCACTAATTTTCATTAAGTCGGGAAAGATACCTTCACATAGGCAGGAATTAAAAATAGTAGCTAATAACGGTGCAATGTTAACAATAATAGCTTCTATAGCTTTAACAGACAGTCCCCATATATCTTCCGTAGTTTTTATTTTGATTTGCTACTTTTTGAAAATTAAACTGAGGCATATTTCCAGGAACATTTTCCTTTAAAAAAGATTCCGCTAAATCTACTGATGAATCCAAATGTTTAGTTAAATCCAATGGTATGTTAGTGAAAAAATTATCAAGATAATTAGCAATAGTAGATTTATCTGAAATAAGGTCGACATTTATGCGGAGAGCAATTTTGTTGTCATTTTTTTTATTACTCCCAGTTTCAGTATTAATAATTTGCCAGGTTGTTTTTATTTTATTATCTGACAATCTTAGCTTTTCACTTATATAATTAGATTTAGCCTGCATACATACTTTTTTAAATAATTTTGAATATAATCTGACATATTTTTTAAAGTTGACATCAGGTGTTACCCTTTTGTCATATCGCTGGCTCAATATTACAAGGTTCTATGTTACATTTTTGGCGCTTATTGAGTTAAGTATACAGCATATTTCTATATCTATTTGGCTATAATTTACACCAACATATATGTATATGGCGGCAATATGGACGGCATAATAGTCAATCAAACTTAGTCCTATGTTACTTTCGAAAGAAAAAATAATATTACAAAGTTCTATGTTGCACATAGACCCTTATAATATTAATAATTTTTGTGTTACACTTGGAACCGAAAACATAGTTTACGCCCATTTGTTAATGTTACAAAGCACTATATTGACCATAGGACTTTGTTTAAAAGCAAAAGTTTTTATTTAGTCTATAGTAAAAATAAAGTAAATTATGTCAAAGCGCGGCAAATTACCGCGTTTTCATTGGTAGCGAGCGTCAATATTTTTACGCGGGTTATACAAATATATCAAACTAATTGACCAACCAGGAAAATGGAAGATGAAATTATGAGGTATGTTAATTATAATATATTTTATTTTTGTTTATTTCAACAACTTCAATGTTTGTTGTCTACAAAGAAAATCTCGTTAAGTATACTCGTATAAGTAGTCACTTTTATGCAATATTAAGCAAAGCGGGCCGATATTATGTTGAGAAAAGAATCTAAAAATAAGAGAATGGAGTATGTTAATAGCTTAGAGTATTTATATATAGAGGGAGCGCTGTCATACATTCGCGTTTTGAAATACGTAGATATTTTCTTGTTCGTAATGTTGGTAGCGCTTATATATTAGTAAAAATTGAATTCATTATTTAGGAATAAATTGCTATAAATTCCTTCGATAGCCGAAATTATATTTAGCTATTATCTTTTTAAAACAAGTTTGAGTGGAATTAAATAGACCTAAACTACTTAATTTTAATTTTTTTTTCAAATAATTTATGTATGTTGCACAACCTGTTCCAATATTAGCCAATAGGAGGGCAGAAAAAGGTGGCCCGGCACCACCATTTTTATCTACGTTTTTGAAGTACCAGCGCTCCCTCTATATATATATACTCTAAGGTTAATAGTCGCAAAAAAAAGATTCCAGCAAAAAAATTGGCAAAGTAAGGACTGTCTAAATAAATGCATTTACAAAAGCAGCCCAAAAAATAACGAACGATGAAAGGCTTTCAATTTTCTCAGATTATTATAAACTAACACGTGAAGAAAAAAGAATGTTTCTTCTCAATAATACTACTTGCTTACTACCTGAAAGGAGGCGCAAGGGTAGAACCACAGAACAGTTGAATGTGGTAGAACCGATGAAAACTCTAAACAGAAAGCTAGCTTTTACGTTTATTTTAACGTTAAAACACAGAAAATTAGAGTTTGCAAAAGTTTATTTTGTGATACACTGTCAATAAGTCAAAAACCCATTTATAATCTTCACAAAACGAAAAACATTATCTCAAACACTCCCGCCCCTAGTAAACAAGGCAAACACGTAAAACGTGTTACTACGGAAGAAGATAAGAACATAATTCGAAATCACATTAATGCCTTTCCTCGAGTTGCGTTTCACTATTGTAGGAAGATTATTATTATTATTAAGGCACCGAGACGTGGCCTCTCACTGTGGGCCTCATTAAAAGGCTCAAAGTCACTCAACGAGCCATGGAGCGGGCTATGCTCGGTGTTTCCCTACGAGATCGAATCAGAAATGAGGAGATCCGTTGGAGAACCAAGGTTACCGACATAGCCCATAGGATTGGCAAGTTGAAGTGGCAGTGGGCCGGGCACATAGCTCGTAGAACCGATGGCCGTTGGGGCCGAAAGGTTCTCGAGTGGAGGCCACGTACAGGCAAACGAAGTGTCGGACGCCCGCCTACAAGGTGGACGGACGATCTGACTAAGGTCGCAGGAAGTCGCTGGATGCAGGCCGCTTCCAACAGGTCATTATGGAGATCATTGGGGGAGGCCTATGTTCAGCAGTGGACTTCCTGTGGCTGATATGATGATGATGATGATGATTGTAGGAAGGATCCCATCAAAAACAACCGGTAAAAAAAATACCAAGGCTCGCATCCGTTTTTCTACCTCAAAAAGTTGTCATCGCATGAAAACATAATGTATCGTACAATTTATACATAATGCTGCTGGCCAAGTCGATCTATTTATTTAAAACGTAAAGGATTTTTAATATTGATATGATAGTAGATAAGCGTAAGTACGTGTTGGTAAACGGACTAGACGCGGCTGCCAACATGTTCACGGTGGTCGCGGGTTTGAATCCCAGGGCACACCTCTGACTTTTCGGAGTCATGTGTGTATTGACAGTCAATCACCACGCACTAAAACGGTGAAGGAAAACATCGTGAGGAAACCTGCATACCATAGCGATTTATAAGAATTTCTATGGTATGTAAGTCTGCCAACCCGCACTAGGCCAGCGTGGTGGACTATATGGCCTAACCACTCTCAATCGTACTTTCGATTGTAGAGTAGGCCCGTGCCCTGCAGTGGGACGTATGTGGGCTGATACAGAACAGAACAGATAATTTCAAGCCATTAGGTCTATTTATTTGCAAGTTTTTCTTCGTCATATTTTTCTACAAGAATGTTGTAGTTTCATGAGCTGAATACACCCTTTCCCTCACTATCCCCTTCCTGTTATGCCTCATATACATATCTATGTATATGAGGCATATACATAGATATGTATATGATGTAGGTATCTACCTATCTACAACTATTATTCCATTATATACGGGTACAATTATTCATTAACTGTAAATGTAACTCTGTAATCCTAAACATTCATATGGGATTACAAAGTTATTCACGCAGTTGGTGTATCTAGATAACTAGACAGAAATTATGAAATGTTTAAGTTTTCCCTTGATTTAGACACTAAACACTAATTATATTCTAAATTTGAAGGTTCTATGTCTGCCTTAGACTTTTGATGATAGGTCAGTCAGTCAGTCAATGAGTGATAAAATTAAGAAAATTTGCCAAGTACAATTCTTAAACTGGTTCAACCTGAATGAAATTTTAAATATACCGTGTTTACACAATGCCTACTTACTAACTGAAAATTCAGGCTTCTTGCTTTAACCACAACGAAGTTGTAGGGAGTAGAAAATGGTCTGAATTGCTTCGAGAAAAGGATGGTACGACCGTGCCGCTTTTCAGCTCGACTTGGAGGGGGCACGGCCGTGCCACGAAATACTTCAAGAGAATATTTAGAACGATTTTTCAAAATAAGAAAAATGTATTTCCTGTATAAGACGTGGAATGATGACAATAATAAAGTTCCAGTTAAAGAAACATACCGACGCATATTTTGCAATGATTTTAATCTACATTTTCACAAACACAGAAACGATAGATACGATTTATGTGAAGAGGTCGATGTAAAGAACAGGGAGGGTCAATTATTTACACGTGATTAAAAAAATCGACAACCACAAAAAAAAGAATCTGCAAGAATAAACCGAACTCTAGACAGAAATGATAATATTCCTGTGCAATGTTTTGATTTAGAAAATGTATTATCCTGTCTCAAAGCAGAAGTAAGCAACTTTTTTATAAAAGTAAATAACCATTAAATTTTCTACTCTCGGACATTCCTGTGTTCAGGAAATTGACAATGCTCATAGTTGCATTAATCGGGTACTAACGTTGAATTTTATTCTCCTTTATCTCTTATTAGATTATTGACGCAAATAAAATCCAACGATCCATACTATGTAATTCAATTAAACGGTGAAGATTTTTTTAATTTTCAAGAAGCCGCATCTCGCTTAGAATATTCCTATCAAGGAATAGTGGACTATTCCTTTTAGTAAAGTGACAGAAATTAAGTAAAGTAAGGCTTGGTTGGAAGCAGCATATAAAAATCTCACTTATCTGACTCGATATCAATTCTTTAATTTAAAACCGCACCAAACCAAGAATCAGAAGAACCACAAATATTTTTACCATGAGTTCAATACAATTACTAAACAAGCCAGTAGTTAATAAAAATAAATAGAAAACATACAATCTATGTATAGATGGATGCCCACAGTAGATAAAGAATACTTTGAGGCAATATACTTTTCCAGCGCTACTTCTCTTGACCAACATACCAAACATCGTACTCTGGATTTTCTAAACAACCTTCCCAGTCTTAATATTAATCCCTTTAATTTTTCTCCAGTGGCACCTGATGAGATCAAAAAGGCTATACTATCCATCAAATCCAATGCCACGGGTTGTGACAACATCAGCCGTCGCATGGTAATCCCAATCCTCGAACCTCTTCTCCCAGTAATTTCCCATATTATCAATACATCCCTTGAGACTGGCGTATTTCCGTCGTTATGGCGGAAAGCTTACGTCATTCCTCTTCCTAAAGTTGCTAATCCCACAACCGCCAACCAGTTCCGTCCCATATCGATCCTACCTTTTTTCTCTAAGGTGCTTGAGGCCTGCGCTCACAAACAACTATCCAAGTATGTGCATAACAATAACTTGTTAAGCCCTTTGCAATCTGGATTCAGGCCTGGCCACAGCACCGTTTCCGCCCTTCTAAAAGTGACTGGCGATATTAGAGAGGGCATGGAGAATTCCAAAGTCACTGTGTTGGCTTTGATAGATTTCTCCAATGCCTTTAATACCGTCAGTCATGATATCCTTCTCGCTATCCTCTCTCACCTAATGTTCTCATCAGCGGCTCTGGATTGGTTCTCTAGTTATCTTCAGGGACGTCATCAGTCAGTACGTGTTGACGAATCATCGTCCAATTGGTGTAGCGTGGACTCTGGCGTTCCTCAAGGCGGCATACTATCTCCTATGTTATTTTCTATCTTTATTAATCTACTAACCCGAAAACTTCAGTGTGCGTATCATCTGTATGCCGATGACTTGCAAATTTACTACCAGGCAAATGTCAACTGTTTATCTTCAGCAATCGACTCGGTGAACAGGGATTTGACCCACATAAAGAACTGGTCAGATAGTTTTGGGTTGACAGTTAATGCGTCCAAGTGTCAAGCCATATTAGTTGGTAGCTCTAGGATGCTCAACAGACTGGATCCAACAACTCTCCCCTCTATTATATTTAATAATTCAGTAATTGTCTGGAGTCCAGTCGTTAAGGATCTTGGGTTACTGATTGACTCGACCCTGAACTGGAGAGCTCAGGTAATCTCTGTCTGCCAGAAGGTCACCGGAACTCTTCGTGCGCTCTATCGCCTCAAGAATTTCCTTCCTGTCAAAACCAAAATAATGCTTGTGCAATCCTTGATTTTCCCTTTAATTGACTATGGTGATGTGTGCTATTTTGATCTGAATGCAGAACACCTTAACAAACTTGACCGGCTTCTCAATAACTGCATTCGATTCATTTTTAATCTTCGTAAGTATGACCATGTTTCTTCGTTCCGATTTCAATTAAAATGGTTACCTATTCGCCAGCGTCGCTCGCTACACGCTCTCTCCACGCTTTTCTCTATTCTTACGTCCTCTTCCCCACCTTCTTATTTAACTCCAAATTTCCAGTACTTAGGTAGTAACCATGATAGGAACCTTCGATCAGCTAACAACCTTCTCCTTAAGTGCCCCTCTCATAATTCAGACTTTGTTCACTCTTCCTTCTTTATTCAATCTATCCTACTTTGGAATTCGCTCCCTCTCGAGATTAGGACATCTACGACACGTTTAGGTTTTCAAAATGAGAGTTCGAAAACTGTTCCTAGACAGATTGGCAGAACTATCATAACATTTGTTTTTTTTTTTTAATTTATATATATATATATACAGGGTATATCAAGACTGCTACCGAAAACCAAGCCGGGTGGTAGTTAAGCGACTTCAGACTCAATGCAACAGAAAAAGTTAAAAAAAAAGCGACAATTTTTTTTTGTTATTTTTTTCCTATGGCTATATTTGGGTGGTAAATACATTTTTTCCTAAAATAATAGTGTATACCCTTTTATTTATAAATAATCTAAGGTATAAAAGAGTTTAAATTATTATTTTAGCAAAAACTATGGATTTACCACCCCAAAATGACAATATTTAAAAAATCATAAAAAATAATTGTCGCGTTTCTATGCGAAATTTTTAATTGCATTGTGTTAGTAGCCACTAAAACTACCACCCGGCTTCGTTTTCGGTAGCAGTCTTGAGATACCCTGTATATATATATATATATATTATTCTTAGTGCTTATGTATATTATATAATTTATTTATGTATATAATATCTTGTATTTATGTATATCATATTTTATATTTGTTTAGGTACTAGTATAAGTATTGAGTATATATCCTCGATTTACGTCTCAACCAATTTTTATGCACCTTCTGAATTTATCTCTGCACCACCTGAAGGTTGGCTGTTAGAAAATGCCTTTGGCATTAAGCCCCGCCTGTATACTATTTGTATATGAAGTATGAAATAAAATAAAAATAAAATATTTAAATATATACAGGGTATATCAAGACTGCTACCGAAAACGAAGCCGGGTGGTAGTTTAGGCGATTTCAGGCACAATGCAACAGAAAAGTTGCAAAAAAAAGTGTAATTTTGTTTTTGTTATTTTTTCCTATTACCATATTTGGGTGGTAAATACATTTTTTCCTAAAATAATAGTGTATAACCTTTTATTTATAAATAATCTAAGGTATAAAAGAGTTTAAATTATTATTTTAGCAAAAACTATGGATTACCACCCAAAAATGACGATATTTAAAAAATCATAAAAAATAATTGTCGCGTTTCTTTGTGAAATTTTTAGTTGCATTGTGTTTGTAGTCACTAAAATTACCACCCGGCTTCGTTTTCGGTAGCAGTCTTGAGATACCCAGTATATAATAAATAAGTATAAATGACAAAAAATGTATTAAAGTTTATGTTTCGTTATTTATGTATATCTTTTATTTATTTCACATGTTTTAACGAAAATTCAGAAACAAGAAAATGATTAAAAGTAGGCTATGATTATTTCAGTAAAACAAAGTTCTATGTGCTAGTATGCAAACAAATGGGTTGTTTTGGGAGTTGCAAAGTTCTATGTTAATTTAAATTGGCTAATATCTCAATTTGAGCAATAAGAATAGTATATATTTTTTGTTCAGATAGCATTTTGAATTAAACTTAATAGGTACGTCCAGTGAAAACCAGTAAAACTAGTCTTTATACATTTTTGACGACATGCAAATTTTTAAACTCATTTTCCCAGAATGAGTGGAATTTCACATAGAACCTTGTAATATTAAGCCAGCGATATAGCTCATACAAAATATAGATACCCAATGCTTAAAAGTAGGGAAGTAGTCTTAATTTACACCGGTTCAGAAGTAGCAATTTGTAGCTACATACTATATCTACACACTTCGCTATTATTTTCCAATATTAGAATTTGTATCAAATAATTAAGATTCCCAATTTCTAAACCTCATACACCTGCTGGGCAATACGGCAAATATAGATAGTTCGTTTAGGCCTTTTTCACACGTTCATTCCTATTATATTTATCACTTATGCCCTACGATAGTCAAAAATAATGCAATCATTGACATAATTAAATGGAAAGGGCGCGTCCGACTTAAGTCGGCGTTACTGAAATTAGCCGCTCGCAACGATTTTAAAAATCCTTGCTTGTACTATGCCAGAAAGTTTAATAAATACAAAAATAATTATTAATTCTTATCACCGTTTAGACGAAATTTATTGAATTAGGTTAAATAAGTATTTATTTTAGCGCTAATTTCGCGGTCATCTTTTTACAACACAAATTTTACTGAAGGGCCTCCTTAGTTTTTAAATCAATGAATGCAACTTACTCCTTAGATAATACTTTGTTGAGTGCTTCATAAACGGTGTCTTCTTCAATGTCCTTCAAGCGTAGCACTTCAGCTATGCCAGCTCGATACGCGTGGGCCGCGTTGCCAAATTGGTCACCAAGCACAGGAATAATCAGAGAAGGTACTCCGGTTGACACAGCTTCTGTGAGGCTCAACAAGCCTCCATGTGTTATAAAAGCCATGCAATTGGGGTGATCTGACGGCAAAAAGAATGTTTATGTACATACAACGATAACCTCCATGTCAAAGGTCAAAACTCAAAAGTGCGATTCCCTCTCGGAGGCAAATGAGATCGAGATGATGATATCAAAACGTCTCGCGTACCTAGTGGATAGGTACTACCGATATTATGAGTATCGTAGGGACTACGTATTATAAAAATAATCAAAGGTGGAAGAATTGTGACCAAGCGTGCAGTCAGTTCGATGTAAGCGACTGTATGCATTATTTTGAAGCAATAAGGTTGCAATTGAATCATGTCCCTACAAACGTTTTTATACCAAGCTACATTTTTTTTGCCACTGTCTATTAGATCCATTCCTGATTCTATCCCTTAGGAACATTGCTTGTTTTTTAGATCATGGGATGATGAAAGTTTGAATAGATAGGACGTAATAGTGTTAAAAACCAAAGTACTTTTAGAATTAGGTATAATAGATAATAATGATATTTATAATTGAAAAACTTCCTTTTAACGATGAATTCAGCGTGTTTCCACCATAATATTTAATTGGCCATCTACTCATTATCACTAAATAGTATAAAAAAGTAGATTCCCGTTTGTCCGTCTCTATGTATCTCAGATCTTTAAGAAAACGCAATGGATTTTGAAGCGGTTTTTTTTTTTAAATAAGTTGATAGATCGATTCAACATCAAGTTTAAGTTGTTAAGGTCCCAGATTGTAAAAAAATAACATTATCTAGTTGGAATTAAAAAACACTCTACACCCAGGCGAAGCTGGGACGGGCCGCTAATTAATTATATGAACTTAATTGTCATAATAATCACATTTAGACGATGCGCATGCAGAATAACAATAAGTAAGCATTTTTGAAATTACTGCAACCTTTGACAATATACACACTGCATAGGTATGTGATTGCTTCGAATTACATAGCTGGTTTCGCAATTACAGAGTCAGCAAAGATGTAATTCCGCCATGTATTTGAAATTTTCAGGGCTTTTCATTGAGTTGGGTTAACTCCCATTGCTGCGATCTCCTAAGAATTTAGGACTTTTGGATGCGTTGCTTCGGAGACTTAACAAAACAGTTGTATAGTTAAAAGGTAATATGTAAAATTTCAGAAGCCTTTTGACTGAAACCAAAGGGTTTCAAAAAAGGGCTTTGTCAAATACCTTTGTATTTGAAGGCACTATATGTTCTCTTAGGGCACTTTGTCGAGTTAGTACAAAAATTTGTTACCGTGAATAATTAAAAATCACAACAACTAATACTCACTTAATAAGTCATACTGTGGCAACCATTTCACCATTCGAATATTTTCAGGCAAATTGTCAACAGGTTCGTCTTCCCATTTCCAAACAACTCGTTGCGGTATGCGAGCAAATGCCTTCACCATGGCTTCAAATCTCTTCTTCGGAAGCGAGGAGCCACGAACCAGCGAGCCGAAACTGAATATTATAAATCCATCTTTCGCATCGGACACCCATCTGTGTAATGACTGAAATATTTAAGGCTTTTTTTGTAGAAATTAGTACCTACACCCAGCATTCATAGTCCTGACTAGCATACAAGTCTTGTGTCGGTGGAATCAGAAACTACGCACGAGTTTTCGGTCTCACAATACAGACATATCCACTTGTGAGTTACTTAGCTATAATATACATAATAGGTTTATTTTTTTTAAACTAAATTCTTGTTTTTAATACTCGTATGTGGTGAAAAGTGTTATCTATCTGTATATTGTCTATATTGTCTATCTATCTAAAACATTCGTCACAGTACGGAGGCTGACAATTAAATTACCCATGAACAGTAGAAAACTATAAATGTATTGAATTATATTTAAATGTATTCATAAACGCATAAGAGATATGTCTTATAGTAATAAGTATGTGCCTATTCCTACTCTCTTGCAATATATGGTTAATATTCTTTTGACCCCTAACTCTACATAGGTCCTGATTTAACCAAATCATGCGATCGTTACCTTAATGTTATATAAATCACGTTATTCGTTTTCCAAGCAAAAATCAGTGAGGAAAGGACTACTTTAAATTGGAATACTGTATTTACTGAGATCGTTACTTATAATTACCTATACTATGTAGTTACTGTTGAGCATATAATCTGCCATACCTACTGATTTTGACAATTATATTACTACTGAAGAGGCTGCTTACAAGTTTTGTGCTTAGTGTATCAGAAACTTTGAGAAACTAGCGCTTACAAACCCAAATATAAAAGAAATATTTATGAATTATATTGGCATGGCGCAGTTGGTAGACGATGGCTGTGAAACGAGAGGCCGCAAGTTCGATCCCCAGACAAATGTTCGTAAGGGCCACAAGTATTTGTGTCGGGTTTGGGTGTTTGTGTAACCGTAAACTCTCGTAGATTCTAATATCCACGACACAAGGCTTAACGAATCTTAATGCGGGCTCAGGTCCACTGTTGGGTGTCTATATTTAATATACAAACAAAATATCGGTACAATTGAACTCATTTCATAGGTAGCATCTTAATCAACTGGACCACAGAATCCGGCGGAATGGTTTATAAATTTTACTAGCGCTTATGCACTCGTTAACGTAGGTACAATTTGTCAATCAATTTAAGCATCTCGATATACATATGACGTATTAAAAGAAAAAGTTATTGTTATATCCCTCAGACGCAGTACGTGCTTCTTTCTGGGTGGAAATCATCTTATTCACCTCTATGCATCCCTAACAATATGAATGCATATTATGATGATCGGTGCAATAGTCGGGTCGTAAAATCATAACAAACGAACTCATATACATATTTATAACAATAGTGTAGGGTTTCTACATTTTGGTCTTACCTCTGGCAATTGCTGAACACTTTTGTTATGAAGATGGATCCCACCTATTTCAACAACAGAAGGAGTTAAAACTCGCACACCGTTGACCGAATAATGAGTGTTCACAAGTACAACACTGGCGTTCCTACCCACATCACTTAAAGGCGGAAGCTTTTTCCCTAATTTATTCTCTAAGATATTCTGTTCTTCTCTCCATATCACCATTTCGTACCAGGCATTATAAAACAACAATACTAAAGCATTTTCCAATCGCTCGAAAAAAATCATTTCTTCGGTGAAAGGCAGCGTCATGCCCGGTACATAAGCAGGGTTGTCTGGAGCCCCGACCCGTGATGGGGTCCATGGCAATGGCGCAGAAGACATCAGCCCAACAGAGGGCAACCCATAATTGTGTACTATACCGAGCATACAGTCACTATTGAAATGTTCTACTAAAATAACGTCGTACTTCCCTTCTCCACGCACAAACTCTTCAAAAACGTCCGAATTAACAATCTTTTCACACAAACGCAAACAAGACTTCGCCAAAGCGGTTACTAACGGTATATCTTTCAAGTATCTCTCTAGTCCAAAATAATCTTGGTCGGCATTCTTAAGATAAATAACTTCCACATTTAGAGACGACAGGTGAGCTAAACTCACATCTCTGCGATTAGGTTTTATTTTAGATGAAGGGAAGAAAGAAACTACTGTTAATTGATGTCCGCGCTTCGTTAACTCTTCTAGGATGGGCTCGAATACCATGTGATGGCTTTTACCGGGATAAGGAAGCAAACATAAAATTCTATAAGAATCACTTGGAACTACGAGAAGCACAATTAATAACAAATACATCGTCACTTGGCGATGCGCGTGTACGTTCAGAGAGCACGGATTGAGGACTGTCAGCAAACTGAATTATGCTATTTGCGCCTATTATTAGTGACGTGCAGGAGCTGCACAAAATGAAGCCATTTACTCGGAGTACGTGGTCAACGGACCATATACTAACTACTTAGGTATTTTCTGTGATCTATCGACTAACATTGTTATCAAATTAAATTATTACATAAGTAGGTAGGTATTTGTTTTGATGTTAATGAGTGTATGTTGTCCTTTGCCCTAGTTATAATAAGTATATACTTTTGAACAATTAAAGAGTGTATTGCTGTAAATTTAACTTACCTACTATGATGATTATATTTTTAAGTAGTAACATATGAAATTGTGTGCTTACAAAAATACACGCTTCAGCAAAAGACGCAACTAAAAAATAAAAATAATTGTCAATGAGTTTAAGATCAAACAATGGAGTAAAATAAATTAATTTTATGGTAAAAAGCTAGAATGGTTGTAAACAACCCACTTTATTTAACTACAAAAGTATTACGTGTCAATAATAATAATAATTAATATATAATATGATTATATTATCTGCATAAGACTAACTTCCTCAGTCGAGTTCATTTAACTTGCTCGACTCGACCACCTACTTAATTAATTGTAAACAATATCAAGTATAATTAATAATAATCAAGCGTGGTCGAAGATAACTTGAAAAGGTGGGGGTAGCGGATGAGGGCTGCTCAAAACTGGGATAGTTAGCGTTTCTTGGGGAGACTTACGATCAGCATTGGCGATAGGACGTGCTTGTACTCGATGTATTAAAGTAAAATCATACTTCGTTGACTTTAAATTACTTTAATGATGCTCTTATGACGTTCGCCTGTTTCATTAATGAATTATGTTTTTTGTTAAACACACTATCAATTTGTATTTCTTATCGCCAGGTAATCGAAGTTTCATTACCTATATTTATTTGCTCGTTTGTTGCATTTCTTTTCATCAAAACTTGTGCTGTAGGTAAAAAGGCATACCGGAGTTATTCATGTCGCCCTTATTTACTGAGATCGATCATCTGATGCAATTCATTACGTATTTATATTGCCTCGTATTACAATATATTTATTACTTTTTAATATTATAACGTCCGAAAATCGAGCAATCAGGTCACCTGATGGTAAGTAATCACTGCCACCAATGAACATCTGCAAAGGCTTCGATCATATATCTGCTGCCGGCCCATCGCGACGAGAGGAGAGCGGCAAGTAAAAATGACAGGAAGGAAGGAATACCATCAAAAGCAAAACTTGTAGAAATAACAGTCTCGCAATTCAGTTTTTATATCGTAAAAAGTTGTGAGATCCATGTAATATAGTCTGTTTAATATAGACGAAATAAATTCAAACAAGTCTGTTAAAATGTATTACTTGTATGATACCTTGTGTTTACATGCGTTGGTACGTGGGTTGGTGCCTATAACAAACCTTAGAAATTCTTATAAAGATCAATAGGCGACAGCCCAACCTATACTTAAAAACGCAACAGTGTTAGATTCCGCGTCAGTTATGTATGCATGTGGAGGAAAGCGCCTCTAAAGTTGCAAGTATTTTTTTATATTATTGCAATGAATACCGAGACGTGCATGCCGTTCACCTAGTGGTAAACGATATGACCGCTTATAAACAGTAGCAAAACCAAACACCTTAAATTACAAAGCAATGCTTAGCATTCCACTGCGCTCGTAATCCTGAGGTATAAGATGTTAAGTCTCCAATATATTCAGTAGTCAGGTTACAATATCCTTCACTCCGAAATACAATAGTGCATTTACATTGCTGTTTGGTGGGAGGAATAGACACTGCGATGGTAATTACCCAGCCGGCCTCTCACATATGAGAGACCTACCAGCAGTAAATAATTAGTATTTTTGTGATGAATTGGTAGAGGACAAATACCAAGCTTTCGGGAACTGTGAATCAGGGCGGAGGGATTATGAAGAGTATGACTACTTGACATAGAATATTGGGCCATATATTTAAATAATATAGCTTATTGAATCGGCTTTATGCCATAGCCCATATGATTCTTTTATTGAGCTCGCTGACTTTTAATAAACACACAAATGATAAACTTCCGTTTGGCCCATTTATGTAAACCTTCATAGATACTTATACAATTGATATGGTCACCCGACTTCCTACGAGCAATCACCGCTGTCACGAGCAATAGAAAGGTATTAAATAAAAATAGTTGAATACTAAAAACACCCTTTAGTATAATATCAAATCACTACATAGTATAAAACAAAGTCGCTTTTTCTGTCCCTATTTCCCCTTGTTTGCTTAAATCTTTAAAACTACGCAACGGATTTTGATGCGGTTTTTTTAATAGATAGAGTGATTCAATAGAAAGGTTTATATGTATAATAACATCCATTAAATAGTGGAGAAATATTGTTATTTTTGAGGTTTCTAGTGTGATGTCGTTAATTATCAATATTTTTCCGCTTACATTGCAAACGCAGGCTGAACCCTACGAGATTTATCAAAATAATGTACTACATATTTGTACACATTGAAAAGGTCTACAGAAAACTCCGCGATGGTATATGTCTATCTCTTATGGATATCTAACGTGACCATTTATTTTTTGTGCCAGAGCGGGACATCAGTGGAATTAAATAATAATAATAAAGTTTTTAGTGTTTTACAAGCTTTTGTCATAGAAGACTGAATAACATAAAATCGTATTTTTGTATTTGTCGGCTGAACAAATTGTTTCAAACCATCGAGTTTAGTTTTTAGAGGTGTGAAACTCAGTACATGATTTTTTTATATTTATATTCGTAATCAAAACAAATTTCATTACTGCGACACTCACCTGTGTTTTATAACTTGTCCATATTTTGATAATGTGAGAAAAAATATGTTTTTACGAAAGTGTTGGTATAATACGACCTCGCGGTTTTCAGTAGTAGTTCGGTAAAGCTTTTCGAGCGGGAAATACATTTTAAATTATTATTTGGTCTGTTTGCAAAAGCGGGACAATGTCAGCCTTGCTGGGACACCGGGACAGACTTCCTGAAAGCGGGACTGTCCCGCCCAAAGCGGGACGTATGGTCACGTTATGGATATCCCACAATAATTTTTTTTGTCATTTACTTTTTACGACATATAATGGCTAATTTTCGAAGCGATTTTAACCAATACAGCATTAATCCTTATCCAATTAAATTGCTTAAATACATTGTTGATTTAATATAGATCTATGTGGTCCTTTACAGCACAAGATTTTAATGAATATTTTCGAAGATATTACAGAATACAGATTTAAAATTGCGGGACGTAGCGCTTGCGGCGGTATTGGCCGGCCGGGGCGGCGCGGCGGCAGCGTGCCTATATAGGAATGTTTATATGTATAATAATAATACGTACATATTATTGTACAAAAATCTATTTGTACCCGGGCGAAGCTGGGCCGGGCCGCTACTTAAAGATAATTGTTAGTGACTGGGGTCAGAAAATTGAGTTAATGACAGACATTTTATTGTTAAAAAATATCCTTGGGTGCTTGATGATAATTGTAATTCATTATTTAGAACGTAAGAGTGGACACTCAAGCGGGTATAAGCAGGAGCTCTATCCATTAGGGTTTTCATAAATAAAACGTTTGTATTATCTTAAAATTTTATTCACTAGGCGCATCATTTTCATCCAATCCTTTGTTCCATTTGATACTGAGTCCTTGTTTTTCCGCCTCTGTTATAGCTGAGAACACAGCTCCCGCGCGCACTTTCTTCAAAATCCTTTTGTCGTGAAATGGGTGTGTGTGGGCGGAAATTCTGACAAAAATAAATAAAATTATTCACCAAGATTCCAAAAAGTCCTAAGGTTACATGAAATACTTATTTCTAGACACCTTTCATGCTTAAAACAATACCGTGCGCTAAGGAAAACCTTCTAAAACGAAGCCACGTGATAGTACTAGCCAGACATTCGGGTTGTAAACGTACCGTAGTACACAAATATACAAACGAAGCAGTCAATAATTAACATGTGTTATCACTACATAGCATAAAACAAAGTCGCTTTTTCTGTCCCTATGTCCCTTTGTATGCTTAAATCTTTAAAACTACGCAACGGATTTTGATGTGGTTTTTTTAATAGATAGAGTGATTCAAGAGGAAAGTTTATGTGTATAATACGTACATATTATTGTAGAGAAATCTATATGCACCCGGGCGAAGCTGGGCCGGGCCGCTAGTTTAATATAAATGTAAGATTTACGCCAGGAATATCCGAATTAGTGAGTATGCGCCCCCTTGGGTTGAAATTGGTCTCTCAAGAATCGATATACAGCCGCTGCCAATAAACAACCCCAATCCAAAATTTGCCGTTTTAGATTGACAGTTATTTTTTTTTCTGATACTACACAGTCAGGTCATAAGTATTGTCACACAGTAAAAACTTTTCTTTTAGAATGCTGGCCACAAAAAAGTTTATTGAATTCGAATTTCGAATTGTTCATGAAAATAAAAATGTATACTTTTTAGAATTTTACTAATTTTTAAATATGGAGTGGACGCTTAAAAAAGACCGTGTTGCAGTTGTTGCGTTGCATCGTTGCGGTTACGCGCCAATTCAAATTTTTGACATACTGAAAATTTTGAATATAACCAAAAGATTCGTTTATCGTACCATCAAACGATACAATGAAGACTCTAGTGTAGATGACAGGTCAAGGTCGCCCTCGGTCTGTTAGGCCAGCAGTGATAAAAGCTGTGAAGGCGCGAATTCAAAGAAATCCCAAACGTAAGCGGAAACTGTTGGCCCTTCAGATGGGGTTAAGCAGAACCACGGTGAAAAGTGTGTTAAATGAAGACTTAGGGCTTCGGGCATATCGAAGAAAAACAGGACATCGTTTGAATGCTCGTCTAATGGACCTGAGACTGAAGAGGTGCCGCGCTTTGTTGAAGCGGTACGCGGGAAAAAAAAACGGGAAATTCTTTTTTCAGATGAAAAAATTTTTACCGTAGAAGAGAGCTACAACCATTGACTTATATTCTACTGATAGACGAGGCGCGTCATAGAAACTATTTGTCCCGTATTTGTCAAAAGCTCAGTAGCGACATTTAGTACGTTTATAGAGCCACAAAGTTATCTGGCCCGGTGGCCAAAAGTGGAAACAAAGACGTCATTTGAAATTGACAATTTACCTGCCACTCACTGACATAACCGCCATTGGTTGTTTACTCAATGTATTTATGTTTCCATCATTATTAAAAATTAGTGAAAAATGCCGAAAACTTTAAAAAGTGATGCTAGGAACGTTAGACTCCAGGTATTCAATTTTACGAAGGAAGATAAGCGTCTTCAGACACCAATAATACCCTTCGAAAAAAATTATCAACGTGTAGCTGCCACCACAGCCTTGTGTTGTCAGCTTTTCAAAATAAATTCCACGTAAACAGAATTTTGTACGTACTAGTAAAATAGGTGTAAGCACATATCATAAACTAAAATGTATCTTTACGTGCGTGGTGGCCTGTTGGTAAATGGACCTAACGCGGCTGCCAACATGTTCACGGTGGTCGTGGGCTCGAATCCCAGGTCACAAATCTGACTTTTCGGAGTCATGTGTGTATTGATAGTCAATAAATACGAACTAAAACGGTGGAGGAATACATAGTGAGGAAACCTGCATACCATAGCGATTTATAAGAATATCAATGGTATGTAAGTCCACCAGCCCACATTAGGCCAGCATGGTGGACTATATGGCCTATGATATGGCCTAACCACCCTCAATAGCACTCTCGATTGTAGAATAGGGCAGTTCCCAACAGTAGGACATATAGTATATGGGCTGATACAGATACACTTGTTTAAGGGTGTGGGAAGCGATTTGTTAGAAATCTTGGGAAGGAAAATTAACATGCAAATAAAACTGGTCCACTCATTTTCCTGACACTATTGATCGAATTGAAAAATCTTACTTCACCCACTTTATTGCTATACCGGGTATCTCAAGACTGCTACCGAAAACGAAGCCGGGTGGTAGTTTTAGTGGCTACAAACACAATGCAATTAAAAATTTCGCTTAGAAACGCGACAATTATTTTTTATGATTTTTTAAATATCGTCATTTTTGGGTGGTAAATCCATAGATTTTGCTAAAATAATAATTTAAACTCTCTTATATCTTAGAGTATTTATAAATTAAAGGGTATACACTATTATTTTAAGAAAAAATGTATTTACCACCAAAATATGGCAATAGGAAAAAAATTACAAAAAAAAATTTGTCGTTTTTTTTTGCAACTTTTTCTGTTGCATTGTGTCTGAAGTCGCTTAAACTACCACCCGGCTTCGTTTTCGGTAGCAGTCTTGATATACCCTGTATGTATTTTTAATGGCAGCACCAAATTCGACAACAGCGACTCTCTCACCGGGTCAGATAACTTTGTGGGACTATACTTGAATATTACAAATTATGATCAAAGATGATTAGACAGACAAGACAGTTCATATCAATAATAGCTTTCTCTAAGATACTGCCTAAGTATCAATACCGTCATAGCAATATTTTGTGTAATGTTTTTTTTTTTATTTACGTGAATAATTCATGGAAATGATGTAAATGAAATTAAATATTCTTACAAGTGTACTACAAGTCTGACAATCAGTCTGATATTTACTATAATAACATTTAGCTGATAAACTTTTTTCGAGACTACTAGACAGAAGGAACGGTACAACAGAAGTTTTCAAAAATGACTACCGCATTTGGAATATATGAAATTTTCGTGTCCAAAATGAATTGAACAAATATAGGTATGTTCTGATGGTAGCCACTTATATCCGTTCCAATACTTCTGGACAAATATTATAGAGATCTCCTTTTGTCTTAACCTACGCGTAAGAATATAAAACAATTTTAAATGATATTAGTCTTCAATAACAATTAATAGGTTTGAATTGTCCATTAAATAATTTATATTAAGAAATGGGGTCTAAATACTATCCACTGTTTCAAAACATACATACAACACACATATTTTGTGTTATTAATTAACAACATATAATTAAAATAAAATACTGGAATCAATTTGCAAACTATATTCTTCCTACATATTTGTATTTGTAATGTATTCGAAAATCGAATAGTTTATGCCTATTTGGTCGACTGATATGAATGAATAATTGAATGATCTATATCTTATACAGGGTATATCAAGACTGCTACCGAAAACGAAGCCGGGTGGTAGTTTAGGCTACTTCAGACACAATGCAACAGAAAAAGTTGCAAAAAAAAGCGACAATTTTTTTTGTTATTTTTTTCCTATGGCCATATTTGGGGTTGTAAATACATTTTTTCCTAAAATATAGTGTATACCCTTTTATTTATACTAATCTAAGGTATAAAGTGTTTAAATTATTACTTTGGCAAAAACTATGGATTTACCACCCAAAAATGACGATGTTTAAAAAATCATAAAAAATAATTGTCGCGTTTCTATGCGAAATTTTTAGTTGCATTGTGTTTGTAGTCACTAAAACTACCACCCAGCTTCGTTTTCGGTAGCAGTCTTGAGATACCCGGTATAGTTAGTCTCTCTCACTCGACGGGCAATTTTATGCGCGGAAATGAGACATACGATTAAGGAGCTCACCTTGTATTTTAACGAGCTCTAAAATATATTTAAACCAATAATAAATTAAAGATCTGTATTATCGGCATGATTCTACATTATTATATCACTTACGTTGTATTCTTTAATTATATTGTAACTTCAGAAAATTTTGCTGTCGGTTTGACGGGAAACATCAAAATAAATTACAAAAAAGTTTGTACAAAGAAGCGTACTGCTGCGTAGCTGTCACGCGGCAGACTGATTCATGTGCGGTGCATGCACCGCACTTGGGTGGGACACGTTTTTTACAAAGAACGTCTTATCTAGTGTAACATTGATATCGATGGCTACAACAAACAAAATGATAAGGTGTACGCACACAGTAGTGAAGAAGCGAGCAACCGTATTCCGCGTGTCCAACGAGGTCATTTTCCATCCTTGCTCATGGTATGGTTGGGAGTTTCTTATTGTACATTTAACAGAGGTACATTTTTGTGAGAAAGGTGTAAAAACGAATGCAGTTGTGTATCAAAATACAGTCCTGACGAACCTTGTGGAACCTGTTCCTCATACCATGTTCAATAACAGGCACTGGGTATTCCAACAAGATTCGGCGGAAGAGCACACAAGACTGGCTGGCGGCGCGTGAAATCGACTTCATCCGGCACGAAGACTGGCCCTCCTCCAGTCCAGATTTGAATCTGTTAGATTACAAGATATGGCAACACTTGGAGGAAAAGGCGTGCTCAAAGCCTCATCCCAATTTGGAGTCACTCAAGACATCCTTGATTAAGGCAGCCGCCGATATTGACATGGACCTCGTTCGTGCTGCGATAAGCAACTGGCCGCGCAGATTGAAGGCCTGTATTCAAAATCACGGAGTTCATTTTGAATAAACTTTAGTGTCATAAGAATCTATGTTTTGTTAAGTTCATTTTGGTATATAAATGGTTACATAATGAATAAACTTGTTTCAATTATTTTATATTAAACATGTGACAGAATTTATGACCTGACTAAGTATATTGCCAATAATCAAACTCAGTAGTAAAAAAACTATCCAAAAAATCAATCTACTTTTAGGAGGACCAATCCCTGTTTTGAGATTGCTCTTTGTATGGTAATGACAGTTTAGGCCTGCCAATATACAATTATCTGTGTTGACGTTTGGATGGATTGTTGAAAACTATCCAAAATTGCAATCTAACAATTTACACGGATTATTTATTCCTGAACGCCGAAATTGTTATATAAAAATAGTAATAATTAATAATAGTAATAGTTATGGCATTGATTTGGAAGGGTTGGCGCAGCTATCCGATTAGGATACTGATAGCGATGGTGAAACTCGATGATGATGCCTTCGTTAAGACTCACCAGCAGTAATTATACGCAGACCTTAGACGAACCCGAATTTTCTTTCAAATTTAGGGTGTCCAAACCAGCTTTAGAATTATTATTATACCTATGAGGATTGCATCTTTATAATTTTTGTTAACTATGTATTAAGAGCGTTTATACCCTTTGCGCGCTTTTTGGCTAAAAAAACAGGACTTTTCAAATGAGTTAATAGCCACCAATAAACAATTTCAAGGAAAAATAATTAGTACTAATTTTAGAAAAGGTTGTCATCTAGGGATTTTAGTGGAAAACATTATAGATTGATGGATAATTTGTGAATACTATAAGGATTACTGAACACTAGTTTCGTTATTTAGGCTTTAAGTGGCAATTTAGAAGCTTAAGATATCCGAAATCACTAAATATAAGATGGAAATAAAAATATTATCCGACTAATAAGACCCTTATGGAGGGATTTTGCTGAGAAAAATAATCTTTTTAGGTTTAGTTCCTGAAAAATAAAAATTTACACAATGCGAAATTATTCAGAAACTCTCGTCAAGATTCTCTATTTTTTTTTTTCACCAACTTATCGTACATAATTTTTTATAGCAATTGCATATTATAATAGAAGAACATCTTATCAATAAATTGCCATTTTTATATTTCAATAAAATTAGTTTTCATGTTTTCTACATATATTTTAAAAACCACTATAAAACACGCTGTCCGCCTTGCATCAAAATTCAAATCAGACCGCCGCAAGGCCTTCTAGAGGGAGGACGTATCGCTCGTCGCTTCGGCCTGGCTGCAGTCGATTTTTGCCGTGCGTCGTAAAAATAGTCACGCGCGGACTGCGATTGCCACATCTTAGTACTTTGGTGGTAAAACATATTTTTTCTTTTTATTACCTGCAATGATTTTGTAGTGAGTATAAATTATGTTTCAGATAATATAATGGGATGTAATTCCGAGGCTAAATTATGTTATGTATTGTAATATAAAATTAAATATATTTCGTAATTGTAAGGGGTTGTAAGGCCCCTAACTCTTTTCATGTGTTCGAACACGAAATGATTAATAAACGTCCGTAGTGTCTACTGATTTGAATGCAACTTAACAATGTAATAATAACGAAAATATAATTAGTATCTAAATTTGTATTGTTCATTGCTTGCACAGTAATATTTGTCTATTTATAATGCAAATAAAATATTTTTATGATGTAATATTACCAATATATAAATCATAAGTTACATTTCAATTCAATATTAGAATTTTGAAGCGCACGGATCAAAGTTGGTTGCGCTGACTGTATAGCGAGCCGACGCGGCAGCTCTACGCACACAGCTTTGGTCGCTTATGTGTGCGTGAAATTAACGAAGAAATACCTATAGTTGACTTTGCGCGCAAGGTGTAAACGCTTTTAAGGAACTATGTATGTATGTTGTTGTAACTATACATGCGCATGGGGCTTCATCAACTTTTGTTGACGTTATGGTTGTATGCACTCGGCACAATGCTGATATCAATAGCAGACTTTATATGAGTTTCTACTGCAATTATTTTATTTTACTTACTTAATATTTTTCCTAACATTGAAAATATTTTTACAAATTATTTATTTTCAAAATACTGAAACAATATTTATATGCCATGAAAAATTCTGCGTAAAACATTCATTTTAGAATTATGTCAATGGTTTTATGTCAAAAGAACTAAAACTGTCAAGAGGAAACGGATGGTTTTCAATCTACCAACAGACGTAATCGACTGTGGCCTGGATTGTTTATTGGCAACATGGTTATAGACCAATCTAAAAGCAGAAAACAATCCGGATTGTCTTCAATCGAATTTTTTCGGTTGATTATTGGCATCGGCCGATAAAGATGAGGTCTAAAAATCTACCTTTAATAATAGGGCATTTTACTATAAGTGGGAAAACATATAACACAATAAGTCTGTATATCTCTAGCCAATTACAATATGTTATTTCAGTTTACAATATCGAACAACAAATTTTAAAAATCATTTTATATATGTTTTTATCTGTCCTATAAGTATACGAAGCCTAACGCCTTTAACAGCCGCTGCCAATATACAATCCCAATGCAAAATTTGCCGTTTGAGATTGACCGCTCAATCTTTTTTCTGATACTATATTGCCAATAATCAATCTCAGTAGTGAAAAAACTAAAAGTAGAAAACAATACCGATTGACTTCAATCTATTTTTTTCGATTGATTATTGGCATCGGCAGTAAACCGAGGTAGCTTATACTAATTATACATTTGAATTTCAAACTACGAGATGTAGGAAAAAGTCTTAAATTATAATCAAATTCAGGTAACAATAAACCTTATTCCTTTAAATTAAGATTTTTTATGTTTTGGACCATACTAAAATCAAAGTGCGTGGTGGCCTGTTGGTAAGCGGACTAAACGCGACTGCCAACATGTTCACGGTGGTCGCGGGTTCGAATCCCAGGGCACACCTCTGACTTTTCGGAGTCATGTGTGTATTGATAGTCAATCACCACGCACTAAAACGGTGAAGGAAAACATCGTGAGGAAACCTGCATACCATAGCGATTTATAAGAATTTCTATGGTATGTAAGTCCGCCAACCCGCACTAGGCCAGCGTGGTGGACTATATGGCCTAACCACTCTCAATCGTACTCTCGATTGTAGAATAGGCCCGTGCCCTGCAGTGGGACGTATATGGGCTGATACAGACAGACATATTTTTAACTTACCTGAGTATAACAACTCCGTTCTTAGTTAAAACATGGGCAGGACATTTGACACTATTCAGGTAGTCGACACAGCGCCACTGTTGTGAAGTATTTCTGTTTGTGTGCTTCAAGTAGTAAATATACCTGTTCAATATCATCTGTAACGAGCCTTGGTTCGATACCGTGTACTGCATTACGGTCACATCTGAAACATTATTTATTATTGAATTGACAGCCTACATGGCGCAGTTGCTTAAACGCTGGGGGGTTATACTCCGACATGACTACGAATGTTCGAACGTCATACGTAAAATTCAGAGAATACATAATATGATAAATACCTACTTTATAAAATTTCTGAATCCTCTATAATTCATCGTAACCTTAGAATAAGTTCGAAGTGGATGATAAGTTTTTTTTTTTAACTTTGATTTTGTTTTACTTTCAATAATTGTTTATTTCTTTATTAAAAAAACATTCTTAAACAATAAAACTAATACCACATATATAGATTTTTATAGAAGTTACAAACAAAAAACAGCTAATCAAAAAGTCCACCTGTCATCATCCCTGGAGCAAAAGAGCCCAGAATACTGCAGGCATTTCCTCTTTGGATGGCGATAGCTATCCTTTGCGTAAGAAACCACATAGAGCGATAGTCCCCACCCAGATCTCTAAGACGACAGCCAATGTGCTTAATAAATACTTTGGCTTCAGTTCCCCAAGAACCAGTCACCTCAACGGCAAAAGGAACAAAAAAATAATTCCTTAAAACAGGAGCATATTTTGCTAGCTTCGACTCGGCAGCTACTTTAGCAGCAGCATGATAAGTTATTTTTCTAATCTTATAATTGGACGTATAAACGTACGAACATTCGAATTTTGCATCGGAGTATAGAGTAAGCCCCTTGGTTGTGAAACGCGACGCCGCGAGTTCAATTCCTTTACTGCAACAAATGTTTGTGTTACCACAATACATACAGTACTTGTTTCGGGTCTAGGTGTTTGTGAGACCAAAAGTATCTCGTAGTTTCTGATAACCACGACACAATTTTCGATCATTGCGTGGACCCAGGACTATGTACTTATATAACTAACTATTCAGTGTATTTATTGTATTTCCTAATTGGTACTAATCGTACTACTTGTCGTTTTGTATAAGGGCATGACAAATAACTAGAATGCACTTGATTCATAGTGGTTCATATCAGGGTACGAATCTCATCTTTGGGAATTTCATCATTAACAATTTTAAACGACCATTAAAGCTTCTTCTATTGTTATGTATTGTGGATATTAATGTTACGCACACACGCACGCACGCACGCACGCACGCACGCACCCACGCACGCATGCACCAGGAAATTCACGTTTCAAAATTGGACGAGATATGAGGCGACCCTATCGCCACAATCCACATTAGGCACAAATTCCCGACTCCAATCTGATATTAAGTAGAATACCTCATTCTGCCCGACCCAGTATTGGAACCCGCGACCTCAGGGTTATAATGGTGCCGTATTACTTTTTTTTATTATATTTCAAAGAATGGCAAGCCGTTCGCCTGATGGTAAGCGATACGACTGCTCATAAACAGTAGCAACATTCCACTGCGCTCGCCATCCTGAGACATAAGATGTTAAGTTTCAATAGGTCCAGTAGTTATTCTGGTTACAATGTTCTTCAAAATGAAATACACTGCTGTTTGATGGGAGAAATAGACATCGCGGTGGTACCTACAGAGATGGATTCTCACATATGAGAGACCATACTAGTGCGGCACCGAGGTATAAAGAGTATAGAAGTGTGTGTGCTTACTGGAAGGGTCGGCGGCGACATCCTGCGGGCTGCATTGTACGGCGCCTTCTTCGTCGCCCTCGCGCGGGTCCTCATACGCCTCGTCCATGCTCTCATTCAACGAACCCTGCTCCTTGCCCTCCTCTGCCACACTGTATGCCATTTCATTATTTATTTATTCAAACAGGACAATAATTTTACTTACATAGAAGAATAAACAAAAATATTATATTAACAATTGAATATAAAATACATATTATACAACAGAAATACACATAATAAGGGAGGTTACTGCTAGTACCTATCTAAGATATAATAACATAAAATAATAATAATAACACATAGTCATTCTAGACCATTAACAAAAGAAAAAAACAACAAAATATTAACGATTACAAAGTAGGAAAAAGGGATTATAATAAAATTTTCAGACGGTAATGAGAGGTGTACATGGCCTATTATTAAAGAACCAAATGCGGATGTCAACATGTTCACGGTGGTCGTGGGTTCAAATCGCGGGTACACCTCTGACTTTTAGCAGGAAAACATTGTGAGGGAACCTGCATACGATAGCGATTTACACCAAACCGCACGAGGCCACCCCTACTCTGAAAATCCGAAACGGAGTTCGAATCTTCGGACGATCGAAGTTTATGACGATACGAATGTACCTACTTTGTAAATGTTCGGATTCGTATAATGTTCATCATAACCATAAGTCAATAACGACCATAAGTCTATGTAGGTACATTCGTATCGTGTGTGGTGGACTAGTATTAAGGTCTAACATGTCTCAATCGTACCCTCGATTGAAACGGAGGCCCTTGTCCTGCATATATACGTATATGGGCTGATACAGATACACATATCTCCGCCAGGATGGCGATCACCGTACTAGATGATGACTCAAAAAAGAACAGCGGTCCGCTTACTGTTAGTAACAAGTATAAACAGTGAATTGGAATTTCCAAATAATTAAAAATAAAGGCCTCAATTACCTTTGCGTATTAGAGATTTCGAAGTAACAGATTTCATCATCCATTGACTCCATGTTGCATTTATTGTTCTCTACAATTTGACCATCAGTCATTAAGTCTCCACGTTGGGATGTTGAAATGGCTTCTGGTATTTTCTGAAAAGATATATCGAAAATATGCGCAAAACCTATTCAATGTCTGTCTCATTATAACAGAGTGGAAGAAAAGAACAAGGTTGGTCTGCGGGTCCTAATTTTAGTCCTGACCAGAGCCTACTTTTAGTTTTTTTATTTAGCCTGTAAAACTATCCCACAACGAGGCAAAGGCCACCGGTTTCTTTTTCCACTTATTTCGTTATGGTCTCATTTCTCTCTAATACAAATCACAAGTATCAAGATAATATCTCCACCTCTTTATTGGTCTTCCATTTTACGACTTAAATATAAGAAACAACTATAAGTAACAATTTAGCACTCTACATACAGGGTATCTCAAGACTGCTACCGAAAACGAAGCCGGGTGGTAGTTTTAGTGACTTCAGACACATAGCAACAGAAAATGTTGAAAAAAAAAGCGACGATATTTTTTTTGTTATTTTTTTCCTATGGTCATATTTGGATGGTAAATTCATTATTTCCTAATATAATAGTGTATACTCTTTTATTTATAAGGACTCTAAGGTATAAAAGAGTTTAAATTATTATTTTAGCAAAATCTACGGATTTACCACCCAAAAATTACGATATTTAAAAAATCATTAAAAAAAATTGTCGCGTTTTTTTTGCAAAAATTTTAGTTGCATTGTGTTTGTACTCACTAAAACTACCACCCGGCTTCGTTTTCGGTAGCAGTCTTGATATACCCAGTATAACTTTCTTTTTCTTTTTCATAAAACAAAATTACATATATTTTTAATTCTAATCTACGAATATTAAAAGGATATCTAATAACAACTTACAATATCTTCTAGTCCCTTAATGTGTAACTCTTTAGCAGCCTCCGACAGTTCGATCAGGTCCTCAACGGCAACATACACCTCCCCGGTGTAGATATACTCCAACAGTGCACATAGTGTTGTGTATGATATTTTCTACAAATTATCAAAATAGATACTTAATATTTTAGCAATCACTACATTGTATAAAACAAAGTCGCTTTCTCTGTCCCTATGTGCCCATGTCCCTTTGTATGCTTAAATCTTTAAAACTACGCAACGGATTTTGATGCGGTTTTTTTAAATAGATAGAGTGATTCAAGAGGAAGGTTTAAATATACAGGGTATATCTAGACTGCTACCGAAAACGAAACCGGGTGGTTGTTTAAGCGATTTGAGACACAATGCAACAGAAAATTTTGCAAAGAAAAAGTGTCAATTATTTTTTGTTATTTTTTTCCTATGGCCATATTTGGGTGGTAAATACATTTTTTTCCTAAAATAATAGTGTATACCCTTTTATTTATAAATGCTCTAAGGGATAAAACAGTTTAAATTATTATTTTAGCAAAAACTATGGATTTACCACCCAAAAATTACGATATTTAAAAAATCATTAAAAATTAATGTCGCATTTCTTTGCGAAATTTTTAGTTGCATTATGTTTGTAGTCATTAAAACTACCACCTGGCTTCGTTTTCGGTAGCAGTCTTGATATACCCGGTATAATACATACATATTATTGTACAGAAATCTATTTGTACCCGGGCGAAGCTGGACCGGGCCGCTAGTGAAACTATAAAAAAATTGTAACTAATTACAATGGTAGTTTAGTTCACAAATAAATACACTTTCTACAATATGAAGACAAATATTTCTCTACATACTTTATTTATCTCAAGAATTATAAGATAAAGATAAAACTACTATCAAGTGCGGATCCACCATAGTGAGCACAATGGGCATGTCCACAACCCTAATGGACTTATTTCGTCATACTTCCACTGTTTTATGAGATAGATAGACTGATATTATATCAAATGCCTTAATACCCTCATTATAATAAATCAAAGATATACCTTATTGGGTAAAACAGTCATCAGCAATATGATCCTGATCAACATCACAACCTTTTTTGAAGGCTGGATCCGCCCTTGACTGCTATCCAGTTCTACTTACATTTAAAAAGACTACGGGATGGGGGCAGGGTGCAGAAGAGAGCAGCTCCTTAATAAAAGGGCTGGCTAATGCCACAATGACTTGGTGTACTTTTACAAAGTGTCCATCGGCCGCCAATGTCATATCCACAAATTCACCATTCTGTAATTAAGTACAAAAAAATATATGAAAATAGGCACACAAGCATCTGAAATAGATGAGGCAAGAGTATATAATAATTAAAACCCTAAGCCAATACACCTATTCACTGTTCATATGTACATACTTATTATAAAGGTTCAGATATCATATTACATTTCAAGTACCTACTTCAAATTTTCCATGCATTTTATGCATGGTAGTTTTTAACTATTTTTACTTATGCCTGTACATGGAGATATTTGAGAAAAAATATTATAGGGAACTGAATTAATATAATAGAACGCAAAATAATAAACGTTACAGTTTTTGTCTGTGTTTTTCATGCCAATTTCAGAAATTACTTACATCATTTTGTTGAAATTTCGTAAGAAGGTAACTGTCACCCAGGATTAACACATAGGCCTCTAATTTTAATAAAAGAGCAAATAGCATACAATATTTTACAATTAAATTATAGAGTACAGTTGGCGGTCTGTATTGTATTCCAGTGGGGTAAGAAAGGAATTAAAATGTATTCTTTACTTTTTTTTAAATGCAAAGAAACGTAATGGAAATAGATAGGATAAGGATGGAATTATATCCCTTAAGTCATGGCACAGAAGAGATAATAATCACTCTTAATCATACTCTTGATTGTAGAGGAGGCCCGTGCCCTGCAGTATGATGTATATGGGCTGATACAGATGGTGTTAATAAAATAGATAATTAGAATTTGAATAACATACACATTCACAACATAAGTCCTTCCTTTTTAGATTTTTTGTATCAGCCTCATCCATTACAAAAATATTTAAATTTATTATCACAATGACTAATAGCCAAAAGAAGTCCAAATCTGATACCTGATCCCCTTCAATGTTAATTAAGTGTTCAAAATCATCATTTTTTTATTGCTACAGCTAAAGCAACAGTTTAATTTTTATTATTTTTTTTATAAATAATGTAATGTGAAGTAAGAAATCAATCAAATCTCTGTTGCATCTTGAAATCCCTGAGTTAATTTATAAATCTTTTAATGCAATTATATATCTGCCTGCAGTATGGTAGTTATATTTTAAACCTAATGTGGAAAAACTCATGAAATATACATCTATTATATTTTGAGAGATATAATACAATATAGAACCTTTTGAAAACAGAATAATAATACAGCCCACATTAGTTCTCCTACAGGGCACGGACTATCTCTACAATTGTGGGTGATTTTGCACTGATTCACCAGGGTTCCTTGTTTAGATAGGCAGACCTAGTTCAAAGAGAAGATACTACACTTCACCACACACTTAATTGAATTTAATTTCATGCATATAAGTAAATGAACATTCTTATATTTAGTATATATGTTTAAAATAAGAACAGATGTATATTTGAAGTCCAAACTACTACTTTTTAAATTGATGTTTATGTTTATTGTTATGACAAATGTGAAGTGTTTACATTATTCAAATTAAAAAAAATTACCTGTTGCAAAGAGCTCAAGCCATTGCAAATATTTTTTCGATGAGCATCCCACGATAATGCGAAATGTGACTGTGCCATTATAGAGTTTGGAGTAAGTATATGTTTTTCTTTTCCTCTACAAATATATTATGTATTATTTTTAAAGTATACTGCGAAGCAATATAAGAATTTTGAATGTATTCTTTTATTTAAATAATTAACAAATTTATTAGTCTGTAAGTGTATTACTTATGTGTGAATGAAATTTATTTTAAGCAAATTATAATATTTTGTAGAAGAGATTCTTCAACAAGAAAAAAATATGACATATTGAATAATGACACTGATAGCTGATCGTTTTTTTTTTATGATCCTGACCGAAAGGCAAATGTAAACCATACAGCCTTAGATGACGATTGTTTGATATTTATTTTGTTGATTTAGCGAAGAGAAAGCCGCGACATAATATGTGATATTATATCATCAAAAACAATGAAATATCAAAGGGTTTTTTGATGCTATGATTCATCACGTACTGAGAAACATTAATTAAATTAATATATTTAATGTATATTATAATATAAGGTATAATATGGATACATTTAAAAATTGTTATATACCCTAAGTTTCTTGAATGTCCGAGACCCCAGATAAATTTACATTATAGAAATATATGGATTTAAATATATTAATTATTATACATATATCAAGTTTTTAATAATGGTTTCTTAGATTTACGCGAATGTTACACATTGAAATAAAACTATTATTTACGGATTTTATCGCGAATTTAGTTTAATTTTTTACATTTTTAACTTCCCGACGTTTCGATCACTTTACAGCTTTCGTGGTCACGGGGCGGACTGAGGTATTAGACGTCCGCTGTGTGACTGTTACATTCAACTACCCTTATTTTACAATTATTAATTTAAAAAATTAATTTTAAAATATCTAGTCTATGTTTGCGATCCGATCTACGCAGAAGGAGCTCACAGTGTCTTGAGGTCTGGCAGTTGGTCTTTTGGGTTCCAAGTATGTGACCCGCGTGAAAGAACACATAGCTGACGTCAAACATCGACGCTCAACGAAGTCTGCAGTTGCTGAACATATAGAAGAAGGCTCCAAGCATTACCTCCGCTTTGATCAGCCCCAAGTCCTCGCTAAAGAACACCGTTTCCTGCCCAGGATGTTTCGCGAGGCTATTGAAATTAAAAAACATCCAAATTTCAATAGAGAAGATGGCTTGAAGCTTGCACAAGCATGGGATCCAATACTATATTTAATTAAATCGGAACCCAAAAGACCAACTGCCAGACCTCAAGACACTGTGAGCTCCTTCTGCGTAGATCGGATCGCAAACATAGCCACTCAAACGTCCCGACCAAGAAGCTTATACCCAAATGGAGATTGCATTCCGTATATAAAAGTGAAGCACAAAAATTTGACCTTGAATGACGTTGCTATTGCTTGCTATCCTTTTCTTTCGAGTGACAATGAATGAAAATGACTTTTTGTTCATTCGTTGTCACTCGAAAGAAAAGGATAGCAAGCAGTAGCAACGTCATTCAAGGTCAAATTTTTGTGCTTCACTTTTATATACGGAATGCAATCTCCATTTGGTTATAAGCTTCTTGGTCCCGACCCCCAATTTTGACGTAAGCTGTCATTTTTATAGGAAAATACACTAGTAATGAAAAAGCGTCCTAAATTCAAAATATATTATAAAAAGCGTTATGAAAAAAATATATATAATGCTTGAATAAAGTACCTTTAATGTAACATTGGCCAAAAAGACATTAGCAATAGGCATATTTAAAAAAAAACAGGCAAACTCGTGTGTTGTTTAAGAACAACGACGAGTGGTGCGCAGGATTTTTTAAAAATGTAAATATTGATTTTTAACTCTCTTATTGTTGTTATATAGTTTATTAAAAGATACCTTTACATTAATAATTATCAATTATCTAAAAATAAGCCATATTCGACGCGTGATTCGAAGTTTTTTAGACACGAAAGTAAATCACGGTCGTTGTTTGTCGGTATTCATTAAATATTTCTGTGTTAATTCTATGAAAAAATGATAAATAAAGTGTTGGAGAGAGAAAACATATCATAAAGAATAAATAGGTGCCATTTGATAATTGAAAATATATCAAAACAATTCAATATTTTAATTGATTTCCAGTATTCCGTAGAAAGTCGCGCGCCATTTTTTGTAAGATCAGAGTTTGCGTTCCAAAGTTTTTGTTCAAACTAGAATGTGTGGTATGTTTGACGTTGGATGTGATTGTTATAAATTAAGTATGATGAAGCCAATTATATGGTGATTTAAATTTTCAATATCAAAGAATTAATTTATTAATTCAGTTAAATATTTCAATATTTCCTCTCCAAATATGCATCCAAACCGTGGAAAGACGAGTTGGATACATTTGAGCCAAAATCACAAGAGCTCGCCGAGGACAGGGTCAAATGGAATGATAAAGGGGAAGCCTTTGCCCAGCAGTGGGACACAATCTAGGCTATTAAAAAAATATATATATACGGAATGGAAGCCGCCATCAGGGACCGCAAACCGTTACGTGCATTACGATAAAGTATAGATGCGCGACTGCGAATAATCCGAACATTGAAATGGTCTACTATTAAGCCAAAAACAAATTATAAGACTGCCGGACGCGGCTGAAGAGTGGTACAATATTCAGGGTCTCTTGGACGCGGCGCGGCAGAATCTTCAATTTTCTAAATATCTTCAGCTGCATTCATCAGCCGCATCTTATAAATTGTACCCGGCTTTACTAACGTAGTTATTCTGATACAAAACTAGTATTACAATTGGACAAATTTATTGAAATAAAAAAGAAAAATAATAAAATACATTTTCAATTTTAGGTCATCAATGTAAAAGCAAGAATGCTCGTGAGTGTTTTATTTTTTTATTTCAGTGATAGAGTGCATGCATAGTTTGTGTCAATTAAACAAATAAAAAACCATCACTAGTGCTAAGAGTTAACTTGAACTTTACATTGAGCGGGCAGTGTGGAAATGGGGGAGACCGAGGCCCGGGCAGAGGCAGAGGCAGAAGCCGAGGCAGAGGCAGAGGCACTGTGCCGGGCTACTATGCCGGGCTAAATAAAAAAAAAAAACTTAATAAATCGTACAAATCTTTAATTATTAGCTTATAGATTTGAAATTGTCAGTATTTATTCCTAAATATTTATTCATTGATTGAAATAATAATTGTTTATTTTTATTTTGTTTTAATTTTCAACCACCACTTACCTACCCTTATTCGTAATTTTTAAATACTGTTACAATTTTTGATTGTAATGGATTACGCTATACCTACCAGTACCTTTACCTATACAAATCTCGTCGTAATTAAGGATATTTTCTTAAAAATCTACCATAAACTATAATTTGGTTTCTAAACCAAACACTATAAAAAAGGATAACAGCTTTGCATGTCTCGATCGCTAAAATTTCATTAATGCAAAATCAATAAATACATTAAAACTAGGTATAACAGTGTTAACATTTGATAGGACTAAGTCATTTATATTCCATTCATGTTATTACACGTAGATAGTAACTTATTTATTGGCCCCCGCGCTGTTTTAAACCGGTTAACATCTGTATCAAATATCGTCTGGACAAGAACTTACATGGGCGGCCATCTTTCAAGCTTTTTTTCACCAGTGTTGCCAACTTAGTGGATTTTCCACAAAATCTGGTAGTTTGGTCCTGGTTGGGAAAAATTGCTTTTAGTGGATTTTAAATGGTTTGGGGGCTGGCGAAAATTATTGAAAAGCTGCCATTATCAAATCCGACACATCATTGTTTTTTGAAAATATGATGTCATATATTGTAATCAAATATCCAAAAATAGACTAGGACGAATTTCCGTGCTTTCCGGCGTTTTTGGTTTAGTAGTTGATATATATGTGAAGGTGAGTGTGGCAGAAATAAAACTCCCGAACAGCTGATTAACGGCTTTTATCAAAGTAGTCGGTACACTCGGTATGTGTCGCACAAAGAACATCGGATCACACTAAAAAACTCTGCCAGCCGACCGCCGGACCGCACCGCACGCAGGTAGTCGCTAAGCTCCGCCCACAAACGGAGAACAAAGCGATCACCCGTTTAATGCGTGATAAATTTATCTAATAACAAAAATGGTATGTTTGTCCACTAATTAATTAATGTTATTTATTTTTATATTATTTACACAGCACTATGCTATATTATGAACTATATGTATATTACATTTTATATACAATGAAATAATATATATTTTACGTACATGTACACTACATTGGCATACCTATTACTGGAATCAAGTATAACAGCTCACACAATAGGTCCCATTTAAATGTAATAATGAATTCCGTGGTGCTTTACAGCTGGCTTCTCCGGCTGTAAAAGTCTTTTTGGGAGGTCATTTACCTCTTTAGTTCAATGTTTTGTCACCCGCTTTGCACGGAGGGAAGTGGACATTATTTATTTCCAACTCCTCCTATTAATTTAACTTTCTGATTCATTTCGTTGCGGGTTAAAGACAAGTTAGACATTCCCGGAGACTCGCCGAGCTTCAATGCTTGGTGTCATTACATTGCGTGCCATTGTTGATCCTGGCTTACAGGAGTTGCAGTGGCGGGTGTGAGGGCGGGACAGTCTCCTTCCATAGAAAAACTATCCTTAACTTAGTATAAATAAGAATCACAATCGTATTCGTGAATAGAAAATACATACAAAGTATTTTTTTTATTTATGCGTTTTTGCTCCTTATTTGTTATGAAATACGAATTGAATTCCTATGCAAGTATTTTATAGACGCTGCGCCGCGGCTGGGACGCGAAGTGTTGCCGACTCATACTTACAAAATACTTTTACAATATATTAGACCCTGGTTTTGAACCCTAGTATTTTTACGTACTCGTACTTAGAAGCCCTGGTACTTGATTTTGCAAGTATATCTTATCCCTAGTCTAGGGGTTAAGCGAGTCGGCCGTCTGTAGTACTACTTGGTCTGTGGATACATTATTTTGCAGCGCCGCGCCGTTGTCATTAAATTCCTGGCAAACATAATGTTAGTGTGCTTGCAAATACATGCTATTTATAAAATATTAGGCTTTTTTATATTATGATATTTTGTTTATTCTTTTATTTACTATTAATTAAAGTCATCTAAAACGTACGAATGTTTTTTTAAAATATCTGTGTATGGCAAGTAAAGCACTGCATTTCTGCCTACAAGGAGCGCACGCCCCTTACATACATAGTCTATAAAATCATATTTCATCATTTCACCAGTATGTAATTTGTATTTAAATATGATTTCTAAAACACATAATTAAACAAAAAAAATACCGATCAAAGTTCATCGACCATCCATTTTCTTACATCTCGTTCTTACTTGGCAACATTAAATCGTAACCCGGAACTCGGGAGTCACTAAGCAATAATGGCAAAACGCAAACATAACAAAAATTGGTTATGTGATTATGGGTATATTTTTTTGGTTTTTTATAAGATAAGAATAACTTTAAGTACTAAAATATGGATATCAAAAGAAAGCTTATAGTATATACTTTATTTACAAATGGATTTTATTGGTATGTTATATGATTTAATGGGTGAAAACAAAATTTGAAAATGAAAAACCATTGAAATTCGATCTGTATAGAATTTTTATTATTTGTTTACAACACATTTGAATTATATTTGGAAAATAATTGTCACGTCTAATAATTCTGCATAGTGTTAGATACTTAAAGGTATTTTTTATTTCCCTGTAGCTAGAATAGGTACTAGGATAGAATGCTTTATGTTTATGAATATTGAAAACGCGGGAATCGGAAGATTTCTGTCAAAATAAGTGACAGTGACGTGGACGTGTGAGTGGATCAATGATTAAAGAATAGAGGGGATGAAACATAAGGTCACGTGACGCGTACCACTTTGATTCACAAACATGGCGGCGGCTCCGCCCCTAAAAATAGTGATACGCTAGTACCAAATTTTTTTATCGATATCGATCATCAACAGTGGCATACGACTAACATTAATATAACATTTTTAATTTTTGCTTTACATGTCAATTGAGTATAAACAGGGGATTTTAGGACTTGACAGTCAAGTCTTTAAAAATTAAATCTGATAATAATAGGTCAATGTTTTGATATTTTTTTCATGCTATGATTTATTTGATGGGTAAGTTTTACCTGATGATTGGATTGGATTTGTCAAATAATACACACGTGAGATAAAATACAACTTTATTAATAGCTAGAATTCGGTTGCGACTTCGAATATACCACACTTTTTTCCTTAAGCACCAATTTTCACCATGTCAATATTTCTTTTGCCAAATTATAACTAAAATCTAAAAAAAAACAGACATTTAGCAAACAACAATGAAAATATGTACACTAAACTAACAACTTAAATATATAAATAGAAATAAAATATCTACACAAAATTAACAATTAAAATGTAAAAATAGAAATTAAACAATTAACTAAATAAACTGACATTATTGTGTTCTGTGACATGAACTATTGTAATTTTAAATGGCGATATAAAAAAAAGAAAAAAGAAGACAGTTCGTGTTGCTGACGAAGTTTCTTGCGCCACTTCTTCTTCACAGCTACAACACGTTCCGAAGCAGTGGTAGCAGAAATGAACAATCCAAAAGATCTTTTGAAAGACTATTTGAATAAATAATAATAATAATAATTAATCTTTATTTCATTACAACATGTTTACAACATAATAACACCCTGACTCCTGAACTAGGAAGCCCTGTATAACAGAAGTCAGTCTCTTTCGACAATTATTTATTTAACAGCTGCTTTATATAAAAAAATATGAAACTCGAAAAAAATAAAAATAATTAAAAGACTTAATAAACTATGTAACAACACTAGATCGCCAAATGAAATGAACTTAAACTATAAAGAATATTTTGATTTTGATTTTGAATAAAGGAATTGTAGCGGACATCGCGAACGAAGGCAGGAAATCAGCACTAGAATAAAAATATTTTTCGAATAATTCAATCAAACAAAAAAAAAACATAAGGTACATACATACATAAACATACAAGCGGTGAATAATGTGGACTATAGATTTTAATTTATGTATAAATATTGACTGCCTCAGTGGCGTAGTTGTATTATGGTACGGTTACAAAGCTGAGGTCTCGAGTTCGAATCCCGGGTCGCGCAAAGTGATATCGGATTTTTCTATTCATTATCAGCACAGTCAGGAATTTGTGCCCAATATTGCGATAGGCTCGCCACCCACAACATCGTAGGACGGAACATACAAGGCGAAATAAATAAATAAATAAATAACACCCAACAGTCACATACATAGTCCTGACCCCACATTAAGATCGAGTCTTGTGTCGTGGGTATCAGGAACTACGAGAGACTTTTCGGTCTCACAAACACACAGACCTGAGAGAAATATTTGTGGGCCGCACAAACATTTCTCTCGGTGCGGGGATCGAACCCGCGGCCTCTCGATTCACAAACGGCGTCTTACCGCCTGCGCCACGGAGGCTGAAATGTGGGTGTCCTGGTTGCACCTCTGCCTACCCATTCTGGGAAAAAGGCGTGAGTTTATGTATGTATAAATATTAATATTATGATAAATTTATTTGTAACAAAACTAATAAAAATGCAACTGCTACATAAACAATAGTAATATGATGTATTAAACATTTTGATCTTAGTGTGGGGCCAGACTATGTATGTGACGGTTGGAGGTAATTATTTCTTGATATTCCTAAAAATATACTTATACTTTACAATTATCGTTACTTTTTTAGTCGCCATAATGTAAACATATGACCAACTAATACTAATTTACATGTTACAACCGTTACAAGGTTATACCTGTCGAAACAAACACCCAGTTGCATCTAATACATTTCGTTCATTATTACGTTGCACCATTCTTTGCTAAAATCAAAAATACCTATCAGGATATTTAATACATACCAAATAAAATAAAATAACATAGGTAGATTTTTATTGCTATTATTTGACTGAGGAAAATCATTATGTCTCACTTAGAATTCAATCAATGAATATGAAAGTGTTGGTTAAGATAAACAATTATAATAATTAATAATAAAATATAAAACTATTTTTGTTCATTAAAAGGTTCTCCAGAACATTAGACAATAGACTACCAATTGTCCAAATTATCTTGCATGTCATCTTTGTTATTGATTAACAGTTGTATTATTAATAGGATTATTAGGTAAAATATCATAATTACTACAATTTCACTTACCGGGAATATTGTTGGAAAGCTGTTTTCTTTTTCAAAATGTAATGAACAAATAAATGTATTTATTGCAGGGTTCCAATAGCTTCCAATTTTTGTATCCATTTTGTCCTGGTTTATATGTTTATAGGGAATCTAAAAAATATTTTTAATTTCACTTTGTTTGTCGGTCTGAATATATATTTAAATATAAACTATTTTTTTCTTTTTTTGAAAAATAAAGATCAAAATATTTAAAAATGATAATATCGATATGAATAATTTCGTATCGAATCCACTCATCTCTAAACTTGTGTGTAAACAAACAATGAGGTTGTTATTTACACTACTTGTATAAATAACGCCTAGAAGAGTCTAAAACTTAATCAACAAGATCCAAATACATTTATAAATGATAATAATAAACCCAAAATGTAAATTTAGCACATATTTGTTAGTATTTCGTAAAAACAGTTACTAACCTATGAAAAGAAATGTTAGGGTCCTTTTTGCTTGAACTCGACTCGAATCCTTTAACACAACACTGAGGCATTTTAAAAACTTAACAACTAAACTAATAAGCAAACTAAACAAACTTAACAAACGAGATTAACCAATGAATAATCCGAAATTCTTTGACTGTGCAGATTTGTTTACTCCGATTGACAGATAACGCCACAGTTTGACATTTCATGCAGTTTTTGGTTTAATAGTCTGTGGTTTCGAAAGCATAACTAAAATGGCGTCATTTTGGTCTATGGGCGGTCCCAGTGTGGTTAGTGAACAAAATATTGCCATATTCGAAACAAAGGAATTATTATTTGTCTCTTTCATTAAGGGACAAGTCAGCTTTGTGTAAATGAGACAGATACATAAATGTACATTCCGCGTCGATATTCTTAACATAACTATAACTTGACATATATAGCTACATTTGTGCGTCATCCTTTATAATTCTTTTATCATTGGAGTGGATAGACTAGAGGTGTATTTTCCTATAAAAATGACAGCTTACGTCAAAATTGGGGGTCGGGACGTCTGAGTGGTTATGTGATTAGTGGATATATTTTTTTGGTTTTTAATATAAGTGTATAATCTATGCCCACAGACGATTCCAGACGATACCTACACAGACGACTAAAAATACAGACGGCCAACTCCATACAAAATTTTTAACACGTTATGAAAACTCACACATCGAAACCAAACATGCTTTTCTACATATATAATTCATTCAATCTTCATCGGATCTTTCTTTCATTTCATTGATAATTTTGTCACTGACAATAGTATTAAAGAATTTTGTTCATCGTATTAGAGCCATCTCTTTCGTACGTTATTCGTATAGAGCCACAAAGTTATCTGACCCGGTGAGAGAGTCGCTGTAATCGAATTTGGTGTTGCCATTAAAAATAGATATTGCAATAAATGGGGTAAAGTAAGATTTTTCAATCCGATCAATAGTGTCGAGAAAATGACCAGTTTCATCTGCATATTATTTTTCCTTCACACGATTTCTAGCAAATCGCTCCCCAAAACCCTTAAAAAAGTGTATCTGTATTCTCCTCCACAATCGAGAGTACGATTGCGGGGGGTTAGGCCATATCACAGGCCATATAGCCCACCACGCTGGCCTCATGCGGGTTGGTGGACTTACAAATTCTAATAAATCACTATGGTATGCAGGTTTCCCCACGATGTTTTCCTTCACCGTTATAGCGCGTTTTTATCAATACAAGCATGGCTCCGAAAAGTCAGAAGTGTGACCTGAGATTCCAACCCGCAACCAGCGTGAACAAGTTGGCTGCCGCGTCTGGTCCATTTACCAACAGGCCACCACGCACGTAACGTAAAATGAGACGAGTAAGATACATTTTAGTTTATGATACGTACTTACATATTATATTCTACTAGTACGTAATAATTCTGTTTTCGTGGAATTTATTTTATAAATCTGACAACACAAACCTTTGGTGGCAGCTACGCGTTAATACAATTTTTCGAAGGGTATTATTGATGTCGGTAGACGCTTTTCATCCTACGTAAAATTTAATACCTGAAGTATAACGTTCCTAGCATCACTTTTTAAAGCTTTCGGCATTTTTCACTAGTTTTAAATAATGCAGGAAAAATAAATACATTGAGTAAACAACCAATGGCGGATATGTCAGCGACTGGCAGCTAGATTGACAATTTCAAATGACGTCTTTGTTTCCAGTTTTGGCCACCGGGCCAGATAACTTTGTGGCTCTATCTATCCATTCACACGTCCACGTCACTGTCACTTAATTTGATAGAAATCTTCCGATTCCCGCGTTTTCAATATTCATAAACATAAAGCATTATATCCTAGTACCTATTCTAGCTACAGGGAAATAAAAAATACCTTTAAGTATCTAAAACTATGCAGAATTATTAGATGTGACAATTATTTTACAAATATAATTCAAATGTGTTGTAAACAAATAATAAAAATTCTATACAGATCGAATTTCAATGGCTTTTCATTTTCAAATCATGTTTTCACCCATTAAATCATATTACATACCAATAAAATCCATTTGTAAATAAAGTATATACTATAAGCTTTCTTTTGATATCCATATTTTAGTACTTAAAGTTATTCTTATCTTATAAAAAACCAAAAAAATATACCCATAATCACATAACCAATTTTTGTTACGTTTGCGTTTTGCCATTATTGCTTAGTGACTCCCGAGTTTCGGGTTACGATTTAATGTTGCCAAGTAAGAACGAGATGTAAGAAAATAACACCTGGATGATCGATGAACTTTGATCGGTATTTTTTTTTGTTTAATTATGTGTTTTAGAAATCATATTTAAATACAAATTACATACTGGTGAAATGATGAAATATGATTTATAGACTATGTATGTAAGGGGCGTGCGCTCCTTGTAGGCAGAAATGCAGTGCTTTACTTGCCATACACAGATAATTTAATAAAACATTCGTACGTTTTAGATGACTTTAATTAATAGTAAATAAAAGAATAAACAAAATATCATAATATAAAAACGCCTAATATTTTATAAATAGCACGTATTTGCAAGCACACTAACATTATGTTTGCCAGGAATTTAATGACAACGGCGCGGCGCTGCAAAATAATGTATCTACAGACCAAGTAGTACTACAGACGGCCGACTCGCTTAACCCCTAGACTAGGGAGGAGATATACTTGCCAAATCAAGTACCAGGGCTTCTAAGTACGAGTACGTAAAAATACTAGGGTTCAAAACCAGGGTCTATAGTCTGGCATGAAAGTGTAGAAACGGAACTACCCCTTTATTTCACCTGGCAGCACTATCACATGTTTCACATATATGAATTTTGGTTGTATCTCGCATTAAAGTCATCGTTTTTGTAAAAGTATACCCAGTGATAACGTTTATTATTAACTTATATAATTAAATTCTTTATTAATTTATATTAATAAGCATCAAAATGAAAATTCGAACGTTAAAGGGATGCCATAAAAACGGCTCAGTGGCGCCTCCATTTATTTCTACATTTATTTGCCAAGCTGTAAAATATTGTAAAAGTATTTTGTAAGTATGAGTCGGCAACCCTTCGCGTCCCTGCCGCGGCGCAGCGTCTATAAAATACTTGCATAGGAATTCAATTCGTATTTCATAACAAATAAGGAGCAAAAATGCATAAATAAAAACAATACTTTGTAAATATTTTCTATTCATGAATACGGTTGTGATTCTTATTTATACTAAGTTAAGAATAGTTTTTCTATGGAAGTATTTTTATGTATAGTGTGCCAAGTTCCTCGCGCATCGACGTATAGCGGCGCCTAAATTTGAAAATACTTGCATAGGAATTCAACCCGTATTTGAAGGCACATAAAGAGCAAAATAGTATGAATAAAAAAATACTTTGAAGTTTAAAGTATGTGTTATTGACAGATACGATTGTGGTTCTTATTAATATTCTATTATGAATCGTTTTCCTATGCAAGTATTTTCATGTGTAGTTTCCAGATCTCTCCGCGCATCGACGTACTTTCATACTTGTACATTTGCAAATTCACTAAAAGAAAATACAAGTAAATCTATCGACGCATTTGTTGTAAACAACATGGCGGCCCGGGGCACAGCCCGGGGCGCAGACAGGCGCTGTTACACAATTAACGCTGGGTACCTCTATATTTATCGGTAGATGGCGCTGTTACACAATTAATGCTGGGCATGCATAGAATGGCTTAACACATCATTATTCGCCAATTGATGTCAGGAAGTCATATTTTCAGTTTGTATTTCAGTTTTTTTTTGCAACATTTTTTAAACATTAATCCTAATGATTAATATTCCTATTTCCTAATTAATATATTAACATAATATTGTTCGGGTTCGATTCCCGCACCGAAACAAATATCTGTGTGAAGTAGAGGTATTTGTTTCGGGTCTGGCTATTAGTGAGACCGAAAAGTCTGTTGTAGTTCCTGATACCCACGACACAAGACTAGTTATTTGTGTGGGGTCGAGACTAGAAATGTGACTGTTGGGTGTATTTATTTATTTATTTTATTACATTTTTGGATATTTAGGAGACTGTCCCGCCCTCACACCCGGCACTGCAACTCCTGTAAGCCAGGATCAACAGTGGCACGCAATGTAATGACTCCAAGCATTGAAGCTCGGCGAGTCTCCGGGAATGTCTAACTTGTCTTTAACCCGCAACGAAATGAATCAGAAAGTTAAATTAATAGGAGGAGTTGGAAATAAATAATGTCCACTTCCCTCCGTGCAAAGCGGGTGACAAAACATTGAACTAAAGAGGTAAATGACCTCCCAAAAAGACTTTTACAGCCGGAGAAGCCAGCTGTAAAGCACCACGGAATTCATTATTACATTTAAATGGGACCTATTGTGTGAGCTGTTATACTTGATTCCAGTAATAGGTATGGCAAAAAACGCCGGAAAGCACGGAAATTCTTCCTAGTCTATTATTGGATATTTGATTACAATATATGACATCATATTTTCAATAAACAATGATGTGTCTGATTTGATAATGGCAGCTTTTCAATAATTTTCGCCAGCCCCCAAACCATTTAAAATCCACTAAAAGCAATGTTTCCCAACCAGGACCAAACTACCAGATTTTGTGGAAAATCCACTAAGTTGGCAACACTGGTGAAAAAAAGCTTGAAAGATGGCCGCCCATGTAAGTTCTTGTCCAGACGATATTTGATACAGATGTTAACCGGTTTAAAACAGCGCGGGGGCCAATAAATAAGTTACTATCTACGTGTAATAACATGAATGGAATATAAATGGCTTAGTCCTATCAAATGTTAACATTGTTATACCTAGTTTTTTAATGTATTTATTGATTTTGCATTAATGAAATTTTAGCGATCGAGACATGCAAAGCTGTTATCCTTTTTTATAGTGTTTGGTTTAGAAACCAAATTATAGTTTATGGTAGATTTTTAAGAAAATATCCTTAATTACGACGAGATTTGTATAAGTAAAGGTACTGGTAGGTATAGCGTAATCCATTACAATCAAAAATTGTAATAGTATTTAAAAATTACGAATAAGGGTAGGTAAGTGGTGGTTGAAAATTAAAACAAAATAAAAATAAACAATTATTATTATTTCAATCAATGAATAAATATTTAGGAATAAATACTGACAATTTCATATCTATAAACTAATAATTAAAGATTTGTACGATTTATTAAGTTTTTTTTTTTATTTGGCCCGGCATAGTAGCCCCGCACAGTGCCTCTGCCTCTGCCTCGGCTTCTGCCTCTGCCTCTGCCCGGGCCTCGGTCTCCCCCAGTTCCACACTGCCCGCTCAATGTAAAGTTCAAGTTAACTCTTAGCACTAGTGATGGTTTTTTATTTGTTTAATTGACACAAACTATGCATGCACTCTATCACTGAAATAAAAAAATAAAACACTCACGAGCATTCTTGCTTTTACATTGATGACCTAAAATTGAAAATGTATTTTATTATTTTTCTTTTTATTTCAATAAATTTGTCCAATTGTAATACTAGTTTTGTATCAGAATAACTACGTTAGTAAAGCCGGGTACAATTTATAAGATGCGGCTGATGAACGCAGCTGAAGATATTTAGAAAATTGAAGATTCTGCCGCGCCGCGTCCAAGAGACCCTGAATATTGTACCACTCTTCAGCCGCGTCCGGCAGTCTTATAATTTGTTTTTGGCTTAATAGTAGATCATTTCAATGTTCGGATTATTCGCAGTCGCGCATCTATACTTTATCGTAATGTACGTAACGGTTTGCGGTCCCTGATGGCGGATTCCATTCCGTATATATATTTTTTTAATAGCCTAGATTGTGTCCCACTGCTGGGCAAAGGCTTCCCCTTTATCATTCCATTTGACCCTGTCCTCGGCTTGCTCTTGTGATTTTGGCTCGAATGTATCCAACTCGTTTTTCCACGGTTTGGATGCATATTTGGAGAGGAAATATTGAAATATTTAAACTGAATTAATAGATTAATTCTTTGATATTGAAAATTTAAATCACCATATAATTGGCTTCATCATACTTAATTTATAACAATCACATCCAACATCAAACATACCACACATTCTAGTTTGAACAAAAACTTTGGAACGCAAACTCTGATCTTACAAAAAATGGCGCGCGACTTTCTACGGAATACTGGAAATCAATTAAAATATTGAATTGTTTTGATATATTTTCAATTATCAAATGGCACCTATTTATTCTTTATGATATGTTTTCTCTCTCTAACACTTTATTTATCATTTTTTCATAGAATTAACACAGAAATATTTAATGAAAACCGACAAACAACGACCGTGATTTACTTTCGTGTCTAAAAAACTTCGAATCACGCGTCGAATATGGCTTATTTTTAGATAATTGATAATTATTAATGTAAAGATATCTTTTAATAAACTATATAAAAACAATAAGAGAGTTAAAAATCAATATTTACATTTTTAAAAAATCCTGCGCACCACTCGTCGTTGTTCTTAAACAACACACGAGTTTGCCTGTTTTTTTTTAAATATGCCTACTGCTAATGTCTTTTTGGCCAATGTTACATTAAAGGTACTTTATTCAAGCATTATATATATTTTTTTCATAACGCTTTTTATAATATATTTTGAATTTAGGACGCTTTTTCATTACTAGTGTATTTTCCTATAAAATGACAGCTTACGTCAAAATTGGAGGTCGGGACGTTTGAGTGGCTATATATTTAGATGCGTTTCCGACCAGGGCTGGAAATCGGTACTTTACCGAAATTACCGATTTTGAAATATTTGGGGATGTACGTTATACTTTCAGCATACCGACTTTTACTACCGGAAATTTACCGGTTTTATATTGGGTTTCATGCTTACATATTCAAATTTATGGATTTAAAATAACAAATAAACCAAGTTATAATTCTAAACCTTTACTCAACAATATATTCTTTGATTTATTTGATGTTATATTTTTATATTACAACACTTTTATTTTAACATTTTTATCCTAATGGATATTATAACCTAAAATACTTTTTTATACATCTTCAGATTAATTTAAACATTTTCAATTTGTTAATATCGCTTAATTATATCTCTTAAAATTCTCTTAATTTTAGGACCAATAAAACAATGCCAAATGTAAGAACATGACTACAGAATTGAAATATGCATTGACAAATAAAAATTTAAATGGAAACATTAATTGTTGCAAATTATATTTTACAATACCATGAAGCAGCACAAGATTGCTTTGATTGTAAATTTTATCTAAGAGACAATTAACATAAAGTAAACAACAAACAAAACGATTTAGCTTACTTTTGGAGAAATTGAAAAGCAAAAACAAGACATACATAATTAAAATAAGCTATCAATTAACAAATAATTATTCAAATCATTGAAAACATTAAATGCATCATGCATTACTAAATACTAAAACTTTTTTGATTCATTATTATAATATATTAAAGGAATAGGCAAAACATATGTTTGAATATAGTCATTTTAAAGAATGTTAATGCTATTACTATTATAGTATGCACAATATAGGTCTATAATATACTTTTATAAACTACTGCATTGCGCTGGATTTGAAAATATAACCAAAATCTTTAGCAAATGCATTTTTATGAGAATCTTAATTATATCAAGAAGTATAAATATTATAAACAGATTATTAATGAACATAATTACTTCTGTTGTGATTTAACCTTCGCCAATATTAACATATAAGTCTACAGTGTAGTGATCCTGCAGACGCAGTAGAGACTTTCTTTGTACTTCCAATGATGAACCCATTTGCCTGCGAATTGCTTGGACTGGAAATTTGACCCGAGTCTAGCCTAGAAATTATAAAACAATTAATAAGAAATAAATACTATAAGGGCTCAATCTGTTGAAGTTGACTGCTTCCTGACTTTACATATAGTCCGGTCAATTTAGACCAAAAAATGAGAGTGAAGTTACATAAAGTCCCAACAAGCTGAAAATCAGTGAAATTGTTCAAAACATAATTATAAACAATGTTTAAAAGTTCCCCATCATTCCCGTGTATGGATTTTTTTTTTATTCAAGGTCAAAGGCAAAAAAAAATGATTTTCGCGATTTTCAGCAAAATGGTAAGTTTTATCATAAAAATACTTAAGACAAAAATTATAGATCATTAAATTATCTATAAAAAATGCATCAATACCTTTTTTCTTACGAGCCACCGTTTCTGAGATATAACGATTCAAAAAGTTATAAAAGTTGTTATCGTCATAATATGCATGAGTACGCCACGTATATACACCTAGAGTATACACCAAGTTCAAGTGTGGCTTGGTTATCAGCTAGACCCTACAGACTGGGGTTGGAAGTTGATCAACAATATATTAGAGCCAGTTCAAACTTTACTTCCACCTGCGCCGGAAAAACTGCTGAACACTATTTGTTGCAACTGCAAAAAGGGGTGCAGTGCTAAATGTGGTTGCAAAAAAGTCAGACTGTTTTGTTCTTTGGCATGCACAAATTGTCAAGGCCGCTCGTGCTCTAATATTGAATCACAAACAATGGAGGATTCGTTTGATTCCGACGAAGTATCATGCGATACATCGCTATTGACACAATTTACTTGCATCGAAAATGAAGATGAAGAAGAAGCAGGAGAAGAAGAACAAGAAATAGAACAAGAATTTGAAACTTACGAATCAGGCGAATGAACTTCACCACTTTTTTATTAATTTACATCGCTTTTATCTTTTCCAATCTTTGAAAATTTCCGTTATTTTGCAATAGTTTTACACTAAACAGGATCACAACTGACCCGTAGAGTAGGCCTACTGGGGAAACCACGGTAAAAAAAAACGCTCTAAATACATTACCTCATAGGTGGCGTGGAAACGTGCGCATATTATGACGATAACATATTTATAACTTTTTGAATCGTTATATCTCAGAAACGGTGGCTCGTAAGAAAAAAAGTACTGATACATTTTTATAGATAATTTAATGATCTACAATTTTTGTCTGAAGTATTTTTATGATAAACTTACCGTTTTGCTGAAAATCGTTAAAAACTCATTTTGTTGCCATTGACCTTGAATAAAAAAAATTCCATACACGGGAATGATGGGGAAGTTCTAGACATTGTTTATAATTATGTTTGAACAATTTCATTGATTTTCAGCTTGTTGGGACTTTATGTAACTTCGAATGTCTAAATTGACCGGACTAATACATATAACCATAAAACATTGGATAGTTATAAATGAATATGTTATGAACTTGGAAATACCTATACCGAAAAATGGCTTTAATCTTACACTGTACTGTGCTGGGATGACTCATTTACTTTTCACTGCAGAGCACAAGCCTCCTGTACAGTCGAGAGTACGAATGAAAGGAGTAAGGCTACATAATTCATCAACTCGACACTAACAAAAAGTTAACCTTATCATATGTTCAGAGATCTAATAAATCTGTATTTTAATGGGTATTTATTTCAACTATTTCAACTTATTGTTATTTCTTATATTCCTGTAGCAGATTAAACTAGATATAGGGTCACAGCGGAATAACATATTATTGTATTTACCTTAATTATGTCAGATGAGGTTAGATTTATGTTTTTCAATAATTTGGTATTTGTGCAGGACGAAGACTAATTTTTAATAGTTAAGTTTGCTTTTTATCATGTTACTAGTAAATAGTTATAAGCTTGTTTGTGTAATGTTCTTATATAAGTTTATAATGTTCTTATGTAAAATGTTGTCGTGTTAATAAATAAAACAAACGTTCCCTTAGAAATAAGCTTACACTTATAAGTCGTTCATTGTAAATGTATATTTGTTATAATTTAACTATGTAAATTGTTATGTGCAATATTGTTACGTGTTATATACTAGAGTGTTTATCTATCAGAGATTATATAAAGTTTTGAGTAGTTAGACCGAAATTGTCAAAACCTAGTATATACTGGGTATCTCAAGACTGCTACCGAAAACGAAGCCGGGTTGTAGTTTTAGTGGCTACAAACACAATGCAATTAAAAATTTCGCATAGAAACGCGACAATAATTTTTTATGATTTTTTAAATATCGTAATTTTTGGGTGGTAAATCCATAGTTTTTACTAAAATAATAATTTAAACTCTTTTATACCTTAGATTACTTATAAATAAAAGGGTATACACTATTATTTTAGGAAAAAAAATATTTACCACCCATATATGGCCATAGGAAAAAAATAACAAAAAAAAATTGACGCTTTTTTTTTGCAACTTTTTCTGTTGCATTGTGTCTGAAGTCGTTTAAACTACCACCCGGCTTCGTTTTCGGTAGCAGTCTTGATATACCCTGTATATTGATTTAAGCATGATGTCGGGTGCGAGGTCCGCCGAACTTAGGTGCCTCCCACAAATTCGGTGCGGAGTTACACCTCGCGGCCCCGCACTCTCCGCACGACCGAGCTACCGCCCCGCAAGTCGCTACAGCGACACCCCGCAGCGCGCGCTCCCATTGGCTGAGCGCGCCTGTGACGATCGCGGACCCGACCCTAGGGATTAGCCCAAAATTGGGAATATAGATCGGCACCCTGGGTCGGGCAAATCAGAGGATCAGCTTGCGAAGCGTAGTGAACACACGTTTACTACCGCTCGGACCTGATTTTAATCCCGCCGTTTATCGGTTCACAGGTTTCTCGGAACCTGCCGTGTCGACGAACGGACCGCGCTTCGGTGCGGGGGATTAGTCGCTTGACTGCTGTCGGACGTCTCGCACGTTCGCCAGAGGGTCGCGGCGCTTCGCAACGAGGAGAGATGAGCCTCCCCACGGAGGGCTCATCTGCCGGCCTCTCACGAGGCCAACCCAACGGTCCTTTTCAGGACCAATCTCACCACTCTCCCCGTTCTGAGTCTCATGGCTCGAACGGAGTACAGCAGGGCACTTTGCCCCGCTCCGTCGCCGTGGGTGAAAACCCCGGCATCTCGCAGGGCGTCCCGCCTAGCTTCTCGCAAGCCGTCGCGTTCGGACCTGCCCGAAGCCCCAATCCCCCAGTAGTATCGCTGGGCCAACCCGCCTCCCCCGACCCCAATTGTCGGCCGTCGCACCCACTGGCATCAGTGGTGCGACATTTTGTGGGCCGACACCCATACTACGCTAATCGCCCGTATCGTTTTCAGGAGGCCATGCAAAACGAGGTAGCGGATCAACAACCTGTGCGGCATGCTGCAGCTACAGATGGTCGAATGGATCGACCGGTCCATCCGCGGCACACTAGACCGCCTGAAGGAAGACTCGGACGACACCAGCTCATCCGAAGAGGAAGCGAACCCAGAACCAGAGCCGATGGAGGTCACACAGACCTCAATCAGGCGCCCAAGAAGCCCGGAAGATGAAGAAGACACTCATCGCCGCCGCAGGACATCAGCCGACACCGACAACGGCGCCGCGACGTGCAGCAGAGACGCTAAAAAGAGGGCAAAGTTGACACCTACTATCAACTCGACGCCCTCTACACCGACACCGACGCTGAAGACTGCATCAACAACAGTGCAGACAAAACCCGCGCTGCCGCTGCCACCGACCAACAAACCGGTGCAGACGCCAGCACAGGCGCCAGCCGCGCAGAAGCCGGCTGACAAGCGCCCGCGATATCCACCACTCATTGTGGAATCGCTACCAAATTGGGCACACCATGCGCAGGCCTTGAAGCGCAAGCTCGGCCACGCACCAAACGCCCACACACACCTCGGCAAGGGCCTCAAATTCTTGCCGAAATCGGAGGAAGAATACCGCATCGTACAGCGGTACCTATCGGAACTGGAGAAGTCAGAGAAAATCTCGTGGTTTTCTTATTCACTGCCAGCGGAGAAGAGCGTCAAGATCGCCATCCGCGGACTGCCAGTGGACACTGCAGTCGACGCAATCCAGACGGAGCTGGAAACTCTGGGCTTCACACCAGAGTATGTCAGACCCATCAAGGCACGACAAGGTAGATTAGGATGTATCTACCTGGTCATACTGAAGAGGACATCGAACATCTCCGAGATATTCAAAATCTCGGAACTTATGGCGCTGCCCTCCATTAAGGTGGAGCCATGGCGAGGCAAGAAAGGCCCCGCCCAATGCCATCGTTGCCAACAGTTTAGGCACTCAAGCCATAACTGTCACAGGCAACTGGCCTGCGTCCGATGCGGTGAACAACACACCGCCCGAGACTGCCCGCGCCCGAAGGAGGAACCCGCCACATGCGCAAACTGTGGTGGCGCACACCCGGCGTGCTACACTGCATGCCCAGTGTTCCGGAGAGAGGCCCGGAACAAGAAGGCAGGCACAGTGGCAATCTCCACACGCCTGCCGACAACAAACAGGACGAGCAACATCGTCGAGGACACCACCACCGCGGCCACCGGCAACACAACGCTGATGGCCGACGCAAACAACCCTCATGCAAGACGCCAGCCCGCTAAGAAGCGAGGCAAGGGGGGAAAGAAGAAGAAGCAGCAGAAAAACCAGACGGCACCAGCGCCGACAACAACAAAGACGACTTCGGCGGCCCCGGCTAAAACCACGTTCACCGCAAGAAACGAGGTTCCTGCACAAACTACAGGAACAACAACAAGCAAACTTGAAGAAATCAGTACTCTACTTAAGATACTGACTGCCTTCAAAGGCGGAGAAGACATCTCCGCCATCATCGCTCAGCGTTTAGTCAACTGTGTCTAGACCACTGAGAATACTACACTGGAACGCCAACGGTCTTCGAAACAAGATCGTTCATCTCAAGCCGCTCCTACGAGAACAGGACATCGATGTTGTGCTGATAAATGAAACGCACCTGGGACCTACGGACATCTGCAGACTACCAGGATACTTCATTTACCGGCAAGACGAACTCTCACCACACAACAGAGTCTACAGAGGCTTGCTAGTAGCCGTTAAAAGAAGACTCCTTCACCAAGCACTACCGCAACTACAGCTCCGTTCGATGTACGGACTTGGTGTGGAAGTGTGCATCGCAGGCAACCCACACTGGTTGTTTGCCGCCTACAAGCCGCCGGGATCGAGATTGACGAGAGCCGATATCCATGCCTTGCTCGCCTCGCCGAATCCGACCATCATCGCCGGAGACTTGAACGCCAAACATCCATCATGGGACCCGACATCCAACGCGGACTCGGACGGAAGGAAGCTTTTTAACGACACGCAGACACACGGATATGCAGTCGAAGGGCCGGACACGCCAACGCGCTACCCAACGGGCAGTGCGTTCAGCCCGTCCACCATCGACATCATCATACACCGAGGACTCCGAAGCCAGCCGACGCAAGAAGTTCTACACGACTATCTACAATCTGACCATCAGCCTGTACTAGTCGTCGTTCCTGAACTACCGGTGAGAGTCAACCCGCCGGCACCACGCTACAACATCAACTGGAACACCTTCGCAGAAGAGTTGCAGGCCTGCACACCGACGCGACCGATCACCTGCCCCGCAGATGTGGACATGCTCGCCAACGAGCTCACGACCAGAATCCAAGAAGCCTTTGAAGCGGCAAAGACTACGCGGAAGGCCGTGAACAGAATGCCGGACCTTCCTCGACACATTCGAAATCTCATCGATGAGAAGAGGAAAGTCCGAGTACAGTGGCAACACAACCGCTGCCCACAGCTCAAGACGAGATTAAATCGTCTTATAGAGCAGGTGAAAGCCGAACTCGAAGCCTACAACACCGACCGCTGGGAAAGTTACGTAGACTCCACAGGGGACGATTGGCCCGCCCTCTACCGGTTATGTCGATACGTAACCAACACACCGGAACCAGTGCGCCCACTTCTACACAACGACGGGACGCCGAGATACGTCGCCGAAGACCGTGCAGAGATCTTCGCCGAACATCTAGAACACCAGTTCCAACCGAATCCGACAACCAACACCGGACACGAAGCAGAAGTAGAACGACATCTCGAGGACTACTTCACGGAAGTCGTGACTCCCGAAGAGGATCCAATCTTCTTCTCGCCTGGACAAGTGCGGAAGATGATTCTCAAGACGAAGCCGAGGAAAGCACCCGGCGCGGATGGCATCAAGAACAGTACGCTCCGTCGCCTGCCACAGAGGACTGTGGCCGCGATGACGCGGCTCTTCAACGGTATCATGCGCACGGGACACTTTCCTCAACGGTGGAAATCCGGCAGAGTCATCATGCTGCCCAAACCCAACAAGAACACCCTGAAGCCGGAAAGCTACAGACCCATCACACTCCTGTCGACAACCTCAAAAGTGTTCGAGAAACTCCTGCTACAACGTCTGGTGCCGTTCCTGACACCACGACAAGAACAGTTCGGATTCAGATCAGACCACAGCACCACGCTGCAACTGACCAGGGTACTGCACGATTTCACGATGGCCAAACTACGCCGTGAAAACACTGTCGCAGTATTCCTGAACATGGAGAAAGCGTTCGACCGAGTCTGGCACCGCGGCCTTGTTCACAAGGTAGCCCTGTCCGACTCGCCCCGTCGTATCACCAGAGTGATCCAGTCATTCCTAGAAGACAGAAGATTCCGCGTAATGATCGAGGGCAAGCTCTCCAGCGAGCGCACCATCGCCGCCGGAGTACCACAAGGAAGCTGCCTATCTCCGGTCCTGTACGCTTGCTACACCGACGACATTCCTGTGAGGGAAGACGTCCACCTAGCGCTGTACGCGGACGACATAGCACTCTACTCATCCTCCGTGTCGCCGAAGCACGCCATCACCAAGCTCCAGCGCAACCTGGACGAACTTCCTGCCTGGCTTTCCAAGTGGAAGCTGACAGTGAACGTCGGAAAGACACAGGCCCTGCTGATCAAGCGTTCCAACCACATTGCGAGGAACAACCCGACGAGATCATTACATATCAAGATGCAAGATCAACGAATTCCCTGGGCTATCTCAGCCAAATATCTCGGGATCAGCATACACAAGAATCTTCGGATGAACAAACACGCCGAAGCCATCGCCAATCAGACGAGGAGCGCCGCCGCGAAACTTCGCCCAGTCTTCTCCTCGAGACTCCCGCTGAACGTGAAGGTATCTGTGTACAAGCTGTACATACGATCACGCCTCACGTACGCAGCGCCCGCGTGGTACGTGCTCACTGGCGCTACCGCACGTCAGAAACTGCGGGTCGTCCAGTCAAAGACGCTCCGGAAGATCGTTAACGCCCCGCGTTACGTGAGAAACTCCACCATCCAGAGGGATGTCCGCATCGAGAGCCTGGACGATTTCGTCCAACGCCTCTCGACGAAGATGTTCGAACGCGCCGACGCCTCGGACTGGCCTCATCTCCAGAACCTGGCGCCGCTTCATGCTCGCCCGCCGGAACAACCTGTGCCGGCACTGCCACGTGACCTCCTAGCGGAAAACAATTCCGCTAACAACGCCTGAAGGAGCGGGTTGAACTGCGGGCCTCGTGATAACGTCGTCCGGCCGCTGATCGCCTAGCCGGGCTTCCCCAACGGGATCCACCTGGCTGGGACCAGATCGCCCAGACGACAAGAAGAATCACGATGGCACCAGGAATACCCACACTTCTCTCCGAGCACCCTCGAGTTTCTCCACGATTCGACTCGAACCACAAGAGCGACCCGCAACACCAGTACGACGACCATCACTACAGAAAAGACCACAAACCAGAGAGCACACGCCCTGGTTTAATCTCCACCACAAGCGGTTCCATGCGTGCATAGAACTGCGCGTGTGTGGAGATCGACGATCGACCATCACCGGCCACGCCGGCGCCTCAACGTGATCTCCACAGCGGACGACAACTCCGCTGACACCAAACGACGACACCGCCGCCGTCTGAAGGAGCGGGTTGAACTGCGGGCCTCGTGATTACGTCGTCCGGTCGCTGATCGCCTAGCCGGGCTTCCCCAACGGGATCCACCTGGCTGGGACCAGATCGCCCAGACGACAAGAAGAATCACGACGGCACCGGGGATACCCACACTTCAACGCGCGCACACACGGCCTCACTGAATATCCACTATCCGCAAGATGCGAACCTCGAGAGCGACTTGCAACACCATCAGCACTACCATCACATCACAGCACAGAACACCACAACCAGAGTGTACACACCCTGGTTGAGTCTCCAACACGTACGGTTCCATGCCTGCGTGAAACTGCACGTGTATGAAGATCGACGAAAGACCCTCGCCGTCCGCAACGGCGATTCTACGCGATCTCCTAGCGGAAGACAATTCCGCCAACACCAACTGACACTCCGCCGTCTGAAGGAGCGGGTTGAACTGCGGGCCTCGTGATTACGTCGTCCGGTCGCTGATCGCCTAGCCGGGCTTCCCCAACGGGATCCACCTGGCTGGGACCAGATCGCCCAGACGACAAGAAGAATCACGACGGCACCGGGGATACCCACACTTCGACGACACACGCGGCCTCATCGAAACATCCTCGAGTTCTTTTTCTCATCGAACTCAAACCGCAAGAGCGACCAACAGAACAACGAGAAAGTGACGTCAAAAATCGTATATATCGTATATATCGATAAGGAGCAAGGAACAATCCGTCGTCACGGATTGCATTGAAGACCACAACCAGAGGGCACACGCCCTGGTTTAGTTTCCGCCACGTGCGGTTCCATGCCTGCGTGGAACTCGTGCGTGCGTGAAGATCTACGATTGTTGGGCAAATCAGTTCGGTTCCGGCCTACAGTGAAGAAAACATCAAGAAGTCAGCAAGCCAGCAAGTAGTCAGCAAGTCAGCAAGTAGTCAGCAAGTATTGAAGAATCAAGCAGAATCGCTGCCGGGAGACCCCAGTACGCCGCTCTGCAGCTACATCAAGACGGCGCCGCAATTACATGTCGTAATTAAGTGTACATTACGTCACTGTATAAAAACGTACTTCTCAGTGCGAATAAACTGTTTCTACTTTCTAATCACTGGTATTATTCACCACGCACCCAGCACCCCGAACATTCTACATTGAACGAGGCTGTTCGAAGGCGGTCTCGTTCAGTATTTCTTGCTCCACCAACGTAGCTGTTCACTTATAAAAGTGTTTGTATATTTTGTTTGTGAAGGCTGCACAGATATTTCTATGTTTTTTTCGTTTGTGCACTCGGGAACAAAACACATAACTAAAATTAATAATTATCACGTAAATCAAAAGTCTTTAGATACGATTTACACAAACAAAACTATATCATGTTTGTACTGCTAAATATTTACGTTACTGATTACAAAACAGATGAAATAACATGCAATTAAAAATAAAATAAGCAAATCCAAACTAAAAAACAATCGACTGTTGAAAAATATGGCAGCAATATGGCGGCGACAGCGCACGCCGGCACACACACACATTCATAAAAGTGACGGAGCGTGAAAGAGATGGGGCGAAAACGGCATATGAGAAAGCGAGATAGAAATTTGCGTCACTTTTAAGCCTGAGTTAAATTAAACCAGCCTGATACCTAACTGACGATAACGATCGTAGATAACGATAGACCAATCTTGGCTGTATGTGACTTGTGTACAGCCTGAATAACGTACTGAATAATTGTTTCATGTTTGTGTTTTAATGAAGAATAATAATCAAACGAAGATCAACGGTGAAATTAATTAATGTTAGTGGAATAATCATGGATAGATCTCAATTTTCTGTGTCATGGGAGGCACATCAGAAAAGCATTTGCAATGGACTGAGCGCGCTTCAGCAGGTATTGTTTGTTTATTTTCATCGTTTATATTTTTGTACACAGATAATGCAAAATAAAGGCATAGTAGCTTTTAAATATTTAACATTTAAATTGTAATAAGCTAGAGAATTAGATACGCGCAATGATTACGCCGTAATTTTGTTACAGAATACATACTATGTTACTGCAATTCCCGGTATAAAATGAACAAGCTTTTATTAACTGTTCGAAACTAGCAAATAATACACCAGTTTACCAGGTCCGTTTGTTGATTCGTATTAATAGTGAGTCTGTTTATAGAGAGGAGAGTTCGTAGACATGACGCTGGCGGCAGATGGTCATCATGTGAGGGTCCATAAGATGGTTATGTCGCTCGTTAGTCCATATATTAAGGAGCTCATCACCACAGCTGATTGTCCACATCCTGTAATTTTCCTCAATGTATGTAACATTTGCAGAATTTTTAGTCACAGTTAATAAACATAATAATAATTACACCCAACATTCACATACATAGTCCAGACCCCACACTAAGATTGAGTCTTGTGTCATTGGTATCAGGAACTGTGAGAGACCTGTGGTTCACACATATATATTGCTGTGCAGGGATCGAATCTGCAGCCTCTCAATTCACAGCCGGTGTCAAATCAACTGCGCCATGGCGGCTGTCTGAGTTAATGTTTATTTATGTATTGTTTTGCCTTTGGAGATAAATATTATACTTTTATAATAATATCTCACTATAACAGTTATGAAAGTAAGATATACAAATTTATCAACATTAAACAAAATGCTTCACACAGGTCTGCTCTAGAGGATAAGCAAAAAAAACTCCTTGTTTATGCAGTTAAATAATTTAACTAAAAGCTGGACCAAATACCAATAGGTTGTCTTACAGTTTTGCTCTTAATTTAAATCAGGTGTTACATCTCTCAATAGAGAAAAGTCCCATCTAATGTGAGACAGTTGGCCACCTTAAATAATGTGTCTTAATGTTGTCTGTTGAATTGTTTTATAATTAATTAATATTTCTCACCACATTTAAATTTTTACTTCTAGATACAAATGAAGAGTAACAATAAACATATTTTTTTTAATTTTCAGCAAATTTCATACAAAACACTGTGTTACCTACTGGAATATGTGTACTCTGGCGAAGTTCTGATACCCAGAGAGAGCATTGATGAATTTGTTGCAGCAGGAAAAGCACTCCATATCAAAGGTTTGATAAATATGGTCAGTATACTTTAGAATTCTGGATATTTTCAGTTGTTTATTTAAATATTTTATCATAGTTAAATGCAACAGGTTAGTGATGAATTACCATTTTTTGACATATTTATTATTATACTTTCTTATTACTTGTGCACTGTCCATACAAGTAGCGATGTTATAAATGCTTTAAATTACAATGTCAATTAAAACAAATTAAAATGATTACATTTAATATCACATTAAAATTGAAAAAATGATGTTTTCAAACAAACTAAATAACAAAATAATTTGGTTCAAATATAACACACTTTATACTGCCTTCAGTTGACCGAGATTTAATAAGAGCGGCAACGCCGCATTTTTCGTCACCGCGTTGCGAAGTTTTTGGGCATAATTTTATTCGTATAATAACAAATTTAATAAAAACACTTTCAATCAAGTCCCCTTTTACACAAATAAAGTAGGTCAAAATTGCTTCATCGGGAGATAAAATAGCACGTCGCGTAAAATATTACTGTAAGTAAACAGACCTTCAAACAAACCATATCCACAGCATGGTGTATTCTACAGCTGTAAATCTCGACTTCATGAACATAAAATGATAACGTAATTCGTAATGTGTTGTGAGCAACGCACGCGCATTCACAGAGAACAAGTACGGCTCACTGACGAGGCGGGGCGGCGACGAGTGGCGCGGCCGTGACCTATGTTTCATAAAAAGGAAAAAAAAAAATGATATAATATATAAGAAATTTTAAATGAGAAAACTTATTAAACACGTACGAGGGGCGATCAAAAAGTAATGATAATAAGTATAATAAAAATAATTTAATTAAAAATTAAAAGACCGACTTCAATGTGCACTACAAAGTAATAAATAATATATATTTCATTGTGCTAGCACACATTGATTAATTTTCATATTGACTAGACTAGCCAACAAATCTTAAATACGTAATATTTTGAAGGCGGGTCGCCAAGTGCCAATCGAGAACAAATTTAAGTAATGTAACACAGTTGAATATTACCTACTTGTAGATGTATCGTTGGCGCTCAGTTAGGTCCATATGTATACTAGAAACAAATTAATTTAACATATTGATCCTACGTATACATTTGTTGAAATTTTAATAGAATTAATATGTGTCATATGTGTGGTCTAATTTTAATTTATTGCATATGATCAAAGATATAGTGGTCAAGGGTTTCAACTCCAGGGTACACCATTGACTTATTGGAGTCACTTGCATATTTATATGTGTATACAATTACTTTAACAGTGATAGGAATCATAGTGAGGAATGTATAAGAAAGGGAAGGGTTGTTAAGTTTGTATGTTTCGCTCGATTGTAGATAAGTCCGATGCTCAACAATGTTAATTAAGAGCTGATATATTAGGACGGGCGATTTTTCTATTATGTAGTTATCAGGACAGGGACTGGAATTTGCACCAGATATGACTATAGACTCTCGCCCCCAATCACACCGAGGGACAAAACACGCAAGGCGTAACGTGGGTGTCCTGGTTGATACCAGGAGAATCTCTGCATACCCCTTCTGGGAAAATGGCGTGAGTTTATATAGATTAAGGTAAATTAATATTGCGTGTAAAATTGCGTATTTTTCGCTAGGATGTTTTACACAAATTAAATTTAAGTGTAGGACGTCGTGTTCGTCATTTGGCGACCCGCCTTCAAAATATTACGTATTTAAGATTTGTTGGCTAGTCTAGTCAATATGAAAATTAATCAATGTGTGCTAGCACAATGAAATATATATTATTTATTACTTTGTAGTGCACATTGAAGTCGGTCTTTTAATTTTTAATTAAATTATTTTATTTATGACTTTTTAGTTTTCATAAGCATTGCAATAATGCCAAAGGTAATCATATAATGAAAAACTGGAATCAATGTATACAAAAAATGAACCACTGTGATCCTTTATGATTTCAAAAACGAAAATTAATATTTTATGATTTTTAAGGAAGCTACACTGTCATTTCGTTTTTATGATAAAGAAAATACTAAAATCGGCTCAACCTGCTAGAGATATTGAGTACACTTATGCGTGGTAATCATTTGTTACCCGTTATAAAACACATATACTAACCTAATGGACGAAAAATCATTGCGTTTCTGCAAAGTTTTGTGGAGGTCTGCTCTCCAGATATGTACCTATTCATCAGATCATCACCATATTTTATGTGACCAACATTATGTTAATTATATAATTCGTTTCGATTGTATAATTCGTTCCGAAGAAAAGTTATTTAAAATCATTTATTTATTGTCGCAGATATTTAGTATTTATCTTTGTATATATTCGCCCCCCCCCTCCTTCCCACGCCCCTTTCCATCCCCTCCCCCCTTGTAGTAGTAATAAACGTATACTGAACCTAATGTAAAAAGAATTATTGCTGTACTGTTCAATTTTGAGGAGTTCTGCCCTTCAGGTCCAAAGATATTCATCAGGTCTTCACAATATTTTTTTTGGTCTAACCTATCATATAATACTCTTTGACAAAAAAGTTATTTTTAAGTCGGTTAAGAACTGCCGGAGATATTGAGTATTAACAATTGTACCTATTTTCTACCCCCCTCACCCCCCACCCCCACCCTTTTCCCATTTTTACCCACCCTTTGTAATAATATACTTATACTTAATCTAACGCAAAAAGAATTAATGCTGGACCGTTTAATTTTGAGGAGTTCTGGTCGGCAGATCTTAAGATATTCATCAGGTCTTCACCAATTTTATATGGGACCAACCCTGTATATCATGCTTCCAACAAAAAAGAAATTTTCAAAATCGGTTCACAATTGCGGGCGTAATCGCGTAACAAACATACAAAAAAAAAAAAAAATCAGTCGAATTGATTACCTCCTCTTTTGAAGTCGGTCAAAAACAACGATTGTAGTTTAAATTTAATTTATTTTTCTACATAGTCTCCTAACAATTCGATACATTTAGACCAACGTTTCTCCAAACCTAAAATACCCTTTAAAAAAAAATCTTTATCTTGACTATCCCAAAATGCCTCTACAGCATCCATTACCTCGCTATCATCCTTAAATTTCTTGCCCCTGAGGTGTTCCTTGAGCCTAGGAAACAAATGAAAATCGCTGGGGGCTAAATCTGGAGAATAGGGCGGGTGTTCGACCAGTTCGAAGCCTGCTTCTCGAATGGCAGCGATCGCAACTTCGGCTCTGTGTGCAGGAGCGTTGTCCTGATGAAACAGGACTTTCGCTCGGTGTTTGCCCCGGTCTTTTTTCCTTTATGGCGTCTCGCAGTCGTCTTATTTGATCAGCGTAGTAGGAGCCCGTAATAGTAGCTCCCTTTTCCAGGTAATCAACCATTATGATTCCCTGAGCATCCCAGAAAACGGACGCCATAACCTTGCCCGCCGAGCTCGAGACTTTGAACTTCTGAGGAGTCGGTGAGGATGGCCTTTTCCAAGTCATCGATTGTTGTTTGGTCTCAGGATCAAAATGATGGATCCATGTTTCGTCCATGGTCACAAATCGTGACAAAAATAATTCTTGGTCAGCCTGGAACTTTGCAAGATTGGCTCTTGAAATGTCAACTCGCTTTTTCTTTTGTTCGTCCGTTAACATTCTCGGGACCCAACGCGCCGAGACCTTCTTCATATTCATTTTGCTGGTCAAAATGCTTTGGATGCTGCCACATGAGATCCCTGTGACCTCAGCTAAATGTCTGATGGTTAATCTTCGGTCTGCTAACACGATATCTTCGATTTTTTTTCACTTTTCCTCAGTGAGGGACGAGGTTGGGCGTCCCTCGCGATGTTCATCTTCTGTGGATGTTTTACCAGCTTAAACTCTTTGCACCACAGTGCCACCGTAGAATATGGAGGAGCAGATATAATGTTCGTATTGCCGATATATTGGAATCATTCATTCTTCGATCCGAAGATTCGAATTTGTGTTACAGAGTAGGTTTCGAAACGAAAAGCGTCATGAAGTTTCGAACTTCGTTTCGGATTTATGTAGTAGGGCCCCAAACAGTAAATCCCCTTCGCAAAAATGTATGTTATATATATAGGTAACTTATTTGAGATTGTTATGTCTTAGAGAGAGCTCTTTTCATCCAAGGAAAAATGAAATGCATATTTATGGGTATTTTCTATTTGTTTTAGCACTTAACGACCTGTTTACCAAGAGAAGCTGGATTAATACAAATTCATAACATAGAAACAAAAACTTCTACTAAAGTTATTGAGAGCAAAGAAAATGTTGCTACTAAAATGACAAAGAAAACGGAACCAAAAGTACCACGACAAGAAAAAATACACGAGTATGTAAAGCAATCTATACAGGGTATATCAAGACTGCTACCGAAAACGAAGCTGGATGGTAGTTTAAGTGATTTCAGACACAATGCAACAGAAAATTTTGCAAAAAATGTTCCATTTTTTTTGTATTTTTTTTCCTAAGTCCATATTTGGGTAGTAAATACATTTTTTTTCCTGAAATAATAGTCTATACCCTTTTATTTATAAATACTCTAAGGTATATAAAACAGTTTAAATCATTATTTTAGCAAAATTATGGATCTACCACCCAAAAATGAAGATATTTAAAAATCTTTAAAAAATAATGTCGCGTTTCTTTGCGAAATTTTTGATTGCATTGTGTTTGTAGTCACTACAACTACCACCCGGTTCCGTTTTCGGTAGCAGTCTTGATATACCCGGTATGTAGATAAAGAAATAATGGCAATGATATAGTTTACTAGTTTTGTAATAATTCTGAGTGAAGTGAAACTTGCGTAGTAAGAACTTATTTATATTTTCATGTTAGTCAAAAACATCTATATTAGAGTAATTGTATTCTCATAAAATATTTTATAATACATATTTAAATAGGCATAGCTCTTCATATTTTTATTTCTTACTCTCCTTTTCCATATTGTCAATTTCACTGATTTCCGTTTGAGGCGAATACAACTAATGTGTGAAATTAAAAAGAATCATTATTTTATATTATCTAAACTTGTTATATTTTATATCCTCATATTCAGAGTATACATAGATGAAAATGCAGCAGTAGATACCACTTTGGACAGTACTTTTGACGATGTTTTGGACGACGATGTTGTAATGGACTGTACAGAAACAACAGTGAAGTGTCACAAAGATGAAGAAGAAATACCAGAAACAAAACCACAGCAAAGCATGCCGGAACTAGAACTATCAGCCGCAGCACCAGAGAACCCACCGGATCCAAGTAAGATATTAGAACTTAGTACTTACTAAACTACATCCAACTAAACTGATATGCACCATTTGACTTTTCATATTAATTGTGTATTTAGCTTTATTGTTTATGGTGCCTACACGCGATTTGCCAAAATAATAAATACACCCAACAGTCACATACATAGTTCTGACCCCACATTAAGATCAATTAAGTCTCGTATCGTGGGTATCAGAAACAACGAGGACTTTTCGGTCTCACAAACACCCAGACCCGAAACAAATACCTGTAGTTCACACAAATATTTCTCTCGGTGCGGGGATCAACCCGTGGCTTCTCGTTCACAGCCGGCGTCTAACCAACTGCGCCACCGAGGCTGTCAAAATTTAGAAGTGTGTCCTGTAGACTTAAGTTCAGAGATATATGGAAAATTCAATAAAATTCGTTCATTTTTCTACCAAGTTTCTCATCAGCGGGATCTGTAGTGGCCGTTCCACTCGTTTTTTTTTCGATGTTCACACACAATATAGTCCTCGTTTGCGTTGCTGCTGGCAGAAACTACGAAGTACGGTAGAATTTTTGGTTTCGCCAACCCAACGCCGTCCCGAACATTTGTCAATTTTTCAAACATTACAGCCTCAGTTAGTAAGATGCCGTTCGGCGGCTATGAAACTATAAGCCGCGGATTGGATCCCCGCACTAAAACAAATATGTGTGTTTCACAAATATTGGGTCTCATGTGTTACAGGCCGCCTGGGTGGGTCGGCCGCAATGTTTGTTTCTGCCGCCAAACAGTAGTGTAAATGCCCTGTTGTGTTTCAGTTTGAAGGACATTGTAGCCAGAGTAACTACTGGACACAACGAGACTTAACATCTGTCATCATCATAATCTCATTGTCTCAGGATGGCGAGCGCAGTGGAATGCCAAGCATTGCTTTGTAATTCAAGGTGTTTGGTTTTACTACTGTTGATGACTGATTGTATCGCTTGCCATCAGGCGAACGGCACATTTGTCTCGCCATTCATACCAATAAAAAAATAGCTGTGAGTTCGCAAGACGTAACACCCACAAGAAGGCGACGTCAGCAACGAAAGCAACCAATTCCGCTGACTATGAAATATAATTTGTATCGATTGATTTTATATTCATTTAATTTTAGTCTTGTATTAACTTTTCGGGAATAAATTATTCATTTTTAAAAACCCTATTCCCGATCGCCGTAACGTAATTTGTGTAATGTGTTTTATTGCAGGTAAAACGCCTTATATGCAGTACTCCGTATCGAATCAGGGAAATCTCCAAATGGTACTGAACAGATATTTGTATTACTTAGTATACACGGGTCGAAACTCAGGTCACAGAAGATGGCAGTGCATCGATAATCATATGAAACGGTTCAAATGTCCGGCTGCTGTCATTACTAAGAATGGTGTAATAGTACAAAGGTATGTTTTATTATGTTTTAAATCTGTTAAGAATCATCATGACATGATAATCTTTTTTCACTTTGGGATCCTAACCACCGATGGCTTGGTTCTCGACTCTCAAGCCTCGTCGTTGTTACATGCCTTTTGGTATTTTGTATGTATTTTGCTTTATTATTGATGTATAAAAATGTAAAAAAAATGGATATAAAATAAAGGTGAATACTGTGCAGGCTATTAAACGTGTGGCTGAGGGTTCGATCGCCGCAATAGACAAATATTTGTGAGATTTACGAGTATTTGTTTCTCGGCTCTGGGTGTTTGTGAGACGGAAAAGTCTCTCCTATTTCCTGATACCACATACATGTACGCACGCACGACACCAAAACTCGATGTATTTAGGTATTTATTTAACTTAACAAAAAACATATGTTTTAGATGACTTTTTAATAAGCCACTTTTCTGTATAATATATAATTAAGTGGGATATTTTATTCATCTTTACAATTTTGTTGCCCAATTTATGCAAAATGTCTAATAATTATTTCGTCATTGGTTAAGAATATAAAAATAATTTATTTTTAATTTTAGGATATCGGCTCACAATCATCCATTCCACGACGAAAAGATCATCAAGAAAGTTAAGGCTGGATCAATATTTTCTGGTCTGAGACAAGCGCAAAACATGGGCAAATTAATGCAAGACGAAAGAAACGCAAGAACATCGACAAGTAGTGACGTTAAAAACGAAGAATCTGATAATAAATAATATTATGGTCTCTTTTGTTCATAGTTATAAGTGGAATAAATTATTTAAGTGTTAGTAGATATTTAATAATCGTTTTTTATCAATGTTCAAACTTTTATTTACAAATAATTGTTCTTTACATATTTATATTTTATTGACATATTGAACAATTTCTTGGCCAAAAGGCCGCCGTTGAAACGAAAGGTTTTGTCGAATATAAGTCGCTGTATTGAGAATCATGTTTGTACAATATGTGTCAATAAACAAGTATTTCTTTCAGTCTGGAATTTGTGAAAACCAAAAAGCCTAACGTTCTTTCATATGTCATATAATACTCAAGAGCATCGTAGATATTAAAAATCAAGTGTAGGCGACCAAAACAATTAGGCGCATGACAGTTAAGACGTAGACGTTGGAACTAGGGATGGAACACTTTTACCAAAATCTTTATCGATAAAATGAAGTAAGTACTTAATACATACTAGCCACTTGTAAAAATGTTATACCGGGTATATCAAGACTGCTACCGAAAACGAAGCCGGGTGGTAGTGTAAGCGACTTCAGACACGATGCAACAGAAAAAGTTGCAAAACAATTTTTTTTGTAATTTTTTTCCTATGACCATATTTTGGTGGTAAATACATTTTTTCCTAAAATAATAGTTTTATACCCTTTTATTTATAAAAAATCTAAGGTATAAAAGAGTTTAAATTATTATTTTAGCAAAAACTATGGATTTACCACCCAAAACTGACGATATTTAAAAAATCATAAGAAATAATTGTCGCGTTTCTTTGTGAAATTTTTAGTTGCATTGTGTTTGTATTGACTAAAACTACCACCACCCGGCTTTGTTTTCGGTAGCAGTTTTGAGATACCCAGTATTTTTGGTTTAAGGGGAATATTTTAGGTTAGTAGAAAAAATAACATTATTATGTAGTTTATATTTTTTGTTTCCAATAAACGTATTTTACATAGAATTGGAGTCCAAATTCTGAATGCCCGACATTACATAAGTATCAACAATAACAACATAAAGAAAAATATGTAACAACCGAATGAAAAGCGCTTATAATATGTATGTACTATCACTATCGATGATATCGATAATACGACTGACAAGGCGGGGTGCGGGCGCCGCAACTGCATACCTGTCATGCGCCTAATTACTTAGGGCAATAGTTCACCAAAACTTAATTTATTTTCTTATAGTTCAACTATACAGGTGATGCAGAAAGGGTTATACTAATGCAGTACGTATCTAATGGAGAACTGACCCAGTCCTGAAATCGCGAAAAATGTCTCAAGTTCCCATTAAGATATTACAACCAACGCCTGTTCCATAAAATATAATGTTTTGCATTTATAGTATTCATGAGATTATAGCATTCCCTATAGGGCTTAGTACAAGTACCCTTTCTGTCTAACCCCACAGGGTCACTCACGCTTTTCTTATAAGTTTTGATATTCTACTCAAAACGACATGTCTCTTTCACAAACTGAAATGAAATGAAATGTATTTAACACACATGTATTTACAACAGAAATAAAATAACTGTTACTAAGCGCAGTACACACCGAACCTGTCGACCCGCCAAAAATGTCGACTACTGTTTGTTGGCGGGAATATTGGCGGTTTCACTAATTCTGTACCAGCTTATATACGTCCCACTCTGCAGTGGGACGTATATACGTAGAGGAGGCCCGTACTCTGCAGTACGGGCCTCCTCTACGATCGAGTGTACGATTGAGAGTGGTTAGGCCATATAGTCCACCACGCTGGCCTAGTGCGGGTTGGTGGACTTACAAACCATAATTTTTTTAATATATCTCTAGGGTATACAGGTTTCCTCACGATGTTTTCCTTCACCGTTTTAGTGCGTGGTGATTGACTATCAAAACACACATGACTCCGAAAAGTCAGCAGAGGTGTACCCTGGGATTCGAACTCGCGACCACCGAGAACATGTTGGCAGTTGCATCTGGTTTGTTTACCAACAGGCCGCCATGCACTTCACTCATTGAAAGTCGAAAAATTTTGTTGGTTACATGTCGGCAGCTTGGCATAACGTGAAACTTTTTTATGACGTTCAATGCCGCCGGGAAACTTTGCACATGCTGCGAACATGAGGCGGGTAAAACGTGCGCTTATTGCCGACATGATTTTTTCTTTTTTTATAGCCTCCGTGGCGCAATCAGTTAGACAACGCCTGTGAAACGAGAGGCCGCGGGTTAGATCCCGGACTGAGAAAAATGTTGTAATGACACGTTTTTCTTTCGGGTCTGGATGTTTGTGAGACCGAAAAGTCTCTTGTAGTTCCTGATACCCACGACACAAGAGTCGATCTTAGTGTGGGGTCAGGACTATGTATGTGACTGCTGGGTGTTATTTATTTATTGGCCGTCGGGTTGTGTCGCCGGGCCGGGCGGCGGCTATTTGGTGTGAAGTGCGCTTTATTTAATTGCAAAAGATAAATTATGTTGGAAATGATATCCTATTACAATGTAATAATTGTGGTTATATTTTAGAATAAAATAAACGCAAATAGCGTCAGTTATTTTTATCAATAGATTGAATGAAGTGTAAATCTTGTAAAAATGAGGTCGTTTTGATCGAGATTCAGGGCGAGATTTGAACAGTGCCGAGATTAAGATTACTTCCTTTCCATTGTCCAAGTTTCCAAATATCAAAATATTTTTAAGGAATTAGAAATTCCCGTAAGAAAATATGGTAAAATGTGTCATTTACATATCTGAAATAGGAATGAATCTGTAGACTTTAGTCTCTTAAAACTGTAACGGTCTCATGTTTGTACAATAAAGTTTTTTTTCAAACTAATAGCAATTTCGTATTTCAGCGTTTTTGACCCTGCACCAAGAATTCTTTACAGATGTTGGAGCGCAATCGTAACGTTTTAATTTATTGTTTTATGTAAACTGATAGCAGTTTTCTACTTTTTTGATTGATATTTTCAGACTTATATTTTTTTTCGATATTGTAATAACACACAGAATTGATTAAAAATATAAAAAATGACATGCATATTCCCTATTGCCACAACTATTGTGGCCAGTCAATGTGATTTGTTTGGTTTTCCACCAAAATGACTTGTTCGTGAGAACATTACTATTTACCAAAATGCCTTTGCTCTCGTATTTTTACTACAATTGTATTGTATTTCTTAGTAGAATATTAGTATAACAGAAGTTGTGCCAAAATCAAAAACCAACGCATTGATCTCCTAAGTTTACTTTATTGTGACACCTTTCTGTGTCAATGTGTTATCTTCATAAGTTTCGAGCACGTCGGCCAAATGTTCGTTGTCTCTGGGTTTCTTGAATTGTCTTCGTTTTTGCGCAGCCTTCTTGCGTTTTGGCGCTACTGGTTTCCTGGGGCCGTGGTCTTGCATGGACTTGATGCCTTGCTTCTCCAAGTATTCCTCGATCTTGGCGTCGTCCATCGCGTCCACCGCCGTCGCACGCCATAACTTTACGAATTCTTCGTCTACCTGCATTTGTGTACATAAATATTTTATTGTAGTTAGATTGAATCAATTGATTGGTTGAGTGATTGAGCCTTAGTGTATGAACAGAGGTACAGAACCAAGGACCCAAAGTCGGCCCAAAGGTTTGATATTGAGATAATACATAGTCTTAAAGAAAGTGAGAACAATATGAAAACTGTAAAGTGTAAAAAATGCATAAAATCTTATAGACTAACGGTATTACTAATAAACTTTTATGCATCCTGTATAACAGCGCTATAGCGTAATAATTACTAATAAACTATGTATAGGGATTTTTACCTTATACGCCCGTTATAACATTTGCGTAAGTGCATGCCATTTTATACAATCCTTATTCTGTCGGTTGACCTTTAGAGTGCATATAGCCTACAAATTTTAACTGTTTGCCAGGTCTCATCTCGCGACGTGTTTTAATTTAGTGTTAAATATGTTTTTTTTTGCATTATTTCGATTATTTTGATATACTTGAGTTGGAAGATGAGGAACGGCCAAGAAAGAGAAAAGCTTACAAAACATGCTTTGATCCCTTTTCTCTGTAAGAAGATGAATTTAAAGGTACATACAGGTTTACTAAAAGGTATGTCAAAGAATTGGTGGACTTGATCCGAGAAGATATAGAACAAAGAAGGGTGGTGGCTTCTCTGTGGAGCTTCACGTTTGTCCAGCTCTCAGGGTTTGGGCGCGGCAAGAAGTACAAGACGATGCAGCTGACATACATGGCATGAGTCAACAATCAATCACTATTATTTGTCGCCGCGTTGCCGTCGCCTTAGCAAGTAAAGCAGCGCAATTTATCTATATGCCACTCGAGGAAGAGGAAGAAGTGATGGCTGGATTCCGCAGTATGTGTGGGTTTAGACATGTTATAGGTGCAATTGATTGCACACATATTGAAATTTAAAAAGTTGGCGGAAGCAATGTCCTATATTATATCAACAGAAAGGGAGTATCCTCAATTAACGTGCAGGTCTGTGACTACAAATTGCAAATTAGAGATATTGTAGGACACTGGAGAGGCAGCACTCTCGAATATTTAGAGAATCACGTATGCGACAGAGGTTCGGAAATGGAGAATTCCATGGACGCTTACTCGGAGATGCAGGTTATGAACTATTTGTTTACACATGTACAAAATCAATAATAAAATCATCAGCCTATTCGCGTCCACTGCTGGACATAGGCCTCTCCTATGGCACGCCACTGGGCTCGATCTTCAGCCCAACGTCTCCAACCGCTACCGCTAATAAAATTAATGCATACGAATTAAAGATACGAAAAACAACGGTTTGTTTTTAACTTTTACATTTCTTGCGGAAAATGACAGTTAACGTTTCAACGCGCGTTCAAAACCTGTTCTCTAATTTTCGAGGATAATTATTGGACAGAATGGAAAATATTAAATAAACAATTTTGAAACCTGTAAGTTTATTGTTTGTACACTGAAATATTTTTTGATAAAAAGAAACTGTTGTTGCCGTATTATTCAAGCCATTGGTAAATAAAATCATGTAAATATTAAAGAAAAATAGAAACGAAATAAGTGGTGTATTCAACGTTTTAAGGTTTCGAAACGCTTCCCAAAATGTTACCAGTAGTTAGTGTCATAACAATTAAATAGATAAACAAGGCCTATTCACTGTTTATTAGTAAAGTATTGTATAAGTAGCTATTCACACCCTATCTATTGAATAAGTATATAAACGTTAATCAATTGTTTAATATATTTTTATTACGAAGACTGATAACACTGGTCAACATGAAAATTGCCTTTTACTTGAAACTGCTATACATCTTTAGTATTCGACCCCCCCTAATCTAAATATAGAACTTAAAATTAATAGTTAGCTCTTATTATTAATTTATGCTATATTTAACATAATGCCGGGTAACTTGGTGGATGTCACTTTATATTATGAGATTTCAAATAATTTTGTGAGAGTATCCGTGTTAATTTTATTATTATGCTTTCGTTTCATGTGTCTTATAGTATTAGCGTTTCATTTGTTTGTTAAAACGCGAAATTTTAAAAGTTATTTGTCATTTTCGACAAATTTCTGTTGCAAAAACTACAATTTGCAAAAACTACGGTTTGTTGGGTCTGCAAATGGGCTACACCAAGTGCTGGTGCTTCTTGTGTGGGTGGGATAGTCGGGCTAGATCGTACATTACTTTAAAAAAGATTGGACTTGAAGACAAAGTCTGTGCCCTGGAGAAAATAACGTTAAATATCATCCCCTAGTCGATCCTCATAAAAATTTTCTCCCTCCATCGCATATGAAATTGGGATTAATGAAGACCTTGGTTAATCCTCTCAACAAAGGTTGACCAACCTTTGGAGGTTGGTCCACCTATTTTCGCACCCACTTTGCAAGTAATTGATTACTTGCGAAGTGAATTTCGACATCTATGCGGCGCCAAAATAAAAGGGGGAGTTTTCGTCAGACCTCAAATATGAGAGATTCTTAAGGACCAAAACTTTGATCCGATTTCACAGGGCATCGAAAAAGAGGCATGGGAATCTTTTAGAGCAGTAGTAGTTCATGATTTTTTGGGCAATAGGAGATTTGAAAATTACCACGAGCTTGTGAACAATCTTCTGCAAAAGTATCAGCAAATGGGTCGCAATATGTCCCCAAAAATTCACTTTCTTCATTCTCACCTCGATTTTTTCCTCCTAACTGCGGTGATATAACTGACGAACATGGTGAACGATTTCACCAAGACTTATTGACAATGGAAAAGAAATACAACGGCCGATAGAATGCGTCAATGCTAGCGGACTACTGCTAGAACTTGGTTTAAGGTTTTCGTAAAGATAATTCCAAAAGGAAAACGAAAAAAAGAGAAATTATTGAATAGTAAAGGTTAAATACTTGGGAAATATTTTAAAATACTCAGTTTCATGTAAAAAGTTTATGAAAAAGTAAAGAAAATGTCTTTTTAAAAAAAGAATCGATTTATATTCTATGAAATTTTACTCTTACGTCATATATTTCGATACCAGCTATAATTTTAAAATAAGAGCTAACTTTCAAATTTGGTTTATATTTTCGTATTCAGTGACCCCAAATTAGTAAAATAATAAAGCATTTATTTTACAGATAAACAAAAAGTTAAATTTTGTAGACCAGTGTAATCTATTTACCAAATTTTGTTATTTTTTAATTAGTGAGATTTGTAAACCTAGTAAATAATATTTTAAAAGTTAGAATTAAACGAAACTCTTTTAACTTACATCTAATGTAGCGGTTTTGTCATTGTAAAATAATATTTTCTTTTTATCTGTTGGCCTGGTTATGTACAATATTTCTTGTGCCAAATTCTTCAGAGCTCTCTCGCAGTGCGGCAGAGATTCTTGTACGTCTTCTAATAATATTCCACCGAGACCTTTCAAATCTTGTTGTTTCAATAACCTGAAAAAATATGAGAGCATTTCCGTCAGTTTTTTAAAAATTCACACTTGTTTGCTTACAAATTATCAAGGTTTATTTTTTTTGGCAATGATATTATATGATTACTAGTGTATTAAACTTTTAAATGAATTTAGCACATGTAATTTAGCTATCCAAAGAAATAAGATAAAAATATTTTTGCGAAAAATGGATACCATACGGAATTTCTCGTCAAAATGGGAAAATCCGTCAAACATCAATATTTCATAGAAATTATTATTTTTTTAAGAATACACGTAATGTTATTGTTCATTAGTGGAAGAGGATCATTAATTTGCTTCGGGATCTTAAATATCTAGTCGTGTTCGCGATTTATCTGTAATTAACTATTTTTGGGGCTATTCCATCATATTGGTGAAGTCAGCGGTGGTAAACATATTTAGGATAGGACCTACACCTATTTCTACTAGTCATAATAACATGAGATATTGTCAATATCTAGATATTGAAGTATTTTGCCATTTAGATAAAAGTGACCAGTAAGTTTAGTTTCAGCCTTAGGATTGAATAAAGATACACATTAAAAAAAACATGATTCGGACGTTGTCAGTGTTCAAAAAGTTGAAATAAGACTATTATTTACGGATTTTATCGCGGATTTAGTTTAATTTTTACATTTTTTGAATTCCCGACGTTTCGATCACTTTACAGCTTTCGTGGTCACGGGGCGGACTGAGGTATTAGTCATCCGCTCAGTGACTGTTACAATTTAACTACCCTTAATTTAGAATTATTAAATTAAAAAGTTAATTTAAATAACTAATCTGTTTTCGCGTTCCGATCCACGCAGAAGGAGCTCACTGTGTCTTGAGGTCTGGCAGTTGGTCTTTTGGGTTCCGATTTAATTAAGTGTAGAATTGGATTCCATGCTTGTGCAAGCTTCAAGCCATCTTCCCTATTGAAATTTGGATGTTTTTTAATTTCAATAGCCTCGCGAAACATCCTGGGTAGGAAATGGTGTTCTTTCGCGAGGACTTGGGGCTGGTCAAAACAAAGGTAATGCTTGGAGCCTTCTTCTATGTGCTCAGCAACTGCAGACTTCGTTGAGCGTCGATGTTTGACGTCAGCTATATGTTCCTTCACGCGGGTCACTATGCTTCTTTTGGTTTGACCAATGTAGGAGAGTCCACAGTCGCAGTCTATTTTATATACGCCCGGTTCTTGCAAAGGTATATGGCACTTGACAGGTGGTAGAAAATGACTCATCAACTTTCACAAATCTCAACTTTCCACTAGAATATGCAGAATTACTGAAACATTGTCTCACGTCTGGCTATATGTTGTGGAATAATCAATACTATGTACAAACGGATGGCATCGCTATGGGCTCACCTGTATCTCCGGTAGTCGCTGATATTTTCATGGAGGACTTTGAGGAGAAAGACCTTAGTACAGCCCCAGTCTCACCAAGATTTTACAAGCGGTACGTAGATGATACTTTCACAATTTTACCATCTAACCAAGTAACTGCATTTTTAAACCACCTTAACTCCATTAACAATAAAATTCAATTCACTATGGAGTTAGAAAATAAGAAATCTCTTGCCTTCTTAGATGTTTTAGTAATCCGTAATCCTGATCAGTCCTTAGGTCATACTGTGTATAGGAAAAAGACCCATACAGATAAATACTTGAACGCTGATTCTCACCACCATCCAAAACAGTTAGCTACCGTGGGTAAATCTTTGTTTCACAGAGCACAAGGAATCTGTGACGAGAAACACCTGGCGACTGAGCTGCAACACGTCAAGCAAGTACTGCGGGACAACAAGCTCCAAATTCCACGCCGCCGTCACAGAAACCGAGTGACAGCAGCCACAGTTGAACGAGTCCCAGTTGTCTTGCCATACATAAAAGGTGTCACGGACAAGATTGGCTATATCCTGAAGCGTGCTTCTATCAAAACATACTTCAAGCCGCCCAAGAAGATTAGTCATTTTCTACCGCCTGTCAAGTGCCATATACCTTTGCAAGAACCGGGCGTATATAAAATAGACTGCGACTGTGGCCTCTCCTACATTGGTCAAACCAAAAGAAGCATAGGGACCCTCGTGAAGGAACATATAGCTGATGTCAAACATCGACGCTCAACGAAGTCTGCAGTTGCTGCGCACATAGAAGAAGGCTCCAAGCATCACCTTCGTTTTGACCAGCCCCAAGTCCTCGCGAAAGAACACCGTTTCCTACCCAGGATGTTTCGCGAGGCTATTGAAATTAAAAAACATCCAAATTTCAATAGGGAAGATGGCTTGAAGCTTGCACAAGCATGGGATCCAATTCTACACTTAATTAAATCGGAACCCAAAAGACCAACTGCTAGACCTCAAGACACAGTGAGCTCCTTCTGCGTGGATTGGAACGCGAAAACAGATTAGTTATTTAAATTAACTTTTTAATTTAATAATTCTAAATTAAGGGTAGTTAAATTGTAACAGTCACTGAGCGGATGACTAATACCTCAGTCCGCCCCGTGACCACGAAAGCTGTAAAGTGATCGAAACGTCGGGAATTCAAAAAATGTAAAATTAAACTAAATCCGCGATAAAATCCGTAAATAATAGTCTTATTTCAATGTGTAACATTCGCGTAAATCTAAGAAACCATTATTGTTCAAAAAGTTGACAAAACTTTTAGTTGAACAAAATTTTTAATCTTATAACTTTTAAAATCATGTCAACAGTACTAATAAAATGTTTAAAAAAGGTAACGATCAGTCTCATGATGTAAAATAACTAAAATCAAATGGTACCATCCTGTCAAAGATAAAGAATAGTAAGAAAATAAATAGAAAATCAACAAAGTATATCTATACGTTGCGTCGCTTGTAATTAGGTTTCTTATAGGTAACTGAAACAGTAATGAATTGAGTTGTAGTTATCGGGGTTTCATTAATCAAGGAAAAGTTATATATGAAAATTGTTTACGAAGTCTGAAATTGGGCATTAATGGCATACGACGATTTCGGCCCCTTTAAATAGACGGAATTAGGCACTTAGTAATTTTGAGGGTACAAATTCATTACTTTTTTTTTATCGAATATTTGTGCTATTTACTGCGTTTTCCAGCAAAGTAAAACGAAAATTATTTAAATGCACGCTGAACTTCATACAGGGTATATCAAGACTGCTACCGAAAACGAAGCCGGGTGGTAGTTTAAGCGACTTCAGACACAATGTAACAGAAAAAGTTGCAAAAAAAAGCGACAATTTTTTTTTTGTTATTTTTTTCCTATGGCCATATTTGGGTTGTAAATACATTTTTTCCTAAAATAATAGTATATACCCTTTTATTTATAAATACTCTAAGGTATAAAAGAGTTTAAATTATTATTTTAGCAAAAACTATGGATTTACCACCCAAAAATGACGATATTTAAAAAATCATAAAAAAAATTGTCGCGTTTCTAGGCGAAATTTTTAATTGCATTGTGTTTGTAGCCACTAAAACTACCACCCGGCTTCGTTTTCGGTAGCAGTCTTGAGATACCCGGTATAATATGGTCTCTTAAGAGCGTTTATACCCTTTGCGCGCTTTTTGGCTGAAAAAAAGGACTTTTCAAACGAGTTAATAGCCACCAATAAACAATTTAAAGAAAAAATAATTAGTACTTATTTTAGAAAAGGTTGTCATCTAGGGATTTTGGTGGAAAACATTATAGATTGATGGATAATTTGTGAGCACTATAAGGATTAAAATAAAAATATTATCCGACTAATAAGACCCTTATGGAGGGATTTTGCTGAGAAAAATAATCTTTTTATGTTTAGTTCCTGAAAAATAAAAATTTAAACAATGCGAAATTATTCAGAAACTCTCGTCAAGAACATATTTTTTTTCACCAACTTATCGTACATAATTTTTTATAGCTATTGCATATTATAATACAAGAACATCTTGTCAATAAATTGCCATTTTTGACCGACTTCAAAAGAGGAGGTAATCAATTCGACTGATTTTTTTTTTGTATGTTTGTTACGCGATTACGCCCGCAATTGTGAACCGATTCTGAAAATTTCTTTTTTGTTGGAAAGCATGATATACAGGGTTGGTCCCATATAAAATTGGTGAAGACCTGATGAATATCTTAGGATCTGCCGACCAGAACTCCTCAAAATTAAACGGTCCAGCATTAATTCTTTTTGCGTTAGATTATGTATAAGTATATTATTACAAAGGGTGGGTAAAAATGGGAAAAGGGTGGGGTGAGGGGTGAGGGGGGTAGAAAATAGGTACAATTGTTAATACTCAATATCTCCGGCAGTTCTTAACCGACTTAAAAATAACTTTTTTGTCAAAGAGTATTATATGATAGGTTAGACCAAAAAAATATTGTGAAGACCTGATGAATATCTTTGGACCTGAAGGGCAGAACTCCTCAAAATTGAACAGTACAGCAATAATTCTTTTTACATTAGGTTCAGTATACGTTATTACTACTACAAGGGGGGAGGGGATGGAAAGGGGCGTGGGAAGGGGGGGGGGGGGGAATATATACAAAGATAAATACTAAATATCTGCGACAATAAATAAATGATTTTAAATAACTTTTCTTCGGAACGAATTATACAGTCGTAACGAATTATATAATTAACATAATGTTGGTCACATAAAATATGGTGATGATCTGATGAATAGGTACATATCTGGAGAGCAGACCTCCACAAAACTTTGCAGAAACGCAATGATTTTTCGTCCATTAGGTTAAGTATATGTGTTTTACAACGGGTAACGAATGATTACCACGCATAAGTGTACTCAATATCTCTAGCAGGTTGAGCCGATTTTAGTATTTTCTTTATCATAAAAACGAAATGACAGTGTAGCTTCCTTAAAAATCATAAAATATTAATTTTCGTTTTTGAAATTATAAAGGATCACAGTGGTTCATTTTTTGTATACATTGATTCCAGTTTTTCATTATATGATTACCTTTGGCATTATTGCAATGCTTATAAAAACTAAAAAGTAATAAATAAATAATTTAATTAAAATTAAAAGACCGACTTCAATGTGCACTACAAAGTAATAAATAATATATATTTCATTGTGCTAGCACACATTGATTAATTTTCATATTGACTAGACTAGCCAACAAATCTTAAATACGTAATATTTTGAAGGCGGGTCGCCAAATGACGAACACGACGTCCTACACTTAAATTTAATTTGTGTAAAACATCCTAGCGAAAAATACGCAATTTTACACGCAATATTAATTACCTTAATCTATATAAACTCACGCCATTTTCCCAGAAGGGGTATGCAGAGATTCTCCTGGTATCAACCAGGACACCCACGTTACGCCTTGCGTGTTTTGTCCCTCGGTGTGATTGGGGGCGAGAGTCTATAGTCATATCTGGTGCAAATTCCAGTCCCTGTCCTGATAACTACATAATAGAAAAATCGCCCGTCCTAATATATCAGCTCTCAATAAACATTGTTGAGCATCGGACTTATCTACAATCGAGCGAAATATACAAACTAAACAACCCTTCCCTTTCTTATACATTCCTCACTATGATTCCTATCACTGTTAAAGTAATTGTATACACATATAAATATGCAAGTGACTCCAATAAGTCAATGGTGTACCCTGGAGTTGAAACCCTTGACCACTATATCTTTGATCATATGCAATAAATTAAAATTAGACCACACATAATTTGAATATTACCTACTTGTAGATGTATCGTTGGCGCTCAGTTAGGTCCATATGTATACTAGAAACAAATTAATTTAACATATTGATCCTACGTATACATTTGTTGAAATTTTAATAGAATTAATATGTGTCATATGTGTGGTCTAATTTTAATTTATTGCATATGATCAAAGATATAGTGGTCAAGGGTTTCAACTCCAGGGTACACCATTGACTTATTGGAGTCACTTGCATATTTATATGTGTATACAATTACTTTAACAGTGATAGGAATCATAGTGAGGAATGTATAAGAAAGGGAAGGGTTGTTTAGTTTGTATATTTCGCTCGATTGTAGATAAGTCCGATGCTCAACAATGTTTATTGAGAGCTGATATATTAGGACGGGCGATTTTTCTATTATGTAGTTATCAGGACAGGGACTGGAATTTGCACCAGATATGACTATAGACTCTCGCCCCCAATCACACCGAGGGACAAAACACGCAAGGCGTAACGTGGGTGTCCTGGTTGATACCAGGAGAATCTCTGCATACCCCTTCTGGGAAAATGGCGTGAGTTATATAGATTAAGGTAAATTAATATTGCGTGTAAAATTGCGTATTTTTCGCTAGGATGTTTTACACAAATTAAATTTAAGTGTAGGACGTCGTGTTCGTCATTTGGCGACCCGCCTTCAAAATATTACGTATTTAAGATTTGTTGGCTAGTCTAGTCAATATGAAAATTAATCAATGTGTGCTAGCACAATGAAATATATATTATTTATTACTTTGTAGTGCACATTGAAGTCGGTCTTTTAATTTTTAATTAAATTATTTTATTATATTTCAATAAAATTAGTTTTCATGTTGTTGGGCACCTAAGCAATGAACCATTTCAAATATTACTATTGGTTTGTTTGATAATTATAGGTAGTTTTACTTTCACAATTTTGTAAATTAATAAGCAAATAATCGTTTTCGTCAGTATTATCATAAAATTTTCATAAAATTTATGGGTTTTAATGCTAAAGTTCACTTGCTAAGTTCAGTGTATGTTCGCTAGTAGTGCATATGCTCGTGAAGTAAAAGTTAACAAAGATTTTTGTTTGTTTTTTCTTTAATAAAGTAAATAGCAGATAAATGTTTAGTATCGAGTGTGACCCCCTCTAGCTGAAATCACAGCTTGAATTCGTCTGGGTATGCTAGCGAGGATATCCCGGATACTTGCTTGCGGAATACGTTCCCACTCCGCGGTAATCACATTCTTCAGCTCTCTGATGGTCTGCGGAGCCGGTGGTATTTATCTCACGCGTCGTTTCAGAACGTCCCAGACATGCTCTATAGGATTGAGGTCGGGACTTCGAGCTGGCCAATCCAAACGACGAATGCAGGCCTCTTGCACATACGCTTCCACATCGCCAGACCGGTGGGCGCGAGCGTTGTCGTCCAAAAAAATTGAGTCTTCGCCTAAAGCGGCCAATGCGGGTTGTGCATGAGGAATAAGAACTTCCGTTATGTATCGATGTCCAGTCAGTGAGCCGTTTGCAATGAAGACTAACTCTGTACGACCCATTGAATTTATTCCTGCCCAAAACATAACAGAGCCCCCACCATAAGGTGTGATTTCTTCAAAACAAGCCTCTGCAAAGCGTTCTCCTCGTCTTCGTAGCACTCGCCGACGTCGATCTTCACCGAACAGAGATATCCTGGCTTCATCGGAGAACAATACCCTATTCCAGTCTTCTTGAGTCCATGACTCACAATTTCGAGCAAACCTAAGCCTGGCAACTCTGTGCTCACGGAGTAACTTAGGGCCGCGGGCCGGGCGATCACTGCGTATATTGGCCGCGAGAAGCCTCCTCCTGACCGTCCATAGACTAATATGCACATTTCTTACTTCTTCGAGGTTGTTCTTAAGGTCCACATACGAACACTTGCGATTTCTCAATGCGCGACTCACAAGAAAACGATCATCCCGTGGTTGGGTACATGGTTTTCTTCCAGAACTAGGCGCAATCCTATAGAGCATGTCTGGGACGTTCTGAAACGACGCGTGAGATAAATACCACCGGCTCCGCAGACCATCAGAGAGCTGAAGAATGTGATTACCGCGGAGTGGGAACGTATTCCGCAAGCAAGTATCCGGAATATCCTCGCTAGCATACCCAGACGAATTCAAGCTGTGATTTCAGCTAGAGGGGGTCACACTCGATACTAAACATTTATCTGCTTTTACTTTATTAAAGAAAAAACAAACAAAAATCTTTGTTAACTTTTACTTCACGAGCATATGCACTACTAGCGAGCATACACTACTAGTGAACTTTAGCATTAAAACCCATAAATTTTATCAAAATTTTATGATAATACTGACGAAAACGATTATTTGCTTATTAATTTACAAAACTGTGAAAGCAAAACTACCTATAATTATCAAACAAACCAATAGTAACATTTGAAATGGTTCATTGCTTAGGTGCCTGTTTTTTTTGCAAATGAGTTTATTTTAAAAACCACTATAAAACACGCTGTCCGCCGTGCATCAAATCAGACCGCCGCGCCGCAAGGCCTTCTAGAGGGAGGACGTATCGCTCGTCGCTCCGGCCTGGCTGCAGTCGATTTTTGCCGTGCGTAGTAAAAATAGCCACGCGCGGACTGCGATTGCCACATCTTAGTACTTTGGTAGTAAAACATATTTTTTTCTTTTTATTACCTGCAATGATTTTGTAGTGAGTATAAATTATGTTTCAGATAATATAATGGGATGTAATTCCGAGGCTAAATTATGTTATGTATTGTAATATAAAATTAAATATATTTCGTAATTGTAAGGGGTTGTAAGGCCCCTAACTCTTCTCATGTGTTCGAACACGAAATGTTTAATAAACGTCCGTAGTATCTACTGATTGAACACTGATTTGAATGCAACTTAACAATGTAATAACAACGAAAATATGATTAGTATCTAAATTTGTATTGTTCATTGCTTGCACAGTAATATTTGTCTACTTATAATGCAAATAAAATATTTTTATGATATAATATTACCAATATATAAATCATAAGTTATATTTCAATTGAATATTAGAATTTTGAAGCGCACGGATCAAAGTTGGTTGCGCTGACTGTATAGCGAGCCGACGCGGCAGCTCTACGCACACAGCTTTGGTCGCTTATGTGTGCGTGAAATTAACGAAGAAATACCTATAGTTGACTTTGCGTGCAAGGTGTAAACGCTCTTAATACTGTTGACTATGTATTTTTTCACTTATCTTAGGTAAAACGTCGAGGGTGTCACTCGCATTTCACTTATAAATTACAACTGAACTTTCAAAGCCTGTTTACCCTATTCTGTAACAACTTATACATACATACATACATAAACTCACGCAGTGGCGTAACAATACGGTGGCAGAGTGCGCAAAATGCCACGGGCCCCCGGCTCGGCAGGGCCCTAATATGAAAGGGTCTCGGGCACGACCGGGCCCTGGCTTGATAAGGCCTTAGGTTCAAGCCCGACAGGGTGTAAACCGAGAATATAAGATTAATAACGAAATTATTAATAATAATTGACTACATTTTAAACATAACAAACATTTCATCATCATGTATTTGATGTAAATGTTATATTTTTGTTTCATTATAGTATAAACATTGTAGTTACAAACCAATAAATTATAATTTAATGAATATTAAGTTAATATTTTCCAAATAAATTGAAATATGGCTTGTTCTAGAAATTATGTAGGAGGTAGCGAAAAACGAGAAAGAAAGAGGGAATTTGAAGCCATGAATAAAAAGTTATCTAAAGTAAGTCACTACTTTCGAAACGAGCAATTTATTGATTGATTGAGTCTCGGAAATGATCAAATGGACGAAACTAAAAATTCCATAATAGCTAATCCCGACGATAGAGAATATTCAGACCCAAAACAACTACAAGTACACCAGCAAACATGATATTGAACTATATTTAGGAGTGGAAAATATTAAATGTCCATATATTGCAGATAAGTGTAATAAAACAAATATGATGAAGTGAAACGATTTGTGATTGAGAAAGGTTCACTGTAAACCCAGAGATCATTGGGTTAACAAGAGACAAGTATTAAGAGACAGTGCCAATAAATAATAAAATAAATAAACAAAATAATAAACAAACGCCCCTACATTTCGGTAACGATATAGCCTTAATGGCAGAATCGCTGGAGGAGCTGCATCAGATGCTGGACGGTCTGGACCTAGCCTCATAGCGCACAGGTCTTAAAATTAACTTCGACAAAACCAAAGCAATGATCCACTCCCACCTTGACCCAAGACCTGTTGCTATATGTGGCAACCAGCTCGTTGTTGTTCCAAAAAAAACAACGTAGGCAAAACTTTTAGAAATAGGCTACGAGTCTACTCATTAGCTAGCACTTTTTTCCTAAAAGCTTGAGAACGATAGTTTTCAACCAGTGCCTACCAGACAGAGCCTGCGGTACCTACGGTGCTGAGACATGGCCACTCACAGCACGGGTGGTCCACTAGCTTATGGTCGCTCAGCGAGCTATGGAGCATGCTATGCGCGGTGTCCGTTTGGAAGATAAGATCCGTAACGAGCTGATCGGACAGAGAACCAAGGTTATAGACATAGCACCCAGAATTAGCAAAATGGCAAGCTGAAATGGCAGTGCGCTGGCCATAGTTTGTCTTGTGTTCTTGAGCGGAAACCGCGTCTTGGCTAACGTAGTGTAGGACGCCCGTCAGCTAGGAGGTGTGACGATTTGCAAAAGATCTACCACATGATGGATGCGACAAGCTGATGACAGTGTGAAATCGCGAAATTTGGGGAAGGCCTATGTCTAGCAGTGGACAGCAAAAGTCTGACGATGAAGGCTTCAGTTGAGGGTTATGACGACTGGAAACCAATTTTAAATGCGCTAAAGAAATACGAAACATCGAAAATTTACTTAATTAAAAAACATATCTTTTCGTGGCCATAGAAAAAACGCAGATAGCCGTGTTAAAGCAGTTACTTGCAAAATGTGACACTGATTGAGAGGGATTGTAAAATAAGTGCAAGGACTAGATAAAATACTTAATTCCGAAAATACTAAACAGCAACAAAAACACTCTTTATGAAATGATATTAGTTCATAATCCGATGAGAAATATGAAGCCATGTCATTAAAAGATTCTGTGCTCTGTACTGGTGGTAGGTCTCTCCACCACAATGTCTATTTCTCCCGTGAAACAACACTGCTTAAATGCGCTGTTGTGTTTCGGATTGAAGGACATTGTAGCCAGAGCAACTACTGGACATATTGAGACTTAACATCTTATGTCTCAGGATGGCGAGCGCAGTGGAATGTTGCTACTGTTTATGAGCCGTCGTATCGCTTACCATCAGGCGAACGGCATGCTCGTCTCGCCATCAAATGCAATAAAAAAAAACCCCTATAAGTCCCATTGCAGGGCACGGACCTCCCCTATGATCCAAAGTACGTATGATTGAGATTGGCTAAACCATATAGTCCACCACGCTGGTCTAGTGGGGTTTGGCGGACTTTACGTACCATAGACACTTGCAAATGGCTCCGGATTCCTCACGATGCTTTTCAAAATCATCATAGAGCATGGTGATTGACTATCTATACACACATAACTCCGAAAAGTTAAAGGTATGCCCTAGGATTCAAACCCGCGACCATGCTGGCGGCTGCGCCTATTCCAACAGGCCACCACGCCCTTTAAAATATAATCATTAAACGAAACTACAAAGTTATTTTTTTTACATATACAAAGGGCCCCATTTGATGAATTTTGCCACGGGCCCCCGGTGGGGTAGTTACGCCACTGAACTCACGCCTTTTCCCAGAAGGGGTAGGCAGAGGCCAGTGCACCCACATTTCGCCTTGTAACAACTTATTTATTCCCTAAATTGAATTTGAAGCAAAAACGATGCTGTTGTAACATACAAACTCTCAGAGCTGTAATTTGAATGTACTGCATTTAATTGGAAATAGACGATTACGCCCCATAGACGGAATATGCCACCCTGACCTTATTACATATTTATCAATGGTCGCAACTCTCTCATAGCTGAGAGGCCGCCTGGGTAGGTACCATCGCAACATCTATTTTCCCCTAAACAGCAGCGTAAATGTACTGTTGTGTTCTGGTTTGAAGGACATTGCAGCCAGAGTAAGTACTGTGCCCCAAGCAGGTACATTTGGCTCTATAGTATAGTAATCGTAATAGTAAAATTTTGTATGGGAATTTGAACAGCGCCATTGTGAGCGTATTTGGAACTAAATTATGGCAGCGGGAAACGTTTACGACACCATAGTATGGTAATCGTATAGTCTAGCGATAGTTTTACTATACAAATGTATGAAAATGGTAGCACGAATATTTTTTGACGTATAGTATCGTTGTAGTAATAGTATAGTAATCGTTGTCACGATACTATTACTATACGATACTTCAAATGTTCCTGCTTGGGGTACTGGACATTAATAGATGAATACACCCAACAGTCACATACATAGTCGTGAGTGTCGTGACCCCATTTTAAGATCGAGTCTTATGTAAGAGGTACTTGACGTTCATGTAATGTAATCGAAACGTCGCACAGTGGGACGGATTTCGGGGCTCCCTTTCATAGGATTTTTCAATTTTTTTTACCTTTTTCTCAAATCTAAGTATGAGGTATTGCTGTTATTACCATAACATTAACTAATATTAGAATTTTGAACCGATTGGAATCTCAAATATTAAAAAAAAATGACTTTGAAGATTTTTAAATGTATGGAAACGGATTTTGTTTTCGTCCTAACTTTTTTTTATATCAAGATGTAAAGCTGAAACTTTCAGGAATTATAACTTAGACCCACACCAAGCGATACAAGTTTTGACCTTGACCCAGACCCTTCCCGTTTGGGAGATATTACGGGGTAAGGAAATGTGCACATTTAGCCGCATTTTGACACGGGCTAATGTGTTTGTTTTTACCTTTTTTCGCAAATCTGAGTATGAGGTATTATTTTTATTACCATAAAATTAACTAATATTAGAGTTTTGAACCGATTCTTATCTCAAATACTGAAAAAAATGATTAAAAATTTTAAATGTATGAAAACGGTATTTTGTTTTCGTCCTAACTTTTTTTATATCAAGATGTAAAGCTGAAACGTTCAGGGATTATAACTTAGACCCACACCAAGTAAAACAAGTTTTGACCTTGACCCCGACCCGTCCCGTTTGGGAAATATGGGGTAAGGAAATGTGCACATTTAGCCCGCATTTGACACGGGCTTCATGTGTTTAAATAAATTAAATTCTTACATTTTTTTTAATTAGAAAAATGTCTATTCCGAAGATGCTCTGATGCTCTGAGCTTGTTTGAACTCCAAGCAGTGGGCTAGCTCCACTGGCAAAGCATTGTGTATTGCACAACTTCTTTAAAGTTATCTTAGTGGCAATATATGACATTGAGGAAAGAAACAAAGGATTTAGGATGTGATATTTTCCCATCCTATAATTGTGTGACAAATGAGAAACAGGAGTGTTACCCAGAAAAAGAAGACATGACAATAACCAAATCTGAAGTAAAACTTAAGCTGCAGTCAATTTTAGATATTACTATTAAAAGATTATTTAAAACAGTAGTAACTGATTCTACGAGTTGCAATTTGACTCTTACCACTAAATGGGGATTTGACGGTGCTTCTGGATATAGCAAAAAATGGACGGTGACGATTCCAACGTATTATGTGTTCATTTGTTCCATTGAAGTTGACAAGAGATGACACTGCTGAAGCGGTATGAGAAATTTCGAAAGCTTCTTCAACGTTTTACTGTCGGCCAATATATTTCAAGTTTGTTAAAGAAAATGATTTGAATATTAAGGAAGAAATGGCTTCAGTAGAGAGAGAAATTGCTGCCCTACAGCCAACTTTGTTTAAAAATGTAAGCGTTAGTCACAAATTTCACATGACAATGATTGACGGCAAGATATCCTCGAAACTGACCGATACGTTTACGGCAACATGTGATATTTGCAAAGCAAAACCCACAGCAATGAATAATATCAACATGCTTTCACAAAGAAGTCATCCCGTATATATGCTTAAGTTTGGTTTGTCTTCTCTCCATACACTTATAAGATGCATGGAATGCATATTGCACATAGCTTATCGCCTCGACCTTAAGAAATGGCAAGCTAAAGGTGACGACTTAAAACAACTATTGGCAAGTAAGAAAAAAGCAATCCAAGATCAATTTTGAGATGAAATGGGACTTCTCATAGATGTTGTGAAGCAAGGATCAGGGACCACCAATGATGGGAATACTGCAAGACATTTTTTTACCGATCCCGAAACTACTGTGCGCATCACAGGTGTAGATGTATAATTAATTAGCCAGTTTAAAGTCATCATCCAAGTAATTTCATGTGGAGAATTTGTTAATATCGAAAAATGACGAAGAAAGTGATGGCTTAAATAATGGATTTTACCTTTTTTTGATAGAGTAATGTTTTTTCAAACACCCTTTCATCCACCATTGACATAAACTTTATACAAATATGACTACTTCAAACCAGACAACTAGTTTAGGCTATGTATTTCTCGGTCAATAATTCTATTCTATAGTTTTCATATTCCTGATTTTTTATTTGTATATACCTTTTGAATGGAATTCTTCAAGATTAAGGCTAAAAGTAATAATTTAGGGCCTAAAGCTAACATGTTACAAACAATCCTGTTATTTTGGATAGCAAATTTCAGATATAAGCTAGTTACGAAACCCCATATCCATGTAACAACATACTCAGAAAATGCACTTTTAAATTATTCATATCTGTGGAACGGTGTCGTTCAAGGTCAAGGTTATGAGTTGCAGGTGTTTTTTAGATATCATATGATATTATTACATAGACAAATGTAAGAATTTAATTTATTTAAACACATGAATCCCGTGTCAAACTGCGGGCTAAATGTGCACATTTCCTTACCCCATATCTCCCAAACGGGACGGGTCTGGGTCAAGGTCAAAACTTGTATCGCTTGGCGTGGGTCTAAGTTATAATTCCTGAAAGTTTCAGCTTTACATCTTGATATAAAAAAAGTTAGGACGAAAACAAAATCCGTTTTCATACATTTAAAATCTTTAAAGTCATTTTTTCAATATTTGAGATAAGAATCGGTTCAAAACTCTAATATTAGTTAATTTTATGGTAATAACAATAATACCTCATACTTAGATTTGCGAAAAAAGGTAAAAACAAACACATTAGGCCGTGTCAAAATGCGGGCCAAATGTGCACATTTCCTTACCACATATCTCCTAAACGGGACCGGTCGAGGTCAAGGTCAAAATTTTTATGGCTTGGTGTGGGTCTAAGTTATAATCCCTGAAAGTTTCAGCTTTACATCTTGATTTAAAAAAAGTTAGGACGAAAAAAAAAACCGTTTTCATACATTTAAAATCTTCAAAGTAATTTTTTAAAATATTTGAGATTCCAATCGGTTCAAAATTCTAATATTAGTTAATTTTATGGTAATAACAATAATACCTCATACTTAGATTTGAGAACAAAGTTAAAATAAAATTGAAAAATCCTATGAAAGGGAGCCCCGAAATCCGTCCCACTGTGCGTCGGGGAGATAAAAAATTTAAAAATCATACCAAACTGTGATAAAATCCGTAAATAATAGTTTATTTCAATAAAAACCTCATATTAGGAAATTTCAAGTTATAGTCCTTGGTAGCTTTATGCTTGCTCTTTCTAACATCGTGGGGCAGAAATGAGTCTCCGGCTATCCCTTTGGGGTATAGCTAGGTAATCTTATTTTTTTTACATAGATTTAATAAATTCAAAGTTCAAGTAGAAGCATGGTGAACCAAAAGTATACATACCTCAATAATGATTTTTTATCCTTAATCTTATAAACAGGTTTGAATATGTATTTGTTGTCAGGGGTGCATTCGATTTTGGATTACTCTGCAAGGCTTCTGTTTGTAGCCACTGAAAATAATATGAATAATATCTATATATTATATAAAAGAAAGTCGTGTTAGTTACTCCACTTATAACTCAAGAACGGCTGAACTGACTTGGCTGAAAATTGGTGGGGAGGTAGCTTAGAACCAGGAGAAGGACATAGGATACTTTTTATCACGTTCCCGGTTTCCCGAGTTTCTATTAGCTTATTAACATTTTCTCATACAAAATGTTCACGGGTTCGTAACTGTCAAACATTTAATGTTCATCCCGTCGATACGGTAAACTCTTCCCTCAAATGAAATAACGTATTTAAATAAAGGTTTCGAATCGACAACATAAGTTTTAAAGATGTAAATTAATTACGTTAATAAAAAGTGATTGACATTTAAATTGGTTGTCAAATATTTATGCATGCGTTTAGAAATTAATAGACAATTAAATAAATAATATTCACACGTAAGAATATTTTGTTAGAGCATAGAGTTGCTATTGGACTGTATGTAACCTCATGTCAGTGTGTAAGACAGGCTGGAAGGTATTTTTGAATGTAGATTCAAAAATAAAATAAGCCTTCGAATGTGTGAAAAATATTTGGGACGTCAGTCATTGTTCAAAGTTGTTATTGTAAACACACAAGTTTACATATGTCATAAACATCAAATATTTTTCACATATATATATTTTTGCTAAGTTCTTATTGTGTTGTGATTAAAGTTTATACCTAATGTATGTATAACATTAAACGCTTGCTATGGCTGAACTCTGCTGAGTATTCATTTCACTAAACATGTGAGAAAGAGTTCTCACAAGAAGGTCAAAGAAGAGACCAGATATTAGTGATATAATAATAACAGCTATAAACCTCCAATATATTTATTTCTTTTCAAGATATAATGTCACTTGTAAATGAAAAATCTTTATTAAAATAACAATTTTACATATGGCGAATATTGCAGGGGTTCTCAAATTAGGCGTTGCCTATGTCTTAAGAAACCAGTTAAATATAATTGTTATTACATTAATTGTGGGTGTCAGTGTGAGAAAGTGCTAATAGTGTATGTTTGTGTGTGTGTGTTATGTGTTATTATGTCTTTTTTTTTGTTGCAGTGATTGGCGAGACGAGCATGCCGTTCGCCTGATGGTAAGCGATGCGACCGCTCATGAACAGTAGCAAAACCAAACAACGTCTTGAACTATAAAGCAATGCTTGGCATTCCACTGCGCTCGCCATCCTGAGACATAAGATGTTAAGTCTCAATACATCCAGTAGTTACTCTGGCTACAATGTCCTTCAATCTGAAACACAACAGTGCATTTAAACTGCTGTTTGACGGGAGAAATAGACATTGCGGTGGTACCCACCCAGGCAGCCTCTCACATATGAGAGACCTACCACCAGTGATGTTTACTTTTATCACGAATTTTTACAGTGGCTTTTCCTTCGCTATAATTCACTGATAGAAATATTATACATTTGAAATGTTATGTCGAAGAAAATCGAAACCACTGAAGTTATTTCTATGAAAATTAATATTTCATCTCTTTATTACTAACAAAAAGTAATGGGATGGGATGGACAATAAAGAGAAAGGACGGGACGTATCGGGAAGTGACTGAATAGATGGGATGGGATGGAATTGAGCAGGACAGTAGGATAGCTACGTCATGTTAAGGTATACAAGAGCTTATACGAAAAATAACATGAATTTGGTGTGAAGTAAAATAAAAAAAGATCTGCATCCAGGCAAAGGTGGGTCGGGCTTTTTTGCTATGCTAAATAATTGAATATAATATTTATCATATAATAACTAAACCATAGCGAAGCGTGGTCGGGTCAGCTATGGTATCTTTAAATTGATTTCAATGAATGTCGTCGGAGTAGTAACAGTGTTGTTATATCTCCGTAGCAAAACAATGATTTAAATCTGGAGAGATGGGATAGAATAGAATATAAGGTGGATAAAATGGGACAGAAGAATAGGTACAGGATGGGATTGGATAAGCAGTTTAGACAACGGCTGTCATGTTGATTTTAAATTAATATAATTTCGCTGTCAAATATGTATCGGTTGCATTGCGGCGTGAGACAAGGTGGTCTTACCTCGCCTAGACTTTTTAATTTTTACATGGATCGTTTGGTCCGTGAACTCAGCGATACCCGAGTTGGTTGCTCTGTGGATGGTGTTTTTATTAATAATATTAGTTACGCTGACGACATGGTACTGCTAAGCCCGTCGGTCGGGGCCCTAAGAAAATTATTGAATTGGTGTGAGAGCTATGCTGAAGCCCATGGACTGAAATACAATGCAGGTAAAAGCGAACTAATGATCTTTAAGGCGGGTACCAAAACTTATAACACTGTCCCTCCAGTTCTACTTGACAATAGCAGGCTTAAATTAGTCACAAAATTTAAATATCTTGGTCATTGGTTGACCAACACTCTTAATGACGATGTGGATTTGGAAAGGGAGCGTAGGGCATTATCAGTTAGGGCCAATATGCTGGCACGTAGGTTTTCACGATGCACCACTGATGTGAAATTAACTTTATTTAAAGCATATTGTCAAACATTTTATACATGCAGTTTATGGGCCAAACATTCACAGCGAGCGTGGAATAGTTTACGCATCCAGTATAACAATGCATTCCGGGTGCTACTAAAACTGCCGCGGTACTGTAGTGCGTCACAAATGTTTCTGGTGGCGGAAGTGGATGGTTTTGCTGCCATTATGCGCAAGAGAACAGCATCCATGATGCAACGACTGTTAGCTAGTACCAACAGTTATTTGAAAGTTATTGCGGATAGAATGGACTCCGATAGTCTTCTCATGCAAAAATGGCTGAAACTGCATCTGAGAACTATTAATTAGTAATTAGTATCTAGTATTAGGTTAAGAATAGATTTATAATAGTGTTCTGTTATTTGTTTTTAATGTATAGTTTATTTAGAAATTTATATAATTTGTAGAACTGTAAATATGGACTGATGTAAAAAAAAAAAAAAGATGTGAAATAAAGCTGATTATTATTATTATTATATTATAAATAAAATATGGACTGGAATCTGTATTTGCACCCAGGCGAAGCCGGGCCGGGCCACTAGTTATTTAATATTTTTTAGGGGCCTGCAAAACTAATAGGCAATTATACTAAAAAAAAGAGAATAAATAGGATAGTTGCATGAATATATAAAAATTATATCCATGAATACTCTTAGGAAACAATGTTACCTGTTTAACTTTGTTTCCGACATCCAATTGGTTAGTCTCGTCCAATACTTCATCTAATGTGAGGGGGTGGTCATCTCCTTCTTGATGCCTAGCTCTCATGTGTCGTACAATGCGGGCTAGTACACCAAACCGGTATGATGAACTGCCAGTCATCGTTTTATAGCTGAAATTTTACATTGAACATTATTTTAAAAATAAATGTTTCCAATTTGGTTGCACCTATTACTCTTTATATTCCTTATTTGTTTGAGAATAATCCTACATGATATGTATATACAATGGTTAGGCCTCAGAATATACAAGTTTGGAAGTTAATGCATAGGTTTAATTTTTAGAATTTTTGTAATGGGTTTACATAATCAGAAAAAATATCTGGCAGGCATTTGATAATAATCATTTTACAACTGGCTTTTGAGTAGTAAAATTACAAGCAGTGTTGTTCTCATGGAACTACATAATGATAACACTTAAAAGCTAAAAATATATATTCCCTGTGCCCTGCAATGGGGCGTACATGGGCTAATACAGATATATTCACTGTGTAACATAATATCTAATACTCACTTAGATGCATCAAGCTTCGGTCCTGCACTGACCGAGCTTGATGATTTGATTTCTTTTTGTTGTCATCTTTTGATTGATTTTCATCTTTCTTTTTCTTTTCAACCCTGAAACAATAACAAAAAGTGGTGAATAGATTTGTGGCCAATCAGTAGCGTACTAAATTACCATTCATATTAATTTGATGAATTTGCTGATGGGACTTAGATTAATTAATAGTAACAGCTAGTTTTTACTAATGACTTTCAGGTGTCCAGTCTGAGGTTTAGTGTTTTTTTTAGTAAACTCACAAGTATTTCTAATATACAAGCACTTGCTTATTATTTAAGCTAGATCAACAGGGTGAACCAATAACAATATTTGAAAGAATGTAATCCTTCAAATAAAGTCTGTCTTCTTCTCTTTCGATTTTTGCGGCAGGATATAGCAGTTTGTTTAAAAGGGCACAATGATTACCCATCAAATGTTAATCAATATTTAATTTTAAGTACAAGTATTTATACAGAAACTGAATTTTGTGACTCAAATATTTTGTACATGCAATGAGGTCCTTTGTGTTTACGCCGAAGATAATCAGTATACGCATTTATACTGATCTATATGTGTGAAAGAGAAAGTAAGTGAGTGACATGTCCGATCGAGGTTCAAGCAGTAAGTGTGAGGAACAATCATGAGACTCACGTTGGTGTAGCTAGTGCCTTCTTTTTAAACGCCTCCCGTTCTCGTAGTAGTGCTGGATCCATAGCTAAATACCGCAAACACAGGAGCGTATTGAAAGTAAGTGTATTAAAACATTGTTTACGAAATTAATCAAGTTTTCACTTCAATCACTTTTCTACGAAAAACAGAATTTGACAGTTTACACATGAAATGACAGTGACACTTAGGTGTTCTGGTTGGTTGGATAGTGGTCTTTTTAGTTCCATAGCAAGTTAGTTTTAAGAATCCTATTTTTTTATTCGATCTGGTATATATATGTTACGGTAAGAATGAATAATTGAAGATTATTAATAATTATCGATGATTATTAATAATTACCGAAAGTCGAGGTTAAAGTGATAAATTAATCACATTTGTCGGTTTTTATTAATAGTTTGACCCTAGTAGTGATAAATGTAATAAGTGGCCAAGGGTTGCGGGGCTTTATGGATCAGTTAGGTCGACTGTGCCCCAAAACCGACTCGGAACACCCCGACTTCACGTAGTCTTTTGGCTACCGACCCTAGAGTGTATATAAAAAGCCGGAGGCGCGGAGGGAGAGCAGCCCCCGCCCGCTGTAACGAAGGATAGGCAACCGTGCGAGCCGCAGCGGCTGAGGCTGGTCGCCGGAGGTGACCAGCAAGCCGAAGCTGCGGAGGTGAGCATGGGTGCCTATCTTTTGTTACGCAAGGGCGAAGGGGCTGAACTTCCCGTAGCGCCGGAGACGATGCAGAAGCTAATTTGTATTGACAACAAGTGTTTTAAGGGTTAGGTTGTTATAATAGATATTTCTCAGGAATGGTGCGTTACCTTTTCATGGGAGTGGTACCAGGGGAGGTGCGCCACTTCCCCTCTCCTTCTACTCCTCCCAACCTACCCCCTCGTGCTGCCCTATTCTATATTCTACCACTTCGGCTCATTATTGTTTTGATTTTGATTCGCTTTACATCATTCTGCCTTACACTGCCACAAGTAACCTTGTTTGTGTGATCTCTAATTAATATAATTGTAAGACTGTGTTTAATATTATAAATAAATACCTGCTGGTCATAAAACATTGAGTTTTTATTTATTTTATAACTTTCACCAATATGTGTCGTGAATTATTAATAATTACCAAAACATGTGGTTATTATTAATAATTTTGTAAAATTATTAATAATTTTCAATTAATCAGATTTACCGTAACATATATACAATTTAACCAAAACTTTACCCCGATCAGTATTACGCATAATTAATTTAATTAGTCTTCTTCGCATAAACTGATAAGTCGTTCACAAGGGACAAACAGTTCGATAACTAAAATAGGTTTATGAATAAGGCCGTATTCATAAATAATATGTCACAGCCTGGATTCAAGTTGAAATTATTTAATAGAAACTGAGAATTAAGTTTCGCGAGAGCAGTAATCCATCTTACATTAAATTAAGTAACGATCATAAAGTTATTTATGCATGAAATTATTACTTTCCACGGTTGTTTTATAGATACAGTAATTCCCAAAATAATGAAATAGACATTTCTTTATGCAATTATATGCCAGTGTTCGTTTAAACTTGAATTGCGCTTACAAAAACTGGTTTTCCGTAGTTAGTAATGTTAGCGATTGAATACTGTACACCACTGTCCACATTACACTATCCAGTCCGCAGTTGTCATTTCTGTTGTCTCCGTGTGGAAGTGTAGACGTTTTTGTGTATATATTTGGTGCGTATTATATTTTTTAAACTTTATTTGTTTATGTACTAGAATATAATTTTGCATAAATGGGAATCATAGTTTCATGTAAAAATAGACAAACCTTGTCTTTTGAAGGAAAATATCATTGTCTTAATTTGAAATATATCGAAATACAACATTTTTGTAAAGGCAATCTGAAATATTATCCATTAATTCTAAAATAATAATAATTAATAACACATATTACCCATATGTATTTTATTTCGATGGCTCTTACAATTTTTTCACTATCCAGAAGAGATTTGCGATGCTGTTACTAAATAGAGCTCATTTTGTAACTCATAATTGCTTTTTAATGCGGCGAAGAGCATTTACAGTGGGAATATCGTAAATTGGCATGCGAAAAAAAACAACTTAATTTACTAGTTTTTTTATTGTGTAATAATCAATGTATGTACTTAAAAATAACTTTATTATGTCATTTTTTCGGTACTGCACACAAGTACAATTCATTACAATATTATAAAGTAATATAATTTAACGGCGTGCTATGTCTTATGTAAAATAATTTATTTTAGAATGTGAACGAACGATGGAGTAGTAGTTTACCGAAACATTTTTTTGAAGTAAAGGCTTCCTTATTTTATATGGCGCACAATATAACATACATATTATATACTTATTACAACGTTAGATATATTCATTTACAAACGCGGAAAGTAAAACTACAAGAACTTATCGAAAATCTAACATTGTTGTCTCGGATAAAATTAGGTCTCATTATGATCTGGCAAATTATGTATGCACTAAATTATTATCCGTTATTAATTATCATAGATCGTCTACGATATTTTGACGCGGAAAGCGTTGTTGTGCAAAGTGTTAAGAAAAAATAATAAGTAATAAAAAACAAAAAAGTCACATACTTACTCCTGATCTCACACTAATAATCTTGTGTCGTGGGTATCAGAAACTTCGAGAGATTATTCGGTTTCACAAACATCCAGACCCGAAACAAAAACCTGTGGACCACATAAATATTTGTCTTCGTGCTGGGATTCGAATCCGCGGCCTCTTGTTTCAAAGCCGGTGTCTAACCAACTGCACCACGTAGGCTGTCAAAATAAACAACAATAAATTTATACTCGTAATTTAATATAATTAACATGTCCAATGTAATAATATGTGAAGAGAGAAAGACTATACTTATTACTTTGAGAACGGCGAGATCGGCGACTGAAGAGCGTAGACCACCTATATCATATTTTTATTTTTTATCAAGGCAGGTTTGATATCGATGTAACTACGTAAAAAAAGTAGCTTGACACGTCTAAAAACAAAGTAAAGTTGATGGGGCAACCTATTTAAATTTATTTTGTGCAGTGGGTTCAATACCTTGGTATTGTTTTTATTTTTCTTCACTCCCGCCGCGTGGCAATTTAAATTGTCCTTCGGTCGTTGCCCGAGAATACAAACCGTGCAAGTTAAGAATTGTATTGGGTTCTGATAATCATTGTTTAGGCCTTGTTTAATGACAAGGTATATCATACATATCATCCATCATCCATTAGCCGAAGGAAGTCACTGCTGAACATAGGCCACCACCAATGATTTCCACAGTAACCTATTGGAGGCAGCCTGCATCCAGTCACGTCCCGCGCACTTTACCATACGCAGTCTCACCTGGTCAAACGACCTTCTGGGGCATGCTGATCCACTATCACTCACTCTGTAGCTGGCGCCAAGGTTATTATTGCTCCTGCCGTCGAGTTGTTGCGTATTTTATGCCCGCCGTGCGCGAATTTCCACAGCAGCCCAAAGTTTACCTCGGAGCCCACGAGGTCGCAGTACCAAGCTGGACCGTGGTGTTCCAGAACGAGACCCCCGAGCATTCTCCGGCGGAGTTCCTCATACAGCGGGCAGAACCACAGAACGTGGTGTTTGTCCTCCTCTAGCCATCCACATTAGCACGCACTGTCATCCTTGAGCCGCATATCGGACAGGCGCTTGCTGTAGCACCCGTGTCCAGTCAGTATCTGGGAAGTCTTATAATCTGGTACGACCCAGCTCATGCTGAGTCTCTGAGTTGCAAAGGGATAAATGGACGAAGAGAAATAATTTGTAGGGAGCTCGTAAAACTTCGCGGTGGAGTGCAATCTGCCTGGCAGCCGCAATATCCGCGTGAGTAGTCTCCCGAGATTCGGCCCCATATTATCGCAAGATTGGTTGGGCCATGTGGGATTTGGTCAAACGACCTATACTATACAGGGTATATCAAGACTGCTACCGAAAACGAAGCCGGGTGGTAGTCTAAGCGACTTCAGACACAATGCAACAGAAAAAGTTGCAAAAAAAAGCGACAATTTTTTTTTTGTTATTTTTTTCCTATGGCCATATTTGGGTGGTAAATACATTTTTTCCTAAAATAATAGTGTATACCCTTTTATTTATAAATACTCTAAGGTATAAAAGAGTTTAAATTATTATTTTAGCAAAAACTATGGATTTACCACCCAAAAATGACGATATTTAAAAAATCATAAAAATAATTGTTGCGTTTCTATGCGAAATTTTTAATTGCATTGTGTTAGTAGCCACTAAAACTACCACCCGGCTTCGTTTTCGGTAGCAGTCTTGAGATACCCGGTATAGATAAGTATTAGAATATTAATCTTTCCACTGACGGCTGAAAGTAGACTGCCTCGGTGGCGCAGTTGTACTACAGTACGATTACAACGCTGAGGTCTCGTATTCGAATTCTGGGTTGAGCTAAGTGATATTGGATTTTTCGGCATGCTCGGATCGCCATTCAATACAATAAAAGAAGTTTCACAAAAACGGTTGGTGTAAAGTGCAAACCGCAATAGCATCATCATCATTAGACAGCCCCCGGGTCCCAAAGCGCAGTTGGTGGGGCGCTAGCTGTATACCCAAGGTCTGATTCTGAATTTAATAATGAAGAACCGTACAAATCACAATTGTTTGTGCCATCCACAAGTATTGGTTTCGGGTCTAGCGTCTGGGTGTTTATGACAACCGCCTCAGTGCTGTGTACATAAGTTATTAAAATTTTAAGGAAAAATGTAAGCCCACACGTAATTATCTATGGATCTGATCTGGGTTTATTGTTCATAATGAGTAATTCGTACTAATATGGAATTTCCCGCATATGATGGTAATATTACGAGTTTAAATTGAATCTTATACTTACATTGTTTTGAAGATCTAAAATTTGAATTTAATTTGAAAAGTGAATCGTTTATGTATTATCACAAATTCAGAAAGGTACTTTACCAGTTACAAAAAAAAATTACCACATAATTAATAACACCTTAAACCCAAAAAACAAGACATCAATGTAAAAAAAATCTTACATATGGCAGCATATAATTTTATTTCATACTTATTTTATTTCTAGATTGTACCTAATATTATAATTATGTACCAACTAAAATATTTAATGTTAGCTAATGGCTGTGAGTCATGATTCGTCTTTGATGCATGGAAGTGGTAATCATTGACACTGCGCACTTAAATTCAAAATTTCTATTCATGTGAAAATCGAACTTAAGGACTTCGCACTCCATACATAAACTCACGCTTTTCCCCCAGAAGAGGTGCTCCTATAACCAGTGGTGTAACTACACCATCGGGGGCCCGTGGCAAAAATCATCAAATGGGGCCCTTCGTAGATATAAAAAAAATGAATATTGTAGTTTCGTTTTTATGAATATTGTTTGAATCTCAGTGCACTCCTCTGATTTTTCGGACATGTATAGTCAATCTCCACGCACTATGACGGTGAATAGAAACATCGTGAGGAAACCTCCATACCATAGCGATTTGCAAGAATTTTTATGGTATGTAAGCCCGCCAACCCGCACTAGGCCAGCGTGGTGGACTATATTATGGTCTAATCACTCTCAATCGTATTTTCGATTGTAGGGGAGGCCCTTGCCCTGCAATGGGACCTATATGGGCTGATACAGTACATCAAAAAATCTTTTAATGACATGGCCTCATATTTCTCATCCGATTATGAACATAACTCATTTTCTAAATCTAAAAAAAGGTTTCTGTAATAACGATGAACGAGTGCTTTTGGATTCCATTTTCATTTCTTTCTATCACACAGTAGCGATAAACTTCAAATAATTGGTCTATTTTAGAAAAAAATCTGAAGTATTAAATATAATGGAATTTTAGGCCCAAAACAGTAATTAGCTCATTTTGCATTTTCAGACTTAAGTATTTAATCTAAGCCCCTGGACTTAGTTACCCGTTCCTCTAAATCAGGATCACATTTTGCTAGTAACTGCTTTATTATGGCTATCAGGGCTATCTCTATGCCCACGAAAACTAAATTAGTAACTTCGTGGAGTATATTAAGCTCTTGGCGTAAAAAAATATGTTTATTTTTTTATATGCATTGTTGCTCTTCTTCTAATGTCCAATGTTACCGCCATTGTTATATGGATATAGGCCTCCTCCAAATTACGCCATTTCACTCTGTTATCAGCTCATCACATCCAGCATGTGGTAGCGAGTTTTTTGCAAATCTTTACTCGTCACTTAGCTGGTAGGCGTCCTACGCCACGTTAGTCAACACGCGGCCTCCACTCAAGAACACGTTTACTCCAACGGTTATTAATTCTTCGACAGATGTGGCCAGCGCACTAGCACTTCAGCTTGCTAATCCTATGTGCTATGTCTATAACTTTGGTTCTCTGTCCGATAAGATCATCACGGATCTTATCTTCCAACGGGACTCTGAGCATAGCACGCTCTATAGCTCGCTAAATGACTATAAACTAGTGGATCAGTAGTACTGTAAGTTGCCAAGTCTCAACATCGTAGGTCGCACTGGTTGAAAGCTATCGTTTTCAAGCATTTTGGCAGAGGTGTCGGGAAGACTTTTAGTATCTTTCTCAAAGATGTTTCTTCCTAGTTAAAGGGTCTGCCCCAGCCGGATAAATCAGAAACAACTTCAAGCTGGTGGCCACATACAGCGAGAAGTCTGGGTTGTGGATCATTAGTATGGTTTTGTCGGAGTTAATTTTAAGGCCTACTCGCTGTGAGGCTGAATCTACACCGTCCACATCTATTGCAGTACTGACTTATTTTAGATAACTTTCTATTTATTGCTTCAGACTCCCTCTTTCTCTTTCGTTTTTCTCCTACCTTTTAAATAATTTCTAGAATAAGACATGTACAAATTTGGAAAATATTAACTTTATATTCATTAAATTATAATTTTTAAGGTTTTCGGTTCTCGGTTCAAGGCCGAGGCCCAATCGAGCCTGGGCCCTGTCGGGCTTGAGACCCTGTCGGACCAGGGTCCTGCCGGCCCGGGGGCCCCTTAGGCCGGGGGCCCGTGGCATTTTGCGCACTTTGCCACCCTATTGTTACGCCACTGCCTATAACGACGCATGGCATATTCTCTGTTGTGGTGGCGCACAATATCTCAAACGGGTGTACAAAAACAGTGTTAAGTGTGGGGCATCCATGCCCTCTACAATGGAAGAACCAACAATGGTGTGGCGAGGCGGTTGTCGGTTATACGGACGTAAATTGGAGCGATTCTAACCCTGGGATACCCGGTGCAGCCCTTGATAACTCACCGGTCATCAGCTCACCGGGGGGTTTTAGTCAGTGTGCTGGCGTAGCTTTTGTTATAATAGGGACCTAGCCCGTCCACAATCCCATCATGACTGGAAGGCTAGAGACAATAACCCATTTCGGCCTCGCTCGGGTTACCGAAAGTAGACGTTAATAGCTTTTCCTCTTGGAAGGAAAAAATGGCAACGGCTCCGCCTGTTTACCAAAGTTTGGCCTTATGTGTTCCGTCCGACGATGTGATAGGTGGCGTCCTTATACCAATATAACCATTATATATGATATATAATATAACCATTATACCAACTTATACCAATATCTCGCACAATTACCTGGCTCCGGGCGGCTCATGAATAGAAAAATCCAATATCACCCGACCCGGCATTCGAACCCAAGACCTCAGCGTGATATTCGTACTGCAGTACAATTGCTCCAATTATTAATATACTTAGTTAAAAAATCCTGACTATCATAAGAAAGCGGGCCTAAAGACTTTTGAAAGTTGATAAGCTTATGACGTCACACTTCCACCGTCCATTAAGTTCGATAATCTGATAATATTATATCAAAAATTTAGAAATTAACAAAATTTTTCCAATGGAATAGTCTCCCCATCTATTAAATTTCCAGGGCGCAGAAAGTTCCTTTTCAATAAATGCTTTAATATATTGTTTGCATTATGTGATTTCGTAATCACCATAAAACAAGATTTTTTATGTTGTATCTCTTATGCAATAACAATAACTGTTGTCGTAAATTCATAATGCCCTTTAAGTCACATGTGGTAATCGTTGTTATGAACATTTAATTCGAAAAAATGGATAACTTTTTAAGATCCCCAACTGAAGTAATCGTCATTTTTCAACGTACCATTTCGCGACTTCATAGCACAAAATATAAATTGGCAATTGATTTTACAAATTCCTAAAAAAAATATTAGGTTCCTGTTTAAAACTAACTGGATCTCAGTTAGAGCCAACCCCTAACTCTACTAAAACTACGAGTATATACAAAACTGCATCTTGGTAAAAAATACTGCTAGTCACTTCCACGGCATTTTCGATCTCTCTCTTTCTCTCTCTCTTTAGCCAAAAGAAGTCCACTGCTGAACATAGGCTCTCGCCACTATCGCCACATAAACCTATTGGAACCGCCTGCATCAGGCGACTTCCTGCGACCTTAACCAGGTCGTCCGTCCACCTTGTAGGTAGGCGTCCGATACTTTGTTTGCGTGTACATGGCCTTCACAAATTTCGATCACCCAACTTCAAAGATCAACAATTGTTTAATGTGTTACCGAAGGTTCACCGAAGTGTTTCTGATGGCGGTGAAACAGCCTTAGGATATTGTCTAATATTGGATTTGATATTGGCTAAGAATATACCTCTTATTAGTCCAGCCAATGGTTTTCAAGCGGAGGCCCAGGATATGAACAGACAAGTCGCCAGACTGATTAAATAAAATTACATTAAGTTTAATTAAAATTACATTAAGTTTGATTAATAGTGGGTGTGTATTGTTCATAAAGCGTTACACAATTGCCAGCTCTTTAGAAAAAGTCGATGAAAATGTGCATACAATAAACACTGGCCGTAAGTTCGATAATCGTTTGATTTTTACTTTACAAGTTTATAATAACTTGCGCAGTTTCTTCTTATTTCCGTGACCACCATAAAGTTATCGGAATTTCGCCAATATGAGTTTTAAAATGTATGAAAGGCAGCTACAAAACAGGACAAAGTGAAAGCGCAATGTTGCCCGCAGTCTATAGTATGTACGTACTCGTTTCGAGAAAGCAAATTACAATATGTTTATTGTTTTTTTTTACAGGTAACGATGTGGCTTCATAGATTTTACATATACAGCGTCTACATAATTTTATTAGCGAAATGGTGAGAAAATTTTAATTATATTTTAATGATTACCTATCAGAGCAGTTAGTTAATAGTTTGTGTAATTTGTTGATCAAACTTGTTTTCTACTTTTCTTAACTTTAAAAGCGACACGTTACAAAAATAAACATGTGACATGATGAAAAGGCAAGAGGGATATATTGCCTTACACCCTGAGCTTACATCAATGTTTACGCCATATCGAAATTGCATGGTTGGATGTTTTCGCACCATTAATTCGTAATTTACCGGTTGCATTGATTAAGTTCGTTAAATTCGAAACAGTTTAGTAATACAACTGTGCAATAACTAAGTTCCATTAGCTTAGTCACGCCCGAGTAAACTGATTTACTTTTCTGAGAAACGTTTTGGATTTTTTAACAATGAACGTTATGCACAAATATCCATTTCCGGGTTTGAAAAAAATCCTTATTACGAGTCCATCTAGCTTTTTGAATAACTGCGTAAATATATTTCAATACTCTATCGGCCTTATTCATAGGAAGTTTGTAAACCTATTTTAGTTACTAGACTTTTGAAAGAGAAGTTTTTGTAGTGAACGCCATGTACAAGCGCAGTGTCGGACGCCCACCTACAAGGTGGACGGATGACCTGGTTGAGGTCGCAGGAAGTCGCTGGATCAAGCCACTTCCAACAGGTCAATGTAAAGATCATTGCGGGAGGCCTATGTTAAGCAATGGACTTCCTGTGGCTGGAGAGAGAGAGAGAAGAAAACATTCATTTGGTAACCAAAATAGGTTTATAAACTGACTACGAGTAAAAATAAGGCCGAATGACTTCAAGAGATACCACTTTAAAGTTTTGTAAGTTGAAATTACTCAACACCATATTTGTTGCCATGTGTTCTAGATATTTCTGTATTTGCTATTTGCTCGTAATTTATGTACTGCGTGTATGACATGTTTAGTTACTAACATAGCAGGTAAAAAGGGCAAGTGTCATTTTAAAAAATGTTCTGGGTGTGCGAAATGGGTTTTGTTCGAAAATATAATATCATTTATTTTATGTTGTCCAAAAGTAATAACCGCGAAACTATAATTTCTTTATGTATTTTTTTTCATTTACACAAGTGTGTATAAATTCGAGTATGTTTTCCATTTGTAAAAGTATGTAAGCATTGTCTTTGTATAGCATAGTAGTTCGTATAAAGAACTCTACGGGAAGCAGGTCTCCTCACTAATATTCTTTCACACATATATCCGAAAGTCTGAGGTCTGTCCTGGGATTTGAGACTCTAATTGGGCAGTTCCAGTCCAGTTTGTTATCACTTATCAGTGATTATGCGAAGTATGCTCTGGTCTCGACTTGAAAATTTAATCGAGTGCCCTGACTGTGCCATATTTGATAAGATAATGAGACAAAATGGAACCACAGGTTATAAAATATAAGCTACTTGGAATGATCAAAGAGCTGGTGAGTTTAAATAAACTTGTTATTATTTTTTTATTAACTTATATCTTCCCGGGGCAAAGGTGTCTTTACTATTTACAACAGTCAACACAAAGCACTTTCTGGCAATTTGGAATGGAAAGTATCCAGATTGTTTCATATGTCCAGCCCAATCCCAGTTTCTATATGCCGTATGATATCTTATGTCCCACGACTGCTATTTGACAAATTGTAACAAAAGTACTGTATATCAATATATTAATAAGTCTGATCTCATTATTTTTCGCCACGAAATACTTGTGTTTGCTTTTGATATTTGTCTTTTAGCAGTTTTTGTCTGTCCTCAAGATACCATAAAAAATACTTTTATTTAAAGATCTGGTTTTACTTACATTTACGTCAATATGTGAACCGATTGGTCCTACCCGAAAAGTATTTTTTATGTTGCCTAATATATAAACCTCATTATGTGTTCGCTAATTGTATGCACATTAGTGAATAGTGATTGAATGCAACAGGTAGAATTTGCGTTGTTATAGCTCACAAAATAATTAGCATGATAATAAACATTGGTGGTCTTTATTGTGTAGGTGTTTATCATAAACACATAAAATATAGCAAATACGTATTCACAGATTCTAAATATTCCTTTTTTGCTGCTTGTTGCCAGGGGCCCAATAATTATTTTTTCCCCTTCTCTCTCCTTTCTCTGTTCCATTCGAAGGCATACAATGATTTTTAGGATTCGTGGTAGTTCGTGGTCCAAGTTTTTGTCTGCTATGACTTCTTTGATCGTTTGACGAAAGCACCTAATTAAAATTTGAAATAATTTTAAAGATTGGTAGCGATTTCTCGCTTTAATTTTGTCGACCTACGCTCCTAGCCCATCCTCGACTATATTTGGGTTTGACTATGCTCCACAGCCTACGATCAAAAGTACTCTGTGACCTACGATGGATTAGCCAGATGGATTATTTCTTTATAATATTACAAAGAAGTTGCGGGTCGTTGACAATGTTTTTGTATTTTGTTCGTTGTTATAAGTATCTCGACTTAAAAGCTTGTGAACTTTATGCATCCTCGTATATTTCAAACGGAGTGATTCATATCACATATGACACATTCAAGTCAGGTGTGATGTAATTATTCTTAAAAAAACTGGGCCCGTGTGGGTGACTAAAGGCTGAAATGAGGTTGACGACACTATTAAATGGAAGTCCCTAATCAGATTGGTTTATTTGTTTTTATTTTTGAAAACACCATTATTATAGCTTTATGTAATTTGTTTGATTACGAGAAGGTGCTATGTTATTTCGTCTTCGTTATAAATAACACATAATATCGATTTTAAAATACGGGTTAAATGTCATTTCGTTTGGTCTGCTAGGTCGTGTATGCTTAACGTGACCATACGTCCCGCTTTAGGCGGGACAGTCCCCCTTTCTGGAAGTCTGTCCCGATGTCCCCAGCAAGGCCGACATTGTCCCGCTCTTGCAAACAGACAATAATTTAAAATGTATTAATCGCTAGAAATACTTTACCGAACTACTATTGAAAACCGCGGCAACCGCGTATTATACCAACACTTTCGTAAAAACTTCTTGACTTAATAACATTCCCACAATTATTGAGTACGTTATGTGTCTGCCTGAAAGTAACGCACCTATCGAAAGAGTATTTTCTCACATTATCAAAATATGGACAAGTGATAAAACACAGATGGGTGTCGCAGTGATGAAAGTTATTTTGATTACGAAAATAAATATAAATAAATTATGTACTGAGTTTCACACATCTAAAAACTAAGCCCGATGGTTTGAAACAATTTGTGCATTGATTATTATTTATGTTATTCAATCTTTTATGATAAAAACTTGTAAAACACTAAAAACTTTATTATTTTTATTATTTAATTCCACTGATGTCCCGCTCTGGCACAAAAAATAAATGGTCACGTTATGTATGCTCAACGCAAGTTGGAAAAGATTAAAAATAAATATTTTTTTGTTACCTTAAATGGAAATTAGCCGACTGTAATTAAATGTAGGTAATGTAATTATTAATTGTCTCTATATTAGGCATTGTTTCGATTTCAATAACTCATACTCTTTTATCTTAACTTCTTATATTTCGAGTCATCATTTTATTATTCAACTCATCTCTCGACTGGATAGGACCTTCGTTGAATGTTATTCGTAACTACTATCCAGAATACAAATTATCAATAGATAAATGTAAAGCGGAGAATTAAACAAATGAGTAAAATTATATGTGCTTTATTGTGTTAGCTATTTTTAAAAAAGGAATTCTAAATAAATACTTTCTATTAATGACAAAAATAAGACTAAATCTAAGATTAATTATGAGATCAACAAATATTTAAAGCTGGAAGACTCGTAAGCAGCCTCTGGAATAAAGATCAAATATTTAAATCATATCGAAGGCCCACGAACAGCACCTACATGAGAGAGTATTATTATGATATAATATATCAAAGCAAGGTTTGTTAAAATGTAACGGATTGCTATTCAGAAGTGTGAGGAAATATTGCTATGTATTCATGCGTCTAGTTCATCGAATATATTTACTATCGAACGATGTTGTGCATGTTACGTTTGGTTTCCAATGTCCGCGTTGTTGGCACTAGTCAATAGTCCCATTCCGTCTTACAGCTTCCGTTAATTTCAACTGTGTTCCTAATTGATGGATCGGTTTATGTAACACAAAACAGGGAAGACATTTTAACCAACTTGAAAAAAATGGAGAAGGTTCTCAGTTTGTCGGTTTTTGTTTATTATTGAAGTTGACAATTTGTAAGAGAGTTTTGTTGTTTTTGTTTAAAACATAACTACTACTACAAGTGTCTTTTATATTAGTGCTCAGTTTTGAGAACGAAAAGTAAGAGATTCCATTTTATCATCATATATTTTCATTGTTATTATCAGATAGCGATTGTAATAATTACACATTCTATGGGTAGCTTATAGATCTATATAATGGCAATAGACTAAAATTGGTAGTGGTTGTATGTTTAATTAAATCGGATTTAAGGCGTATTTAGTCACTTTGCTAAAGCCGAAAATATTCGTATTTCATAGAAAGAAAGTTATTTTCTTTATGATTATGAAGATATTTTCATCATCCAGAAACCGGCCCACATCTCTATCTGGTTTCTCGACGGGCATGTGTTAGGCCGAGTACCTACAACACAATTTTAGCAGGTGTACTATAATTCAATGGGATAATGTATTTTCACTGTGAGTTTTCGAAGACTTACAAGCGATATAACTAATGAAAATGTATGCTTATTGATTTTTTGTATAAAATAATCTTACTTTAACAAAGTTTTTAGTACAATAAAACATTTAATTAGGGACATTTTGGCCTGTTCATAATTCTAACAAACTTTTATATTTCAGATATGGTATAAACGATATTGGAGATTTATTGGCTATTATTAATAATAAAAACCCTACAAACTCCTAAACATTATTTGAAGTAAGAGTGGATTGTATATATTTTTTTTAATATGAATTGCATATGCTCTATTCAATGATCTGGAGGCACGGCAGTGCCCCCTCCAAGTCAAGCTAAAAAGCGGCACAGTCGTACCATCCTTTTCTCGAAGCAATTCAGACCATTTTCAACCCCCCATAACTTCGTTGTGGTTAAAGCAAGAAGCCTGAATTTTCAGTAACTAAGCAGGCATTGTGTAAACACAGTATATTTAAAATTTCATTCAATTTGAACCAGTAGTTTAAGAATTGTAACTTGTCAAACTTTCGTAATTTTGTCACTCACTGACTGACTGACCGATCATCAAAGTCTAAGGCACTTCTAGCAGACATAGAACCTTCAAATTTAGAATATAATTAGTATTTAGTGTCTAAATTAAGGGAAAATTAAAATATTTCATAATTTCTGTCTAGTTTTCTAGATACACCAACTGCATGAATAACTTTGTAATCCCATATAAATGTATACGATAACAGGAGGGGGATATAGCAAGGGAAAGGGTGTATTCAGCCCATGAAATTGTACAACATTCCTCTAGAAAAACATGACGAAGAAAAACTTGCAAATAAATAGACTAAATAGCTCGAAATTATCAATTACCATGAAAGAAAGAACACTAATAATCAAATCCGCTATATTTGTGATAAATTGATACCTACAAAAATAAGAAAAAACCATAAGACAGAGGTTTTAAGAAAAATCGTTATATATTATATTATATTCTAGAAGTAAAAAGTACCGAAAAGGAAAAAAGCAGGACTCTACAAAAAGACGTGAGATCCCATCAAAAACATCCTGTAAAAAAGTTCCAAGTCTCGCAGCTCAGTTTTTCTACCGCAAAAAGTTGTGAGATCCATAGATGTAATACCAAGTCGATTAATTTATTTAGTCCTTGCTTAAGGGACCTTCTGTATAAAGTTATTACGTAAGTTATTATCATATCAATATTATCAATTCTTTACGTTTTAAATAAATAGATCGACTTGGCCAGCAGTGTTATGTATAAATTGTACGATACATTATGTTTTCATGCGATGACAGGATGTTTTTGATGGGATTGTCTTTTAGCCATGACATGGTTCACGTCGAATACAAGTTCTTTTACATCTTTAAGTATGCGTACTACATACATTTAATTTCTCCTCCATATGAGATATCCTAGGTATATCTAGACAGCGACCGAAAACTATGCCAGATGGCAATCTTTGTATAGGTTCACCCACTTATTTTTAAAGATGTAAAGATACGCAAGAGTTGATAGTAGGCTATACTAGGGTACTCCTACGTCATTAAGATTTGGACTTCCCCTCTTCTGATTATAACTGGTTTTATTAAGTTAATTTATTGAATGCAGTAGTTTTATATGTGGTATATCGAGAATATCTTTTGGAGCTTAATTTAGGTATAGTATAGAACCAACATGTAGGTATAAAAACCTACCTACTTCGCATTGAGCCAAAGCAGGTACTAAGCTTGTGGTTAAAATAAGGGGTTATGTCTTGAATACATAGTTTCAGTTAAATCTATTTCATTTTATTTTATTTTATTTTAGACTTCATTCCTCGTTTCAATTTGATTCTGCGATCGGCTAGCTAGCTATTGCTGATGTGAGCTATTAAAACGGACCTAAAGTTATAAGCCAAACTCATTTTTGCCACATGATTGATGATGTGACTGCCTCGGTGACGTAGCTGTACTAGGGTACGGTTACAAAGCTAAGGTCTCGGGTTCGAATCCCGGGTTGAGCAAAGTGATATTAGATTTTTATATTTATTATTAGCTCAGAGTCAAGAATTTGTACCCGATATGGCGATAGGCTATCACATCGTGGGGCGGAACATGCAAGGCGAATATATGTCCTGGCACCTCTGCCTAGCCCTTCTGGGAAATAGACGTGAGTTTAAGTATAAGCATAAAAAGATGAATCCTACAAACGGTTCTCGCAAGGTGTTGGTCGTGCAGGAAAGAAGTTCAAACCCGTTTTCCTTCTCAATAATGATATGCATTTACTGAGAAATGTCATACAAAATGTTTTCATGGTAATACGTTATCACGGTATTGGTAAAATATTTTTTTCTTTTATTATCCACCTTTGGTTTAGTCAAAATAGTTTTGTTTTACGGTGGTTGTTGACCCATATTATTTTTGGAGATTTTCAATCACAAAAATTATACGTAAGTTTCCATCTAGGTTTAAGATATATATAAAGATGGAATTGAGTAACATTTCACATCATTCACATATGTAATCATAGTTCCTAGAAATGGCAATAAACCTTATTGCAACTTACATTATGTGACCATTCTTAAACTTGCAACCTCGTATAAAGAAAATGTAAGAAGTAGTACCTATGCTATAGATATTCCAGTTCTGGATTAGCCATATGAAAGAATTGGTAGGTAGGTGTACACAATGTGTATTTTTCCCGCCAAACAGCAGTGTAAATGCACTATTGTGTTTCGGTTAGAAGGACATTGTAGCCAGAGTAACTACTGGCCATATTCAGACTTAACATCTTATGTATCAGGATATATTCAATTTAACGTCAAGTATAAAAGCTGAAGATTATATAAATATTATGTACGTTATTAAGGCAACTATAAACAAATATTTCCTTGTTATTCAGACACTTTGATGGTTCTTTCATCTTGCTAGAAATATTGAAGCTCATAACTTCCAAAGCAACCACGATTGGAACTTCATAATAGCTGCTCGTGTAATGCCTATGTTAGAGGCATGCACAGACAAACTTTCAGCTTTTATAAAATTACGAAAGCTTGGCGGCCACAGGCTCTTGGTCTATAATACAAAGTTCATGTTAGCGGACATACACGCTATGGAATATGGATAAGCCGACCTGAAAATCGAGCGAAGGGTTTTACGGGTCACATACCATGTACACCGCCTTTAAACCAATGATGCATTAAGTTAGCTAACAGACAAGTGCAATGCAACTTACATGGATATGCTACGTAATTTACTCCGTTCCCATGCGAACATGAGACACCTGTCATACTGGTTTAAATTGCGAGGTGATATCTTCTCGGATCATTTACATAAGTGTCTCCAACATTCCATGAGTACCTTAAAGTAACAAGGTACCTAACAAGGGTCTTTATTTTCCTTCTATTTGATAAAGCAGAGTGTAGTGGCCTCGATTAGTTCGAACTCCAGGGTGCACCTCGGATTTGTTTGAAGTTGATACTCAATATTTATATATGTATTTACGTGTGAATGCACATATATACTCGTATTTATTTATATACAGGGTATATCAAGACTGCTACCGAAAACGAAGCCGTGTGGTAGTTTAAGCGACTTCAGACACAATGCAACAGAAAAAGTTGCAAAAAAAAAAGCGTCAATTTTTTTTTTCCTATGGCCATTTTTGGGTGGTAAATACATTTTTTCCTAAAATAATAATATATACCCTTTTATTTATAAATACTCTAAGGTATAAAAGAGTTTAAATTATTATTTTAGCAAAAACTATGGATTTACCACCCAAAAATGACGATATTTAAAAAATCATAAAAAAAATTTGTCGCGTTTCTAGGCGAAATTTTTAATTGCATTGTGTTTGTAGTCACTAAAACTACCACCCGGCTTCGTTTTCGGTAGCAGTCTTGAGATACCCGGTATTTATTAAGCATATATACTTATAGATATATTATAAATAGACATAATATAAAACCTTTCGTACACCTCATGGTACCCTAAAACTGTCGTTCTCTCTTATCCAACCCATGGTTCGTGGTCAGTAAGTCCGCTTCGAGCGATAAGACCGTCTTTTGTAGGTATGTTTTATTTTCTACTCTGATTTCTTTATTGTTAGTCACAGGTATACAATAGTTTTAAATAAATAAATAAGTATCATTTTATTATGCATTCCAACGATGAAAGAAACATCATCATAAGGAAAATGCATATGATAGGGATGCTATGCTTACATATTTTTATGATATGTGAATACTGCCAACGCAGGATAATAAAATTTGTGTTACAACTCGCCCTACCTTTTTGCCCGATATTTTTATTATTTCCGAGTTCCGGTATCGTAATGAACAAAGTATTCTATAAACCATACAGTGACACATAGTCAGTAGATAAAATAATTCTTGTGTTTGTATCAAAAACTACAAGAGATTTTTCAGTAAGGACTATGTCCCGAGGCAAATACTTGTTTGTACTACAAATACTGTATTGGTCATAACTCATAAGGATGAGGTCATGATAAATATGATTTTTTATAAGAAATTATAATATACAGATTCTTTATTTTCACAAACACGTTGACATTTGAATGTTTCCTTATGTAATTTTCTTAGAGTATATATATATATATATATATATATATATATATATAAAACGTAGATAAAAATGGTGGTGCCGGGCCACCTTTTTCTGCCCTCCTATTGGCTAATATTTGAACAGGTTGTGCAACATACATAAATTAGTTGAAAAAAAAATTAAAAATAAACTATATAGGGCTATTTAATTTCAGTCAAACTCGTTTTAAAAGGATAATAGCTAAATATAATTTCGGTTTTCAAAGGAATTTATAACAATATATAGCAATCAGCTAAATATTTTATTCAATTTTTACTATTATAGGAGCACTACCAACATTACGAACAAGAAAATATCTACGTTTTTCAAACCGCGAATGTATGACAGCGCTCCCTCTATATATAAATACTCTAAGGTACTTTTATATATTATTATGACAAAAAAACCATGGAATCTTTAATACATCATAGCCAATAAAACGCAAAGTAAATAATTAAGAAGTCTAGTTCGATTTAGCTATAACTTGTTTTCTACGTCCATTTGGGATTTATTACCAAGAAACAAGTTCTAAAATATTTCTAAAATTTTATAATTAGACATCATAATAACCTTTCGAATATCACACATTGTTATTGGTCTCTGGAGTTCATATTCGAATTTGGAACAAGTGTAGATAGGAGAAAACTTGGCTCAGCAGTGGGATGATATAGGTTAATAGAAAAAAATAAACATTTTTATTAAGATTTTACAATCGCAAGCTCATTTGAAGTAGCTTATCACTACATAGTATAAAAGAAAGTCGCTTTCCCTGACCCTATGTCCCTATGTCCCTTTGTATGCTTAAATCTTTAAAAATACGCAACGAATTTTGATGCGGTTGTTTTAATGGTTAGAGTGATTTAAGAGGAAGGTTTATATGTATAATACGTACATATTATTGTACAGAAATATATTTGTACCCGGGCGAAGCTGGGCCGGGCCGCTAGTGTTATTATAATTTTAAAACCTTTAGTGTAGGCGTGTTTGATTTGGGTATAATAATGAAGATGAAACATTCTGTTGACCGTAAAATGCATTATGAAGTCATTAGCTATATTTCAGTAATAATAGAATATAATAATCGACATTCATATCGTGTTTTTTCCGGTTTGATTGTATAGTGTGCATTTTATGGTTGATGTAACTTAGCACCTAATAGTAATTAATTGTTACATGATTATATTATATTCTGGCCCGTCATGCATACATCACACTGGCCCATCTTATAAAACGTGAATATTTAAGTCATTGCGATTACCATTTAGCCATTGGTGAGTGCGGTGCGGTTCAATTAGGGTAGCCAAGAGACAAAGGTTGGTAATTAGGCAGAACAGAATATTTCGTCAGCTGACACAATTACGTAGTTCAGGCTGGATATACCTACAAAGGCGACATCAAAATGCTTGACAGGTCAAAATTCGATTCACATAATATTTTACAAAAATAAATCAGTTTGTATAACATAAAATGGTATGTTTGAAAACAAGTACACAACTAAAAACATAAACGAAACTTATTCTTTAAGTTATACCTTGTTTTTCAATGTCTCGAGGTTTTTAGACGATTTGTCACAAAATACCTGTTTGATATAAGGTGTGGAATTTATCACGCTTATAGAAGGAAAATCTTGAGCTATAAATAATTGAAATCATTAATTATTTTGCTTACATTATAAAGTATTTGATTTTTTTCGAAATTTCACCATTTAATTGAGATACTTATGCGTGTTAAAAATACGTTTAATTTGTATTTAATGCTATTCTAAAGATTTCATCAATTATACTTAATTACTTATAATACGGCTTTCTAGTTGCCTGGACTAGAGAGAAAGTTACAATCTTATTATGACGAAGATGAGATGAAAATTCGATTGAAATCAATGCTTCTGAATCCGTCATAGCTTTTACCAATACTCGTATTATTGAATTACTAATTGAACATTCAACTTAAAAATTCAATAAATAATAGCATATAAAACTAAAAATACATATTTAATTAAAAGACCCAACCAAAATGTCGGGCATAATAATATAATTGATATTAGTGTCAGATTAGAAAATGAAGTTAATCACATTAATTCTATTTATGATGTAATTGTTGTAAGCACCCCACGCTTTTACAGATGAAACTAATAAAACAAGTTAAAAGCAGAGCCCGTTGTACTTTCTCAGCCACGAATTTCATAACCAAGTAAAGTCTACACAGAAAGTATTGTAAGGTGAACTTTATTAACAACAATATGCTGTTATATCACCAACTTTATGTGTTTCTGTGACTATAGTATTTTCTTCTTTTTATTTGTATTTTGTTTATCCTTTGTTACATGGTGTTATAATAAAGAGTTATTATTATTATTATATGCTGTCCAGTGTTACCACGGCGGAGGAGCTGTCACCGTGGCGCTGGTCGTGCGAAGACAGGAAATGCATTAAGACCCGCAATGACCCGCAGAACAAAGATCCCGTCCTCAGCCTGGAAGCCTGCAAGATGTTCTGCGATGACTACGGTGAGTTTTTTTTTATTATTGCATTGAATGGCGAGACAAGCATACCGTTCGCTCGATGGTAAGCGTAACGACCGCTCATGAACAGTGAAAAAACCAAACAACACCTTGAATTACAAATGCATTGCTTGGCATTCCACTGCGCTCGCCTTCCTGAGACATCAAAGTTTAAGTCTCAATATGTCCAGTAGTTACTCTGGCTATAATATCCTTAATCCGAAACACAGCAGTGCATTTAAACTGCTGTTTGGCGGGAGAAATAGCCATTGCGGTGGTACCTACCCAGGTGGTATCTCACATATGAGAGACCTACCACCGGTAAGTTTTATAATAATTGCGGTTTCTATTCGCTTCATAAGTTTGAGTGCAGCTGATGATGCCGCAGGAATGATGAATGATGATTGAAAGGAGGAAAGGAGGAATTGTCGAGGGAAAATTAATCGTTTTTGTTCTCTTCATTCTGAATTTCACATAAAACGGTGAAGGAAAACATCGTGAGAAAACCTGCATACCAAAGCGATTTATAAGAATTTTTATGGTATGTAAGTCCGCCAACCCGCACTAGGCCAGCGTGGTGGACTATAATGGCCTAACCACTCTCATTCGTACTCTCGATTGTAGAGTAGGCCCGTGCCCTGCAGTGGGACGTATATGGGCTGATACTGATACTGATATGTGCTAATTCCCTATTTATGATGATTGCATCTGTCACTAATTTGTTACTGTTGTGCGTTATTAATACCAGGAATAGATTAGAAAATTTACAATAAATTGGCATGGTTGCCATTTCGAAAACAATTGCAAAGTTATTATTTTTATTTTTAAGTTCTCAATCGTACTTCTGATTGCAGAAGAGTACCGTCCTCAGTAGAAGGAACACCTATGAACTAATACAGTGCTCTAAAAGATAAAAGAGCAACGAAAATCCAAAATTTGATTATTAATAATTTTGTATAAAAGATTTATACAGTAATTTTGTACGAAGAAGAAAAAAAGCTTGTTCTACATTAAACACAATAGAAAGAAGGAAATTGTTAGATTAGAAACAGATTACAAACAATATACCTGGTAATTTCTCATCTAATTAAAGTCAAACACTTCTTGCACATGGTGTGTAATATAATAACTACCTTGTGTGTAACGTTTTTGCGTTTACCTAAGTACTTATGTAAATATAAAGCAGTCATATAAACTGGGTAAGCAATAAGAACTGGTCTGTATTATATTATATCAGCCCATACGACCCATAGCAAGGCACGGGCCTACTGTTCAATCGAGAATATCATTGAGAGTGGTTAGGCCGTAAAGTCAAGCTGGCCTTATGCAGGTTGGAATTAAACATAAACCTTAAAACATCTCACATTTCACGAACTATAGACTGATACAGATTTTTTTGTGTAAAGATAGTATTTAACTGAAATTAAAACTTTCTAAACATTTAAATTCACGAACCAACAAAAATAAAATAAACATAAGTAAAATATTCTAGGATATAAACCGACAAATGTTTATCTAATCTTAAATTGACACAGTAATCTCTAGATCTAGATCTAAGCCCACGAGGTATTTACGCTCAGCAATTGATCATAAATAGGCCATTAAAAAATTGGAGCGTCGGAAGTATGGCTTCACAAGTACTGACTTAAAACTAGGTTGAGTAACAGAGTAGGAAATATAGACCGTTCTAACTTTGAGACTGGATTCTAATTGTGGTGTCGTAAGGCCTTTCGTAAGCGTCTGTATGAACTGATATTTGCAGCCTAAGTACACGATAGTGGTGTGAAAGGCTTAAGTTAATAAAATAGACCGAATTTACTATGTTTTAAGGTTTACAAGTTAGACATTCCCGGAGACTCGCCGAGCTTCAATGCTCTTCATTACAATGCGTGCCACTCTTGATCCTTGCTTACAGGAGTTGCAGTGGTGGGTGTGAGGGCGGGACAGTCTCCTATATATTTTTATATAGTTATCACATAAAAGCTATGTATGAGTTAATAGCTACGTAAAGGCTGATATAGATAACAGTACAAGAGCCCTATAATGATATTTAGGTGGCTTAAAAAGATCATAAAATAACATTAATTTAGGTAATTATGACTTTTATGTCCTGCAGGATGTTCCAAAAGATGCTATACTTATTTTTGATAAATCTATCAATCCTGCAACTCTTAAAATATATGTACCGGGTATATCAAGAGTGCTACCGAAAACGAAGCCGGGTGGTAGTTTTAGTGACTACAAACACAATGCAACTGAAAATTTCGCTAAGAAACGCGCCAATTTTTTTTATTATTTTTTAAATATCGTCGTATTTGGGTGGTGAATCCATAGTTTTTGCTAAAATAATAATTTAAAGCCTTGCATACCATAGCTTATTTAAAAATAAAAGGATGTACACTATTGTTTAAGAAAATACTAGGTATTTACCACCCTAATACGACGAATAGAATAAAAAATAAAAATTCGTCACAAATTTTTGCACAAAATTTAGTTGCATTGTGTCTGAAGTCACTAAAACTACCACCCAGCTTCGTTATCGGTAGCAGTCTTGATATACCCGGTATAATATAAAAAAAAAACAACAAGTATTGCGCTTGTTCAAAAGAGCTTTATGAACAATAGATTTTATATCGATTAGCTGCAAGCACTTGGTACATAAACAGGTGAGTGGCACGTCCTCGCCATTGAATTATAATTAATTCGACGTATTCAGGCATCTATTATACTAATAAGGATCCCAGTATAGGACCAGAACAAAGCATCAAACCATATGTGTACATATATCCTAAATATAATATATGAAGCCGGTTTTTTAAATGCCAAACACATCATGTTTTCATTATGAATACGTCCTACGTGTCTTGTTAGAGTCAAGTTCGAGGTTTTATGTTTACAAATGGCTATTGTGATATGTGTATGTTAGTTATCTTGTCCAACGATATCGATATTTGGGTCAGAATCATTCGGTATTAATACTCCCATAACAAGTTGGATTTTATTTGACAGATTTCCAGAAAAAAAAATTTTGTAATTTTATATCTAAAAATTGAAGTTTATCTCCAAGATTATTGATTCAGAAACATAATCGCGGTGTGGGATTGTCTTTTTTGGACGTACGTTTTTATACCGGGCGTCATTGGCTCCTTCAACTTTGCTAATATTTATTTTATTGTGCAGGTCCCGAGGCACACGTCGCGTATTTTCTAAGTCAGGTTCTTGACCGCATCAAGTTAAATTATGCTAATTTATAAAAATAACATGAAAAGGAACGCAGTATTATTATGATCGGAGCACTAATCCGGTATCCCAAGTGTTGCCAATTCACCGGCTGAGTTCGGGTTCATTGTCACAAACAATACGACTTATTATTTTTAGGTATATAATATATTGGTTTGATGGCTTATGCAAATCTTATGGTGGCACATAAAAGCATTTTATCTCCAAACCATCTCGGTCATTAGACTTTGCGTATGGAATTTAAATTATTATGTTAGGAGTTAATTTGAATCGGAATTAATCTAACCGTATTCACATAATTAAAACGAACTGTTTTTGGTTTGTGACTCGAATTCCGTTATGTGTAAAAGGCGATTGGCTGTAATTGGATTTGACAAGTCGAAAATCTGGCTCAGTACACTCTAAGCTGGAATAAACTGATCATGATCATTTAAGGTCTCCTTGTTTATCATGTTGGTATAATCTTATAATTGATTATTGGCTCTTTTGACTTTCCTTTTTTTAAAACAATCCTTACTATTGTTAAATATACGAATGTGAGTTTGTTGGTTCTTTGTTACGCTTTTCCGCTTTAGTCTTTATAAACAGAAAATGCCATAGTGCTCCAAATAGCTCAGTGTTCCCCAGGGTTAGATTTTTTAGATTAATTTTTAATGCGTGTTAAGCGGCAACCTAAATTGATAGACCGATACATTATAGCGAGTATAATCGTGTGCAAAACTTCGTAGTATTATCATGTTTTCTGTATCAGCCCATATACGTCCCACTGCAGGGCACGGGCCTCCTCTACAATCGAGAGTACGATTGAGAGTGGTTAGGCCATATAGTCCACCACGCTGGCCTAGTGCGGGTTGGCGGACTTACATACCATAGAATTTTTTTATAAATCGCTATGGTATGCAGGTTTCCTCCCGATGTTTTCCTTCACCGTTTTAGTGCGTGGTGATTGACTATCAATACACACATGACTCCGAAAAGTCAGAGGTGTGCCCTGGGATTCGAACCCGCGACCACCGTGAACATGTTGGCAGTCGCGTCTAGTCCGTTTACCAACAGGCCACCACGCAATTATCATGTTTTATAATAAAATAATTATTTCCATATTTTTTCGATACGTTTAGTGTGTTTCTAAGAACTAATTAATGTTTTTTCATGACAGGTTTGCTGTGGCCGAGACCAACAGGCGAGGCAGATCTCGGAAATTTTCTATCGAAAATTAATATCAACCACATAGACATACAAATCCCGAAAGTTGGAAGAAGCGAAAGCATAATGAAGGCGGCTGGAGATGTAAGTAAATCACTACATAGCATAAAACAAACGCTTCCCTTCCCGACTGTCTTTCTCTATGTATGCTTAGATATTTAAAAACGAGTAACGGATTTTTATGCGGTTTTTTTAAATAAATAGTGTGATTCAAGAGAAATGTTTACATGTATCATATATGTATATACAAGATGTCCCAATTGGGAATATGCACGTGACTTAAATATGGACAAAAAAAATTTTTTTGTAATCTTTATTGCTACTGAGAACACACCATACAATAATTTTTAATATTTATTTTAATTTAATAGTGAAATTTAATCATCAAAAAGTGGTTGTGTGTTAACATTTCCGAAACGCAACACTATTGGTAGATGAAAACGTGACGTCACGTTTACACGAGAAGTCTGCTGTCAACAAGCTATTTGTATGGTTTCTTTTGTGAGGGATGATTGTTATTGTATTGTGTCGCTGTTTTTTATATTAAGTTAATAGTTTTATGTGTTCCCAGTATTAATTAATTGTGAAGAGAATGACTGAAACCGTTTTCGTAAAAGCGCAGTCGGATAATCTTCCGAAAATCGACGTGTTTATGATGGCCACTTATATCTCTTCGACTTCTCTTTTTTCCTGCACTGGAGTATATGTGGCACTACTCCTTTTTTAAACCGTAACTTCACTTTTTGTCCATGTTCTAATGCCATTATTTTGTATTTAATACTATTTTCTGTATCCTCTTCAATCTGAAACCCAGAAATAATAGAAAGATTAATAAAACTAGTCTCGCACTAGCCTCTTACTCTAATAATTTAGATGTTTTTAATTATCAGTAATAGTATACTCACACATACATAAGGAGGATAAATTTAAAATATCGAATAAGAATTCATAATATATTTAGAACTTTTCGTAAACTAGGTTATATTTTTGTAGAGGTAGGTAAACGTAAGAATGATTTGTATATGTATTTTGCTTAATTTTAATATCCTTACTTACATCAAAATGGTGTTCACAACAATAAACAGCTCAAACACGATACATTGTCTCTTCTCATCGCCTTGCATCACTTTATCCTTAGATTTACAACTTTCGGCTTATGGAAATATACTTTGTTAGGTGCAATTTTTACGTTATTTGGGCACATAGGAACGACACAATACTTGTAATATGGATTTTGTGCTTTTCCATGGTAATTAAGTAGATATAGGTCTACCAGAATCTCATGGCATAAAATTAAAAACAAACACAATGATTTTATATGGCAATACCATCAGTCAACAGCTGTTTCAAAACTTGAGTTATGTCATTTGATGTGAATATTTTAAGATTTCCATCCTTTCTTAGCAAAAATGTACAAATTAGTTCTACAATCACAAGTGCGACGCATTGTTTACAAGGTTTATCGCCAGACCCGTGAATAATTTGGCCAAATTCAAACAAAATCGTCGATTTCAAAATCGACGTCGTTTTAACAAGTAAGTCGGAGTGAATAGTTTCGATACTTCATTTTTTTTTTTTAGTTAGTGTTAGATATGTGCATGTGTTTTATTGTATATACTTTGATATCATTTTTGGAACTAAACAGTAATGCATTAAATACCTATTTACAGGAGTTTCCAGAGATATTTAGATAAGGAACGGTTTATTATTATTCCTTTATCTTCATCGTCTTCATCAGAAGATGTACAGGAAGAGTATTTAGAAGTAAGGTCTGACTAAAGTGTTAATGAAATAAAGAAGACCGAAAATAAAATTATTCGTTTTTATTTTACAATCTTGCATCGTTCGTATAACATTTATCGAATCTAAAAATTATTTAAATAAAACCGACTCATAATCAAACTACTTACAATTTGGAAATTGAAAGTTGTTTGATTAAATGAGAACTAATAAAAAGAGAGAATTAAAACGAAACTGGTGGCTCGGTACCACCATTTTATCTACGTTTTGAAAGTACCAGCGCTCCAGCCCTAATTTTATAAATACTCGTAAGGCACGTATGTACTTTATAATTTAAAACTGAAAAAAATCTTATTTGCCTATTTTAATTGGCTATTAATCTAAAAGTACAATTTTAAAATAATTTTAATGTTTAAATAACCTATATATTTTTACTTAAAACATTATTTACTTTATTTACAAAGTTGTACTAAAAAATAATCAATTTGAAATAATAATTAATTACAATTATTAAAGAAGAAAGAAGAAAGTATCAAAATATGTTCATCCAATTACCCCAGTATTGCAATGCGTAAATTCAAATTTCCCAAAATGCCATGAGATTCTGGTAGACCTATATTCAGTCACTTTCTTTAATTTTTGGTAATTTTTCGAACCAAACACTGCTGGTTGACATCGAACTTGTGTAATCGTGACGTCACGAACAAGCGCGCCAATATAGCCGCGTTTAGATCGCCCAAAATTGATAGCGATTTAATATTTTTTTTTTTGCATAATAGTTTATATTTTGGACGTGTTATTTGTATGTTTGGTAATGTAATGGCTAGTAGAATCGAATAAAAAAAAATCATGCATATTCCCCATTTGTAAGAAAAATAACCTGTATCCAAAAATGAAAATGAAAATGAAAATGAAAATAATTGATTTCATTAAAATTTTCAATTTCAACATCATTTAGATTCAGTTTGTTTTTGTACTACCACCCGGTTCGGAAACCCGTTGTCACTAGAGAAGAACGGGTAAGAAACTTAATAAATCTGGTGTGGATTTTAATTAAAAAGCATCTGCACCCATGCCAAGTTTGGGTGGGCCGTTAATTTTCAATATTCATATCCTCAATACCAGCCTCTAACTGTCTACAGTTAGATATAACTTTCTTAATGCTTGGTATAATTCTAGGCTTCTCTCCTGTCTCAGGAAGCCAATAGGTCAAGATCCCCATACCGCCTATTGTCTACTATATTCCAATCTACTATATTGACAGCCTCCGTGGCACAGTTGGTTAGACGCCGCCTGTGAAACGAGAGGCCGCGGGTTCGATCCCCGCACCGAGACAAATGTTTGTGAGGCCCACAAGTATTTGTCTCGGGTCTGGGTGTTTGTGAGACCGAAAAGTCTCTCGTGGTTCCTGATACCCACGACACAAGACTTAATTGATCTTAATGTGGGGTCAGGACTATGTATGTGACTGTTGGGTGTATTTATTTATTTATTATTATTATTATTATTATTATTATATTCACATACCTTCTAAATTTATATTGTGCATGCTAGTTAGAGCATTATTTGAACAATGATTTACAAAATTAAATATGTATTAAATTTTGGAGAAAATTACACTACAAAATAAAGTGTTAGTTGCTTTTAATTCTTATTTGAATAATCATTAAGTTAATCTTCATAGAATATGAACCTAATAATTAGACAAAATCTAAAGCAATGCCGTATATACGGTCCTAGAATTCAACGTCAAAATAAAGAAAAATAACGGTATTCATATTCGGAAAATATTGCATCGCACGTGTAACTCTGTACAATTAAAAAGCGGATTGCTGAATGTATTCTACCGTGATTTATGAAGGTTTATGGAACTTCGTTAATGAGGTTTTTTTACTTCGATTCTTTATCATTCTCATTGATGCAAGTTAATCAAAGCATTGATTTATGAGTTAATTAATGTTAAAGAACTTTCTAGATACTATTTCCCATTTTTTTTAAAAGTAAATATTTATTTTTTAATCCACTGAATGACGAGACGAGCATGCTGTTCACCTGATGGTAAGCGATACGACCGCTCATGAAAGTAGCAAAACCAAACAACGCCAAATTACAAAGCAATACTTGGCATTCCACCTCGCTCGCCAGTCTGAGACATAAGATGTTAAGTCTGAACAGTGGCGTAACAATAGGGTGGCAGAGTGCGCAAAATGCCACGGGCCCCCTTCCTTAGGGGCCCCCGGCTCGGCTGGGCCCTGGTCCGACAGGGTCTCAGGCCCGACAGGGCCTCGGCTCGATAGGGCCCCGGCTCGATAGGGCTTCGAGCTTAAGCCCGACAGGGTGTAAGCAGAGAATAATGTAAGATCAATAACGAAATTAATTAATACAAATTAATAATTGGCTACATTTTAAACATGACAAACATTTCACTATAATATTTGATTTAAATGTTTTTATTTCGTTATAGTATAATCTTAGTTGGAAACCAATAAATTAAAATATAAAGAAACAAATCTTGTTATAGAAACTATTAAGTGGTAGCGAAGACCGAAAGAGGAAAGAAGTCTGAAGCAATAACCAACCAAGGGAACCAGCAATTTATTGATAAAAAGGCGAGGAAACAGAGTCCCAGAAATGAACGAATGGATGAAACTAAAAATGCCATAATAGCAAATCTTGACGATAATCAATATTCAGACTCAGAAAAATCACAACCAAGTATGAACAAAAATAAAACTGAACCATATTAATAGGAGTAGAAAATATTAAAATCTGCATATGTATCAGACAGGTGTGATTAAAAAAATGTGATGTGAAACTGTTTGTGATTGAGAAAAGTTACTCTAGGCCCAATGGCCCCTTTTTATGAGACAGTGACAATAAAAATAAATAATAAACGATCGTAGAAGTGAACAGTTAGTTCAATAGATGCTGCACGGCCTGGCTTCAGCCTCACAGCGAATAGATCCATAAAATTAACTTTGTCTAAACAAAGTAATGATCAACCACCACCTTAATCCAACCTGTCACTTTATGTGACTACCAGCTGGAAGTTGTTTCCGAATATTCCTACCTGTGGCCGACCCTTCAACAAGATGGAAACAATTTTGAGAAAGACGCTACGAGGAGGTTCCAGCATTTGGTAAACTACGTTTCCTTGTCACCTTGACCACAAAGCTAACTTCTCTTTTGAGCGTTCCAACGCACAGGAGTTGTGCCTAAATCTTGGACGCAGGCCAATGTGTAACCGAACCCCAGGAAGGGTCATCGGTCAGACCCTACCAATTATCGCCCTATCGCTATTACCTCAGTGATTTGTAAGGTTATGGAGCGGATCATAAACGCTCAATTGATCCGCTACCTGGGGAATTTCTCGTTAATCAGTGACAGATAATACAGATTCCGTCAAAACCGATCTATGGGTGATCTTCTTGCATTTGTCTTGCAACGCCGGGATAGGATCTGGCATCGTGGTCTTCTTTCCAAACTTTCAGCATATGGTCTGCCCGACAACCTGTTTTAATGGATTTCCGGCTTTCTGCATGGGCGTACAATACATGTCGTCGTCGATAAACACGCTTAGGCGCTCATGTCGGTAAATGCCAGAGTTCCACAGGGCTCGGTACTGTCGCCCACCTTGTTTATTCTGCATATCAATGACATGTTTTCGCTTGGCAACATTCATTGCTATGCAGATGACAGCTCGGTTCATGGGCGATACCACTGCGGCCTTCGGGTTACCGAGTCGAAACTGTGAGTGGACGTGCAAATCTTGTCATTGTGCTCTACCGGACCTTGGATCTCATTTCTACATGGGGTTCCAGGAATATGGTTGAGTTTAATGCTAAGAAAACCCAGGTGTGTGCATTCATGCGCAAGAAATCCCCGTTTTCTCCCCTCCTCTTATTTCAGGGTGCTCCCATCTCAACGGGGAATGACCTGAATATCCTTGGTGTGAATATCCGCTGTCCTCTTAATCCAAGGAATCACATCAAGGGTGTAATATCTGTCATAGCATGCAGGATTCATAAAAACGAAATTACAATCTTTTTTTTTTTACATATACGAAGGGGCCCCATTTGATGAACTTTGCCACGGGCCCCCGATGGGGTAGTTACGCCACTGTCTGAATATGTCTAGAAGTTACTCTAGCTACAATGTACTTCAAACCGAAACACAACAGTGCATTTATATTACTGTTTGGAGGGAGAAATAGATATTGCGTTGATACCTACCCAAGTGGTCTCTCACATATGTGAGATCTACCATCTGAAAGGATTGCAATTCCCTTTCCATTTTTATTTAATTTATTGTCACATTTAAAACTATTGATAAAAAACAATAAAGCTAATGTCAATGAATTAATTATAAACATACTAATCGATAAGTAACTATTGACCTGCTTCAGTTCTGTTGTTCAAACACGTGTATTTATTAAAGTATTTTTGTTGCAGAGATTCAAAAGTCTTGTAGCAAAGTCGATACCCAGAGGTGTATCGCCGAAGGCGACAGGAAAATCCGTGGTAATTTATTTGGTCAACGATAACCCTGACATACGAGGTTTGTATTATGACTAACTTTTATCCATACATTATTGTTCGTAGTTGTAATAAAATGTAATAATTTCAATGAAAGTCTCTGTGACACAGTTAATTGAGATTCAACTTGTAAAACCTTAGGCAGTGGGTTTTTATCCCCGTTTCGAGACAAATACTGTTGAAATCAATAAGGTCTTATCCCGGATATATGTGTTATAAGAAGTTGTCACTGAGAACAAAGTACCCATTAACTACTAATATCGCTGAAATATCAAAATCCCACGCATACTCGACGATTAAATGCAGGACTTTGCGATTTAAAACCATCACACAATGCCAATAAATGGGATAGATAAGTGAGTACACAATATTAATGCTGATAACAATCAGTAAACACATGTTATCTATATCTATCTTATATCTATATCTATCTTATATCTCATATTCTATTCATATAATAAACTAATCAAATTGAATATATTTGGGAAAAACTGTTTTGATGGGATTGTATGTACGCAATAGAATTTTTGTTTGTTTGTCTGTGTCTTGGTGTATGCTAATCAAACAAACGGCTGAATTAATTTCGCTTAAAGAAGCACATAAAAGCTGACAAATACTAAAGTAACAAAGATCTAATTTATAATGGCTGATCGTGTGATGCCTGTGTTAGGGCCATGAACAGACAAACTTTCAGCTTTAATAAAATGTAGGTATTACACTAACAGGCTCTAGGTCTATTACTTATCAAGCGAAATCTTGATAGTCAGAGTCAGTAATCGAGGTCAATGTACTACACGCAGTCAAAGCGTACGTAAATACCAAAATATAGCAGTTTCTCGAAAACATATGTTGTTAAACCAGTATTTAAAAGCCGGTGATTTGTCCTGGATCGCGGTTATCGCTAATACATTTACTTGTATTTAAAAACTTGATATTAGGTTTCTGGCTCTGATTGCCGTTGTGATTTAAGATTTTTTAACCCGTCTTTGAATCGTTTCATGGTTAGAGCAATCACATTTTATATGAAAATATTTTTATTTAATTTTATCAATTTGCAGTCAGTTTTATTTTTTTAACATAGCAACATTTAGAATTCGACCCTAATAAATATTGAATTAATGTACATATATATATGATAATGCACTTCATTTATTTTTATCCCTTTAGTAACTCAAGTCTTTTTTTTTATTGTATCATTAGTAGTTATGCCTTTAAGCTTAGTATGTTTAAGTAAAGAAGCCTTACAATATTCATTAGGTCACAGAGATTAAATTAACTGGCATTCTTGTGTGCAAATTAAAAGTAAATAATCGCATTAGGTCGTTATTTACTCTGCGGTAGGATATATTAAGTATTTCATTTTCGATAAATATTTTTTATTCATTTCTTTTTTAGAAAAATAATATGTACCTATTCATAAGTTACGAGGAACATAATATTTTACAAACAAATAAATGTTTGTTTTAATTTTTATAATATAGGTACTAGCTGCTCGGCCTGGCTCCACACAGGTGTAGATATGCTTTTTGAAAATATGTCGCATAAGTCCATGAAGGTTAATGTAGTTGCAGAATCTATTCAATGCAAACAATCAAATCTTTCCTCTTTATAATGTTAGCCTGTCAATACATTGGTAGATTAGAGAGCGATATGACTGTCCAAGTTTCGCATCCCGTATCGTCTAGTTATACGCTTATTTCTCGGTGACCTTGACTTGCCCTTTCGTCCCCTGCCCAAAAACTGACGGAAATGTAACAAGTAAATACTTACACCCAGCATATAAAATTACATAGTCCTGACCCCAGATTAAGATCAATGAAGTCTTGTGTCGTGGGTATGAATAAAATTATACTTAGCTTTCTTTCGTACAAATAAGATGAATGTATGTATAAAATAAATAATTTATTTTTAACATAATGTCTTTTGCAGAATTCTCTCTGGACATGGATGAGAGCTACGCGCTGAGGATTTCACCGGCTGCCAATGAGCGTGTAAATGCTACAATCAGAGCCAATTCATTCTTCGGTATTCGACATGGTCTGGAGACACTATCGCAGCTTATTGTGTTCGATGACATTAGGGACCATTTGTTGGTGAGACAACGTATTTAGATATTATTATAATTCAGTCCTTTGTGGCTGCTCAATGATTATATTATCTGGCTTTGGAAAACCTTCAAAATGTATCTAATAATTGTTGATACCAGCAGAGGTTGGTCTAAATTTTATTTTAACATAGCAATTTGAAGGTTGAACACCACATAATGCTTAAGCATTATCATCGTATAACTCTTCTTTATTTCTATGATACTAATCATATACACATAATTAGTATTGTATTATGAGAGAATAACACAACAATTGGAATTCTCGCAAAATAAAGTATCAGCACTATACTCTTCAGCCATTGATTCAGCCTAATTCAGAAGATTCCATTATAAATATTATGCTTTAAAATAACGATCGCATGGAACAACAGCCTCGTGACTTTCTATGCGTTTTGTCATCATGGTTATTGAATATTTATGATTGTTTTTCAGATTGTGAGAGACGTGGTCATAAACGACAGGCCTGTGTACCCATACAGAGGCATTCTACTTGACACTGCCAGAAATTACTTCACTATCGAATCTATCAAGAAAACTATTGGTAAGTTCTCCTTGAGGTTGAGGTTTTTTGAAGGTTCAGCTGCTTTTTCTTACTTTTGAGACATGAGGTTTCGTTCGGTTTGAAAATTCTAACGAATATTTAGTGTAGTTAAGATCGAATAGAAAGTATGGGTGACAGTTAAAAATTTTTTGATTGTAGCATGTAATAAGGGAAAATAGTCAGAGATGATTTCTATTAAAAAAGTCGTGAATTTAGTTGTCAGGATTTTTGAGTCTTCTATATGTAAAGATATTTTTTACCGCTTAGTTGAACTTTAGTCAATTTGGGAACTTACCTGAGCACTGAGCAGTAAAAAGACTCGTAATTATACGGGTTCATCAAAAGCTTTGATGAAGCCAGGCAGTTTCTTTACAAACTTGGTAAGGTGCTGCCTGCGGTGGTTAGGAGCATGTGGTTTAAATTAAATACAATATCTCAATATCGGTCGCTATATACATTTGTTTTGCGTCCGTGTATTTGTCGTAACGTTAGTACGTTGTGATAATGGTAACATTTTGTTTAGACGCAATGGCGGCCGTGAAACTGAACACATTCCATTGGCACATCACGGACAGTCAGAGCTTCCCTCTAGTGTTGGAGAAGAGACCGAACTTCGTCAAGTACGGAGCGTATTCTCCTAGTCAGGTAATTACGCAACATGATGAAGTGGCAAGCCCATGAATGGCTTTGCCAAGGTGGTGGATTTGATGGATGGATGGATTCACTATTCAATCGTACTAGGTATATATCTTTACAAGTGGTAGAGTCACGCTGTTGTTAGTCATACCCAACATGAATGGGTAGGCTCGCCAGAGTGGTACCTCTGTCTCACAGGAGATCGAAGCAAAGCGACAGCTCTGCTGTTCATCACTCCTTCATAGATCACATGGCTAAATAAAATATTAGCCCAAATATTATTACTCTAGAAATGTTATAAATTTCACTTGCTATTAGTGATTGCTATTGCTATTGTATATTCATAGCAATAGCAATAAGGATGCATAAAGCAGCAGAGCTCTGTGGCGTACCTTGGGAGAGGTCTATGTCCAGCAGTGCATTGCAACGGGCTGTTGAAGATTGCTATTCCACCATTAGCTGCAATTCATAGGTATAGCAATAGTCATGAGAATGCATAAAGCAGCAGAGCTCTGTGGCGTACCTTGGCACATGGTACATGGGCATTGCAACGGGCTGATGATGATGATAATTGCTATTAGTTCCACGACTAGCTGCAAGTATTTTATTTATTTATTTAATCTTCATTGTACAAAAACAAAAGAACATAACAATATAAAGAAATAATATATATTTAAAGTACAAAAGGCGGTCTTATCGCTAATAAGTGATATCTACCAGACAACCTTTGGATGGATATAAAAGAAGGAGAAAGAAAGGGCAGTGTAAGTATGTGTGTGTGCAGGTGTACACGCAGCAGGACATCCGCGAGGTGGTGGAGCACGGGCTGGTGCGCGGCGTGCGCGTGCTGCCCGAGTTCGATGCGCCCGCGCACGTCGGCGAGGGCTGGCAGGACACCGGACTCACCGTCTGCTTCAAGGTAATACTACTACTCATGTACTGTATTGATATATCCATATTCTGCATCTGTCTCTGTCGTCTCGAACTATGCACAACGCGAACCAGAGGTGTTATATATAAATATAAATATTAATAATTGTGTTCTACTGCAATAATAAATACACAACCATAAATAAAACATACAAGGCGAAATGTGGGTGCTCTGGCACCTATGCCTTCCCCGTTCTTGGAATAAGGTGTGAGTTTATGTATGTATGTATGTTAACCATAAATAGTGACTATTACAACACCCACTCTATTATTCTAATAGAAGAAACCCTGGTTAAAATTATTTGCAGTCACGGACCACTAATAAAATTTAAAATAGTTCACGGACCCTGTCAAAAATATTTTAGGCCGAAAAACAAACCTTGTATTGACTAATCATTTTATTGAACATGGACTTTTATTGGTAGTTGACAATAGTGTAGGTTCAATGCCTTACATTTATTAATTACCTTTCTACATCTTTGATATTTTGCGACACGGAGGCTGTCAGAAAACTGTGTGTCGGGCTATTTATATATTATTTTCGGATTAATAGCGAAATATGTTTTTATTATATTTCACATGACTATATTTGTTTTCTAGGCTGAACCTTGGTCCAAGTACTGCGTGGAGCCCCCTTGCGGTCAACTCAACCCGACTAAGGAAGAGCTCTATAGTGTTCTTGAAGACATTTATCAGGAGATGGCAGGTACTTGTGTACTTTGAAATAATGAAAGTGGTTAGGCACAAGAAAAATGTAGTCTTTAATTCGAATATAAAACATCGATAGAACGAGGATTGTAAGTCTCGCTATAAGAGCCAATACTGACAGTCTCCGTGGCGCAGTTGGTTAGACGCCGCCTGTGAAACGAGAGGCCGCGGGTTCGATTCCCGCACCGAGAGAAATGTTTGTGCGGCCCACAAATATTCTTTCGGGTCTGGGTGTTTGTGAGACCGAAAAATCTCTGGTAGTCCCTGATACCCACGACACAAGGCTCGATCTTAGTGTGGGGTCAGGACTATGTATGTGACTGTTGGGTGTTATTATTATTATTATTACTATGTACACCATTTTATTGCTAAATTGTCAATTCCTTAAAAACAGAGTCATGATGAGTCTTAGTTATTGGCTACAGATATTTTATTTTATTTTATATTTATTTGGGAAACATACAGAAGATTAAAACTTATGAGTAAGATACAATTTATAATAAACTAGCTGTGCCCGCGACTTCGTCTGCGTGGAATTTAACAAAAAAGTTAATTAGTTTATTTAGTTTTTTTTTTTGGTTTTTGCATTTTTATTTTAATTATCAACCTTTGTAACGAAACTATACCACGATCTAATTCTACGGTGGCGCCATCTCTTAGCGAGCGGCGGTAAACTCCCGTTACACATTATTTTCAGCTTTATTGAAAAATTTCTTTATATACAATATTTTGTAAATGTGATATTGATTCGTTGGTGGGAGAAGTGGTGCCCGACGTGACGGCCAGTGGTAGCATGCGCGTGAGCTGCGCGCGATTGCAACATTACTTTATTTTTCTAAAATAAATGTACCCTAAGTTACTCCTTGTTATATCAGCTACCTAACAAAAAAAAAGTCCCGTCAAAATCGGTCCAGCCATTTCAGAGATTAGCCGGAACAAACAGACAGACCAAAAAATTTTAAATATCATCTTCGGCACAGGTATCGTGTATATAACGATATGTAGTAGGACATTTTTTTTATTTTCACTCTTAAAACAGACACTTCAATTTTATTTATATGTATAGATGACCCAGTTAAGTTTCCACAATTAAGTTATACATAAACAAATCAAGTGTAAAATTCAAATTTAAAATTAATACAAACAAAACAAGTATCTGCTGGTTACAGTGAATAATATGTACAATAATAAAATAAAAGAAAAACCAACACATAATTAAAGATATGATGAAACAACTAGCTACTAATGCGAATACTCTCAGTGCGATATTAACTTAAGTATCTCATCATTTGCCATATCTGCTTAACTTTTATCAATGGTTTTTTTATCCTCTGCATATATTATTTAGTAATACACCTAAAAATATAAAATTGACAGATGTCTTCAGTTCAACGGACATGTTCCACATGGGAGGGGATGAAGTTAGCGAACGTTGCTGGAACTCCTCCGAGGAGATCCAGCAGTTCATGGTCCAGAACCGCTGGGACCTGGACAAGAGCAGTTTCCTCAAGCTGTGGAACTACTTCCAGACAAAGGCGCAGGAAAAGGTTTACAAGGTGAGCTAAACTAAAGAGATAGCATATTTTGTATGTGACAAAGGAATGGAAATAATAAAGGTCGATAACTTTCTTATTAGACTTGTAATTATGTATAGCTAAGAAATGTAGTGTGAAGAAGCATCTTAGCTGGCCGTCATAATTGTATCGAATGGCACTTTACCGCTGCCTGATGCAATACGATATTCTGTCTGAATGACATTTGCGTTTTACCATCAGGTGGAGTGCAGTAAATACGGCATATTACAAGAGTAAAAAAATAATAAAATATATTAGTCATTAAAAAAATGAATTTTGCGTTTCTGATTTCATTCAAGTATCTCACTTTTACGGTTTCCAAAAATGTCACATCAGTTGCTCAGAATTTGAAATTACGTCTGGTGTGGCGACATCTCGCGCCTATCATAGGTTGTGACGGAAATAAATAATGGGTAGCACTAGTTGCCTATCCATTCGAGAATACAGGCGCAAGCTTATGTTTCTATTCTCGCAAATATATTTGAAAACCAAAAAAAGGCAATATTTATTTCTTTCTTTATTGAAAACCTACAGCCCTTATTACTAATACAACTGGAAGGATCGCTGGAAGTATGTGCATTTTACTTTATTAAAATGTTCCTTTTGTAGGCATTCGGCAAGAAGCTGCCGCTGATTATGTGGACGAGCACTCTCACAGACTACACTCACGTCGAGAATTTCTTGGACAAAGATGAATACATTATTCAGGTAAGCATCCGTAATATCCCAGTTAGATTAAGGATCTCCTTACTTCCTTTATGATCGCATGTAAAGTGATTATAATAATGGCAGGCAATGAAGTAAGGATTAAGACTTTGTTTTTTTTTACTGACTAACGCAATTATTTAAAAAGTCTTTTATTCCAAATCGCTTGTTAAGATTGAAGCAGTTATTTCACATCGTTATTTACGAGATTGAAATACAAATTTTTACATCAAATATTGTTTCAATTTTTTTATGACAGAAAATCTAGGAAATTTCCACTTATAAGATTGTATGATGTTCCCAGGTATGGACTACAGGCGCGGACCCTCAGATTCAAGGATTGCTGCAGAAAGGATACCGTCTGATTATATCCAACTACGACGCTCTGTACTTCGACTGTGGTTTCGGCGCTTGGGTTGGCGAAGGTGAGATTAACATTATTTTTCCTTATGCCTGTATTGCACTAGTTTATTATGTAGTCTAAAACCAGTTTTACTACGACCATAGTAAATTATGTTTATTTTTAATTATATTGGAACATTGGTCACCGCGCTGACTCTAAATAAAACTATATATTACAAACCATCAAAACTTTTGGTCCTTCGAGCCAGATAAGAAGCTAATATTTAATAACTGTCCAGAACATAAAATTATAGATATATTTTGTATGCATCCGTTCAATTATAATCAATATATTTCCGCAGGTAACAACTGGTGTTCGCCGTACATCGGGTGGCAGAAGGTTTACGACAACAGTCCAGCCTTGATGGCTTTGTCATATAAAGACCAGATTCTTGGTGAGTGTTTTTCAATAATGGGTATTTTGCAACATAAGATCTTTTTATTCTATATAGTATCGTACTGGCTATTAGAGACATGGATTTTTAGCCAGTAGAAATCCAGCATGCCCGGTCTATCTGGATAGGGGTCCAGGATCAGGTATCCATTGATGAGTTTTCCCAGTATGAGAAATGGCTCTTATATTTTTTACGCATATTTTATGTATACAAATCTTCTAAGTCAACTCCTTTGTTTTTCATTCATTATTTTCTTAATTTCTAAATCAACACCTGTTTGGGAATTCTAAGCTGGTATCCTAGAAACAAGCTGTGCCTAGTTTGAGGGCTACTGGTAATATCTTCATTTTTTTTAATTTCATATTTTTTATTTAAAATTAACGGTCACATACAGTTTTCAGCGGCCAATATGTTTAGTTCTGACCACAGAACAGATGAATATAGTTAGAGGGAAATAAAAGCGTTTGACGCGTCGCAAGGTGGTGCATAAAAAGCATCACTGCCGCGGAACGGATGATTTGTCAAATTAGTCGCTGTCGAAATGCCTTGGAGAGAGGTGCTCCGGCGAAATAGAGTAAAAATGCAGATTTGTGCTATTTTATCTTGCAGCTCCAATAGTAAAGCATCAAATATCAATAGAAGAGGAATTCCATACCAATATTCAACCCGATTTTATTGATTTTCACCTGTATTTTCCAAAATTGCGGTTATTAATTGCGACATTTTGAAGAATTCGATAATATGATAGACGATAAATCAAAAATATACATTGCTGATTACGCGTACATACAATGCTCGCGAAGTGCCAAGTTCCTACGCAATGCATACGACTCATTTTGTTATGTCAACAGCGAAAATTGGCACATGTCACGTAGTGTTGTAGTCTTGTACATAGTAACTATATCGATGTAGTTATAGATTTCCTATACTCGTAAATCAGTTTTTAGTCATTTTAAATTGTAGTAACGTTTGATAACGTTGACGACCTATCCTTATGTTCTGATTTCATACCTCTGCCAACATGAGAACAACATATTTTTGTGTGAAAATACATTATAATATAGTAACTTATTCATTTATACGTTTCCAAGAGTGAGTCGATAAAGGCAATAGGTAGAGACAACTGGATTCCTACAAAATCCAGTACGATTTGTTCTAAGTATTCATTTTCGTGAAACGGAAGACAATAAAAAAATCTGGATCATAAGTAATATACAAACCAAAAATAATTACGTGCAACGCTTATGGAAAAAACAGTATCATGGCGATGAATAATTAAATATTGTATGAAAAATCAAAACCACTGAATCTATTGACGTAAAAAATCGTAATTTGATTATAATAATTGCTTATACTGGGTATCTCAAGACTGCTACCGAAAACGAAGCCGGGTGGTAGTTTTAGTGACTACAAACACAATGCAACTAAAAATTTCGCATAGAAACGCGACATTATTTTTTATGATTTTTTAAATATCGTCCATTTTTGGGTGGTAAATCCATAGTTTTTGCTCAAATAATAATTTAAACTCTTTTAATACCTTAGAGTATTTATAAATAAAAGGGTAATACACTATTATTTGAGGAAAAATGTATTTACCACCCAAATATGCCCATAAGAAAAAAATAACACAAAAAAAATTGACGCTTTTTTTGCAACTTTTTCTGTTGCATTGTGTCTGAAGTCGCTTAAACTACCACCCGGCTTCGTTTTCGGTAGCAGTCTTGATATACCCGGTATGTATGCCTTTCCAATAGTAAAAATGTTAATACCTCACACACAGCTAAAAATCTTAAAAATCCTGTACATATAGATTTGTAAAATAGTATACAAATTAAAATGAATTTTTAATACTCGTCTCATTTATTTTCCGCCTATTGACATAACACTAATGAAATAACTGTATCAGAAAAAACTATTAAGCATATCTATAAAATAAATTCCGGTCTTATAACAAAGACATATTTCCATAATTTTATCGATACTTTAAATCGACTATTGCAAGCTTTATGTATTGGATTTTGTTGAGGTTTTGTGTTCCGAAAACGACGACGCTGGTTTTCATACAATTTGACGGCTATTGCCTTTCTAACCATATTCAACTGTTCTGTGGTTCTGACTAAATATATTCTTTACCATTTGAAAAAAAAAAAACTATGTTACTTTGAATACCTCCAAGAATATGTGTATAAAGTTTAATGATTATCGGTTAAGTAGATTTCGCGTGCAAGCGTAACAGACAAACTTACATTCACATTTATAATATACTAGCGGCCCGGCCCAGCTTCGCCCGTACGTTTTATACATATAAACCTTCCCCTGAATAACTCTATCTCTTAAAAAAAAACCGCATCAAAATTCGTTGCGTAGTTTTAAAGATTTAAGCATCGCAGGGACATAGGGACAGAGAAAGCGACTTTATTTTATACTGTGTAGTGAAGTAGGGATTACTAATGTAGTACGTTATTATAATAATGATGTTGTATGCGCATCAGGCGGCGAGGTGGCGATGTGGTCGGAGCAGGCGGACTCGGCGACGCTGGACGGGCGGCTGTGGCCGCGCGCGGCCGCGTTCGCGGAGCGCGTGTGGGCCGAGCCGCCCACCACGTGGCGCGACGCCGAGCATCGCATGCTGCACGTCAGGTAACCTTATACTACATGTACACGATTAGGAAAACTCGATAAACCTACACAAACCTTGATTACACTGGGTGTTTGGCTCGGTTCACCTAGGCCAGGGTTTCTTAAAGTGGGGTCCACGGACCCCTAAGCTGGCACGCCTGTTACTGACCAGTAACAGGCGTGCCAGGGCTCCACAGAAGCTCAGTAAACAATTATATATTTATCAGAAAATTATCATTTAAATGCCTATCAATATAAAATTAAAAAGAAACAAATAACTATATTTTTATAAAAAAATAACAAAACTAAATACCAATTTTATATAAAATTATAATTATAAAATTCCACAGAAAAGCAAAAAATAATATTTATTTAATTGTACATATTGCTTATTTTGCTAATTGACTTGACTAGCCAACAAATCAAAATATATGCGTAACATATTGAAGGCGGTTCGCAAAGTACCAAAGATGTAAACAATTAATTAATTAATTTAAGACATAGACCCTATCCTATTGTATCATATTATTGTCTTGTCAAAACACAAGGTACAATTTCAATTTTAAAATTGTTACAGTCACCTTTTTACTTTATTTATCAACATACATAGAATTTATTGTACTTATAAATTTTATCAACAAAATAATAACAAAATTCTGATAATCTAGGGCGAAACCAGAGAGAGAGAGGGGGGGGGGGTCATGGCCCCCATGGCCTCCCCCCTGGATACGCCGTTCGCTCAAACAAGGTTTAATTCTAAAATTACACGTCGTTTCACTATAACTCTAACTGGCCAAAACACTCTCAATACCACTCTAGTTTGTAGAGGAGACCCGTGGTGGAGTTGAGACGCATATGAGCTGATACACTTCGTTTGGTAACCGTTTATGACAATTAACACGTTAGCGCGAGTTTGCCTTAAGCTGACAATTCATATAAATTACATATATAATGATTTTACACGAAAAATAAGTTCTGTTTTCTATTACTTAACAACAAAATAATGTATAAAGTTTATTTTACGACTGCTGGTTCCGACGTAAGTGGTGCATCACTCTAGCGCATCCATAGAGGAACGTTACTGAAATTAGTATTATAACAGAAAGTTTAGTAAAAAAATGATTTTAATTCCTATCACCGTTAAGCACCGTCAAGACAAAATCTATTACACGCGACGTATATCTAGAATCTAGATGGCGCAATTTTCACGGCTATCTTATTGATACTCCAATGTCCTAAAGCATTGGAGGGCTTTTCATTACTTTTTAAATCAATGTTATAATATTATATTGTAATATTTCAGGGAACGTCTCGTCCGCATGGGCGTCCAGTCTGATTCCCTCCAGCCGGAATGGTGCTACCAGAACCAAGGTTATTGCTACAACTAATTCCTATATTATTGTTTATTACGATTGTGATTTTATCACTTATAATATTATGCTTTACACGCCTCGGCCGGGATAATGTATGACATTTTCTTAAAGGAAATATCAAGATGTATTTTTATTTTAATTTAATAATGTATTGCGTAATATTTTAAGTAATTTAAACTGGCAGCACTGCGTTGTTATTTCACTGCCTTGAGTGTTGGTTGGTTAGTAATATAATCGATCATTTCTTAATATAATAATAATATGAGTCAATGTGATTTTTTCGAAATTATTATTAATATTTTTAATTATGCTTAGTGACTAGTATTGGCTAAATTTCTTATGAGTGCCATTTTACACGAGAAAAAAATTGTGGAAATTATTATTCGGTCCATATTTATTGATGTGGTTTACATTAACTATCTATGTAGAACTTTAAATAAGTATACTTACTTCACTTTAGCACATTTAAACTTTTTATAAATAAAATACTATGTAATGATTTCGAACCGAACTATTATAAAATATATTACTAGGTACTTCAAGTATTAAAGTTGTGTATATTTATACAAATACATATCATCAGAATGATTTAATATACTGAGTGACTTTTTCAAGTTGAGGATGGTTTATTTCGAAAGTATGAGGTATAGCGAAAAATGCTGAAAGGAGCACCTTTCAACATTTTTCGCTATACCTCAAAGTTTCCGATTTGGTTATTAACGCCTTCTTGTAAAATTCACCTGTATACGGATATCCGAATTGAATTAAAAAATGTGATCTATAAAATTGTACAAGATGTGTACCTACAGGTATTTTGACTGTTTGATGGTACAGGTATTGTACAAGAATTTGCCTACCCAATATTGTTGTAATATTTTTTTAATACTTACAACTTCTTATTAGTCTGTTTATAGATCGTTCAAATCGATTTTAGAACACATTGATGTCTGATTTTTAATAATTATTAATTGTCCCATCCCTGTACCATTTCTCAACTATAATAATAAAAATTATAACCTTGATAAATCAGATCCAATGTCTGTGATTAATGTTCATTGTATTCTAGTTTCTAGACATTTTATCTTGACGTCGTATGCAATACGTTGCACTGATTGTGTAAGAATAATTGTTTACGATCTTATTTTGTAATAAAGTTTGCAAGCGTATGTTGATTTTAATTTATATTTTGACATGACCCATCTAATTAGCAACTGGCTAGAATGTTTTTGATGGTAAATATTACGGTCTAGGTGACAGGCAATGACGTGACTGTGCGTGACACAATCATGTCCGTTTAACCGGTTTTACACAGGATACATACACCTTTCCTGCCGGCCGGAATGCCTTCTGCCTAACTGCCTGTGGTAGGTACGCCTTCTCTCTGTTGTACTACAGCTACGGAGGGGCGTCGCTTCTATAAGCGTATTCAAACGTCTGTATCATGGCGAATGCTCTGAGGATTTTTTTATTTGATCCTCTCCTCTCCTTTCCTTAACAGAACCACGCATGCTGGCTTGCGGAGCCATAGCTTGACGGTTCAAACCATCTCGGAGCGAAAATTGCGAGAATAAGAAGGTTATCTAATTCTTTTCATTGCCACACCCTCAAGCTTTGATACGGTTTGCCTTCACACGTGTTCACTCTTAGCTATAATCCTGGGTCCTTCCGCCGTAGTGTAAAGAGGCATCTTAGCGGGCCTGCATGATTGTGTCGAATGGCATGAGACCGCTGTCTGAGAACATTCGATATTCAATTTGGACGGAACTTGCAATTACCACCAGGTGCAATATAGATAATGGGCCAGCATAAAACATAAAAAACCTAAAGTACAATTACAAAGCTGAAGTCTCAGGTTGAAATCCTGGGTCGGGCAAGTTGGTATTCGATTTTTCTATCTATTATCAGCCTGGAGTTAGGTATTTGTACCAGATATCGCGATGGATTCACCCCCATATTAAATTTAGAGACAGAACATATAAGGCAACGTTGGTGTCCTGGTAACACTTCTGCCTATCCTTCTGCGAAAAAGGCGTGAGTTTATATAGATGTACAGTCAGCAACATAAGACGCTACACATTCACAAGATTTGGAATTGTCTTATCATCCAAAATAATAATTATTTTCAATATCGTATGGCACTTCTCGGCATAGATGACTACTTGGTTATATTTTACGACTTCAGAGTAGTACGTACTAATTTTAATTCATAAAAAAGTTTATCAAAAAATGCGAAGTATGCAGCGACTTATGTTACTGACTGTATGTACACCTTGACACTTGCTTAGGTCAAGATCTCGTGATTGCCACCATTGTGAATGGTTGTCTTTTCAGACCCGATATGACTATTCTAACGTAACCTAAGTTTATTCCATTAGTACCTACAGGCTTTGGATTAGTATTCTGTGCTTTGGATTTGAGAGAATAAAATAAATGAAGTACCTAATTAATAAATTACAAAATGTCTATTTCGTGTGCGGTGAATACTGGATATTAGAGACAATATTATGCTGAAAACAAACTGTAGGTTTTTGTCTTACGCATAGAGTAAAGAAGCGGCCATAAATACTAGAGCAACGCGTCTTACAGCGATCTGAACAATAGATTCTTTTGTTGTGTGCACACTGTCGGTCGAAATTCGAGGGCATGACCTTCAAAAACAAAAAAACGTCTGAGACATACAGCGCAACTAACATAAATTGACAAGTGGTGAAATTAGGAACTAGAAATGAAAGTAAAAAATATCTACAACGCTTTCATTAAAATATTCTTTCATAATATATACAATGTACATTTATACTAGTAGTCCAATAGTAGTAATGATAATAATGTCCAATGTAATGAAATTTGAAGAGAGAAAAAAATAACAATTTCTCCGTGCACCACAGCGCTTTTGAGCGATTTGCGATTGTGGACAAACTTGAGTTTACACAACAATCGGTTTTGTAAATATGGCTACCAGCTTTTTAAGCCAAACTAATATAACATTTTTTAAACTTACAATTAAATTAGAATTTATAATACGTACAAGGTATAATTTTCTTTATTCAATCTGCATACAATTTAAAATTTTGAATACAATTTGGACATTTCTAATTATTTACATGAGGTGTTGCTGGTAATCTAACTTGACTTAACAGAAATAAACACCGCAGTTCTTTGACCAGTTGTTTGTAAATACTAGACTGGACGTAATTGACAGCCTCCGTGGCGCAGTTGGTTAGACGCCGCCTGTGAAACGAGAGGCCACGGGTTCGAGCCCCGCACCGAGACAATGTTTGTGAGACCCAGTAAGTATTGGTCTCGGGTCTGGATGTTTGAGAGACCGAAAAGTCTCTCGTAGTTTCCCGATACCCACGACACAACACTTAATTGATCTTAATGTGGGGTCAGGACTATGTATGTGACTGTTAAGTGTATTTATTTATTTAATTATCAGTAATTAGCCAAAAGTTCGTCTGTGCGTTCATTTAAAAATGGAAGAAAAACGATCAGAGTATGTGCGTAATAGAGAAATTATTTATAATGTTAAATGTAAAGAATACAAATATGCTCACTTAAAGTAAGAAGTATGGGAACAAATAGTCAGTACCTATTTGTACTAAAGATAATAAAGTATCATACTAAAGATAACGAAGTAATTTTTTATACAATCAAATATTAAGTTATTGATGTTCAAATTTCAAAATACACGCGCTGTTTTAGGAATTATAATAGGAAAAAGTTAACCTTGTTATTTGTCTTCAGGTAGTCTCTTTTTTGTTTTCTTTTAAAATGACACTGGTAGTAGAAATATATAAAAAAAGACAACAAGAACAAGACGTGTGCTCGAAACACGATCTTGCCTACTTTGGAATTCACACATTTCTAATATGTGTACACGGCATTGTTGCTTAACATTTTTCCACAGTAAATTTATTCTCAATATGTAATCTATGTTTGTGTACAGAATTTAATCAATCACAGTATTATATAATTGATTGATGTGTGATTAATGTTAATTGAATCATTGTTTTTGACAATAAAACAGTTGCAAACTCGAATGTGATAGTACCACAGGTTATCACAGATAAGAACTGTTTATAATAAGCGCCAACTAGGATTGATTTCATTTAATAAAATATATTATTTATTGTTTATATAGAGATGAGATAAAGAGTACATAAAAATCGACTCTTCCATCCCTAAAAGCTTAGTCATTGGCAGACGAGAAAACCGTCCTTTGTCAATGAAATTAAAAAAATAAAAACGTACGTGGGCCCTCTGACGACCCGTACGAACCATGTAAGATGTGCTCTTTACCATAGTTTTGTACTCTTTACTCTATGCGTAAGACAAAAACCTACAATGTGTTTTCAGCTTTACAAACCAGAGGAAAGATACTAATTAAAATATATACCGGGTATATCAAGACTGCTACCGAAAATGAAGCCGGGTGGTAGTTTTAGTGGCTACAAACACAATGCAACTAAAAATTTTGCTTAGAAACGCGACAATTATTTTTAATGATTTTTTTAATATCATCATTTTTGGGTGGTAAATTCATAGTTTTTGCTATAATAATAATTTACACTGTTTTATCTCTTAGAGTATTTATAAATAAAAGGGCACACACTATTATTTTAGGACAAAATGGATTTACCACCAAAATACGGCCAAAGAAAAAAAATTACAAAAAAAAATGTCACATTTTTTTTGCAACATTTTCTATTGCATTGTGTCTGAAGTCGCTTAAACTACCACCCGGCTTCGTTTTTGGTAGCAGTCTTGATATACCCTGTATGTGACCCTCGGAATGCCGCTAGTAGGTAGGTATTGTAATTGCACAACAATTCAAACCTTTCGGGCGATTCACGTAATTAAATAAGTTCAGTTGCGGTGCAGTTGCAATTACGTTTCGATCAAAACAGCCCTTTTCGTATTCTCGTAATACGATCGCGTGAAGTTCGCGTCACGCGAGCGCTATAATCATTGATATACAAAAAAAAACCAAGATATACACTCAGCGTCTCAAAATCGTCCGCATAAAATGAGCGCAACATTCAAAATTGTGCGCTCATTTCAAATAGTCTCGCGTCACCTGCGTCACGGCACACTCGTTAATAATGCCGAAGTGTTCATTGAGAAATTGTAAAAATATCACCAAAATAAAACCGCATTGCGGTTCGTCAAAGAAACATCAAAAGATGCCGCGAACCGTCGCAAGCCGCATGCGGCTCTTTGTTTACATTATAACCCTATTACACTAAAATGAACCCTATTTCAATGATAGTAGGTTGCTTTTTTCTTGAAGCCGCGCTGGCGTTTCCGACCGTCTACGGTCATGACAGTTTTTTGACAGAAAAACAAACGACAGTTCAGTGGTTTCTACTGCTGCGCGTATATGTACACACACTGTGTAACACAGTCAGTCGGTAGTCGGTAACGAGTGTACACGTAGACGTAGTTATTGCTTTCGTAGTTTGGCCAAAGCTTCTCAAACTTCATCTACCTTTACACTTTTTCTTCTTGGTGTATTTTCGTATAATAACATGTTCACATGCCATCGCTGCAATTCTGAAGCCAGAGACGGAGTCCAATGTACATCATGTCGCAATTATTTTTACTATCCTTGTGCGGGTATAACTGAAGCCGGATACCGAAAACTAGGTAACAGAAAAGCAACTTGGAAATGTGGTGCATGTAAAACTTGAGGTGTGAGTCCACACGTTGCTCCTGAGAAGTCCACACAAGATAAGTTGGTAACCTCGGGGGACCTAGAAAATATCCATAAAGAGCTAAAAAAGCTCACGAAGCAAATGTCCTCGCTACCACAGTTAATCGCAAATATTCAGACGATCCAAACCGACCTGTCGGAGCTTAAGGCAATGAAGAGTGAGATGTTGGACTTCAAAAATTCTCTAGACCATGTGCATACATCAATAGATGAGCTCACTACCAAAGTTGCGGAGGTTGAACGGGAAACTCAATCCATCCAAAAAGCCAGAGACGATATCATACGCATAGAACAACGTCTTGATAGATTCGAAGCAAGTATGCGAGATTCAGAGCAGAGAATGCGGCTGAATAATATCGAGGTAAAAGGAGTTCCAGTTACGTCATCAGAAAATTTATACTCCATCGTTTTTAAAATCGGTAGGAAAATCAACTGCGAAATCAATAAAAGCCAAATTAACTAAATCGCTAGGGTGCCTCAGAGAAATAATAACAACAAAAACATAATTGTATCCCTACATAATCGATACCTAAGAGATGAATTTATAGCCGCCGCTAAAAAGTGTAAAACTCTCTCAACTAGCGGTCTAGACCTCGACGGCAATAACAGAATTTTTGTGAATGATCATCTAACAGTTGATAATAAACAATTATTAAATCACTAGCAAAAGAAAAGGATTTTCTCTACACTTGGGTGAAAAATTGCACTATATATGTGAGAAAAAACTCAACATCTCCAACGTATACCATCAGGAACGAAATGGATTTAAGGAAGATTGTATGAAAGTTGTTTTGCCGTATACACTCACATATCGCACGGCATCGAGTTTGAGAGATACTGGTATATTAACTTGGTTCTATTCACTTGCTTTGTCACCGGTTGATTCTTTTGTTCTCTTATCGCACTGGGCGGAGCGTTCTAATTGCTCTATTCGTTTTTATTTTAAACCATTTGTTCTTAGATTTAGGGCTCTTTTTAGTTTTAATAAGCTGTTATTTGCAGTGTTTTTTGCGTTCCCTGTCTATATTCCGCTACCGTCATTTGTAATATCTTATTTATTAACCATTTTGCTTGTTATTATGCCTTCTATCTACTTTTATATTTTGTATGCATGTTTTCATATCTGGATTTTAAAATGGATTATTTTATGATGCGTTCAATTTTACAACTATTTCTTCCTTGCGTTAAAAATGCCGCTTGAAGTGTATTATCAAAATGTACGTGGTTTGCGGACAAAAGCATCATACTTTCTTAGAAATGTATGTATTAATAATTATGACATTATATGCTTGACTGAGACTTGGCTTAAGGATGACTTCGATACTGGTGAACTTTTTGATAACCGTTATTTAGTTTGGCGGCGTGATAGAAACTATCTCGATAGTCTATACCTGTCAGATGCTTGGTGGTGGTGTCCTTATAGCCGTCCGCCGTGAATTTCGGCCGAAGGCCGGGATGATTGGTGTTCTTCTGCAGAAGACATCTGGGTTACATTAAAACTTAAATGTTCTAAACCAAAAATCACCTATAATTTAAATATCTGCACTGTTTACATATGTAACCAAAATATGGGTAACTCTATAACCACCCAGCTCGTATGTTTCTATAACAAGCTGTTGGACATCGTGACTAACAATTTACCAGACACTTTTATTATTCTAGGTGATTTTAATTTGCCGAATATAACTTGGATTAACTCTGATGACGAACCTTCCTCACTTGTACCCATTGAGGTATTACAACTGGAGCGGACACGTAGAAGAAAAATTGTGCTCATTTCAATATGACAGCGAAGTATAGATAAAGTCGGCATTGTAGCAGATGCGACACTTCAGAAATTTCTACCTACATCTATATACGCCTGATAGAGCCTATAAATTCTTATATTGAATTTAAAGTTTAATTTTATTTTCTTTATTTCGGAAAAAAAAAACATTATAACAATAAATATACAATTAAACAATTAATTAAATATATAAAGTTAACGGAAACTATAATTAAAATGCCAAATATGCCACATTTTTGTATTGAAAATAAATAAGAATTTTTAAAAATATATATCCCATCACATACAATATCCACTATCCCTATACGAAAACTTAAATTTTTACCTATCTGTCACTACATTAATATCCTTACTAATATTATAAAGGTGAAAGTTTGTATGTATGTATGGATGTTTGTTACTCTTTCATGAAAAAACGGCTCAACAGATTTTGATGAAATTTGGTATAGTGATAGCTGACACCCTGGATTAACACATAGGCTACTTTTTATCCCGAAAAATGTAGTGTTCCCGTGGGATGAGTCAGGAAACCAAATATACATATTTTCTACTCTTTCAAATTCAAATTGTTGGCACGGGATGTCCTCTCCTACGGAAGGGAAATATAGTCGACGGCACGCGGGAAATATAGTTAGTAGACACGCGAAATAATATGTTCTTGATGTGGATTGGACTCAAAAACTATCTGCACCCGGGCGAAGCCGGGCCCGACAGCTAGTTAGTCTATAATTTCACTCAAAAATGGCGGTTGTCAAAACGACTCCGGTAAATAATTTCTTAAATTTAATTTCGTGCTTGTTTATTTAAATTATGGTTGATTAACCTATGGAATGAAACTCCATCTTTTCTTCCTATTGTTCTGGAATGGTTTTTGCACGTTTTAGCACGCAATATGGCATTTATGGACCAATTATATTTACACCTAATTAGGTCCGTCTTCGCTGAAACGTCAACGACGACTGACAGCCTAACGGTACATGTACTCTTGCGAATGTTCCAAACTATTTGGTCTTGATGTCCCCTCCAGTTGTGTAACTCAATGCTTGTACCCGATTGCACAACCGTACAATACAATAAAAATTAAATTGCACAATAGGAACAAGGAATTGAATGAAAATAAGAATTGCACAAATTTTAACTATAGAAATATATTTTGTTTACTAAAACATTGTACATGTAATGACGAATCTAAGCACTCCATATTTTCACTACAGACACAGCTGACGATACTTTAACCACACGTGTGAACTTGTATTGTGACGCTTTCTTGTTTTTCCAACGCCAAGAACGTTCGAGAAAGACAAAGACAGAGACACAAGCATGCGCCGATTCAATGCGCCTAATTCTCTAGTGCTGCGCGCGCACCGTTACGTTACCGGGCGTTACACTTTTTCATAAGTGACTCCCAGCCGCAACCTAATTTAAGACGTTGTCACGTCAATAAGAAAAATCGTATTTTGCCTGCTCTCGATTGTCGAGCTCGTCAAGACGATTCCTCTGACTCCAAACACGGGGGGTTTACTTTAAGAAATGACGGAGTTATGCCTGGACAAATATTTTAGGGGAGAGAGGGAGGAATTTGGGGATTTGGTTGGGGCCAATCTGTAGAGCTCACCGAGCCGGTTCCAAAGATACCAAACTCGGTGGGTCTACGATCTATATTGGCCGAGATAGGATTGGGGGGGGGTGAGGTAAATTTTCGGGGTGGGGGTAAGGGAGGGGGGGGGGGAGGAAGGTTTCGTGGGGAGGCTAACTTAAATTAATTGTTTTGGAGGTAAAATATTTTTTTTTGGGGGGGTAATTTTTGGCGTAATTTGGGATTTCTGGTAGGGTCAATTTGTAGCCCTCACCAAGACGGTTCCGAGGATACCAAACTCGGTGGGTCTACGACCTATGTTGGCCGAGATAGGATTGGGGGGGTGAGGTAAATTTTCGGGGTGGGGGTAGGGGAGGGGGGGTAGGTTTCGTGGGGAGGCTAATAGGCATTATTTCGGAATAAGGGTGGGGGAAGGCAGGGGGGGGGCTATGGGACAATTTGGAAAAAGTGGGTGAAACTGAAAAATAATTCTCTAGTGCTGCGCGCGCACCGTTACGTTACCGGGCGTTACACTTTTTCATAAGTGACTCCCAGCCGCAACCTAATTTAAGACGTTGTCACGTCAAAATAATAAATACAAGGTCCGATTCAATGTGACTTTTTTGACACCATAAATGTTTGCAACCTCAGTCAGTATAACAGCCATAAAAATGTCAATAATAGAATACTAGACCTAATTTTATGCAATAATCTTGTAACGGTAACAGTATGCGATGATCCTTTGGTACCGGAAGACCCCCATCATGTAGCCCTCTCTGCTTCCGTAAACTTCAGTAGATACCATGCCTTGCCAACTCAGCCTCACACAAGGTTCATTTACGATCGAGGAGATTTTACAGGGCTATCGAGTGAGCTTGATAATTATGATTGGTTCAAAGATCTTAATGACGGAACGGTAGAAAATGCAATTTCGGTTTCTATAGTAGGCTTAATAAACTTCGGGACAACTTCATACCCGCAATTACTGTGAAGTCGTCTACAAAATATCCACTCTGGTTCAAGAGCCCCCTCATTAAAATTATAAAAGAAAAGTTTAAATACCATCGTGAGTTTAAGAAATACGGCAATTTATCTGACTTTGAATCTTTTGTAATATTACGTAATCGTGCCAAATCCTTGGAATCAGATATGTTTAAAAATTATATAAGAGATATCGAAAATAATATAAATAATTCTCCAAAAACTTTTTGGTCCTTTGTTAAAAGTAAACAACAGTCTGCTACTTTTCCGTCTACTATGAAGTATGGTCAAAATTCGTCTGACCAAGGTGTTGTTATTTGCAACATGTTCAGTGATTACTTTTATCGTAACTTCTTACATACCACCAGCACAAATTTTGATCCTCATCTAAGTACACAACAGACCGTCGCGGATTTAGAGACAGTAGAAATTTGTACTTCAGAAATTTCCAAATTATTACAAGCTGTTGATCTTAAGAAATCTGCTGGGGCGGATGGTATACCCGCTATACTTATTTCCAAATGCGCCAAGAGCTTAACTAAACCACTTTCTATTCTGTATAGAGGTTCTCTTACAGAAGGGGTAGTACCCAAAATTTGGAAAACCGCGTTTATTACCCCTATTTTTAAAAAAGGCGCTAGAGACCAAGTGGAAAATTACAGGCCTATATCCAAACTCTGCCTCTACGCAAAAATCCTCGAAAAAATTGTTTACTCTAGAATATATATCAGCATTAAACATGAATTGAGTGATTACCAACATGGATACTTAAAAAACAGATCCATTGATATGATCTTTTGATATGTTCTGATTATTTAACAGATATAATGTTTACGCCTGGTCTACGCCTTCGCAAGTAGATGTAGTCTACACAGATTATAGCAATGCTTTTGATCGATTAGACCATTGTATTCTTCTACGCAAGTTGCTGGATGTAGATATCAGAGGTGACCTATTCAGATGGTTCAAATCATACATTGAGAACCGATGTCAAACAGTTGTTCTGAATGGCTACCAATCTGCCACCATAAACATAACTTCAGGAATTCCACAAGGGTCGTTGCTAGGGCCGTTGTTCTTTATAATTTTTGTTAATGACATAGGTTCATGCTTTACGCGTTCTAAAATAATTATGTATGCTGATGACATGAAAATCTTATGCCCTATCTCACAATTTTCTGACTGTCTTGCCCTCCAACAAGATTTAAAACGCCCAGCAAAATTATTGCCATCTTAATAAATTAGACTTGAATGTATCCAAGTGTTTTCTTGTCTCATATACTCGAAAGCCTAATTCTATTGTCTTCAGTTACACACTGCAAGGAGTTCCACTTATCAGAAGTAACATAATGAAGGATCTTTGATTCCAAATTACTTTTTGATGCTCATGTCGAAAATATTATAAAGAAAGCTAATAGGGCCCTTGGCTTCATATTGCGATTGTCAGCAGAGTTTGAACATATAAAAACTATAAAGATACTTTACTGTGCTTTTGTTCGCAGCCACTTAGAGTATGCTTCGCAAGTGTGGAACCCGTGTTACAGCATCTATACTGATAGAATAGAACGCATCCAAAAAAGATTCCTGCGATTTCTTCAATTTAAAAGCAAAAGTTATTCCTTATTTTTACCGTTAGAGGAACGCAGACGCATAGCAGACCTTATTTATCTCTTTAAAATTGCAAATGGTACAATTGATTGTCCAGAATTACTGGGAAAGCTGCGCTTCGTAACGCGACATATATCGTTGCGAAAACCAAGTCTACTGCGCATACCCCCAGCACGTACAAGGCAGAACTCCTTCACTATCCGTGCGTGTAAACCGTTTAATCAACTTGCCGATAAGCTGAACTTAGATTTATTTTTTACGAGTGTGTCTCAACTCAAATATCTTCTTTCTAATACGTTTTTCAAGGTTTAATTACTATTACGATGCTTGTTTTATGTGTCTTTTTCCTACGTAAAGTGCTATATTTTAATTCTATTGTTCTTTGTATTTTACTCTGTATCTCATTAAGTTAAGACCTAGCCGACTGTTACGCTATTTAAGTACTAACATATTTGTGAAAACTTATAAATGGCTTTATAAGTATACCTGTATTATCTTGATTTACTATAAGTTTGCTGTAAGTTTTCCGAATAAATAAAAATAAAAATAAAATAAATGTCAAACAAATTTCATACGTCTGACGTACTACTTGGTCTGTGCATCTGACGTATGTACAGTTGACGCGCAGCTCACGCGCAGCTAAACATTTACGAGAATACCATTTTGTACCAAAACGTAAACTTAATTGTAACCGCACCGCAACTTGATCGGCGCGTCAAGAAATTACGTGAATCACCCTACTTATCCAATACAAATAGTTGTCTAAAGTCATAACTTATTTATTCAGTCTTTTTTTCTTTATGACGCTTTATTTTTATCAAAACCGTAATTTATGTTTGGATCATTCACAAATGTATCAAATGCATATTTTTTGTAGGTTATACCGTGTAAGACGTGTAACATGGATATTATTTAAAAAAAAGAAGTATTTGTAAAATAAATAAATATTTACTTAAATAATATAAATTAAAATACACTATTTCTTAATGCTAATATATTTGGAGATGCACTGGCGAAGCCACCATTAAAATGGTTAACCCTGTTCACTGGATTTAAGGCAATATTATTTATTGCTCCCATTCCAACAGGAGTTGTATTCACTTCACTAACCATACCTATATTGCCGCTCCCACATTCATACAACACTGTGCCTGTGCCGCTGTCCGGTAATACACCATCAACAGTTACTGAGCCTAAGAAAGGCATTTTCCCTGTAACCGCTAGATTTCCTTGCATCAATAAATTCTCAGCCTGTACTGTCAATCCCGTAGGCGATATTGGTGATGAACTCTTAACTGTAAATTTTGCATTAGTACGAAGACTTGCCGGATCAATACCGGTCAAAGATGCAAGGATACTCTTTGATCCAGAGAAAGACCTAGCAGGCAAGGTAGCCGGGGCGGTATTTGGTGATATTCCTGCCGTAGTAAGCCCATTTACTGGTCCAGATAATGTTGGAATAGGTAAGGCATTACCAAAACCTGCATTCGGTAAATTATTAGCCATCGCTGCTGGGTTTGGCAATCCATTACCAACACCAACTTGGGCTAGTTCTCCATAAACAGGGTAAATAACCCCATTAGTAATACTATTTGTCAGAACCGTATTGCTGGATATAGTAGTTGGCGTTAAAGTTAAACCTCCAGGATTAATAACTGCTGTGTTAAATAAACTGTTGTATATTGGATCAGCTGGCATTCCTACAAAACTCCCTGGATTTACTAATCCTCCTGAAACTCCTAGTCCTGGTCTATCCGATCTGAGACTATTATCGATAGCTTGATTTGGACCCGTTAAACTAATAGGTGGTGGAGGAACCACAGATCCCAATAACATTCCTTCAGCGATTCCTGCAAGTCCTCCGACTCCTGCAGGAATTGATGTACCCACTAAACTGGATGGAATGCCAGTATTTTCAAATCCACCAATAGATGCCCCTCTTGCGGACCTCGCCAAGTCCTCTGAATTTCCTTGACTGGAAAAACTTTTTATCAGTTCTGGAATAGGATGACTGTTGGCTATTACGTCAGGTTGTCCTGCAGAATCCATGGTACCAGAAGCTTGGGTTGGATTGGCAGATATTGATGTATGAACGTTATAACTTGTAGCAGGATGATTAATTATGACATCTCCTCCGTTTAACCCTCTGGAGCCTTGTGCATTTATACCCTGTAAAAGATTTTTCACTATTAAAATAAAACGTTAATCTTTTTAATCAGCTTGGGGCACTGTTGGCTACTTTGGACACCAAAATATAATCTGTTTAAATAATTAAGTATACCAATATATTATAAGTTACTTACCTCCTTCAAACAAAAATGAATGAGACTGATTATTAGCGCCTTTCTTAGCATTTCTATGTGAGAGTTGATTATTAATAACCATTGATTGTTTCACGTATTATATTTATATCGGATATTGTTATCAAAAAATCAAGATTACTTTTACTCAATAACGAAATGAAACGCACTTAAATGACTATTTAGAATATATTATTGCGAAAACTATAATTATTATCAATATCTTTTGAAATGATGTCACAACTTTCGTGGAATTTTGCATATCAAGTTATGCTTCCATTTTAATTCATATCTCGATGCAAATAAATAATTTATTATGGTGGAAGTTTGGTACATGGCTTTTGTAAACATTATACGTCATCTTTATTAATTTACTAACGAGTACGATGGTAAAGGATCACTATACAATTAATTTTGAATGTAGACTGGTAGTAAGTCTCTCATATGTGAGAGGTAGCCTGGGTGGGTACCACCGCATTGTCTATTTCTCCCGTCAAACACCAGTGTAGAGGCACTGTTGTGTTTCGGATTGAAGGACATTGTAGCCAGAGTAAGTACTGGACATATTGAGACTTAACATCTTTGATCTCTCAGGATGTCTCAGGATGGCAAGCGCAGTGGAATGCCAAGCATTGCTATGTGATTCGAGGTGTTGTTTGGTTCAGCTACTGTTTATGAGCTGTCGTATCGCTTACCATCAGGTGAACGGCATGCTCGGCTCGCTATTCATTGGAATAAAAAAAAAGACGTGGACGGTTAAAAGGATAAACTATGATGAATAGCGAAAAATGGTGAAAGGAGTCACTAGTCAGATTTTGATGAAACAAAAAAAAAAAAAACAATATTAAACATGCCTAGTTAGGAACCGAACCAGATGATTTTGAAAAACTGTGAGTGTTAGAACCATGCTTTTATCTATACTAATATTATAAAGCTGCAGAGTTTGTTTGTTTGAACGCGCTAATCTCTGGAACTACTGATCCGATTTGAATGATTCTTTCAGTGTTGGGTAGTACATTTATCGGGGAATGCTATAAGCTATATATGATCACGCTATGACCTATAGAAAGAAAGCAGTAGGGGTATTTCTAGCTTTCGTGGTCCGATTGGTCGATATTCTAAACTGATAGTCAGAATTAATTATTTTGACCGCAATTTTAAAACGTGTATGCACCCGGGCGGAGCCGGGCCCGACCGCTAGTTAGTCATACTCAGCATGAATGGACAGGCTCATCCGGGCGGTATCATTCTCTTACAGGAAAATGACGTCAGTGAGATTGGTCCGGATGATTTGGATTGTGATTGATCGAAGTGCGTGGTGGCCTGTTGGTAAACGGACTAGACGCGACTGCCAACATGTTCACGGTGGCCGCGGGTTCGAATCCCAGGGCACACCTCTGACTTTTCGGAGTCATGTGTGTATTGATAGTCAATCACCACGCACTAAAACGGTGAAGGAAAACATCCTGAGGGAACCTGCATACCATAGCGATTTATAAAATTTCTATGGTATGTTAGTCCGCCAACCCGCACTAGGCCAGCGTGGTCGACTATATGGCCTAACCACTCTCAATCGTACTCTCGATTGTAGAGGAGGCCCGTGCCCTGCAGTGGGACGAATATGGGCTGATACAGTACAGAGATTGGCCCAATACCCCTTGTAATGGGCATCCGTCAAACTCATGGACGTTTTGAAAAAAAGGAATTTGGGAAAAATAGCAGGAATCCTAAAGCATTATGGGACACCATCAGTAAAATATGTTATTTCAATAAGAAGAATAATGCACCTTTTGGATTATTATCTAAATGTGAGGACCCTTCCGAATCACTCAATGAGTGTAATAACTTTTTCGTTTCCGTTGGACAAAATCTGGCGAACAACATACTCACAAAAACAAGGGAATCTGAAGATAGTTTAGCTTCTAAATTTAGCATCACCAATGGTCCACTAAATTCTTTTTATATCTCTCCCACAGATAATGACGAAGTCGAAAATTTGATTTGTAACTTAAAAAATAACAGCGCCCCTGGTCTAGATGGTTTCTCGAATTCATTATTAAAGTTTGTCAGAGTCCACATTTTATCACCTCTCACTCACATCTTTAACTTGAGCTTCAGCAAAGGATGCTTCCCAGATGCTTGGAAAGTTGCTTCGGTCTCGCCAATTCACAAAGAAGGGGCTAGAGACCAGCCTAGCAATTATCGACCAATATCGCTCTTGAGTGTGTTCTCCAAACTGCTAGAAAAAATCATGAACAAACGTTTGACTCGATTTTTGGAAGATCACTGTTTGTTATCACAGCGGCAATTTGGTTTTAGAAGAGGCAAGTCGACAGAAGACGCCGTGGAAACGCTTGTCAACTGTATAGCTTCTAATTTGGATAAAGGTCTTAACTGTTTAGGCGTGTTCCTCGATCTCGCCAAGGCTTTCGACACTGTATCAGTACCAATTCTAATACGAAAACTGGAAAATTTTGGAATCCGCGGTGCCAATCTAGATTGGTTTCACAGTTACCTATCCAACAGACGGCAGCTAGTTAAGATAGATAAACTACACAGTTCCACTCATCCTATCACCTTCGGCGTGCCCCAGGGTAGTATACTCGGACCACTACTTTTTATTATATACATGAACGATATCCATGATCTCCACTTAGAATCCGCTGATATAGTATGTTACGCTGACGATACTGCGATTGTGTTTTATGGCCGAGGTTGGAATAATGCAAAGACTGCGGCAGAAAAGGGAATGATCTTGATTTCTAAATGGATGCAGCAAAACCTTTTTGTTTTTTTTTTATTGCAATGAATGACGAGACGAGCAAGCCGTTCGCCTGATGGTAAGCGATACGACCGCTCATAAACAGTAGCAACATTCCGCTGCGCTCGCCATCCTGAGACATAAGATGTTAAGTCTCAATATGTCCAGTAGTTACTCTGGCTACAATGTCCTTCAATCCGAAACACAACAGTGCTCTTACGCAGTGTTGTTTCACGGGAGAAATAGACATTGCGGTGGTACCCACCCAGATGGCCTCTTACATATGAGAGACCTACCACCAGTAAAATATTATACCTATTAACACTCAACACTAGCAAAACGAAGTACATGTGTTTTCACAAGTCTCCCAGAACACAACCTCCTTGCTCTCTTGACTGCAAAATTCATACATGCGACTTCACCTCCCCATCAAATTGTGGCTGTGTTACAATTGAGCGATCAAAAACTTTAAAATAGCTAGGTCTTACCTTGGATGAACGACTGAACTTTGAGTGTCACCTAGCCACCCTTGCAAATAGAGTCCGAAAAATTATAGGCATATTGAAGATGTTACGCTGGTCAGCTCCGATTGATACACGCAAACTCATTTATTACGCTCTGTGTCAGTCACTGCTCACATATTGTATTGGAGTTTGGGGCGGCGCAGCCAAAACTCATTTGCTACCTGTCGAAAGAGCTCAGCGTGCCGTGCTTAAAGTCATGCTATTTAAATCTTTCAGGTTCCCCACTAATGCCCTTTACGGAGAAATAAAGGTTTTAAGGGTCCGCCAGCTTTACGTACTCAAAGCATGTCTTTCCGCTCACAAATTGACTCTTAACTCTCCGATCCATGACATTTTACTAACACGTAGAGTATATAGACTTGATCTTCCATCAATCAACTCAAACTTTGCAAAAAGATTCCCTCATTATTCTCACTTATTAATATACAATAATGTTTAAAAATTTTGCAATATAAAGAATGATCCTGTTAAGAAAGCTAAAAATAAAATTTCAAGTTGGCTGGAAACTCTAGACTATGAGGAAACAGAGCGATTGGCAACAGACACTATTTTGATATCTTATTAACTTTTATTTTTATGATAAAATTTGTAATATGTATGTATGTGTGTATATGTACCTATTTACTTTTCTCTATGTGTTACACCACTCCTCTTTATTTATATTCGATAATTGTAAGCTTAACATAACATTTCAAATACTCATTTAAAATTAATAAATCCCTTATATGGACAAAACGGAATATATATCACATACTTTTTAACTTAGTCTTAATTTATTTTTTGTTTTTTTTATGTTGTTTAAAAATAGTCCTTAAATGGGCCCACTAATGTGATAATTCAAATATTGTAATTGTTTTTTGGTATTCCAAGTTACAGGCTTTGCCTAGTTTGGATACCTCTGGTAATACTATTTGTTTCATGTCATGTTATTTAAATAAAGATTTATTATTTATTTATTTATTTATTTTGTTCTCTTCCTATCCTTTATTTGTCCCGATCCTCTCTTGATTTGATAAGCCGGTAATACATGCATGATCCAAGCATTATGGATGTGCATGGGCGGCGCAGTGATCATTTATCATCATGTGACCTGTGTGCACGTTTGCCGGACCTATGGAATTTACTTTTCTTAGTCTATGTATGCAATAAAAACCAACACGAAATGAGATGCCGTACATATAGAAGGAACCTAAAGACTCTAGATACATTGATATGTTTGATTTATAGTGCATAAGGTTGCGTTTGTTTGCATAGCGGGTTATTCGGAGTCGGAGAAAGAAGACTTCTGGACCCTTGTTGATGATACTATGCGTAATCTGCCCCAATCCCATAGCATTGTGGTGGGTGGGGATCTGAATTGGCATGTAGGTAAGGATCGTCGGGAGAATGAGCGTGTTCATGGCGGCTATGGTTTTGGCGCACGTAACGTAGAGGGGGACTCTGTTCTCAGAGCCTGTCTTGTGTCAGACCTGGCACCTATGAATACGTTCTTCCAAAAGAAATCTGAACACCTCATCACACACAAAAGTGGGCCCCACTCAACACAAATTGACTACCTGCTCCTAAGGAGCTGTTACATCAGCAAAGTGACCAACTGTAAGGTTATCCCGGGAGAATGTCTCACGACACAGCATCGTCTCCTTGTTATGGGTGTTAAGGTAACACTGAAACCCAAATTGACCGAGTATCGAGCACCAAGGATAAAGATAAAGTTGGTGCTGGATGGACCTGCTGGGCATGGTTTCCGCGATGCTTTGATCCCCTTATTAGAAAATAGTATGGGGATCGAAGATGTGGGGGAACTGTGGGGCGGCATCCAGTCAGCAATCACCACCCTTGCGAAGTCGAAGCTCGGAACAACTAAGGGCGGCCGCACCCTTAACAGAGAGACTCGGTGGTGGAGTGGGACAGTCTGGGAGGCAATTCTCAGGAAGAGGACACTGTTCAAGAAGTGGCAAGTGACTAACTCTCCTGAAGACCGCGCTGCGTACAACCTCGCCACACGCGCTGCAAAGCGAGCTGTGGCCCAGGCCCGACACGAGTCTCTGACTCCTCTGTATGAGAAGTTAGAGACTGAGGAGCGTCAAAAGCTCATCTATCGGCTCGCAAAGACTTGGGAAAAGGCGACACTCGACTTTACTAAATGTCGATGTATTAAGGATTCTCTAGGCGCCTTGGTATGTGAGGCTAGCTACAATACAAGCAAGTATTTTCAAAATCGGTGCGAGTGACGAATAATTTCAGCAATGCTCTAGTGAATAGAGATGCACTGGAGCGTGCGCACCGCCACCACCAAGAAGCGTTGGCCACCACTTACGTTAGAACTTTTTCCGCACTAACCATAAATTAATTTATGTCAATGAATGTGAGCCTAAAATTGGGATTAAGTTGGTTTCTTATCGGCCCAACAGTAGGTAGGTACTTAATATCGTTGACGACTTGACGACTATTGAAATCGGTTTAGAACTTTCTTAAGCTCAGTTGCACCAAGTAACTTTGCCAATACCTTTGCCTATGAAAATGTCATCGCCATACATTTGAGATGTATTTGACCTCGCGAATGTATGGAATTGTGTGTACAGTTTCAAGGGCAAAGGTATTGGCAAAGTTAGTGAGCCTTATTGGTCTGTGGTTTAGAACATTTTAAATTTGCTATCTTGCTCTAACCCAATGGCTCAAGCTGAACATCACTTTAGCATCATGAATTTAACCTGGAACACAATTTCAATAAATGTCACAGCAGTTTCTTCTGTCAGTTTTATTTACACTAATTGCACAGTTGTTAATTCAAGTATTTTGTTAAATTGCATATTAATACACGATGAATTGTTTCGAAAACGTTAACATGCCCAGCTGCGTGTGGTTTGAAGGTGGCGAGAGGCGGAACACCATAGCATCCATATTTGCAGGGCTGCTGGTACATATTTTGATGATTCATAGTTATTTCTATTGATTTAATAGATGGAAATTAGATTTGTAAACATTTTTCTGATGTTATTTGATTAGTATATCTATGTTAAATATAAAATTGTTACAATACTTGTATCTTAGATTATATACTCGTCTAGATGACACATCACACCTCACCGCGCGGCTCAAATAAAGTCTACCAAATTTGGTAGACTCGCTTCTCACGTACGTCAGTGTCATTTGAACTACATATGGATAACGTGCTCCCGAAAAATAATTAATTATGCCGGTTTGTGCTGTCGAATTGTATCGCAATTGTGTGGGAAAACTGTATAATAATACCAATATCACTTTCTATCGGTAACATTATTGTCAAACCACTATTATTTGAAGAAAACATGAACTTTTAATTCATTATTTTCAAGATGAGTTTCATTGGCCAGTGTTGTCAATTTATTACTAGGAAGATTTGTTGAAACTATGGGAGAAACTATAAAACACAAATATCATTACATAATATTTCGATCAGAATAACAACAAAAAGAATGGCATAATTTATTTAATGAGTAAATAATACTTACCTACACGATATTAATGAAACCCACGACGACATGCACTTCATAGTAATTTTATTAATTCTTTGCCTTGCATGTGTATTACCATTCAAAATTTCACAAACGGGGTACTGCTATTGTCATCTTTGAAGAAACAGCGAGAACTTATTCAAGGTCCTAATAATATTTTTAGACTTCCTACGGATTCCGTACTAGCAAATTGCTAGAGAGACATTACACAGCGGAAACGAAAAGAAGACCATTCGTAGCCTCACATCATTTAACTTATGATGATTTATATTTTACATAAATACAGAAATCAGATAACAGCCCAGGCAATAAATCCAAAGAGTTAATTCTATTCGGAAACAAACACTAGGAGATGGGTTTAGATCTTTATTGTTTTTACTAAAATGCGTTATAAATATAATTAATAGTATGATTACTTTAAATAAGGAAAAAATATTTTGTTTAACCTATTTTGTATATCAAATAATGGGGAAAAGTTAAGTTAATAATCTGGAGTAGGCATCCCTAAACACACACACCTTGACAGTTGGATTACAATAATTACACGACCGGTACTCACACATATCAACGAAAGTGAGGACACTTTTAGCGCATCGTTTGTTGACATTGCTCAATCTAGACGAGTATATAATCTAAGACTTGTATATAGTTGCCACTCGAGAATGTCAAAAGAATTGGAAATTATTTTGCAAGAGTCTAATTTTTTACCTCAAACAAAGAAGTCATTCGATGCTTATCTTGTGTTTGTATATATGGTTGTACTAAGAAGTTTGAACCATATATAATTTGTATGAGATTTCAATCAAAACTTAAAGAATAAAATTCAAACAGATCATTGAACTGTGTACTTATATGATATGGCAATGCATGCAACTCGTTGGTCATCTCAAAGCATCAATTACGAGTTGTTTTAGCTAAGAATTAAATAACAAACATAGTAATATAGTGTATTAGGTACAGATATGTTTTGATTCCAGTCTACATACTGCATAATACTTTACAGTAACAGTTTTATATTGAAGCTCAATGTGACGGGCATCCTCTATACTGCTTTTTCCATCTTGTCCAGTTATGTCGCATCTCATTCCAAAAATGCTATTCTGTTCTTTAATATACCATTTCATCTACTAATTATTCTATCCCATCTTATACCTTTCAGTTTGAAAGGTTAGCAAATAGATATTTGTAACAAACACAGAAACTATGGCCTTTAAAGTCTTATGTGGATAATAAGCAGTCATCACTTACTTGTCTTTTTACCTTAAACATTGAATCAAAGGGAAAATAACATATTTTTTGTAACAATGCAATGCCAAACTACCCCCTATTTCCTTTTTAGTATCTACCTAATAGTTGACTTCTTTATTTATATTTAGTGAGCAGTTAATATGCCTAATAACAATAACAAAAATGTAAGTAAGGAATCCTCTTTTTAGTTCTTTACAGGATGGTGGTTCATTATAGATGCAGCAGCTGTGTACCCCGGCAACCTGCCTAATGCTGCCCATGTATGTGGAGTGATGGCCACAATATCACTGATCATGGTGAATTCTGTGTCTAATGCACAGGTAATATTGCTTTTAGTATATAGAAATAATAGTTTTTAAACATATGAAACCCATATTCAAAAAGTACCATGTCTACTACAACTGTCACAATTGTTGTTTTACTATATTTTGCCTTAAGCTCTGTGAATAAAATGTTAAATGTGATGAAAATAACTTTATTTTATAAAAATCTGTTGTCCGGGTTAAAACAGGAAAATGATTAAGGACAAACCATAAAAATGCTTTAATAAATTTTAAGCAGTATCTGTATTGGGTTCTACAATATTTTTACCGATATTTTGAATGTGCATTCTCCTTTGGAATTTGATAGAAATTGTGTATTTACTGTTTATTAAAAGGTGGTATAGTCAATTACCTAACAATTCATTAGTGATACAAAATAGAATATCAAACATGATACATGGTATCTGTGGTATGTTGTTTTCCAACTAGTATGAAGAACTATGGTCGATAGTTTAGGTAGTTTATTTCACAGCTATAAAATATTTAATTTCCAGGTTCGAGGTGAGACATACACTGGAGGATGCTTGGATCCCCGCGGCGCCCGCCTTTGGCTGTTCCTCGGCTTTGTGGTTGGCTTCGCTTCCCTCATTGCTGCTTGCTGGATTCTGTTCGCTAATTATGTCAATTCTGGTAAGTTTGACTACATGACAATAATTGTTCTCGTAGGAATTCTCTACACTACATACATCTCTGTATCTGTATCAGCTCATATAGGTCCCACTGTAGGGCACGGGCCTACTCTACAATCGACAGTACGATTGAGAGTGGTTAGGCCATATAGTCCACCACGCTGGCCTAGTGCGGGTTGGCAGACTTACATACCATAGAAATTTTTGTAAATCGCTATGGTATGCAGGTTTCCTCACGATGTTTTCTTTCACCGTTTTAGTGCGTGGTGATTGACTACTACACTACATACATACATATATAAAATTATACTTATACATCAACATACATTTATTATTATGAGATGGATATAAGAAAACTGTCTATTTTTCTACCTAATATGGTAATAACCAAGTTTGTGCATTGTGTAATTTTTCATTTAGCTATTTAAGTTCTCTGACAGCTAGTTTGGGTTTCCCCAAAATAAGGGATTTAGTTTACTTCAGTATGATTAGTTTATGGCAAATCCTCTAACAACAAAAAACTATGAATAACATTTTGTTGCTAGGGTATGAGGTAATTATGAATGTATGAATCACTATAAATAATGGTGGAAAACCAGTCTAGCGACACATGCAAGTGTCTCTCATTTTGGTTTCAGTCATAGTATTTCCTCCGTATAGTAGTCTCAGTAGAGTTTTGGCAGTCTCCATGACGCAGGTGGTAAAATGCCGGCTGTGAAACGAGAGGCCGCAGATTCAATCCCCGCACCAAGACTAATATTTGTGTGATCCATAGGAAATTGTTCCGGGTCTGGATGTCTGTGATAACGAAAAGTGTCTTGTAGTTCCTGATAAGACTCGATCTTAGTAGGATCACGACTATGCATGTGACTGTTGGGTGTATTTATTTTATTTATTTATATCCGTATGGACCTGCATAATTATGTCGACCGGCGAAATATAATAATCATTTCTTACTCTATATGGAATTCTTCTTTTCTGACTCTATATATTAAAAATTGCGTGGTGGCCTGTTGGTAAACGGACTAAACGCGACTGCCAACATGTTCACGGTAGTCGCAGGTTCGAATCCCAGGGCACACCTCTGACTTTTCGGAGTCATGTGTGTATTGATAGTCAATCACCACGCACTAAAACGGTGAAGGAAAACATCGTGAGGAAACCTGCATACCATAACGATTTACAAAAAAATCTATGGTATGTAAGTCCGTCAACCCGCACTAGGCCAGCGTAGTGGACTATATGGCCTAACCACTCTCAATCGTACTGTCGATTGTAGAGGAGGCCCGTGCCCTGCAGTGGGACGAATATGGGCTGATACAGACAGACTATATGGATAGCACTGCACTCATATCAGGTCCATTTTATTCACATTCATTCCGTTCATTATTGCCTAATATCCCGTCCCTCTTTCCATCCTTTATCCTTCCCGCTCCTCTCACGTTTTGATGGGCCGGCAACACATCTATCATCCAAGTGTTGTGGATGTTTGTGGGCGGCAGTAACCACTAATCATGAGTTGACCCGTGACCAGTTTGCAATAAAAAAAAGTCCCTGTGTCTTGCCAGTAGTAATGGGAATTATTGCTATTTCAAATTAAAATCACCACATTGTTATTTTTGTAGCCTTAGCTAGTGCTATATTTCTGCTAATGCTAATTCCCTCCCCCCCCCCCCCCACAGAATTTTTACATATAAAATTATAAACATAAAATTGACTGTTTAGTTTATTCTTTAAATGATTTCGTTAAAAAAACTCACTCGTTCATAGATTATAAGAAACCGTATAAAAATATAACCGCTAGGCTTTGTGAATCACTAACGCAAATCGCAAAATATAGCTTATTTATATGGCTTGTGAAATGTAACTATAGACTTCACTTGCTATTTGTGATGCTATTGAGTGTGCTATTGCTATTTATTCCAATACTACATGCGAGTAAAAAAACACTTTACGTTCAAACAAATACACCCACTTCTAAGTCTCTCCTATTCGAAGATCTTCAAAATCTCCGAAATACTCAAAAAGTAATTTTTTTATTTGACATTTCAGCGAGCAACAAGCACACATGGCCCGGCGTGAGTTTGTTTATGCAGAACGCATTCATATTCGCCGGCTCACTGGTATTCAAGTTTGGTCGCACGGAAGACCTCTGGGGTTAGGGTTTTGTGTTACACTTATGTCTGGTACTTGGAACTCAAATTATGATGCAGACAAGAAACATGAATGTCTCCTTATTTGTTGATTAAGATATAGTGAATTGTAAACAAGTAAATTGTAAATTCTTTTAATATAGTTATAATAACTCATTTAATGATGAAATTAAAATTTACCTTTTTAAAATCTAGTGGAATTATAGCTGGGTTTTTAATTATGCGGAAATTTTTATGGAAATATGATTTTAAGTGTATGTAATTTCAATTAAAAAATCACTCATTAGGTTACACAGATTAGGATGTATTCAAAATCAATTTGATAAATGTGCTGTTGTTGATTGAAATTGCAGTTTGCAGAAAATTTTGAATCAATAGTAAAGAATGTTAAAGTAAGTAAGGTTCGTTTTGTGTTTGCTATTTATCTAGGCAAGTACCAGACATAATATAATGTAGATTAAAAATTAATGATCATTTTTAGTTGTATTTTTTGAAATTGTTATTTTAGATGAATAATAATATATGTATAATTATTTTTCTAACATTCGAAGCTAGTAAATGTGAATAAAACATATTTGCATTAAATAAATAAGTTTATTGCTTTGGTATTTAATAAATCACATCGATTGAAGTACATTAAAGATCTTATACTGAATTGCAGTATTTATTATATGATAGTACGTATTTCTTTGGTATTAATCTTTGCTTTTGTTACATTTGATAGGACTATTTTATTTTGCTTTCTATTTTGCTGCATTCTTAAAATGAGAATTTACCAATTTATGAGCTGTGAACACTTGTTTCTTATAAGTAAAGCCATAAAACCTATTTAAGCTATCGAATGTTTTGTCTTTTTCGCTCAAACCGAATATATTCGAAAACTAATAAGTTTTAAACTTAGAGTATTTATATATAGAGGGAGCGCTGTCATACATTTGCGACTTCAAAAACGTAGATATTTTCTTGTTCGTAATGTTGGTAGCACTGCTATATTAATGTTACCAATAAATGACTTTTCCACGAAAAATATATAAATAAATAAATAAACGGAAATTAACATATTCACGTTACGTTGTTTTTAGCTATCATAATACAAAATATTAATAATAAATGAAAATAAAACTCACCTTTGGCTCATTATAATTTATTTCGCTCCAAATTCAAATATTTTATATTTTCTAACCTAACCTAACCTAAAATTATTCCGGAACATTTTCGGAATTTCAACAATTTAATTACTTGTAACATTGAATAAAAAGGCGTTCGATAATTCAAAAATATGAATGTTTTTCTGTAAAATATTTTTAATTATTTCTTGTTAATTAATAAGAGATTGGATTTATTGTCGACGCTAAACGAATGCACAGTTAATAATTAACCTCTAAAACAAATTTGGATGGTATTCGATAGCGCTAAACTACATTTTTTGATTTTTCTTTTTCATGTAAGTCATGCGTATTCCAAGCTGTCACAAATCACACTGGATGTAGGGAAGAAAAAAGGTGGCCCCGGCACCACCATTTTTATCTACGTTTTTGAAGTACCAGCGCTCCCTCTATATATGTATACTCTAAGGTTTTAAAAATGTTTATGAATAAGTTATAGTATAGAGTCTGTCTATCTATACTACAAATTGCATTACGAATACAACAGTACACTCTGGTGAAAAGGTCAGTTTTATGAGCACAGCGTATGATTAAATACTTGGTAAGTTTCGTAGAGTAGATATTATAATATAGAGAGAGCGCTGTCATACATCTGAGTCTCTAAAAGCGTAGATATTTTCTTGTTCGTAATGTTAGTAGTACCCTATAATAGCGAATATTTAACAATGAATTGTAATAAGTTCCGTTAGTTACCAAAATTAAAGATATTATCCTTCTGAAACAAATTTGAGTGGAATTCAATAGCCTCATTTTTTTTGTTTTTCAAATAATTCGTGCATGTTGGACAGCCTGTCAAATGTCAGCCAATAGGAGGGGAAAATGGCGCGGCACCGCCATTTTTATCTACGTTTTTAAAGTACTAGCGCTCCCACTGTATTTTTAAATACCATACTATTAATAAAAGTAAGTTTACTATGGTTCAGCGTAGGTATTGTCGGCGTCGACGCATGTCCGTCCGCCCTGGCCGTCTGGTAGACACAACTGTGTGGGTTGGCAACCGCCGTTCCTGTGCATGCATACATTGATGGCCGCGGGACACTCGCTAGCCGCCACCGCAACTCCGTATATACGTTTTGTTGATTTTGGTATATCTATCTGTCCCTTCGTTTGTGATTCGACATCGATGTATTCGATTTTCAATCTGGAAAAAAATGTTTTAGTTATGAGCAAGCGCGGATCCAGCTTTTACGCCAGGGAGGGTCCGATTTCAATACTCCAATTCGTAATAATGACTTTTTAAAGTTTGTTATATCCGTGATTTCTCAACACACACACACTTTTTTACTTTATTTATCGACATACAAAGAATTGATTTATAAATTTTACCAACAAGATAATTAATACATTGCCGCCCTTGGTTATGAGAGATGGAAGTGGTAGATATAAATATTTTCGTATGCACACGTACTGACTATATGCCAGAGCTGTGCTGGTGATAAAGAATAATGCCAACTCCGTAAGTACACAAATTACCAATGAATTAAATTATAAAGGAGAATGCCCATTCATAGTCATAGTTAACTAGTGGTAGGTCTCTCATATGTGAGAGGCCATCTGGGTAGGTACTACCGCAATGTCAATTTCTTCCGTGAAACAACACTGCTTAAATGCACTGTTGTGTTTCGGACTAAAGCACATTGTAGCCAGAGGAACTAGTGGACATATTGAGACTTGATAATATCTTGTGTTTAAGGATGATGTGCACAGTGGAATGTTGCTACTGTTTATGAGGGGTCGTATCGCTTACCATTAGGCGAACGGCTTGCTAGTCTCACCATTCATTGCAATAAAAAAAATAGTATCGGTTAGAGATAAAAGAGAATACTCATTCATAGTATCGGAAAAAAATATCGATCATCCATTTACCGATACTGCTTAAAATTCATTATAAAATTTTTTATGGTTTGTCCTTAAATGTTTTGTCCTTAAATGTTTTCCTGTTTTACCCGGGCGACAGATATTTATAAAATAAAGAAATTATTCGTCACATTTTATTTATTCACAGTGCCGAAGACAAAAAATATTTTTTATTGGATTTTAAGTTCATTTCTCCAAGAACTCCATGCCTGGGTCGCAATTATGTTTGTATCTATTGAAAAAATATAATTATCCCTACATAAAAAGTTGGTTCATCGAGGGTCAAAAATCTACGCACCCATACTAAGTTTCATAGTAAAATGGGCGTTCTTAACCATTAATAATACAGTACTAAGATTACTTACGATCTCCAATCACTCCAGTAGAATTTGTTTTCGTTGATGGCAAGTCCGAAGGGGTATTGGCACCGTTCTGCCACTGTCTCCCTATCCAAGGTGTCGATGCCAACGCATTTGATGCTCTGTAAGCCGGCGTCAGCGTAGCAAAGTCTTTCCCGTACCCAGTCTATAGCTACTGAATTGGGCAGTCTGACATCTGATTTGTCGAGGAAGATCCCTCGCTGGGTACCGTCCATGTTGGCCCATTCGATCTTCGGGTTGCTGCGATTCCAGTCAGACCAGAATATTTTCCTGTAAAAAGCAGAATTGTGATAGATCACTAAGTGCCATCGAATATTGTTTGTAGTATGAATGTCTGGACTTTGTCCGTTCATCATCATCGTTAATATGCCTATGATAGGACAATGCAATATAAATACCTATAAACTAGTCAGAGAGAGTTATGTAAAGGTATAACCGTTAAGAGACACAAATATATTTGATATGTGAACGACTTAGATAAGTACCTAGATTACAAATTATTAATAACTAGCGGCCCGGCCCAGCTTCGCCCGGGTACAAATAGATTTTTGTACAATAATATGTACGTATTATTATTATACATACTGGGTATCTCAAGACTGCTACCGAAAACGAAGCCGGGTGGTAGTTTTAGTGCCTACAAACACAATGCAACAAAAAATTTCGCAAAGAAACGCGAAAAAATCAACAATTTATTTAAGCTATTTAATTGGATAAGGATTAATGCTGTATTGGTTAAAATCGCTTCGAAAATTAGCCATTATTTGTCGTAAAAAGTAAATGACAAAAAAATGTTATTGTGGGATATCCATAAGAGATAGACATATACCATCGCGGAGTTTTCTGTAGACCTTTTCAATGTGTACAAATATGTAGTACATTATTTTGATAAATCTCGTAGGGTTCAGCCTGCGTTTGCAATGTAAGCGGAAAAATATTGATAATTAACGACATCACATTAGAAACGTCAAAAATAACAATATTTCTCCACTATTTAATGGATGTTATTATACATGCAAACCTTTCTATTGAATCACTCTATCTATTAAAAAAGATCGCATCAAAATCCGTTGCGTAGTTTTAAAGATTTAAGCGAACAAGAAAAATAGGGACAGAAAAAGCGACTTTGTTTTATACTATGTACTCGTAGTGATGTAGTGATTTAGATAATTTATGAACCGGGAGCATATTCCAATGTTAGGCGAATTATTTTCTTTAATAAACAAGATTTTCAATAATTAATTTGATCATTGTAGATAATATTTAACCGACTTCAAAAAAAGGAGAAGGTTCTCAATTCGACTGTATGTTCCTTTTTTTACAGGTAAAATTCCATTGAAATCGGCTGTATAAAACATGTTGTGAATGAACACTTTACAAAATTTACCTACTTATTATCGTAAACCTAGAGCCATTATTAAAAATACAAAGAAGTGGAGGTTATCAAGTGGTCGGCTAAAGCATATCAGTTGTTTTTTGTTGCTAGGAAAATAATTGGTGTGTTAATTAAATGTAAATCATTTATTTCGTGGGCATTAAGACTATTCAGATATACCTACGATTAGATTATATTATTTTGCAACTTAAAAAATATTTGTCTAGGGTGTAGTTTGCCAACCCGCACTAGGCCAGCGTGGTGGACTAAAAGACCTAACCACTCTCAATCGTAATAGAGGAGGCCCGTGCCCTGCAGTGGGATATACAGGGTGATATTGACACATTGTACTTAATTTAACCTACATGTTACTCATTACCCTATAGGGAACATTGTACATAATTTGAAAAAAATATAAAGATATTTTTTGTCAAACTTTTTTATACGATTTTTGGACACCCATATAGATACGAGTATTTTACTTACTTCAGTTTTGTTCGGGAACTTACCTGAGTCGTAAAAAGACTCGGTATCCATAGGGGTTGATCAAAAGTCTTGGAACATAAAATCGCGATTTTTGACAAAACTATCGAGCAGTTTTTGATCAAATTTTGTACAATATTACCTATGGGGGTTAGGAACATGTGGTTTAAATTAAATACAATATGTAAATTTCACCCTGTATATGGCTTGGTACAATACAAAAATAATAATAATATGGGTGGCGGATTTTGGTATGATAATTTATGGAATGAAATGAAATGAAAATATTTATTGAATCCATAAAATGTCATACTTCAGATTCAGTATTTTTTTTTTCCAATACCACCTAGTTCACAAGGCTGTTTTCGCCAGAGAAGAACGGGCAAGAAACTCTAGCGTTGCTCTTTTCAAAATAAGTTTACAATACAGTGATCATATAGGAGTTGAAATTCAGAGCAGTTCATAAATTATTCATAATAATGATTATATTGTACGGCTGAGTTAAGTGTGGTCGCCCTGACCGCGGAATCGGTTTACACTGTTCAGCAAAAGCAATGAAAGGCAATAAAAAAAAAAATTAAAAAATTAAAAAAAAAAACCAAGTAATTAATATTATCATTATAAGCAAATTGAGCAGACCAGTCTACACAAGCAGCACCCGTTCACGAGTATGACCCATGTGCCAGCCATCGGTCTCCTCAACCGTGTTATAGGGAAGTGACCGACCCGGCACACGATGCCGCCGCAAGCACAGACCTTTAAGCGAGCATGACGTACTCAAATTGCCTACAACTATGGTGACACAAGTGGGATAATTATTTTAATTATATTTAACAGAGTACACACACATCCGGTTCGGGGACTTATATTATGTTTTATTCCCACGCCTTACTATCTTCTAAGTATTCTGAAATTTTATAATATGCTTTATTACACAACTGTCGTTTTATTAGATTTAAATTTATTTATAGTTAAGGCTTATATATGAGTGGGAACTCTATTATAGAAATGTATACAGTAACCCTTAAAAGATTTGCTAATTTTCTGGAGCCTGGTCTTATGACTGACTAGATTATTTCTATTTCTAGTATTTCTGTCATGAACATCTAATATTCAAGGAATGCTGTGAAAAACGAGCAAATGGGGTGTTTGTAAGTGATCAGCGTCGCGTATTACTATAGAGGCATTCATTGTACGTAGTTTTGACGAAAACTATCATAAACGTTTCATTCTATGTTATAGATAACATCACACTTAAAGCATTGAATTAATTTTAAATTGAATCACGAGTTATGTAAGTCAATTCTTACCCTCTCTGCGGGTGCACAGCGATGCCTCTAGGATTAGCTATTCCATCCACCGCAAACAAAACTTTTCTAGCCTTCGTGTCTAAGTTAGCGACTTCGATGGTCAGCTTCCTGGAGTCAGTCCAGAATATGTTCCTTGCTGACCAATCTATTGCAATGCCTTCGGGAGACTTGATTCCTGAAACCATAAGCCTTATGTTAGAAATACTTTTAACTTGAAGATATACAATTTAGGCTCCCTGTCTTTAAATACTCGGACTTGCCTAATGATAAGAATTGCTCGTAATTAGATCCGTCATACGCAACGCTGTGTATGTTGTTATTTACTACATCTCCCCAATATACTCTGCCAGACAGACAGTCTACCTCGACTGCAACGGCGACCTGGGTAGCGCCGCTGTTCAGAGGCGTTGCGTAATCTCTAGGACTCCTTGAAAACGGCACTCTGTACACAGAAGTGCCGTCACTTGTGACCAGAAAGTTTCCTTCGAGTCTTGGGTTCAATTCGCATGTGGTTCCGTTTCCGTTGTAACCTTTATTGCATTCGCATTCGAAGTTGTCGTTTCTCTGCAAGCATGATGCATGGGGGCTGCACAAATACGGATCCGTCCTGCAGCTAATCTCTCGGTTGCAAGTGTAACCGTCACCCACAAATCCGTCTCTGCACACACACTGATAGGAGTTTTCGAATGGAGTGCACAAGGCATCTAAGCTGCAGTCGTTTGCTACTTCACACGTGTGGCCCACTGGAACGCATTGAGAGATGCCGTCGCCATCAAACCCGTCGTCGCAGTGGCAGAAATTAATTTCTAGAGTGTCGTCGTACAAGCAGGATGCGTGCTCGGCGCACAGTGCCCCGTTGCACAACTGCCCGTCTGGTATGCACGCTTCATTTTGATCCTTCACGAAACCGTCAATGCATTGGCACACGTTCTCATTGCTAGTAGGGTCTGGTCGACACTCGGCGTTGTATTCGCAGTCAGAATTGTTTGAGCAGCTAAGGTTTGGCCGGCACACATATCCGTCGCCATGATATCCAGAATTACAAACGCATAGGAGATCAGCGGCTATCGTTTCGGTGCAATGTGCATTAGGACCGCATGAGCAAGTGGCGCCAGTGCGCTCTATACATTCATACGCATCGCCCTCGTATCCCTCAGGGCAAACACAGTGTCCTATGAAACCTTCATCTGAAGGTTGCGAAGAATCTGGAGAACACACCGCGTTTGGAGGACAGTCAGTATCCGACCTGCATCTGACTGAAACAAACAGAAACACATTTAAACAAATATATTTTCAATAACTTCATTTCACATTCAAGTCACTGTTATTTTAAAACCTCTGACAGTAAGTGTATATTATTCCGCGTACTAACTGGTTTATTTATATTGTGTTAATTCAATGTGACTGCTGTTGTTTTTCCTGTGCCTTTTATATTTCGTCCCGTGACTCAAGGCATGTAATTCTGTCCTCTCCTGTTCCAATCCCGTCCCGTTGAGTTTGAAAAAGTAACAGACAGGACGGGACGGCGATACACGGCACTCCAAACGACCCGTCGCCGTCCCGTACCGCCCGCTGTTCGGCGGAACCATAAGAGATGATTTAAAAATATTGTAACTTACTTGAGGTATCACTGTTTTCAAGGTATGAATCTCTGTTATCAACTGGCATATTTTCTTGGGTGGTAGGTACTGGTGCTGAGCACACATTTCCGGGTGCTGTACAGTCATGAGTTCTGTCTCCAGATGCATCAATGTCTGTATCACTTGGTATTGAATGCTCGGGTGTTGTTACCCTGGGGGTAGTATTTTCTGGAGGATAATATTCAGATGGAGAATATTCAGTTGGATAATACTGGGGTGGATTATCCTCATTAACTGGGTACGATGGTATTGGGTTATTACCAGTTGTGGCTTCAGGTTGTGGATTTTCCTGTACATTTATATGTACTGGATTTTCAGATATTGATACCTGGGGTACTGCATATTGAGGAGGCGGTATTGGAGTAAAGAGTTGATCTTCCGATTGATATACATGTGGTTCAGATCTCGGGGTTCTGGATTCCGGTTGTGGCCTCTCGGTTATGTAGATTTCGTATCGACACATAGCATTGTTATTTCGTCCAGGAAATATGTTAGCCCGAGTGGGCAACTACAAGAATAACTGTCGCACACAAGAGGTACGGCCGTCATTTGGTGCAATTTCTCCTGGGGCGTAACTGGCGTTGTATCGGCCGGGGTCGGCGAGCAATCAATTCCATCGCCGGAGAATCCAGTATTGCACCTGCAGCTGTATGTATTTGTGATTTCAGACCACACACACGTGCCATAAGGCGAACAGTGATCGCAATCATAAGCTGGATAGCATGTAACTCCGTCACCGGTGTAACCTGGATTGCAAACGCAACTCGCTTGGAAACCTCCGTAGTTATCTATACACTGCGCATTAACACCGCATTGTAAATTTTGGCATCTAGAAACCATTTTACAGGTAACACCATTTCCTTCAAATCCTTCCCGACATCTGCATTGAAAGTCGCCGTCTTGGTTGTAGCAGTCAGCGTTACTGTCGCAGTTGTGTATTCCGGCTGCACACTCGTCGACATCTACACAGGAGGCTTCTTCGTTGATATATATATTACTGTAACCTTTTTTACAAACGCATGCAAACGTGTCTCCCTGAACAACACATGTGCTATGTGGGCCGCAGCTGTGTTGGCCTTCAATGCAAGGGTCTTCTTGGCCTAGTGGTGAAATTTTATTGCTTGATCCGTATCTCACGATATTTTCTCTCACTTGATAACCTAAATAGTTCTTTCCTACTTTAAGAGTTAGGGGAACAGTGTCTTCTTCTGAAGGAGGTGCGTATCGGCAAGGGCTATATGTAAATGTTTGAGAAACTTTTTGTACATAACTTTCACCTGTGACTGTATTTGTGAAGGTTCGCGTTGAATCTGACCGTATTGTTCCCGGTTCAATTATAGAGTATTGTTCATCATATCCACCAATATCCAGTTTTATTCCAGGTACGATGACGGGTATTGTTCCCCTTACATCGGTTTCAATTGTAATTTGGTCGAATACGTCATGGCCTAAATATTCTTGACTAATTGTGACTCTATCACCTGTCGCAGGGAACCATATATCTGCCGTGTAATTGAATAATGCACCTGTCAATTGGTAACCATTTTTAGCTGTTCCGGAGGGTTTGGCGAACAGCCATCCAACAACGTTGCCTAAAACATTGAGGAATTGCAAACTGCTACCTAGAGATGGAGGTGTTAGAGATAGTGCCGTGTATGCTCTTCCATCAGCTACCACTACATACGATTGTATATCGACGTCATTCAAATTGATATTGTTTATAACACCATTTAATTTTCCGTGAACTCTGAGAGGGACATCGTCTTTGATGCAAGATTTCCCGTTGCCATAGAAGCCCTCATTACATTGGCAGCAAATTCCAGCTTGGTAGTCGACACATCTTGCTTGGAGGTGACAGACACTAGGTCCGCTTTGTGCACAAGTCTTAGATTCTTCTTGAATTTCCATTTCGCTTTGATTGTATTGGTCGGGTACTGCGACAGTTTCGTTAGGAGCGATGTCTCCAATGCGGTATACGTATTTTCCAGGCTCTTGAGTGTTGGACCACCTGTCGAAAATTACAGTTCTTGTTATAATGTGTGTATCATGAATTGCATGATTAAAATATACTACAAGTCATTTTTCAAGTGAGTATTTTTATGCATTTGAAAATGAAAATGTTGAAAGTCTCAAAATAACAATAATACGTTTTACGGAACAATTTGAATCAGAATTTACATTAACACTTACGAAACAATATTTCTGATCTGTTGACTACCGGAGCCCCTCAAGGTCAAAACGCGTCCATCCTCTGCGATGAAGCCAGCCTGTGCCTTAGCATCGGGCAACGATGATGGGTCAGTTTGCCTTTGTATCCATTGGATGTCCCTCTCAGGATACAGAAGTTCTACGAAGCTTTCAGTGCCATTACTGATAATAGCTACTTGGAACTGTTCCTTCTGTCAGAAGCGCCAGTGTACGTGACTTCGACCCATGTTGCAATGAAGACGCTGCTGGGTTTGAAGTCGTAGTAATCGTGGAAGTTGTTTGAACGCTCTCCTCGGCTTTGGTTATGACGTGGGGTTCGTCAGTCTCCCTGTAGAACACGTCTCCATGGTTACTCGTGTCAACGTTTGTGTAGAACGATGCTATC